>CM062091.1:13573666-14817604 GCA_031163375.1 Conogethes punctiferalis
TCGGTAACGAGCGAATAGCGTATCCAGTGTAAGTGGTAACAGGATATTTGTATGTGAAATTTATCAATCTGATGAGCAGCTATCAGAAATATTCATGTTCTGCTATAGGTATTGTTTTCCATATAATATAATATAGCAGCAAAATGGGTCAGGAAACTTACTCGATTTTTGCACGATATCGACAAGCTATGCAGTTGTTTGGTAATATCTATTAAAAGAAAAATAATTGGTTGAAGTCTACCTCAATAGCAAAATTAAATGATTTGTAAGTCATTGGTGAAACGTTTATGTTTAGTTTAACTGATCATCATTTCAAATTGTCTTCTTCAATCTGTAGTTAGCATCATTCAATTTAAAATGATCTCTTTTAAATGTATGTTAATTGAGGGGAAGACAAAGTGTTTCTGAAAAGACAAAACTTCAATCAAACGGAGGAAAAGGAATTAAATATTCTCCTAAATAAGTAAAAGCTTTCACGGCGAACTACTAAGATAATAGTGACTAATGGAAGAAATCATTCGAATTAAAGTCACGACTGAAATACGAGTAGTTGGGCAAATTATTCATTTAAATTTCATTCCAAGTGAATTGAAACAGAAGCTAAAGTTTTCGTCCTTTCAACATAATAAAGATGGAAATGTATTTTTACTTTATAAAAGTGGCGGATCATATTTTTCATTTGATAAATCCCAAATGATAAATGGCTGAAGTTGGCAAAAGTTCTGAATGTAAACATGAAAGTGAATTAGAGTCGAATGGGATGACACGACGATAGTGGAAAATATCTAAAATGTTATCATATTCGCGTCGTATATTTTACTAGCTGTGCTCGCGACTTCGTCCGCGTGGAATAGTTATTTTTTCCCCGTTTTTTTTTACATTTTCCATTATTTCTTCGCTCCTAATAGTTGCAGCGTGATGCTATATAGCCTAAAGCCTTCCTCGATAAATGGTCTATTCAACACAAAAACAATTTTTCAATTTGGACCAGTAGCCAGTAGTTCCTGAGATTAGCGCGTTCAAACAAACAAACAAACAAACAAACAAACTCTTCAGCTTTATAATATTAGTTAAGATTTGTCTCCTTTCCACCAATTGTTGAAAAGGAGGTGTGGCAAATTGTCACTCCATGAGGAGTTGTTAACAAGTCCAGGCCAGCTAGAGTGACGATTTACGCAAGATGACTGGCAAGTGCTGGAGATACGAGAAGGGCAAGATCGATCAGAATGGCCTCTCTAATTGAGAGGCATTTTCCAGCAGTAGACTGCTATGAGCCGTTGATGATGATTTATTTATTTTTATTTATTTATTTGGTCTATTAACAATCGTACATTTACATTAATTAACAGTACACTTCAAGTATATACGTGCGTGTCTTAATGTACAATATTTTAATGGTAAACACAGCATGCATTAGCTAATGTTTGTTCCTAAATAGGTACATGATGGTGATTTAACATCTCAATAGAAGTTTCCTAATGCTTAGATAGTACGAGGAAGATGTTATCGTCTAAATAATTATTGCGTTTCGGGGCGACATTATCGTCTGGTATTATCCTCGGTTTCCGTTATAATAACTTCCGATAATTTATTTTTTCCTGCAAAATTTAGTAAATATATTAATTTCTTTTCACAAATCTCTGATAACGTAAAGCAAACATTCAAGTGATGCATCACTAATAAATGCACCTTGTTGGCATTCGTGCTCTTGTTCCTGTGGCATCGCTCCCCAGTTATTTATAGTAGGTATGTGTGACGCAAATTGCATGTAGGAAGACGTCGCTACATCTCACCTTGCAATGTGCACGATCGACATTCTATTGAGTCAACAACTTGTAAGAGATAGCCAAACTGAAAGTTAGCCAAAGTTCGTAAGTTACTTAGTGCTCTGCCAGTGACCGTGTTCAGAATGATTTATGTCCCAAGTTTGGCGTTCTTTGTCTTATAAGTTGTTGTAGTTTCACGTTAGTCATTGATCATTAATTTTGATGACTAACGCAGCCATTTGTTTTTTTTTTTTTTATTTATTTATTTAAGGAATAACAACAGCCACACAATTGAGACTAAAACCAATTTGTTTACATAAAATTACTTAGGCCAAAAACAGTTATTCACAACTTGTTTACATTATTACGCTTAACTTATTATATTATGTTTATAATTTGTGATTAAAACTAATTACAATTTTTTTTTTATCGAACCACCAACATGTAGTACTAAGTACTAAACTGTTGGCGACTCAAAAAGTTTGATTCTACTTTCATCACAATATATTATATGAGTCTCTGATCTTATTTAGAAATGTGTTTCTGCTACCGATAAATGGATCTATAAAGCCAAACTCATCGTTATTACTACGAGCTATTCTAGTTAACACTGCATTGCAACCATAATTCATTACTGTGTCCATTGCTGGTTCATAATTTGACTTCTACTTTGTTATCAGTGGCTCGTCTAAGTGTAGTGTGATCGATCCGCGTTGCACTTACCCGGTGTGATGAGGATCGCTTACACTTTTTGGATTTCCTCGTTTGCTTAACATCAGGCAGGAAGCAGTCATATTAACGTGTTAAATTATATAAAAAAATCGTTTCCTATCAGACGAGCCACGATGGGATGGTATGGGATTGGAAATGATGGGGAACGAATGCTGGAAAACGAGACTCATAGGCTCAGAAATCGTGGGGGCACAGCCATACCGCTGCCTACTGTGAGGAAAGAGCTCTTTCTAAACCATGTTTAAAGAAAGTCAGTTCGTGGCGGTCAGACACACTGCCACTACTATATTATTTTTATTATATCTATTTAATTAAACTACTTGAACAAAGTTTTTCTTTATTACGTCGTTTCTATGATAATTATGTTCGAGAGTTGCGAACTTCTCGTTCATACTTTGAAAGAAATTGCTTTGAAGACAAAGGAATGGATCGCCCTCTTAATAATTAATCATTAATTGTCTTCATTGATCGCCTGTTGACTCTGATCGACTTTGGTTTTGTTGGGTATTTATGTATTGAAAACTTTGTGGATAAAGCCATTAGTTGAGCCAATTTAAAAAAAGCAGAAATGTTTTGTATTACGTTTCTTTATAAGCAAGAATCGAGTTTGGTATCTCACGCACTGCTTTAGAAAGGTTCCTATTGGAAGTAGGATAAGATGAAATCACAAATAGGTCTGTGCTCTCCCTCCAGTGCGTAGAAAACGGAGATCAAACCGAAGCAATCCGGAACGTGCAGTCGGGATCCCAACGTAACTACATCGACCTCGCCTGTTCACCGCTCATGACTTTAATGAGTCAAGATTTACCGTCCATTGTCAATTACCAGGATTGCAGCTTCATTGGCCAATCACCACGCTCCACTGTTTGCCCCTCGGGCTTCCCGCTGAATATTAAGTCTCGCTGGAATAACTTTATTATGCAACGCTGACTTGCTATGCTTCTTTGTGAACTGGGACGCGGTTATTTGTAACAGTTCCCATTTCGTGCGTCACTTGCAGGATTCGTAACGTACCACTGTTTTGAAATGCTGTTTAGAATATATACAAAAACGGCGGGTTAAATAGGGCATCCGTCCGTGTCGTTGCCGGATTTAGAATAGGACAACCCTGATCCTGTGGGTGACGTAGTACGACTAAGGGAATATCAGGAAACGGGCAGCAGCGTACAAATAAAACCTACTGAAGTCACCAAATAAAGGAATGTAAAGGATGTAAAGGAGCGGCCTATCATCTTCTCGCTCCAAACCAACCTTACTTGCCCGTGGTGCATCCTGCCGAAATAACAAACGAGGCGCTGGCAACCGACTGGTGGCGGTATAACCATCACAATTGAAGGCGTAGTTAAATATGTACCACAGACCTATGACGGGCAGCAGTGTCACCGGAGCGAGAAGCTACGCTCTGCGATCGCCAAATCGCCTTCCAGCGTGGCTATTATGGGTATATCCTCCAGATGCTTGCCTTAAGTGATGATATCTTCCAAGCTTCTGGAGTGTAGTGTGTGTGGGTTCGTGGTTGATCTATTTTGTGCTTTCTTTTTAACAACCAAAGCAGAAAGAAGGGTGCTATTAGTTCGGCCTATGTGTCTCTTTGTATATCTGTGTCCTTAATAACTCGAACTCCAAAACGGATAGACCGGTTTTTATGCTCTTCTTTCTTTCTTTCGGCGCGGTGTCAGCAAAACACGAATGTACGATGGCTTGCCCGTACACTTTCCATAGCTCAAGCTTCGGCTTAGTTTGAGACTAGATGGCACTGTGTGGCCTAGCATCGCATATCATGGATTGTTTATTTTTATAGTGCTGATTTTGAAAATAGTCACTTTCCCTGTCAAACACCCCATTGCATCTGCCATTACATTCGTCCGGCTCGGACAAAGTACCAGGATTACATAAACGCAAAGAGATTTGAGAAGCTGACGGATCTGCCGATGTCAGGAGGGTATCAGATGCGGGCGGCGTGACCTAGGCCGAGAGGTCAACTGGGGTCATGTTCCAGCTTAAACTAGGTCACAGGTTATTGCTTCGCCGCGCGCCAATGGGAACCAAAATAAACCACTTTGATTTACGAGTGTGCGATGTGCACTGTACTTTGGTGCGGAATGGACGGATAAATTGTATTAACGCATTTAATCCTTTATTTATTGTTGTGCAAGTCATGTCAGGGACGCGGTTTATATGAATGGTGGTATTATTTCTGTTTGACCGGTTCTTAATAGGGAATAATGAATGACATTTTTAATGGTTTTATTGAAATCTTGCTACATGTTATATTAAATAACCCAAGACATGCCACGCTGGGCCACACAGCGCCACCTAGCCCCAAACTAAACCGAAGCTTGTACTATGGGTACTAAACAACTCATAAAGTTACTTAGATACATTTTTTTGTAAATAAATACTTAATAAACATAGAAAACACCCAGACCAATACAGACATGTTCATAAACACAAATGTTTGTACTGTGCGGGAATCGAACCCACGACCCTTAGCGCGGAGGAGAGAGATATTAGCTTTATATGTATAACTTTACATGAAATGACAAAATTACGGGTGAACTAAGGGATCCTAATAAAAATTATCATGCTTTATATTGTGCATTTGAAAGTGTAAGTACCAGGAGAGCATAGATCGATAGAGGTTTTGGTTTCGCAAGATGCAGGTGAGACCACGAGGGCAGGAGGTCGCGAGCGCTGCCAACAGCTGAATATAGGTCGTCGCTTTTTGCCCTTATTTCTCGGTCGGAAGCGTGTCTGCTCCATTGTTTATTGCACTCTTTTATCTAACTGCGCCGCAGAAGGCTTTCACGGGGCCTGGATAGTGTAAAGGAACCTCGTTTTCGAGGTCTGTTAAAGAGCTTCTTGTTGTGAGTGGAGTAATTGTAATTTTCTATAAAGTGTTTGCTTTTACCTTAAATTTTACCAGAAAAGTGTTTTATCTTGTTATCCGTGTTGTGTGTGACTTTACTTCTATCATATTCATTGACTTTTACTTAATAAAGTACCTACCTACATATTTCGTGGTTATTTATAAATGAGTAGAGATTACCGATTTATTTAGAGTCGACTTAAATCACTTACCGAGGTGATTTAACTCTACTTGTGATTTAGGTTGAACAAACCCCTTTTTACACAATTAAATCCTTTACCCGCCGCTACATTAGAACAAATAAATAACATTAGGCACAGATAAATAACTCTACCAGGCAACTTTAAGGCAGAGGAAATGTAATTTCCTCAAGAAAAAGGCAAAGTAGTGCAAGCTGTTTGTCACATCGACCATAAAATGATATGGTCACCATCGACTGGCTCGGTGGCTCAATTGGTAGTGACCTCTGCCTTCTGATCCAAGAGTCGTGGGTTCGATCCCCACACATTACAAACATTTGTGTGCATGAACATGTCTGTTTGTATTGGTCTGGGTTTTCTATGTATAATATGTATTTATTTACAAAAAAAAAGTATCTAAGTAAGTTTATCAGTTGCCTAGTACCCATAGTACAAGCTTCGGCTTAGTTTGGGGCTAGATGGCGCTGTGTGGCCCAGCGTGGCATGTCTTGGGTTATTTATTTATTTAAATGAGAAGATATGGTCGATGTGGCTTTCATCTCAAAATCCAAATAAAAATAATAATCAATTGCTTAGTTTGCATATTGTGCGCTACTTTTAGTATCTATTATTTATTTGCATACCTACTGCTATAGCAGGAGTATCTAAATTTTCATTTACTATAGACAAGGGACTCGTATGTAACTCCTTGCGAAACTCTAAGCCATATCGATTAATATTTCATTTTCCTTAAAGTAGTCACCTCCCCGGGGACTTACCATGTAGAGGTATATTGATGCCGGTATCAACTTGAAAATATGCGATCCCTTTTTGCCAATCATATTTCAGTGCAAATATGATTGAAAAATATAGATACATCTTTCCTATTTGATCGAGGCACTATTTATGCTCCATACTGGACGGTATAATAAGAGCAACCGTTTAAAAATTGCATAAAACATTTTTCATTGGAAGTCCGTATAAATTTAGTGAAACATAATAAACAAACATCACTCAAATACAAATCACGTTATTTCGAAAGAGTCATGAAAATGTATCTTCTGTAATGGATTGTACAGTCACAGTATGAAGCATTAATATGTAGGTACCTACACTAAATTTACGGTTTTTTTTAAAATAAGGAGAGCTTTCAGGATGACCTCACTCCACCTGATGGTAAGCGGTCGTGAGGTCCAAAAGTTTGGTCGACAGGCATAATAACAAACCAATTGCGCCTGTCGCTCTCACCCTGAAGGCCAGTGAGGTTTCTGGATTTAGAGGGTGGGTCTCGTAGAAGACGACTAAGGGAATATCAGGAAACGGGCAGTGGCGTATAATCGTTCAATTGTAGGATTCCTTTTTTTGTAGTAGCTCGACCTCGACATAATGGCTTCCCCATGCCTGATGGAAAGCAAAAGAGAAGCCTAAGTCGCTGTGACAACGGGCAAGTAACTGGTCAGTTACTTGTCAGTTGCCACCGCCCATGCCGGCCCACCCCCACTATCTCCGGAAACCCTATTCACCTGCAGAAACACGACCCGGAGGTCATTTGGCTGCGGTATTCTATAGGGTGGAGGTCCTTCCCCGGACGGGACAATTTTTTTTTTTATATTGGCTCGGCATAGTGGCTTCCTCTCGCCTGATGGAAAGCTGAAAAGGAAGCCCAAGTCGCTCTGGCCGCGGGCGGGAAACCTCAGTTTCCAGTCAGCCACCACAGCCATGCCGGCCTACAAGATGCTTCTTCACGCTTCGTTTAAAGAATCCCATGCTATAAGAAGTCGGAAACACATGAGCAGGCAGAGAATTCCATTTTTTGATTGTATGGCACAAAAATTCGAGCGAAGATTCGCTATGCCCTAACTCTTTTGTTTTTTTTTAAGACCATCATCATCATCAGCCTATCGGAGTCCTCGGCTGGATATAGACCTCTCCAGTTGTTCGCCACCTTAATCAAACATCTGGAAGCTTTACCCATAATAACCCAAATAGGCAGGCGTGGCTGGTTTTTTAGGATACAGATCGTAATAAATAAAAACTCGAAACTCCAACATAACAATAGCCTTTAAAAACCTCTCACTTTTCTTTTGTGCATTGGAAAATTCGCGCAGCGATAATACCATACTCATTCAATAGAGCCCGGCTGCCCTTCAAACTCTCATTAGGGTCAAACGGTTTCACTCTAATGGAGATGAACTTTCAAACGAAATTGATAGACGGGGTGAACGGCCCGGGTCCATTTAGACCGCAGCCCTGCGAGGTGAGACCGAGATAAGGTTAGCTGGGCCACTCTTACTCATTTTGTACAGTTCTAAGAATTTTATATGTATAATAAATAACCCATGATATGCCACCCTGGGCCACACAGCGCCACCTAGCCCCAAACTAAGCCGAAGCTTGTACTATGGGTATTAGACAACTGATAAACTTACTTAGATACATTTTTTTTTGTAAATAAATACATATTATACATAGAAAACACCCAGACCAATACAAACAGACATGTTCATGAACACAAATGTTTGTACCGTGCGGGATTCGAATTCGAACCCACGACCCTTGACTCAGAGGGCAGAGGTCATTACCAAATGAGCCACCGAGCCTGTATGTTTTAACTGAGTGGTTAATGCTGATAAAGCATTTTTTTTATAGTAGCTCAGCATTAATGTCTTCCCTTCGCCTGAGTGAAAGCGAAAGGGAAGCCCGAGTCGCTGTGACAACGGGCAAGTGACTGGTCAGTCACCTGTCAGTTGCCACCGCCATGCCGGCCCAACCCCAACCCCCCGCGAGCTCCAGAAACCGTACTCACCGGCAGGAACACGTCCCGGTTGTCATTTGGCTGCGGTATTCTATAGGGTGGAGGTCCTTCCCCGGACGGGCAGCTCAATACGAGCAAAGATACGCTCCTTCTCATTTTTTTCTATTGCTGTTTGTGGCAGACGAGCTAGCGGCCAGTTCTGTTCAGTTTTTCAAATAACTACAATGGTAGCCAAGGCGATAAGATAAAGTTAAGCAACACAGCTATGGGGGCCCATCGAGGCTCGGCTTAGAGCTTTGCTGGGAGGGTCCCTACGGACGATGTATTGAGCAGAGGGGCGACCGGTTAAACAGCAGCCGCCGCCCATGGACATCAGCAATGCTGGGGGCACAGCAATCCGGCTGCTTACCGTGAGGAAAGAGCTCCCTTTAAACCACGTTTAAAAAAGGATATGTACCGATCAAGAAACTCCGTAACTGGGAGGTCGTTGCAAAATTTGCAAGCCCGTGCAAGGAATGGATGCTGAAAACGATCAATTCTGAACAAAAGCGTATATATTATGAACCCTACCTACGGTTGAGGTGGGCACGGGATCAAACTAAATGGCATTCGAAAGAGACGCTTGCACTCAACAGTGAGTGCATGTGGGTTGAAATAATAATGACGATATTGGTTTGATTAGAGCTCACTCGGCGTTGATCCAGTCGTTCGCCTACGGAATTCCAAGCCAAGTACCAAGATGGGGCAAACGTGTTAGATTTACGATGTACAATTTTCTGTCAAGAAATTACTTCTAAGATCTCCAAGCATCCATCCATCCATTCCAAACACATTTTCCTGTTTCTTAGAAATTTGTCTGGAATAGCGATATCAAAGAACTACACAAAGTTGTAAAATTGGGCCTCTATTTATTTCACAGACCAATATAGTCCGTTGATCTCTTCACACGCCCTAAATCGGTTACCACATTTCAGCCACCGGCATCAGATATTTGGCAACCGCCTCCGTTCCGAAGCCGTGGAAACGGAGAAACGCACTGTTACAAAACCCCTTCGTACAGCGGACGAAGGAAACGGCATTAGTCAATGTAACAAAAACATTAACCAATTTGATGCGGACAGGCGGGTCGTTGTTTTTTCGTAAGTTGAGCAATGACACTTCCCGGATAGGGCTGCCTGGAGTCGGGAATGGGGACGTTCAAGTGCAACGTTCGTGCGTTAATGTCGATTTCCTCGGTGTGATGAGTGTGGATGTTGCGAAAGGGGAGAACGGGTGTGTGTCAAAATTGATGGATTGTGTGAAGGATGGTGCGGTAGAAGCAGGGGCGATATTTTAGATATCAGGCATTATCCTAGTACTTTTATTTTTACTGTTTTATTATTTTTAGGGCCCCGTGGTTCCTAGACATAATTAATAGTGAAATAGCACATTGTTTAGTATTTAGTTAATCCAGCCAAATCCTGATATTATGTCCGTTTCACATCTTCCAGTAGCATTCCAGAGCAAACTGGCACTGGAATGTTGAGTACCAGTACTATGACTGGGTAGACCGATAAAGTAGACATTATGATCCAGTCTACGACTAGTTACGAAGTTGGTAGGTATATAGTTACAAATACCCCGTACATTGGAAGCTATGTAAAGAACAAGTCGATTTTCCTTCGTCTCATATCTCGTGTGGTTTCGTAGAACTGTCCTACCCCATTGGATTATGAAACTGAACGAACACTGCAGTACCTATACCTGACTATTATACATATAGGCTCCTTAATAATTGACCTTTGTAGAGAAATTCTGTTCGGATTATTATTATTATTACGGCTCATAATTAAAAAATAATCAATGTAATATGTAGATTTTAGCGGTTCAATTATGTATGAACTTTCGAAGTCATTGACTTTTGAAAGTCACCCGTGTTAATCCATAACAGGATAATTATTTAATTATTAAAATTTAATATGCCTACCCCACAAAAGCAGAAGTAATTGCCTATAAAATAACGTAATTTTACATACATCAATATGCAGGTCATCTAGTCTCGTCTCTAGAACAATTTTTTAAGTAATCCTCATCATAGAATATTTTATTTTAAAGTAAAAGCAGGCACATATTGCTATCTCGTAGCGTGTCATGACGCGTCAGAAGTGTTACGGTTTCATACATTTATTTATTTAATCTTTATTGCACAATGAAAGAAAGTAATGCCGTGTGGCATTAGAGAATGCTACACGGCATTAAGTCCGCCATTTGTAGAGACTGGTGGGTGAATGGTTGACTGGTAGAGACCAGTCAACCATTGGGCGAGTCAGAAAACTATAATGTGGTGCGGTAATAGACATTCTGACAACTGCTAGAAATATAAGCACAAATATACAAGTAATACACATAGTATAATATAAGTATGACAAAAAGCCTACTATTGCTGTGTGTTCTGTTGTGGCGGCATCTGTCACAACTGTCAATAGCGTAACGTACTAAATATATCAAACCGATGCATTTCTAACGCGTCACGATTCGCCACGA
Organism: Conogethes punctiferalis; assembly: GCA_031163375.1. Lineage (NCBI taxonomy): Eukaryota > Metazoa > Arthropoda > Insecta > Lepidoptera > Crambidae > Conogethes > Conogethes punctiferalis. The sequence continues at coordinate 13,584,491 of CM062091.1, forward strand.
CACAGTAGTAAGTATGTGCCTACTTTAAATTGTACCAGTAGAGTGCTTGGGAATCCTACCTACAATTCAAATGTAAGAGGCGATAAAGATCTGAAGCCTTACAAATGGCCTGAGGTTGCACAAAGCTAGCCGGAGGACGCTACGGTCTTTTAATTGGAGGCCGAGATCCAGATTAGGTCATGAAGTAAGTTTGTGCATACTAACTTAAAAGCGGGCATAAAATATATCACTTAGAGAGGTAGGGCATAGCGAATCTTCGCTCGAAATGAGCCGCCCGTCCGGGGAAGGACCTCCACCCTATAGAATACCGCAGTCAAATGACCTCTGGGTCGTGTTTCTGCCGGTGAGTAGGGTTTCCGGAGCTCGTGGGGGGTAAGGGTTGGGCCGGCATGGCGGTGGCAACTGACAGGTAACTGACCAGTTACTTGCCCGTTGTCACAGCGACTTGGGCTTCTCTTTCGCTTTCCATCAGGTGTAGGGAAGCCATTATGTCGAGCCACTATAAAAAAAAAAAAAAAAAAAAAACTTAGACGTTCAAAATGTCGATTCAACCTTGTGAATTAATATTTGGCACTGGAATATTGTGGGCGAAGTGTCTTACGCCAATCTTTTGTTTTATAAAAGAAATATTGATAATCTCGGGAAACGAATAACGTTACAAGAAGTTCCTTGTTGGCCTAAGAAAAGGAGGTGAGCTAACTATGCACTGTGTAATTTTATATGAGCATGGTTTATGAAATTGCGAATATACAAAAAGAAAATTGCCACTGGTTCGACTTACGATCTTGATTCAATTGAGAACGCCCCTAAAATATTTATTTTTATTCTGTTTTTGGTATCTGTTCTTATTGGGGCAATATGTGATAAACATTGTGAGAATTTCAAATGTAAGCTATCAGCTATCACAGTACATGGGGTTACAGCCTGGCGAAAAACAGAGGTTAGACAGAGCCGTGTCGTTTCTACCCTTTGGGTACTCCTAACATTGAACAAAAATAAATCTGCTTCACGGTGCTGAATTCATTCACCTCCCGTCCTATTAAATTGTAAGTGCATTACAAATTTCCTTCGCGATCCCTAAGCGAGGCACCGTACCTCCCTTTATTGTCTGCAGCGTTCGTCTGATTTAAAGAGCATCATCATCATCAGCAGTCCACTGCTGGACATATGCATCTCTAAAAGTTCGCCACTTAGATCGATCTTGGGCTCCTCGCTCGCATTACACATATCCTTCGCGATCCCTAAGCGAGGCACCCCTACCCCTCTTTATTGTCTGCAGCGTTCGTCTGGCTGCACTTATTTATTGAGTATCATCATCATCAGCAGTCCACTGCTGGACATATGCATCTCCAAAAGTTCGCCACTTTGATCGATCTTGGGCTTCTCGCATTACAAATATCCTTCGCGATTCCTAAGCGAGGCACCCCTACCTCCCCCCTTTATTGTCTGGTCTGGCTGCACTTATTTATTGAGCATCACTCGCCGCCAACCGTTTTATATGCGCTGAATTTCAATGCACTTGCATTCGTCCATCGACCCCGGCATCGTTTGATCGATGTTGCGTGGACGGATCGAGTCTTTGCACCAAATTGTTTTCATGAAATATTAACTGTATAAAGCGCAGGAAATAAATCTTTAGTACTATTCGTATTGTATCGAATTAGAAAGAAAGAAAAACGTTTTATACAAATTAAGAGACCCCCAAACCACAGACTTCCTATCGGCCGATAATTTGGTCGGGCTTATAATCAAAATGTAGTACAAGCTTCGGCTTAGTTTGGAGCTGGATGGCGATGTGTGGCCCAGCGTGGCATTTCTTGGGTTATTTATTTATTTCCAAAAGATTGTCTAAGTAAAATTGAGTTATTTAGTACCATTGGTAGGTATACTAAGCTTCGTTTTAGTGTGTGGCTAGAGGACGCAGTGTTGTCAAGCGTGGCATCTCTTGTGTTATGAAATCTAACTGTATGAGTTTCTATTCATGTTTATGGAACGCCCCTAAACATACGTATACAAACTGTGGATACATCTTGTGCAATATTTTCTATTCACATTGTATTCCCTGATACGTCCTTACTCCCAGTATTCTTATGCACCCTCGTCGCATCTTTCAAATCTTGAAAAATACACTCCAGGAATTTCATATTCCGCTACATTTTTCAGAACAGTTTAACATAAACCACGAGATGCACTACACTGGATGGTATTTTCATGGGTAAATATACCTCGTGTTTAGGAAAAACATAACAGATAGATTTCTAATGCTAGTTGCAATGGAAAATGCCAAAAGTGAAGGTAACTTTCTATAGGACTTTTCTGTACAACAACACTAAATATTATCCCACCCATTTTGTCCTATCGATGTGTGTGAAATGATTTTTTTTTAAATACATTCTTAGTTTTCTAATCAAACTCATGGATCTCTTGGCAGTATCACGAATGACCCAAGTATCCATTATATCTATACCTAAAGTTTTGTATTACGAAACTATTTCATTCTTAGAAAGCCATTTCAGGCTTTACCTAACGTTGTCTCTCTTCCGTTGTCCATTAGCTAGTAATCTAGACCATTACCTTACGTCCTAAGTTCGACATTCGTAGCTCTTTGGTAGGCCCTCATAGTATCATTGATGACGCATCACATGTAAACCATTGGAAGGTTAACTTCCACCGGCGATACTAACCCACCTTTCTACGTGCGCTCAAAGTTTCAAAGAACTTCAAGTTAATTTACAAATGTCAAGAAAAGTCAATGACCCGTGGAAAAACATAGGTGGGTTAGTAGTTATAAGCGGTTAGCGCGAGTACGCGAAAACCAGCGTAGGCGTGGGACCCACAGAGTGTTCTGTATAATGTCGCACTACAGTTATGCGAAACGAAAATTGCCACTTAACGTCGATGTCAGAACAGCGTGCACTAGTTGAAATGGTCCAATGAGTACGAATATTATTGTCATATGTGGGTAATTTTCATTCAATAAAAAGGCACACCACTTATTTTCTACTCTACTTTATGATTATGCCACCTGGATGTCCTGAACTAATGAGAAGAAAGGTTACAGTGAGGAAGGAAGTCCGAAGTAGTGAGGATAAAGGCCCTCCTTCTTTTAGGGGCTGCGCAGACGACAGACTTTTTGTGCGATAGAGTCTGCGTCTGAGACATTTAAAAAGAGCATCTAGGTCCCTACACCTCTGCCGACAGAATGATCGAAGATGTGCGTTGGGTCTGTGAAATATCTGCGACAGATTTTTGCGCGTCGTGTGCGTTACTACATATAATTGCATCACAGACTAAAAAGTGCGTCACGGATAGTCTGTCGTCTGCGCTGCCCCTTATTGTTTGTGTTAAAGTTTCCCCTGCATTGTATAACTATTAATTATTTAATAGCCTTATTTGTCCTTTTCTTTATAAAAAGAGCGTTCATGACGACCTTACTCCACGTGATGGTAAACGGTCGTGAGGTCCAAATGTTAGGTCCATTGGCATAATAGGACTAACCCACCGCGCCTTTCGCCCTCACGCTGAAGGCTCACTGAGATGCCGTTTCACGCCTAAAAAACCCAGGATTATAATAGGAAGGAAACAAATGAGCGGTCTGTCTGTCATCAATCTGAGTTTGTTATCAACAGGTCACCAGGCCAAAAACTTTTCTACTTGTCGCTATTCAATTCTCTGTCTTCTCCGCTTCACCCTGCACACGGCGCTTTACGAATATTTAATTTGGTTAATGTTTGTGTGAAATTGTGGGAGGAAGCGATAAATCTTCACAGTTTATTGAACGGAGTAACATGCGCTGAGAGGGAAATTAATTCATAAGTTCACAACGTAGTAAATTGAAATTTTCTGCTTGCTTGAATATTGTTTTATAGATTACTGTTGAATACACGTATAGGTGAGTTAAAATGCAATATCAAAGTTTTCAAATTTCATTTTAACCCTTAATTTGATTTTGTCCGGCGGGGCGGACACACACATAAGTAGATAAATGGGCCATGGGGCTTTCGTAAAGTTCGTTGCTAATGTTAATTCGTCGAAGCATCTTGTACAGGCGGTGGCAACGGCCGGTTACTTGCCCTTTGCTAACACTTTGAAAGCGACTTTGGTTTCTCTTCCGCTTTTCTTCAGAGACAACGAAGCCATTATGCCGTGCTTCTATAAAAAAAAATCAGTTTACTTTACATTAGTAGGCTCTTACTGTGCACTCACAAAGTATTGTATCTATTTAAACGTGACGCTGAATATCACCCCTTTTTGCAATCGCCCTCGCGAATAAGAATCGTGATTACGTGCCTATGCCTCGGTTTATTTTTAAACTGAACGCTTTGCACGCGAAAAGGAAACTACGGATTGTACAAATTGCCTCCGCTGTAATTTTTCTTATGCTAACATGACAAGGCTTATTTTCTAAACATCAAATGTGACCTTACCTTACCTGAAAGGGTGATGCATAAAGCAAATCTCCCCCAAACGATTATCATGGTAAGAGGCCTACGTTCAGCAATGGACGATTGCAGGCTGATGATGATGAAATGTGACCTTAATATCTTCTTCTTAGTCGTGAACGACTTCTTTTCTTGCTATCAAGAGTGAACACCTGAGAAGACCACGTCAGTGATCATGGTCATAGGAAACCGTCTTCTTTTTTTATAGTAGCTCGACATAATGGCTTCCCTACGCCTGATGGAAAGCGAAAGAGAAGCCCAAGTTGCTGTGACAACTGGCAAGTAACTGGTTAGTTATCTGTCAGTTGCCACTGCCATGCCGGCCCAACCCTAAACCCCCACGAGCTCCGGAGACCCTACTCACCAGCAGAAACACGACCCCGAGGTCATTTGGCTGCGGTATTCTATAGGGTGGAGGTCCTTCTCTGGACGGGCAGCTCAATTCGAGCGAAGATTTGCTATGCCCTACCTTTCTTAGACTTCTGCTGTTTTTGTTTTTTTTCACGATTCACCTTCATCAGTCTCTGCAGGTTGCACGACGAGCGCTTCCACCACAGGTTTCTTGGTGACTTTGATGGTAGTCTTCTGGTGATCGACGGTGGTCTATCGCCTTCGACTCTTTGGTCTATTGACCATTCATTTATGGGAATTAGCCTTGTGCAGACTGCCACACATCAACCGACCTTTAACTATCTTTCCCCTTAAAAACTACATGCACTATAGAAACCACGACATTGGACGCTTAGCTGAAAATTGTTAAAAAATACCTGGTTACCATTTTTAGCGTAACAATTTAGTATGTAAAACGATAAACATCAACATATTGCGAATTGTGGTACAAATTAAAGTTAAGACGATATTAGGTACCGCGAGTATTACGAAATGGTAACCATGCGAAATTTGTAATGGGTCGGGACAATGAATTTGTTGTGAAAATAATTATGACCTATATTTTTTTTGCAGAAATGGGCTCTATTAACGATACTTAATGCCCAGAAAAAAATTGGATAGTGATTAAAAGTCACCTTGTATAGAACTAAGATATAATGTAGTAGCAAACTACTACGTAGAGAGCTTCAAGTAATTTAAAATATCTTTTTGTTTCAGGTATGTACAAGAACAGTGCAGTGCAAAGGTTCCAACTACAAAGTAGGTCCTTGATACTATATTACTCTATACTTTGTACATTTGCTAATAAAAAAGATTGAGTGGAATTGAAGCGAAGCGGAGCAGAGTGGAGTGTGCCTCGATTCACCAATCACATAGCTTGAAATCCATATTCGCATAGATTTTCTTTTTTATAAGAAGAGCTTTCAGGATGACCTCACTCCACGTGATGATAAGCGGTCGTGAGGTCCAAACGTTAGGTCGGCAGGCATAATAAGACAAACCCAGCGCGTCTGTCGCCCTCACCCTGAAGGCCCACTGAGATGCCGTTTCACGCCCTGCCTAAAGAACCCAGAATTGTAAGAGGAAAAATGAGCTGGAAGGGCATTTCATGACTTAATTGCACGGGGCAAGAACGAGGAACTAAATCTTCAAGCCAAGCCTTCAACGTTTTTTTTAAGATTTCAAGCTATGTATGTGCAGCTTGTCTTCGAACTCTTCCGCGCTGCTTCAGTGTAACGGTACCGCACCCTAAAAAGCACCTCGTCCCGTGCCTCGTACACATACCTGAAGCTCAGTACAACTATTGCAGTCTCCTACCGTTCAGTTACACGACATTTTAATGCGACGGAAGTCCGATTAAATCAAATCGATAAACCATCCTTCCGGGAGCACGGTGCAGACGGGCGGGGCTAGACGCATTCGTTACGGCTGCTCCCAGACGGAATAAATCCACTGAAATAGGAGAAATAAAACTGTATTCCGATCTGTTACTTGTGCCGGGGGATGTCTGAGTAGGTTCCTTGGTAATATTATTAGGCTGGTCTGGAGATAGGTACGTTTTTTATTTATTTTTGTCGTAGGTGTTCCTTATTTTCGCTAAACCAGAAGTTCTACTCCGAAATGTGTTACGGAAGTTTCGAGCCGCCCCGAATTTATTAATATCGACTGACTCTGTGAGTCATTTGGTAGTGACCCCTGCTTCTTGGGCCAACGGTTGTTGGTTCGATTCCTACCCGGGACAAGATTCATGTAATGAACAATTGTGTTTGTTCTGTGTCTAGGTGCTTATCTGTCTTTAAGTATTTGTGGTACCTTCGGTGGTCTGATAACCATAACACAAGTGCATAAAGTAAGTACCTAGCTTCATTACTTAGGGACTTTGTTGTCTGATATTCAGACAACCCACGTGTAATACTACTCGAAGTTAATACACATCAAACGTTTTCTGGTAGTTTTTAACCACAACGTCATTTATAAATATCTTATTTGAAATCATAAAATCTATTACAAATAATCATATTCTTTAATGATCAATTTCAAAAACAGAAGCCGACACCAGAATAGGTAATGAATAAGACAATTTATATAATTACCAAGAACAATAAATGAAATCGTCGGAAAGCGGTAATAAATGTGCCCAATTAGGAGATACCATCAGTTACCATCCGATATTCAAAGATAACAAAGATATTGTACATGATTGATAAGGCCACTTTACATCTTGAATCTTATTTCGACGCCTCAATGTTTCAAGTTAAAGCACCATTATTTGACTAGCAAAGGTAATGGCTGAGGAAAAATATCATTAACATTCCGTTCATCCACCTTATTTGGAACGGATTTACATAACAGATTCAATGTTTCCGCATATCCACCTTTAGCGGGTTCCTTTACATAATAGCTTTTTTTGGCTTTCCATAAAGATACTTTCTTTGTTTATTTTCCATTTGTGTTTCGTGAATTCATTTTGCGACGGAACGGAGAACGTTTTAAGAGGCAGTTCTTAAATTTCACACAAATTCAATATGTATTCGTGATTGAGTTTGTCATCCGATCCACACACTCGGTAGATATTTGACTGGCTCTTTTCTTTGCCATATTTCAATAATAAATAAATATAACAAATAAATAAATAATCCAAGACATGCCACGCTTGGCCACACAGCGCCACCTAGCCCAAAACTAAGCCGAAGCTTGTACTATGGGTATTAGACAACTGATAAACTTACTTAGATACATTTTTTTTGTAAATAAATACCTACACATTATACATAGAAAGCACCATTATGTCGAGCTATTATAAAAAAAATACACGAATGAAAATCATTTTGAGTTTGAGTATAAATAGAAGGACATTTTCTTTCTTTCAACGCTTCCTCTATTTGTAGTACATAGGATATCCCAGACTCTAGACTGTCTAGCCATTCGCTAAAGCACTTATCCTTTGTTGTCTGCGCGGGGTAGCGTTGTCTAGATGAACCTAGTTAACATGCCACAAGCGACTGCACATTCAATGTTAATGAATTCAAAATTAACTTTACAGCTGGCTAACTTTGAGAGATTTACTCACACTTTCAAAAGGAATTAATTAACCGTAGCAAGTCATTGCTTTTCATCTTACATGACTGTGATTTTTTAATTTTAAATGACCGTCATCGCAGTCCACTGCTCGACATAGGCCTCTCTAGTTGTTCGCTTCTTTGGTCAAACACCAGAAGGCGTTACCTATAATTGCCACGTTTGGGCTGGCGGGTTGGCGATCGCAGTGCATAGCTTCTCGCTCCGGTGATGCTACCGGTCATCGGCCTGTGGTATTAAATTATGCCTTCAATTGTGATGGTTGTACCGCCACCAGTCGATTTCCAGAGCCTCGTTTGTTATTCGGCAGGATGTACCAGGTGAGGGTGCCTTGAGGCGAAAAGATGATGGGTCGCTCTTTTAATCTCCTCCTAACTTTGAATGAACTTCAGAAATAATTTAATATTTAACTTAAGTCTACAGTAGAGATAATTATGTCTAGGTATTAGATAGAATTACTAATAATTCTAGTTTTCATTTTCTTTAGATTTTGCAAGTCTTGTTGAATTGAGTCAATCATGCGAAGTTTTTTAATATATAACACTATTTATGAAATTGGCTTAGACTAATTTATAGTTAACTTATAGTTTCTCCGAGCATACGGTGGTCGTAAGCCATGTGGGTAAACCCTACCACAACCTGAGAAGCTGATATAAAGAAGTCCCTTAGTCGACTCTTAGAACACAGACGGAAACAATGGAGCGGTGATATGTAGGTACGAGTATTCCTTACGGATAGAATCGCGGATAGAATTAAAAAACAATATACCGGTATGCCTCGTTCAGGAACCAGTATGGACAGACACAGATGTAACGAGTTTGATAGACGGACGTAAACATTCCCACTTGTTGAGCGCCTTTGTTGTCTGGGTACGAAACTGGCGACGAAGCGGCGGAAAGCTGGAACTGTTTAATAAAGTCGGAGAAGGTAGAATGTTTTGGTGTCCTTACCGAGAAAAAGAAATAGATGATAGATTTCGATGGCTATACTTTATTGCACACCTAACATTTAACTTATAACTAAATACACAGATATATTGATGTACAAGTTAGGCGGTCCTTTCGCTTTAATCTAAATAAGAGAGGTAGGGCATAGCGAATCTTCGCTCGAATTGAGCCGCCCGTCCGGGGAAGGACCTCCACCCTATAGAATACCGCAGTCAAATAAGCTCTGGGTCGTGTTTCTGCCGGTGAGTAGGGTTTCCGGAGCTCGTGGGGGGTTAGGGTTGGGCCGGCATGGCGATGGCAACTGACCAATTACTTGCCCGTTGTCACAGCGACTTGGGCTTCTCTTTCGCTTTCCATCAGGCGTAGGGAAGCCATTATGTCGAGCAACTATAAAAAAAAAATATCTAAAAAAATATTTTTCATCGCAGGCGAACAAGAGTCACTGTACTACAATATGCTAATATGCCGGAGCGTTCAAACATGGAATTTAGGCATTTTGTTTAGGCAAGCCTAAAAGCTTATCAATGAAATATCATCGACCTTGCGGACGAAAAACTTCGTGGTAAAGTTTACTAAAATAACGTATGAAAAGGCACTTTTAATTCACGCTATGCTCTCAATGGGTTCTCTCAATAATACCGCCAATGATTGATGGGACGTGTGTGTGCTTTGACGGGCAGATATTGAGTAATGCGATCAGCCTTGATGCATCACACTCCGGTGAGTTTTAGGACAAAGTTTATCGGCAATAACGAGATTAGGAACTGATGGAATCTATTATCTTAGATCCAATAGACTTTTAGTGAAGTGGCAGAAGGTCCTATCTTCTTCGACGTCTACTTATCTATCTAGTGAGAGAAATAAACAAATTTTTATTTATTTATCTAGTACCTATCCATAGTACAAGTTTCGGTTTTGGTACGTAGTTTGAGACTAGATGGCGTTGTGTGGAATGTCTTGGAAATAAAATCACTATTGTCATTTATTTAAGTACTAGCTGCTGCCCGCGGCTTCGCCCGCGTGAATATTCGTATAAAACATAGCCTATGTGTTAATCTGATGTACAAACTATATTCCTGTAAAGTTTCATTAAAATCCGTTCAGTAGTTTTGGCGTGAAAGTGGAACAAACATCCATCCATCTATCCATCCATCTATCCAAACAAACGTTCGCGTTTATAATATTAGTAGGAAGTAGTTAAAGTAATTGGTATTCTTTTTTCTGTTTTGCTTTTTACCGCTTCGTTTACAGGATCCCACAATGATACGAAAGAGGAAACATATTCGCCGGCAACGAATTCGGCTTGGAGCGAAAAGATGGCCTATCGGCCGTCACATCCCTCACATCCCTGGCAACCGAAAGGTGGCGGTATAACCATCACAATTGAAGGCGCAGCTCAATACCACAGGCCGATGACGGGCAGTAGCGTCGTTGAAGCGAGAAGCTACGCCCTGCGATCGCCAACCCGCCTGCCCAGCGTGGCGATTATGGGTATATCCTCCAGACTGATGTTTGCGTTAAGTGACGAACAACTGGAGATGCCTATGCCCAGCTGTGGATCGCGATGGGCTGATCACCATTATCATCAGCTTATTCAAAATCAAAAATACCTTTATTCACATAGAAGTAAAATAATCACTTATGAATCGTCAAGTAAAAAAAAATTTTGAAATGTAAAAAGTAATGTAAAAATGTGAATAAAAACAATTTAAAAGAAGCTACCGCCGTGTTTGGAAAGTAGATTTCTACCGAGAAGAAACGGCAAGAAACTCGGTAGTTATTGCAGTCCACTGCTGGACATAGGCGTCTCCAGTTGCTCGCCACTATGGGCAAACATCTGGAGGCCTTACCCACAATCGCCACGCTGGGCGCTACCAGTAATATTTCTCAGTAAACCATTTTATAATTTAAGTCATTATTGCTCTAGTCCCAAAGGTTAATGAGCGTAATTATAACCTAATTCTTAATTTTTCTCTCGCGAAAATTACGAATGGCGAAGGCCGCGACCGCCATTACAATAAATCAACGATGTCTGCGGTGAAATCCTGTTATATTTATATTTTATCCAGCTTACTGTTTAGCGGTTGGGTTTCTCTTGATCTATTCTAAAGTTGTTTTTTTTTCTGTTGTGAATTACGTTTTGTGGTTTGGTTCTTATAACAAAGGTTCAAGGATAATAAGTACTTACCTAAAACAAGGAGTTTCGTAATATAACCTACGCTTAATTAATTGATTTTTATCTTTCCCTTGCTTGCCATGAGTTTTTAGCTGGAGACTGAATAAAGTATCCAATAGTAATTGACGGTTAAAAGACTACCTACGAAGCATTATAACACAGGAATTTGAAAGCCCTAGACAATCACTGTGAAACCAGCTTTCAAACAATCTAGATCAAAATCAATCTATTTGTTTAGAAGACTAAGTCATGGACAGACACACACATCAAACTTAATATCCAAATTGGGTTATTATGGACCAATGGACTTATCAAGCAAATACCTAGTTAGGCAATAGTATGAGTAAAACCGAACATTAGTGTTTAACATTAAAAATAACCCTTAAATAAACTGTAAAGTCTGTCCAACTCCAGTCTCAAGGACTTTAGGTCTTCGCCTTTAATACCTACACACTTATCTCGTAGTGTGAATCATTTGATTAGATACAAATCTGCAAACAGTGAGACGTTCAAGGTCCCCTTTGTTTCATATTCCTCTGCGCTGTTTCATATTCGCAGTGTAATATCCACACATGGCGGCTTGTTAATTTCAACTTCGTCATAATTGTTTGATCTGTCTTTGTAATAAATGATAACTATACTCCGTTTTGTCGTAGCATTAGAAGTATGCTAGACAAAGAAGCAGTGATGTTGTGACAATCATTGTGGAACTCTTTACAGGTGTCTGTGTTTCCCGAAGGATATAATCTTAAGATTTTCAAGGAGAGAGTAAATCGGTTCTTGTTGGGTAAGCGCGCTACATCCTAGGCTGCAACATCGCTTAACATCAGACTAGTTGGAATCAAGCGCTACCCATTCACTTACCACTTACAATTCACCCACTCTAAAAATTATATATTTTTCTAGGGGTAAAAGGTTTGAAAACGTAGCTATGGAAATTCCAATAAACAAATTGTTAATTAAAATTTTAAAACTATTTTACGTTAATATAATTGTTGGAACATCGAGCATTTCCTTTGGAATGTCTTGTAAAAGTTCGCAACAGTTGAAATCCAATACAACTACCACACAATTATAAAATCATGGTCTTACATTTCTCTTTCATAATTCTGCTAAATATCTCTAGATATTTTACTTTGAAATAGTACCTACTTAAATTTTCAGATTGAAATCATATTTCTAGTGAAAGTAAACAAGAACGTATTCTTGGGATGGAATGGCTCATTGTTTGCAAGATGTGTTTTTCATGGAAACGCCAAGATCAAAATGAAAGCATTTTCCGGAATCCAATGCGTAAATCGATTACACGAGCATGATATTGGAAGTCATTTGCGTATTTTTTGCCTTACTACATTCCATTTCGTTGTTTTCACATCCTACCTCGATTACACTCTAATTTTATTTTTTATTTTTATTTTTTTATAGCATGCATTTTATCTCATTTCTTGACGGTAAAGGATTAAAACATAAGTTATTGTTTATAAGAATATTAAGCTCGTAACAAAAATAAAAGATTTGACGTGAAGTACATACCTACTTACATTTCCATAGATCAAATATTCTTGCACAAAGAAAGGGTTCTTTTACGAGTGCAATGTTTTACGATTTAAGTGCTTAAGTCTTTAGTTAAGTACTTTAGTACACTTTAGTACTATGCGTGTCTAACGTTTTGTGAAGTTAAACTTCATCTAATTTTATAGCTAAAGCTCCATAATGTGTCTTCGTTAAGCCAAATTAGTTGTTTTATGAGGATGATCCATTTCGTTATAAATGCTATAGCATTATTTTTACGATCACGGGTAATATCTTGTGAAGTCGCTGAAATAAATCCGTTTGTTGATGTATTTCTCAACCTGTGTTTTATATCTACGCAAACTACATTTAACTTATAATACTCGTTTTATGCTGCTGCTAGTATTATAAAAGCGAAAATTTCTTTGGGAAGATAGATGTTTGTACCTCTTTTACTCGAAGACTGCTGAACTGATATTCACGCCGGCTGAGGCTAGTTGCGATATAGAAACATCACCTGTTTCTGATACAAATGCTCCATAAAAATACCTTCTCTTCTATAAAAAGATTCCATAAAAATAATGTGTATTTTTAACCGACTTAAAAAAGGAGGAGGTTCTCAATTCGACTGTTTGTTACCACATCGTGAACCGATTTGGAATATTCTTTTGTTTAAAAGAAGTAGAAAGTAGTTGGTCCCATTGTCACGATAATGAAGTCAGTTTTCATTTTGTTACAAAATGCTACTATTATAGAAGCACAAATAAAACAAATTATCAACTCACACGGTGAACCGTCGACCTTATTCATACCCCCGACGCTTTCGAACAAAAACGACAATGGTTGGATACAGAGTCACTACCAAATGCCCTACCATCGGGCAATCAATTCAAGCAAAAACAAACAGCAACCTAAGTTATAAATATTAATCTTAAGCTCTTGCCATTGTATGTAGGTCGTAAAAACAAATCCTAGTACGTATAATAAAATGAATGGTCCACATCCCATTGACCCCGTCAAACTTCGTCCGAGTGTCATCGCTCATATCTGCTAACGGCTCCTTACTGTCATTATGACGTCACCTATTAAGATGGCGGCTACAAACTATAGCGCCTAAATGATTAAGTAGGATTCTTTGGAATCATTGTGGTGTAGTGGAATGGCAGTTGAATGGAAAGCGTAATCGATCTGTTTTGTTGCTTTCTTTTCATCATATACATAATGGGGTTTAGCATTCAAAATTGTGTTCTAAATGAAAGAAAGAAAGATAGAAAGAAAAATGTTTATTAGTATCACTTTACAATGTAACAGTTTTTAGGTTTGCAAATATACAATAAAAATAAATTGTGACACTAAATGACGCTCTATCGCAGTCCACTGCTGGACATAAGCCTCTCCAGTTGTTGGCCACTTTCGTCAAGCATCTGGGGGCTTCATCCATAATCGCCACGCTGGGCAGGCGGGTTGGTGATCGCAGGGCGGAGTTTCTTGCACCAGTGTCGCTGCTGCCCATCATCGGCCTGTAGTAGGTATTTTAACAACACGTTCAATTGTGATGGTTATACCGTCACCAGTCAGTTGCCAGAGCCTGGTTTGTTATTCGGCAGGATGCACCACGGGCAGGTGATGTTGGCTTGGAGCGAAACGATGATGGGTCACTCCTTTACAGCCCACATTTGTTGTAGTGTCTAGACTTACTAGGTAATCAAATTTCAAGTAGGTACCTAAGTTACGCCCTAACGTTCCCATAGAATACAAATCAAGATAAGTCAGTTACTGGCGCTACTTAGAAATAGTTCTCCCATTAATCCGAAGTTTGATCAAGTGTCTTGTCTCAATTACACCTGTACTAACAGAAGCCGTGTTTACAAGTAGGTACGGTCATATCGATCTTTGGTATCGATACTGTTAGATTTATTATCAAAGTGCAAACAATATGTCTTTTTACTTTTTTTATTCATTATGAGTTTGCACTTGGTCATAATTCATCTGATGTTAAGTGATATTTAAGCCTGCAATGGAGCACGCTTACTCAGAAAATACCGATTCACTCTCGCCTTGACTAACTGAAGATTGTAGTCTCGGGAAACAAAGAGTCCAGCAAGGAGTTCCATAGTTTTAGTTTGTATTAAGATAGAAGAGAACGTGGGGTCCCACGCATCTAGTCCGTCTGGGCATCCCGACCTCCCTCAGACAGCGCTTGTAACTGGCCACCACCGCTGGGTATTCTCAGCTAGATAGGAGTGAGCCCCATATGACGTAGGGGCCTCGTACACAGGGCTCTGGTGTATGAGTAAATATCCATTCCCGACGAAAAAGGCCTTATCACTCTAGAATAGACTCGACCGTCTTGGTGAAGATATATGATTTGTTGAACACGAAAGGCATTCTTAGCTTTTTTTTTTTTATAAGAAAAGCTTTCAGGATGACCTCACTCCACCTGATGGTAAGCGGTCGTGAGGTCCAAAAGTTAGGTCGACAGGCACAATAGAACAGACCTATTGCGCTTGTCGCCCTCACCCCGAAGGCCCACTGAGATGCCGTTTCACGCCCCGCCTAAAGAACCCAGGATTGTAAGAGGAAGAAAACACATGAGCTGGAAGGGCATTCCAAGACTTAATGGCACGGGGCAAGAACGAGGAACTAAACCTCTTGGTGCGCGCCACCATCGTCTGGATGGTATGCGGATGACAACGCTGTCCAGCACGTGTTGTTCGGGAGTGGAAAGGAGAGGATGGAACGAGTTGGAATAACTCTTCGGAGCATTCCCCATTGTAAAGACGATAGAGAACACTAAGACTGGCAATGTCTCTACGTAGCTGAAGAGGTTCCAGGTTTTTGGTCACCTCTTGATCCCCAAAAATACGGATAGCACGCCGCTGCAACCTATCAAGAGCCTCCAACAAGTACTTGGCAGAACCGTCCCGGAGATGAGAGCAGTACTCCACACACGGACGAACCTGCGTCTTATATAAGACACAGAGCTGCGCCGGAGTAAAGAACCGTCTCACTCTGTTCAGGATTCCGAGTTTACGGGAAGCTGTTTTGATGACGCTCTCTGGCAACACCAAACTAGTAATAACAGGTCGCAAATGTATATACCTACCGCACTGGTGTTATTGTGGTACTTCTACCTAGTTAGTACCTAATGAAAAGCCAAGTCCGCTGCCTGCCATTGTTTATCGATATCAGCATTATTCCTACCAACCCTATTCATCTGTTATTTCGATATTCAATATTGGTGTCAAGGCAATGTTTTACACATATCATACCTATTTGTAGGCCGGCGTTAAGTAAAGGTCTCAAGGTTAGTCCGTTCAAAAGTCTAGCTCTAAATTGCAATTGAATGGGTGACATTTTATAATTTAAATAGTATTGTAGGTTTAGCAGGACATCATTTCGGTAACTAATAACGCTTACGAATAAAATTTTGCGTAGGTACCAGTACCTAAAATTCTTTTAAAAGGGAAGATATATTATAAACTTCGTGTAAGACTGAGACGTAAATGAGCCCTAACATCTTTTCGCTCCAAGCCAACATCACCTGCTCGTGGTGCATCCTGCCGTATAGCAAACGAGGCGCTGGCGACAGACTGATGGCGGCATAACTATCACTGATTGAAGGCGTAGCTAAAGACCACAGGCCGATGGGCGGGCACGAGCGTCACCGGAGCGATTAGCTACGCTCTGCCATCGCCAACCTGCCTGCCCTGCATTGGGATTAGATAGATAAATAGGTTCTTTGTTGCACACCATACAATTGACATAGAACTAAGTACCTATATTTGTTATACAATGTCCTTCCATCAAATTCATGACTCTCTATAAGGTATAATACAGACTAAACATCAGTTTTAGATATTTAAATTTTCTATCAATATGACTACGTAGATACCTTTACATTTTCCACAAATACATACCTATACCTAACTTGGAAACTAACTTGCGTGGGCGGTGTTGTGTCTAGAATCTTAGATAGACGTTAATGAGAATACGTACAAACTATATTTGGGTACAAACGTCTTTAATGCTAATGGTTCGCTTGTAGATTAAAGTTGTATTAATATAAGATCTATTTGTAGCAAAAATATAGCATTCGTACGTAATCCAGGGTCGTTTGGAAAACTTGTATCATTAACCAATTTGATTATTATTCTACTAGAATGATAAAGTCTGTAATAGCTTTTCTTGTAAATATTTTGTTCAATATGGGAATACCTATCTCATTAATATATGACTAACATAGTAGAAAATAAAGTCGCTTTTTTCTGTCTGTCCCTATGTATGCTTGCTTTGTATCTTTAAAACTACGCAACGGATTTTGCTGCGGTTTTTTTATAGATCAAGGGATTCAAGAAAAGGTTTATGTGTAGGTATAATATATGCATATATGTAGTATTGTACCCATGCAAAGCCGTGGTGGGTCGCTAGATGATTATAAAATAGACAAATAAAAGATAAGAAATTTATTTTCTTGACATAAATGATCTTGGCAGCCGCTCAGCCATTTAGTCTAAAACTAAGGAGTTTTATTCTAACGTACCTACATCATTTGTACTATTAGTGCACGTTCAGTATACTTTGACTAAGTAGAACTTAACTTGAGGCCTTTCAGATAATCTGCACAATAGCTAGAACGCGCAGCAGTATTAGGGCATTTTTTGCTCCGAATCACACATGGGTCACACACAACTTTATCAAAATTGCTCCAAAATTCGCAACAAATGTTCTGCAATTTGCGATAACTATGTCCACACATAATTTCAGGTGTCACTTACGGTGCCAGTGGAGCAAAAATGTGTGTCACATCGTAGTAATGACCCGTCATTAGACGGACACAGTGCTGATGACTGCGGACCTTGATGAGCGGTCCGTTATGTCGGTATCAATGAATCATTCGAGTACAACGTTGTGTACGGGGATTAAAAACCTTTTTTTACGGGTGAGAGTCTCCCGCTTCACCAACAGTCCGGTGATGATGACAAGGTCGCCCTGGCCATCATCGTAGTCATTTAGAAAAAAACGGACCATTTGCGACTATGTACCTACCTGGAAATACCTGCTAATTTTTCGTTTAGCCTAGACCTCCGTCGGCCTTATACTGTTCGCCACTTTATCGATCTTGGGCTTCTCGCATCCAGCACTTTCTTCCGCAGATCTCCCCACCTGGCCTCTGGACGTCCTACACTATGTTTGATCGGCAAATCAGTAACATGAATATTATTACTTACCTACTCCGATGGCTCGGCGATAAAACTGTCTTCCGATGCCTCGCTCTTATTGTCAGGAAAGAGACAAGTCCCTCTTCTGAAGTTCAGGGATATCCGCCTTAATCCCATTGTTCTAACGCAGCGGTATTATGGCGCCATACGTTTAACGAAAAAGGCTCTATGCACATTTCAATCCTCCCCCATGCTTTCAAGACGACTCTACCATCGGAGCCTGTAACAATTCGTTTCTGACGTAGTCTCACGTGAATGATGCGCCGCCAAAACTACTAAGAAAAATCGTCGTGTTAAATTGTTATCTACTACGTTTATCTGTCTAGAACTGATTCAGTAACGTCAAAAGTTTTTGATAGTAAACTCCAAACTTGTACTTGTAAGTTGTTCTAGTAAGAGTTTGGCGTCTTCTGTATTTTGAGGGACACCCACTCGTACTCTCGTGATGAATCACTCGTGAAATTGAGAAATTAATTTGTTTTTTGAAACATTACTGAATTATAAAGAATAGCTTTTTAATGGAATTATTTAAAGACTAGGTGCCCGCGGCTTCGTCCGCTTTCATGTAAGTGTATCATAGAAGTATATTTATTATGCCTATGTCCTTTCTTAGGGCCTAAAGATTGTCTGTGCCAAATTTTATCAAAATCAGTTCAGAGGTTTAAGCGAGAAAGCGTAACAGACAGACAGACAGAGTTACTTTCACATTATAAGATTATAAGTAGGGATAGACACCATCATCATTATCCTGCAAACGTCTACTGCCGGACATAGGCCTCTCCCCCAATGATAATAGTCATTTGGGGGAATTTGCCTTAGTCATTGGCAGGAAGGTTTGTGACCGCAGTAGGTATCATATGTAGCCAGGTAAAAGCTGCTACCCGTTTCCTCATATTCCCTCAGTCGTCTTTTACGATACCCACACGAGGAGATAGGTGGTCCGATTCTAAATTAGAAAAAACCACACGGACAAGTAGCTATAAAAATATCATTTCAAACTTTGAAGTGACTTTTTATAGTATGTAATCGTAGTAGTTTAGTAAAAATCTACCTTTGAAATTCAACGCCTAAACCGTTTCAAATTTCTAATTGAAAAAGATACAAGACTTCAAAGTTGAAGTTTGAGTCAAAATTAAAGACAGTCACGATTCAAACAGGGCTCCATTAGTTTCCTACAAGTTAACGATTATTCAATCGTCCCAAACAAAGCAGCGCAAGTGTCTATCAATTAAAATCGATTGCAAAACGAAGCGTGCAACTTATAATGACGTAGTGAATTCGATCGGCGAAGACAAAGCGACAATGTCATCGACCACGTACCTACGAGGTACCTACAAGGTTGTCGACCTCTCGGCCAGACACTGACTCCTCGGGATTCGCGGAAACGTGCCTACCTGTGGCGGATATAGCAGGAGACAGCGCTAGTCCATATTCGAAACGATTGCCACTGGCATCAAACGAGCCGCCGTCACATAAAAAGGGTGCCTGGATACACAACATGAGGCTTAAAGATGGACTTAGCTTTTATTTTTGAATTTGTTCTCGGTATTGTTAGTAATTCAATATTGCGGGTAGCAAATAGCATGCGACGGAAGTACACACCTTTCGCGCTGATTGGTCGAACGGAATATATACGGAATATATTTGTTTGTATCATAAATACTTATAGCCCATCATGATAAGCGTCAGAATTAAATAATTATCATAAAAGGCCGTAAGGTGACCATCACTTTTTTCAAAAGTAGCTAAACAAAATTATAGTCAAAAAAGCATAACATTTCTCGCCTCTAAAGCCTCTGAACAAATTTTTAATAAAAAATAACATACCACCGTTTATCTCTTAAAGTACCAGAACAAAACGTAATGATTTTTTGGTTAAATAATAAATAAACATACATGTTGTATTTTTTTTTCAGTTCAGCTACTTTTAATGACAAACCGTTCAGACAAAGCATGTATTTTCCCGCCAAATGTTGGCACTGACAACTTCATTTACCTGCTACAATCCTGGTATAACCGCAAACCGGATATCTGCCTTCCACATTTCACCCACATTAAAAACTAAAAACTTGTTACAGCTAGTGACAGGTCTGGATGCCGATTCAGTAAAAGGATTTTTCAACTCTTTAAGCAAATAAAATAAATATCTCCATACTTTTTATGTCCTTGTTGGTTAACCAGTTTGGTTACCTTTATATTTTTTTTATAGTAACACAGCCTGGTAGCTTCCCCTCACCAAATGAAAGCTAAAGAGAAGTCCAAATCGCTACGGCAACGGGCAAGTACCACCAATGAGGGCATTTCAAAATGAAATATCCGTTATATGGCGTTATGAAGCCCTGCGGTCCAGCTATCATGTGATTGGTCAGTTGCTATGTAAATGTCAGTGCCATGACAATATGAACCAACCACGTAACAGTCAGACCTGTGACATATGTGGTGCCATCTGGTGGATTTTTTTTTTCAGAAAACCCTCATTGAATAATCACCAGGATTATTCAATGAGGGTTTTAGTCCAAAAAAATTGCTCATAAGACGTACCGTAGTGGACAGCCCATTATTAGCAGCTGATATTAGATCGAACAGTTCTTGCGAACATTAGCCATGTTGCCACAGACGATGTTTTGTCGATACATAGATAGGTAGATTTAAAAAACAGTGATGATGGATAGTAACGGTGGATTGGTGGCTCAACAAACCAACACCAGTGCAGATTAAAAAAGGTTTTATACCATAGGTACTAAAACGTAAATTTCCATAAGTACCTACCAAACAAGTTGTCACATAGCATTGTATGAAAATAAATCTCCTTCCTGGCGCTGTTCGCTGCAATTTGGCTGCAGACAAGACGACTATTAAAGTTGAAATTCACCAAAACCCTGTAGGTATATCTCGGCACATGTAGATATATGCACCACCTTCGTCTAGACATACAGGACTGCAGAGAATTCATAGCTGTTCTTCAGTTCTTGGGTGTACGTTGGTTGGGTCGCAAAATTCGCTAGTAACGTCTAGTAGTCGATTCGCTAGTCGCCGCGTGCGCGCCACTGGCAGTACAGAAAGTATTTTCCCGCGCGTAAAGATAAAAAAAAAAGAAAAGGCAAACAACATTTTGTTTCTTGATTGTTTCTGAAAAAAAAAAGTTTCTAATTCTTTATTTTTCCTGTTTTTAATTTTAAATAATCTTTCTCAGTTTCTGTTTTCTGTTCGAAGTGTAAATAATTGTTGTCAATACAAAGGACTTGCATCTTCTGCGTTAAGAAGGTGCGTTGTTTACATTTAAACTTCTTGTATTACGCTTACCATCAGGTAGCAGTTTTGTCACCCCAGAGCTGTGCCCCAGAGCAGCGGCGTAGCGTAGTGGGGGCGGGGGGGGCGGCCCGCCCCGGGCGGCACATTTTAGGGGGCGGCAAAATTTCACAATTTATAATTTATCCATACTAATTTAAATAATAAAAATATTTGAACCATTTCATATTTTTATCGGAACTACAAATTCGGACCGATTGAAAAGAGCATGGAATTTTTCATTACTTATTCTGTAACGGATTCGGGGAATCCCTTTTCTTTGAATGATATTTTGTAGCGACTGCTGCCAACACCGTCCACGACTTGCGGAGATTCCCCGTATTTTATTTTATGCTTTGTTTATGACTAACAAAACAACAGCGAGAATTACTGACGATTCAAAATAAAAGGGCGGCAAAATTGACTTCCTTCCCCCCCCCCCCCCCCCCCGGGCGGCAAAATTGTCTTCCGCCCCGGGCGGCCGACACCCACGCTACGCCGCTGCCCCAGAGTTATATATAAAACACACGCTTCGCTTCTTTAAGCTGCTAAAAAGCGCTTAAACGTGTGAAACATTCATGGCATAATCTACTTACTCCGCATCGGCTTTTAAGCCATTTCTAAGTCTATAGACTTAGTAATATATTAGAGTCCTTTTCGGTAGGTATACCTAACTAATTTTCAACAAATACCCTTTAGCCACAATTCAACTAATGTTAAGTGATATTGAAGCATACAACGCAGCGCGCGTACCCAGATAACACTCGCTAACCCTCGATTTTCACGCTCAGAACCTGAATCCAGCAAGGAGTTCTATAATTTGGCAGTTCTTGCTAAGAGAGACTTTCGTTTTGAAAACTCATTTCAGTATTAGGTGATTTAAGAACTATGTGTCTATTTCCGGAATGGGGTATTACGTGTCTATAGAATACCGCAGTCAAATGACCTCTGGGTCGTGTTTCTGCCGATGAGTAGGGTTTCCGGAGGTCGTGGGGGGTTGCGGTTGGGCCGACAAGGCGCGATGGCGGTGTCAACTGACAGGTCACTGACTAGTTACTTGCCCGTTGTCACAGCGCCTTGGGCTTCTCTTTCGCTTTCCATCAGGCGTGGGGAAGCCATTATGTCGAGCCACTATAAAAAAAGTTTTGAGATAAAGCCCTATTGTAATTATTAAATTACCACTCGCCATTTACTTCATTTACGTTACAGAATAGGGATGATGACTAAAAAATAATTTAATGTCCATCAGATAGATTAATGAAAAATATTGGATACGTATTTTTTATTTTGCCTCTTGTTCAAAAACTTACGAAGATACATTGATTTTAAATGTCACATGACGTCACGTTAGAGTACAAAATATACTCTAACGTGACGTAGTTAGCCCCCACTCCGTAACTTTAATGCGCTATATCTAAGTATTTTCTTGTTATTTCGACAAAACAAAAAATACGGGTCTTATATTTTTTTATTATCTAAGAGACGGACTAATTATTTTCTTCATTTTCATACCTTGTCATCATCCGTATTGGCCATAGTGATACATAATCAATGAGTTTGTTTGAAGGTAAAGGTAAGGGTAGGTAAGGGCGGTTGTTTCTGTAAAGTCAATATAACAATTTAACTCAAACCAACTTTGTTTGGAAGTTTACTTTGAGTGTGCCGTGGCCAGTGAAATATTGTTGTTCTTATTAAAGTACCTACTATCCGTATAATAAAATTGAAAATGTTTTTGTGAAACATAATCACCAGAAAGTTTGTTTTTGGGCCGGATAGGAATGAGACCGCGGAAAATTAAAAATAACTTTTCTTCGACCGAAACCCTAATATTTAAATTAATAATCACAACTACACTATAAATTCTGCATGTCCTCTGTCATTTTGATGGGTTCGAACCCACAGGTGGGGATCGATCCCCACGCGAAATAAGCTTTCGTGATCGTCTTTGGTCCGTGTCTGGGTGTTTGTATTTGTGGGTGCGTGTTATCGTACAAACCACCACCTTTAACCCACCACCAACTGTCAAATTTTCCCGAACAATTTTCAACGAAGTGTCCAATAGATAGAAGCCATTTTCGATAATAATTTGACATATTGGATATGTTGCAGATAATAATTTGAAGTGAGCGTGGTCAAGCACAAACTCTATAAAATAAAAAAATAACAAGAAACTAATAAACTGCTCTCATGAATGAATACTTCATTATATCAGGGACGTTACTATTATGTCACAGCTAATATCCCAGAGGGCTGGTCACGTTGCCTGACTCACGAGCCAGACGAAATAAATCGTAGCCGGCGACAGAAACCACGGTCAGACTGCTGCGATGATAACCGGCTGTCAATTGAATATATCAACGTTATGTGCGGACTATAAACTTTCTCTTGTCACCAAGAAAAGTAAGGCATATTCTTTGGTACGAAATATTGTTTTCAGAAGTTGCTACGGAAGTGAATTTTGTCTGCAGAATGACGTCACGCTTTCAGTTTCTTTTGCTTCGACTAAAGGAAATTCTTCGTTGACAGATTATATTAATCAATATTTGCCTATAGGTATCAAAGTACCAATAAGCCAATGTTATAAGCTAATCAACCTTCATAAGTCGGTTCTAGGGGCAAACACGCAACGAGCTTTTCGTATATCTATAAATTTTTGCTTTCATTCTTTCTATTTTGCTAGGCTCGGTCCAAAGGTTTGGAATAGATCGCTCAAAGCGGTAAGACCGTCTAAATTGAAAAATAATTGTATTCTTTGTCTAGTCATAAGTACATTTTTGGTGTGCAAAAACTATCTATCTATCTAAAAGAAATAAGATCTTCGGCTCATTAACGAGAGGGATTCTCTCCCTCTGTGGCGTCATGGTATAATTACTCGTAGTTTTGCCATAGTAAAGTAACAACTAAATATATATAGGCACTTTTGTATTGAAATATGTAATAAAAAAAACTAATCAATAATTTTGTTAATACGTATTTTATAAGAAGAGCTTTCAGGATGACCTCACTCCACCTGATGCTAAGCGGTCGTGAGATCCAAAAGTTAGGTCATAAAAATAAACAGTCTAATTCAGTAGGTAGGTACTATGGCAAATAGACAAACCTGAATTATACGTGAACTGAAGAGCCATTAGTTTCCACAATTACGTCAATCACGTCCTTACCGAGTAAAAATAACGTACAATCAGATATCGAAATGTCCAGCCGAACACTCTGACAGACACTAATGGTTCCGTATCAAAGTTTCGATCGGTGGACACGATACTCGCGTGACGGTCGAGATATCGATTTTTCTAGCTCGTTGTTAAGCTGCCTGTGTCATAGGTTCTCAAAGATGCGAGTGGATTTACTGTTTTATGGTTGCGCATGACAGACGAACAAGAAGCCCACCGGATTAGCAAGCCGAAGTCGCAGTGGGCTGGCCATATCAGCTGCAGAACCGTCAACCCTTAGGATAAACGAGTGGATACCGCTTCTCGGCAAACTTAGAGCCGTTACGCACTGTCGACTTGTCGCTGGCGACTCGAGTCTCTCGGCGACCAAAACAGAGAAAGGCGACTGACGACTAAGTGCGCAAGCCCCTATTTAAACTATAGTAAGTCACAGTCACCGTCACTGAGTCGCCGGCGACTAGTCGACAGTGCGTAATGGCCCTTAGTGTACGTAGCTACGACTAGTGCAAGATGGCTGGCAAGTGCTGTATGCGAGAAGCGCAAGGTCGATCAAAGTGGGAGATAATTGGAGAGGTCTATGTCCAGCAGTGGATTGCGCAAGGCTGATAATGAGGATGAAGGGCATCAGATGTAACAGGCTAAGCATGTGCTGAGATGCAGGCGACGCTGCCCAGCACAGTACAGGGCAGGGCAGTTGATATAGACAAGATACTATAGGACAACGCGCTGCAGTATGGATAGCTTAGCTTAGATAGGTAGCGTAGGGGGTACAACAAGGGAAGCCTCCACGCGTGGTCGTCTGCTTGCAGACGGCCCGGCGTACCCCGGGCAACGGCGGGTAGTAGAGGATGGCTACTACCCGACGGCTAATTCCCTGTAGGGAGCACGCACTTGTGCGTGGCTCCGGGGGCCAGTGTTGGCGTCGTTGTGGTGTTCGACGCTTTCCACGGCCAGTGCTTAGGCACACTTGGATGGGGCCTTTTGGCCTGTGGGTCTCTAAGAGGAGTGCCCTTCGGGGGATCTCGCGGTGTTTCGTTGCCGTCCTCCCTGTCTTCTGCGACCGTTGCCGCCTTACCAGAGGAGCCGTTTGACGGCGCGGGATGGCAGTGTATCACTGCGGCGGGTCCGATGGCCACGGTTCTCGTGGTCGTCGGATATGGTCCTTTTGGACTGGTCGCCGGGCAACCTGTTTCCCCTCGCAGGAGGGACCAGGGGGCTTGCCTTGACTGGCGAGCCCGAGTGGAGTGAGACCACAATAAAAAACCGCCTGTTATCCCGACTTCGGTCGGGACCAGGGGGCGCGAGCTCAAGTGGAGAAAACCACAATAAAAAACCACCGTGCGGCGGCGGCTGCACGCCCGACGGAGTTCCGCGAGGTCGGCACGGGGGTGTCGGCCACGTATTGCACGAACTCCGTCCTTGGAGGAGAGGGACGGCCCTTACGGGCCTGGCCTCTAGGCTGCCCCAAGTGGGGGGGCCAGCCCGAGTCTGCCTAGCAGACCAGCGCTGACAGCATCGCGGTGTTATAGTCAAGGACCCGCGTTGCTGTCGCCCAAGGCGCATTGACGGTGCAAACCAGGGTTTTTTAGTGGGTATTCTCTGCCGACGCGGAGCGAGTCCCACATAACCCGTCTGCTCCCCCGGGCAGCGGGTATGCGTAAACTGCATTTCTCCCTGGTGAAACAAAAAAAAAAAAAAAAAGATAGGTAGCGTAGGATACTACCGAGTAATTTATAAAAATAACACCGTAAGTTTCTTTATATTATAGACTAGCTGTGCTCGCGACTTCGTCCGCGTGGAATAGTTATTTTTTCCCTGTTTTTTTTTTACATTTTCCATTATTTCTTCGCTCCTAATAGTTGCAGCGTGATGTTATATAGCCTATAGCCTTCCTCGATAAATGGTCTATTCAACACAAAAAGAATTTTTCAATTCGGACCAGTAGTTCCTGAGATTAGCGCGTTCAAACAAACAAACAAACTCTTCAGCTTTATAATATTAGCGCGTTCAAACAAACAAACAAACTCTTCAGCTTTATAATATTAGTTAAGATAAAGGTTTGGTAAAGTCAGGTTGTTGGGGTTATACTATTTAAGTTTGAGAAACCCCAGCCTATACGTAAACGGTCTCCGGCGGAATGCGAGTGTGTCACGAAAGACTAGTGCATGCTCTAACATCAATTGTATTCGGAAAGGTCTGAACACTTTCCTAGGGAACGTTTTTAAATCGACCGCCTGTCGTGTACAAATATCGATAAAAAGCTTGAAAGACACGTTCTTAGTCATCATCACATCATCAGCCTATTACAGTCCACTACTGGACGTAGGCCTCTCCAATTGTTCGCCCATTAGGGCAAACGTGTGGAGTATATACCTACCCATAACGCCACGCTGGGCAGGCGGGTTGGCGATCGCAGGGCGTAGCTTCTCGCTCCGGTGACGTTGCTGCTCGTCATCGTTCTTAGTTTGGAACTTTCAGTGGTCGCACGGAGGGCGCCTAATATCTCCTGCTTCCGTTTCTCAAGCTATTTCCTGGCTCGAATCGTTTGGTGTCTCGCAGTTAATGTACCTCATTATTTCTATTACAATATTGTTTATCATCCTATAATATATCTGTTGTCCTCTTTATATTGATTAAATAATTATGTTTGTATCATTACTTACCATTCATCGTACACACATACGGGTAATTTGAATCATAACGTTCCGAGTACTCATCGTAAATGATTATTTATTATGAACTATTGTTGTTTTACCAATAGAGTAGATGACTGGCGTATATTTACTACAAGTCTGTTCCTAACCCCTGAGGTTATAGACTGTTTACATTGTAAACATTTTGCTACAGTTTGTACAATAAAATTACGCAATCAATGTATGCCAGTAGGAATTGTACTTACGAGTACGTATCAGTTAGAAAGTCTTCATTATTATCTTCAGCCTATCTCAGTTCGCTGCTGGATATAGGCCTCTCCAGCTGTTTCCCACTTTGATAATAATAATAACTTTATTTTTCTTAGAACATTTACAATAATCTCTTACATCTAGTGACCCTGCACTAAGCATAATTGTTTGTAACACAGTGGTCAGTAGCACGGTTACCATGTAGCGCAATTCTGTAGACACCAGACTCGGGCAAACAACCGGAGTTAATTTGAAATCAGTTAGGTTTTACCTTGGGTAAAGACCTGGAGGCTTAACCCATAATCGCCACGCTTGGTTATGATTTTGCAATTAAAAGTGTCTTGGCCTCCGAAATGACGTCGATTTGAACTCGATTTGAGTTGTGTCTATTGGCGGTGATGACTGCTTACTATCAGACATTATATTTGCTCGTATGCCTCTTGCATTAAAAAAAGAAAATACACTTCTACAAGTGAACTGACTGATTGATAGATTTATTGACGCGGAATAGCAAAGAACAAACCAGTTTCACAAAATTTGCCATCTACCTACTCTATTAATGTTCTGTCGCTACATTGTATGCGGTTATATAAAACACGAGACAAGATAATGTCATCCCCTCGTCATTCGCGTAGGTACATTCGTTTAAATTGAGATGTAATCTCAAGACTTGTCTTGTGGTGTGCCATGTGATAAAGTTTGATTGAAAATAATTACGTGTGTCGGCCCTGTGATCATACCCCCGATGGCAGGCGGTCATACATAGAGGAGATATTTATAGCCTCCGTGAATCGTGTTCTGAGGTAAATTAATGAATAAAAATTGATTACCATAAAAAACTATGTACAATAGTTTTTTACACTTGTCCCCACACTAGGCTAAGCCTGTACTGTGGGGATCAACCAAGCAATTTAACAATACATTTTAGGTTTTTTGGTTATGTTGGGAACATGATCAATGCTTTTGGTGGTTTTGACGTCGTCAGCGATACGGATTCGTCTAATTTGTTCCATCTTTGTTGACACATTTAGACTGCTACTTCTAAAAAGGTTCTACTGAATCTGTTTAAATTATAATTTGTATCATTATAATTGCCTCCCTGACATTTTGTGGCTAAGCTGTCTAAGGGCAGCAGCTCCAGAGTCAAAAATTTGGTCTTAAAGCATGGTAAGCCTTTGCCTGCGCCTAATATCTCGTCAATCAAACTTCCCCCCGAATATCCTCGAAAATTGGCTAATGAGGCAAAAGTTCTTATATATAATATACTAGCTGCTGCCCGCGGCTCTGCCCGCGTGAATATTCGTATAAAACATAGCCTATGTGTTAATCTGATGTACAAACTATATTCCTGTAAAGTTTCATTATAATCCATTCAGTAGTTTTTGCTTGAAAGTGGAACAAACATCCATCCATCTATCCAAACAAACTTTCGCGTTTATAATATTAGTAGGATTAGTAGGAAGTAGGATAGGATTATGATAATAGGCTATTATGGCAAAAAATTGTAATTAGTCCGTCTTTTAGCTTATTCAAAAATAAAAAACACGTATTTTTCCTTTTTTCATTCAAATAAACAATAGCAAAGATACAAGGCATCAAAAGTTAGGAGTGGGAGTCTTTGACGTCACTCGCTCCCGTAAAAATGCCTCACCGGGTGACGTCACGCGTAATTTCAACGGGCTGTAACTTTGTAATTTTCAGTCTAATTTACAAATAAAAAAATACGTCTTTTTTTTTGAATAAGCCAAAAGACTGACTAATTAAAATTTTCAGCCATAATAGCCTATTCTATCTACACAATTCATGTTGCTTTATTGACAAAAAAAAGCTCTACAACGATGTCATCTATCGCCTTAAAAGTGCAACACCACATAATGATAATAATCATAATTATGCTTTAAGTAACCTGTCTGTCCGCTCCACAAACGGGTTTATTGTATAACGACCAATTACAAAAGGTCAACTATCTAGAAAATGTTACATCAGACATCAAACTGCTATTTAGGTCTCTAAGGTCACTTCAACAATCGCAATGAAATTAACTCTGGCACGTACATCAGTATTGTAATAATCCTCGATTTCAGTAAACTGAGATTTACTTTAGATCATTATCATCATCAGCCTATTGCAGTCCACTGCTGCACATATGCCTCTTTCGCCACTTAGGGTAAACATCTGCAGGATATACCCATAATCGCCACGCTGGGCAGGCGGGTTGGCGATCGCAGAGCGTAGCTTTTCGCTCCGATGACGCTGCTGCCCGTTGTCGGTCTGTGGTATTTAGCTACGCCTTCAATTGTGATGGTTATACCGCCACCAGTCGGTTGCCAGCGCCTCAATTGTTATTCGGCAGGATGCACCACGGGCAGGTAAGTTTGGCTTGAAACGAAAAGATGATAGGTTGATAGGTCGCTCCCTTACATCCCGTTATTTACTTTAAAATATAGATTAAAATTCGATTAGTACATAGTTGTAGGCTAGGCTTTTAGAATATCTGTTTAAGGTAGCACCGTGCATAGGAAAGCACGTTAAGGGGCAGCGCAGACGACATACTATCCGTGACGCACTTTTTAGTCTATGATGCAATTATATGCAGTAACGCACACGACGCGCAAAAATCTGTCGCGGATATTTCACGGACTGAACGCACATCTTCGGTCATTCTGTCGGCGGAGCTGTAGGGACCTAGATGCTCTTTTTAAATGTCTCAGACGCAGACTCTATCGCAGAAAAAGTCTGTCGTCTGCGAAGCCCCTAAGCCGTTAGCCTGATGACACATGGCGATATAACGCCATCTATCGGATATTTCATTTTGAAACACCCTCATTGAGTCCGACACACAGTAACAGACTCTTTAGCATTAGTAGTCTGATAACTATCAGAGTCTTCTTAAGCTTTAGTAGTAGTTACACCTATATTGTTATGTAACATACTAGTTACTTAAGAATAAATTCACACAACAGCCCTTAGACGAATTCCTACCATAGAAAATGTTGGGCTACCGTTGTATAAAATATGCATTTACGAGTTACAACCGCCCATTACCGCTATTCTTAACTCACTCTGCATGAGTGGATCGTGGGAGATTTAAAAAATGTTGCACTATACAGTAAAGGGGCATCCGCACTGGTTTAGTTTTATTGGGGTCGCGTTTATAAGTGTTATTGAACGTCATGGGTAGATGCCACTTTATCAGTTGACACTTTAACCTGCCCCCATTTTAGTTGAGTTCCTATTAAGTGCGCGCGTTTAGTAGACAACCAGACTCCCGTGGAACAGTGGTTTAAGGCAAGGATTCAATAGCAGAGGCATCAGAGTTAGTGGCATTGCAATGTACGATCAGGAATCATAAATCTTTTCATTTCACCCAATCACACATAACGTAATGACCGGACTATTAGAGAATACGGTATGAGTTGATCAGATATTGATATCTTCTAGATATCTAAGATTTTCTAAGGATTATCTAAGATTTCCCAAGTCTGAAACTAAGGTTTTATCCGGCACTAACGAACCAAACCCAAAATTCTCAGGAACAAGCTAAATCTGGAATTTCATCTTCTAAATATCGTCCACTGGCTGGCAAGACCTGGATGCGAAAGGCCCAGGATCGAGCTAAGTGGCGAACAATTGGAGAGGTCTATATTCAGCAGTGGACTGTGAGAGGCTGATGATATTGATGAAATTCGGAAGTAAGTAGTAACTTCTTTCGCACTTTAATGCTCAAATCAAATATAGGTACACTGAACAATCAGTATCCAGTCCTTGCGTGCTGGACAGCGTTGCCTACCATCCAGACGATAGTAGCGCCAAGAGGCTTAGTTCCTCGTTCCTACCCCGTCCCATTAAGTCATGGAATGCCCTTTCAGCTCATGTGTGTCCTTACCCTTGCACTCCTTTTCTTTAGGTGAAACGGCATCTCAGTGGGCTTTCAGGGTAAGGGCGACAGGCGCGATGGGTTAGTTCTATTAGGCCTTTCGCACTAACTTTGGACCTCGCGACCGCTTACCATCAGGTGGAGTCGTCTTGAATGCTCTTTGTATAAAAGAATATACTATTATGTGAAACGGTTGGCAACGTGTCCGTCACAGCGCAGGTCGCGTGCCAAGGCTGATGCGGATAACGGTGCGGGTTCAAGGCACCAGTGCCGATTACGTCGCCCCTTCCGACTGTAAGGGCCTCTAAACCTTTCTGAGATTATCTTTAACCTTTAAACAGAGCGATTGTAGAGTGACTTTGAAACTTTTACCACTGGGCCTTTACTAAGTTAGGACTTATTGCTCTTGCTCATTGAGGGATGTAAAGGAGCGGTCTATCATCATTTCGCTCCAAGCCAACCTCACCTGCCCGTGGTGCATCCTGCCGAATAGCTAACGAGGCGCTGGTAACCGACTGGTGGCGATATAACCATCACATAGGATGATATAGAGATAGGATGGTCCTATACTAAATCTCGAAACCACACTGACAACTTACCGATTAACTAAACAATATAACAATATACGTAAACAACATAACAATATCCGTAAACAACAAAATCAATAAATACAAACATTTAAATCGACTTAAGCTAATGACAAAGCCACTTTCTAATTGTTTGATAGCTTAAGAACTTAATTGCGTTATAAGATCTGTAAAATTACCTAGAACAATTGGAACTAAATATACTTATCTCGACTCTTTCGGTAAACAAAACCTAATTCACTTTTAGAACTGAAATAGCTCGGAATATTCCGTCCAATCCTTTCCGAACTGGCGGTCGTTGAAATTCTATCAATTTCGTATAAAAATTCTTCCACTATCCTCTTCATGTAGTGGAATTCTTATCTCACCTACTATTATGTAAGCACCGTCGGGAGATCGCTATATATTCGCTTCAGGAGTCTGCATCTGCCTTCCCTTTCGTGTCTATAATAGAATATCTTTTATGACGTAATCAGACGAAATGAAATTACACTTTGAGTACTTTATTTGAGTTTTCTTTTACGACTCTCCATTCTCGTGTCCTTAGCTTAGCATCATCTTTCATATTTATAATTCTGGATTGTTTTTCACTTGTAAGAGGTAAAATAGTCAGCAGTGTCACTGGAGCGAGAAGCTACGATCTGCAATCGCCAACCCGCCTGCCCAGCGTGGCGATTATGGGTATGTCCTCCAGATGTTTGCTCTTAGTGGAAAACCGCTGGAGAGGGCTATTTCCAGCAGTGAAATGCAAATAGGCTGATGATGCTCACAGGCTTCGGTAGGGTCGGGTCAACTCAGAAAATGAACAATGGACATCATTGCCGAAACGAAATCCCACAGACTTCGCTGGCTCGGGCATTTAGAAAGAATGGAGAATGATCGTGCAGTGAAGCGAGCGTACGTGGGACGGCCGAGTGGTACACGGCCGATTGGCCGTCCCAGGTATCGCTGGGCGGATGAAGTCCAAAAGGATTTGTGTGAGCTCCGTGCGGACAGCTGGCAGGAGGTTGCGCAAGACAGACCTAGATGGAGGCTCTTATTGTTGGAGGCCAAGACTCGGTTTGAGTCACTGCGCCGATCCAGTTAGTTAGTTAGTTTTTATTTCATCAATCATCTTCTGATGCTCATAGTAGGTACAACTGAAAAACGTAGTTTCAAACCATTTGGTTAGTGTAAATTATCTGGCCAATCCATTTCGAATAAAATAGCAGTCAGAGAGTTATGTCCTTTGAACGAAAACAGGTTGTTTTCACCACTGCCATCACTCAGCATTAGATTCTGTGTGCTCGTTAATTTCCCTTAGAGAATTAGGCATGTAATTGCAATTAACAGTTGAAAATAGATGGCTTTCAGCTTTTTTTTTCTGTTATAATGAAACAAGATTGTGTCTCATGTTTTGTGTACATGTTGCAGTCAAAACTCTTATCCAGTCAAAAGTACTATTGACTAGAAAAATCAGTCAAAAGTACTTTTAACTGAACAGGTTGGTCAAAAGTGGTTTTGACTGAAAAATATTGGTTATTAATACTTTTGACTGCAAATTTGCGGTCAAAAGTACTTTTAACTGACGTTCTTGGTCAATAGTATTTTTAACTGCAAAAACGCATCAGTCAAAAGTAATAATTACTAACTCGTTAGATGTAAATAAAAAGTGATTTATTAATAAATGTGAAATCTTAACTAATATTATAAAGCTGAAGAGTTTGTTTGTTTGTTTGTTTGAACGCGCTAATCTCAGGAACTACTGGTCCGAATTGAAAAATTATTTTTGTGTTGAATAGACCATTTATCGAGGAAGGCTTTAGGCTATATAACATCACGTTGCAACTGTTAGGAGCGAAGTAATAATAGAAAATGTAAAAAAAACGGGGAAAAAATAACTATTCCACGCGGACGAAGTCGCGAGCACAGCTGTGCTCGCGACTTGTATAAAATGACTAGCTAGTCATTTTATATTATGAGTAATTAAACGATTTCACATCAGGCCTGGTAAGTCTTGCTGCAGTCAAATCTTAAAACTCACCCAGCATATCTAGGTTAGGATCTAGTTGAATCAGTTTTGTTGCCCCATCCGCAGCTTATTATACAGTGAACATAAAGAAACTGGTTCAGAAAGTGGCAGATATAACAGAGGACCAAACAAAGTTTTTAGTGAGATGCTTCACTAATTCCACTATCGTCGTTTTACGGAGATGAGAAGATCATTTAGTGGTTACAGAAAAGCAGCAGGTTATGTAGGGCTCGCTCCACGTCAGCGGAGAATACCCATTAAAATGCCCCGGTTGCCATCGTCTAATGCGCCTTGGGTGACGCCTGGATCAGTGAGGGCTCCGTCCTTGTCACTGTCGCCCAGGACCTCGATCTGGCGTAACTCTTGCGGCAGATAACGGCGTATTGGGAGACCTGGCCAGCGATTGCTCGAATTCTGTGAGATGATGATCTAGCAGAAGGAGAGCGTAGGGTAGCTGTAGACGCGCCCGCTCTACGCCGCCCCAGAAGCTATGGCACATTTGCTTCAGAGTTCTGCGTGTCCGAACACCTGTCTGCACGAAAACTTGCTGACCGCCAGACAAAGAGTGATCTTAAGAGTTTTGGTCTCGAGAAGAAGAGAAGAGGTATGAGTAATATTAAAGTTTATATGTGCGTTTGTCGTTATTTTTATCGACCACCAATTTTAAGAGTTTTGACTGATACAACCAGTCAAAACCACTTTGGACTGAATAACTTAGTCAAAAGTGCTTTTAACCAGCTCCATTGGGCAAAAGTACTTTTAACTGTTATTTTAGTTAAAAGTATTATTGACCAAAGCATATGGTCAAAAGTACTTTTGACTGATTTTGCTAGTCAATAGTACTTTTGACTGGTTAAGGGTTCTGACTGCAACATACATATATGATGAGCTTTGCGTCGGCCCTTGACAGCGGGAGTACCAAACAATTTGTTTGTTTATTTTTTGGAAGAATAAGAGTAAAATAAATAGCGGTCTTGTTCGCTTAACAATGATCGCAACGTTGTGCAACCATTGGCGCGGTCAATCCGATGATGGGTGACCAAAATTTGACACCGATTTCCTCCGTGCTTCGGAAGGCACGTTAAGCTGTTGGTCCCGGGTGCTATCTTTACCAACTCAGATAGCAGTCGTTACATCATATCAGAGATGATGATAACTCTGACGCCTAAACTGGGAATGGGTATAGCTTACCCTAAGTGTTGCGGAGGTCTGATGGGAGTCACTCTGTGTAAAAGCTTAGCCCTCGCCAAATCTCTCAGTTTGAGAAGCCGACCCTGAGACAATCGGGAAAAAGGCTAGGATGATGATGATGAAGAGTAAAATAAATAAGTATAATATGAGGCATCATGTTATGCTCATAATAACTGAGGATGAGATATTATGAGAAAAGGACATTTTGAGAAAGGACTTTATGAGAAAGGATATTTTGAAAAAGGCCGTTTTGCGCCGAGGCGCTTTAAAAATGTTTCATCATCTACATCAGCCTATTGCATTCCACTGCTGGACATACGCCTCTCCAGTTGTTCGCCACTTTGGGCAAACATCTGGAGGCTTTACCCATAATCGCCACGATGTGCTGGGGGTAGCTTGCTCCGCTTAAAAATGTTTATAAATATAATTTTTATATGTTAAAACAGTTACAGGAACACAGTACAGCACAGTTTAAGCACAACTTAGCTTACACAGTTTCCAGTCTATTAAAGTTGATGAGATATGTATTTTGTTGAAAAGTTTAAGTCTGTACAAAGCAGTTTAAAGTCTGATAACTCGCCTACATTCTATTACGTAGGTACAGTACTTGGCATGCATAATGCAAATAGCACCTAAGCATGCCTAAGACATAGTTTTAGGACTGTGTAGTATGCACCTACATATAAAGATACGCATATACTTACCTTACCTACCCTTATTTATATACTTAATCTATCGCAGTCCACTGCTGGACATAGGCCTCTCTAGTTGTTCGCCACTTTGGGTGAACATTTAGAAGTCTCCAGAGACTTAACCTATAATCGCCACGCTAGCTGGGTAGGCGAGTTGTCGACCTCACTTACCCTATTATTGTAATAATAATAACCCAAGACATGCCACGGGAACCGAACCCACGACCCTTGACTCAGAAGGCAGATATCACCACTAAATGAGCCATCAAGCCAGCCATTTTGTATTTCTACCGGGCATTGTAAATCCTTTTACAGGTATTCTAATGCGAACACCATTTAAGCGGACAAGTCAAAATTCTTGTGACACAATATGCTAATTTGTTTTTAAACTTGTGTAGCGGAATGTTCCAGCTAGTCTGAGGGACATTGTTTGTCATCGTTCATTGTTCATTTTTGGGACAACTTGTTAAGTAATTATGTTCAGATTACTCTTACGCTGCCTTGGAGCTGTTATCAAGTAGCCAAAATTAAATCTAAGAAGTTTAATCTAGAAATTAAAATTTGTCATTTGGGAAAATTTGTCATAGTCAGCACACTTGGCAGGCGGGTTGGTGACCGCAGTAGGTTTTATTTGTATCCAGGTAACGCTACTGCTCATTTCTTGATAGCCCCTTAGTCGTTTTCTACGACACCCACGAGATGAGATGGGATGGTCCTATTCTATCTAAATCCGGATACCACACGGACAACGTACTTCCGTATAATAATAACAAAACTTCAAAGCCTTGAACCCACATAAGTCAAGTCTAACATCCATGCCGTGACCAATACGTCAGCATACAAATCGATTGGCATTGTGTAATTAGCGACACAGTACCGCGTGTGTAATAATTATCGAGCGAACGGCCCGTGGGCGATAAAACAAGAACCGTTAGAGCATTGCATTGCTAAGGTCACCATTGATTTGACTGCATAAAAACAATGCATTATGTGAAACATGCATGTGTGAAGTTAGTAAGGTAGCGGTTCCACTGAGACTTGGAGTTCAACCCATGCGATTGAATCATGACATACCTAGCTCGCCTGCGCTCTGCTCCGCTTAGCTCCGCTTCGCCTCAGTAGAAAGGCAGCTTAAGAGTTGAGTTGTGTTTCAGAAACGAGGCTGCGTGAAACTCCGAGTAATAATAAATAAATAACCCAAGACATGCCACGCTGTGTCACATAGCGCCATCTAGCCCCAAACTAAGCCGAAGCTTGTACTATGGGTGCCAGACAACTGATAAACTTAAGTTGATACTTTTTCTTTGTAAATAAATACATAGATATTAATAGTAAACAGACCACCCAGACCAATACAAACAGACATGTTCATGAAAACAAATGTTTGTACTGTGCGGGAATCGAACCCACGACCCTTGGTTCAGAAGGCAGAGGTCACTACCAAATGAGCTATATCATTGGTAATTTTTGGTAGCCCCCGATTAACTACGCGCAAGCCCTATTTCTGTGAAAACGCAGTCTAAATACATCTTGAACAACAACAATCTAAGATGAACATTGTTTTGAAAATACCTACTCGAGAATTGAAATATTTGACTTTGTCACTTGACACTCTCACCATTTCATTTTTGTTTGAGATACCTATATGTTTTAGGGAATATTTCTTGACTCAAAATAAAATAAATTAATGATTTGATCAAGATCACGTAACACGGTAATCTATAAATTTGTATCTAAACCAAAGGAAGCCCGCATTTACCCCAAAAAGATTTGTAATATGCCTTCATCAAAAAGCGTGGCTCAAATTTCATGACCGACATTTTGTTTTTCTGAAGATTGATCAAAGCTATTTGAAATTCCTCTACTAATTACGGAACATTTTCGCTGTTTTTATTTTTGTTACTGAAATAGCGGGTTTTGCCATATTGAAAACTTTTTCGTTCTATATACATATTTTTTTTTAGAGGGGAATGCATTAGGCACCTTCATGCCGCCTCCGGGGGGAGGCGGCATGGTGTGTGAGACTCACACCTCCCAAAATGGGAGGGCATACCCACTAAACCCCCCTGTGTCGCCAGTGGGCAGCAAGTTGCACATGGGTAGCACCGAAGCATACGGTTCTATATATGGACCAACCCGTTAGTGGCTTCCGCCGCTGACTACGTCCCTTTCGTAACTCCAGGAAACGTCGTCCACGTCCCGTCCTCCAGGACGATGATGATCCTATAACGCTCGCCATGTTGGCCGCAGAACAGCCCTCGGCACCGAACACTTCAAGTCCGTCGTTCCGTCCCCGCCGGCGGGGACACTCGCCGCGTCGCCTCTTAGCTTTCGCGTCCCCACCGCGAAACCTTCCCGTAACCGGTCGCCCCTCTTGTCAAAACAACCCCCGTAGGGACCCTCCAGCGACGCCCTAAGTCTAGGTTCAAGCCCTACTTTGGAGTGCCCTTAGCTGTGTTGCTTAACTTTCCTACGAGTGTGAGCTTTCCGCTTCCCCAACAGCCCGGTGATGATGACAAGGCCGCCCTGGTTATCATCGTAGTCATTTAGAGAAAATAAACTATAAATGGACAAAATGTTTCCCGCACAAGGCCAACCGTTACTTCTTATCATGCCATACTGTGTCATACGGGTTAGTTACCTACGTCCTAACGGTAATCAAACGGCGCTTCCGCTTTCAAATAGATTGTTATTAAACAAGGACCTTTATCACTTTCTTTGTCGTTAGTAATTTTCTATTCAATGCAGGTGTCGCTTGATCAAAGCTGTTTATTTATTGAAATAAATAAATAGAACCAGACTGTTCACACAAAACACATGGTCTCTCAAACGGGTACTTAGGTATATAAGTGATTTAACATAATAATAATACGAATCACCTGCTAGGTGATTTAAGTCTACTGATCGACTTAGTGTCGCGTGTTTAGGTGGATGGCACATGTCAGTTATGTGACCCGGCGTGTTTTTTACTGATTGAAAGTACCAAAAGCACAATATCTGACTACCTAGAGATGGCATGCTGGTGACTTTCTTAGGGGGTACCTAAGAAAAAAGGTGATTAAAGTGGAACAATACCTCAAAATTAAGTTTTTCTGTTCTATGAGTAGGCAGGTCCCCTGTTCTAGATGATGACGGCATTGATAATAATAGAAAGCTGTGAAGTATTCAATCGCTCTTTGTCATAAAAACATCATAGCTATGATCAATTTTCACACACTTTTCTTCTGCTCTGCTCCCAAGCACTTGATTGAGCCATTATGATTTCTAATTATGGAAATGACGTCTTAATTACGTGTAACATAAAGCACAAGATAATTAAAAATCTCCACAGTGAAGCGGTTTTTATGGAAAACAATCCTTCGCGAACAAGAAGTGCAAATCTTAACTTCTTAACTAATATTATAAAGCTGAAGAGTTTGTTTGTTTGAACGCGCTAATCTCAGGAACTACTGGTCCGAATTGAAAAATTCTTTTTGTGTTGAATAGACCATTTATCGAGGAAGGCTTTAGGCTATGTAGAAAATTAGAAGAAATAATAGAAAATGTAAAAAAAAACGGGAAAAAATAACTATTCCACGCGGACGAAGTCGCGAGCACAGCTAGTTTCAAATATATTTGCCGCGTCCATTAAAATGTGGCGGTGTCCGCATATGAGATCCCTCGTTTCTTTGGTAAGGGATCCCTTGAACGGTACGAGAAGATATTTTTTTTATATGGACTCTATCACGCGTGTAGAGTTAACACGGATAATGGGGATGTTTTCAGAGTCAAAATAATTACATTATATTTAGTCCGTATTTTAGATTATAAAAATATATTAGACACGTATTTTTCCTTTTTTCATTTAAACAAAAAATAACAACTAAAGATACAATGCATCAAAATTTAGGAGTGGGGGTCTTTGACGTTACTTAGTGGTGAAAAAACTCCCACTCTGTGACGTCACGCGTAATTTTAACGGGCTATATCTTAGTCACTTTTGGTCTAATTTACAAATGAAAAAATACGTGTCTTTTATTTTTGAACAATCTAAAAGACGGACTACTTAATTACATTTTTTACGAAAACAGGCCTATGTCGAGTGTTTAGAGAGACACGTCAAGTCACAGTTGGCCGGTAAACTGGGGCTGTACTTTCCTGCTTTGAAAGAAACATCTTACGGACCGACATGGTGGTGACAACTGATAAGTTCGGTTCGACAGGCTCGGTGGCTCATTTGGTAATAGGCTCGGTGGCTCATTTGGTAGTGACCTCTGCCCTCTGAGCCAAAGGTTGTGGGTTCGATTCCCGCACAGTACAAACATTTGTGTTCATGAACATGTCTGTTTGTATTGGTCTGGGTGTTTTCTATGTATAATATGTATTTATTTACAAAAAAAATGTATATAAGTAAGTTTATCAGTTGTCTAGTACAAGCTTCGGCTTAGTTTGGGGCTAGGTGGCGCTGTGTGGCCCAGCGTGGCATGTCTTGGGTTATTTAAGTGACTGGTTTAGTTACCTGGCCTGACTTTTTCTTTTTATAGTAGCTCAACATAATGGCTACCTTACGCCTGATGAGAGAGAAGCCCAAGTCGTTGTGACAACGGGCAAGTAACTGGTCAGTTAGATACCTGATAGTTGCCACCATCATGCCGGCCCAAACTTAACCCTCCACGACCTCCGTAAACCCAACTCACCGGCAGAAACACGACTCGAAGGTCATTTGGCTGCGGTATTCTATAGGGTGGAGGTCCTTCCGCGGACGGGCGGCTCAATTCGAGTAAAGATTCGCTATGCCCTACCTCTCTTAACACACACCAAGGAAGTAATTTTGCTATGCTATTAAAAAAAGTAATAGTTTTCGGCTACCTGCACAGATAGAAACAAAACTATTCGTGGAAAGTCATTATAGTACAGGAGTCAACTTAAAGGATTCCTCTCTTTCTATCTCTTTATATTGTCTCCTTCCCGCAGGCTCGCCAGGTAATATTTTTCTGAACTTTATGTCGACTGCCTGCTACAAATGGCCACACTTATGGGCCCTTCCTTTATTATTTCACGCCACACCATACACCCTAGCTGTGACGGCCACTACAGTATTATGTACTTCAGTATATTCGTGCCGCTGTCTCCGCACCTACAGACGTAATATGTACTTTCGTGTTGAATCGAACCACATTGTATGGAGGTGTATAAGTAAAGTAACAGGGTTATCATTTATAGCACTTCTAGTACCAATGATTATTTTAGATTTTTCCTCATTTATGCAATAAAGTATTTGATTATATTTTACTTTGGCTTTTAATAGACTACTTCATCAAAGAAATTGCATTGCAAGTGACGTCACAAACATGTTTTTTTTTATTTTCTACGCCTCGCGTAAGAAGTTTGTATGATAGCTTAATGTGTTAAATATTGCGTTAATAACAGTTTCATAACAGAAGCTGTTATACGAGTAAATAATGCGACTTAAAGCATGAAATGGACTTTCCCGATCTTCTTTTGTAGGCATATAAAATTGCCGACTCTGTATATTTAACATACTATCAAATAAATTAAGGCGTAAATCAGGCTAGTGACATCACTCGCGTGTCGCCATTTATTGAGATTGTGATCCATCAAATCATACCCTGGACCAAAATTTGACCGGCGACCCATATACTTACTAACATGGCGCAGGGACCCAAAGTGAATCTTGGCCTCCAACAATAACGATTTCCACTTCGGCCTGTTCTGCGCTACCTCGCGCCAACCGTCAACGCGGAGTTCTCGCAGGTCCTTCGCCACTTCATCTCCCCAGCGGTACCTGGGCCGGCCGACAGGCCGTCGGCCAGTTGGTCGGCCCAGGTATGCTCGCTTCAAAGAGAGCAAGATCCTCACTCATTCGCTCAAGGTGGCCGAGCCAGCGGAGTCTGTGTGTTTTTATTTCTCCTAGAATGTTTGGCTCCGCCACCAGGTCCTGCGACCCATATGCATTATATTTATTGACATATTTAATTACATATAAAATAAGTTTCATCCAATAAACGTGTGGGTGAAGGTAGTTGTATGGCGGGATCGTAGACCATGAGGCAATTATTGCTAATTAACAAATTTTTCACCAAATTTTTTTTAATTAAGTAGTCTATCGACAGCAAGAATAATAATCAAATAGCCTATTAGCTGCTTACAATACAAATAGGTCTAGCAACGGAAAGTTCCCCCACAAAACACGTGGCAGCCCTCGCAAGGGTGATGTCCTCCCAGAGGCCGATCGGTTCGGCTGCAACTAGAGCGTGGCGACGTCGACTTGTAGTGTTTAGTTTGAACAATGGGCACGCACTTGATATGGGTGCGGTGTACGTAATAGGGGATTAGCTGTGACTGGCTCGATGGCTCTTTGGTAACCCCTGCCTGCTGATCCAAGGGTCGTGGATGGATTGCAACCCGGACAGAAATGTCTTGCTACAATAAAAAGAAAAAAATCGTGTGATGATCAAATGATCATCACACGATTTAGACACGGAACAGACACAAATGTGTCTGTTCCGTGTCTACGTGTATACTTAATATGCTATTGAAAAATCTTGGTACATAATATAACCGACAAAGTCTTAAGAAAAGTTTCTGCGAAGTAATCTGCCCCTTAGTAAAGTGAAGAACTAAAAAATACATTTAAAATTTTTGTAAGAAACTATAATATACATTTGTGATTGACAAACACCAGGAAGTATTATTTTTTGTATGTTTGGCGCTTTTCAATATACTGTGTTTTTTTTCCACTTAACAAAGACAACCTCTATTCATTGTTATTCAATTGTTATCGTGCTACGAAGGAACTGCGTAGAACTGTGATTATCACTTATAATAATAAATTATAATACGTACTGACCGTTCATAAATTAAACACACAAATTAAATTTAAATACATGCCAATCGCACTAAATATTATAATTAGGTCAACTGCTGATATGAAATGTTATTAAATTAATTGAAGATAAAGAAATAAGTTGGTGGGTAGGTATAAACTCATTTCTTTATCTTAATAGACGACTTCTAGTAGTATATTGCAAAGCGTTTGACAAGAATTGGGTAAATAGTACCTACTGATAAGTAAACTGTAGTTAATGTCTGACACGGTTAAGAAGTATTTAATTTGAACAGACTCAAGCTTACAACTTTGACATACATGCATCGGTGCTTAAGAAATAGATAGATAAATCTTTATTGCACATCATACCGTATACTTAAGAACTAGGCAAATTGGACATAATTATGTTGTTCAATTCAGACTGTCTTGGTGCTATAAACGAGGTCTATCAGACAACCAACCCAAGAGATAGTACAAAGATATATATGTACAAATACTAAGTGAGTTTAGTATAATAGTGGATTTCATGAATATTAAAAAAATAAGTACCTAGACTGTCATACGGAATTTCGAATAAATTTGAACACACTCAGAAGTGAATTAAGGGAACATAACCTTAAGGTTGTTTAAATAATATATTTAAAAACAAGATACGCAAAGAACTAGAATGAAATACTTACATATAATCAGTTTTGATGATACTTGACAATGATTTTGTACATTTGCAGGTAGGTACACTAGATAAGTTAATATAACACATAGAGTTGAATGCAACAAAAGATATGTTTCGAAACATCCTTTATAAGTCCTACAACAACGCAAAGTAGGTGTGAAGATTGTAAATCACATGTTTCATGTTATTCGTTGTGATGATTCAATGTTCATTTGTTATTCATTCACAGAGGTTGTTCGGGTTAAAAAAGTATACAACAGAGAACTGTTTTCAATTATAGAAAGATTATCTGAGTTACAGTTATTGACAGAATTTTCACCTTTGTGAAATGCTAGCTACAGCCTATGCCTGCTATATTTTTACTAATCATAGCATATGTGGTGATGTATGAGCTATATTACTGCAAAGTTTCATTAAGATCCGTTCAGTAATTTTTTCGTGAAAGAGTAACAAACATCCATCCAAACCAACTTACGCGTTTATAGGGAAGTAGATAATGAGATTCTGTATTCGTTCAAATATTACCATCATGCGTTTGAGTCCTAGGTAAAATCATAGCTCCATCCATAGATTGAACTGTTGAACATTTAAAGACTAGACGTCTAGTATTTTTACCAAATAAAAAATATTTACGATTTGACTCATGAAGGGTCGTCTTATAAAAATATTGTGCGAGACAATGCAAATTCATAATAAATAAAACATGATAGGAGGTTTTGTCTGGCAGTATCTGCGGTTTTGATTAAATATTTTCGTCGGTGTGAATAGCTTGTGTCAATGACGCGTAGAATCTTTGTCGACTCGTCTGGATTTTACAACGAGATACCCTTTGATAAGCACATCACTCTAAGCTCCTGTTTGCTGAAGCACCCTCAAAGAGCTCTAAATTTGAAATGCTATTTTAAATTCATTACTAAAATTCTACGCAATATTTTTATTATCTTCGTCACTACACGTTTTGAATTGTGATCATCTCAGTATGTCTGAATTGTAATTTATCACAAGAAATTCGTACACAAACATGAATGAAAATAGAAACGATGCCAAAGTCAAGAAAAATCTGGTTAAAAATAAAAGCCGGAATGGTTTCCCTTATACGTGAAGGTGAGTGAACGTTACGCATCACCTTGCCGATGAAGTTATTGTAACGCTAAACTGCGTAGTATTTGTCTGTTATTTCACTGCGATTATAGCGAAATCTACTAATATACTCAATGTTTACGTGTTCATTCACTCCGGCGGGTGTGTGTGCGTGCGGCGTCGTTGCGCCTGCGCAAACGACTGCTCTTTGTTTGTTGACAAGCGAACTCAACATTCAACTTTGCATTCATCAAGCGTTGCTGCTCGCGAGTGGACGC
The DNA here is from genome assembly GCA_031163375.1 of Conogethes punctiferalis. Lineage (NCBI taxonomy): Eukaryota > Metazoa > Arthropoda > Insecta > Lepidoptera > Crambidae > Conogethes > Conogethes punctiferalis. Next base: position 13,628,837 of record CM062091.1, read on the forward strand.
GCCGCGCCGTATCGCTCGAGTGTCAACACTTCGATCTTTTCGACATTATCGCGTACGTCGGCTAAATTTAGTGCAGTTACAACAAATATTTTTCCCACTTCTACGCAACATTTTGGAGTTCAGTGCTGTTTTTGTTGCGAGTTTTGCCCAGTGCCCCGTCCAGTGTTCGATCTGCGGAGATTTTTTTCAACGTCTAAAATTACGCGATTGCTGCCGTGCCAGAAGGTATGTTTTTTCAAATATTGTCTTCATAAACATATTCTTTATCGTTGAGAATAGTTTGACTGTTACCTACATGTTGCAATCGAATGTGGTCTTTCGGTTTAGCAATGGTATTATGGACAATACTGCCTGCAATGATAAATTGATGCGATAAATGCATTCGATCGGTTCTATTTTGATCCGTGAGATAGTCGTGCTCCACTCGATAATTGTACTCACGGCACTCGAGTGATTTATTAGATTTTATGAACATCGCAGTTTGTATTATGTTGCAAAACCAAAAGTGGGACAAGTGGAAAGTTCAGGACAGCATGGTCATTAGGCGGTGTCACCGCACGATTTCACCGCTAATGAGACGCTCGCTGCATAAGTTGGGAATACAAACATTGTCGCATTTCCAGCCTTCTGTTGCGGATAGATACAGTTATAATTTGGCTGGTTGCTGTAGGAGGCGCGTAGCGGTACCTCTTATGGCCGTCTGGCTCGGCAACTTGTCTCTCGAGTAACGGGACAGATAATGCATGGAGCCGACTGCGCACAGTAAGGCACATCTATTTATTCGTGTCGATCGGCACACATGGTGATCACGTCCCGATGATTCAACTTTTTGCGGCCGTTTATAATGAACCGGACTCCGTAGTCAATACAGTTAGGTATGTCAACCATATAAACAAAGGGTGGCCTCGTAAAGCTTTGAACAAGGTCGTAAAGAAATTCGGCCGGATGATAACGACCTTAAAATGTCACCCAATTATGGCTCTATAAATAACCGACCATTTATTAAGAGTTCTGTTATTTGCGGCTAAGAGTGGACGAGTTTCTTCTATAAAGTTTCCTAATGACCTATTTCGTTATTTATCGTAGGTGTTTTATGACCTCTAGCAATCAACTTTATTTTATCAGTCAATCGATATTTTGTCATTTAAATGAAATACCTATCGTTTATATCAACAACCGATTTACTTTGTAGGTATGTATTCGTACTTACATTTCACATTTCTTTGTTATTGTTATTACTTGTGCTATTTATAGCGATATTAGTGTTATTATCTTCAAAAGATTGTATGTACGTACATAGACCATTCAAATTCACAGCATAATACGATTACATTATGACGATGTGCGTTCATTTTGTTCGCTATTGTAACAGACAAACTGAAGTAGTAATAAAATTCTCAGTACACGACAGTACTTACCTATAGACTCTGTTCATTCCATTACAACATCATGCTTTAAAAGTTCCTTTTGTTCATTTTCTACATTCATCGGCGTCTTCTTTGATGACTTGAGACATAAAAACTACTTACAATGGCCAAGTGTAAAAGTGGCCGACTACAGTTTATGTCGAGCAGGTAATTTAGGTGTCGAGTACTTATGACAGTGAAATGTCTTCTTAGAATTCATTTCAACCAATATCGTGATGCACAGTTTTAAAATTATGCGAAGGTTAATAAAATGTTAGTATAATTTTATCCAAATTTATCAAAGAATCTTCGTGTATATCATTATATAATTATTTTGCGAATCATTGCTTAATAATTCGCACTCTTAATAAATTAACAACCTACTTACTTCAAAAGTTTGTAAAAATTAGTTTATGTGAAAAAATACCTTTATTTTATTGGAAAAGTGAGATGGAATGCGATATGTAATTTATTAAAACATTCATTAAAAAAGTCATAGGTACTATCACAAGATATGAATCTACAAAACAGATGTAAACAGCCAAACAGAATAGCGTAAAAACAAGTTCCAAACCTATCCTTTACGAGAAATCTCACAGGCTGTTTAAATCTTTGTCCGCGCTGAGGTCAACTAGGATTGAGGGCAGTGAAAGTTCCGTTTTATACGTTTGGCTTTAATCCAAGTGAACACTAAAAGCCGATGCATTCTTACTTTCAATATTTTTGATGCAGCTTACGAATTTCTGCCAGGTATTATGATTTGTTAACACGACTAACAGGATCTATTTAATGGCTGCAATAAATCCACATGATGAACAGTTTAACACCATTTGACTTTGTTATCTTCGTAGTTATGACTGGTATTCGTTGGCAAGTTTGTATTTGAACTTTTTATAGTTCTTGTACTGTTACTCCTATTGTTCTCGAGTCAAGCAACTTACAAAAACCCAATTATAATTTATCTACGGGTTCAACGGACAAATTATGTTCTTTGTACATTTTATCTCAAACAGATTTTATCAGTTTCATTAATGACTTGCAGCATTTAAATCTTAGCGTGATACTCATATTAATCTCACCAGTTACACGATCATGCTTCATTTAAAAAAAAAATTAAAAAAACTTTATCTGTCTATTTTGGAATAACTAATTATGTTCAGGGGTTCATAACATCAACAAAATTGTTTACTGCGCAACTTTATAAAATGTTATTGCTTTCATCGTGAAATTTAAACGCTTCAACAATTAATATTGAACGGAGAACAGTTTACATTGTACTAGCACCATCTAAAGAAGTAATTCGAAGGTATTCCTGCCCGGGTAATGTTGGCACGGCTCCAACAAGTTTAAGGAAAATATTTGCGTGACGATGTCTGGGAACCCTTTGTCAGCGAGGCTACGTGCTTGCTTTCCATCATACTGCGACGCAGTAACCAAAATAAAACGGCAAACGAGCCCAATCTGTGGCCCGTGTAATGATGGCCCTACCACGCGTATACAGTTATGACGACTAAGCTAATTTAAAGAATATATAAACAAAGCAGGCACGACTCGCTTCATTATCATAATTTGCGACTTTGCAGACGCAGAATGAAGACATTGGCTTGACATTATGAATGTTAGTAACTCGAAGTTTGGATTAAGATTTTTTAAAGGATTCAAATATTTCGAAAGCGAACGCGAGATACATACATCTAGACATTTTATTTTAAATTGAGTTTTCTATGCCACATTTTTCCTTTATGCATCTGGCATTAAGTACTTAAAGATCTTTCTTTTCTTCAAAAATGTATGTCTTTTAAAACCAAGTTGTTCGACAAATCCGTCTGAGAACCATCTAACCTTCAATTTGTTAAAAGTGATCTGGATTTTATTTTTGGCCCGGTTAATTTAAGAAACGATCTAAATTGGTATAAATTAAAACATCCTGAAGACTTGGTAATCGTTTACTGGTACCGACTCATAACACAAAGGGAAACCTTAACCTGAGACAGGATAATTGATGTGCATTGTCTGGCGTGCACGTTTATTAATACACACTAAGATTTTAGCTTTCCGAGATTATGATGAATCAGGTAAAATTCATCCATGCTCCGAATTTGTTGCCAGAATTTGGTCGTGAATCTAGCTCTCGCGAGGAAAGCGTGAGTCACCCCTTCGGTTTAGCGGAACAAAGAAAAACAAATGAATCTCCTCGACCCCTACAATCTTGATGACAGAATGAGTAAGGCGTAAGGTTTCGGGCTAAATTCCTAATAGAACATTTTTAAGAAAAATAAATCTAAATTGGAACTGATCTGGGAGTGTTCTAGCTAGGAGACGCCCACAGAACAAGGGAACAGCAAGGAAAATGTTACAAGATCTCACATGTTATATAGTCTGCATTTTAGGTATGAGGTGTCCCTTACTTTGGTTCGTATATTTGCATTAAATGTATCAGCCCAGGATCCTCAAGACATTCAGACTGGAGGTTTCCTGGTTTGATGTCTATCGTTACCTCCATTTTAACTTATTAGAGTTACTCTATCTGTAAAATCTGTGCCTACTATTACGTGTAGATATGTGCATATGTGTTTTTGTTTGGGATATAAATTTTGTTTGGATCACATAGATGATCATAATATAAAAAGCAGCAGTTACATAGGAATAATATGCACATATCCTCAATTTACGCTATTACAATAGGAGATAAATTTCTCAAACATCCATGTACGAGTATGACCTTAAATTATTGCGCAACAAAGAAATGTTCAAAGTTTTCTAAAATTCTTTAACGTCTGTCGCATTACCTGTATTATTGAGCGTTCGTGTCAATATTCCTTACGGCTGCATTTATTACACAGTCTGGTCTAGACCGTAGTCCAGACTAGCTCGTTTAATAACTTTACCAGCTCCGAGTGGCTGCACAGACGGGTGTCTAGACGTGCGTACGAGAATCCCCATCTCCCGTCTACGGTTTACTGAGCGAGACTGCTGGCTTTGTCGAAGTATTACGTACTTAGACTGTTGGATACTTTCGCTCAGTCAACCAAGATGTATGTTCGACATTAAAGCTAAGCGTATGAGACGCCGACGTTCATGCAGCGCAGGGTAGAGCCAGGCGCGGATCCACCGTTGTGGGCAGCGATGGAAGGGTACGATCCTTCCTTTTATTATTCAAGAACTACTCATACTCAAATTAAACAAACCAAATTAAATTTCTATGGTATTTCTTATGAGTCTTTACTATGAACATTTAATTTCTTTTTTAAAGAAATATCTAACTAAGCCAAAGCTTGTACTATGGGTACTAGCCGTACTAGATAACATAATCTTACTTAAATATTTATTTTTGTAAATAGGATACATTATTCGTCATCATCATCATTAGCCTGTATCAGTCCACTGCTGCCTTAGAATACATTATTGTTACTTAACAAATACCCTTCTTCTTCTTCTCGAGTCGATGACAAGACGATTATATGTTGTGAGACCAAAACTCTGAGACGCGGATAGCCTCATCACTGGCGGCCAGCAAGTCCTCGTACAGACAGGAGTCCGGACACGCGGGGCACTGAAGTAGGTGTGCCATAGTTTGTGGGACGACACATACCCTGATCAATATAAACAGACATGTTCGTTCATGTTTGTAATGTGCGGGGATTGAAATCGCGCCCAATGCTTCAGAGGCATCTTTCACTACCGCTGGACCAAACTGATCGTCAAACACATTGGCCAACATTATCGTGTCTAAGCGCCGTCTGGGCAGTTTCGATGGGAGGAAGCTGAGCGGCGCCGGTGTGTCAGCTCCAAGTCGGAGTAATAAAACGAAACGATTTCAATGGTGCTCTACAAAGGTCCGACATTTTGCTTGGTTAGGTTCCGGAGTGGCTCTTTGTTATTTACACCGATTATGTTTAGTTAGCGTTCGGTAAACTACGTAGTGTTTGGTGGTTCGGAATCTTTGGCTAAATGTTGTGATTGTTTGACTGTCGACTTCAATGAGTGAATAATGACATTGTTATTAGATAACTAAGGATATTTCCTTTCATAGATAGATATATATTCTCCTTACACTGGCCTTAAACCTAAGCGTAGTACTTATTGTATGTGTGGTTTAGAATAGGACAATATCATCTACAGCCTATCACAGTCTACTTACTGCCAGGCTTCTTCGTTGTTCGCCACTTTGAACAAACATTATTAAATAAACGGTGTTCAAATTTTTAGGTAGAGGATAGTTATTAGACGTGATGGTGCCATTGAACTGATTTGGGAATACTAATTAATCAATTAATATATTCAGTACCATTTAAATTAAAGAAAAGTTGAAGAAGATGTAAATGTACGACAAAAACACAAAATATATATTAGTTCATCGAACTTTTTACTGTTTCTGCAGTAGAGTTTCCTGTCGCGATTGAATCCGGATTTAAATTAATATATTTGCAAAAGAACAAGGAAAACCAAACAAGCACAAAGGATTAGTAAGCTGAAGAAGGAAAATCCAGGTCATATTCTTTGAGACTACCGATACCTACCAAGTAAAACGGTGTAGACATGGAGACTACAGATGACCGTCGAAAAATTTAAGATTTGATGGGATGGGAATAAAATCTACTAATAGCATAGGTGTACCTACTACTACATCTTATACAGCGTCTAATAACAACTTAATGAGCCGTAAACTGCTCGCACGTGTACATACAAATCCAATAAACGAAACAAAATTTCCACTGAACGTAAAGGAAAGAATGAATTCCCCATCGGGGGACGGCTCCGCCAGGAATTTAACGGGAGCATGCTTTACGACTGAATCTCCGCCGGCAATACCATTGCAACATTCAATTGGCTCTCAAGATTCTCAACTTACGAGAATTTCTCGTATACGGATTCGTACGATCCACAATTTCAACAAATTCAACATTACTCGCTGCACAGTCCAGATGTTTCTGTAGACTCATTTATTTTACTGTCTACCATTCCCGAGTCTTGGTGGATTTACTATAAGCTACAAAACTGTGAAAGTATAACGATACGAGTACGTTCTGCCTTTGCGGGGGATGCCTTACGAAAGTTTATTTTTAAATCCGACATAAAAAGGATTTTTTAAAGTTTCACTTGTAAGTATATCTATGGCATCGTAGCTTAAATGAATCGTATTATTTTAAAAGTGTGAGAATTTACTTATAACAAATATTGCTTACTTAGAAAACGATAAAATACTTGCTTTATTATAGTTACTAGACGGTTCCGCCAAAGGTTTAATGTAAGTAAAAAATCTACATCAAACGAATCCTGTTTGGCAGACGAGAGGGCATGACCGTGGCAGTGAATTATATTCGGAACAAAAACGTTGGTAAAAAACGTATTGCGTATTTTAGTTCACGGTCTTACTATCGCGCACCAAATCTTGCGCCTCGGTAGAATTAGACTGAGTCACTCTGAGACCATTTAGATCTGTGTACGTGCCATCGCACTTTTATTTCATTATTTACGACACTGTTACATTATTTCTATATACTTTACGTTACATTGATGGCCGCTTTGCACAACGTGTTTATCAGTAAAAAAAGCAAACTATTTTCTGTTTTTGCTTTTGTTTGATAACAAGCCTCAACGCGAAGTACTTAGATTGCGAATTCTAAATGCTTTCACTATCTCTGACACATTATTGATGTTTGCAAATGTTTTTAAATTTGCACCGGGCTCTTTAAAAGATACGTGAATTATTTTAATGCCGCTGGATAACGGTATGGCACTTCAATAACCCAATTGGCCATAATGCAAATTCCTGTTTATTTTAAGAGTCGTGTACAAAAGATATATCCTATGATTCATCCGTATTATTGCGATCATTGGCTTCGAGATTTCGGGGCAGTGGCCGAGTTATGTGGAGGCACCGACGGTTTACAACCGAAGGGACGAGGTTATAAAGTCGCTCGAGATTGCACATTTTTGTTATGATGAAATACTTGTATTTTCTTTCTGGACGTAACATCGTTCATGCCAGATGCAACTAATGGACTGGTGTCTCGTATCTTTTATAGTTGCAATTTGATTATGCTTGTTTACTGTCACTAGTTGTTCTTCTTTTTGAGTTATAAACTCTTGAATAAAATAATATCAAACATCATCATCATCATTTGCCTACAAACTCTTACTGCTGGACCTGTTTTCGTGATTTACCATGGCTGTTCTGTACTTGAAAAGCTTAGATTTTGTCTTAGAGTTCTCTCACTATGTTTCGTTAGACTAAACAGACTGATTGGATTATGGCTACACATTCAAAATAATCAGAGTAAGCAGCTCTCCAGCTAATGTTTACCATCATTGCAGAGCGATTAATAAATCCTACATAGATTTAAGTATTTATTGACAAACTTTATCGTCGCTAGCATCATGCAAGAAAACTTTTGACGTGCTAATATTCAAAAAACACTTAATTTAATGTAGCGTTAACTCATTTACATGTTGTAAAGTCTACATACCGCAATTTAGTCCGATCGCTCCGTTTTATGCGCCGTAAAAAGTAAGCCAGTGTCTTTAAGATATCGTTATTTTTAGATAAATTCACACTGCGTAAAATATATCGCGCTCTATCAATGTTCTACGTCACATTGTTTATGTTTTTGATAAACGGCTTGTTTCGTAGGTATTCTAGAACGCTTTGGATTGTTATTTCAAAACAAAGTTATCTTTAGCTATCGTGCGTTATCTAAATCTATGCTAATCCGTGTGAATCGTCGTCTGGTTCTGGTTCATTTCCACCGTATATTCCATTGACCCGCCAAATCGATCGGTGACCATGCCTAATTTAGATACATTCACCCCCTAAGAAGGTACCACTGATTGTGCACAGGACAATGACCCGCCTTTCCAACATTACCCACTCGCTGAATTGTTAATCATACTATTTCTTTGCAGCGCGTTTAGAATGGTTTCGTTAAGGAAAATAAGTGTTTGTGTCGGATCACTGAAAGTGAATTTGCGGTCGTTCAGTTCTATAGAAACCTTGGAGATAAGTGCAGAGTAAATAAACAACATTACATAGACATTAATGTCAAATAACAGTCGTGTATTGAAACATGATTTACATGTACTGTGTGCTATTGCGAAATGTTTTTATACTTTGAATGGATAATAAAAGTTATTGCAACAGGCCTAGCAAGCTTTGCTTTCGAAATAATTAATACTTACGCAATGAATAGGTGATCGAGCTAATTTCTCATTACTCATCAATCCATCAAATTCGTCAATAAAATCATTTTCAAATAAATAAATAATCTAAGACATGCCACGCTGGGCCACACAGCACCATCTAGTCCCAAAGTAAGCCGAAGCTTGTACTATAGCTTAAGGGTACTCAACAATCGATTAATTAATGCAAACATTTTCATGAACACAAATATTTGCAATGTGCGATCGTGAATCGAACCCACGACCCTTGGTTCCCTACCAAATGAGCCATCGGGCCATTTTAAATGCATATTATGGTAACTTCTCAACTAACTAATAATATATTTTGCCATTACCGTTGTATATCTCTACACTCTACAAATCACTGCCTTACAAAAATATTTTCTTATTTGTCACATTAATCTTCTTATCAAACCCCCCCACGAGATTACCTTCTAGACTTTTATAGCCTTCATAATTTCACTCATTAATTAATCAACTGCTAACATGTTTTTCTTCTTCGGCAAACATGCAATTTATTTTAAAAATGTTTTGACATTAAGAGATATTGCTCTGTAAACAAACCTTGCGTTAAACGCATTAATTAGGAAATTATAACTAGAAAAGTTTATTCTTCTAATATTTTGTAATAATATGACATTCAAAATGCTATATCTGTTGAAATTTTTTTACTGGGGTTATCAGCATTCACCAAAGACCTGCATTCCTGCAATATTTGATGTAGACATAGGTCGCTCAAATAGGTAGTTTTTTAGATACTTAGACTTAAGTACATAGTAACGGGATGAACAAGATAATACACCCAACGGAAACAGTACTTACACTTAATTGGTATTTATTAGTAGATACATGTAAACCAATTTTACAAGCTTTACTTCATGGTAAAATGTGAAACAGTTTTTCCGAACTTGAAAAAAATACCTAGAATCTACTAAACTAACACTACTAAATACTTCGCTAATTTAGTGTAAAATTTACGGTCTAATTGTTTCCATTCCGCTAATTGAAAATTTCTCAACTAGTTAATAATATATTTTGCCATACCGTTATATATTTGCTATGCTGTAAGCATACTTGCTTCAAATAATATGTCAGCAATGAAGTTTATTTCATGAGCTAGGGACTAAATATAAATAAATAATCCAAGACATGCCACGCTGGGCCACACAGCGCCACCTAGCCCCAAACTAAGCCGAAGCTTGTACTATGGGTACTAGACAACTGATAAACTTACTTATATACTTTTTTTTTTGTAAATAAATACATATTATACATAGAAAACACCCAGACCAATACAAACAGACATGTTCATGCACACAAATGTTTGTACTGTGCGGGGATCGAACCCACAACCCTTGGCTCAGAAGGCAGAGGGCACTACCAACTGAGCCACCGAGCTTGTCAAACAATATAGCTTGTTTGTTGCCAATTCCAATCATAATATTAATTAATTGACTATGTACTATTGCGCGTTACGCGTTTTTCTATGTGGTGTTATAGGAGAAAATCGAGGACCGAATTCGTTCTATAGATAGAGTTCCTATACAGCTCTATAACTGCTTCTTGTAATAGTCTACTATTGGTACTTGCTGCCGCGTAAGGACATAATCATCATCATGGGCCTATTGCTGGACACATGCCGCTCCAGTTGTTCGGTACCAGCAGAAACACTACCCGAAGGTCATTTGGCTGCGGTATTTTATAGGGGCAGCTCAATTCGAGCGAAGATTCGCTATGCCCTATCTCTCTTATATGCTTTTTGAACACGATTTATCAGTAGCGATCAAGAAAAGTTTTATTGGCCAGAACATAAAACAAAATGGCTCTAATCATTGACAAGTACGGAGTTCGTTCAAATAAAGAGCAGTAGAATGGCAACAAAAGCATTTTTATGGCTCCCACTGTGGATCACTTCCCCAAGATAATCTTTAAATAGCACCTTAGTTTATAATTAAAAATGATTAAGCATTAGCAACATGGAGTGATGACTTGTTGTAAGTAATTACAATTCATTCAACCCACACAAATTACAGTACAATCAACTTAGCTTTTTAAAGATATCATCTAGTGATTATCATCTAATTGTGTTTTAAAGTTATTGAACTTGGCCTGAAGTTGAGATTGATGTTATTTGAGGAAAAAAACGGAATATACTTGAGTGATGTGTAAGACCGCTTTTTATAAAGACACGTCATATTTGAATGGCCGGTGCCTCGTATGGTAGTAAACCCAGTCTTCTGAACAAGTGGCGAAAAATTTGTGATGCTTATATCCAGCAGTAGACAGACTAAGGCTGTTTTGATTGATTGATTGATGTCCAGCTGTAGACCGCTAGAAAATGATGATGATGATGATTTATAGACATTACGATTCGATCTGAAGTTAACGAACGAAATAATTAAAGTAAACAGTCATACATAGTGTCAATTTTGATTTTAATTCAAATTAATGGGCATTTCCAATGCCTATGTAGTTGCTTATTTATATTTAATTTATTTGCTTATTTAAACTAACTAGATAAAATATTTTAACGAATGATCATAATTATTTATTCATTGCTTTAAATATGGATCATAATGTAAAATGGAGAAGTCTTTTAATTATTATTTGCTTAAGATCCCAACTTGAAATGAAATGTTAATTGCTATCTAATGCTTGTCACACAGTAATTATAAAAAAAATCGAATATTTTTCTTTTTAAAAAAGTCAAGATCAGATATTACTTCAGATATTCCTAAAAGCTTGTTAGGTAGTCCTGTACATATTCTAAACGATCTGCTTTATAAAATGTAACACAACGCAACGTACATTTCCTCAAGAATACGAAAACTAAAATTGCATTTTCAGTGGCTTTTATACGATCTTTAGAGTGCAGCTTTACAGGCACTTTACTGGTAAGAGGTTATTGTTGTTCAACGGGGCTCGTATGCTTACACCATCCTATGTGTTTTATTCAAAGAGATACCGATATGCTTTTTGGGAAGAAAGTGAACGGTTCATTATCATCATCAGATCGCAGTCCACTGCTAGACATAGGCCTCTCCACGTGCCGCTTTAAGCAAACATCTGGAGGATTTACCCTTAATCGCCACGCTGCATGGGGCAGGCGTGGTATTTATTTACAAAAAAAGTATCTAACTATGTTTATCAGTGGTCTAGTATATAACCATAGCCCTAGATGAAGCTGTGTGAAAAAAAATGCCAATATGCTTTTTTTGGAAGTAAACAGGAACAGTCGGTAGGTAGGTAGTACAGCGCAGGCCCGTTTCGCAAATGCGAGTAAGTAAGCTATATCCGTCGCGAGTTCATTAGCACTGCTATTTGCAACGATATCCGTGATTGCTCCGCTCCGCAGCCAGTCCCGTGATGGCGGTGGAAAAGCGCTCCATTTTTATTTTTTATTTTATTGTCTGTCGTTTCATCACGGGGAAATACGAACGTTTATGCAATTACCGAGATGGATATTGAATTTAGTGAAAGATGCTATGTTATAATATGTACATTCGGCCAGGTTAATAAACACTCTACATAACCTCTGATATAATATGGTAATCGTAACTAATTTACCGCTTTTTTTGTTTTGTCCTACCTGGTCATATTTCTGCGTTATCAAATTTATAAAAAAATATATAAAAGCAAAATCTTGATATATTGTGCATTAAATAATCGGGTTCAAAAATTAAAAAATAATGTATGTCGTTTTAACTTTAACAACTAAAATATAAATTTGTTATTTTTCAATATCATGTAACTATTTCTGCAATTAAAAACTTTTAAATGAATGAAATTGCTACAGATCGACAAGAATCTTTTTTGGGTCACATTCATAAATATAGTAAAACGGAAATGACAAAATACATACTACGAAAAAAGCGACGCATTGTATGAGGGGCCCATTACTTCTGACTCCGGTCACGTACCAAAGTGTAGCAGTGTACATCTTTTTTTGTTTTAATTTTCGTCTATTTCACGTGTAAAGACAACGCGGTGATTCCACTCATGTCAAGTGTTTATAAAGACACGTCAGAGTTCAGTGCCGTATGGAATTTCTGTGGTCACATTATGAAGTTTTTATCTACAACTAAGTGGCATGACCACTTAAAGACTGGACATTTTTATTGTTTCATATCATGTGAACCTACATTGTACAGCTTCCGCGATCGGTAATAAACTTGTTGACAATTATAAAAGAATGGATGCGTTTTTATTTATAATAGCTTTCCGCCCGCGACTTCGTCCGCGTAAAGTTTTTTTTTCCAAAATAAAATTGTGCCTATGTTACTCGTGGATAATGTAGCTTTCGAATGGTGAAAGAATTTTTAAAAACGGTCCAGTAGTTTTTGAGCCTATTCATTACAACCAAACAAACAAAGTTTTCCTCTTTATAATATTAGTGTAGATAATTTAAAACTTGATATCGTTTCTTGCTTTTTCTTATTATTAGTATTTTCAATTACAATCATTTAAATCTTGACATAGGTCCTTGCTTTTTTCTATTATAATCGTAATTTTTTCACATACTCGCTCTCACAGTTGTCCATGTAACCATTCATTGTGTTCATATTTTGTCTCCAATTTATAAAAAGCATTGAACTAACCAATATTTTTATTTTTCCAGGTAAATGTCAAGAATTTATTTAGAAAGCCTGACAACATTAAATCCTAAATAAGGTATTTGGTAATTCATTTAATCATTAAAAGTCTGTCAAATTGTCCAAAATAGTTTTCTACAAATAAGTGTATCTATAGGTTAATAATATAAATTCATTATCTATACTCTTTTGGGATGATTTTTTTTATCTTGTAAAAATTATTTTAATATCCGAATACTGCTCAGATGAAAGTAAGTTATCAACTACATAGGTACTAATGTTCTATATCTATATTCTATCTTAAACTGATGGGCCAATCACCAACCACCGATGGCCCATTAGCCTACCCGGAAGACCCGGCTACCACAGACCTAGAAACGTCTCGACCGGTCTAACCAGTTTCCAAAGCGGTTGCCAACCCGCAGAGTTGATCGCTTAGCGCTTTATCTGTGTTGCCAGGTAGAACTGTCGTTTAATTGAGACAAATTATGGACATTTGATGTAGTAGCAATGTCTCGTGCCTTTAAAGGCCTTTCACTGGTAAGTGGCTTATGAAATAACTACTAGTACAAAAGTTATGTGGAGGAGATGGCTCATAGCGATAAAACCGCCTAAATTATAACTTTTGGTTGCACTGTGTCTAAAATTACAATTATAGAATTTTAGTTTACTAACTATGTCTATTTAAATACATCTGAGATGTATGTAGTTTTGAGGTACCTATGTAAACCGTGCTTTATGACCAATACGAGTATTAGTATTTACTGAGCATTCTGTGGTTTCACTTATCTCTCTTAGCTAGAACTTTTTACATAAGACAATGTCTTATCCATTGAGAATGCCAACCATCCTGGGAATTCGTATCCATCCGATGTGCCAATATCTATACCTATTATATGATTCTTTATATATTGTTACAAAAATAATTATTGTTGTTTATGTTTGTTAATTTTAAAGTTACAATTTTTTAAATTTTTGTGTAACTTGGTGGAAATATTTTTAATGAATGCCATTTTGGTATTAAGAAAACCCACATAAATTTGCTATGCCCTAGCAGAGCGTCACATGTATACCTTCTACATATACGAGTACCACCTGTGTAACTTTTTGTAATGTGACATGCAATAAACATTTGAATTTGAATGCCAGTCATCTTTAAAATCAACCGTCCAACGTAGGTACCAAAGGGCATTCCACACTACCACTTCGAGATGCCTCTCGAAGGTATCCAATCCAGCACCTTTTTACTGCATCGTCCATCAAAACATCTGGAGGCATACCTTGTCCAATTCCACTTCAGTGTACATGTTCGGCGCGCAATGTCAGTTACCTTAGTTTAAATTCAAGCAGTGTTTTTAACGTTTGTGTTGTAGTTCATAGGCCTCGTAAAATATTCCTAAACTAGCCCGAACAAAAACTGAACTAGGTTTTCGACAGTTTTTCAAATGAATATGAAAGTTTCCTGTGAAACAGTTGGCAACACTACGTTTGCGAATACATAATAATGTCTCGACCGTACAAAAACAAGATTTTTTTACTTACTGTGTCGGTATAACAATTTCTGTACTGTTAACTAATATATTTGAATGGCGTCTTATGTAAATATAGCATTTATACCTATTTGTTTCAGAAAATTTTGAAGGTGTGTCACGTAGACATGTTTTCTGAGTATTATTGTACTTGGGTGTGTCATACTCAGTTATTTATTTATTTGTAGAACAAGTAACAATTTACACTTATCTACATTGCCGCGTCTCAAACAATTGATATGATCTCTCACTGTGTCCGGTCTTAGGGTTTACCTGGGTACAAATAAAACCTACTGTGGTCACCAATCCGCAAGTGTGGTGACTAAGACAAATTTAAGAGAGGACGAGAGCATAGCCAATCTTCGCTAGAATACCGCAGTCAAATGACCTCCGGGTCGTGTTTCTGCCGGTGAGTAGGGTTACCGGAGCTCCTGGGGGGTTAGAGTTGGGCCGGCATGGCTGTGGCAATTGACGAGTTACTTGCCCATTGTCACAGCGACTTGGGCTTCTCTGTCGCTTTCCATCAGTATCACAGGTGCGTTGCCGACCTTTTAAAAACCTCTTCACAACCTTTTTGAAGGACCCCAGCCAGAGTGTACGCGGCAAAAAGTTTCCTACTAAGTAATAATCACTGATAGGTAATCACGAAAATCCACCGAACTTTACTGATCGTCAACGTCCAGAACGCAAATAAATAACGTGCCACGT
Organism: Conogethes punctiferalis; assembly: GCA_031163375.1. Lineage (NCBI taxonomy): Eukaryota > Metazoa > Arthropoda > Insecta > Lepidoptera > Crambidae > Conogethes > Conogethes punctiferalis. The sequence goes on from CM062091.1 coordinate 13,644,251, forward strand.
GCATTGATTTTAACAAAATCCATTACACATAATGCACCTTGGCTAATATTAATACGTACCGTGTCAGTGTAATTATGCAAATGCGCTTGCGCACAGCACGCGTGAACGGTCGCGGTTGCGCTGTGCGTTCGCGAACACACACCCAATAGTGCTTTGTCTCGGATGTGGAATTGTGTATTTAATTATTAAATCATCGTCGTTTACCTATTGCTTCTTTTGTTTCCCCTTTGTAGTCATTTCATTATGGTTTGTCATGTTTATTCTTGTCACATCTTGCAAATAGAGACAACAGTTATGAATTACCGAGCTGAAATTTTGCACACACATTTAACATGGTCAGTACATAGATAACTTAGCATGATTGTAAATGGAAGGATGGTAATTTTTTTTCACATTGGCTCGTCTGCCGCCTCTTCCATAAAAAAACAAGAGGCAAAAATTGGAGAGGCATGTGTTCAGTAATGAATTGCGATAGTCAACACAAGAAAAGAAGTGAACCATGCCAATGTCATTCAGAATATCAAGAGGACATTCTGGAGGAAAGCATTAAAATATCAAAGCACAGCTGATACACAAACGATTACAGATATCTGAAGCAATCTACCTAAATTAAAAAGAAAGATGAACGTACCGTCACGATTCAAACGCGAGACGTTATCTATTCTGGTACATAATGCTCGTAGTAACTTTAAAAAGCCATTACAATCACAAAATTGGAACGTGGAATGCCTTGTTGTAAACTACATTTTATAAACACATACGAAGAGGAACGCAACATAAACAAAACACAAGTAACGTTTCTCCTTTGAATTTCACTAAATTTCGATTCTAACATCTTCCATCCATACTTCCATACTAATATTATGAATGGTAAAGTGTGTCTGTCCGTCTGTATGTTTGTCTTTCTTTCACGGCAAAACGAAGCGACGAATTGACGGTGATTTTTTAAGTGGAGATAGTTGAAGGGATGGAGAGTAACATAGGCTACATTATTGCCCCTTTCTAACCTCCCACTTCCCTAAAATGGGGAGCAACGCGAGCGAAGCCGCGGGCACAGCTAGTCGTTAATAAATTTCAAAGGCATAATTTACTTTTACATTGTAAACAACAACAGAGACGCGTGTTACACAATATCAACATTAAAGATTCGCGCGTTCTAAAGAAAATCAGCCCGAGTCAGCTGTCACGTTATAGACAACGTTTCAGGTTCACGGCCATTTAATTGTGTTTGTACACCCACACAGCTGTTTGGACCATCTGCTCCGATCACGCAAAGAAATACGTACTCTATAACGATTGCAATGGATGTTATTATTGATAGCTGCGTCTTGTTCATCAATCGAGCCATCGATATCAGACTATTATGACCGCACCATGTCCGGTGCGGGATTGGTCTCAATAAGCTCTTCCTTCGCGATCTATTTCTAATTGTTTTGTTTATCAGGTCCCGCTTGACCTACTGTTATTAGTTGCACACGTCGTTTATTGATTTTCGAGGTTCATACTGGACCAAGGTTGTGTGATCGTAGTTTCCTTTTATATAATTATAATAATAAGTCCATGGTGGATTTAATATGATAGTCATCAAAGATAACTTTCGCCACAATAGTAACTTAGAAAACTAGCAAGCCTTTGGGACTAAAGGCTTCAAGCCACCCTCACTTGCCCGTGGTGCCTGCCAGGAAACAAACGAGGCGTTGGCAATCGACTGTTGGCGGTAAATCACGAAGGTGTAGCTAAAAACCAGTCACCCGCGCGAGAAGCTACATCCTGCGATCGCCGGAAAGGCCTATGTCCAGCTGTGGATTGCGATAGGCTGATAATGATGATGAAACCTTTTATGTAAATTTCAAGTCGAGAGAGTTATAACTTCTTATACAGCAACTTTGTATTCCTACGATCCACAAGAGATCTAGGTTGTTGATATCAATCGCTTGTAGTTGAAAACCTTCTACTACATTCGAGTACATTTGAAAGGGCATATCCACCCAATGCCACTAAAATTTCCGTCGTACGGTAAACAGCTGACTGCTTACGAAACGTTATCAGAACCCGTTTTGGAATCGGATACAATCACCTCTATGCGTTTAGAGAGTGCTCACGCAAGCTCACTTGTCCTATAGCTGACTATTAAGATACGAATATGCATTAGGAGTTGATATGTTCTTCATTTATGGTAGGACGAAGTTTGAAAAATAATCCTAAACAATTTGACTTTAATTTTTGGAATTCATGACAAATGGGACGACCAAACAAAGTGATGTTTGAAATAAGAGTACGACTAAGGGGGACTTCTATTTATCGAAAAGAAAATCCTCAAAATCTCTGGAATCAAAGATTAATAAATTATATACATAAACGCATCGCTGATTAGAGAACATCTAATACATAGTTTTTCATCATAATTCTATCATGACTACGTTAAGTATTCAGAACTCAAAGGCCAATTCTCCAATTTTCTCTAATTGACTAAACTATAAGGAGGAATCTACTTCTTTAACACGCCTGTTCTAACTTTTAATCTTTGTTATTGTTGGTTTGATACAGTTCTGTAGGTATTCTTTCTTTCGATCTGTCACGCACTAAACAGCTAACTTTCCGAAGCCTTACCGAAACCCGTTCGGTTTGTCCGGAGTCACCTCGCTTGAGCTAATAACCCCGGTCAATGGCTCGGAAGACCAGCACGGCTCATTTGGCACAGAGACGTCAATGAGGGTCCAACCCTTTGTTAGTGCCTCAATAAATTTTTAGTTAGCTGTTTCAGTGTGGTTACAGTACTGGGTACGAGTGATTTAACCCTGTAGGTTGTTAGAGGTTTCAAGAGATAATACTGAAGCATTTTATAGAGTGTCATATAGAACGTTTACGTATTTCGTAATTTGAATCATAACATCGATATGTTGCCCTCCGATCCTAGGTACCTACCCTTACCCTTGTCGGTCAAATTTCCCCAAACAATTTTGAACTAAATGTCTGAACGATAAAGTGCTTTATCCATTGAGATATTATGATTTTGGGTAACTTCATGTGTGACCGTGTGTACCTGTATTTTCACTAACAGCCTCTTAGAAATTTGAGATCGCATTCATTTCGCCAAATGACGTAATTTAGAAGAATGTTAGTAAAAATGCGCATTAATATAATATGTTCCGTTATACATGTTTTATGGAATTATTAACATTTAACCTATAAACTTAAAATTCAAGTCATAATGAAACGTTACGAAAAGCGAAAGGAGTTATATTCTCGAGCCACTAATAAACGAAAATGTATGATGGCGGCGCGTCCCGAGACACGCTCGCATCTGGCCAAAACCAAACGATATATTTGACGTTAACACACTCTTTATTGCTGAAATAAACTTTAGCGTACACCGTTAAGATTTTGTTACCTTGGCTCTTTGATTAAAGGACGATGCCAGAAAATATGAGCTTTGGTTTGCCTTCAAGAGATACAATTATATTGCGTTTTTGGGCTGAACATAAGTTTGCTTATGTATCAGCTTGGACTTCAACAAGAAATTGTTATAACTCACTTGCAATATTTTTTAAGTATACTTTTATTTTTGATTTACGTGGCTATCTATTATTTTTATCTATCTATCTATTATATTATTATCTATTTCATTATTTATTTTTAGATAGTTCCTTCTAAACTAATTCTAACAATGTTGTTATTTGAAACACAATGCCATATACCAGTTTTATTAACTGAACGCAAACCAATCCAACCGAACAATTCCTGCGCACCTTATTGTTCCGAACCAACAAATATGCAAACAGTCGAGTCATCAGGCCTTTGATAGCGTATCGTGCATACGTACCCAAAAATGTAATATGTATGTTTACATATTCTGGTATATCGAAGTTATTTGTCTGGCTATCAGTGAAATTGACCGCGCATATGTAATGTACCTACAGCAATAATGACTTTTATAGGCATATAGAGAAAGCAATATCGATTCTTATCTTTTTTCCACTAACCATACCGTTTGATGTTCTTTGGGTAAGATAATTTTGTAAAGCGTCATTATTATTAGTGTCTATTAGATAAATTATTTTATATTCAGCTGTAAAGAACATGAGTAAATACTTAATATCTATTTGATTTGTTTATCAAGGGTTTCTATCCGACAGTCAGCATTCATCAATTCTTCAGAAAGCAAACCCAATTCTTTAAAACAATTTTTTCTTAGAAGTTCTCCTTTAATAGAACAGGAAAAATAAACGTCTCTCATATTGTTTATTTGAAGAGGAAGAGTTAGCCATTTGAATTAAGACCTCTTAAAATATAGTATGTAAATTTATGTGTAAAGTTATTGGTGTTACCTTTTCTGCAGGAACTAATATCGGTTAACAATCAGATTCTTCTATTCACTCCAAAAGAAGATATTCGCTGTAAGATAGTTGTAATAATTTACACGTAAAAACCCAAATACATATTGATTGCCAGAGCAATATAGCAGACAAATAAATATCAATAAACAAATAAATATATAACAATATACAAATAAACTCTTAATATAGCAGACTATATTAAGAGTCTATAAATAGTTTTATTTAATTTACTGAAGAAATAACAGCAGAAATTCCTCACATGCTCAAGGGTAATCCATTAATCATTTGGACGATGCCAATCTATTGGACTCTGCAGGGGGCCTTCAGACAGAATAGTTAGTCGTAATACTAGGGCCATGTTACTGAGGGGTCAAACATGACGATCTAAAGAGGGACTGACAGTACGGGCTAATCTAATTTTCCCAAAAAGGAAATAGTAAATAATTTTGGTCTTTTGACGTACTCCACCTAAAGTCGCCAGGTCCAGACGTTCAGATACAATAGGTTAAAGAAAATGGAATTTGTATGTATAAGGACACTGGGCCTTACGAGATTCAGACATATTTGAATATATCAGTTTTGTTCACATTATTATTATAGTTCATTCGCGTTAAGAAAATAGTGACTGACAGGTCACTGACAGGCCACTAGCCAATTAAAACGCTAGAAATAATAGTAGTAGTAGTAGCTAGAGATATTTTCATTTTCTCTTTTTCAACTCCAAAGGTATAGTAGTCTATACTCTTTTTTCTTAACCATTTAACTTAATATACTAGATACGATTCAATTGTTTGTTTGAAAAATGATAAACACGGCGCTGAACATTTAATTGATAAAGTAATAAAAATTTATACAACTCAGAGCTTAAAAAGATGTAGATTTAAAAGGTACTATTGAAAATGAGCTGTCGACAATCGAATAGCAAACAGATAATATCTAGTTTAATATCATTTGCAAATGTTTAAGCTTCAAATAAAGACTTAATAAAATTGGATCATTATCAATTTTCGTGACGGGGCGGACGAAATTAAATTTTGTTTCGTGGATAATTTGCAGAATTCAGCCGAACTCGACAGACTAACAAAGTTTAACACCAGACCCGAGAGGAATTGGCAGCCGAAGGCATTTCAAGTTAATACTACGGTTTTCACTGAGCAGGTCAATTCTGTTACAGTTTCGGATAGGTCAAAGGCTTGGCATACTCGCGTCTCTCGAGAAAATTTGCTCATAAAACGAATTGTAGAATACAGTGTCTAAAATTGGAGAGTTGGCTGGCAATTCGTTTACATTTGAACAATCCCATCAAGTATTTCTCAGTCTGTAAAATTATATTATACAGTTTAATATTTTGTCTCATTTGGTTTTATTACCGCTAAGTTTATTTTTATTATCAACTAGCTGTGCCAGCGGCGTCGCTCGCGTGGATATCGGGTTTCAAAAATAACGGACTTCCATATAATACCCATCTATACCTTGTGCCTAAGTTTTAACTTAGACCTCTAGCAATACATTGGTGAAAACCGCATTCAATTCTATGCAGTAGTTTTCGCGTAATGCGCGTTCAAACATACAGGTTTAAATTTCTCGCGTTTTCCCAACACTTCCCGTCACTGCTCCGCTCCTATTGATTGTAGCGTGATGAAAAGTATCCTATAACCTGCCCATGAGTATGAAGAATAATTGTACCAAGTTTCGTCAAAATCTGTTCAGTAGTTTTTTTTTCTATAACGAACATACAGACAGACAGACAGACAGACAGACAGACAAAAATTTTACTGATTGCATTTTTGGTATCAGTATCGATCACTTATCACCCCCTGATAGTTATTTTGAAAAAATATTTTATGTACAGAATTGACCTCTCTACAGATTTATTATAAGTATAGATTCCCAACGATAAAAGCCATTAGGTACATTTTATTGAAACTATCTCTAACACTTCTTCAATTTGCCTCATTCTTATTACCTCTTTTCTTTTCTTATTTACACAAATAGGTTTTTTAACGTATTTATCTTTCAAGTTCTTAACGAAGAAACATGTGTTGCAGACCATTATTATATTACACCAATTTGTGTTTATCAAAAATAGTTACATAAACTGTATCAGGTAATATAAAACATGTATTTACCAAATAAATATTCTTGGAAATATTCTATTCTATTTTGTTACTTGAAATTTAATAAACCTCGTAAAATGTACACATTATTACTAGGTATATCTTTTTAGATCTTAAGTTCGTCTAGAGTCTAGACGATCAAAGTGTTTTAATATAAGAGGTCACATCGTCGTCTCTATTTCTAGATAAAAATTTTGAAGACGTGAAAATAATAAAGGATTTATTTTATAATGTTTTTTGAATAAACAATTTTATTCGTAGACTCAATTAATGTTAGTTGTAAATACACTCGCTAACTAAAAGTTTATATCTGAGACGCTTTAATATCTCACAATCAAAGTCTGTTATAATCTAATTAGTAAATAACGTATTTGTAGGTAAAATTATATTTAAAACAAGTTTCTTTATTAATTGATCATGACAACATCTGGTAGACTATAAAAATTAATGGGAACATTAAATGCTCATAACAATCTATCTATACTTATAATTAATCTGTAGAGAGGTCAATTCTGTACATGAAATATTTTTTCAAAATAACTATCAAGGGGTGATTAGTGATCGATACTGAAGCCAAAAATGCAATCAGTAAAATTTTTGTCTGTCTGTCTGTATGTTCGTTATAGAAAAAAAATCTACTCGGCGGATTTTAACGAAACTTGGAACGATTATTCTTCACACTCCTGGGCAGGTTATAGTATACTTTTCATCACGCTACAATCAATAGGAGCAGAGCAGTGACGGGAAGTGTTGGGAAAACGGGAGAAATTTTTATCTGTATGTTTGATCACAGATCAAGCGAAAACTATTGCCTGGAATTAAATGCGATTTTCACCAATGTATTTGTACAGGTCTAACTTAACCTTTAGGCACCATTTTATGAAAGTCCGTTATTTTTTAAACCCAATATCCACGCGTGCGACGCCGCCGGCACAGCTAGTTTTTACAATAAATTGCTGAAACTATTACAAAACCAACGCCTACGGATGAGAAATTATCTTATTCCTACACCAATAATGACTTGTCAAAGACATCTAAAGAAGGCAAACGAGGGTGTCTAAAACCTATGTATTACGCTTTTTTTATGACACACTAAGTGATCACTTCAGCCCATAAACACCGCAACACCAGGGGAGTCACAGGCCCTTAAAAAATGGGTAGGCTTGCTTTTTGAAGGTCCCTATGTCGTATCCATTCGGAAAAGTGGCAGCTAATTTCTTAGAACCGTAAGACGTACCGAGAAAGACTTCCAATTGAATGTTGTCAAGAAAGACGAAAATACTGAAATGGGACGAGATGTAAGACGATGAAAAAACGCTAGTTTAATCATGTTTAAAAAGAATCCATAAGAGCACGAAATACGAGTTATGTAGTTAGAAATGGCGATTAAAGCTTTACAACAGTCTCCAAATTTAATTAGTAAATTAAATGAATCAGAAGTACAAATATATAATAATTACATCTTTGCTTTTCACAAGGGCATACAACGTATTTTGTGGTATTTTAGCATGTAAGTAACATTCTGCTTGGCCGGTCCATATTCACGCTCCATTAGGGCCAAATTGACTGAAAATATACTATAATCGGCTACGGGCATTAGACAAGTCAGTTGGGAAACCAAATGATTCGCATATCTTGATTGATACTTAGTACATAATAATTAATCTTGCTTGTGTATTTTAAAGACCCTGTAACAGATTCGTCTGGTTCCAAGTGATTTCTAAGCTTAGCTATGCTCTTGTTATCCGTGGAACTGTTTCACCTTTTGTTCACATAAGTTACGCAATACACTCCACCTTGCATGAGGCCACAGAAAAATGCCACTTAGATCGATCCTGGGCCCCTACCACCAAAAAACGAAAACGATCGTTCGTTGAACGGATCGCGTATTTTGGTACCATAAATCCCGCCCATTTGTCCCTCCCGCGTTCGAATATACGAACTAAAATTCGTCAAAGTCGATTTCAATTAATTTAATTCAGTCGAGTCGGACTCGCGCACGTAGGGTTCCCGTACCACTGATTGAATGAAAAAAATTAGGTAATTTGATTTATGATGTTTAAAAAAAAACTACTGTTTAGATTTCATTGAAACTAATTTGGTTAGTAGTTTACATAGTAATACACATCATATATTTTTTTCAGTTTTATAGTGCCCATATTTTAGAAGTTACGGGGGGGGGGGGGGGGACACATTTTACCACTTTGGAAGAGTCTCTCGCGCAAACTATTCATCTGAGAAAAAAATGATGTTAGAAACCTCAACATCATTTTCAAATACCTATTCATAGATATCCCACACGTATGGGTATGATGAAAAAAAATTTTGAGTTTCAGTTCCATGTATGGGGAACCCCAAAAATTTTGGATTTTTTTCTGATTTTACTTTAAAATCTTAATGCGGTTAACAGAATACATCTACGTACCAAATTTTAATAATTTAGCTCTTATAGTTTCGGAATGAACTGGCTGTGGCATACGGACGGACAGACAGACAGACATGACGAATCTATAAGGGTCCCGTTTTTGCCATTTTGGCTACGGAACCCTAAAAATGGTCCCCAACGAACTAATGACGAGTTGTTTTGGAACGTTTCTATCCAGACTTGTAATGACAGTCGTTTATAGTTAATGAGGTTGGTGGTAGACCGTAATAAATACTCATTTGGGCGCTTTGTTTAAATGTACGTACCGTCCTCTTTACCCAATTAGTTTACGGACAGTCATATTAAATACAGAGTTGAATGTTTTCCTCGATGACTAGACGGACAAAATATGGAGGAGGAAATTCACTATTTAAACCTATAAATTTTTCTCGCTTCATGTTTTAATGTTGACCTGTCATTTATTATTGTAACAACGTTCTAAAATGTAGGTATACATATTATATATTATGTATTTGTTTTGGCAGTACCGTCCCAAAACAAAGTGTCTAAATGTAAGTATCACCAATATCGACACGATTAACGATATTGGTGATACTTACGATATTATCGATCGTATTATATATATCGATTGTGATATATAAATAATTTTCTAGTCAACTATCGAAAGACGACAACGCTAATGATGGGCTCATAATGAGGGTGTTTCAAAATGAAATTCCCGATAGACATCGTTATGTAGCCTGCGGTGCAGCTAACATGTGGTTGGTCAATTGCTATGTAAACGTCAGTGCCATGTCAAAATGAACCAATCACGTAACAGCTGGACCTGCCGCTTGTGTGGTGCCATTTGGCTTTTTCAGAGAAGCCTCATTGAAATAGATTCATTAATTAAGTTAGATTCATTAATTGAGTTAGATAGAGTTGAGAAGGCAAATGACTATCATCCCATCATTCAATCAGCAAATTCTACACATACCAAAGTAACTCCTAAAAATGAAAAAAATCTTCATACAATTTCGGTGCTCATTGCCTTAGAGTCAATATTTAAACAGAGTGTTTGTATGTGCTTCTGTTAAGGTTATTATTAAGGCATTGACCTAAGCATGAAAGTGTACACTTTACTTAGCGCTTAACCTTCTCTCGAAATACTATTTAATAACCTCTTTTACAACTTGTGATTTTAGATTAATCCCTACCTAGCTAGTTTTTAGTATAAAAGCCAACATTACTCGCAAAACTGATAACTCTACCTACAGCAAGCTTATTATTTCCCACAACGAAACGTACGCTTATTAACTCCGTACCAGCTACGAGGTTTTGCTACAAAAATCGATTAACTGATTCGCAAAAAATCTTATAGAATACGTAAAGGTATAAACAACAAAAACTACCGTGACTCCAAACTAGTAACTACGAACGGAGCTCCGTAATTGCCTCGAATTCTCCACGGTTCACAATGTGTAGCAAATCTTTAAACGCTTCATACACATGTTCCTACTGCCGCGGCCACACATTGGATTCAACTTTGCGTCCAATCACTGTCCTATGCCCAATACTAAAGTCGCGGCCACACATTGGAGATATTTGCACCAACGTAACGTTTTGCGCCCAATGCACTAATGTGATACTTACTAACTAATGCACTAATGTGATACTTACTAACTAATGCACTAATGTGATACTTACTAACTCATGCACTAATGTGACTGGCTCGGTGGCTCAATTGGTAGTGACCCCTGCCTTCCCACCCGGGACAAACATTCGTGTGATGAACACTTGTGTTTGTCCCGTGTCTGGGTGTTTATATTATTTGTATATAAGTATTTATTTGTGGTACCTTCGTTGTTCTGATAGCCATAACACAAGTGCTTAAGCTACTTACTTTGGGATCGGAGCAATGTATGTGATGTTGTCTAATATTATTTATTTATGTAGGTATGTATTATTACTTTGACACAATGTAGACATTGAACGCTTTAGAATTGGGCATTGGACAGAGATTGGACACGAAGTTGAATCCAATGTATGGCCGTGGCATAACGCGCTCAATGTCTTCATTGTGTCAAAGTACCGATACATAGGTACATTGGGCCCAAAACGTTACGTTGGTGCAAATATCTGCAATGTGTGGCCGCGGCTTACGAATATAGCCGTATTTCTAGTATAGTCTCGTGGACTGAGGCTAAGCGTATACTGAGACACAGGCGACGCAGCACAGCTTAGCGTAGAGCAAAGCAGAGCAGTTGACGCAGTCATACAGAACAGCCCAGCGATATGGCGCAAAAGATATACTACCGAGGTATCCTTGCCTGTTGTAAGAGGAGACTAAAAGGGTCTTTAGGGTACTACTAGGGCTCTTTTAGGCTGGTGCGCGGTTCCCGATGTTACAAAAAAGACATGTCGCGTCCCACTTGCCTAGGCCGCAGCGTACGTAGGTATAGGATCAGATTCCCTGTTTTTTTAGATAAGTGAATGGCTGGCACTTGACCTTAAGCGATGTTAGAGCCTACTATGAAGCGCTCTTCCAACAAAAATCGACTCACTCTCGCCTTGAAAATCTTTCGGGGAACACGGACTCTATTGCAGTCCACTGCTGGACATAGGCCTCTCCAGTTGTTCGCCACTTAGGGCAAACATCTGGAGGATATACCCATAATCGCCACGCTGGGCAGGCGGGTGATCTGCGGTATTTAGCTACGCCTTCAATTGTGATGGTTATAACCGCCACCAGTCGGTTGCCAGCGCCTCGTTTGTTAATCGGCAGGATGCACCACGGGCAGGAGAGGTTGACTTGGAGCGAAATGATGATAGGCCTCTCTCTTAAATCTATAGTTTAACTGGATTAAATTTTACAAAATCTGCTTTGCCTTGAGCATCTCAGCATACGCTTAGCCCCTTAGGCGGGCTGTCACCGCGGAAGTCACCTTAAACGTCTTCGCGTGTGCACCGAGCACAATCCAAAACAATATCACAACACAAATTAAACCTTAACACGAGCGCGTTAGATTGATTGTTCAGTGATAACGCCGTCATCGCAGCCGGTTTTGCTTTGGTCAGATTATGTAAATGTTGTACACAGCTGTGAGCCAGCGTGCTCTACTATGAAAGTATATTCTGTCTATCTCGGGGAATTTTAGACTTTGAATTGTAGTGGATATGGACGATAATCGCTCGATGTCTGTTAATGCGCAGCCGCTGTTATCTGGTTGCATAAGAGCAAGGGCTATTGTGTCTTTATCAGTTGTTGTCGTGACTTGTTTATATGACGCAATTGCCGCGTATAGGCGGTCGTGTATCGATTTGTTTATATTCGCTTTCGCTTTGTGTATCGGGAATATATCGGAATCGTCTTCGGTAAAATGAGGTTCAATATGTTTTCGCTCTTTAGGTATTTTTCCACTATAATGTAAGTATGTAGGTACAGATATATTAGACAAAGGAATTGAAGCTAGTCATGTCAGTCCCAGTTACTAAAGGACCCATGGCACCCTATAAGACGCTTGACGGAGGGACTGGGCTTTTTTAATGGGTATTCCCTGCCTCATCACCATTCTGAGGCAGGTAAATCCCACATTACTTGCCGTTACTGAGCGAGACTCTCATATTGTTCTCAAAATCTAGTCACAATCTAAGCCACAGCAAGAACTGGGTATCACACGACATTTGTCTGCCGTAGTACAGTCGCGCATTTTGCAGTACTTCGGACATGTCTCTAGGCAGGATAACTATTCCATAGAGCGCCTTGTCGTTCAGGGTAAGGTGGAAGGGACAAGACCTCGCGAAAGATCTCCTATGCGTTGGATTGACCAGGGTAAATCGGCAGTGGGAACCCGTGTATTTGACTGCGCCAGACAGTCTGCCAACAGGGCGAGATGGCGGGAAATCGTGCGGAGAGCTGTGTCCGCCTCTACTACCGATGTGGATGTCTCTACGTCACCAGGACCGCTCTGCCAAGAGCGAAACGACAGAGAAGCCAAAGCTTGTACTATGGGTAATAAATGACTTTACGAAAAAACTATTCAAGTATGTTTATACATACTTGAATAGTTTTTTCGTAAATAAATACATATTATACATAGCAAACACTCAGACCAATACCAAGAAACAACGTTCGTGCACGCAAATGTTTGTACTGTGCGGGGATCGAACCCACGACTGATATGTAAGAGGCAGCGTTTAGCACTGCACCAAACGGGTCCTCAACAATAGTCAAGAATCGACATCTAACAGAAAGAAAAGAGAAGAAAATCGACAACCTTTAGATTGTTTTGCGTTTGAGGCGAACGTTCTATACCTACAATGTGCTAACATCTTTGTCACGAGTTAAAAAGGTACATTAACATGCTGATAGCAATAATGATTTGTTTTATACATGTTTATCATTATCGATAACCTTACTAATGAAATACGCTGAAGTCCACTCTTAAGGCATGATTAATATCATCGATCATAACAGTTATTATGATATCGTTATCAGGTTTTTCATTTTATGCACTCTGCGTTATAATGCGCTAAGTAGCTTTATAACGCAGCATGCAAATATGGTACATAGCTACCCAGGTTTTACCCTTTCATCAAAAAAGGTTTATATATTCTATTTAAAATTAGCTAAAAACGCATGAACAGCGATACTAGAATCAAGTAATTACTTATTGAAATTATTTTTTGTTTATAGCTCCTTATACATGATACATATTTCATTATTGGAGTCGATTCCGCTCTCGATTCAGTTCAAAGTAAGTTCAGTTTTTGACCTTTTTCATTACACGTCGTAATAATCATTACAATTCCTATGGTTCCTTTTTGGATGTTATTTATAAACGGGCAGTAGTGCGACGCGGCGTAAATTGGATTCTTTGTGTGAAATTATTAATGGTTTGCTTGTTACTTGTGGAGTTGTATGTAGTTCTCGCCGTGCTAATCAAGCTATCAATCGAGCATCTGGTATATCAGATAGGAATGTTTGTTACAATATTATAGTCTGTAATATGTGTTGCTTCTAGATGTTTCTTTAATTAGCCTTTGTTGTCCCACTGTTGAGCGAAGGCCACTCCCGAGTTTCTCCACCTCTCTGATAGTCAGTGACGTTCTGCCAGTCATTGCACGTGGTTGTCTAAGTCATCACACCATCTTTCCTTTGGGCTGCCTCTCGAACGCCATCCGTCTACCGGCTGCCATTGGGTGATGATCCTAACCCACTTTACGGAATCTATTCTGCTAACGTGGCCCGCCCATTTTCATATTGCTGTCTTTATCCTCACATCCACGATCCCCGTCTTAGAGCGGGATAATGGCATTTCTGACCCTATTCGTCCTTTTAATGGCCAAAATTCGATCCGTGGTTCTTGACAAACCCTGGACGTCTGATGTTCAGTCAAAAGCAAAGCCTTTTAACCTATGATGTTTCCTAGAAAACTACGTCGTATTTGCAATAATTTCTTACTTCTTGTGTTTGCACTAATAAATTTATATTTTATTCAACCAAGTCACACAGCTTTATGAAACCTAAAAAATAAGCAATTTCTTCCATTTCGATTTTTATTCAGTTGAAACCTCAAAGGCAAAGATTGTGCAGAAGTAAAACTGCTCACTTCAAATAATAAACACATATTCCATAAATACATATAGCCACACAAAGAACCCTCTCAGAACTAGACGGCTAAATAAAACAGATCTACCGAATGGCAAAGTTCTATTTTAGTCGAACATAATTATGGCTGACTTCGAGATGATCAGAAACAGCCTTGGCACCGTATTTAGTTCCTTATACATAAATACTTGTCCATATATTTTGTACGGTGTTCGGTAAATTGGTGGAATATTTAGACCTGATACATTAACAAAATAAATTGACCGTAACGGTGTTTATTGCATAGCACCATTTGCTACATTGTATGTTAAGATAGACGCTGTTGAAAAAAACACAGCAAGCCATCTTCGTACTAATCTTCGACAGACCGTGTTGATATCAAACAAAGTGTTTTTCGAATTATGTCAGCATCAGAATGCTTCACATAATTACGTTGTACGTTTTAGTGGCTAAAAATAGACGAACCTATATTGACTTTCATTTATTAAGAGTGATAGCAATATACACCTTTTTATATTACCTAATCTGGGACACAGTGTAGCCAGTGGCGGATTAACGTATAAGCACTACAAGCACGTGCTTGGGGCCCCTGTTCTCCAGGGGCCTCCATCCTCTACTGGCGTTCGATGTTATACCTACATTTTATCGAGATTCATCCACAATATGTCCGAAATCACAAGGCGCGAACAGTCCGGGAGTGTCCCTTCATGCACCCCCGCAGGGCTCTGCCCCAGGCGCGCAAAAAAATACATAAGAAAATACCTACATTTCATGTACTTCCAAGTTAAAGTATGTTTGGCTTCATACAAAAAGGTTCGATATCTTTTGTTCTTTGTTTATTACTTTGTAATAACCTACAATTCCATTCCTTACATTTCCATTTAAACAATAGAGGGCCTACACAGGCTCGGTGCTTAGGGCCTCGGATACTCTTAATCCGCCACTGAGTGTAGCATATAGTACGGTAAATAAACTAACTGGTTTGAGTTGAGTGAATATATGGTGTATTTTTTTCTATTCATTAGCTTTTGTTCTGTTATACTGAACATAAGGCAGGTTATAGACGAATCTTTATAAAAGAAAATAATAAGTATCTTATCCTATTAATAATACAAATGCGAAAGTTTGGATGGATGTTTGTTACTATCTCACGAGGAAACGTTTGCATGGATTTGAATTAAACTTTACGGTCATAATACATAGATCGTACATCAGATTAACACAAAAGCTGTAATTTAATTGCGCTCTATACACTTTATACACTAGGCAGCTAGTGGTAATTTTCCCTTAACTTAGTCTATTTATATCAAATCACCTTGATATAAATATTTTAAGAATTATTTTCCAAAAAATTCAAATTTGGAATGGAATTCAGAAGCCTATTCAAACGTGTAGGGATATAAAAATATCAAAAAAAAATTCTATAATTTTGATACCATGCACCCAGTGCATCCGCAATCATGCTACTTACTTGCTGTAACATTGTCTACACTGTGGCTATACTATAGTGACGCTATTCAAATGCGATTGGAATTAAAGAACAATAAAGTTTAATTTAGAACTGACACTATAAACTGGGTGATAGATTAGATATGTATTTTACGCACACTGTTGTCGGTAAGTATTGTGATGAATATATGTAAATGTAACACAGTGCTTTTTAGTTCATTTAGGCTGTGTTAGTTTTTATAGATAAGTATTGTTTGTGAATACAAAAGTAAAAGTCTTCCAAATAACCAACGAATTGATTTTAACACCGTAAAGTATTAACGCCAAAGCAATATTAAACTTACGCTCCACTATTTACAAACTTTTTCCATATCGCCGCTCGGATCTGTGGCCACAGTTCCAGATAACAGCAACCCTGACTTTGGTCACGCAATCGCTCGCTGTAATAAGTGTTGGCGAGTTGACAAATCGAAATGAAATTATAGTACAGTAGCGAAATCGTATGACCAGAATAAAGACTCATTATCTGTGGTCCCCAAACTCCCCAATAGACATAGGTAAGCTTTACATTTTAAGACGAGGGGTTTTGCTTGGTGGGTGCGCTCCATCGTAGGCTCCAAAGCGAGTTAACATCAAGCACTGCCCATTTACATAAAAAAAGAGACCGGGGACTTATGCTACAGTACATGGGCATATATTACATAATCGTACAGGCAGACAAAAGAACAAAGCTCAGCTGATCTTTTTCTTAGCGTGTCGATGGCAATCTAAATAATGTCTGACCAGTGTTCAGCCACACGAACCGCATCTCCTGTGACCAACATAAGCTCGTCGCGTGTGCAGGAGAAAGGGCATGCCGGGCAGGATGTAAGGTGAGCCATGGTTTGGGGGGTGAAACCACAAACGCAAGCTAGGTCAAAGCTGATGCTGCCGTGGGACTTATGTCTTCAAGTTTCACCCATCTAGAGTCCGGGTTAAGGACAAGGTGTCTTTTGTATCATGAATATAGATCATAGATACCCAACTGGGGCGGTCCCGGCCTCTAGGGACACTAAAGCCTATTTTTTTATTTATTTATTAAGGAAACATACAGCACATAATATTACATTTACATTAAACATAATGAACTAAACATTGGCAATTAAAGTTTCCACTGCTAGTTTACACATTAGACAATGTTGAATAGGCAGCAAGCATATCGTGGGGGTAGTAACGAGTGCAAAGGTAGGAAGGCGTTATAACAGTGTGGCGAAAAGTTATTTTAGAATTGATTCAAACTGTTATCCAATCGGTCAGTGATAATTAAAAACCGTATTTATTTGCGCACGCACATACTGAATGTTTTACGTACTTGGCTTGTAGTTTAGGAAGTAGTTGTTTTCGTCAAACGGGACCAAAATTCTCTAACATTGATAAAAAAATTGTTGGCAGTAGAACTTTGGTTATTTAAAGCATCAGCGACGTATAAGTCAGAAATATAATAAAGAATTAGTTATATCTATCCTTTTATATTTCTTTATTATTTTTAGGGTTCCTTACCCAAAAGATATTATATGACACTCAGGGATGGCTGCAATTCAATCTCACACACCGCAAGCCTATCATCATAGTTCATTGGCACAACAAATAATAAAAGTATCTAACAGTGTTGCTACCACTAACTAGGATGACACAGATTAATAGTTTTGCGTAGTCTACTTAGGTAAACCATTCGAGTGGACCACGGGTAATAGAAGTGGCAAACATATCACAATCATGTTTGGTAATAAAACCTCTCTTGGATGAATCCTTTTTTCAGGTGTTTTATATGACGTGTGATTCAACAAAATATTTACGAAGTACTGCATTAGACAAGCTGAAATAATGCAGACTCTTCCGTTTGCAAACTTGTTCCTAAAAATTATCCTTCTGTTCTCGAGTGATAAGATGAAACGAGAAATTAACAGTTTATGTTTTTACTAGAGTTTTAAACCACATACTAATTTTGTTTCAGGTACTTTCCAGTAATTACTGCACGTTATAAGTTATGTAAACTCGTCGTGAGATTCACGGCGAAACATGTAAGTTTGTATGTTTGTGTCTACCTAACCGCCAACTATTGACACCAAAGAGATAATTCCTATTCTTATTTCAACTATTGTCGTAGTATGCTACGATCGTAGCAGATTGTAGCGTGACTTCTGCGCCCATCATCTTTAATATACATCTATATGTTGTATACTGACTGGCTCGGTGGCTCAATTGGTAGTGACTCCTGCCTCGTGAACAAAGGGTCGTAGGTTCAGTCCCCAACCGCGACAAACATTCGTGTGAACATTTGCGCGCAGTGTCGCACGCTCCGGGATCGCGAACGTATCCACTATGTGGAGCGGTTGCAGGAGCGCGGAGCGCAAAAGGTTCGCGAACATAATGGATACCCACCTTGATATTTATTTGTCACAGCAAATATTACCAAACTAGCCAAACCGCCCTCGCTTCGCTTCAAATTGCTATGGTAACGTTTTCAATACACGTCAGTTTGACAGATAGCTTTTTGGTAATTTTTTCACACCTTGGGTAACATTATTAAACTTTTAGCACGGATCCCTAACGTTTTTATAAATATAACATACCCTATGTTCACCGGGAATAGTGTAGCTTTCCGACAGTGAAAGAATTATTCAATCTACTGGACCGATTCCAGTAGATTCGGAGCCTATTCTTATCAAAAAAACAATCAAATATTTCCTCTTTATAATATTTGTATAGATTAATTGAGATGAGTTTTCCAGCTCAATTTCAGCAACGTTTAAATATGATTCGGTGTTTATTGGCGTAACACCGCGGCGTCAGCGAGTCACAGGCGTTAATACCGCTCACGCCACGTCGGCATTAGTCTTCGTTACGTTATTTCTGCATCCCTTTTGCCTAATTTATGTGTGGTGGTGACTCTTTAATTAATTTGTTTTCGTGCTATTGCATATTTTAAAGGCTTTACGACATGCACGTTTGATGGTGAACACGATGATGTTATTCAGAATTGTCACTTCTACACTAATATTATCCTGTCAAATTGCGTGGACCCGATATCAGGCTCAACAATATAGATCTTCTATTATGTCAGGAATGCTGGTACTTGAGAGGTCTTAAAGAGGAAAGGCTTAAACTTTTGTGTTTTTGTTTGTAATGAAATAATTCAAAAAGTAATGTGTCGATTCCGAAAATTCTATCCCATTGGAGAGCTACATTCACCCTGAGTAACATAGGCTATATTTATTGTTAGAAAAGATTAGGGATCCTTACTCTTAATAAGCCGTCCGTCTTACGCCAAAATGTAACCCAATGAAATATTTATCTGAACTACCCGAAGCGAAACAAATAGGCGCTGAAGTATTTAAAATGATGAAAAATGCAAATCAATGATGACTTTAAAGATAATGTCGATAAATTATTTAATTTATTGATAAACTATCGTTAAGTGCATATATTTCTAGAGATAAACATTTTTATTCACTTTCACCTGTGTAAGCCTATTAATTCATTAACATTATATTTTATTAGCTGTGCTCGCGACTTCGTCCGCATGGAATAGTTATTTTTTCCCCCGTTTTTTTTTACATTTTCCATTATTTCTTCGCTCCTAATAGTTGCAGCCTGATGTTATATAGCCTAAAGCCTTCCTCGATAAATGGTCTATTCAACACAAAAAATAATTTCAATTCGGACCAGTAGTTCCTGAGATTAGCGCTTTCAAACAAACAAACAAACTCTTCAGCTTTATAATATTAAGTTAAGATATACTACTGTAATATTTTTGGATCTTTGTAACAAACCTATCCATAGAATACCTACAGTTACAGACGTTCCTAAAGGATTTATTTTGAAACTGAAGTAAACTGTAGTTAGTCCAATTGTGTCTTTATAATTTATCTTAAATTCAAATTAACATTAACAGCTCAAAGCTCCAACAACATTAAAGTTATCTAAACTAGTTTGAGCAAAGTGACAAATTCATTTACCAAGATGTTGTGTAACATTCCTAATGATGTTATTAATTCGATTGACATTAAGGCGGTTCTCCCACTGCACAATTTGGATATATGTATGTATGTATGTGCGTGAGGGAGCAGTCTAACCAATTTGTATGGTGAGAATATGCGCGCGGGAGCGAATTTTGGTCACGAAGGAAATACAAGGAGATGACTTTGTAACCAATGTTTTCTCAAAAACAATGCGTGTCATTTATACAACTGGCCCGGCCTCAATTATATATAAGTATATATTTGTGGTATCTTCGTTGTTCTGATACCCATAACATAAGCATAGTGCATAAGCTGCTTACTTACTTTGAAATCGCAACAATGGTGATGTTGTCCGAGATATTTATTTATTTATATACAGGGGGTGAAAGGGATATTATTTTGACATTCCTAAAATAGGAATTTTGTGCGGGTCCTTAATAATACAAGTATTGTATCGTGACTAGTATTTTTTGGTAATCTGAGACTATACCATTCGTTGCTCACGTAGAGTTAAGTTAATAGAGTGGGCAAAATTACCACAATGTTATTTATAAAGCAGACGAAGGCCACAACATTTGTCTTGATATTTTCTGAACGCGGACAGAATACTCGTATTACGCTTAACAGACAATCACAGTACTGCGTAAAGGGACATAAAGAGACGAGGCATTTACACGTTACGATCCCTACCCTACGGCTAATGCATAATATTTTTAAATAAGTGCACAATCATCATCATCAGCCTATTGCAGTCCACTGCTGGACATAAGCCTCTCCAGTTATTCGCCACTTGGGCAAGCATCTGGAGGATATACCCATAATCGCCACGCTGGGTGACAGTTATGAGTAAACCCTACAGATGTTTGCTCAAAGTAGCACCCAACTGGAGAGGCCTTTATCTAGCAGTGGACTGCATCAGGCTGATAATGGTGATGATAGAAACCTTCAGCTCCCCCGCAGTCCAGTTATGATGACAAAGCCGCCTTGGTTACTATTCATTCATTCAAAATTTAAGAGCCTCGCTCTTGTCGGTGTAGCAATTTCCATTCTTCCCTGGACTCCGCCAGTACCTTCAACTCCCTTGACGTCAAGACATGAACTTTTTCCATCAACTGTTTGGTATATATTTGGTGGCGTGGAAGGAAAAAGAGCCCGCGGCCGCTCACCAACCAGATGGTCCGATCAAGTGAAGGAAGCCACTGCCCTGGACAAACTTCATCAGGCGGTGAGGGCAACTTCGGACAGAGACAAGTGGAGACATTTGATTAGGGCTGTGAAATCAACATTTGATCACGATCCTCAGTAATGAGGGAACGACTGAAGAGAAGAGAGAGTTTGGTATATGTCCATCTTAGCTTTCCTCTTCCTCTCCTACCTTCCACTTTGCCTTCAAGTATTGTTTTTATTAGTTTGTCATGACGTATGAGGTGTCCCACCATTCTCCCTCTTCTGTTCTCAATTGGTTGCCATAGTAACCTTATAAAGTAACGCTAGAAGATCGTCAGGTATAAATGCAGCCGGCCCGTGTCCTTGAGACAATATATTCAACCTGTGTTCAATAGCCGCACGCGCCGGAGGACAACAGCCTGCACAAAAAAACAAAGGAGCGCGCAATGGCCGCCACAAAAACGAGCCGCGATTGTATTTGAACAGTTTTTACTGATAGTTTAGAAATTAAAGCTTTAGCTGAATTCTACAACAAGCATAAAGGGAATAGGCAGTAATAATAAAAAGACAAGATGAATTAAATAAACAAATAAATAACCCAAGACATGCCACGCTGGGCCACACAGCGCCATCTAGCCCCAAACTAAGCCGTAGCTTGTACTATGGGTACTAGATAACTGATAAACTTACTTAAATACTTTTTTTTGTAAATAAATGCGTATTATACATAATTAACAGTTTTTTTTTAAAAAGAATCCATTCAGATTCTATGATTAGTTTCGGAATCACAGAAATCCTTTAAACGAAGCGTGAAGAAGAAGCATCTTGCAGTTGCATTGACTGACTGCGAACTCAGTTTTCCGTTTTCTCTTGGGCTCCCTTTTTAGCTCCCTATAAGGCCAAAGGTAACCACTATGCTGAGCCAATCTAAAAAATCTAAATTACTTACAAACGATCTTCAACTGAAATTTCCAACGTTTTTATCTGGCGTTATCCCTGTGATCGCCGATCCTCCAGATGTTTGCCCAAAGTGGCGAACAACTGGAAAGGCCTATGTCCAGCTGTTGACTGTGATAGGCTGATGATGAGTGTGTTATCCGTTGAACGAGTGCCTTACACCATATTCCACGAAGTAAACGATAATATAGCACGAAGATGTTGCAACTTCTCCGGCGCGCGGGTGACAAGAATTTCCCAAGCGTCATTATAATGCACAATAATGCATTGTACTCTCGAATAGTCGCAGGGATCTTGCAACGGTCCGTAAGCGAACAATACAGCATTGACCCGATAATCGTTACGAAATGATATTGTTTTAGACGTGGCTAGCGAAAGTATAGTCAAATACATTGATGTGATTTGGAAATGGTTGGCGTACCCTGAAAGACCTAACCTAGACTACGTTCTGCAATGGACGGTTTGAAACAACAACTTAAAATCTATTTGAAACAGCCGATATTAGACATATTTCAGCCGATATTGACCTTCGGGTCGTGTTTCTGCTGGTGAGTAGGGTGTCCGGAGCTCGTGGGGGGTTAGGAACAGAGGTAGGGCATAGCGAATCTTCGCTCGAATTGAGCTGCCCGTCCGGGGAAGGACCTCCACCCTATAAAATACCGCAGCCAAATGACCTTCGGGTCGTGTTTCTGCTGATGAGTAGGGTGTCCGGAGCTCGTGGGGGGTTAGGGTTGGGCCGGCATGGCAGTGGCAACTGACAGGTAACTGACCAGTTACTTGCCAGTTACGTGCCAGTCACAGCGACTTGGGCCTCTCTTTAGCTTTCCATCAGGCGTAGGGAAGCCATTATGTCGAGCCACTATATAAAAAAAATATATATTTTATAGATATTTTTTTTCTTCCACTCTTTCACTGCTATCCGCCATATTGGTTTTGGCGACACGCAGCGCCACGCGCGGTTAAATTTGGTACTAATTCGAATGATATGACGAGGCAATCTGTAATCGGCTGTACTAACGTAGCTCGGCATATTAGAAAATGAACGACATCTTACATACGACGTACGGCATTTTATATAACGAATTTGTCTTTGTAAACTGCCGACGCCGTTTGTATACGGGCGAATTTGCCTTCGACAGATATACTACCTGACTGTCATTCAAACCTAAACATTCCAGGACCAAAACCATCCCTGACCCGAAATACAAAAACATAAGAAGTGCGGGACCTCAGTTACCCTACAAGATAGTAAAGCCACATATTGGCAGTGTTTTCCAGGCCAGTTCCCACAATGGGGTCAAACGAAAACAATCGACATAGAACAAACGGCCAATATACATGAATTCCCTTTCGAAAACCTCGTACGGCGCAGAATATAGCCAGCCAATTTAGCCCAATGTTTGTAAGCTTCCAAGGTTCGTGTCAACTGCGCCACACTCAGAGAAATGGCAGTGAGCCATCTCCACTCTGAATTGAATTTGTAAAACTTAATTTGGAGCCGAACAGAACATCTTTATTAGCAACTTTATACGTAGAACCTCCTTCTTTAGGAAAATTCGAAGTCAATTAAAAATTGTTTTAATGATCCTAGCTAATTTTCTCTACTTGGATCTCGGTTCAGAGCCTTGTCATCATCACTGCTCAAATAAACCATTAGAGTGTTTCTTCAAAGGAACTCTACTCGATACTCTACTTAATAAATTCCCTTTGAACCAAACCTTTTGAAGAAGAAAGGATTTTCGCAGACGAATAGCGACGACTGACGCAACGTCTGCTAAGGATGCGGTTTCACTTAGGCGGAGCGGACCAGAGCTCTATGCTGCGATTCACCAATCACGTTGCTTGAAATCCACATCCGCATCGATTTCAAGAAATGTGATTGGTCTGCCACTCTGCTCCCCTCAACCTCAGTGGAACCTCAGCCTTAATCGGGCCCTTGATGTTTAATTAGAATTGATTTCACCCACCCGTTCCCACTGGCCTTCCCAAAATACAAAAAATCGTAGAATATCGTGAATCATTAAGTCCGCCTTTGTTTTAATTGTGCAATAAAGATTAAATAATAAATAAATAAATAATTTCGAACGACATCTCGTTAACTTGAAGTAATGCATTCTCTTTCACTGATTCACTTAGTAACTGTTGTTTCCTTTACTGTACACAAAGCGAACACAAATCTGAAGTCTCGCGCACGTGCATTGATGCGATTTCACAACAAACTGGATTTAAGTGGATAATGTTACCAATAATAGCTCGAAACTAGGAACGGGTGAAATAAATTGCCAGCGCAACATTTAGTAGAAACAGTTTTAGCCATAAAAGTCAATTGAATTGAATAATACCCTTATTATGTAGCCATTGGATATTTCTATTGACGAGATAAAACTATTATACATATTATGTGAGACCAAAAGTTGTCTTTACAGCGATAAATAATGATATAAATTGAAACTAAAACACGGTTGAATTATATAAAAGGCAATAAAGTCGGGTAACTACATCGGTTAGTTAAATTTTCCCTGCAAAGTTAGGCCATTTCAAGGCTAGATTAAATAGGCTCTGTTGGCGTGTACCTAGGTCGGTATCGTTTCAACAAACATCAATTAAGATGCAGTGGTTATCGTATTAGATAATATAGAGCAAGAGCAACTTTCAAAACAAACTATTTTATGAATAAAAAGTAGGTATGAACAGATTTCTCTAAACAGCTATGCCCTGAATGAGGCCGAATGGCGAACAGGGCATTCGAATGCCCTGCTCTTGAATGACTTGATATACTTTCGTCTTCCATTCAACCCTATCATCCGTCATCGTCCCTTCCACTGCTCGTCCATACACACTCATATTCTTCACTCAGTCCATCCATATTTTCTTTGCCCCTCCATCCAGTAACACTTCATATTAATTACCTACAACTATTTATTTTGCAGAATACAATTATAAATAGTAAATTCATTTTCCAGAGCGAAGCGAGGAAAATTTAATTAAATTATCCCCATCGAGTCATCGCATTATGCAAATAACTGATATTTATATTAACATCACCAACTGTTTGTATAATAATGTTATTCCAAACACTCGCATGATGCTCGCAGCTCGACAGAATAAATTGAAACACAATTTTCGCGGAAAATTGTCATTAAACCGAGTGAGGAGCCAATGGACTGATAATGTCCGTTTGAACAGTGCTGCAACTGGGTCTGTGGGTCAATATTGTTTGCAGGACATTGCCGTTGTTTCGATTAATATTCATAGGTTCAATTAGCGATCGGACGTATTTGTTGAATTAGGGTGATGCACGCAAAACAGATTATTGTTGGGGTAACAATGGAAACAAGTACCCATACATTTTTTATGAAATTGTTTTTTTAATTGGAATAGACTGGAGAAGCCTATGTTCTACAGTAGACTGATATAGGCTGATGATGGAATAGAATGAAAAATGATTTCAGTATGGTTGATGAAAATTGCTCCATAATGATAAAGTCTAGTCTTTAACTTATCTCGCTGAGCATAATAAAATGAACCTCAATAGTGATTCCATTTCACCTGATAGAACTACAAGGATAGCTTAGTAGCTACCCTTATTACTGATGTCACATTCAAATTAATTCTACTAGTTAGTTAATCACCTGTAGGGGATGTATATTTCCGACAGTATCATAATGTTTTTCGTGAAACACATACCTATGCCAAAAATAATCATAATATTAGGCAAATCTTTTCAGCTTTCATTTCCCAATCAAAGAGTAGATATGTAACGAAATCAGAAAATAACACTACTTATTCTATCTATTGGATATCTACGAGGGAATTGTAGCCTAAAGTAACTGGGCAATAGTGTGATAAAAATCTAACAAATATTGTATTTTGTGACAGGCAAGAAGTAGTTCCAAACTTTAACATGTGAGGTAACGATTGGCACTGCCGACAGGAACGTTGTCGTATAGCAAATATTGATGGAAATGAAAAGAAATTCATTCAAACCCATGTTTGTTATCCATAACTTATTCTTCGTTTGAAGCGAGGGAAATTTCCTTTTAGTAGCGGAATAATTGTCTATAAATTGGTTTAGTTCACATGCAAGCGCATTAGACTTTCAACATCGTAAATGTAGATTACATCAAATGATAATTCTACGTGACGTTAATAAATCGTAAATTCATATAAGTAGTTTCTGAGGATGATAGATGTACCAGAGAGAGCGCACCAATTAAAATGCATTCCGGCTTTGTATTTTTCATGGTAGATTAAACAAAAGATGAGTTAATACTCATTTAAGACACTCGGTGATTTATACTTAGCAACTGCAAAAGAGCTTGTTCCTTGATTAAAACAATTGAATGTTATGTAAAGGCACACCTGATCCTTTATTCACAACACCTCGGATATGTTTCTGATACAAAAAGTCTATGCTTTGTCGTTGTCAGGTATGAAGGAAAGAATCAAAGTTACTTAAGCTAGACAAAATTTAGTTACATAAAGCTTTAGGTATTTTTAAACAACTTTACAAAGTTTACTCACACACATCACAAAAGTTCTAGATAAAACTAGACGTCTGGTATGGTATACATTTGTTTATTGCTCAGCTTACCCACTATCTCAACGGGAAGGCTGTTTTTGAAGTGAACTTGTACCGAGTAGGATCAATATATACGACTAGATACGAGTATTGTAGAAAATACCCCACGCTGTGGTACATAAACATTATGACGTCACGTACCAAATTTAGGTCAACTGGGTTTAACGGTTAGGTACCTACCCCAGTTTACGCGAGCCTAATCCTACTCTCAGTTGAATGTCAAAATTTTGCGTTTTCATGTCCCTTCCATTACAAAGCAATAATTATTCTATCTTATCCTTGCTTGTCATCATAATATTTACGCATAATGACATAATTAGTCGCGAAATTTAATTATTATAGATTAAATACATATAATTATGTTCATTAGCACAAAAGGAAAGGTGTGCTGATATTTTGCTAATGGTACGAGTAGAATTAATTAAAAAATAAAGTGTCAAAAATGCTCTATCTATGCCAACATTATTTATGAAAATACCATCTCTTGTAGCTCTGGCATTATATTCACGATCGTTTACAATTTTTTTATTCAGGTCACAACCTTAAAATAGTACCTACTGTGTTATTATTATGTCAGTCTAAGGAAAAGATTCAAGCCCTACTTACATTAGCGATGTCAAATTTTAGATTATAGACAAGAGATTTACTAATACATAAGAGAATATGAATTAAAGCCAGTAATACTACACAAACTTCAACGTATTTCCATTTATACACACGCCACATTTGTAAAATGTCGTTCAACATTCTTTCCGCTACTTAAAGGCCATTTAACAGAATTACTTTTCACTGTAGTAAATACTATTTTATTTTTGCTCCGTGTGCAGGATTCCCACACAAAACATAAAGTAGATTCCTCAAAACCCATAAAATGTCTTAAAGTGCAACTGGGTTAGTAGTTTCCACTTATTCTCATTGCACCGAGCGTACAAGCGAAGATATAAAAAGTTCTAGCGGCTTTTGAATTATTAATCACTGAGACTTACTGAATCACGTAAAATAATATGCTACTTACTGTTTATAGCTTAGATCATCGTTACTGCATCAATTTGAGAGATATCTGATGCTAAAAGATCACAACCCAGCACCACATCATCATTATCATCATCAGCCTATTGCAGCCCACTGCTGGACATAGGCCTCTCCAGTTGTTCGGAGTCTGAAACGGTTCGCCAACAAACGATTGTTCCATGAACGTTTGACCAACAGAATCTTTCGCCCATTAACTTTTAGCCCAAAAGACATTTGGCCCATGAACTGTTCGCCAACAGAACGGTTCGTCAGTGAACGTTTGACCAACAGAATCTTTGGCCCATTAACTATTCGCCCAAAAGACATTTGGCCCATGAACTGTTCGCCAACAGAACGGTTCGTCAGTGAACGTTTGACCAACAGAATCTTTGGCCCATTAACTATTCGCCCAAAAGACATTTGACCCATCAACTGTTCGCCAACAGAATGGTACGCCAGTGAACGTTTGACCAACATACTGCGACAGTCTTTCCGAACAGCTACGACTTGGGAATCTTTAAGAAACGAGCGTATTCATATTCAAAAGGCCGGCAGCGACCCTAAACTCGATTAGAGATATGTGCATGGGCGGTGTCAACTGCTTACCATCAGGCATCACACTTGCTCGTCTGCCGCCTCTTGCATAAAAAAAGGTTAATAAATAGCCAAAATACAAAGGAGTATTTACACCACAAGCTACGCCCTGCGATCGCCAACCCGTATACCCAGCGTGGCGATTATGGGTAAATCCTTCAGGTGTTTGTCCAAAGTGGCGAAAAACTTGAGAGGCCTATGTTCAGCATGGACTACGATAGGCTGATGATAATAATTATGATTACGTCACAAAAGTACCATGCAAGCATACAATTTTCGGATGTTTCCCTCAATTTCTCTTAGAGCCCATCATCAGAGCCTGACCTGACTGGTGTTAATGAGACCACCTCAGAAGTGACCTCTATCCAACAAAAAAATAATGTTTGTAATCCATCTGCGACCGCGCGGCATAGTCATTCATACGTTGCCGTACACACGCACGACGGCTTGAGCAGTCGCGACCATTTCTATGGTTCATCACGCGATCACGGCTTGAAGCAGTCGGTCTTAACTGCTCGAAGTAGCCCGTGTACGGCCGCTCTTAGTAGGCTAAACGTCTTATGCATAAGGCTGATGTCAAAAGGTTATGTTGGTCAAACGTTCACTGGCGTACCATTCTGTTGGTGAACAGTTGATGGGTCAAATGTCTTTTGGGCGAATAGTTAATGGGCCAAAGATTCTGTTGGTCAAACGTTCACTGACGAACCGTTCTGTAGGCGAACAGTTGATGGGCCAAATGTCTTTTGGGCGAATAGTTAATGGGCCAAAGATTCTGTTGGTCAAACGTTCACTGACGAACCGTTCTGTAGGCGAACAGTTGATGGGCCAAATGTCTTTTGGGCGAATAGTTAATGGGCCAAAGATTCTGTTGGTCAAACGTTCACTGACGAACCGTTCTGTTGGCGAACAGTTCATGGGCCAAATGTCTTTTGGGCGAAAAGTTAATGGGCGAAAGATTCTGTTGGTCAAACGTTCATGGAACAATCGTTTGTTGGCGAACCGTTTCAGACTCAGTTGTTCGCCACTTAGGGCAAATATCTGGAGGATATACGCATGCATGCCTGAACATGTCTGTTTGTATTGGCCTGGGTGCCGCACAGTTGAACCATGTGTTTCTGTACGCGTATAAATTTAGCAAAACATTGTATAAATATTCCATTCGCATCGTCGCTGCTCGTGAATCGTGATTGACAGTCTGTCTGGATGGACGCGTATCGTTTGCGAACGTACGACGCGGAGATAACGATTTATGGTGCCGTGACCTTAGCAATAACGTTTCAAACGAACTAACAGAGGAAAACTTCTCTTTTTGCGTTTCCCCACTGGCACACCAAAGTGCTGTTTATTCACTGAGACGGTTGTTT
Source organism: Conogethes punctiferalis (assembly GCA_031163375.1). Classification (NCBI taxonomy): domain Eukaryota; kingdom Metazoa; phylum Arthropoda; class Insecta; order Lepidoptera; family Crambidae; genus Conogethes; species Conogethes punctiferalis. The sequence continues at coordinate 13,673,806 of CM062091.1, forward strand.
AAAGAGACCAAGCCTAATATGCACACAAGAACTGAAACCCGCATAATAGGTGATTATGGTATACTCAAGACATACACCTAAGAAATCTAGCATAAACCTTGTTTTGTATACGTATGGAAAATAATTATGGAATGAAATCCAATGACATACCTAAATGTATGAAGAAAAAATATATATACATTACCTATAGATAGATAGGTACACTTTATTTATTGCACTATAAAATTGACTTAAAAAGACAAAGTGTACATTTGTTGTAAAATTTAGGCGGTCTTATGGTTCCAGGCGCTCTCTTCCAGAATGCCTTGATTTATTAATGTAAGTTTTTAAGAGTATATGAGTCGTAAAATATAGCTGGCACAATACAACTTAAAACAGCTGCCTTAATGAGTGGTTGAGCACGCCCAAATCACATTATCAACCAATCATAGAATATCACGTAGAAAGATCTTTTTTAAAAACCTATGACATTATCCAAGCCCCGTGTATAAAGTGACACATTTAATAACGAAGTGGCCAGCATAGTCACCCCTTTGGGAGTGGCAAAGTAATAGCCTCTCCACAAATGTTCATAGCAATTTCCATAATTAATCGCCGTTTTCCACAACAACAAAACTATTACAGAAAATAGTGTGCAGTCGTGTTTTCATGATCAAATAAGCAGGTAGTGTTTCCGATTCGCAATACTGGATGTGCAATTACTGTGTTTAAGTTGCTTTAACTTAACTAGCAAATGCATACAATAGTTTTATGACTATACATATTTGTTTTCCATCGATAGGCTAGTTCATCAAAGAAATATTGGTGGAAAAATTAGTTCGTCAGCATTAAATGTCTCCGAATTATCACCATTTCTAAATAGCTTGCTAGCAAGTGACGTCACAGGCATGGTTTACGTCTTATTTTGTTTGATAGCTATATTAAATATTGCGTTTATGTAATCTTAACTAATATTATAAAGCTGAAGAGTTTGTTTGTTTGTTTGAACGCGCTAATCTCAGGAACTACTGGTCCGAATTGAAAAATTCTTTTTGTGTTGAATAGTTCATTTATCGAGGAAGGCTTTAGGCTATATAACATCACGCTGCAACTATTAGGAGCGAAGCAATAATGGAAAATGTAAAAAAAAACGGGGAAAAAATAACTATTCCACGCGGACGAAGTCGCGAGCACAGCTAGTTTCATAATAAAAGATGCTATAAATAATGCAACTTAAGGTATGGTATAATGTTGTTGAATGGAAATTACATATTATTCGAAATGGACTTTCCCGATTAACTTTGCAGACCTATTGCAGTCTCTTTTTGCGATTTTTCAAATAAATCATATTTTATCGATTCTTTCTGGTAACTATGAAGTGACATGCAAAATGAAACATTATCAAATACTAAATATAATACGGATGCCCGATACATCAAAGACCCAAATAGCTTTACAAACGAACTAACTTTCACCAGCACCCAACTTCGTACACAATTTTTTTGAAGGGCCACCCTTTTTTGTCGCGGTTTCAATGTCCGTCCTTAGCAGATGCCTGTGACACAATAACTCAATGTGTCCCAAATTTCACGGCCTCCCATTGGAGACAGACAAATACTTATACATATTATTGAAAAGAAACATTGTATCTATACAACATGTTGTACTATTGTTCGTGTAGTTTGCGGATTTAGAATAGGACAACCTCATTTTACCCTATGTGTGTGGTAGAAGATGACTAAGAACATATCAGGAAACGGGCAGCAGCGTTTACCTGGGTACAAATAAAACCTACTGTGGTCACCAACCCACCTGCCAAGCGTGGTCACTAAGGCAAATCCCCCAAATGATTCTTATCATTGGGCTATGTCCAGCCGTGAACGTTTGCACGCTGATAATGATGAATCCCATAACTGAATCCTACTTAGCAAATTACTTAAGCAAGTTTACCTACGTCAGACAAGAGTGAGCTAAGTAGGAGGAGTCCTGGAGACATTATCAGGTGGGAAGATGAACCACCTTTCAAAAATCAACTTAAATTTTGCTCTATCATATCTTTATCATTGGTAGACCGCGGTTATAGAATAAGCTTCAACATCCCTTAACATCAGGCTAGTGGAGGTCAAACGCTAGACATTAACTTATAAAAAAAAATTATCGTTATAGACTGTTTTGACGTCTCGTCAGAGCAAAATTTAAGTTAATTTTTGAAAGGTGGTTAGTCTTTCCCACCTGATTAAGTCTCCCGGTCTCCCCCTATTAATGACTTTACGAATCGCCTGAGACCTACGCTACGTCCAGCGAGCCACCACTGTAAATCTCGGTGTGCAGTCTTCAATAGGCGATAAATCGTTTCCACCGAGTACCGTCCGGCCGTAAAAGGCACTTGAAGAATGTCTACGAACCGCTGACCAGCGGAGCGGCAAGGCCGACGCTCACTTCGAATGGAACGTTGACCACGGGCTCCCAGCGGCTGATGAACTGAATATTCCTCGAACCGTTGACAATTCAGAGGATACACTTGTTAACTTGGATTGGATGATAGTGGGACGAATTTCGAAAGAGGTTTAGTAACCGTTAAAATATTTGGTGGACCTATGTCCAAGAGACGACGTCTTTTTTTTATAGTAGCTCGACATAATGGCTTCCCTTCGCCTGATAGAAAGCGAAAGAGAAGCCCTAGTCGCTGTGACAACTTGCAAGTAACTGGTTAGTTACCTGTCAGGTGCCACTGCCATGCCGGCCCAACCCTAACCCCCCACAAGCTCCGGAATCCCTACTCACCAGCAGAAACACGACCCGGAGGTCAATTGGCTGCGGTGTTCTATAGGGTGGAGCTCCTTCCCCGGACGGGCAGCTCAATTCGAAAGAACATTCGCTATGCCCTACCACTCTCATTTGTACTCTGAGGGGATCGCAACTCGCGATCACTGCATCAAAGGCAGCGTTTACCACTGAACCAACTAGTCAAGTAATCGCGCTGATATAAATAAACAAAATCTTTTTATTCGGTGCCTGAACACAACGAATGCAATTAGGTGCCGACTATTGCGTTTAGATTGCTCAATCGGAAATATCACGGCGACGTAAAAGTAAACGAATTATCAACTCTACCGTGCGTAACGCTCGGGCGAGCGTGGCTTTTCTTCACAAGATACAAACGATATCATTCTTGCTACCGATTATGCTCGCCATGCTTTGAGTGACAGGCCGTCAATCAAACTCTCTTTTCAATGGCTCACCGGACATGGCGTGACCATCTAAGTTTTATTATAAGGCGTACCCACGAAGCAAATACAAAGAGGAGATGCCATAACCAATACTTTCATAGGAAAATTGCGTGGCAAAAAGAAGGGGGGTACGGGGGGACGCCCCTTTCTTATTTCCGTATGGCGGCTAGAAGCCGAACTACTAGTCTCATCTTCTTATGTAGTTTAGCTATCGGGCACTAGATTTCGCTAGCTATATTATAAGGACGTACTCAGAATACCTACCTATTCAATAAAAAGTACTCCTAGCGACATCTGCGCCTTTAGTCCATAGGAACTTTTTGGATCATGGTGACACCAGAAGTAAGTAGAAGACCACGCCTTGAGGCGACCTATAGTTTTAACATTTTTGTGACTATAAACGGTTGCTTTTATTACATTACATCAAGCGCATGACACTTTTCAATTATGTATAACTAAAGGAGAAAGGGTGCATTGATTGGAACAGTAAAAAATAAATAGTGTTTTGCTTGTATTATTTATATATTTATTAAATTATGTACATAATTATATAAAACAGTAAGTATAAATACAAATTAGCTGACTCTGCGCCACGAACATCGTGGAAAGAAAGAAAGATTTTTTTTTATTGGCTCCACAGGTTACAATACAACACAACATACAACAAAAAAAACAAACAGACGATAGTGATTAACTAACAATATAAACTATTGTGGACTGTATTCAATTTAAAGACCGATAGAGTTTCAACAGATTTATTCACATATACACAATTTACAAAGTCACTTAATCAAACAGAGTTACTAACAAAGTCACTACTTAAACAGAGTTACTACTTGCAATCAAAAACAAACTTTGGGAAGAACAAATTTTGGTGTAGGTATTTGGTAGGAGTCCAGTTTTATCTATTTATTTGTCTAACCCATTCCTTTCTAAGGATTTTATTAGACGGGAATCTAAATATATCAAACGTAGGCATCCGCTAAGAAAGGATTTTGATCAACTGTACCCTCAAGGGGATAAAATAGGGGATGAAACTTCATTCCACGCGGGCGAAGTCGCGGGCACAGCTAGTCTAGAATAAACATAATACACAGTTTAATTTTAATATTGAAATTTATATAATTTTTCTTCAATGAATAATAGTCCGAATATAATCATCATCATCGGCCTATTGCAGCCCACAGCTGGACATAGGCCTATGTCCGAATATAAATTACATCCCAATTACGGACCTGGTATTTTGACATTTGTATGCCGCTTAAAAATTGCTGCCAGATAGCACATACTTTTGTATAATGACAATGAATCTACATAAAACAACATTATTTTCATCAAGATAAAAGTCCTTATGCATAAATTTAAAACAAATTTCAATAAATCCAAGGTTTTTGAGCTTGATGTGTCTTTATATTGCTTGCTCCCATTACGCACAGAGGTGCCATCTATCGTTGAGTAAAATCATTATTCGTGCATGAATTATGTCAAAAGCGTATTTTATGAATTTTATTTTAACAAAATGCGAATTAAATATACTTACACATGAATTGTGATTCCTTTCATTGCAATTGAATGTTTACCAGAGTAATTATTACACATTAACACACAACACTTTCATTATTTTCTTCGTAAAATGCTACAATACGTCGAAAATAGAAATAAGTCCACAGAAAGAGTACTGAGAACGACCGAGTGCAAATTAATAAGCCACGCCCACTAACGGCATGTAAACGGCGTTGATTGGTAAAATTTATAGACCGACCTCTAGTTTTTTTATCACTAGACCGAGATGCTTATGACATCTCCTCTTTGTATTTGCTTCGTGGGCGTACCTTATCTCAGCTCGGATTCATCAATATAATATTTACATCATCATCATCAGCCTATTGCAGTCCACTGCTGGACATAATTATGCCTCTCCATATGAAATATGGGATGTAGTTAGATAGATAGATATCCTTATTACACAAAACCAAACATTTACAGGAAAGAGTATACAGACATACACTCAGAGGCACAATTAACCGGCCAATTCTTTATTGTGGCATACCTTTGGTTATAATAACTAAGCGCTTGATGATTTTTATCGTCAATGTAAACAACACCAGCATATTTTAGTGTTTTTCATCTGTAATGATGTAATCTTTAATATTGCTAAAGATAATAATTAATTCTAAAATAAAATTTTAAAGTTACAACGAAAAACATAAGTGGTCGGATAATTGCGCCTCTGAGTGTAGTAGGTACAATGTAGGCGGTATTATCGCTGGGAGAGGTCTCTTCCAGACAACCTTCAGGTAGAGAACAATAGCTAAAGAAAAGGGGAAGGTAGTGCAAACTGTTAGAATAAAGGTGTATAAAATAATATATCTACACTAATATTATAAAGAGGAAAACTTTGTTTGTTTGGTTGTAATGAATAGGCTCAAAAACTACTGGACCGTTTTTAAAAATTCTTTCACCATTCGAAAGCTACATTATCCACGAGTAACATAGGCACAATTTTATTTTGGAAAAAAAAACTTTACGCGGACGAAGTCGCGGGCGGAAAGCTAGTATATAATATACGTAATACAATATCGTCGGAAGTCGTTGCTCTTTCCACACCATGGCTTTATTTCTACGAACCCGCGTAATTCCTACTTACCATATACCTACCTACCATTCATTCAATGTTCCTACACGCTCTAAGTACAGCTTACACACATGTGATTAGAACATGTGTGCTATTACACTGCCTCGTTTGAAAGTCATTTCTCAGCATTCGCATTTTCATTTCTTAATCATTATGCGTCCGTCATGATCTATAAGCCTGCAATTATTCGCTTAAATTAATCCGTTACATTTGAGAAATTAGCAGTTCACGCTGAATGTTTAGTGCTTCAACGAATTGTGGTTAAAATGAAAATGGAACATTAGATTTCTTTGATACAGTGAAAACTGTTAAAGTAGCACATGAGCGACCCATCATCTTTTCGCTCCATGCCAACCTCACCTGCACGTGGTGCATCCTGCCGAATAACAAACGAGGCGTTGGCAACCGACTGGTGGCGGTATAACTATCACAATTGAAGGTGTAGCTAAATACCACAGACCGATGACAGGCAGCAGCGTCACCGGAGCGAGAAGCTACGCCCTGCGATCGCCAACCCGCCTGCCCAGCGTGGCGATTATGGGTATATCCTTCAGATGTTTGCCCTAAGTGTCGAACAGCTGGAGAGGCCTATGTCCAGCAGTGGACTGCAATAGGCTGATAATGAACCGTCATGTTTTGTCTTGTCCACAGAGGGTGGCGGGTATCGCGCTCGCGCGGGCGGCGCGGGGCGACGGCGCGCGCGGCCGGTGACCGCCGGTGGCGGCTCATGTGGGCAGCGGGCGCATGCTGCTCGCGCCAGGCAGGTCCGGAGTGTTGTACATAAAGCCGCAGCCACACATTGGAGATATTTGCACCAACGTAACGTTTTGCGCCCAATGCACCAATGTGTGTATCGGTACTTTGACACAATGAAGACATTGAGCGCGTTAGTATTGGGCATTGGACGGTGATTAGACGGAAAGTTGAATCCAATGTGTGGCTGCGGCATAAATGATGCGTTTAGCGTAGCGTTGTGCCCTCGGCGAGGTATTCCTCGAAGCGCCCCCAAACCAATCCTCGGAGCGCACCTTTCAGTAGCGCTCACGATAGCAAACTAAAAGGCGCGTTTCAAAATGGGAGCGCTTCGAGGAATACGAGGGATTTGTTGACCTCCCACGATGATTCATCTTCGGCAGAAGCTTTCCTGTCCTGAGATAAAACCACTTTTCCAAATAAGTACATCGGATAAAAATATTGTCAAATTTTCCAGAAATTATGACTGCAATGTGTCCATGTGGCTTCCGGATTTAGAATAAGATCCCATCTCATCTCATGTGGGTGTCGTAGAAAAGTAAGGGAATATCAAGAAACCGGAATTAGCGTTTACCTAAGTATAAATAAAAGCTACTATTGTTACCAACCCGCTTGTTGAGCGTGGTGACTGGGGCAAATCCTTCCTAATGACAGTTATCATTGGGGACTCCAGAACTAGCATACCTATGGTTCACAGATAATGCAAAAACTAATAAAATACTCGTAGATATTTAGTCCGAGTTTGACTACCGAAAGCCTTCAAGAGAGGTAGGGCATAGCGAATCTTCGCTCGAATTGAGCTGCCCGTCCGGGGAAGGACCTCCACCCTATAGAACACCGCTATATGTTAAACACACTACTAAATACACAGCTTACACAATGTCAATTTTTAAATGCGTGGCAAAATAGCTTGCAAAAATTGTGTTGTTACTTAAAGTTTAACTTAACTAAAGATAGATGGGATCAGAAATGAAACCAATTATAAGGAAAAGTAATGTCTGGTGATGAATCATCATTGAGGTAAATTCGCTCCTCATCATACGAGCGGCATAACGTAAAAAGCTATCTAAAAAGCTTTTCACTTGTCATCATTCGTTCAAGATTAAGTTAATAACGCGTTGGATAAGATGTTGTATGATTTGTAATGCCGCGTTTACACACTCGCGTTCAATACGACATTCAACGGGCACAAACACAAGCACAAGCATGAGAACGGGCTGTTCGTCTGTTTTAATGTGCACGTGCGTGCGCAGTGTGTAGGCCAGGTCTGCTCGCCGAGCTGCTTGCCAGGCTGCTTCCCGGGCTGCGTGCCACGCGTGTAAACCTAGCATTACTGGGAAAATTAGAATGATAACTTTTGAACTAATTTTGACGAGTGAATTCTCAGTACTATAATTTCTTGCAAGTATTTTAACACAGGGCTTAACTAATTTGTCATAGACACCTCATAGTCGTTTTTGATGCACAAGCATTGGCACTGCGATTTAGCTGAGCAAACATTAACCAAAAGTTTTCAAGAGTACAAACCATCATTGAGCAATTCATGTTTTGAGGTAACTTATAAAACAATACAATCCTTCTTGTCAGGATTTCCAGTGCTTTCAATTTTAAGTCCAAAACAATATTTCAAACAAGTTCCAAATTACAAAGCAAGTTAACTACCGGAGAGATTCCAGCTAAATTTTCCATGAAATCGACTTAACTTTTGTGCAACTTATTATGTACCTTATTATCTAGTGCAGTTTATTTTATGTTAATAGATAAGCTTGATATACATATTGTCAGTATTTTTGATTTAAAAATTTAGTAAATTCAATCTACTTGCTGTTTAAAAATAGCTTGAAAATACATAGGTACATATAATTGCCATATACTTTAATAAGTCTAATTTAGAACCAATAATCGCTAATGATTACACACAGAAGCATAATTCACACGAAAACCCTGCTAATGAGTAGTAAAATTGTTATTGCTTATGTGTAGAGTAGTAATAACGTTTGCAATGTTGTTATTGTTACAGATGCAATAGGTAGGTCTATTGTCAAAGACGCTGTGGGCATTGTACCTAACATTGTTTGATACCGCATGAGTGCTGTTACTGTTACGCCCCACGTGCACTATTCTGTAGAGATTGCGATTGCGATTCAGATTATCATGGATTTTAGTTGCGTCTGGACAAATTCTTTGTTCCCCTGATATCTTTTAAATTGACGGGTAAAGTTTAACTTACTGATATAAGATGAGACTACCTACTGATTGCAAATGTCATGATGTATTCAGTAAGATGTAATACCATCTTACCTTTTGTCAGTCTGTTAAACTTTATCTGACGCTTCAAAAATCAGAGATTCAAAATTTTACTGATCAATCTCTAAAGATATTCTAGAAATCTTGAGGCATAATTTCAAAAGAACATTTCTTGCAAGAAAAGGATCAGCATTTCTTGTCAAACAATCATTGGTAAAATTTCAATGACCGAAAAGAATAAACAATTTGTCCACTTATTTAGAAACAAATTTATACGTTCTTTGCGTAAATACTTTTAATTCCTCCCTTTTTTATTTTGTTCCTGTCTAATCCTCTTTTTCATTAATGGAATAAGCTTTTCGATTTCAATTTGTACGTATACCTACAAGCCACGTCGATTTATATCTAGTCGAATGTAGTTTACATCGTTAACATGTTGACGTGGGTGTAATCTACCTACGTGTAAGTCCTATCAATATTTCACAGTACCTCCTAGCTGTCGTTCACTTTACGTCGGTACTTTGTGTAAATTAACACATAATCTGACAACTAATAAATAATTATCTAATGGGAAGTATTAAAATAACTAGGCAACCTTTGATGCAACCGTTTTGTCTGCATTATTCAGACAAGCGCAATACATATCAACATAAAACAAAATTATGTTCCAAGTTAAAATAAATTTGTGAAATCGGAATCCACTCAGTAAGTTATTGAAAAAATGATACTGTAGCTTCTTTAGGTTATAAGCCTGTTTGATTTCCATCGGGTCTTTTGTAAAATGGATACTATCTTAATACTACAGAATTATTTTTTCTACTCAGCTTTACACAAGCACCACACAAAGTAATCCATCGCACCTTTATCTACATTTACTTAAACTATGTATCACTTTGAAACGCCATTACTCCAAATTACACTTTAACTATCAAATGACATTATTTCTTTTAAATGGTAATGCTTTATCAAAAATTAAAGCAACGTCCTGTTTAAATTATTGATGCTACCTTAATACTCGTATGTCGATCTAATTTCAATGTGCCATGTTTGGTACAGTATTTTGTTTTTCACACATTTCCACATTATAGCTGTACGTGTTCCATAAATGGCACTGTTTGATAGACTATTATAATAAAATGGCTCAATCAATAATGTACTTTTGTTTATTTGATACGTAATTATGTTCCATATATGGCACAGTTTGATTTATTTCGGTACTTATTTCTGTTCCATTTATGGCACACAAACCTAATTAAAGTGTGAAACTAGGTACTATTGCGTCTGCTACCATTCGGAACCGTTCCAAAAAATCGCCATCGCAGTCTCAATAGTGCACTTAGGGCGTGCCCGTCAGCCTGGTCTCGGGGCTGACGGCTGACGGTCTTGGCACTTGCAGCTAGCAGGCACTCATGCGGGACGGAGTGACTAACCGTGGGCGGGTGGCAGGCGAGGGCGGCGCCGCGGCCGCGCGCACGCCGGTCAAGACGTTCCAGGCGTACCTGCCGCCGGCGCACCGCACCTACAGCTGCATACACTGCCGCGCGCACCTGGCTAGCCATGACGAGCTTATATCTAAGGTGAGCACGCTATCTTCGTTTGTTGTGATCTTTCATTATCCCTAACAGCATTCGTACACGGACTGCTTCAAACAGTTGAGACCGACTGCTTCAAGCAGTTGAGACCGACTGCTTTAAGCCGCGACCGCGCGGTGAACTGTAGTCGTACCGCTCAAGCAGTCGTGACCGCTTCCATAGTTCAACGCGCGGTCGCGGATTTAGACTTCGTTCAAACATGCGGTTTTCACCTGCGAAACCGCCATCAACCCGCTACCCCTGTTCACATTATCATCGCGGCAGGACGCGGCGTTCACAATGTGGTTTGGCGGGTAAACCGCTACCTCTGTTCACACGCAAAAACCGCATATCTGAACGGGCTCTTAAGCAGTCCTAGTCGGTCTCAACTGCTTGAAACAGTCTGTGTACGGCCGCTCTAAGCGTTCAACGCGCGCTCAACACACGTTTGACCGCACACTATTGTTTGACAGCGCGCGTTGACGCGCACTGCGTACCTATGTACGACCTGAATAAAAATTTATGTAGACCTGAACAAAAATGTATGTATGTAGTTGTAAACGCGCGCTATCAAAACACGCGTTGAACGCTTGTTATCTGAACATACCCTTAACATCCCATTCTTTAATTATTCTCGAAATCTCGGTCTTGTGACCTCAAACTACGGAGGGTTGAAGTAAGAAGCACAATCTCTCATGGGGGAATAGTTCCAAAAGTGTCTAGCTGTAAGCAGTACGTAAATTATAGTTCCGTAGCTCTCCAGAGTATCGCTAAATTTGTAGGGAATTGTTAGAGGGCAGTTATTTAATAGATACTATAACTGCATTATATAAACAATATCTATATCTCATTGTTTCCTTACTTCAAAATGAATAACTTATAAATTGCATTTATTCGATATCTATCCGGTTAGATTTTCTATCGGGGGCACTCATAATAAAATAATGACCTAACTCAAAATTTGATAGTGCTATAGAACCGTTTTTCTTTTTTAGTTAGGTCGCCATTTTATTAAGAATACGATGTACTTCCGCTGTAGTAACGCTAATAATTTAGCACACTTTGACAGACACTTATAGATACAGAAGTTGTGGTCTTTACTTCAACCCTCCATACATTTAATCACCTCATTCACTAAATTACCGTACAGCGTAAGTAACGGTGATCCGTTCCGTAGAGTTAGTCAGATGTCTAACATCATACTCGTTTCTTGATTCAGTTCAATAACCAGATTACCAACTGTATGTGACTAATTAATTAATTCACACTTGTGTGACGACAGACCTATAACTTTGTTGGCTTTCCATATAAAAGCCTTATGTTCTACTTATGTACCTACTTGTAGATGTGTTCCTTAATTTATTTTCTTTTAAATTAATGAAAAATAACCTTATTAAGAAATAAGTCTAGCAAGATAGTTCTAAAGAAGAAGAATAATAAATATATTTCTCCTTATCATCAAGTAAGTTTTACAATTACATACACCTAACGGTCTCTGCACTAGCTAAGCTGGTAATGTAGAGGCCAAATTTATGACTTAATATTAATAAATAATGAAATAGGGGTATACGGTCCTAGCCAGTCTTTACTGGCTTACCCGAATTTTACATGATGTACGTATATTTTACATAAAAAATATCGAAAGGAACTTTGGGGTAAACAATGTAACCGAATCTAAAGTAGGTAGGTACACTACCAACCAACACTACCTACATACTTTACATTAATTTAAGTGTAACCTTAAGCTTATAAACTTTATTTTCTTTAGGCTAAATGATATGAAAATTATGAAATACTAAACTAATAGTTGAAATGTGAACAGACTTAATTTGTTTGTAATACAACCTACCATTTCGCGTGAAATAATCAAAGTCGTATGCTAATTGGGTCTTATTATAATACGCTATTAAAGTTAACTTTGTAAAGCCTAAGACTTGTCTTGATCCACAAATACTAAGTAGAAGCTGACCTTGGTATGTTTGCCAGACTTTTTTAAATATTTGTGGTAAATGTCCGATTCTTGCCAAACATTAACCTTTTAAGAACATCGACCCAGCCAATATTTTTCAAACAAACATTTTGTCTATTAGTCGAATTCATTGCCTCGTTATATTAAGTGTCTGAAACAATCAGACGAATTTGCCAAACCCATAGACGCAACCATGTTTTTAAATGGAAACGAATTTGTATCTGCATAATTTCCTTTTTCCATTAAGTAATGCGATTTCGTTGATGACACCAGCATTATTCTAAGAAGGAATCTTAAAAGCAAAGACTACATTCAAATGGAAATAATTTCTTTAGAAGCGCTCTGCTTCTACCAATATTTATATTCTTTGTTGGATCATTTGCATAAGAGTATACTCGTATGTCCCTTTGAGCTTCCTTAGACACTCTAGTTAATTGTTCAAATCCATTATGTAAATTGAATTTTTTGAAATAAACCGCCACGCTAGCGCCGCGCTCAAGGAAAATTCATTATTTCCATATGAGTTAGGTAGTAGCATAACAATATTTCAAGTCAAGTTAGCAAGTACCTACCTATGTAGTATATCTATATTTTATGGATATAAATAACATTTGTAATTTCTATGCTAGTATATATTGGTAAGTAGGTGTAGGTTGGTATGGGGCCTAAAATATGAGTACAAGGAAAACATGGTGAGAAAACCTGCACACCTATTAAGAAATTCTCAGGTTGACAAAGTCTATCAAACTGCATTTAGGTAGCGTAGTTGGTTCTTGCCTTATCGTCTCTACTTTAGGGTAGAGTCTATCCTCTCGTTGAGAACAAACGCTGTTGATGATTCATAGCCTGGGTTTAGAACTCTAAATCACGCTCTGATCATACTCGACCTTAAAAGTAACAGCCACCACAGGATCTTTTCCTTTACTCGTGACGAGTAGAACTGGCTCCTGTGTGCCTAGCACGAACACTTTCGAAAAAGTATGCGTAACGTAACCGTAAACGGGCGATAATTTTCACTACGTTAACTTACGTAAACGTAGCACCTCCTACGCACGAGGGGCGCTGTACCAAGTTTCATACAAATGTTTACGGTAACGTTACGCATACTTTTTCGAAAATGTTCGTGCTGGGCACACTGAACTGTGACTGGTTAAAAAAAATATTCGCGTCGAGTGTTTTCCGAACGAATAAGAATATTCACATTCCAGTCTTTCTAGATGAGAATAAGTATTTGCGTCGACTCATATTGTCACTCAAAGATTATTTTTCTCATCCGGTCACAGTGTGACAAGAGTCCAGTGTGGCTCGTTACGAATAAGGTGTTTGTTCAGATGACAAATGTTCAACGCGCGTTTTAATAGCGTGCGATTGTTGTGTTAGCATGTGTACGGTCTGAATAAAAATGTATGTAGTTGTAAACGCGTTGATAAAACGCGCGTTCAAGGGATCTTTCGAGTATGCAAATACCCGCCAAGTCTACGTCAGTCCTGCATTATTCCTGCATCGTTATGTTAACGTCGCGTATTCGCACCGTGTGTAATGCAATTTTGTTGTTTTCCAGTCGTTTCAAGGCAGCCAGGGGCGCGCATATCTCTTCAATTCAGTGTGAGTATTTTAACATAATACCTGTATAAGTAGTTGGACATCGCAACGCGCTACATTGTTAGGGCTACCTGTCAAGGGCAGATTAACAATAGCTGAGTAAGAGGTAAGGCTCGTTTTTAATATTGGATTGTGGATTTACTCGTTGGAAGACAATGTGATGTCTTTTTCGATACATTGCTCCGATCCCAAAGTAAGTAGTTTAAGTACTTCTGCTATGGGTATCAGAACAAGGAAGGTATAATTATACCACAAATTGTTACTTAAATCTAAATATAAACATCTAGAACTTTTACCACGGCTCTGGCTTCTGCTAATAGTAATTAGCACAGTTTGACAAAGCTTGGTAATCTATATTAATTTATTACGTATCCACTTACTTAACTTCCAAAGAAACTAGACAGACATTATCTGCACTCTTAATAAAATGACGAACTAAATAAAAAATTTGCAAAAAGGAGTTTATGTGCTAAGAAGATATTATATAACATAAACGTATTTCATAACGTAAACTTTCTTTTTCAAACTTTGAAACAAACGTTAAAATTTTTATGCAATAAGTATAAAACTCGAAAAAGTAAAAAAGAACTTGATATTTTCAGTCTAAGACTTATATGAATCCTAAATTAGTGTACTGACTAAATAAACTATTAAGTTGTTACCCGCCTACTTCATCAATATTTAGATACTATTCCATTACGTTATATAAAAGTTAGGGAACATTTATTTAGCCATTTCACATGTAAGATTCTGTCTCCATTTCGCCTCTGTAAGCAAAAGTTATTTTATCCATGATAAAAGTATATAATTTCGGCCATAGAGGCAAATATCTACGGAAACATTAGGTAGGTATATCCATAGAATAGAGAACGGTTTTCACGTCAAAACAATCATAGCAGATGAAGCATTCGAGTCTGATAAAGATGCACGCGTATCGCTCTACTTACTTCAACAAGATTGCGCATTCTGAACTCGAAAATTTACGTGCGCGCTGATCGAACTGACATTATACAAATCATGGACAGTAGTGCAAGATTCAGACACACTTTTAGCTCGTACTGAGTCGTTGATAGATATGTATTAATTTCTATGGTACCTAATGCACAAGTAAATCTAAATACATATATCAAACTCAAAGGACTGATATAGTGATCTATCAACGCACAGCCCAAACCACTGGACGGATCGGGCTGAAATTTGGCATGCAGGTAGATGTCATGATGTAGGCATCCGCTAAGAAAGGATTTTGATCTATTCTACTCCCAAGGGGATAAAGAAAAATGCATTAAGTCAAACCATCACTAGGGCGCGTTAGCCTCCCCACCAGTTGTTCCAAGTTGTATAATCGTTGAATGTATCTGATTCCAGTGTGAACGTGGGGTGCGGCCCGGCGGAGGAGCGCGTCCTGCTGACCGGGCTACACGCGGTGGCCGACATATACTGCGAGTGCTGTAAGACCATGCTGGGCTGGAAATACGTGAGTATCGTCCTAGATGTGACGCTATGTGTATAAAAATATTTAACGCGCTTCCTAAGTGTATAAAAAATTCTACCTAAAAAATCATTTAAGAGAATGTTATATAAATGGCTGAAAGAACATAATTTTGACACATTAGAGGACTTTTTTAATGTCAACAAACATAAATAATAGCACCATTGATTTTAAGAACATTCACTAGTTTAAAAATATGTGCTGTAAATAAATAAATAAATTTACTTATAAGTACAGATTTAAATAAATAAATAACCCAAGACATGCCACGCTGGGCCACACAGCGCCACCTAGCCCCAAACTAAGCCGAAGCTTGTACTATGGGTACTAGACAACTGATAAACTTACGCAGATACAATTTTTTTTTGTAAATAAATAAATATTATACATAGAAACCCCCAGACCAATACAAACAGACATGTTCATGAACACAAATGTTTGTACTGTGCGGGAATCGAACCCACGACCCTTGGCTCAGAGGGCAGAGGTCACTACCAAATGAGCCACCGAGCCAGTCAAATTTGCATGCCAACATTGGTTAAGTGTGCGGACTTTTATTTTTATTAATATCTCATTGTACCATACTTTTTGCAAATAAATTTCTATTTCTATTACCTCGTTTATCTTGGAATATAATCATATGCACTTTTTTTTTCCTCGGGAATGTCTTACGCATACACCAGGACCCTCCCTGGGTAAGGCTAACTGGGTTATGTGAAGCTCACACCTATCTAGCGAAGAATACCCACCAAACCCGTCATTCACATTCGTCAATACTTGTGTATAAACGAGTTTAATAAATAGAATTAAGAATTATTTTCAAGAGAGGTAGGGCATATCAAATCTTCGCTCGAATTGAGCCGCCCGCCCGGGAAAGTACCTCCACCTTGTAGAATACCGCAGCTAGCTAAAAAAATCATGCATATTCCATATTATGTAGGTATCGGTAGTATATTATAATAACTGCTTTTTCCGGATGTCGGATTATCGGGATGTAAGGGAGCGACCTATCACCTTTGCGCGCCAAGCCACCCTCACCTGCCCGTGGTGCATCCTGCCGAACAACAAACGAGGCTCTGGCAAACTGACTGGTGGCGGTATAACCATCACGGTAGAACACGTCGCTAAATAAGGCCGATGACGGTCAGCAACGTCACCGGAGCGAGAAGCTACGCCATGCGATCGCCAACCCGCCTGCCCAGCGTGGCGATTACGGGTATATCCTCCAGGTGTTTGCCCAAAGTGGTGAACAGCTCGAGAGGCCTATGTCCGGCAGTGGATAGGCTGAAGATGAACTGCTTTTTCCAATTATTTATTTACAAAACAGTTTCGCACATCGCACTGATTTAATATTTCAGTGCAATACAATTATAGCATTCAACATAAATTAAACAAAAACTGTCAATTATATTGAATTATGCAGTGGTTACGTACGTTTAATTAATAGTTATATACGCTGTTAACACATACGACTAATTGCAAGCTGCTGATACCGCGGGCCGAGTTATCGATCGGGTCGCATCACCCCGCGGCCTCGAGATTGGACTCATTATAAAAAAAGCCGACGCTAAATGGTACAAAGGAATAGTTTTATTTTGTTGTCGTCTTTGTTTCCTTGACGCGTAACGTTTAACTACTAACAGTAGTGTCATGCTGTAGCCACACTATTGATAATCAATCAATACCTAAACGTGATGTATGGAAGCGACCTATCATCTTTTCGCTCCAAGCGTCTCCGGCCCGTGGTGCATCAACAAACGAGGTTATGGGAACCGAATGATGGCGGTTTGAGAGGTAGGGCATAGCGAATCTTCGCTCGAAGGACCTCCACCCTATATAATGCCGCAGCCAAATGACCTCCGGGTCTATTTTCTGCCAGTGAGTAGGGTTCGAATCTTGTGGGGGGTTATGGTTGGGCCGGCATGGCGGTGGCAACTGACAGGTAACTGACCAGTTACTTGCCTGTTGTCACAGCGACTTAGGCTTCTCTTTCGCTTGCCATCAGGCGTAGGGAAGCCATTATGTCGAGCTACTATAAAAATAAAATAACTATGACGATTGAAGGCGTAGCAGCAGCGACCCCGGGCGAGAAGCTAAGCTACGGCCTGCGATCGCCAACCCGCCTGCCCACCGTGGCGATTATGCACAAAGCCTCTCCAGAGGTTGGACCAAAGAAGCGAACAACTATAAGAGGCCTATAGCCTATTTCCCCATAGTGTATCCGCAGCATTCATTAAGCATGCTATGAGTCATAAACAACATTTTTCACAACTGTAATACAAATTTCTTCTTTATTTCCAGGAGCACGCGTTCGAGTCGAGCCAGAAATACAAGGAGGGCAAGTTCATAATAGAACTGGCCCACATGGTGAAGGAGAACGGTTGGGACTAGGCCTGCGGCCTCTGGCCCCGGACTATACAGTGCTGTGTGATAGACTGGTCGCGGGAAGCACCGGACGACATCGATGCGTCTCAGATAGACAGATATGCACCATGAGTGTTCCTTCTCGGCTTAAATAAAGGGGCTATAGAGCATCGCAACTCCCGAGGCGATGGGCTCTCGACGACTAGAGCCCTCGTGATGAAGTGACAGGCGAGTTGAACCGTGAAGCTCGCCTATGTGAGGTCCAAAGTTCGAGGCGTTGCCTCTCTCAGCCGGCGCCTCAGGTCCACACTCAGACAGCATCGGCTGAGAAAGGTAAACGTCAACGGGATTTCGTCACGTCGCGTACCTGTCATTTTCGGCCGCGAGACGAGACTATTTTTATCATAACTAATTAATTATTATTGGGATGCCGAAAATGACAGGTGCGCGCGCGCAACGCGTTCGGAAAGCCGTTAACGTAAAGGTGTTAGTTAGAGAGCGTTGATCAAGATTCTTTAATGTCTTTTTAGAGTCGTTATTGTGTGTGCGTGCATTATCGGGTGCGGTGAGAAGGGATTAGGTAGGTATATGCCCGACGTTGAGGTGTATCTTGATCAAGTGTGCACATACCCGCGCAGGCGCGAGAGGCACGCCTTATGGCCTGAGCGGTCGGTACTGGCGGTGGCAATCGGCGATTCAATAAGTTGAACACTACTCGTTCCTTTTTTTCTAGAGGGGAGTGCATTAGGCGCCTTCGTGCCGCCTCCGGGGAGAGTCGGCATGGTGTGTGGGACTCACACCTCCCAAAAATGAGAGGGCATACCCACTAAACCCCCCTGTGTCGCCAGTGGGCAGCAAATAGCAGGGATGCGGGTAGCGCCGAAGCATACTGCATCTTAATCCTACTCGTAACTCTCATTCTTAATTTGGGATATTTAGCACAGAATTATCTACCGCATAAGCTTGCGCGGTACAATTAGCTATTTGGACTTCTCTGAGACGTCTGGGATTCCATTGATGTTAGCCATAAACAACGATTGTTCTTGTAACCACAGCTCGCCTCCAGCGTCAAGAGACATGGACGCAATGATATTATGGGGCATCAAAGACTATGCAATCTCGTACTAAAAGACTAGAAAATATGGATTGAACTACGTCTAGGCGGTACCCTTTTCTTTTCTATCACACTTAGCAAGAAAGAGAGCGTGTTACCGAGTGGTTCTAAGATTTCACTTTCTTTCTCGCTGTTCTAAGTGACAGACAAGGATAGACGACTCTAATGCCCATATTCACTAACAACCTCATAAGCGAGATATAGGTATGACATTGGTAAAATAACAATGAATGTGGTGCGAACGGCCAAACTGTGGAAAACAGAGTCAGAGAGTAAGAGTTTTTTCTCCACTGAGTGACATCAAAGACTCCCGCTCCTACATTTTGATGCCTTGAATCTATGTTATTTTTTGTTTAAATGAAAAAAAGAAAGATACGTGTCCAATATATTTTTATAATCTAAAATACGGACTAAATAAAATGTAATGTATTTTGATCCTAGAAACATCCATTACTGAACTTGTAAGTGCGTCGTGGATGATAAAGTTTGTGATCCATTTGACTGAGGAGATTGTTGGAAAAGTATGATGCTAGGTTTACACGCGTGCCACGCAGCCCGGCAAGCAACCTGGCAAGCAGCTCGGCGAGCAGCCCTGCCCTACACACTGCGCACGCACGTGCACATTCAAACAGTCGAACAGCCCGTTCTCATGCTTGTGCTTGTGTTTGTGCCCGTTGAATATCGTATTAAACGCGAGCGTGTAAACGCGACATAAGACTTTTTGAATTGCCGACGGCCACCCATCGCCGAACCGCCAGGCCGCCCTACCGTACCGTAGCCGGCTTCAGCTTACGCACCGCCAGTCAACGTAAGTTATCGTTATACATAAGTTATCGATCTCAACCGCCCCCGTACGGGCTATGGGTTTAGAATTTATATACTAATTATAATTTGTAACGTTCGGTATCCGCCCGCTCGGCGTCGCGACGGTTTTCAGTACATCGTAAGTTGTCTTAGTTTTTACATTATTATGTACTATGCATTGTACTGTATTAAGAGAACACTAATACTTTCTCTTGTCCCCTTTAACCTGTGATAAGTATGTTAGTATAGAATTTTGAATTTCTTGAACGTGTTTTTTCAAGAAGTTGCTCAGATGTATCAGATGTATGTTCCTATTGATTTCAGCTGTACAATTTGCTTTTTTTTTATTTTACGAGGAAACTAGTCGAAAAGTGGATGTGTGCTGGAGGGATCATTTCCATTTTGTTTACTTTGCGCCTGACTTTAGTGATTTTATTAATTTTTTTTTTATTTTATTATTTTATCGAAATGGACTGTTCCTCTTTTGATTTTTTTTAAACTTCCAAACAGACGAGTAAATTGATTGATTTTAGTTTATTATTATATTTTTTAAATACCCTCGTAGGTAATAGAGAATCTGAGGTCATTTTTTAGACGACGGAGAGAGACATGTGGACAGTTTTATTATTCATTTATTGTTTCCATTGAATCGTAACGACTAGTACCTACGACATTTATCCGTATCGTATATGTTAACTGCATGGTACTTTATTTATAATCGTAACGTAATCTTCGTAAGAAATTGCATGAGCTTCAAGTATATATGAATTATTATACAATGGATCGGTCCGATATGTACACGCATCTAGACGTGAATGGGAGGTAATGCGGCACTAGAACTTCATATGAATAAACCATTCAATCATTATTATTTTTTAATCATAATTAATTTATGACTTTGATTTTAATCGAATGAAATGATTAGATTAAGACCTGAAAGTGTAATGATATAAGCATAGTTATAAGCTTGATTGTTGCTTTAAATTATAACGAGTGTTTTCACCAGAATGTTATTTGGCGAAAATATTTAAAACATTTGTTGACCAAGAAGTTCTATCAAGTTTTATATCTCGGTAAGAGATACCCAGGGTACGAAACGAGCATACATTACACGTCAGAGGACGAAAGTTGTCGACATGGCAAGGATTCAGCGTCACCGGAACAAGAAGCTACGCCCTGCGATCGCCAACCCGCCTGCCCGGTGGCGATTATGGGTATATCCTCCAGAAGTTTGCCCTAGGTGGCGAACAACTGGAGAGGCCTATGTCCAGCAGTGGACTGCAATAGGCTTATGATGATGATTATGGCAAGGATTAGTACGCCGAAGTAGCAATGGGCTGATCGTGTCTGCCGTATAATCGGTGGAGCAAACGAGTCTTTGAATGGACACCGCTTTTAGGTATACATAGTGTAGGACGCCCAGCAACCTTATGGGCTGATGACTTTAGAAGAACAGCTGGCATTGCTGAAAATCGGAAGGTTGAAATGTGGTGCGAATTAAAGGAGGCCTACGTTCAGCAGTGGACGGACCAGGTCTGTTGATTGATTGAAGTTCTATTGCCGTACCTCCCTCACTATAACGTTTGTGCTAAAGTACACTTTATTACAAGAGTATGAGTATGTACGGTTTCTCGGCAACAGGCTACCGTTGCAACGGAGACGTCCTACACTGCGCAACTCAAACTTCTACAGTTTGTGCTGACCACAGAGCTTATAACATACAACATTTAATGCAATTACCATAGATTCCACTTGCCTACATGCGAACGGTCAAACTGTGAGATTCATTGCTTGGTTCCTTATTCCCCTAGAAATATAAATAAATCATTATTTCAAGGAATTATGTGCCTATACCCGTTGTACATCGGTCAATATCGCATAAAATCGCAGAGCAACAGCTCAAGCATAATTCTGAAAGTGCAAGCCAATTCGTGCTTTATACTTTCGCGATAAATGTAGAAATTGGCTTGCGTTCACTCGACACCGACGTAGATTCGTGCTTGAAATCGATTCAAGGATCGAACTTCGAATGAAGACAAGGCAGATGGATCGATTCTTAAACTTTATCTACCTAGGTACCTAGGTATGGAATCGTTACGACTTTGCGAGTCGTGCAATTTGACGAGTACGATTCTAATCGATTTGATATCGAGCAGGAGGGTAGGTACATGCGAAAGATACATTAATAAGAAGGCATTGTACCTTACAATTTATGAATAAAACACGGTGTGTTTGTGTTATACCGCTCTGTACTAGTCACAAAAGGTAGTAGCTTGACACACAATAGATATTGTTTAATAACTAATTATCGAAGTACGTTTTAATTCTACTGTACCTACTTCAGCCGTCGCATACATGTATCAAGAGCGTTGATAACTGCCATTAGTATATACCTACGTTTGTAATATACATTAACTAATAATAATACAAATTCAGTGTAAGTGACGCTCGTTTAATGTTTAAAATGTTTATTTTTACAATAACTAATGAAATTAGAATGCTACTCGTACATTAGACTCAGATTCGTTTAAGGTTCGGGATACACCGCAAGCACGGCTAGATGTCGCCGGGGATTCAGAATAGTCACGTGACTGACGCCGAGCGTGAACACATATGGGCCGTTTGCTGTTTCCGTCTCGTTGTATCCCGCGGTGTATCCCGACCTTTAGTGATAAGACGTTCGTCTATTGTGATTTTCGTTAAGTCTCTAGTCTACGACGATTTTGACCTGTTCGATCAACTGTTTGGGTGAATTTGAGAAGGCTATCTCTCATTTTTTAAACATGTAAAATTAGAAACGTCGACACATTGACCAATCAAATGTTTTCATCAAACTTGACTTATAAGTTATATTACCCGTACGTTCGTTCATTCATTCATTCAATCATTCATCATCGATTTGTTTATAGCAGCCATGTGGAGGTCAGACGGGGTTTAAATACACTTTTTTGTTAAAAAGCAATGGAAATTTCAAATTATTTTCATAAAAGTCTTCTCAATTGACCTAAACTTTGCACGAACCAGTCACGTCAAAGGCTAGCTGCAAAAGACGTATTTGTGACGATAAGAACTACGTGTGACCACTAAATGTTAAATTAATGATTATAACACCAAATATATTGTAATAGCTCTAAAATTAATAGTTGTTGTGAATGAGTTTCTATACGATGAACATGGGATCCGATCGGTGTGTCGAAAGGATGTTTTAGTCGCGAAATGAATTCGTTCACTGCATGCAAGACTTGTTACGTCATACGGTTTTACTTTCATCTTACGCTAAACGGTAGAGTACAAATAGACTAACTGGTAATAAGCCTACATTTGGTACAAACATTATGCAATTGATGTAGCATTTACTAATATCTATAACTACCATATTTTATCCATTTAACGGAGCGTGAAGATGCGTTTTGCGGATTTAAGAGTCCCAATCTTAAGCTCTAGACAGTCGAAACGCATTTCTACTGCAAGTCAACCGCAAATTGCAGTTCTATTGCAGTTGTGTGAACTGCATTTAAACTGCACTAGAACTGCAATATGCGGTTGAATTGCAGTTGAAATGCGGTCTGCCTGTCTAGAGACTTTATTAGGCGCTGCCCACAATAAAGCAACATTTCCATGCAGTGAACGTTTTTAAAATATTTAGTATCTACACATTTCATACCACATGAGAAAGTCGAGTACAGATACGTCATCAAATATAGATAATGAATCATTGAAATGATAAGGTTGATCGATAAACGCATCGCAAGTTCACTTGTCTGTTTAATGTAATCGTATTAACTGTTATCATAGGGTTAACTTAAGTTCTGATGCACAATGTTCAGTGAAAATCGGCGGCAATCCCACAAACAACCCCATATTGAGTAATAGATGTTTGCGCGTGAATATGTGAACGATCATGTGATTTTAGGTTATAATTATAGGACTATCGAGTGTCGATGTAAACAAAACTTGTTGGGCTAAAATCTTGGATTAAATTTACGAGATGTATTTTCATTCAAAATGCTTGAATGACTTAAATAAATAAGTTTTTGGAATTGTAATCCAGTCCATTCAAGCAAGTTTGTTCAGAACCGCCAATCTATAGGATTGAAATTGTAATGTACCTATATTGGACAACACTAGTTTTGTTTCCATCCACGTCGGCAAAGGGTCTTATCCTCTACTCGCACCACACTGCAGTTAATATCGAACGCTCGCAACGTTATCAGTCGTTCGTAGATTACGGTACACGCTTATCTAGCGGGTGCAGAATATGAGCCTTTAAACATTTTCATCGTGAACATTATGCAACATAATAATCGAAACTTATTGAGATTGTCACAGTAGTTTAGATTTAACACTCTTAGACCTACGATTTATCTTGATCTTTGAAGCCGTTCGACATGACACTAAAAAAAACTTATAAAAAAAAACTCGATAGTATGAGAAAAAATATATCTAAAGAAGCTAGATTTCTGTGAGGCATAATTAAAGTATTTTTCTACTTGATCGTTTAGGGATGCTATTAGATATTTTTGGACCATTGTTAAGATAAAACTATGATCAGTATTCGTGGAGTGAAGATATGAATTAAGTAGTTTCGTGAACGTTTGTTATTGAATTATGATTGTCGACGTAGTGAGGGACGCTTTCTATAGCTCTTCGACTTGCACCCATACTAAATACTATAACGAGTATACCACCTCTCGATATTTCTACGAGGTTGTTCTCTCGCCATCTTCTTAAAGTACATTCCATTCTGCTTCTACGCCTTTCCGGACAACAGGAATTTAGAGGTGCAGATCGATATCGATAGTTCAATAGTATCGATAACTTATCGATACTTTCGATTTCGATAGGACTCTCGATATCTTAACTGATGTTCGAGGTCAAACTGTCGATAGTTCGGCATCACTATAGGAATTAAGTTCGAAATGAAAGCTCTACCAGCTATTGAATATTAAGGCTAGGCGCGGACTGGTGACTTTTTGTCAACGTGACAGATATCTTCTCATTTTAAAATTGCAAAAGAGATGAAATGACTGTCACGGAGACAAAAAGTCACCAGTGCGCGCCTAGCCTTAGAATTTAAACATCTAGATATATTGTCGCGACAGTTTAAACCTTTAGTTTGTTACCAAATGAGTTTCTGTTGTCTGAATTGGTTTTCTCAATAGAAGACATCAAGTCTACTTAAAATCCTTACAAAATTTCCTTCGTTCGTGTTCGAAGTCTGTTGGTACACCGTGTCTATCGCATTGCTCTAAGCATATAAAAGATACAACAATCTCTTAGAAATATCCGGAGCAAAGGTCTTGGAGTGTTAACTACGACCAAGGTAGAGGACATCGTATTTATAAAAGGTGCATTTCATGTACACGTACATTTCGCATATTTTAAAAATAAGATATCCTGTTAGATGTTTACCAAGAACCGCTTAATATTTTTGTATTTTCCTAGTATGTAACGAAGCATTATAAAAATTCGTGGTGTCTTCTAACGATTGTGTATGCATTATGCTGTAGATGAATATTTCGTAAACATTTGGTTGAAATAATAAGTGCGTAATAAAACACTTTTTCGTATTAAAACTGTGGTACTTTATTTAACAATCATCGTATAAATCCTAAATATATATTTCATACATTTATCAAGTACAGACCACTCATTAACCTAACTTTTGTCTTTCAATCAGTTTTCGACTCTACACCTGAGGCATAGAGTCCATGTTAACATGTTAATTAATTTGGGTAATTTGACAATTACAGTAACACCCCGCTTTACGCGACCCCGTTGCGCGGTTTCCCTATAATAATATCGCGTAACTGAGCACGTAATTTGAAAAAAGTGCTTTTAAAACATAATGTAGAAACATAATATAGTCTTTAACTTCTCTATTGTCGGAATCCCCGCTTCCTTAGAACATTCTCTTTGAAGAATCGAGAGTTCACCGTCCTTTGACTTTGTTCTATGGGGATTCTCTCGTTCGTTTCGTTAGTTCAGTCATGTTTAGCTCGGCTGGCAGTTCTGTTTTAACATATAATGGAGATACATACATAATTTAACTCTTTTTGTATTAAATTTTGACTAATGTTAGATATATGCGAATTTCAGTTAACGCGATATTTTCCGGAACGTATCCCTCGCGTAAAGCGGGGTATCCATTACTGTATATAGCCGTGAGTTCATTACATTAATAGTCTCGCTATATACACAAATTATACTACACATTACATTAATATTAAGGAAAAACTAAATTATAATATGCTCTCACGATACCAATGCATTAATGAATCAGGCTTCCCATAAATTACTAATCCTAGTTAATATACCAGTTTTATGACATATTACATTACATTAATTTACCAATTATGCAAAAATACAATCAATTAATTACACATGAAAGGCGCTAAGTTTGGTGTTCACAATATATGTTTGAGGTAGCTTTTTAATATATTGCTTCTTCATTAGTTCCTACACCCTAAAATTATTTAGAGTAAAAATCTACTGACTAACTCTTAAGACTAAGCGTATGCAGAGTCACAGGCGCAGTCACAGTTCCCACAACGCAGGGCAGAGCAGTTTTTGTAAAAAACCATCAATCAAACAACATTTTTTCTTCTTTTCATCATATTTCAACAACTTCAAGAGTCCTTGCTTAGGGTGTTATTAGACCAATAGGCTTGTTTGAAACAAGCCTATTGGTCTAATAACTACATTTAATACAAACTACATTTAATACATTTTTTAGCCAAACAAGTTGATTGGCTAAAAAATGTAATTAGTCCGTCTTTTAGCTTATTCGAAAATAAAAGACACGTATTTTTTATTTGTAAATTAGACTAAAAATTGCAAAGTTATAGCCCGTTGTAATTACGCGTGACGTCACTCGGTGAGGCATTTTTACGGGACGGAGTGACGTCAAAGACTCCCACTCCTAACTTTTGATGCCTTGTATCTTTGCTATTTTTTATTTGAATGAAAAAAAGGAAAAATACGTGTCCAATATTTTTTCTGATCTAAAATACGGACTAAATATAATTATTTTGACCCCCAAAACATCGCCATTGCAATCGGTTACGTGTGATGATGATAGATAAATGCGGTAGCGAACACACATGGATGCGACGTCTCTTCGCAATGACAGTGAGTCGAGTCGACTAGACAGGGTCAAGTCATCGACAATACGAGCAGCTCTACGCTGGATAATGATACGCGAATATATAAGAGAGGTAGGGCATAGCCAAGAGAGGTAGGGCATAGCCAAGAGAGGTAGGGCATAGCGAATCTTCGCTCGTATTGAGCCGCCCGTCCGGGGAAGGACCTCCACCCTATAGAATATCGCAGCCAAATGACCTCCGGGTCGTGTTTCTGCCGGTGAGTAGTCTCTCCGGAGCTCGTGGGGGGTTAGGGTTGGGCCGGCATGGCAGTGACAACTGACAGGTAAGTAACCAGTTACTTGCCGGTTGTCACAGCAACTTGGGCTTCTCTTTGGCTTTCCATTAGGCATCAGGTAGGAAAGCCATTATGTCGAGCTACTATAAAAAAAAATACGCGGTATACCTAATGAAAGACCCAAATGTTGTCCATTCCAATGCTACAATTCCCATTTATCACCTTATATCAACGGAATAGAGTCCAAATTACGCCTCAAACAGCCACCCTCGCCCCACTGGCAGGTCACGTCTCGTCGTAGACGGCCCACGCGTCCTGCGCGGGGTGCATGCGGTCCAGGTCCGCAGATAAGTTGATGAGCGGTCCGTCGCTCTTGAGTATCACTTTGGCCTGCTGTAGCTGCTCCTGCGTTAGAGTCGGCAGCGCTTTGAAGAACATCTGGAACGAGTTATTACATGGTTATCTGCCCTCTTTTGCTTCTCATCTTAACTTATATCTTAACTAATATTATAAAGCTGAAGAGTTTGTTTGTTTGTTTGTTTGAACCCGCTAATCTCAGGAACTACTGGTCCGAATTGAAAAATTATTTTTGTGTTGAATAGACCATTTATCGAGGAAGGCTTTAGGCTATATAACATCACGTTGCAACTATTAGGAGCGAAGAAACAATGGAAAATGTAAAAAAAAAATGGGGAAAAAATAACTATTGCACGCGGACGAAGTCGCGAGCACAGCTAGTCTCATCTATATTTGTCGTATGTAAAGACACAAAAGTGTGGACACACTAATATTATAAAGAGGAATCATCATCATCAGCCTATCTGAGTCCACTGCTGGACATAGGCCTCTCCAGTTGTTCGCCACTTAGGATCAAGTAAATTTTTATTTGTAAATTAAACCAAAAACTACAAATATATATCCCGCTAAAATTACGCGTGACGTCACCCCGTGTTACATTGCCGCACGCAGTGACGTCACACTCCCATTCCTAAATTTTGATGCCTTGTATCTTTGTTATTATTTGTTTAAACGAAAAAAGAAAAATTTCGTGTCCAATGAAATGCGGACTAAATATAATGTATTTTTTTAAAATAATGTTTTTGTATGTATACTGTTGGTGTTCCTTTTTAAATAAATAAATAAATAATTAATTATATTGACCCTGGAGACATCCCTATTATACTCGGATAACAATCGATCCTCTACTATGTTTTTCTGTAGCCATAAAAGTATATGTTTACGCACCTTGCGTGTCATCAACGCCATTCCATGTTTTTTCTTCATGTGATCTCGGAGTAACGACATTCGGGCATACCTGTAATGATAATCACGTATATTTCAGACGAAATCTTATAGATTATCAATCTAATTTACAAGACTGTGAATATGGACACAATACACATAAACAATGCAATTATGATTGGTCCTTCAGTCGACGGTTATATTCAAATAATAATAATAAGAACAGCGCCATTCGAAGATTTGTTGCCTAATTAGTTTAGTTGATAGTGAACTCGTGAGAGGAAAAGTCGTCTTGTTTCATACAATGTGACGGCGCTGCTCCATAGAGCGAGCGTTGTCGGATTCATCACCCGACTAGTCCGCCGTCATGTGCACATCCAAATCATAGTTCACCATTATAGTCGACGCTCCCACACAGATGAAGTGTCGGTGTTAATACTTGCACTCACTCATCTAAATAAAATAATTTTAATAAAATAATAGTTTTTAGACAATCTCTGAGTTCCGATTTAAAGCGAGATCAATTTAGCATAGTGTAGTTATTTTTTCATCATATTTTTTATAGTAACTCGACATAATAGCTTCCCTATGCCTGGTAAAAAGCGAAAGAGAAGCCAGAGTCGCTGTGACAACGGGCAAGTAACTGGTCAGTTACCAGTCAGTCGCCACCTCCATGCCGGCCGAATCCTAACCCCCCACGAGTTCCGGAAACCCTACTCACCGGCAGAAACACGACCCGGGGTCATTTGGCAGCCGGACAGGGTCTGACGCAGAATGAGCACTCTTCCCAAAAATTAAAATTTCGCAGAATGTGCATTTCTCGAAAGGGACACTTCTCAGAATGTGCATTTGTCAAAATGAGCATTTCGCAAAATGCGCACTTTGCAAAACGTCGCACTTTTCTTTATTTCCTTTTTCTTCTTTCTTTCCTCTTTCTTCTTTCTTTCCTCTTTCTTCTATCTTTCCTCTTTCTTCTATCTTTCTTCTTTCTTTCTTTCTATGCCCTACCTCTCTCAAACCATCATCAGTCGCAAGTATAGTTACCTGCGCGGGCAGACCTGGCAGGCGCAGGGCATGGGCAGGTGCAGGTGCTGCCGCCGCACGTGGTGGTTGAGCGCGTTCTTGGTCGCGTAACGCTTGCCGCACTCGCCGTGCTTACAGCCGAACTTGGGCACAGCTGGAACGACAACACTCTATCAAATTAGATCTTGGGTTACCAACATTACAGAAGAAGTCGGCCTCTTTAAAGGAAAAAAATCCCCCTTTTTACATTTGTTGCGTTCCCCAAATAAATATCATACGTTGTTTTTTTTTTTAATAATACAAAAATATAATAAGTTCCAAATAGTACCAAAATTTGCCAATGTACTTGTTAAAACACACATATAAACATCTTTTTTTAATTTTCAAAGTAAAACCGTTAACTTCATTGTTGATTAAAAAACTTTTTTATTTAATCAACAATGAGGCTGGGCAGGCGTTTTGGCGATCGCAGGACGTAGCTTCTCGCTCCGATGACGCTGCTTCCCGTCATCGGCCTGTGGTATTTAGCTACGCCTTCAATTATGCTGGTTATACCGCCACCAGTCGGTTGCCAGCGCCTCGTTTGTTGTTCGGCAGGATGCACCACGGGCAGGTGAGGTTGGCTTGGAGCGAAAAGTTGATAGGCCACTCCCTTACATCCCATCGTTTGATGATCATGATAATCATGAATAAGCCGGCCCTGGACGATGATGATTAAAATGTGAATGTGCAAGGGAATTGGGATGATGACTAAAAAATAATTTAATGTCCATCAGATAGATTAATGAAAAATATTGGATACGTATTTTTTATTTTGCCTCTTGTTCAAAAACTTACGAAGATACATTGATTTTAAATGTCACATGACGTCACGTTAGAGTACAAAATATACTCTAACGTGACGTAGCTGCGTAGTTAGCCCCCACTCCGTAACTTTAATGCGCTATATCTAAGTATTTTCTTGTTATTTCGACAAAACAAAAAATACGGGTCTTATATTTTTTTATTATCTAAGAGACGGACTAATTATTTTCTTCATTTTCATACCTTGTCATCATCCGTATTGCATGAATTGATTCCATCGGCTCCTTTCCATCATCGGAATACAAAACGCAGGTTGGCTTACCATCCTTACGTAGTTGACATACCACCTATCCGTACAAAAAGATTTGCGAATTCCTTCCTACCGCGAACGGCTAAAATATGGAATTCTCTGCCAGCAGACGTCTTTCCTGAGTATTACAACTTGGAGGTTTTTAAGGCTAGAGTGAAGAGGCTATATCTAAGTAAGCATGCTCCATCCTAGACCACATCATCACTTAACATCAGGTGTGATTGTGGTCAAATGCTTTCTTAGAACTAAATAAAAAATGCTAAACAAAATGGTCTGGGTGTTTTCTATGTATAATATGTATTTATTTACAAAAAAAAAATTATCTAAGTAAGTTTATCAGTTGTCTAGTACCCATAGTACAAGCTTCGGCTTAGTTTGGGGCTAGATGGCGCTGTGTGGCCCAGCGTGGCATGTATAAAAAAAAAAAAATATAAATGCTCTCACGGTTGTGTGTGTTCATGTGCACGGCGAGCGTGGCCTTGACCTTGAAGGCGCGCAGGCAGTGGTCGCACACGAACTGCCGCCCCGAGTGCTTCTGCTGGTGCCGCTGCAACCGTAATGGTCACCGTTAACTACTACACTGGGAGACGATTGGCCCATTTGTGGACGGTTTTACTTGTGTCAAAACCGTATAATTAAATTACTGCTTGGTACTGGAGAGGCCTATGTCCAGCAATGGACTGAGATAGACTGATTTTTATTTATTTATTAGGACAACCAACATGATAAACACCAATATATAAACACCAAGATAAGCATCATCATCATCCTCTTAGCATTGTCCCGGTTTGTGCCTCTAGGCCCAGGGTCCGCTTTGACCATGATCCTAGCGAGTCTGGTTATTACATTGAAGCGACTGCCATCTGACCTTCGTAACCCTCAGAAAGGGGGAACCAGACAAATTTGGATCATGGTTACACATTCAGAATTAAACTGGATGTGCAGGTTTCCTCACGATGTTTTCCTTCACCGCTAAGCAAGTGGTATAATTCCACACATAGATTTTTGCGGTGAGGTGCGTGCCCCGCGCGGATTCGAACCGACGACCTCACGTGTGTGAAGCGACGATCTTACCACTAGGCTACCACGGCTCCAATACACAATAAGCAATACAGAAAATATAAATTAACAGCTTAGTGTCACCTTAATTATAGATTGCCAAGGCGTGCAATGTGGACTATGGTTTAATTAAATGTAATTAATAATTTTATTATTATACATACTGAGAGGAGCTCGGTGGCGCCGCGGTCTTGTTCTCTTAACAATGATCGCAACGTTGTGCAACCATTGGCGCGGTCAATCCGATGATGGGTGACCATAATTTGACACCGATTTCCTCCGTGCTTCGGAAGGCACGTTAAGCTGTTGGTCCCGGGTGCTATCTTTACCAACTCAGATAGCAGTCGTTACATCATATCAGCCGGCTGGTGGCGGTATAACCATCACAATTAATTAAAGGCTTAGCTAAATACCACAGACCGATGACGGGCAGCAGCGTCATCGGTGCGAAAAGCTACGCCCTGCGATCGCCAACCCGCCTGCCCAGCGTGGCGATTATGGGTATATCCTCCAGATGTTTGCCCTAAGTGGCGAACAACTGGAGAGGCCTATGTCCAGCAGTGGACTGCAATAGGCTGATGATGATGATGACATCATATCAGAGATGATGATAACTCTGACGCCTAAACTGGGAATGGGTATAGCTTACCCTAAGTGTTGCGGAGGTCTGATGGCAGTCGCTCTGTGTAAAAGCTTAGCCCTCGCCAAATCTCTCAGTTTGGGAAGCCGACCCTGAGACAATCGGGAAAAAACCGGCCAAGTGCGAGTCGGACTCGCGCACGTAGGCACATACCACTGATTGATTGATGGATGGATTTTTTTCTGATTTTACTTTAAAATCTTATAGCGGTTAACAGAATACATCTACGTACCAAATTTTAATAACGTAGCTCTTATAGTTTCGGAATAAACTGGCTGTGACATACGGACGGACAGACAGACAGACAGACAGACATGACGAATCTATAAGGGTCCCGTTTTTGCCATTTTGGCTACGGAACCCTAAAAAGGCTAGGATGATGATACGTACTGAGAGGGCCGACAGCGATGTGTACCGGCTGGGGCACTGGTCGCAGTAGTAGGGCCGCTCGCCGCGGTGCATGTGCTCATGCGACTCCAGGTTCATCTTGCTGGTGAACGACGCTGAACACTCCATGCACGG
Organism: Conogethes punctiferalis; assembly: GCA_031163375.1. Taxonomy (NCBI): domain Eukaryota; kingdom Metazoa; phylum Arthropoda; class Insecta; order Lepidoptera; family Crambidae; genus Conogethes; species Conogethes punctiferalis. The sequence continues at coordinate 13,706,546 of CM062091.1, forward strand.
ATATCTGAAACAGATAGAACAGGGCACTTTATAAGAAAAATAATCTAAAAACATATAATAGGGATGTTTTGGGGGTCAATATAAAATTACATTATTATTTAGTCTGTATTTTAGATCTAATGTATTGGACACGTATTTATCCTTTTTTTTTATTCAAATTAATAAAAAATAGGAAGGCGTCAAAAGACGTCACTCCGTCCCGTAAAAATGCCACACCGCGTGACGTCACGCGTAATTTCAACGGGCTATAAATTTATAATTTTTAGTCTAAACTCTAATTTACAAGTAAAAAAATACGTGTCTTTTATTTTTGAATAAGCTAAAAGACGGACTAATTACATTTTATAAGGCAACACGCTTATTCACGCAACACGGATCGATCACACTATGACGGCGTTCATAAGTGCCGCTTCACGATCCGTTTATAAGAACCCAAGACTATAAGATGGTTTTCTTATTGCAGATACGTAAGTAGGTATCACTAAGAAGCATTTAGGTGGACTGACATTTAGTCTTTTTTTATAGTAGCTTGACATACACCTGTTGGAAAGCGAAAGAAAAGCCCAAGTCGCTGTGACAGCGGGCAAGTAACTAGTCAGTTACCTGCCAAATGCCACCGCCATGCCGGTCCAACACTAACCCTCCACGAGCTCCGGAAACCCTACTCACCGGCAGAACCACAACCCAGAGGTCATTTGGCTGTGGTAGTCTATAGGGTGGAGCTCCTTCCCCCAACGGCGGTTCAATTCAAGCGAAGATTCTCTATACCCTACCTCTCTTATATGGAAGTAATTATTATTTATATAATCAAGCATACTCACTTGCGATTTGTTTTCGGTTTAAGCTGCGGCACCGTGCTTAGATCAGGAATGAAGGGTCTGCTTCGGCCCTTGCGCCCTAGGTACAGAGCGCGAGCCTTCAGAGTGATCACTGCGTCTGGAGCTATGCACCGCTTCTCATGTTTATACAGATTTGTCTTGCTAAAATATTGAATTACACATATAAACAGGTTACGCTTTGGTACCCAAGAGAAAACAGCAGAAGGAAGGAACGCCCAAGAACAAAGTGGATGGACGAAATGCGCGGAGGACAGAGCTCAATGGAGAGAGCTGGAGGAGGCCTATGCCAAAAGGCACGCCGAGCTAAGGGACATACTTTAGTCTCGGAATAAAAGGGCTAAATCATCACAATATTGAATAAATACATCATTTTGTCCGTATGTAACAGCTAGTTTATTCCGAAACTATAAGAGCTACATTATTGAAATTTGGTACGTAGATGTAGTCTGTAAACCGCATTAAGATTTTAAGATAAAATCAGAAAAAAATCCAAAATTTTTGGGGTTCCCCATACATAGAACTGAAACTCAAAAATTTTTTTTTCATCAAATCTATGTGTTGGGTATCAATGGATAGGTGTTTTAAAATGATGTTAAGGTTTCTAACATCATTTTTTTGTAAACTGAATAGTTTGCGCGAGAGACTCTTCCAAAGTGGTAAAATGTGTGAATTACTATGCAAACTACTAACAAAAATTGGTTAAAATCAAATCTAGACAGTAGTTTTTTTTTAAAACCTCATAAATCAAATTACCTAATTTTTTCTTTCAATCAGTGGTACGGAACCCTACGTGCGCGAGTCCAACTCGCACTTGGCCGGTTTTTTATTTATGCAACAGGCGGCAGACTAGCAAATGTGATGCCTGATGAAAGACTGTCACAGAAAGTTATCCGAACACCCATTTCCCCAAATAGTTAGATATGGACGTATAACATAATATATGCTTACCTTCTGAAATCAACGCCACAGGCAAAGCAGACGAGATACCTCGGGCCATGCTTCTCCTGGTAGTGGCGGCTGGCCGCTGGGATGCAGGTTGACACTGATCCACATATACTGCACCTACCGCACATAAGATAGAGTTATTTCCAGGATCACAATACTTACATTATATTTAGTCCGTATTTTAGATTATAAAAAAATATTGGACACATATTTTTTCGTTTCTCAACTAAACAAGAAATAACAAACATACAAGGCATCAAAATTTAGGAGTGGCAAGTCTTTGGCAGCATTGGGAGAGGCCTATGTCCAGCAGTGGACTGATGTGGGCTGATGAAGTCTTTGGCATCACCCCTTGCGAAAAAATGCCGAGTGACATCAACCTTAACATTAGCAGGCTGTATCTTGTTAATTTTTGGTCTTATTTAAAAATTAACAAATATGTGTCTCTATTTTTAAATAATCCAAAAGACGGACTATAGTTCATTCGCGTTAAGAATATAGTGACTGACAGGTCACTGACAGGCCACTAGCCAATTAAAACGCTAGAAATTTAATTTCTATGACTGAACTATAATCAAATGTCTGTAATGCTTTATCCTGTAAAAGTTTTAGTTTTTATGTAGTAAAAAAAATCTAATATGTATCCATATCTACATAATTACTTACTCATACATAATGCTGTTCATGACAAAATAATCCGGAGGCGGAGGCGGCGCTTTGATGTTCCTCATGATCTCGGCCACCGTCTTAATGAGAGACTTCTCATTCTCCATAAGCTCCGGATACTTATTTCTTAGATCGTCAATAAACGACTGCCTCTGCGCAGGAGGAATCATAGCATGTCTATTGTGAGCCCTTTTATTACGTTTATAAACCCTTTCGTTATCAGAATCCTGTTTATATTCATCTGAATCATATTCAAGCTCACTAGGAACATAATTATAATCATCCTTATCGTTGTACACATCATCAAGAACCTCTTCTTCATAATAATCATCACCATTGAAAGTCTCTTGCTTAATATTAAAAATCGCTTGTTCAAAGGTAGCATCAGTAAATTCGTCTTGATCGTAATATTTCTTTTCTAACTGGTATTCGAGGTCTACAGGTTCTCCGTGCTTTTCAGCGGCGGCTATTATGTCCATTATTTCTTGGTCATCCATCGGTTCCTGTTTGATTTTCATTGGAGCACAAATTTCTTCTTCTTCGTTTTGCCAAATAATTTCTTCGCCGTCAGCCACTACCACTACTATTTTGATATCATCATCTACTTCTTCCGTAGATTCCATGTCGCTCGCTTATTTGGTTACAATTTTTAAGGGTTATATCACCTGAAATATAATTAATTTACTTTTAAGTTAATTGTACTATTCAAATTATTTTGGATTTTTGCGAAAATAGCGCGAAACCCATGTAGAAGCATTTTGGCGGACGACGAACACAACAATGTAAATAAAGCAAAGGCAAATCACTCAAACCGCCATCACTGACTGATGATTACATTTTGTACAAGGTTTTTATGGAAAAGGGGAACACAACTAAAACAAGTCTCTTAATTTGTACCACAATAAAACTGATTAATGATGTTGTTTATATAGGTGTAACGCTTACATAAAAATGTTCTCTAAAGTAAAAGCTTTCGTTTCTATTTGGAAGATAAAACGAAAAGCAGATTTCCTTTGCCCGTAAATTTAATCCATCTACAAAAGTCAAAATTTGTTCAGTCAAAGACAAGTCATACTTGACATTTTTCTTTTTCTATCACATCATAATGCGCTATACACATGAATGAAGATAATTTGTGACAGAACATGATTGCTCAGCATAGATATTGGCAAAAACCGGTTTTGCCTCTATTTGAAGTCTAACGTTAAAATATCAATGTCAAACTGACAGCACCCAGTTGGTCTTGCTTTGATTTGGTTTGGTTGGTGAAGTTGAGAAGAAGAATGGAAAGCGGGAAATAAATATATTGTTTAGACTTGAAAATTCGTGAAATAATATAATAATAGCTATACAAAAATAAGTTATTATGAGTGGTTCAAGTGACTTGGCTTCTCCTCCCACAATGCTAGCATCAAATGCTAAAATATCTGCATTAGAATCGACTTTACATCAAAGTATTGGTTATTGTCAAGGTCTGTAATTCTTTGTTTTTAAAACTTTTCCGAATAAATTCTAACCATTATACCAACGCATTGTATCCAAATTTATATTAACATTTAATTAATGCAGTAAGCAAATATATTTCTCGTGTACTTAAATAATTTTTAACAAATTTTCATGTTTCATACTCGTAACATAATTTTTTTTCCAGATCTTATGAAACAATTTGAACAATTGTGCATTGAATCAGAGGTATACAAAAAGCAGTTTAATACACAGAAGGAGAAATGTGAAAGGTATATACCATATTATTTACACTCCTTACTAATATTTTATTTTAGGCTGATGTTCACTGCTGGGCCAAAGCCTCCATTAAACATTTACTTTATTTATTTCAGCAAACATTGCAGCAGTTCCGAAGAACTAAAAAAAGATTTAGAATCTAAGAATAATATTATACAATCAGTTGGTGAGTAAATTAGATGTTCAAAGTCAAAGTCAAAATAATCTTTATTTGTATAGGTTTTTATGAAAAACACTTACAAATCGTCGAAGCTACCACCGGTTCGGAAAGCAGCATTCTACCGAGAAGATACCGGCAAGAAACTTGTGTAGTTGCTCTTTTCAAAATGGTGTTTACAATATTATTATCACATTCATACTTTAACTACGACCACATCATACAGACATAATGATCAATCTGCAATCTGTGTTAGGCCTACAACACATAAACAGCTTGAAGCAGTTAGTATTGACTACTAGTGCATATTGAACTAGGTAAAGTATTTTACACACACAACCACACAAGCAGTCTATGTATGGCGACCCTTACTGGTTGTCACTGTTTCTCACTAGTATTTCTTTATTTTCATACGAATTTTTTTTTTTATGTTATTCTTTTGCCTTTGTTGTCTTGTATCCTGGTTATTTTATAAAATAAATGTTTTTAATATTTTTCTTTCTAAATAATTGATTATTATTGTCTTTTACATAAATGGGCTTGTATGTCTATAAAAAATTAACCTGTTGTGGGTCTGTTAATTTTAATGCAAGTTTTTATTATAGTATCCACAAAAAATGTTATTAGGCTTACAGTATAGCAGATTATAGCTAGAACATTTTCTAATCCATAAAATAAAACTTCACTTTTCAGGCTCTGATGAGATACAAAATATCATTATTAACATTTTTTTTATTCCAGCATCAACACTCACAAAGTTGTATGAAACAAAGAACTTAAACATCCTAAATGATGTATTTAAAATACTATGTGGAGACAAAACAATTAATGTACCTAAGTTTGAACATACAGAGATGAAAGACAATAATAGTAATATGAAAAGTGAAGTCTCTACACCAAGAAAAGAAATTTTTACACCAATAAAGGAAAGATCTACCCCAAAGAAAGAGCCATTTTCTCCTTTACGAGAAGTTTTCAATACAAGGGCTGACTTGTCGGTTAAAGATGAGTCTGTGTCGGAGATTGAGGGCACCCCCACGGGCCGGACTAGTCCCATAATACAGACTAGGAAGTTACGTAACTGTTCGACAGCAAACTCTACAGATTCTAGAGAAAAAAAGAAGTGTCCTGAAAGTTGGTAAGTTAATTTCTATTCAGATCTTATTTTATAGTCAACCTGTTTTGTATGCTGAGTTTTTGTGTGCATTAATTATGTCTGTTTGTATTCCTATAGGACAGACAGATATATCTAAATCTAAGTATGGTTATCACTCCCCTAGTAACTCATATACAAATTACTTCCGTTACACAACAAGAGATGGTGCTGCCCGTACTATACATCGTGGAGTCATATTTTTCATGGTGTCTTACATTCAAGCCTTATTGAGACTGCCGTGGACATGCTTTCTTAACATTTTTATTCAACTGTAAGCTCCAAGCTTTAAAACAAAAAGTTTTAATATCAACAGGCCCACATCTGATAACAAAGCAGTGAAGCTGATATATCCAAGTCCTAATAGCACCAGAGGCAAAAGGCTGAGACAGAGCCGCATCAACTTGATGAAACTGAAGACAAGTAATGTGGTTGACCTCACTTGCTCTCCAGAATTGACTGCGAACAGAAGCTCTCAAAATGAAAACCTCGTCCAGGTAAAGATAATGTGTTTATTAGTTCTATTGTGTTCTGGCTAGACATTCGCTCAGCGATCTATGGAAAGGGCTATGCTCGGAGTCACTGCGGGATTGGATCCGAAATGAGGTGGACCAAAGGTACCGACATAGCTCACTGGATTAGTAAGCTGAAGTGGCAGTGGGCTGGCCACATCAGCCGCAGAATCGATAACCGTTGGGGTAAATGAGTTTTGGAGTGGAGTCCCCGTCTCAGCAAATGTAGTATAGGCCTCTCCAGTTGTTCGCCATTTAGGGCAAATCTGCAGGATTTATAATCCATCCACCCATTCCATAATCGCTACGCTGAGCAGGCGGGTTGGCGATCGCAGGACGTAACTTCTCGCTCCGGTAATGCTGCTGCCCGTCATTGGTCATTCAGGTCATTCGTCATTGGTATTTAGGTACGCTTTCAATTGTGATGGTTATAGCGCCACCAGTCGGTTGCCAGCGCCTCGTTTGTTTTTCGGCAGGCCCATGGTGCCAGGGCAAGTGAGGTTGGCTTGAAGCGAAAAGATTTATATGTCGTTCCCTTACATCCCTGTTACTGTTTGTGCTGTGAAATTATAGTATCTTGTTATTAATTTCAGCCATTAATAAAAAAGGAGTCTACAGATAATGACGATACTATTCTTCCGTCGCCCACAAGCGGACCAAATAATTTCATGTCTATGTAAGTCTGAAATGTTATTGAATTTTACTGTTCTTTCTTATTTTGTTAATAATATCACCATATTTGAATAAGAGCAAACATAATGTGTTCTATGTGGAGATATTATTTTTCACTTTAATAATAATTGTTCCAAAAATACCTTTTAGTAAGAAATGTTGTCTGAAATTTATTCTCTCAATTATATCACCCTATGAGTAAGATCCAACATAACATATTCCATATTAAAATAATATTTTTGACCTTAATAATAATTGGTTTCAAAAGTATATTTTGATAAGAAATACCTACTATTACAGAATAAATAAATATATTCAAGAGATCTTCTTTTGACCATTATAATAATTACAAATCTTTTCAGATTCAAAACAACTTCAGTAGTCAGTCCAAATAAATTTAAAAGTTCTCCACTGAGTCTTAAGAGTAATACAGAGGTGTTAAAACCGATACCACGATGTAATTTAGAAAATACTCCAACCAAAGATCTCTTAAACAATATTAATAGCAAAGCTGAAGACTCCATTAACTTATTAAAACCTGCCAGGTAACTACTATTCATCATGGTTTTTATATAATAAAAATATTCAGAATGGACCTTTCCTATGACTGTGATATTAGTTTTCTCAAAACTATCCAATTAGTTAACCTAATCTTAGACTAATGTGATTTTATGGTTAATCTCTAACTCCACATAAAAAAGATGAAAGTCCGTCAAAAAGTCTCGAACGGATGTATCTAATTTGAGTTGGAAAGGGATTTATACTAGCGAAGTGTTCAAAAATCACCCATCATTCGGGTGATTTTTTTTCACCCGAATGATGGGTGATTTTTGACCAAGACTAAATTTCACCCAGTTATAAGGAATTTTTTTTTCAGTAATTGCATGTGATAATTATGATGCTCTATTCTAGATTCGTGCCAATACTAGGAGAAAATTCGCCAATAAAAGTGGAATTGGTCGACGAAGACGAGACTCACTGCGAGATACCCTCCAGCATGTCTATACTGCAGCACGTTGATATGTTGGAGCAGAAACAAGATCACGAACGGGGGAAACCCATCAGGTTTGTTATTTGTCCACTTTAATTAATGTTTTTTATTACTACATATTATAAAAAAATTAAAAATAAAATAAATAAAATAAAATAATTTATTTCTGCAAATAGATTTACAAGTAAATTCTTTTGCACGTCAAACTTTTTTTTTCCCTACTAGCACTTCGACGTGATAAGTCTGTAAATAGATAGTAATTAATAATAATAAATATCAGACAACATCACATACATTGATCCGATTGAAAGTAAGTAGCTTAAGCACTTGTGTTATGGGTATCAGAACAACAAAGGTACCACAAATAAATACTTAAATACAAATATAAACACCCAGACACGAAACAAACACAAGTGTTCATCACACGAATGTTTGTCCCGGGTGGGAATCGAACCCACGACCCTTGGTTCAGAAGGCAGGAGTCACTACCAATTGAGCCACCGAGCCAGTCTGAGCCACCGAGCCAGTCTATAGTACTGAGGAAGACCCTGATATGCAGCGGGAAAACAATAATTAAAACTATAGACTTGTATAAAATGACCCAAAACTAAACATAACCATAAAATTAATATGGCGACTGGCTCGTTGGCTCAATTGGTAGTGACCCCTGCCTTCTGAACCAAGGGTCGTGGGTTCGATTCCCACCCGGAACAAACAATTGTGTGATGAACACTTGTGTTTGTTCCGTGTCTGGGTGTATAAAATTTGTATTTAAATATTTATTTGTGGTTGTCGTTTGTTATCTGTCGACTTTAATTAATGTTTTTTATCACTACATAGTATAAAAAAGTCGATTTTTTCTGTCTATCCCAATATCAACTACCGTTTGTTATATTCCGAAAGTTAATCAACTACCTAGGAAATTGATCAACTTACGATTCTTGCTATTTTCCGGTGACATATATAACATTAATTAATATAATTTATTAAATTTTAACGTTAATGTCTGTTAGAACTTATCTAGGAGTAGAGGACTAGACAGCCTCTAACTACGGACAATATTCTTATTTTTTTCTTTTTTTTCTTTTCATTATCTGCGATCAGTCTCCTCTGACTATAAGCAGATGTGTTGTGCATGGATATACTTATATTGAAACTTGTTTCAGCCCCAGTAAAATTCCTCTAGCAGAAAACAGGAACATAACTAATCTGCCTCCCGAAGACACAGAGTCGAGCATATCTCTTCTGCCCAAAGTCAAAGTGTCGCCCTCGGAGGATAGAGTGAAAAGGTATGTTAAATCAACATCAGGCTATCGCAGTCCACTGCTGGACATAGGCCTCTCCAGTTGCCAGCCCATAATCGCCACGCTGGGCAGGCGGGTTGGCGATCGCAGGATTCGCAGGGCGTAGTTTCTTGCTTCGGTGACGCTGCTGCCCGTCATCGGCCTGTGGTATTTAGCTACGCCTTCTACGTGATGGTTTTACCGCCACCAGTCGGTTTGCCAGAGCCTCGTTTGTTGTTCGGCAGGATGCACCACGGGCAGGTGAGGATGGCTTGGAGCGGAAATGTGATAGGTTGCTCCCTTACATCCCAAGTGTAAATGCTGCTTCCCATTCCCTGATATTCCCTTTGACACCCACGGGATGAGATGGCCCAGTCTATTTTCTGCATTTGATGGCTTTCCTACACAATGTTATATTCTTATCATAATGAGCTATGAATTTAGGTGATATATTAACCCTTTGAATGTCAGTGTCTCCGTGTATAATGTATGAGACAATGATAATAAATTTTCTATTGTCTCATTCCTTGGTGGTCAAAGGATAAATAATTGGTGTAAAGGTCGAAAACCTATTAAATTTTCAGACAATTATCATGCAAGAGACCATCTCCTGCGGAACCAGTTTACAAGGAGCAAGTGCCTCGGACCAAAGCGGAGAAACGGAAATTGCCCGGTTGGAACTGTGATGAATGCAAAAACGTAAGGGAAAAATGTCTCAAATCATGGTCTTTCTTTAACATTTTATCCTACCATAACATTTTAAAATGGGTATTTTAGGATCGTTTTGTTATTACATAAAAGAAAAAGAACTCAAAATAGGTAGTATTTACCTACCATTTTATAAACACTTGTGTTTGTTCTGTGTCTGGGTGTTTATAATTTGTATTTATTTGTCGTTGTTCTGATATTTAATAATATACCTACATACATTTTCTCCAACCAGTTCTACGACGAACTCTACAAAGACGACCCGGACATGCTCGCTAAGAAAATGGACGAGTGTTCGAAGCATCGCGGGAAGAACAACCCGGCGCGACCGAAGACGCCCGAAGGCTTCTGGAACCCGCGCTGGTCCGTGCCGCAGGACACCGAGGAGTTCAATAGGAGGAACAATGCACAATGACACCCCCCCCCCCCCCCCCCCATACTATACGAAAATGACACTTTCATCGTCACCGGAATGTGAGAGAGAGGTTCTCACGCCCTTCCCCATAACTTAGGCCCCGTTCTCATGACGAGCGTTCAAGGCGCGTTGCATGTGATGTATGGTATGTAATCAGCATCATCATCAGCCTATTGGCTGGACACAGGCCTCTCCAGTTGTTCGCGATTTAGGGCACACATTTGGAGGATATACCTACCTACAATTGCCACGCTGGGCACGCGGGTCGCAGGGCGTAGCTTCTCGCTCCGGTGACGCTGCTGCCCGACATCAATTTGTGACATTTAGCTTCGCCTTCAATAGTGATGGTTATACCGCCACCAGTCGGTTGCCAGCGCCTCGTTTGTTATTCGGCAGGATGCACCACGGGCAGGTGAGGTTGGCTTGGAGCGAAAAGATGATAGGCCGCTCCCTTACATCTCATTGTATGTAAACGTGCGTCATGAGAACGAGGCCTTAAGGTGTGTTTCCACAGATGCTGACAAATATTTACCAACTAGCTGTCAGGACACGACTATCTTCACGCTGTACATATCCTACCTGTAACCTTATATCTACCTTTTTCTCTTCGTAAGAACTATCCCCGTACTTCGAAAAATATTCTTCTTAGCTTTTCGCAAGTTATCCACTTAGCGATTCACTTCTATATAATAGATGACATTGCTCAATACTCACATCTTGTCTTCAATCCAGCCGAACAAAATCATATATAATTTCAATAAAATCATTGGTCAATTTTTGCTTGCTTCTCGCAACCCCGGTACTGAGGGAAGCACAGTACTGGCACAAAGATTTCCACTCGCATAGCGCGTAAGTCGGGCGAGCCATTCAATTTATTAATTCCCAAATAATAAGATGATTTCTTTTTATAATTGTTTCGCCACTAGAAAAACAATTTATAATATAATATTATCCAGAACAATATATTACTCATATTAAGTTAATTATATACCTAATAATTATTATTTTTTATTTATTTATATTTCCCAGAAGCACCTACACAATAGTAGATTCTGCACATCATATTTGCATAGATAGGTACATTTGATATGTAGCGACGGGTGCTAAGATTAAGACATTACATTTATGTGCGCCATACTCATCTTTATAAGTCGCATTTTATTTATACGGCCATTCACTTCTTACCAATCACGTGAGCACGATGACGTCACCTAACGGGACGCCTCTACCGAAGATTCTGTGATAAATAATACATAGTTCAAAAGTATAATATAAGTGCCTTCAATCTTTAATTGTTTTAACCATTATTATATTAATTAAAAATAAGTAATAAAGTTGATTTTTTAAAATGAATATTGTTTCTTTTTTAACCATACCAATAAATCAATAGGTGCTAGTGCACTATACTAGACTTTTTCACTTAGAAATCATTGTATTTATAGGTAGATAGTATTGTATTGATCATACCAATACTTTTCCATGATTATTATCTACTCCTACTTGATACGCCGAGACCGATTAGCTCATCAAAGTCATTCGCTTATTCAATTTATAAAGTCTATTGGACACACTACCTGACTACTAAAGAAGTATATAAAATGATCCGGTTTCTCTTTCCGGTGTCGAACTATATACGACCAACGACTTTTCTACTTTAAGTTTCGTAAACGATCATGAAAGGGATTTAGAAATACCTACTTGGATATGTCACCGGAAAATAGCAAGAATCGTAAGTTGATCAATTTCCTAGGTAGTTGATTAACTTTCGGAAAATAACAAACGGTAGTTGAAATGTATTATTTAACGCAATGGATTTCAGTTAGTTGATCAATTTACGGGGTCTTGCCGTAAAATCATCCGACGAAGGTGAGGTGAACGTTGATTGGTTCAACTACCTAGGAAATTAATCAACTTACGATTTTTGCTATTTTCCGGTGACAGATACAACATCAACGCTTCAAAAGCGGTCTCGGATCAACAAGAAAAGTAACAGCACAAAAGTGCAGAAATAATCTTGATTAGGGGCTGCACGGACCACAGACTTTTTGTGCGATAGAGTCTACGTCTGAGACATTTAAAAAGAGCGTCTAGGTCTGCCGACAGAATGATCGAAGATGTGCGTCGTGTGCGTTGAGTCGGTGAAATATCCGCGACAGATAACAGATTTTTGCGCGTCGTGTGCGTTACTGCATATAATTGCAAAAAAGTGCGTCACGGATAGTCTGTTGTCTGCGCTGCCCCTTAATAGTAGGTACAATACTTAGCGCTTAAATTTAAGTAAAATTTTAGTTGTATGTTTGTTTATACAATATATTCGGCCTGGAGTTTGTAGAGTGATTTCGTATCATAATATTTCTAAGTCAATGTTAATCATACCTAATTACCAGGTACAAAGGTCGGTAATGCAAATACAGACCAGCAGTATACGCTAATCAATTGGCAACGGATAAGTTGTTGCCGTTAAATATTTGAGAAGTAGATAGGTATGTAGCTATAAGTATAAACACTGCTTATAGCTATGTAGGCAATAATAATAGGTATAACATTGAAGTGTGCACAACTAATCAGAACCTTCTGAAATGAATACCTACGTACCTTTTACAGCAAAATTCAATGCAAACTGCCTCCATGTTTGGGCATAAAAATAAGGTCACTTTTGTGCATTGCAAGTTACCTACCATTAGATCCATAAGTCTAGTTAAGTGAAGATGTAATGTTCATATAACTCGACGTCATCTTTATCTTCTATATATCTATATATATAAAAGGAGAACTGACTGACTGACTGACTGACTGACATATCAACGCACAGCCCAAACGGCTAAACGTAGGCACTTGAAATTTGGAAGGGACGTAGCTTAGGTACCGTAGGGGTGCACTAAGAAAGGAATTCCCGAAATTCCCACGGGAACGGGAATTAGCGGGAAAATCCTTTTGTATGAAAAATCTAAACCGCTTAAGTTAGACGCTTGAAATTTGGCATGCAGGTACCTTAGTAAATATAAAGTTTAGTTATGGCTGTATTTTGAGAAATTCCCACGGGAACGGGAGGTTAGCGGGAAAAAACTTTTGTATGTATAAATTTAAACACGCGGACGAAGTCGCGGGCAAAAGCTAGTTATATATATAAAAGGAGAAACTGACTGACTGACTGACATAACAACGCACAGCCCAAACGGCTAAACGTAGGCACTTGAAATTTGGAAGGGACGTAGCTTAGGTACCGTAGGGGTGCACTAAGAAAGGAATTCCCGAAATTCCCACGGGAACGGGAATTAGCGGGAAAATCCTTTTGTATGAAAAATCTAAACCGCTTAAGTTAGACGCTTGAAATTTGGCATGCAGGTACCTTAGTAAATATAAAGTTTAGTTATGGCTGTATTTTGAGAAATTCCCACGGGAACGGAGTTAGCGGGAAAAAACTTTTGTATGTATAAATTTAAACACGCGGACGAAGTCGCGGGCAAAAGCTAGTTTTATATATGAGCAATCATCATCGCATAACATTAGGTACCTACGTATACACACAGCCGAATCTCACTGACCATTCTCGCCTCGACCTGACGCGGCACTTTGTGGGGATGATGATTATGCCTATTATTCTAAGACGATATCATAGAATAGAGCGAACTAAAACCAGTGTAGGTGAAGTAGGTACCTATGGAATAGAAAAAATCGATTTAAGAACCGTAATAATGATAGGAACCTACTTTAGTAAGGAGACTTAGTATGGGGGCGTTTTAGCCAAGTTCGAGCTCTAAGGGAACTGGCGACCGCACCTATCATTAATTAAGATATATGTAGGTAATATCAGAAAAATCCTGGCGCGCCGTATAGTAGGTATAGGTCTATTTCATTAGGTACTTGACGCTACGGCATCATCAAATGGAATATGAATTCAAATAACAACAGCTGTTCCCAAACACCTCTTACAAAAAATATGATCTTCAAAAGCCATACAGAATACAACTGTTTAGGTATAGGTATGTAAGTACATAGTTACTTCCCATAATTTAATTTCTCTGCCCAGGATCCGAAAACGGGTCGCGGTTTCAAATTTAACCGCGATAGAACAATCGTCGACCTCAGTGCAATGTGAATCACAGAGGTGTTTGCCAACAGTTAAAATAACATGACTTGCTGAATCAACCAGCGTGTGGGAGTAAGGTGAAGCAATAACAACATTCTTGGAGAACACCTTTTATTTTTCTCAATAAAACAGAATATTATAATTTTTCACTAGCTTATGTTAAAAAAAGTTATGTAAAATAAAAAGAATTAGTAGTTATATCAAGACCTTGCATTCGTTAAAGACGTAGCTATTAAGTTATCTGCAACAATGTCACAGCAATTCCCCAATTTCTAGAACAGATTTTACAATTTTTTTTGTCATAATATTTTATGATGTCACTATTCAGCTTAGAACATTGCGGTTGGTACAAATAATGAAATTTCGCATTCATTCAAAAAATAGTTTCATTTACAATTATTATTTGAACTGAAAATTTACGGTTACTTTGATATACATATATTTTAATGCTACAACAAATTTACACCAGGGTCTATGAGAGTTTCTTAGCTTTCTGGTACAGAGTATCAACAACCTTGCTCATGTGATGGATGGTTTCAAGGACAGTCTCGTATGTTTTCTCCAGGGGGGACTCATCAAACACAATAAGGACGCCTTCTCCTTGGTCCAGAATTCCATTTAATTTCTTGTCCAAAATCATCTGTGAAAGCTTCTTCTCTACTTGGACTACTGGCAGACGGATACAACGGGCCACATGTTCAACCTGCACTCTCATGTACGGCTCTACAATGCGACATAAATTCTGCTCCAACATGGTGTCATACAAGGCTCCAAGGTGGGCGCGTACAACTGCATCCTCTTCTAATTCCCTCTTATAAGTTTTCAAGGCTGCTTGGAAGTCGGCAAGTGATCTCTTATGGGAAGCTGTAGCGACAGCCCGCATCGCTTCCAGTTCTTTCCCAGCATACTTCAGAGCAGCCTTGCTGCCGCACACTGTGCCCACTTCTTCAGCTTGGTTCAACATTATTTTGGACAGCAACATGTACTTTAGAGCTGTTAGTGCCTTAGGACTGTCAGCTCCATCATATCCTTCGAAAGCTTCATAGAAATATGAGTAAGCTGTTTTGAAATCGCGCTCATCGGCTGCATGAAGTATACCGGATTGGAGGTCGAGCGCAGCCTGCATTTTGGGAGGGCAGTAGATAGCATTTGCAGTAGTTCTGGCAGAAGTTAACGAGGCACGCGCTTTTGGCAAATTGCTAAGTGCATGATAGGTTTTGCTCTCTAACAGAAGTACTTCAACTAGTAAGTTCTTATCATCTAACTTCTTGAGCTCCTTCAACAAAGCCGTGGCCAGCTCCAGGGCCTCTGTGTACATACCAGTGTCGAAGTAGAGCGCGATCAGTCTCGCCTCCAGGGACTGTCGTAGAAACGTGCGGCGCTCCTCCTTCGCCCATTCTATACACTCTTTACACAACTGAACTTCTATGCCGATGCCAGCCTCCAAGTCGAGGAAGAAATCAACCAGTGATCGTACCAATTTCGCTGCTTTTGCTTTACTAATAAGGCTCAGGAATGGTCTGGTTGCTTTTATGAGTTCGGCGAGTTCCTTGGCTTTGCCTTCCTTCTTGTACTTCTCGCCGAGGTTCAGGATACCCTGCTCCTTGGCCCTTATGTTTTCTTCGTCATCCTCGGGTACCTCGCCAGTGCTAACCATTTTGTCGGTCATGCGGACGTCTTCGTCTCTGTTAGTCGACGACACGCGTGATCTCTCAAATAACATTGCGCCGGCCATGATGTGGTATATTTATATGCTTACACTAAAAAAAAGGAGAAGTAAACAGTAAATCCACACTATAACAGCTACACTTTTCCTTTGTAATTTTGTATAATCGCAAAGTCATCG
Organism: Conogethes punctiferalis; assembly: GCA_031163375.1. Taxonomy (NCBI): domain Eukaryota; kingdom Metazoa; phylum Arthropoda; class Insecta; order Lepidoptera; family Crambidae; genus Conogethes; species Conogethes punctiferalis. The sequence continues at coordinate 13,722,566 of CM062091.1, forward strand.
ACGACCTCTTTCAGAAACAAATCGTAGACGCGGACAAAGTTGCCATTTATGGAAATAAATATTACTAATTATGAAATAGTAGAAAGCATTTTTTTCTTAATTGTAGTAGTTTTTTCAAACTTTTGTATATCACAAACACAGAATCAAAAATAAATAATAGGTACCGGCATTGTTGAATAAACTTATACAAAATTTGTACACAGAGAAGTCATAAATATATTATTATCTTTAATAACATATCGGACTTTAGGCATCTAGTAGTTGAAATTAGTTTGGCACATAGGGTTATTAATGTCAAAGCTGGTTGGGTCCATGGATGGACGTATGTTGGGTCCAAATGGTCACATGGGTCAAAATCACAGGTCAAAATGATTGATCTTAGTAATTAAATAATATTTCTGACTAGACAAACCTCGTTACCGGCTTGGGAAACCGTCTTGACATAAGTATTTTTCATAAAAAATCTATGTTGATAACGTCAAAATATTGGACTGCAAGAAATCGTGAGTGTGGAATTGTGAAGAAACGAGGAACTAAAGAGACACAGGAAACTGAAGACGTTTGTTCCATTTTCCATTCGATCTAAAATTAAATTAAGATTTTGCACAAGCAAAATGGATGTCATGGATAAAACACAGGACGTTGCTTATTTATTTGAAATGAGTAAAGCTTTGAAACACTTCTATGAAACTCCTGTTATTTTCGTAACAAAAAAAGATTATTCAGATAACATTTTCAACACGATGTGTTCAATGCGTACAGCGATGCAAACTGGTACGAAAGATGATATGATTGACATAATTGCCGAATTCCATTTGCAATGGCTTCACGCCGTTAATGAGTTGGAGAATTTCAAAAAACTTATCAGTGAGCTTCCTAGAGAGGAAATGTATCAATCTATCAGCTACACTATTGATGCTATGTCTTACCGTTTGAAATATTACCAAAGATACATGGAAAAACATCGTACAGGCCTTACAAATACTGACCAATCTAACCTGATATCTGATATGGAAATAGTTGAAGACATGCATAAAGAAGTAATTCATAATTTACTGGAAAAATTAAAGTGTTTCCGAAACTTTGTTGGTAGTGATGAATTTGAATTGAAAGTAAAAGATGCAGTGGAAGAACTTCTGCAATGGTTGGACAAAATTTACGATGAACTTGCATTAAATATGTGCAAGTATATGAATGTAAACGTCCCACATCTAAGTACAGATTTAACAAAAACTCTGCAACAGATTGTCGACGAAATGCAACATTCAGAAAGTGAGCCATTTCAAAAGCTAATAGATCAACTAAAAAAGAAAGGCAAAGAATTAACTTGCATGATAAGGGGCACAGCAGCTCATAATCTTGAAATCAGTAAAGTTGTAGAAAAAATAAGCGTCTTAGAAGATCGCATACAAAGACTTGAACATGAACCTTTATCTGCTGCTGTTATGGCATTACAACGCAAGAAAGAATTTTTGGAGCAACGACTAGCTTCTCTTGAAAATCTTAAGCTTACACTCAAAAGTTTTCATCATTTAACTGATGTACAATTGGATGATCTATCTCAAGAAGAGCTATGCGTATGTGAAGACTTCTACCAGCTACGTATTTTTAACCATTTATTACCACCAGAAGAACGTGAGCGACTTGTAACAGAACTATGTTTTTTATGGGACTTAGCAGTTTATGGAGAACGAAGTCATAAATCGATTATTTCCATTTTGAGTGCAGCTGACATGAAGGAAGAATTTACTGATGAACTTGGGACTTTCTATATCGATGAACATAGCAGGAAGATTTACAAAATTCCAGATGATGATGTACTTTACCAACCAAATGAGATGAATGAACTTGTTCCTTTATCTGACGATGCCGAACATATATATTTTTATGATGAATGTGGACGGTATTTTTTGGATGGCAAATCAAGACAAAGAATTTACAAAGCTCATGCTACAGCGAGTGAGTACATGATGGACTCTACAGGTGTTCTATTAAAATTGAAAGAAGAAAGGGATGGCAAGACATTCTATTATGATAATTATGGACGATATTATATCAATGAACAGGGAAAACATATATATCGAGAAGCAGATGCAGTAAGTGAATATGAAAACGATGGGTTAGGGAATTTAGTTCGGACTCGTAGTCATTTAGATATTTTTGAACCGTGCCCGGACGATGCTCATGTAACAGAGGATTTTAAATATTTAAAACAAACTGTTGGGCCAGCATTACGTGAGTGTATTGCTGATGTCATTTTACATCAACCTGCAGATCCGATTAAATATCTTTCAACAAAACTGATAAAGTATAGGGAAAACTTAGAACTTAAAGATAAACGGGCTAATGAAAAGGAAGAGTTAAATGTTGAAAGAGAAATTAGATTAGCTGAAGAGAGAGCTGCTGCAGAGAGAGCTGCGATGGAAGCAGCGTTACTGGCTCAAGGTGGCAGTGAAGCGAGTTATGATTCAAATTTATTAAAATATACTTCTATGCATCAGGACGATGTATTATCCATTGATTAAATTGCTTTGAAGCAATTTATTTTTAAAAGAAGTAGTTTGTTTTAAGGTATGGAGAAATATCTTTAGTTGGTTGTCTTTCGTTTTATTTAAGAAGTGGTATTTTATTTAACATCCTCTTATTACACTTACTGTTACTATTTTCCGAGTGTTTTATTTAATAACAGTTAACAATAGTCATATCAATTGTCCGTTTAAACTCAACCTCTGCACGTAGAGTGCAACCCATTATGAATAATAGGATCACATATTTTTTCAAATAATTTCTCAGCTTTTTAATTTTTTAGTAGAACTTGTTTTGAATTTAAAGAGTAAAAATCTACTACAGTCAGCCGGTTTGTTATATGATGGCAACATCCCTATTTTTTATCTGTAACACTTTGACAGCTGATGGTCAGCCATATTTGTAAAATTTGACGAGAAGATTCGTCGATTGAGCTCATTCGCGTTTGCTTTTGTTGGCGAATTGCTAAAAAAATCCTAAACAACAAAGTTCAATTATATTTTAATTTACTGAAAGTTAATAAACAAGAAGTCATTATTTTAATAAGTTTTCATGTTATTATGAGGTGACTTAAATGAAAACAATTCTAGTGCCTACGTATTTCCTACAATGATTAATCTTTTAGGGCAAGGTTCCTCAGTATTTTATGTAAATTAGCATGGGTCGGAGTGACGTATCGTACAGTATGTGTTGTCATCACGTGCCAGTGTAAATACGAGTAATAGTCGGGAAGAAGTCGCTTGTGGTTTGTGGAGTTCGTCACTCGCAGTCTGAACTCCTTGACGATATCACGAATAATTTGTGCTCTACATAACTGATGGCTGTTTGAGTGCGGTAGTTTATTGGTTTTGTTAGCAATGGTTCCGAAGCCCCCTCCACCGCCGGGCCCTCCGCCACCCCCAGGGCCTCCACCGCCTCCTATGTTCGGAGGTGGATCTAAAGGGGGTTCGTCAGATGACCGAGGTGCCTTGTTAAGTTCTATAAGACAGGGTACGAAATTAAAAAAGACTGTTACAGTGGATAAAAGTGGACCATATATACCGGGGTCAAAATCAAGTGTGGAAACCAAGAGCAGTGCACCACAAGTTGGGAATGGTGGAGTGAGAAGTGCTCCGCCACTGCAGAATGGCGGTGGCGGCCCCCCAGCGCTTGCAGGCCTGTTTGCGGGGGGCATGCCGAAGCTGAGGCCCACTGGAAAGTTTGCAGGTAAGGAAATTGTTATTTTTGTATAAAATTCTTGATAAAAAAAAAATATCAATTAGTGATCCCCTTAACCATTAGACTAAATTCAGTTGCAAAACAATAGATGCAGATGCAGGCCTAATATGAAATAAAGTCTATAACTGCTTAGTAATAATATATTTGTTGGTGATAAATAAAACTATTTACATTGTTATATTATGCAAGGCAATTTAAATTTTAAACTATAATATTGACCGCCAATGTCATTATATTGAATACTAAAATGACTATGATAAGTAAATCATAAAATAAATATTATTTAAATATTTGCTCTTTAAACTACAAAACAAGCCTTTTTAAGCCCCCCACCCAAAAAAGAATGATAAAGTTTGACATGATTTTGGTAAGTTTTGTAATGGCTGTTTATGTTTACAGTTATGTAGAAAAAGGAAATGGATTTTTATGTTTTGTGGATTTTCAGTGAAGAACTTCCTATAGATCTGAATATTATAATTCTAGTTGATAGAAATTTTCTTGCTATTGCTATCTGATATTATACATGTTGTAGAAAAACTGCATCAAACATCCAGATTGATGTGCTGATTTTCTCAAGGTCTTTTTCATTACAGTGTGTGCAGTTAGGGTAGGTACATCCATTCTTTATAGATAGAAGGCTTGTTTACAACTTATATAGATAACAGAATTTTTTACCAAAAACAAACCAACTTCAATATGGTGACAATGGGACCAACTAGGAAGTGCACCCCTTCAAACAAAAAAAAGATTTTTTTCAGATCGGTTTACAATTCTCAGAGATATGTACCAACATGTCGGTAACAAACAGACAACAACATAAAAGTAATCAGTTGAATTGAAAACCTCATCCTTTTTTATGAAGTCTGTTGATTAAATATATTTGTATAAGAATAAGAAATGCTATGTAATAAATTGTAGTATGTACTCCAGTAATGTTAAATTATACCAATTCTAATTGAATTGGGGTTGAGTTGAGATTCTAATATTTCCTAATAGCTTTCAGTTTGCATGTGTGGGTAAGGTAATGCTTCTCACCTAATATAATAATATGTACATATAGTACTAGGAAGCCCTAGTTTTAGATTAGATAACTGGCATACAGTATCTACATTATCTGTGTAATCAATAAAAGCTTGTTATTGTAATATTGATATGAAAATATATTATATGATAATTTCAATATTTAATTACTTCATCTTATACTATTTTTATGACAATATAAAACATTATGAAATATTGTTTTTTAATAATTTATTTATTGATGTCCTTATATTGTTAACCTATAATGTTAACAATATGGGTCATTCTAAGTTAAGATGTACTTTCGACGGCAACGACAAAAAAATACATTTTTTTTAAATAAACGTCATAAATTACCTATCTATCATTTAAAACTAAATGTTTTCAACGTGGTCACTAAAATTTATTGCAGAAATGTACGTAATTAAGTCACAGTAAGCTCTAATATAAGCAAAATGTCTCTCCCCTGTGCTGTCCCCGAACCGACTTTATTTGTAAATCAGTAATTATGAATGTATTAAAATTCAATAATTACTTTATCATCATTAATTTTATAAAGATAGTTAACTTAGTAATAGTATTTAACAAGTAAAAGTGCTTATATTCCAATTCTTAAAAAAAAATATTAACACCAAAATTTGTCCACCATGTTTCGTGTCTCGTCCCCTGGTCTTTTGTTTTAATTCAAAAATCAGTTTTGTATTACTAGTCTGTAGAAGTTGTGATCTTGAATGCATAGTGTGTAACGTGGAGTTAGCAGCAAGCGGCGCATAAGCAACTGCACAGCCATATTGACGGCCATTTCGATCACGCCACTCGCTGGGCGCAGAAGTGTTTAGTGAATGCAGTCTTTCCCCTGGTAAGTTTTACTTTGCAATTATTTGTTAAAATAATAACATATACTTAAATATTTACTATAAATAATGTATACATTGTTACAATTGTTTGTGAATTACGTGTGAGGAATAGTTTTAAGGCTTTTTTAGATTTCTATCGAAAATATATCTCCCCTGGCGTATTTCCCCTGGCTCTTTTGATGGCAGGGGAGATACTTAATGTTCAGGGGAGATACATTCTTACGCGATTCCATTAATACTTACTAGTTTTCTCTAACCCTTTACTTGGCGTTATGTGTATCTTAGCTTTACAATACAATATTACGTATTTTTTTACAGAAAATGGCACAGCTAAAGTTTTTAAGCGATGGCACGGTCACCTAATATCGTAACAAAATGATGTACAAGGTTTTGGCGACAATGTTGGATGATTTTTACACCAACCTTCAAAATTTGACATGAAGCAGGTCACAGTAAGGGTGTTTGTTCCTGATGGAATGGGTGCAACTTGCAAGAGCGGTGTCATCGACTAGTTGCTAGTGGCTAGTATATATTTCATCAATAGATGACTGATGATATTAAAGTTTTCACCGTAGAGGATGCAGACATAACGAAAAAAAGCAGCAAAATTGGGATCTAGAAGGTATAAAGACTTTTTTAGGCACACTAAAGGTTCACCAAGTTACCGGTTGCGTATTCGTACCCTGCCTGTACGCCTGATATTAAAAAGTTTGAGCTGCTTCCTTGACTCTTGAGTTATGTCGTCATTTTCGGTTAGGTACTTTAGATTCTCCACAAACACATGCTAAGCTAATGATTTAGATGATGAGCCACTAATAAAATTCGTATGTCAAGAATGTGTGAAGAAGCCTCAAGAAATTTCTGTACCTACTACCACAAGCAACCAGACTCCACAGAGAAGATCCAAAGCCCTCAATATCTGGATAAAAATCTTTCTACAAGAGGGATTTTGTACTGGTTAAACTTTAAAATTAATTATGACAATATTTCTTTTATCACCTGGGATCAGATTATAAAATAACAAAAAACTGATTTTAAATAATACATAATTCAAATAAATAAAGATGAATCTTAAAAATAACCTTGTGTTTTTGTTTATTTATGTCTTCCCTATACATAAAGTATCCTCCCCTGGACTGTGTATTTCCCCTGGTCACCTATAAAACGTGATAAATCCAATTAATTGACTGGCCACTTTGCAAACATTATGATCTTAGCAGTTTCCATAATAAAAATGTATACTTAAGTAAAAATGTATAAAAAAATGCCATGCCGCCGTTTCATACAACGAATTACATCTTAACTTAGAATGACCCATATAAGGACATCAATAAAATAGGGTATATTTGACTAGCATCAGCTGGTTCTGTCTATCAAAAAGATGTGGTCAAAAGTAGAAGTCTCTAAGTTCTACAGTATATTCAATTGATAGCAAAATATTTATTATTTTGTATGATTCATCTATATTCATCAATCAACCCATCGCTGTCTACTGCTGAACATTGGTCTCCCTCAGGCCAACCATTCCGATCTTGGGCAACAATCTGCATTCATTCTCGGCCAACCAACACTCTGAAGTCATCGTCCCATCATGTTAAAGGGGTGTCCTACACTTCATTTGGATGTTTACTTAATAAAAGATGTTTATTAAACTGTTTTCTGACTGAACCCTCCCTTCCCCAGGGAGCACACCAAATGGTCAAGTTAAGATGGACGCACCAAAATTCCCGCCGCCACAGCAACCGCCAAAGTCTTCTCCAGAAAAGACCAGACCACCGCACTCAGCGCCCTCAGGCAGCGTCGGAGCGCTAACTGCCGCGCTATCCGAAGCCTTGGCTAACCGTGGCGAAGCGACCACTAGAGAGTCCCCAAGAGAACCCCCAGTGCGCGAACACCATAGGGAGTCTCCAAGGGACCACCCGAGAGAACCGCCGCCCGCTCGGCCCGCGGTCAGGCGGCAGCCCAGCGACATTAGGGTCAGAGGGCCCCCACCGCAACCTCCTGTACAGAAACCAGCTATGCCATTGGTGAGTCTTGGATACATAGATTTTTTTATTAATAAGGAAGGAAGACGAACATCTGGCAGACAACACCCTGGGCCATAATTAAATTAATTAAAATCTACTTTGACGAATATTAGTTCGTATATTCGAACACGGAAGGGATAAATGGTGCAAATGTACGTGGTTCGTTCAACGAACGATCGTATTTGATTTTAGTGGTAGACGTGATGTTAGACGGTTGCCGCCGCTCATAGACTCTGCAATGCCAGGGACACACCTAATCCGCTGCCTACCAATTTTTACAGGATTCTTGCCGTATTAAGGTCTCTAAAGGTTTATAGGAGAAAACTTTTACATTAAGTTAAATTGTTGGAACTCATACCATATGAACCAAAACAGGCTTATACCAAATCAAGAAACTACATAAGTACAGTTCGAAACTGGCAAACATCATACATAATGTACTCGTACCTTACTCAAAAGTCGGCCTGGCTTAGTCTTGCGTTTACTCGTAACTGCAGCTCGGTTTCATGAAACCCGTAATTATGGATTCCCCATTGTTTCCCCGAAATAAAGGAGTTCCACCTAGATGGTTAATTGCGTTTGTTTCTTTAGCAAGAGTGTCGGTTCTGCGGTCTGATGTATACGAATTATCTTGACGATATGGACCTTTATTCGTTCTGCTTTTTTCTTCTCTGTCCGTTCTACCTTTCTTTCAGCTGGTGCTAACATCTATTAGGAGATAAGATAGCTAAGTTATAAGAAAGATAATAAAATATGAGTAATCTTTCACTTTAGCAAACCACCGTATTGAGTCCCGTCAATAGACTTTGCCAATTTTTTGCCTATGGCGTAGGTTAAGGGCACACCTTCGTAATGCTGATGACGATCGTAAATATTAACAGTGCTATGACGCAAGTTATTGCTCAATCAGTTAATTAGTTTGCTTTAATAAGTTCACTATGTGTTCAATGCGTTGCGGCACAGCACGATTGCAAATTCCCCGTTGTTGTTATCGTTTAATTATTTGGTTCAATTACCATGCAATTATTTCCATTAGGCTCGATGTTTTTCATATAGATCGTTGCCCAGTAGAGGTGATAGAAAACATCGAGAGAAAATACTGGTTAATAAGTAATTGTGACGACTAGAATGTTAATGCTAATATCGAGAGTTGCTTCAACTCTGCAATTAATAATCTAAGAGTCTTGACTGGAGAATAGTCGTACAAATTCAACAAGATTAGTCGGATCTGTGATAAAAGCCTCGTTGACATCATAACACCTCCATTAAAAAAGATAATCCGACCCACGCGCGCGTTGGAAAAGGTAAAAATATCCATTGCGGGGATGTCAGAAGTTCGAAACACGTGTGAGCCGTCATTATGCGTCGTCGTGGGTGGATATCGTACTGATTTGGTAACTTTTATTCGGTTTAACCTTGCCCGATGCGTTTAAAAGAGATTAGTTAAAAATAAAACCACGTCGGTGCAATGAATCCGAGTGTTTCGACATGACGCCGATGCACTCGTTGTGGGCTAGGTTGCGTAAGGTGACTTGATGAGACCTGCAATTTGGTGGGTGTTGGTAATCGCAAAAATTGTGGAAATGTGTTTTTGTGGAAATTAACATTTCCAGAATACTTTGGAGGCTATTTGTTTCATTGATCTTTATATTATTTCAATATATTTTTTGATCGATCATAGTGGCGAACTTTGGGAGAGGCCTATGTTCAGCAGTAAACTGATAATGACTTATAATGATGATGAATTTCATCATTACATTTCATGTCAAAACTCATATTTTTTGATATAGAAAGCTAATTAATAAGTAATATTAATCTTTATAATCGCGCAACGGTTCTTTGGAATCAGCTTCCGGCTGCGACTTTCCGAACATGGTTACATCGGAACTTCAAAAGGCAAGCCTACAAATTTCTCAAGGGCCGGCCAAACATCTATGACTCTTCTGGTATTGCAGTGTCTACGGGCTGAAGTGATCACTTACCATCAGGTGACCTTGAGGCCCGTTTGCACCCTCTTTCATAAAAAAATCCCCTTAATGCCCTGATAGTAAAGGTCAAATTTACTGACTCATTCGTTTACAAAAATCTATGATTGATGCGGGAAGTGACCGATATCTGCCACTTATTACCATTATCTATATTAAAACTGATATCGTGAAATGTTTCGCGATTCTGTGCCTGAAATACGTTTTATTTTTAATTCAGACTCGCCTATCTTCTATTAAACAGATTTGCTTTGTGCCATTCAATTATTGTGTCCTAAACTTCCAACGTAAGATCAGTAATACAACATGCTCTTAACATGAATATGAATGTGGTTTCTAATATTTTCAAGTATTTATTTCAATTGCCTACCATATTATGTGTACTTCGTAGAATCTTAAGATCCTTTTGACCAATTGATATCGGTACGGTTCTTATTCCATTTGCGATGTTCCTGAAGCTGCTGAAGCACATAAGTTCACATCAAAAGACGCTATCGAGCCCCCTTTTAGTGTGAATAGTGTTTATTATGCCCCTACACCCAAAGCTTTCAACGGTGTTGGTGTAAAATATAATTCCACGGATTTTTTTTTTAAAGTAAAAAGGGTGTATTGGATTTAACAAACATTGCAAAGATAGCGATATGGATGGGTACATTTGTGTGTACAGTGCACTGGCACAGTGTGACCATAAAACGGAACTACGATGATTATGGAAGTCCATAATTTCAATAAGCGCGAAGGGGGAAGAAGGGGAAACTACTAGCACAGTTATACTGCTATATAAACGTGTTATTGTTATTAAAAGTTTCGTTTTGTATGGGCTAACTATATTATATTTCATCTTCATACACACCATTTGTGCTATAATAGATGCAAAAGTACCATTTATCTCACTGCCAAGTTCAGCGGAACCATTGAGAATAAAAAGGATCAAGTTTTATAGGACATATCCATTGGATCGGAACTAGTGACAATGGTCTAGGGGTGAGAGCCTTCCGCTCCCCCAACAGTCCGGTGATAATGACAAGGCCGGCCTGACCATCATCGTAGTCATTTAGAAAAAAAAAGTGACAATGGTAAAATTAATGAATCGACAAAGAAGGTTGTAGTTTTTTTGAACCCAACCGTTCAAGAGTGAAGAATGCCTATGTGGGGTTGGAGATGAGAAGGTCCCTCTGTGCGCTGTGGTGAAATGATAGAAGTCCAAAGTCCAGGAAAATATATATTTGGTGCACCGTAGAACATAATACTTACAACATATTGTTAGCGAGTGATCGGAATGCGCGGCGGGGAACGACTCTGCGTGCGCTGCAAAACTGCTACTGTAGGCCTCTACACCTACATTGAACAGTGAGGCAGAAAAAATCTATATTGTTCAAGATCGCGTTAAAACATTTTATTGTATGTTACACCAGTAGTACCAGTACATTTGACATATCATCCATAACCGATTTACTGCTTATCGGCGTATCTTATCTTCAGCTTGAAGCAAGTGCAGGCTATTTGCTAATACGAGTATATTGTTTCGAGGTTCGTTGCCATTTCTTTGTTTGTTTTGCACCATGAATGAAGAGGAATTCATTGAATTTCGGAAGATTGTCAGGGTGAGTGTGACGTTGCTTGATTGTTGCTGTTTTGAGGTTAAGGTTCAATTGCCTTTTTTTAAAGTGGTATGTGTAAAACATATGTATAATTTACTGTGAATGTACGTGTGGTGTCACTTTTATTCGTTATTTCTCAGTTGCTTATCTAGATTCATACTTCACTTCGACGTAGCCGACCAACCGAGTTACAATATCTACTCGTCTCGTTTGATTTTTAACAAATTAACAATTAGGTTAATTATAGCTATTAGGTTAATTATGTTACCTAAATACCTAATAGGTAGTGTTATTTATTCGGAGTATTGTCAATATCAAATAGATCTTAGTTTCCCAACATTGTATGCTCTTTACAGGAAAAAATATTCAACCCTATTTTCAGGCGAATCTTTGTACTAGCCCCTCCGAATTGGTCATCCTCTGGCAGATGGAAATGAATCCCAGCCCCCACGAAAAGTTTCGCTCCCAAGAGTGATATTTCCCCGTTCTATTGAGAGCCTATGAAGTAGTGTTTAATTCTTTATAAAAATCACGCGTGCGTGTGAATTATTGTTATGTCGTCATTGGGTATAACTTCTCCATATGATTATGGACATAGATAAGCAAGGATTACGCTGTCACCTACGCGATTAGTCATTATTGTATTTTTACGGAGAATGTTATCATTTGTTTTTTTTATCACCACGCAATTTTCATTTTATTCCATAATCTAGTTAGAGTGTCAGATTTTGGGTGCTGCATGTTTAAAAAGCCATTCTTGATTATGACAATAGAAACGTAAGGTAAGGAGAAGCGCTGAGTGTTTTTCCGGACTTTTTCCTGAATAACTACGTGATAGCCGAGGTAGCCTTGTCATCATCTCTGGACTGCGGGCGAAAGGAACGCTCTCGCTTCTAATTTAGGACGTAAGCACCAGTATTTCCATGAAAAAAAAAGTCCAACGCGACGTGTAATTCCCCATCCCCATCAGTTTTAGCCTATTACAATCCACTGCTGGACATAGGCCTCCCCAGTTGTTCGCCACTTTGGTCAAACATCTGGAGGCGTTGCCTATAGTCGCGACGCTGTGCAGGTGGGTTGGCAATCGCAGGGCGTAGGCTCCGGTGAGGCCCGTCATCGGATTGTGGTAGCAACGATTGTGACGTGCCACCTGTTACGTGATTGGTTAATTTTGACATGGCACTGACATTTACATAGCAACTGACCAATCACATGATAGCTGGACCTGTCTTTTATGTGGTGCCGTGGTGCCATCTGGTTTTCAGAAAACCCTCATTGCCCCCGCGTCTCCTTAAACGTGACATATTGATATCTACTAGATAACAGTGGGTAGTACTTCACCCGTGACCTGTATTTCACCATATTGTACTCGTATATGCCATGAATCCTACATCTCTTGTGCAGCATTAAGGTCAACGTTTTACAGGTAAAGGCCTGTGTTTGTCACAATCAGTCCAATTAACGATGCGTCCATCGAGCAGATTGTTCCGTCCGCATCCTCTGCGTGCGCGCAGGCATGTTGAAAGCGTTCATTGTCGCGACGTGTTCCGGACTTTATTGCGGATGCAACGTATTTGCATTGGAGCGGACAGTTGACGATAAAAAGGTTTTGACTGAGGGCTTTAAACATTTTGATTCAGGTTTCTGTACTTCGTCCTGAAACATAACATTACCAGAAGTCCCTTGACTGGGTGGAGGTTTAATTGAGTCCCGCACTCCAATTTTGAGGGCGGCATAGGTCCATACCCCGTCACTCCCCCGAGTGCTGGAGATACGTAAAAGCATTTCCTCCAGTTAAAAAAAATTTAGTCACTGTGTAGGTTTTGTAATACATAATTTCTTGTACCATTATATATTTGATCGGTTTTCGATCATGCAATCCCTAGTTGAATGCGCTGGATAAATTCTATTCATTATAAAATTGTATAGGGTACCTATTTATAATGGCATTAGTTACCTATTAAAAGTTCTACACGTGCTGTATTCTAGATCTAGGTAATTATGTTTTCCCCTATATATGTATTTCCTCATAAGTCATTTGTTTGCACTTACAATATATTATGTAGTTGTACACTTACAATATATCGAACAAAAATACAAATATTCGTCGCATCAACGTAGTTTCTGGTCGAGAACTTGAAATCACAAACGTACTTATATCACAAAGTAACCGTGTGTAAATGTCGGTAAAGAGAGATTACATAAGGCTGCAACATGTCTTTAAAAGGTTTAAAAGAGATTTCTTTCATTACAGTACAGCGGTATAGGCATATTAGGCATCCTATAATTGCAGATGAGAAGTGGTGTTCGTTTAAACCTTATCAGGTAAATGGACAAATAAAATGTCACATTATTTTAAACTCTGTTGAAAACCTTCAAATATTTCTAAATCCATACACGAAATTAAGTTTAACATGAGATTTAAAAGCAGCTCGCTTGTCTACCAATTATGACAATAAAAAACGAATTATGGAGTGAATGACGTAGCTATTTGGAATTGAATTGTACTAACTCCATTACTTTCCATAACACTGTTTGCCATTTAAGCTGCTTAAAACAGTGTAATGTTGCCCTCTAATTAATTGCCCTGTATCCATTAGTCTCAGTCAACCGTTTGTGCAGATGTCACTTTGCCACTAATGGCACCAATGTTGGCACCAATGCCGGCACCAATGCTTTTGGCACGAACCAGTCATGAACTCATAAGCAGTGATTGCTTTACAGGACGCGACCGGCTGACCCAATTTCACGGTATCGCGACTCGTATAGTGATTATATGCACTGGTGGCAGAACGAAATTACGGAGACAACAGTCAGACCACGTTATTTTAGGGTTTGGTACAGAATTAATGGTCACTTTTGTTCTCCTATAATTCGGGAGACTATCAATTGTAGAAACGTGCTATATAGGGCGAATATGTTAGACGAGAAGGCATTGCTGACTTTTTGTGCATACTACCTACAATTTAGGCGTATTATAGGTAGGATCTATCTGCTCCAGACAATCTTTATCTGGTTTTGTATGTGGTTTCCCGGCAGTCAATGGATTAAGTGGGGAAAATGGAGTCAAAGTGTGGAAAACACATCACGAAACTCATAAAAAATATTTTGTATGATTTTGTATGAACGTTTGGTCCCCTGCTGGACATAATAATCTCCTCAATCGGTCGCTACTTTATTAGCAAATAGTATTATCACTAATCAATTTAACTTTATATAAAAAGTACCATGAAAAAATGCACACTTAAATTGAGTTTTATTTATTATTTCATTGCACAAAATGGTACAAAAGGCAAAATTCGTGCTAGAAGCATTCTCTATCAGACAACTTTTAGATCAAGCAGAGAGCAGATTTGCAGAGAAACACAGTAAAAGAGAAATGTTCAACTACGGAACCGTTAATCCGTACGTGAACACCCGCTTGGACAATTTTATATAGACAACCCGAAATTATACGAATATTATCGTTAATATTGTTTGCAAAAGGGTCGGAATGAGGTAGGCGGTGGTTTAGCGAGTGAGACAGGGTTACTGGACCCTGACATTTAGAAGACATGTTATTTTAACGAAGGAGTAATGTTTGGTTTGGTTTATTTTTCTGCGATACCGTACTTCGTGGTCTCGATTTCTTTTTTCTGATCTTCCCGTGTAAGGGCAGTTTATAAAAGGCAAAGGCGTTTCTTTTTGGAAGGCGCTAAGTTGAGGTTGCTGGTTAAGTTATATTTCAAAGATTAAAGATTCGGTCTCCATGATACCTACGCAAGAAGATGCACCCAAAATGTGTATTGGATATAAACCGATCGATGTGAAATATGACTTGCGCGCTGATGGAAATTATGTTTTACATATCATGCACATACGAGTATTGCAAGATTGGGTAACTCGTTACCCGCCCACTAAGTTATTCTATCATTTCTATGACATTAACTCACAGCGATGAATTTGGTATACCTAAATAACAGAAACCGAAAAACTCATAGTTACAGATCAATTTAAAAAGCTGTTACCAAAAGCTAGCTATTGTTCATTGTCGAATCAAAGTACACCGACAAGGATTTTTTGGCAAGCTGTTGACATTGACATGAGGGTAACTGTCAAACAAAATTGTCAAAAATCGACGTCAAAAGTGACGTTTAGCAAGAGGTAGCTTTAATTCCTGACACACCTTCTGCTCCGCCGCAGTCCGGTGACGAGATCGCCTTGGCTATCGTTGTGTTCATTCAGAGGATAAAAAGAATAGCCACCTGCATCGACAAGTGATAATTTATTCTGGAAAGCCCGCATTGATCCAGACATCGCATGTGTAGTTCTAGTAGGCGTAGGCTGGAGTTTTAAAAGCTTCCGCTCTTGGGGGAACCGTCCTATTTCGATTCGTTAACTGGGCACGAACTGGCTTTGTATGTAGGTAACACTAGATGCAAATATATAAACTACTATTGATAATGCATTTGCAATCCTTCATCATCAGCCACAGTACACTGCTGGACATGGCTGCCTCTCTTGTTGGTCGCCACTTTGTTCAAACATCTGGAGGGTAAAAACCCATAATCCATACCCAACTTAATGAATATAGTCTGTCAATAAAGAAGTCTCTTAATAAAAAAGAAATTCGGATTGGATTGGGCGCTGTGGCCGAATTACGGTCAGAAGGATTTATTATTACTGTCAATTATATTTTTATTCATTATGGGTTTGCGCTTGGCCGCAATTCACCTGGAGTTATTGAAGCCTACGATGGAACACGCTTACCCAGAAAATACCGATTCACCCTCGCTTTGAACACCTAAAGATTATATGTCTCCGGAAACAAACAGTCCGGCAAGGAGTTCCATAGTTTGGCCGTCTCTCGGCGTGCGTAATATCCCAGGGTATAACATATACCAATTTCCAAGCACTACAAAAGTTAAGGCTTGTGTAATGGTCAAAAGTTCCTCTGCGTTTGGTCTTGGCATCGCACAATTATCCACTCCAAACTTAGCGGTTATCCAGGTCAAACTTGGACAAAGGAGACTTTATATAGCCTCTGCTTATGTTGAGCCAGGCTCAGAGGGACTGCCCGCCTTGACGGCCGTAAACAGCTTCTTGCAGGCAACGAATGGATCTCTTCGACTTCTGGGGGGAGATTTCAACGGTCGGCATCCATTGTGGGGAGAGACTGTGACCAACGGGCGGGGGAGGGATGTGGCCGACATGTTCGCGGCAAATGACATGTTTGTCAGCAATATTGGAAGCAAACCCACTTTCGAAACCAATAGACACGGCACACACTGCTCCTCCATAATTGACATCACTGTGGTCTCTGATCAGCTAGTAGATAGGATCCAAAACTGGCACGTTAGTCTTAACGCTTGTCCTTCCTCAGATCACAATGCTATCGAATTTAATATTACGGGAAAAGAGAGACTAGAGCGCACCAAGCGTACATCTACATTCAAATATACCATCAGCAAACCGGGCTGGGAGCATTTTCATGAGAGAATCCCCCACTTTTTCGCGATAAATGGGTTGGACGACATCAATGTTTCTTCATTAACAAACTGTGAACTCGACGATGCAGTCCGAAAAATGACGAAAGCTATTCAAAGTACGTGTGACGAGTCTTTTAAAAGATCTACAGGACGAGGAATCCACAATCCTTGGTGGACCGACGAGCTCGATTGTATGAAAAAGGAATGCATTCGTCTACATCATAGACTCCATACACTTAAATTCCAGGGAAAGCCAATAGACATTACACTTACCAACTATTACAAAGCCAAAACGGCATATGCACATGCTTTATCAAAAGCCTCCACTTCCCATTTCCGCAGCTTTTGTGAGACTCAAGGGAAAGAGAACGTATGGTCTATTACCAACCGTATTATAAAAACTTCCACGGCAGCAAGACCACCTCAAACCCTTCTCACTACACAAGGATACACAGATTCCGGCAATAGTACAGCAGAGGCTCTACTAAAACATTTTTACCCTGATGATGGCCCAGACCACCTGGAACGACATCAAGAACTCCGCCATCTGGAGGACAGCGAACCAGATGTACCTAACGATATTCCTTTCACATCAGAAGAGGTCTGGGAATGTCTCAGTAGGTTTAATCCTAAAAAGGCACCCGGCCTGGATAATCTTACGGCGGATATTTGTCAGGCCTTTTTCAGGAGTCATCCTACATTTATCACCGATATTCTCAATAGGTGCCTTGAACTTGGTCATTACCCAGATGCCTGGAAGCAAGCGTACGTGAAAATCATCCCTAAGTCGAACGCTACTGATCCCACTTCTCTCAACGCTTATAGACCTATAGGCCTCCTCCCAGTGTTCGGTAAGCTTCTGGAAAAACTATTCATCAAACGCGTGTCTCATAAAGCGGAATGTGAGGGTACCTTAAGTCAACACCAGTATGGGTTTAGAGAGCAGAAAACCACCACGGATGCCCTGCAAGCATCTTTGGACGTGATAGAACATGCCAAAGCAGCACGACGACAGATCATCGGAATTTCTCTGGACATCAAGGCAGCATTTGATAACGCTTGGTGGCCTGCCCTTTATAATAGACTAAGACACGTTAAATGCCCTAAAAATATTTATAGACTTATCCGTAGTTACACCTCGAACCGTAGAGTGACTATTGATTACGGAAATGGCTCCGCCACTAAGTCTATGACCAAAGGTTGCATTCAGGGTTCTGCGTGCGGTCCAGTATTATGGAACCTCGTGCTTGACGAATTGCTAAGTCTCCAGTTTCCTTCCGGCATTCACATCCAAGCGTTCGCCGATGACGTCTTCCTGTTAGTAGAGGGCGAGAACAAGGAGATTGTAGAAGCAAAAGCCAAGCCCTTGAAATCATTATCGGATGGGGAAAAGGGGTAAAACTTATGTTTGGACCACAGAAAACCCAAGTCATAGCATTTTCGTCAAAATGCCGGGATGCGAACATTATCTTCGATAACTCTCAAATCGCCATTTCCTCAGAGATTAAACTACTAGGAGTTATTATTGACGACAAACTTAGATTCATAAAACATGCCAAATATGTAATTAACAAGGCTAGTGGTATTTTCCGCAATCTGTGCAAATTCGTAAAGCCTACCTGGGGAATTCAATCTCAAAACGTGGAGATAATCTATAGACAAGTGATTGTACCTATCATCACCTATGCCGCGGGCATATGGGGGTCGGCAGTCAGGTATAAGTGCGTGAGGCGTATCCTCTGCTCCTTTCAGAGGCAATTTGCCTTACGAGCTATCAAAGGTTTCCGAACCATATCTGCAAATGCCGCCCTCGCTCTGGCACAGTTTATGCCTCTACATCTGGTTGTTGAACAGGTGCACGAACTTGAAGGAGTCCGTAGAAATGGCGTACTCGAGGATCTTCCAGAGGACATCTCCCTGCACAGAACCGTTTCAACAAAGGATCTATTACATCCAGCGCTTCGTAAGACCATAACGTATGAGCAGGCAAAAAATATGCAAGAGGTTAAGTCACTTATGCCCAAGTCCGTTGTCAACATTTTCACAGATGGGAGTAAGCTGGACTCAGGCGACACTGGGGCAGCTGCTGTCATCATGCAACAGCACAAAACGACTGTTAAAAAGTACCACATAAACAGAGTAGCATCAGTGTTTCTCACAGAACTATTTGCCATTGACAGAGCAGTGGAGTTAGCTGTTCTGAATAAGTTCCCAAGCTTTACTATATTTACGGATAGCGAATCATCACTGAAAGCAATAGCTGACCGAAGTAACACCCATAAATTAGTAAACCTCATCCACAAAAATCTTTATCGCGCTTCAATCCTTGGGCTTACACCCAAATTTGTGTGGGTAAAGGCACATGTTGGGATCAGTGGTAATGAGATGGCCGACGAAG
Source organism: Conogethes punctiferalis (assembly GCA_031163375.1). Lineage (NCBI taxonomy): Eukaryota > Metazoa > Arthropoda > Insecta > Lepidoptera > Crambidae > Conogethes > Conogethes punctiferalis. Next base: position 13,741,666 of record CM062091.1, read on the forward strand.
CAGCAAAAAGCGCAGCCACCAGCAGAACTCCCACTGTTCTCAATGAATTTCCTATCTCTTTTGCAAAGATAAAGATTAAAGAAAGAGCCCATAAGAAATGGTCTAATGAATACCTCACCTACACGCAGGGACAAGGAACCAAGAAATGGTTCCCGACTATAGACGATATCGCAACATTCCGAAAATACGTCCATCTCACCTTTGAATTGACCCAATTTTTGACCGGACACGGGTACCACAAGGCATATCTGGAGAGGTTCAAGATTTGCAACGATAGCCTTTGCCCGTGCGACGGAACATCCACACAAGACATCGAACACCTCTTAAATCACTGTTCAATTTTCGAGTACGAGCGAGAAAAATTCAAACTTATTTGCGCCAACAGAAAAATAGAACCTTTTAAACTCCCAGAAATGCTCAAAAGTGAACAGGCCACCGAAGCATTCGTGCACCTGGTGACCTACATAGTGTCCCGACTTAAAAATATAAACAAAACTTAATTCTTGCAACTAATTATACTTACCTGTATCCAATCGCAGGTATATAAACATCATAGAACCAACAAATTTTGAATTAATTAATAGTGCCGTAATCTTACAAAATAGATAGTGTTATTAAAATCGCAAAAATTATTAAAAAAAAAAAATAGTTTGGCCGTTCGCACCAAGAAAGTAGAGGCAAACCGCACCGTGCGAGTCCTTGGGACCTGCACCATAAAACGGTGTCTCTTGGCCGTATCTCTACTCGTCCGGTGGTAAAATGGAGCTGGGGGAATCAAATTGTGTAGTTCAGTCGCACACTCCCCAAAATGTAACCGATAGAAGACCGAATAGATATTATTATTAAAAATATTACCATCTTTAGGACACAGTACGGAAGTTGTAATGACTTTTGGAGATATGATAAAACCTTTCAATGACTAATCGGAATATATCTGTTCATAATATCTTTAACATGTTTGAAACGTTCCAAAACTTTTTTACTTTTCTTTTACTACTCAACAACAAGCTTACTCTTAAAGTAACTATAGGTTGGATTTCCACGGTCCAAAAAGCATAAATAGTCGTAATTATTCTAATAATAATAATTTTACTATATATCTGTCGCACTAATATAAATAAGATAAATTTTAGTTTTACAAAATTAGCATATAGATTTATAGCTTGAAAGTCTGGTCTATATTCATTCGCTTGACTTTGCCAGTATTTTTAGAACCTAACATCTGTTTTTATAGCGAGTAGGGATAGATTCTGCAACTGGCATTCTTTTTATATGTATTACTCTTCACCTTGGCACGTTAAATCATTATCAACGCACTAGTATCTCGCAGAGATAAATGATAGCATACGATAAACCATGATATGATATGTATAAACGTTTTAAGGATAAATCTTAGGCTAACAGCAGTAGGTACGATGCTTTCCGAGCTGCTGCTGTATTGTTGGATATTTATATTCTCTTGTTTAATTTACCTTTTCAAAGTAAGTTTTGAATTTTGAGTAACTTGTACAGTAGGTACAAAAAGTCCTATAAATATAATAATTTATTTAATGTTTAAAATTAATATGAGATGCGTAGCTTCCTCGATCGAAAAAATCGAAATTTGGCTGTATTATAAAGATTACATGTTTATGTTTTTATTATAATTCCATTTGATAACTTTGTAGGGGACTATGGCTCAAGGGAATAAGTTCCGCATTGGTTTGTTGTTGTTAAACACATCTAGGACTGGGTTTTGCGTTACATCGCCAATATTCCTAAAGATTAGAACGATCCGGTTAGTTTATCTTCATAATTAGCATTTGGCACAAGACATTTTTAGTGAGTTTAGTTAGTACGTGCCATTTTCGGCATCTCGATGAGCGCCTATTTTGCGTGAAGTGCGCCTTACATTCCTAAGTTCGTTTCGTTCCTGCTATTTCAGCTTCCAGAAACTTTAGAAGGCCTTTTCATCATCATCATCATCACCAGCCCACATCAGTCCACTGCTGGACATAGGCCTCTCCCAATGCTCGCCACTTCGATCGGTAACGGGCCTCTCGCATCCAGCACTTGCCAGCCGTCCTGCGCAAATCGTCACTCCACCTTGCCTGAGGGCGTCCTACACTACGTTTGCCGAGACCGAGAAGGCCTTTTGCCTTGCCGGAAATATCCTGGAGTGTTTTATTAGGACGGCCAAGCCAAGGCACCTTGTCAAAGATGCCACACCAGGACACTCCAACAGTACCTATGTGGGCGAATGTTATCTCCGCCCCTTGGTAAGTTGCAGAGCTGAGTACAGACTTGGGGTTGTCAGTAATGCCCAGGTTGTGAAGATGAAATGAAATGATATGTTTATTTCCAGTAATAAAATACAATCGTGTGTGTACCATGTACAAAAACATATGGTCTTAATTAAAATAAAAAGTTTACTAACTATAGTTCATTCGCGTTAAGAAAATAGTGACTGACAGGTCACTGACAGGCCATTAGCCAATTAAAACGCTAGAAATTATATTTCCACTTGCCTGTCAGTCACTATTTTCTTAACGCGAATGAACTATAGGTACTACAGGAACCTTTAAAAGTTATCAGCGGCCGCTGCACTAGACTCGAGGTCTGTGCCGCAGGAACCATTATAGTCGATGTTTGTTATAGGGACCGTGGCCTGTCACATTCACATCTGTTTAATTTGGGTAGTCGTTACGTTTTTTTTTTGTTTAAGGGGCTGCGCAGACGACAGACTTTTTGTGCGATAGAGTCTGCGTCTGAGACATTTAAAAAGAGCGTCTAGGTCTGCCGACAGAATGATCGAAGATGTGCGTCGTGTGCGTTGAGTCTGTGAAATATCCGCGACAGATTTTTGCGTGTCGTGTGGGTTACTGCATATAATTGCAAAAAAATGCGTCACGCATAGTCTGTCGTCTTTGCTGCCCCTAAATGGCCGGTAGAGCTATTTTCGTTTGGTGGCTGCACATGGCATTAACAGGCTTTATTTGGATTTGACAATAAAAAAGTTTTACGCAAAGGGTTTTCGACTGATATGTGGCTATGAATAACTTCCGTTTTGTGTTTCCCATTGTATACAATTCATCATTGAAGACGACAACACGTCATATAGCCTTTTAGGTCTGTACCTAATGTCGCATAAAATATAAAACTTATATAAAATGTCTCTGCATTCTGGTTTCCCGTGTGCGCATAAAAGTTTGACGACATTTAATGGTTAACGCAAATAAACCCTGACGCAATTAAGGAAGGATAAATAATATAATTAGAACTAATTAAACAAACTGTGAGACACTTTATTAAATAAAATAAGTAGTTATAATTTATGCATGCATTAATTATGTAGAATAGTGTATTTATTTACTTAAAACTTTAAGCTAAAGGTGTATGCTATGGTTGTGCAAATTACTTACTTACTTTCTTTCGTCTAAATATAAAAGTGTGGTTAGAACTCTTTAGTTAAAATGAGATTAACATCAGAGAGGGAAACACCAATTTTAGTGTCTTACCACTAAACAAATTAATAGGTGCAAGAGAAAGCCTGAAATAATGTGCACCATAAATGACCTAAAGAAACAAAAGTTGTAAATAACGACAAACAAAAGCGGAACGTTTATTACTATGATATATGATACATACACGTCTCACCTTGCGGCTTTAACATATTATATATGTTGCTAAGAAAGTGGGCATTTTATCCCTATGTGTGACATGGTCGATCTTTTAGAGGTCCTTTAAAATCGTGATCAGCTACACTGATGGGGCACTGTCTACGTAATATCCATTAGTCATACAGTGTCTTTACTCCGTCACAGCTCTTAGCGGTTTGGTTTTCTATTGTAAATCGAAGTTCGAACCGCAGTTAATAGATTAGTCACAAGGCGTCTTGCTTTGAATGTCAATGATTCTGTGAATCATATCGGTGACACTTGTTTCACTTGACCTCAGGGTTGGCTCTTACATACTCGTGTGTATAAGTTTCTTGTTGTTTAATTAATACGTTGGTCACATATTGGCTACGACCTTTTGACTGCTATACTTTTTTACATTACTAGAAGCCCGCCTCGGCTTCACACGGGAATTAATAATATAGCCTATGTTTACCGGAGATAGTGTAGCTTCCCAACAGTGAAATACAAAATTTTTAAATAAAGTCAAGATACTACTTGACTTGGAGCCTAATCAATGAAAACAAACAAATTTATATATTATATTAAAATACAACATGTATTACAATACAAGATGTCTTTGGTTATTTATTTATTTATAATTTAGAGCCCGAGCAAAAGTAAGGATTGTTAATACCGCTGACATCGTCAAATCAAGAACAAAAACAATTATCACATACGTTACGATAGACTATAAAAAATATGCTTTAATAAGCGACAACCCTCGAATGGCGGCAGGTAAAACTACCGGTTACAAAGTTACACAGACAATAGGCCGGCCGATATTAATTGTTTCTAATATTGAGTAACACTTAAAGGTTTAAGTGTAGGTAGCTGTGGAACGGTTTGCAATCCTATTAATATTCATGTAGTAGGTGCTGTAAAAGGGAATCGCGAAGCCTTCCTGACTCGTATATGATATAGAAGGCGGGCGCCACATCAAACTAACCTTTCATTTTTTCTAACGATTGGTAATTTGACTGGTTAGTCACTTGATTCACTTATTACGAACAATCAAAACGGATATCTTCCATAGATTTTGTATTGCGTAACACAAGTATGACATCATGATTTTCGAGATGAGCAAAACTTTTACATAAGTATTTTATAATTAAAAACTATGATAAAATTAAGAACTGAAATACTCGTAGTTATGGCGCAGACAACTTCTATGCTGCCTAGTCTACGCTAGAGTTTGTAACTCTTGGATTCTGGATTCAAGAAAATTGCTCTATGTGACTTATTGTTGATGGCAGCGGATTTCCACATATGCACCGATGTTTTTTTTTATTTATTTTTTAAAGTGGCTCGCCATAGTGGCTTCCCTACGCCTGATGGAAAGCGAAAGAGAAGCACAAGTCGCTGTGACAACGGGCAAGTAACTGGTCAGTTACCTGTCAGTTGCCACCGCCATGCCGGCCCAATCCTAACCCCCCACGAGCTCCGGAAACCCTACTCACCGGCAGAAACACGACCCAGAGGTCATTTGGCTGCGGTATTCTATAGGGTGGAGGTCCTTCCCGGACGGGCGGCTCAATTCGAGCGAAGATTCGCTATGCCCTACCTCTCTTATGAAAAACATACCGTTATAAAGTACATTGTCAGGTTTGGAAATTGGTGAACAAAATGTATGTAATTGACAAAGGTAAAGGCTATTGACATATAGGTACGGTCAAAGGCACGGTTAACAATATCGGGAGGATTGACCCTTGATATACCTACGTGAAGTTTTTATTAGATTCCTTTACAAAATATGAAAATTGCTTGAAGACACTGCCAACAGTTACGGACTTTGATGAATAAGTACGACTACTATACTACTATTATAGGTACCATACTATTTACGACTGCTTATGAAGAACAACTTGGTTGGTTTTGTAGATATTAAAGTCTTAGGATACTAATAATGTAAGGGAGCGGCCTATAATCTTTTCGCTCCAAGCCAACCTCACCTGCCCGTGGTGCATCCTGCCGAATAACAAACGAGGCGCTGGCAACCGGCTGGTGGCGGTATAACCATCACAATTGAAGGCGTAGCTAAATACTAAAGACCGGTGACGGGCAGCAGCGTCACCGGAGCAAGAAGCTACACGCCCTGCAATCGCCAACCCGCCTGCCCAGCGTGGCGATTATGGGTATATCCTCCAGAGGTTTGCTCTAAGTGGCGAACAACTGGAGAGGCCTATGTCCAGCAGTGGACTGTAATAGGCTGATGATGATACTAATAAAACTATGACTATGTTTTTTATATTTAACGAGAGAGAACGTTATTTTAGAGAACGTTTATTTGTAGTGAACGTATAGATAAGTTCAACCTGTTATTAAAATAAATGTTACCGTCGATATTGCCTATTATGGTGCATTCACTGATATAAAAGTTCAAGCAAATAAATAATAAATGCACCAGATAACACTACATTTTCACACCAATGGTTTCAAACTAAGGTTTTCCCTTGCTTTTTTTTAAATTGGCTCAGCATAGTGGCTTCCCTCCGCCTGATGGAAAGCAGGAAAGGAAGCCCAAACCGCTCTGACTACGGGCGGGAAACGATGGTTCCCAGTCAAAACCTGTACTATGAGTACCATTTCATCCTTGAGTAAATGGTCTACTCTCAAATAGATCCAACCCAAAATGTACCACAGTAGTACTTTAGATTTACCGTAGATTTTCTTCGTTACGGCTTAGTCCTTTTGGTTTTCCATGGTCCACTAGAAAGGCCATTCACACGTGGGGTAGCGCGGTTATATGTAAACTCGGGACGTGACAAAGCATATGATATGCTGGGCTGGGAATCTCTACCAATGGGTCTGATGAGATTGGGTGACATGAACGCTTCACACTTCTTAGACATCATCCTCATATTAAATCAAACTAATTACCTATTATATGAATATTTCCATATTTAAACATTACAAAATTAACTTATTTCTATCGACTTCTGCACTAGTTAACCTTATAGATTATGTCACAAGTGCCAAATTGCGTTGACATGTTAGTTAGGTCTTGGGACGCATGACTCGAACGGATAAAATCAAAATGATCATTCTAAACAAAATATGGTGGCGACTCCAACAAAGTATTAAAACAAAAACATGAATGATGGATATGAGTGGAAAGTGACAGTAATTGTGCAGTGTTTGTGCCAGTGTATGGGGCGTGTGTACTGCAAGTGCAAATTGAATCACATGTATGAGAGAAATAAAGGATGCAATAATTTTCTAGACAAGAATACATTTTCAAGTTATATTTTTCGCTCCGGATAGCGTAATCGCGGAGTTGTCAATCCATTTTTGGCCTTGATTTTATCGCTTAACCGTCAAGTGTTATGGCTAGATTAATAACCGAGTTATGACATCATTATCTGTAGGAAATCTTGTTTGCCTTGTTGTCATTTCCTAGGAATGTGAAATAGTATGTTAAAATGATCGTTTGCAAATAGATCCTTGGTTAAGGGGTCCGAGTTGAATCAGTCGTTTGTTAATTAATATGGGTAATGAGATTACGTCCTCATTAGTTGTTATCTGAATTTCTTAAAGATATCTATCTAGCATTCATATCAAACTTACAATTATTTTTTCATATTTTAGTAGCTAGGATTTTTATGGTTCTTTGGAAACACTTGCTAGAAAACAAGTCTAAAAAATTTGGAATTTTCAGAAGTAAAACCGGAATAAATCCAGTTAATATATCCTCAGCTCAGTAAAAAGGCAAATTAATCAGTATCTAATATTCAAAAGCACAAAATCCGTTAAACCAGTATATTTTTCGGCCTTTGAATATAAATGTTACGGGGTCATCAAAAATTACGTCACCCTTTTGTGGGGAATCGAGGTCGGGTGACAGCCTATACAAGTGTAAGTAAGGAAGAGGGGGATACTTCCGAAAACTTACAACTTTCACTTTCTTTATACTCGATCAATTTTTAATATGCAACTTTTTAAAATACTCTACCACATTCCAGAAATATTATGATGGATATTATTTAACGGTATTTAACGGTACGGACATTAATAAAGTATTTTTAGCTCAAAAGAGATGTATACGTGCAATATGTGACATTTCTTCAGACGTCTCCTGTAGACCATATTTTAAAAAGTTGAATATCTTGCCAGTGACGTGCCTTTATATACTGGAGATAAGTATTTTTGTAAAACAAAATTATCAAAAGTATACGAAGGCGAGTGATGTGTTCGACAGAAGCATTAGAAACCCTAACAAACTGTTAAATAACACACTTCCGAAAACGAAGCGGTTCCAGATGAACGCACCCTCTATGTCCATAACTATATTTAATAAGTTACCTGACATTATAAAGCAATTACCATTGACAAAATTCAAAGTAGCATTACGTAAATGGCTGGGGGAACACGGTTTCTATTCTATTGACGAATTTATGAAAATTAAGATTTAATTTGCTAATTTATTAATTAATGTTTGACATAATATGTGTACCTATAGAATAAAATAGTTACCTACTTAATGTTGAAATTATTGTTTAACTCTTTATATTTTCTGTTTGCATGCTATAATAAAATAGTTAAATAGGCATAAGGAATTAATTTAGAAAACATCTGATGTACATTACCCTATTTAGAGCAAATAAAGAATTTTGAATTTTGAATTTTTGAATTTTTAACAAAAGATGATACCATTTTATATACAAGCGACATTATTTTTTTCATCATTATAATATTAATTAGTTTAAAATAAATATAATGACATATTTATAATTTTGTAGGCAGGATGATTAACTATTACATTGTTCCTGTCTCTTTGAATCACTTTACCTTTAAAATGACATTGTTATTTGCGTATCAATAAATAATTCCTGGTAACAAATATACCAACAGGAAATCCTTATACCTAGGTATTACATTTTCTGAAATTATTTGCTGTATAATAAAGCCATGACCGACTTGTTTAGTATTTCCATTACTGAACGGCAGGAAAATGTGAAATACATGAAAATTGGTTTATAGCAGTTATAGTGATTAAGCTAGAAACTACAACGCGTAGCGTTTGCTGTTTCCACCTTGCTTCACAGTAGAAAAGTTGGAGTTTCCTAAGTACCTACTATAGTCGCCTTACTTGTTACACACAGACAGCCTGTATCTTCCTTTTCGAACGAGCATGAATTTCTTATTCATCTTCTGTTCTCCGAACGAATCTTCGTCATTCCTTTTTTTGGAACTATTATCTCTTTGCGCTCCGTGTTTTCCCCCTTTTCCCTAAATCATGACCTACTCATGTCCTTTTTTTTTACTTTATAAAGGAGATTCTGTATCCTTTTGCTTTCTCCACCGATCTCCCCCATGTGTTGATTGTGATGATTCAATTTTCAAAATATTTGGCAACCTACTTTCACTCTGTCTCGCTTCAACCAAGAGCTTCTTACATCATGTCTTCCTTTTTTTTTGACCCGTGCGTCGCTAGAAATTCACACTCGTCAATTTAGTGCGAAGGGCTGCTAACCTTCCGCTTGTGGTCACCTTTATTAGTCACACGAATCATCCGTGACTCAACGTTATCACTTCGCGAGGCCAACATTGTATTAAAATACATGAATCATAGGAAACTATACTATGTTACTGAGCACCGAGATAGGGACTGGAGGTGCATTTGTTTATTTTGTTTGACGGACATAGGAGTGTACGCTGATTCATACGAGATCGTTACGATTGTTTGTTTATATTGTTCTCACATTTATATATGCGTATTGTACAACTTCGGCCGAGGTTATAGGAGATCGTCCTTTTTTTGGTACTTTTTTTGTGACGTAACTTGATGTCGGTATATCCGTAATGAGTGGTAGGCTCATTAGGAAAGGTTTTTGACGTCTGCTTTGGCGTCCGTTGACCCAAGTCTGTCGAATATCTTAAAATGCTATATACTTATTTGTATATTTACTCGGTGATGGGAAAAGCATGGAGTCTATTACAATTACCCCTGGTGATGTGATACCCCTGGTGTTGCAGGTGTCCATTGAAGCAGATGAAGCTATTCACATTATCCCGAGTCCGGTTTTATATAAATTACCAAAGTATGAACTGGAAAGGAATTTGATTACTTAACCGCAATTTATGCAACGCAAAATACATGTATAACAATAATTTTATTTCTTTTAGGAATTTCCTTATTTGTCTGGGTGTTTTAATTACGTATGTATTATGTCTTATTTTATAAGACAGGAATAAATCCCGATAAAGGATTCCCATTTTAAATGAAACTTGATTTAAAATTATATTTAGCTGTTATTAGTTAACATAATTCGTTTTATTATATAGATAGCACAAGAGGTTTTCTTTTTCCCAGATTCCAGAGGCAAAGCCAGTGGCCAGTGACCGTAGACTTCTGAAACATCCATTCTATTGTTATATAATTTACTTTAAAATAATTAAAAGTAAACTATTCTTCATGGCCAGTATGATCATTGGCTTACAATAGCTTACATTGAAAGGGAATCTATTTCCCAGGATACCGGATATAATGATGCACGCTCAACGGGTTATGTTTAATTACACAATGATACATTTATTACGATACCTATAAGTGTGCATCATAAACTATTATGATAACGAAAGCGATAGCAATTGTTTAATAGAATACTTTATTCTTTTAAGCATCCATTATCCATCACACACAATCTTTTTTTTTATACTCGTAGTAGCTCCACATAATGGCTTACCTACGCCTGACGGAAAGCGAAAGAGAAGCCCGAGTCGCTGTGACAACGGGCAAGTAACTGATCAGTTACCTGTCAGTTGCCACAGCCATGCCGGCCCAACTCTAACCCCCCACGAGCTCCGGAAACCCTAATCACCGGCAGAAACACGACCCGGAGGTCATTTGGCTGCGGTATTCTATAGGGTGGAGGTCCTTTCCCGAACGGGCGGCTCAATTCGAACGAAGATTCGCTATGCCCTATGACAGTATGACCCGACCGGATAGATGTTGGCGCTGAACCTAAAGGCGTATGTGTTATTGTAATCACTTAATTTTTACGTTTATTGACCCCATTGTTTTCATTTCCCATTGGTGGACAATAGCCTTATCCGAACATGAGACGCGATCGCCTAAATTGTTTGAACCATCTCGGTCTTGTCAATGACCCAATGACCTTGTCGGTGTATCTTTTAGAATTATATTTAGGCTTTAGTTTATCTTGTAAACAATTCTTTGGTTACGTTCACACAATATAAAAAAAAGAAATTAAAAATAGTTACATAGGAATCTACATACTTTATTACGGGCTTAATCAAACCGGGTATCATTAAGTTGGCTGTAAAACATCCCAATGTACAAAAGCTCGTGGAAGCCATTGGTGTAGCGTCTGATCAGGATCATACTTCTCGCTGTCCCGTAAAATGGAATGGGTCCTAAATAGCAGTTGTCGTTTGTTGCAGAGTTCATCAGACTCGGTGCTGACGACGGGCTCGCTGGCGGAGCGCATCAACAACCTGCAGCAGACGTCGGAGCAGGCGCTGCCGCAGCATGTCGCCACCACGCTGCAGCGGAACAAGAGCTCGCTGCACAACGCGGGGCAGGGCGCGCTTGGTAACTATGCCACATTCCTTTTACCGCTCCTTTATACATTCTTTATACTCAAGCGTGGATCTGTCACCGGAATATAGCAAGAATCGTAAGTTGATCAATTTCCTAGGTAGTAGTTCCTAGATTAACTTCCGGAAAATAATAAACGGCAGTTGAAATGTATTATTTAACGTATGTATTTTAGTAAATTGATCATTTTACGGGGTCTTGCCGTAAAATCATCCGACGAAGGTAAGGTGAACGTTGATTGGTTCAATGGCTCACGTGGCGTTATCCCGGCAACCAGTCAGGGAACAGTGTATTAAGTTACGGGTAATAGTGCACCGTTAAATAGTACATTGAGCAACGATTGGCCCATTTGAGGACGATTTTACTTGTGTCAAAATCGTAAATTATTAAATGACTGTCAGGCTACCGTAAGTTGATCAACTAACTGAAATTCATTGAGTTAAATAATACATTTCAACTACCGTTTGTTATATTCCGAAAGTTAATCAACTACCTAGGAAATTGATCAACTTACGATTCTTGCTATTTTCCGGTGACATATATATCAACATACTGGCCTATTGGGAAGCTAGAAATAGAGCATTATTTGGGGCTAAACGTAATACCAATTTGGTCACGCAGTACATTATCCTTTCCAGGCGGCAGCATGACCTCTCTCACGTCTGCTCCCCCTACGCCGACGCCCTCCTCCTCCCTCTCCACGTCGGACCTGTCGGAGCGGCCGCGCGTGTCGCACGGCAAGCCCAACCTGGCGCCCAAGCCGCCCGCGCAGCAGGACACGAGGCCCTCGCCGCCGCCCAAGAAGCTCATCATCAACGGGAAGGGCGCTGCCAGGACGCAGAGTATGAGGATGCCGAGGTGAGGAGTCAATCATCTCGGGACCTCCTGACACAAGTATTGTATAATGCTTACTAGGCAGGTCCCGGCCTTGGATTATTGATGTACTGCAAGAAATTATGCAATAAACAATTTTTATTAAAAAAAAAAATCATCATCATCATCAGCCTATCGCAGTCCACTGCTGGACATAAACCTGTCCAGCTGTTCACCACTTAGGGGGAACATCTGGAGGATTTACCCATAACCGCCACGCCGAGCAGGTGGGTTGGCGATCGCAGGGCGTAGTTCTACGCTCCGGTGACGCTGCTGCCCGTCAACGTCCTGCGGTATTTAACTACGCGTTCAATCGTGGCAGTTATACCGCTACCAGTCGGTTGTCAGGCTTGGAGCGAATAGATGTCGATAGTATTGTTGGGTTCTGAGCTTTCGATATTATATTAATACTAAGTAGCTACTGCCTGCGTGAATATTTTTATAAATTATAGCCTATATGTTAATCCAATGTATAAGCTATATTACTGTAAAGTTTCATTAACATCCGTTCAGTAGCTTTTGCGTGAAAGAGTAACAAACATCCATCCATCCAAACAAACTTTCGCATTTATAATATTAGTAGGTAGTAGGATATAATATTAGTAGGATGACGTCATATATCGTAAGTCTCACGAAAGCCCACTCGCTATCTGACATCGGCAACAATAGTTAATTTTCTGAAACATACGTACGGAATTTTGTTTTGATAAATTATTCTAGAATTATGTAGTGTTTAACGATCAAAATAATTCCTTCAGGTCGCCGCCAGTTTCGCCTCCCTCGCCGCAGGCCGGGAACGGCCGGCCGCTGAACCTGCCGCCCACGCCGCAGCACCCGCCCATCGGAACTAAAAACCCAGCCTCGCATTTCGGTCAGTCAACATTTTCATCATCAACAGCCTATTGGGATGATGACTACAAAAATAATTTAATGTCCATCAGATAGATTAATGAAAAATATTGGATACGTATTTTTTATTTTGCCTCTTGTTCAAAAACTTACGAAGATACATTGATTTTAAATGTCACATGACGTCACGTTAGAGTACAAAATATACTTTAACGTGACGTAGTTAGCCCCCACTCCGTAACTTTAATGCGCTATATCTAAGTATTTTCTTGTTATTTCGACAAAACAAAAAATACGGGTCTTATATTTTTTTATTATCTAAGAGACGACGGACTAAATATTTTCTTCATTTTCATACCTTGTCATCATCCGTATTGCAGTCCACTGCTGGACATAGGCCTCTCCAGTTGTACATCACTTAGAGCAAACTTCTGGAGGATATACCCATAATCGCCACGCTGGGCAGGCGGGTTGGCGATCGCAGGGCGTAGCTTCTCGCTCCGGTGACGCTGCTGCCCGTCATCGGCCTGTTGTATTTAGCTACGCCTTCATTTGTGGAGGTTATACCGCCACCAGTCGGTTGCCAGCGCCTCGTTTGTTATTCGGCAGGATGCACCACAGGGCAGGTGCGGTTGGCTTGGAGCGAAGAGATGATTGGTTGCTCCCTTATATCCCTATTTTTTGGTAATGGATGTTGTTAATAGGCATGATGAGTAATTTTTTTTTGGATTAATATTGATGCATCACCCAATTATAGAAACATTGGTGAAAGAATTACTTCGCTTGTATGAAATGTCCCCGAGCTATCCCAATTTCAAAATCACAAATATGAACTCAAAAACGCTTCATGCAAACCGATAGGAAAGCGTGACGTCACGTTTTCGTATTGCGTGGTGTTTTGTATGCCTCGTTTAAGAAACTTGTTAGATGGCTATATTAAATAGTGCGTTTATGTTATGGGTTTCATATCAAAATATGTTTTAATGAATGTACCTTAAACAGTGTTATAATAATTTTTGATTAATTTTACACTTTTGAAATTGACTTTCCCGATGAACTTTGAAGGCATATCGCGCTCTTAATTTGTAAAACAATTTTGTTGTAATTTCTCAAATAAGTGTTATTTTAATGGTTCTTTCTGGCAAACATCAAATAACATGGAAATTCAACCATGGTCGTCTCCCCTATCATTATGTCCAGCTGTGCAGGCCTCTGACGGCGCGTGTGACGTTGTACAGGTACGCTCCGCGCGCCCCGCGGGCTGCGGCCGCCGGGCGTGTGTCCGCCGCCGCCGCCCACCGCCGCGCCGCCGCCGCCGCCCGCACGACACGCCTCGCTGGCCGCGCCGCCGCCGCCGCCGCCCCACCACAGGCAGAACGTGAGTACACACACTTACCACCACTACCAGCCTTGCTCAGTGGCCACGGGGAAGAACAAACAACAACAAAAGTGTACCGTTTGCACGAAATATAAGCCGGAGTCCCGACATCTGGACGTTCACTGCCGTGGCCACGGGTCCCCTACGTAGCTTCGAACGCCGTTGTTGCGAAGCTCACTGTTTCGATTTTTTTTTGACTGCCTCATTGGTTCGAAAGCTTATGGACTCGAATGATGTAGTCGCGAAAGACGCTGATTCGAAAAACATCTTCACTGCCTCATGTCGTGTTTTTTTTTATTCATCTTTTTTGTTAATAAGTACTAATAAATTTTGATTGACTCGGAATATGTTGTTTTATAACCTACTTCTTTAATTACTAGTTAATTTATTTATACACATTAAGACTTATAAAGTACTAAATCAAAGTCACCAGCATTCGACATGGCTGCCACGGCATGCATAAATGGTTGAAATGTGTTGCCGCTGTGGCTGCGGCATCAGCCCTACGACTATACGTCTTGGGATCGAGAGATTCTCACTAATGCCACTGCCACAGAGGCAACACTTGCCGCTGATACAACAGCAATACGATGATGATGATGACTATTTAACGAGGTAATACGTCCTTTTAGAACACACATAGTACACAAAGCAACAACAGCAATGGTAGTGGGTCATGCGTGGAGGCGGCCCCGTCAACCCGCCTGCCCTGCGTGGCGATTATGGGTATATACTTTAATAGGTAACGTTTGCCCTAAGTGGCGAACTACTAGAGAGGCCTTTGTCTAGCAGTGGACTGCACTAGGCTGATGATGATAAAATAAATAAATAACCCAAGACATGCCACGCTGGGCCACTCATCGCCATCTAGCCCCAAAGTAAGCCGAAGCTTGTGCTATGGGTACTAGACAACTGATAAACTTACTTAGATACTTTTTTTTTGTAAATAAATACATATTATACATAGAAAACACCCAGACCAATACAAACAGGCATGTTCATGAACACAAATGTTTGTACTGTGCGGGAATCGAAACCACGACCCTTGGCTCAGAGGGTAGAGGTCACTACCAAATGAGCCACCGAGCCTGTCATGATGATGACTACTTAACGATGGATTATGTCCTTTTAGAGCACGCACAGCACACATAGCAACAACAGCAACGGTAGCGGGTCATGCGTGGAGGCGGCCCCGCTACCTCCCGCCCGAGGTTCGTCGATGCGTGCCTCAGAGCTGGAGGCTCGCTTCGCGTCGCTGTGGGCGCGGCCGGCGCGCTTCCCGCCGCCCGACCCGTTCCTGCGCGTCGCCAAGGGCTACAGCAGCGCCACCCTGCACGGTAAGTACGCGTAGCGACTGGATAGTGACGTCACTGACGCTGGCTTTACTTCCGATACTGGGGCCGTACCACCGACAACGAAAACGATCGTTCGTTGAACGGATCGCTTACTTTTGCACCAAAATCCCGCCCATTTGCCCCTCTCGTGTTCGAATATCCTACTAATATTATAAATGCGAAAGTTTGTTTGGATAGATAGATGGATGTATGTTTGTTACTCTTTAACGCAAAAACTACTGAACAGATTTTAATGAAACTTCACAGTAATGTAGCTTATACATTGGATTAACACAATAAAGGCTATGTTTTATACAAATATTCACGCGGGCAGAGCCGCGGGCAGCAGCTAGTAGGAACTAAAATTCTTCAAAGTAGATTTTCATTAATTTAATTCATATACTCGGGACATGGGAGATACAAATGGGAGGGATTTATGGTGCAAAAGTACGCGATCCGTTCAACGAACGATCGTTTTCGATTTTGGTGGTAGGGACCCTGAGGCCGAGCGTATGCTGAGACGCGGGCGCAACGTTAGGGCAGTTGACGCAGATGTAGGGTCAGGGTCAAAATGGCTGGTGTACCATAGCGAAAAGAATTTTATTAATTACTCAAAAATAAAAATACATCGTGAAAAAAAAAACGGACACCTGATAAGTCGGGTAGATGTGGGAAGGTACCTGGGTAAAGATGATGGGTCGCTCCCTGACATCCCACATATTTTCGGTGAAATAGGAATGTTTCCGGTATCAAAATAGTTACATTATATTTAGTCCGTATTTTAGATTATAAAAATATATTCGACAAAAAATTTTTCCTTTTTCATTTAAACTAAAAATAACAAACATACAAGGCATCAAAATTTAGGAGTCTTTGACCTCACTCCGTGCGACAAAATGCCACACGGCGTGACGTCACGCGTAGGTTACTTTAACATAATAGGCATGTAAAATATAATAGGCAACATGCCTATTATATATTTAATGTGTGTTGATTAAATATTGATATTTAATTAGAACACCCGCCACCTTGATGTCAATATGGCGCGGATGTACCATATTTTCGAAATTATTCTGAAGACGGAACAGATTTTTCAGACCGAGGTACAAAATAGTACATTTCAGGTAGTAATTTTTTTGGTAATTGATATATGATACACCCGCTATTTTGACACTCGCAACAGGAGAGACGTATGCCAGAGCCACAGCGTACGTAGATCTCAAATGTACCGTGTATTACAAACCCTATTGTCCTGCACTGCGTGAACATGCGCCGCCTGCGTCTCGGCATACGCTTAGCTTAACTCCTACGATTTACGCTGCGAGTGTTGCTGACGGGTCACCAGCACCACTCTCTACATCTATGCCATAATATAACAAAAAGGGGTAACAGCTTTCAACATTTGTACTTGTCTTTTTTGAAGCCTGATTATTTAGCTATTCGCCTCTCGGGTCATCTTTCATAGATACTCTTTATATCTGGAAGTGCAGCGAAAGGCAAATAGCTGTATCGGTTTCAGGGACGTTAGTATTTATCGTATGCTTGTTAAGTACCCATCAGCAACGTATCACGCTATATGGATTCTCAGCTAGTCGGTTTGCGAATATTTTTGGGTTATTTTCGTTGACCCTACCAAGCTTGCCCATTCGTGGATCTTATACTATAGAACATAGTAGGTATATTATTAATATTATAATTAAAGTGAACAACTTTTGTTAACTCGCGATTAATGTAAGAAGGTCGATTATTATCGACAACAGTATTTGAGTTCCTTCCGCCTCGCTGAGAAATCTTCTAAAATCTACGTAAATTACAATGGTAGGAGTTGTTCTAGAATTACTATCTACTGTTCTAAGCCTTGGTACACATGATTCCAATGGCGAGTATCATTCGTTTGTGCATTTGTATAACTGCCTTGCTTTGGGGACGCCATCATTCGTGTTTAAACTTAATTAGGTTTTTATATCTACAGGTGACCAAAAAATACAATATTAATTATTAATGTTAAAGAAATATGCGTTTTTTGACGTAATATCTGTTCTGCAAAAACCTAATAAATACCAAATTATATGAATGTGTATCAATGGCTTGCATTATTCCATAAATGAGTGGACGCTAGAGGGTCGGTAATGCGTGCCTTATTAGCATAAAGTTGTTGTAACAGGTGTTGTTAAAGAATATAAATATATAAATATTACAGTAACTATTGTCACTTTTAAATAATGTAACTTGTACTGTCAGACTTACAAATTTAACGAGAATTGCATAGCATTCAACTAGCTTTATATGTAAGCAATCGGAGATTTTATACTGTTTTTTTCTATCAATATTTTACCTTTCCTTTTCAAATCCCGTGGAAAAATTTGTTTGCATTTATTTTACTTAATAAGGAATAGATATGCGTGTTTTGTTATTACGTAAATTCCATTTGGTATGTACGCTAAGTACTTTTGCTTTATTATTTTTACTGATTTTGTAGTTGCTATGGAATATTGAGGATAGTAGTAGAAGCATTAGATGGGGCAACGTAATTAGTCAACAATTGATAGATATTTGTAGTTAGTGCTAGTTGTATGTGCCTATAGAAAATAGGGTGTGGGACAAATTAATGAACAGTACAATTCCTCGCGAGAGGAATAGGAACTAGTGTACATTCGACGTGTTTTCGAAGTATCGACGAATCGAGACGACTTTATATTTGTGTTATAATTTCGATTCGTTCGCAGAGTATTAATTATTTTGACTGATATACGAGTTTGAATTACTGGCTAGTAACTTAGACGTAGTAACGATTATAATTTTGATAATAGACAGAGCAAAGCGCACACAGACAACGTTCTGTATGTATAGTCATATGTAAAATTTGTATTAGTTAGATATTAATTTTTTAGCATAGGTAGACATTCATAAGATATCGACATAATAATTTTAGTTTATTATTTCTTAGACTATGAGTCTTAAGTCAAATTAAAAATATTATTATAGATACCAAAATTTATGGAGATATTTCTATTTTAAATTGTTGTTCAAATGTTATTTTGTTAAAATATTCTGCTGCATGATTGCATGTGAAATGTCTTTGAAAGTTACTTCAACTTTTACAATATCTCTCTATACTAAGAGTAATTGAGATACTTATTTCGCACTTACCTTTAAAACTTTCGACACTTTAATTTTCATAATCCTTCTGTAATGTGTGAGTAGTACATTTTGTTAAACGAAGTACAGCAGATAAGTGAGTGTATCGAGCGAGGTTGCATTTAATTGGTCATTCCATGACATTGATTGTCTACTTTTTTACTTTATACCAAGTTTATCAGTGTTTTCAGCAAAACATATATTACCCCACGGTTCATGCCGACTAGACTTGTTTCATTGCACATTAACCAACATACATACAATACATTTCATTGAAACTGTTTTTTTTTCACAAAAATATTTTGTTTTTGTCTAGCACATTCACGGCCGGGGTACATTGGCATTGAAAGTCATTTTAAACCAAATTAATATCTTCATCTACTGTGTATGTGTGAAAGTATATTTTATAGTAGCATACTTGTAGTATTCGTCATGTATTAATGTTTTTAACGTTAATAATATTTTTGACATATCTTATATAGAGCATAGTTTTATGTTGAGTCATTATTTAATTACATTTAGTAGTTAGTTATTATTCCCTCATGATGGCGAGAATCACTTGTATATTTTTAACTAACATTGGTATTATAAGGGAAATGTCTAAATTGAAATTATTTTAAGTGAACTAAAGCCGTTGTTTGAAAGTATACGAGTGATTATTGCTGAGCATTGCACGATGTAGGAATGTTATACATTGTTTTAAAAAGGTATGTAGATGGAAATTGTTGTGATCTATATAAATATAGCGAGGTGCCATTTACTGCAAATTTATGTACTTTATCGTATATGTGACGGCTTATAATATTCACTTTGTTTCACCCTATTATTAGTTAATTTAGCATTTCACTAAGATACTTAACTGCACTTGCGAATTACCTATAGAAGACGATAATTTACACTACCTATGCAGTATTGATGCAGTTAAGAAATTTAGTGAAATGCTTCTTATACGCTTTTATATTGAAGCAACCGGTATTGTGATAGTGATGTCTACGATGCTTATTATTTATATTATTTTTTGAATAATAAAAGATTAATAATAGTTGTTCGTAATTTCATTCAACCCAATAACAACTGTGTAGTGATGTCGCTTACTGTGTGATTCGTCTTGTTGCGTAAACGTGGACTTAGATTAGATACATCCAACATTTGTGTGAAAAAAAACATTGAAAATTTTTGTTGGGTTTATACTCGAATATAAAAGATTCATAAACTTATTTTATATTTATATTATTGCGATTTGCAGCATTGTGATCGTTATAAACACAAGCGCATGTATTTATCTCTGGTAAGTTATTTTATTATTATATTTTATGCATGATAGTTCGTAGTTTGCATTTGAGCATTAATATATTAGCTTGCATTAATTCAGTAACATCTAGCCCTGGCCATGATTTGGAGATCGCCACGCATGTTATCGCAGCATTTTTGGTTCACGGTTGAGGTGTTAAAGCATGAAAACACTGAAGTCTTCGTCTTTACAGCAGCGAGAGTAAATATATTGTAAGCGGGTGCAAATAAGACAATCCATAAAACGTAATTATATACGTGATTTTGTCTAATTTGTTTCTGTGCATGCCATCGTAGGCCACATTTCTTTAGTGATCGGGGCGTTAGTGATCATAATAGAATGCTATATTCAACGTGACATTAAATGATAACGATATTTTAAGTATAATTCATTAGGTGAAAGTACTACTTGTTGAAATCACCTGTATAATACACTAAATTAAATTAATTGTGTGCAGTTTGTGGAAATTTTGAGCCCGTAGCATGAATTTTTAACGTTTTACGATTAATGGTTTGAAAGACACGGCAGATAAATTTTCACAAAAGCTACGAGTCGTTTCGTCGGAGACAGGATAGTGTCATCGAAATATCTTAATATATTCTATCGGGAGGGAACTAAATTTAATCGGGCGACTAAATCTGGTTACTGAGTTGTACTATTAATGCTTGTATCACTTGGATAACTGTCAGTTACTAAAGAGTACATAATCTCATGTAATTTTGTCATGTGTCTTCGTACTTACTAACTCGCTCTAGTAAATAGCAGTTCTGAATGATAGAAGCATAGGAAGGTGCGATTCCGTGCTGCCAGATGTGGTTAAACTTCAGGTCTTCAAGTTCCTACGTGGTCATGGTCACGGTAAAGCGATATCTTAATTGAGACAAAATCAAGTGAATTCATGGTCGCATTCACAAACGTTACTATGCATACACACGAACGTACCTACCCAAAAACCGATAGGATTTTGGGTACTGTGCGTCCGCGCGTCACATAGTAACGTGTGTGAATTGACCCAAGGGAGAAACTCATCCGATCCGACGAAACGACTCGGCCTACTCGCCGTTGTACTAATGTCTAAACGTTACAATTGGGGTGCACAGCGAACAAGGCGCAGGCGCCGCCGCCGCCGCTGAAGGTGCCGCTGGAGGGCTGGTCCGGGACCTCCAGCGCCTGCTAGCGAGCGCGGGGGGCGTCGCCCGCCCCCGCCCCCGCCGCCGCCCCCACCCGCGGACACACCGCCCACCTCGCGCCCGACGCGCACCCCGCGCACGCGCTGCTCGCCGTCGCGCACGCGCTACTGGGGCCCGCCAGCGCCATCGCGCAGCCGCCCCCGCCCCCCGCGCGCGCGCCCCTCACCGTACTCCCCATCGACGAGCTCACCATGCCCGCCGACGACGTGAGCGACCTGCGCGACGTCGTCGACGCGATCAACCGCCTCTGCGACACGATGAAGACGTCGCACTACGACGACGTGTGCGACGACTCGCCGCGGTCGCAGTCGCCCGAGGCCGCGGTCGCGACCGAGTGGACTGCAGCAGATGTCCCGACGGACGTAGCGTTTTCGCAGCCCGATGCTACGCTCTTACGAACCGAGGACACAACGTTCTCGCAACGCAACGTAGCGGTCGCGTGTCGGCCGCTTGCAACCGAGTGGACTGCGAGAGATACCCAACCCGAGTACGTAGCACTGTCGCAATGCGAAAACGTAGCGCTGTCGCAACCCGAGGATGTAGCGCTGTCGCAAACCGAGGACGTGGCGTTCTCGCAACCGCCGGAGGTCTCGGACCTCGCGACGGAGATCCTCGGCTGCCTCGACGTCGCGAGCCCCGAGTCGCTCCAGCCGATCGACGCGCAGGAGCGGTGGAGCGACTCGCTGTCCTCGCTGCCGGTCGAGACGGTCACCTCCGACGCGGAGCCGGCGGCGCACTGCGAGCCCCCCAGCGAGATGTACTACACGGCCTCGTCGGAGGTGTCGCTGCTGTCGGACACGGAGGTCCCGGAGCGGCCGGCGGCGGACGACGACTCGCCGGACGAGCGGAGGGACGACCGGAAGGAGTGCGTGATGGCCGGCCACGTGGCCGCCATGAGGGAGCGCTTCGAGAGCATGACGCGCACCAACACGCCGTGCCCGGACCTCGCGCGCTCCGCCTCGCCCTCGCTCGACGTCTTCAGGAACGTCACGCCGTCGCCGGACAGGTTAGGTTAGTTTTTTACGTGTTCCTTTCCTCTATTATAAAGGTCTAGTGTAAGGGTCTCCCTCACAATTATCGACGCGGAAACTGCACACACCGGCACAAAAAAGCATTTGTCTATGAAATACGGGGTTACTAATGCCGTCGTAGGTATGCAATTAGCTGATTAAGGCTGACTCGGTTAAAGCCGATTCCGAATCGATAAATGTAGGGAGACCCTAAATGAGTGATAGTGAATGAAAGGAATGTTCCCGAATTGGGGTGTTTCTAAATAGTTTGATATTGGTTCAGCCTCACCCATAGGTACCCTGACATAACGTAGACAATACAAGATAGAAATACTGCGGTAATGCAGTGGCGCAGGGTTGTGTTTGTTGTTGACGCAATAGTTAAACGACTGCAGCTCCGTCTGTTAGGATGAAACAAACAAAACACTCTACCTGTGCCGCTTCGCTACCTAAAAACTACTCTGTAATGTATCTGGTATTCTGGCACAAGTGACTGATACATATTATTGGGATTAGCTTGGAAACATGCTGCTGATTATGGGCTTCCGTAAATCACAAGGTTTGGTGGTTTTAGCCCGTGTGTAGGCCTTATGAAATGTTCACGCTCTATGCCAGTCAGGTGACTAGAGTAAGGACCTGTGTATAGCAAGCTTTTGGAAAATTAACTTGTATGCTAAATGGTGTCTACAATTTTTTTAAGGTAACAGAGGGTAGTAATTTTTGCAATTAAATCAGTAAATTATTGCATGACTATGATCAATATAGTAAGGAGACCCTTCGCTATAGTTCGTAATTTGCCTTTAGAATTCTGCGGGGCTGTTCACAATGTCCATTTCCGCTCGGATTCGGAAACTTTGAATGAATGTCATTTATATTTGACATTAGTTGCACTAGTTTTACTTGTGATATTAGTTGCACTAATGTCAAATTTGAATGAACATGCTGAAAATTGCCGAATTTAAGCGGAAATATAGGTATTGAATAGCCTCGCTGGTAACAAATCATTGACGAATAAATATTTAGATAATTAGCAAAAGTTTGCAGTGGTCGGAAGAGTTGTGCGAAAGACTCCCGTAATACTAGCTAGATTTACTAATGGATGCACTTAGCTACCAATAAATTGTGTGTAATGTCTGGATCACGTTTGAGCGGGCAGAAACTTTTCGATGTATTCAATATTCTTATAAATATTTATTATATCGGTTGTTAGGTTCGAGTGACACCAATAAATTAATGAAGTAGAAAAAATCGTGCCAACGTTTCACATTTAGCTAAACGGTTGTGATTATTTTTGTAGCTTCGTGTTACTCGAGGGTTGGGATGACTTTGAACAGAAGATTTTGGAAGTTTGAGCTATCACAAAAGTTTGGGACCGTTTTGTATAGAATTTTCAAGATAATTCCAATATGAATGATAGTACCAGTGGGCTATTTACAATATAGGTATATTTGCGCTCGAAATTTGAATAAACGTTATTTAACGTTTGATTTTGTACCAGACTATGTAATATGAATTTTGAATGAACGTTTCCGAATCCGAGCGAAAATAGGCTTGCGAATAGCCCCACAGGGACACTGTGTTGTACTGATAGCACTCTGCTACGTTACTTTAGATGTATAGTTCATTCGCGTTAAGAAAATAGTAACTGACAGGTCACTGACAGGCCACTAGCCAATTAAAACGCTAGAAATTATAATTATAAATAGTCAGTGACCCGTCAGTCACTATTTTCTTAACGCGAATGAACTATAGGTGAGTGGGTCATGTTACCCCAATCTGTCAATATATCTAGGTGCATAATAAATAATGGACTATGTATAGGACACTTAGAAGTTGAAATCGTTTGGGGAAATTTGACAGACGGGAGTAGGATATAAGTGTGGCCGTTTGTCTGTACATACTTGACGTTTCAAACATAAACATTTGGTGTTGCCAAACTTCCTAAATCGTTCCCAGCGTGGTCGCCCCGATACTCGTCTTATGCAATTCGAACAGGTACATATCGTGAAAGAATGTTTACTAGTTTAGTTGACGCATAGTCGTTTGTCGTGATCAAATGTAACGAATCATGCAATTATTGAAGTTTATTCTACATTGTATTTATTGTGATCTTGGAAGCTCAAATTTTGTAGTTTTCTTACTGAAATTATTATAAAAGTAACAGCAATTTGTAACAAGTATTATTATATACCTTATTATTATATTCAGACCAAGTAGGGTAATGTGTTATAGCTTAGCTTTAGTCTTTTAATGAAGAATAATCAATAATCATTGCCAATCCAAGTTTAAAATTTAAACGATTTTGAAATCGATCTAATATTTAAAAATGCATTAATGTTACGTTTTGAAAGATGCCATAAATAATTTTAAGTGTAATGTTAAAATTTGTTGTCAAATTGATTTAATAGCAGCATTTGTTTTTTTTTGGAATTAATCTGTTGTGAATTATTTACCAAAATATTTAATTGGGTTACATACTTATACAATTCATTATGGTGATACTAGTTAGATATATTTTTTATTTCTAAGCCTGTTGTATTGTATTTCATTAATCAGTGTATGTATGTCCTTTATGTAAGGGTTCGGTATTATAACTTTTAATAGTCTAGTGGTAATTGTATGTATTATAAATGTGTTATGTGTACAGACAAGACCTTTTATTATTGTAATTCAATATACGGCTTTATTAATGATCAAGTTTAATTGAAACTGCTTTACATCTCCTCTTACCTCTATTGGTCTAAACTAGATCATGGGTGAAGAACCTTAATTGTAATTTATCCTTTGACTCCCGGAATTATAGCCACAAAATAAAATCAATTGTTGAAAAAAGTGTTAGGTACGTCTGCGATTTCCAATGAAAGCATATTACATAGTTTTCTTATGTACTCAAGTGTCTTGCACCTCATACTCGATACAATATAGATAAGTATTGAAAACTAACAACTATGGGAAGTAAGGCATTTATAATGGCGACTGAGTGTTTTGTGAATAGGTTTTGGGGTGTGCTTCAAGCTGGAATCCTCATCTCTGAAACCTGCATGAAAACGAATTTTGACTATGCCAAAAAATAGTCATGAAATAGTCATAAATAGTCGCTAAGTAAAAAAAATAGTCGCATTATAGTTTCGGAGTTATAGCTATAGGTTGGTGAGGATTCTGGCTTGACGTTCAAGCTGTAATCCTCACCTCTGATGCAAGCAAACGGCAAAGTCTATCGAATTGGTTTATGTTCCAAAAAATAGTCATGAAATAGTCGCAACGGCATACCAAATTTCAGAATTAGTCGTTAAGAGATTCCAGAGATATAAGGGTAGGTTGGTGAGGATTCTAGCTTGAACATTTGAAAACTTCAAATATCTCCGAAACGGCTACGATTTTCGATTTGAGTTTTTGCCAAAAAATAGTCATGAAATAGTCGTCTCCAACGGAAATAAATTTGAGCTGATTTAATTTGAAATTAAAAAGTGTTAATTTTTCCCTACATTTCTATGGAGGTACAGTCGTGTACAAAATGTTTACTTCATTTTATACCATTGTAAAATATTTCGCTTGAACTATAATATTTCGTCAAATTAGGTGTTTTCCAAGACTAGTGACTAGACCGAGTGCTATTATGATTAAACAAATAAAAACAAACATTTATAATTTTTGTAGCTATTTTTATTTAGTACAATTTAAAGCTTGAAAATGCGTACATAACATGTTTACATTAAAAATAACTAAATATAATGTTTATATCACAACCGAATAATAGGTATGCCGTTCGGGCATTTCCATGCTAGCTTCGGGAGCGCTCGGCCTCATAGTCTCCGTCCTTTATGGTGCCCCCGCACTGCCGTTAGATAATATTTGTAAACATTTTCTAGCATACATTTATATTTTATTTTATTTACTCTATATTATGTATGTATCTATTAAGTTATTTAATATTTTAATCCCTGTTTAATCCTATCCCACTTTGCAACACTCTACCTACATACATCTGTTTCTGCTTAGTTGACCGGTAGAGAATGCCTACACGGCATTCGATCCGCCTTTTGTGCACTATTTCTATTGTGCAATAAAGATTAAATAAAAAAAAATATTTACTAACAGATGTTGTCAATTGTTACATTTTGTTAGGAAGTGTCACATGTTATAAGTGCCCGTACACTGATGAAAAATGTTTACTAACATTTAAATCTGGCATTTGCTTACTTGGTTTTGCGTTCTGAGGGAGTGTCTATACAAAAATGGAAGAAGAATTGCCCATTAGAATAGCTTTTAGTTTTGTTTACAAAAGAAGAAGCGATCTTATTGGATGCGCCAAACAAAATATAACACTTATTTTATTTTGTTACTAGCTGTGCCAGCGGCGTCCCACGCGTGGATATGGGGTTTCAAAAATAACCGACTTCCACAAAATGGTACCCAGATTTTAAGTTAGACCTCTAGAGGTTGTTGGATTGCTAGCAATACATTGGTGAAACCGCATTTAATTCCAAGCAGTAGTTTTCGCGTGAGGCGCGATCAAACATACAGATAAAAATTTCTCCCGTTTCCCCAACACTTCCCGCCATTGCTCTGCTCCTATTAATTGTAGCGTGATGAAAGTATACTATAACCTGCCCCGGAATATGAAGAATAATCGTACCAAGTTTCGTTAAAATCCGTCTAGTAGTTTTTTTTCTATAACGAACATACAGACAGACAGACAACAATTTTACTGATTGCATTTTTGGCATCAATATCGATCACTAATGACTCCCTTATAGTTATTTTGAAAATATATTTAATGTACAGAATTGACTTCTCTACATATTTATTATAAGTATGGATAGAAGATAACTTGTTATAAAATGTTTACTCAGTTACGAAACATTTTCTAACATGAAATAATTTTTAACACAATGACATGTGATTAAATGTCTGCTAACGTTGCTAAACATTTTCTAACGGCGCGGCAGTGTGGGAGCACCATTAGTGTCTTCCCACAATCATCGTCGCGGACATTTCATTGACTTGAGTATTTTGCTTGACAGTCACGCCATCTAGTAAGTGTTGTGGAACTAGCTCTAACCATTTTAAAAACGCATTGCTGTGATATTAACATTAAAGGTAAATGTGAAATATATGTAAAGATCAATAATTAAAGCTCATAGTTATTCTTTTTGCTGGGTGGGAACAGGTCGGTAATTGTGTATTATATGTACTGATTTCAGATTTAAACAAGTTTTGTACTAATATGCAAACTTTATATTATAAAAATAAAAATAGCTACATAAAAATGTTTGTTTTTTTTGTTTAATCATAACAGCTGCCATGGAAAATACCTAATTGAACGAAATATTATATTTTAAGCAGAACATTTCACAATAATATCAAATGAAGTAAAACATTTTGTATACAACTGTACCTCCAAAATTGTAGGGAAAATTATAACTTTTTATTTTCTAATTAAATCAGCTCAAATTTATTTCCGTTGGAGACGACTATTTCATGACTATTTTTTGGCAAAAACTCAAATCGAAAATCGTAGCCGTTTCGGAGATATTTGAAGTTTTCAAATGTTCAAGCTAGAATCCTCACCAACCTACCCTTATATCTCTGGAATCTCTTAACGACTAATTCTGAAATTTGGTATGCCGTTGCGACTATTTCATGACTATTTTTTGGAACATAAACCAATTCGATAGACTTTGCCGTTTGCTTGCATCAGAGGTGAGGATTACAGCTTGAACGTCAAGCCAGAATCCTCACCAACCTATAGCTATAACTCCGAAACTATAATGCGACTATTTTTTTTACTTGGCGACTATTTATGACTATTTTTTGGCATAGTCAAAATTCGTTTTCATGCAGGTTTCAGAGATGAGGATTCCAGCTTGAAGCACACATTTTGGGTATTGTTGTGTTCGCGCGTCGCGAGTACCTAATGTTTGTGAATATGGGTGTTGAACTCCTAGGATAAAAATCGATATCCCCAAGTTGAAACTGCAAACACAAGCTACTTACATGTAATAATCGTCATGTAGGCAAAAATTTAAAGAATTTATTATTTTTATGTGCCAAACCATCTTCAAAATATAGTTATCTGTTGGTTTTATAATACTGGAATATGGCAATAAAAGTTTTAAAATCCAAAAATGTATTTTTACACTAATAAGGTTCTTTTCACCCATGACCTAAACCATTTATTATGTACGAGTGTCGAGGCAGGCCAGTCTGTTCTATCGCCACTCACTACTACCGATGAGGCTACGAGATCTATTCGTAGTTCTCGTTATGTGGTTAAATATGATTCTCATTCAAACAAAGCACATAATAATATAATAGTTTCTCGCATCCTCAAGACATGATGCAATGTGAATGATACATCAATATACTTTGCAAGGTGTTCAATACTATTACTGTGTTAATCTACGTCTCCTCGACACATCATCACCACAAAGTTAAAGGAAATAAATCAAAAGCAAACTTGTATGTTCAGAGCATTTAATCAGTAAAGTAGTCAAAATTCTACAAGAATAGGCAAACGTCACAACTTCACGTGGAAACGCTTAAGAAAAAATTTCAAGGCAGATAAACATTAACTCGTCGCTATGATCCTTACGCACTTAACACCAGAAATTTAAGAACTGAGTATCGCTACTGTGAATCTGCCGCGGACAGTCTACGCGATAGCTCGCGACAGGTAGGAGCGGAGAACGAGCGGTCGCCGGGACAGGGGGCCGCCAATCCAACAACGCTAGTTGTGACAGCCAAGTCGCCTGCGCTCGCCGCAGGGAACTGCCGGCCCAACCTCGCGCCCGCGGGCGACTCGCGTCACCTGTCCCGCGCCCCGGCTTACCTGCGCGTCGGTATCGGTAGCGGTATCGGGAGCGGCTATCGGTAGCGCGGCTGCATCACCGGCAGGCCCGGCACGCCGCCCGGGAACATGGCGCCCATCGGCATCATGCCGCCCGGCAGCAGCATCCCTGCGCAACAACACTGGTCAGCGGCGGCCGGCGCGCGCGACAGGGGACCGAGGTCCAACACGCGGCGCGCCGCTGTGACTGCGCCAGTCGCCTGTCGCCCGGCCCGGCCCAGCCGCCTCCCCCCTCCCCCCCCTCCCGCGACACATGTATGCACGAGGTGTGGCGACTGATTAAGGTGCAGTATAAGCGAAGGAACACAGGTAGGTAGGATAAATAATTCACATGAAAAATCACACTTCCAAAATACTCGGCGACGTATCGTATCCGTAGTCATGCATGTTCAGTGTGATCCGAGATGGTTGCTCGTAGAATCCAATTCAGCCAACGACTATTAACTCGTTCGGTTCATGCACATTGTAAAGCGACAAACTACTGTACGTAAATATAATATTAGTGTACCCACCCGTAAAACCGACAAAAAGTCACATTTTATATGACACTACGAGAAAATCGAGACAGTAATAAGATAAGAGCTACTACAATAAGCAAATCCATTAAGGAATGTGAATAAAATTACCGCTCATTTTCATTCCGATCCTCCGATAGTGCGGATGGCACATCAAAATCACAGTTTTACTCTTGACAGTGTTTGTCTACGGACAGTAGAGTCGTTAGGGTGAGAGCCCGGCGTGTTAGTGGGTGTTAGGGGGTGAGTATCGGACAAGCTGGTAAGTGTTACATATGAGAGGCCGCGGCGCCGCAGTGCTTACGCTACAGCAGTCCGCCGCCGCCTGCGCCGCTAACTAACTCGAGAGCTCGTCCGCGCTCTTAAAACAATCCATCATCTTATGTATAGGCAATACAGTGTTACACATAAACCTACTGCACGGGGCCTGCTTGGACATGGCATTTGGAGAATTGGTGTCGTGGAAAATAGAGAAGTATTCTGACAATGCAATACACTTTAATCAAACTGAAACACGCCATTTTCCACACTGATATTCAGATATTATCATCTAAAACACATGAAAGTGTAAATATCACTAATACTGAGCAGAAGTACTAAAAAAAGGAACTTAGGGGCATTACTATTATAAGAGAATATTAAAACTAAATGCACCTACTCATAGGCTAGTCTTAGACTCAATAAATGCGACTTTATACTGTCGAGCAATGTGGAATACTGTTGTTATAAAAATATGACCGCGAGTTAAGACCATCCGTTAGTATTCACCTGGTGTGTATAGCAGTCTTGTTATTCATCTTTAACATGTAACATTGCATAGAATATTATTTTTTTACTCACGTCTTTGGCTTCTTGTACAAAAAATTTAACAATTAGTCTCATGGACTTGGACCATACTGACATCAAAACTACAATAGTAAAGAATAGTGTATAAAGAAATCTGTGCAACATGTAAAGTAACAAGTTTTTAACCTGACAATAACATACATCCTAACATTTTATACTAGTCAACATGTAATTTCAAGGTAAGAAAATTGATTTCATATACATTTTTACTGGGGACTATAATACCATCATAACACAGTTACCTATCATTACTGAATATTATATATTTTTTGATGTGATATTATGATTATGCTTGTACATATAACTTGAATTCACGAACATTCATGTGGGTTTTATCAGAACATTTCGATTGGATTGAAATGTTTTGATAAATAAAATTTTCAATCACATCTATCATAGAAGAAATGTATGCCCGGCTGTGGGTATTTACAAGAAGTAAATAGGATTTCCATTTTCATAAAGTTCAAAGGTTTGATTGCATAGTTATTTGGTCATTTGACGCTACATAGAGATAGCAATTCGGAGTTAATAGCATGGAAGTATATTTGTTTTGGAATAACAAGCATGCAAATGAGAACAATGAATTGTAACGATGATTATGACATTAGATTACATTTTATGAGTAATGAAGAGAAGTAAGTATTATTCTTCTATATGGCAACACCATAACAGTAAGTGGATTTACAAAGAGATAAATGACGAAGATAGATAGTTTACATTATAAAGAGTGAGATTACAATGATTTTTAACACCATGGATTTAGGTTTACCATTCCAACAGGATAAAGAAAATGTTATGGGGGAAGACAATAAAAATGACCAAATAACTATTTTGTGTTAGGCGTAAACTAAAACCACAAGCATAGAATTGGTATCAACAAAGTATTTTGAATTTGTATTTCCAAATATGTGTTAGTTTTGTCTGTACGAATCTGATTTAATCAATAGTAAGAGTTGTCATTATTCTTTGTAGAACAGCAAGCATTAGACACAAAATCCAAATTATGTCGTTTATGAATCTAAATAAGATCTATAGTAAATTAACTCTTTCACTGTCCAGTACAAAATAAATATAGTCTGTTATGTATCAAATGTGAGATAAAGGAAACAACAAATAAAAAAAATTACTAGTCAAAATAAGTTTCTAGAATCCATATTAATCAACCCTCTCCACGCTTGATCCAGACATACTAAACATTACGTATTTTGGAACGTAAATAAGATTTATGGATCAAATGTTAATTACCCCACAGACAAAAACAATTTAGATAGTTATGTATCAAATGTGATACGTGTCAAAAGTGTTACAAGGAACGCGGGATCTGTCTCTACCTAAATACCCACAGCCGGGCCGCGTCCGCCAGCGGAGGGCTAGCGGAACGCGTCATAGGACACATCGGACGCCCTCGTCAGCGGAGGACACTGGTACTGACCGGGCTGCAGCGGGCGCATCAGGTTGAACTGCGGCATGACGGGCAGCACGCCCATGACGGGCATGGAGGGCATGCTGGTCATGGAGGGCATGGACACGGGCACGCCCACGCGCAGCGGCTGGTGCAGCTGCATGACGGGCGGCAGCAGCGGCCGCCGCAGCGCCTGCTGCCGCGCCGCCGCCGCCACCGCCGCCGACATGTGCGCCGCCACCTGCAGGCCGAACAGCTGCGTCAGCGTTAGCGCCGCCCGGCATTGGGCCGGCTGCCTGCCCCGACCGCGACGGTCGCCGTACTGAGTGCTATATACTATACGGCTCCGGGAGCCTTGGTGTGCCCACTAGTGTCGCTTTGGAACTACCGATAGTTGATCTTGGAAAACATCTATAGTACACCTACTTATGTTGTGCTGTGTTGTGGAACCAATCCTATAAATATGTATAACCCTTCATTTCCGTGCTTAGGATCCCCAAGATACTGGGTGTCCTGGTGTGGAGCCCATTGTTAAGCTCTTGTATAATCATGTGTCTTTTTTAGAAATAACATTTTTATTTATTTATTTGGTAAAACAATAAAAATAAGCATCGTAATCAAGTGTATCGGTAATGTAACAATGGATTTACATTAAGTGGATTTTGAACGATGGATTGTACTAATACAGTACAGAATCGACAATATTGCAGCTCAATGTAGACAAACTATACAATAGAATCGCGGTGTCATAGCATTAATATTAATAAATATGCCAAACGATAAGTTCACTTTGATTCAACTATCGATAGTGGACTTTCCAGCAACAACACTAGTAGGCAGTCACAGTTCGCGCCGCAAAAGAGACATTAGACTGCTACGATAAACTTTGTAAAACGTAAATAAATGGTAGACATAGATTTGAAGTGGTTAGATACATTTTTGTATTAAAACCAAGTTTCATATTTTCCTAGCTGTATAACCATTTATACAGTTAGAAAAATATGACAATTGTTTTTCATACAAAGAGCCTCTCCATGTCTAGTGCATGACTTGGTTTATTGTCTCTTCCACAGCTTGAACCTTGCAAGTAGCCGATGCGCGCATTGCCCTTCAATTGTACAAAACACGATTCTAATATTTCGCCGCCGGTA
Source organism: Conogethes punctiferalis (assembly GCA_031163375.1). Lineage (NCBI taxonomy): Eukaryota > Metazoa > Arthropoda > Insecta > Lepidoptera > Crambidae > Conogethes > Conogethes punctiferalis. Next base: position 13,774,710 of record CM062091.1, read on the forward strand.
CGTTTTATACGCACACAATAGTTTCTATTGAGTGCTTATCAGATTAACTTTATCGAGCCATTTGTTTGTATAGCGCCGAGTGGCACGATTGGTGGCATTACACGCATCGGTACTCACACTTTCTGCTACTCAATTTGAATCATTTGATAATTGATGATGACTTTCTAGACTTAGGCAAACATCAAATATGTAGTATTAAAAATTTTAAAATAACACCATTGATAAAGTCATCAATACATTAGCCAATTCCAGACATAAAAAATTACAATATGTAACAGAAAGATCTAAATACTTCTTGAATGTGCAAGAATCTAAAACCAGTAAAAATATCAAACCTTTTTGTAGTACAAACATAAATTGCATTCAGTTGCATAAGAATGATAGCAATCAATTATTGTGCAATTCGTAATACGTATATAATTTACCAAGAAACCCAAAACACAACATCCACGTATCGGGAGAGGCATTCGTCCAATGAACTAACACAATAATAACAAGAAGCGGGGCTGTCCACCACCAACATATATAAAGCATTACCAATAAGCGATTTCTCGGAAAATAATGCAATTTCAACAAATTCCATACTAATCACTGACCTGTATGCAGACACGTTTTGAGGTTTAGTGGATCTTAAGTAACACTCCTGTGTTACCAGTCCAATTGATCGATAGTAGATGTAATTGGTGGACATCTTCTAGATCAGTATAGAAGAAACTATCAATAAACGTCTACCAATTGAATCTTACATCAATCATCGATTGGTCTGGATACACCATATATTAGTCATTAGAAAGCGTCCCATTACACCAATTTTATTTGGAATGCTCATAAAGATGCTCCGAAGGGCAGATGAACCAAGTTTGGGACAAAATTTTAGACCCAAACTCGGATTATATGCCAATTGAACATTAATGTCATGCAATATAAGATCTAACATTCAACTTGATATAATTTTTGTTTTGTTAATAATTGAAGTCTGTTAAATATCATGCAAATGTATAACGGTTAGAGCATAAGTCATGTGCATTCTATATAATACATGTGACTACCAAGATATAAATAAGAAGCTATGTTGCATGCCAGATCACATGGCTGTTATATAATAAAAGACATATTGATTTGTTTCGATACTTCTTCAATACCCAAGTAGTAAGCTCATATGATTAAATCTTGGTCATGGTATTAAGAATCATATTTTTTTGGAGACTCTAATACATAATCTTATATTAGGAATCAATTGACTAAAGTTAGTTTTTATGTTGGGTTTAAAGTTTAAATTTTGCAATCAGTCACTTGACTGTGAGCAATAGGTTGAATGACATTTCACAGGTAGAGGTGAATCCCAGTAGGGACACCAATTTTAATACTCGGCTATCAGTATTCAGACTTTAAGGCGAGTTAGCATTAAAGCTTTATTAATGTGCGAGCTATGGAGATGATAAACAATAAAATCTCTATTTATTTATGTGTTGTTATTCAGTGTATCTTATTTGATACAACAAACGATAGCATACAGGTCAGTGAACTTTAGATGCAATACTGAAAGCCAAACGAAAATTTCTACTTCCACTGTCGGCCGTCAATGGAATGCCATTACGAAAATATATACAATTTTTTTTACAATATATGAATATACTTAATGATGAAAAGCTAGTTTCTGTTATTTTACTCATACTTTTGTAAGTAAATGATGATATTCTGTATAACAGTAAAAATACATAGTTTCATGGTGGCATTCCTTTAGATCCGTAGGTATATAGGTATTACTATCAATGAATTACATAAATGATAGTTAGATGACGCTATGCGATCATCTCTAGATATGAACTAGCAATGCATTTATCTAATGTTTAAATAATGTTATCGATAGTTCACTATCTACGTTGGGTAAGATGAGCGGAAGTATCAACAAGTTAAATCTACCAACAGGTAAGTTTTGACCATCCTATTAATAGGATCAATATTAACTTTAGGCATGACTAGTGGAAGTATAACCGGTCCAAAGCTACCAACAGTATCAATATTAACGTTTGGCAAGAGCAGCGGAAGTACAAACATTCCAAAGCTACCAATAGGATCAGTCGACTTCGACAAGACTGATTAGTCGCATAATGCCTAATTCGCAAAATGGCCACCGAGTCTGAAAGGACCTTTAGCTAAAGGGCCTTCTAAACGGCTGGAATGATTCTCGGTCGGGTCAATCAGTTTTTGTATTTATTCTACACAGTCTGTGGTTGGCCACATTCGTTATTACGAATGCAGCCTGTCAGCCTCCCGACCGAGACCGTCGGCATCGACCAGATATTGGTCGGACAAGCGTTTTCTACACTGACCATTTTTATATCAACCCGACCAAGGACGCGTCGGTCGGCGGTCCAATCCGACCGAGTAGAAGGCCTTCAGCCCCGCCCCGAGTCCGAAAGGACTACTTCGGGAAACGCCCACTGTTTCCCGAAGTAGTCCTTTCGGACTCGGGGCGGGCGAATTAGGCAGTATGCGACCGTTCGGTCGCGACCGGCGTGCGCATCGCCAGCGGTGGACAGCCCGGCGGAGCGGCACTCACCTCGGCCTGGCTGGTGCCGGGCGGCTGCGGCGGCGGCGCGCGGCGCGGCGGCGGCCGGTACCGCGCGGCGCGCGCGCGTATCTCCTCCAGCGACACGTCCTCGGGCGGGTGCACGATCTTGGAGCCGGCGCCCGTGGCCGTGACCAGCGGGCACGCGTTGGCGGCGGGCGGCGCCACCGACCCGTTCTCCTTCGGCGACGCGCTCGCCGTCGACGTCGTCGGCGGAGCGCTTATTGTCGCGTTGCTGCGGGCAAGACGATTGGGGTGCTCGTTAAGGCGTGCTTACAGATAACTTTTGGAACGCCGCGGGGCGAATAGCACGTTGTCATTGGTCGATTCAAATTCGAAATAATCTTTATTCAAGATGCGAAAGGATCTACATACAATTCATTTGTAGAAATAAATGAACTCTCTAAATGCTTCGAACTGACTACCTGGTTCATTGATTCCTCGAGTGACATATTATTATGTCTGATTGTCGAAGTTCACTTGTAAGAGCATTATGAATGCATTTAATTTGTTTTCAAATGTGATAGTTCAAGTCAAACTCCAAATATGACACATTAACTTAAGTTAATGGGAGAGTCCAGCAGGGCTACCCATAGATGCGTTCGGAAAGATATCTCAAAGTAATGTATTACTAACAAAATAGTAGTTACGAGTAACATACCTATATGCTGGGAACGTCGGTTTGGAAGGTGTTGATGTGGGTATACTGGCCGCAGGGAACAGAGGCCTCATCCCAGGCATCATCATTCTGCAAATTATATATCATTTTTAGAAACTAGCTGTGCCAGCGATGTTGCTCAACTTCCATATAATTTGTGGCAATCCTTTGGCTAAGTAGTCATTATACGGATGGGTCTTTTGGTCGAATTAGGCATTACGCAAAGTTAGCTTGGCTAAGTAAGCGCTTATCGAAGTAGTCCCTTAAAACTCAGTGGGCATTATGCAACTAAACAACCTAATCTGTGACTATTATTTATTATGAAACATGGTTTATGTGTTTTATCTGCTTTATATTCTTACCTAGGCGCCTGCATGAATGGAGGCATCATGGCTCCCATGGGCATGTGACCAGGGTACATCCCCGGTGGTACAGGGCCCATGGGAGTGGGCAGAATGCCTGGTGTTACCGTGGAGGGACCGGCACCCAACTGAAACATAAGTTTAATAAGATGATCACAATGCACATATCATTTTAAAATCAGCCAACAAAATATATATTTTTGGAATTTGTTAATCTATAAATTCACAATTATCAAAATTAACAAAAAACATTTTTAACACAAGAATAACATCACAAAATAAGAAAAGTGGCATTGTCCATTCCCAGATGCATTAGTAAACCTATGAGTTTAACTTATAGCATACAATTCATTAATGGCCCTGCAGAATCTTGCATCTGCCTTCCTTATTTAATAAGAACTGATGAACAGATATGAAGATTAACTATCTAGAATACTACACACAAAGGTTTGTGTGTAACACAGTTTTAATACAGTTTGACACTTGATTGATTGATGGAATTGATGTTGTGACTATTGATGTCTCTTGGATTCTTTTAAGAAAACCAAGAAAATTATACAATTTTTATTAAAAATGTATATGTAAATAGCATTTTATCTCTTGAAAAATTAGACACAAGAAAACGAAGTAGTACATATTGAAAACATTACTTAAAAATAATCCAAAAATTACTTACCAATGCCGGAGAAACTTTTTTCTTTGCTGCCGGTTCATCGTCATCACTGTCCGAGCCCTTGCCTCCTCCTAGACAAGTAACTTGTTCAGACATTGCACTTACAAGGCACCCTGTACTCGTGAAACTATTGAACAGCTAATCTTTTGAATATTGATTTAAAACTACAGGGATAAACGAGTGCAATTATTTGGTAGTTTTAAAATTATAATAAACATCCCATAACCAACACAGTTGCTAAACATTCAATACACCTAGTAGTACTATAGCTAGTCAACATTAAATATGGTTTCGTACATACAGTTTGATCCAAAGATCTATTGTTGCACCATAATAAGTCTTTATTTATACCTGATTTCTGCTTCTCATGTTCTCTTATATCTTCAGGTGGAATACCTTCCATACCATAGATTTCTATTTCTATATTTGACCTATTTGGTAATGAATTTGGTACTTTGTCTATGGCTTCTTTGTGAACCTGCAATGAAAATGCAAATTTTATTAATGTTTGTACAGTTGGGAAATATACCATGTAAGCTTTTTGTTAGTAATTTGTTGGGTATTTACGTTATTACTATTATGGGAGCGGAATAAGTCGCGCCAAAATGACTACAGATATAGCTACGCAAGTTAAATGAGGAGAGCATGCTGGTCGTGGGCGGGCGGGGCGCGTGCCAAGTGGAGGGCGGACGTACCTGCATGCAGTGTATTGACAAGCCAGGGCCTGTGTACAACTTCTTGTGGCATATGTGACATTTAAAATGCTTAGCTTTCTGATGTTGGATTAAAATCTTCTCGTCGTCAAACTCCCTGTTACAGTACCTGTGAGGATCGCTAAGGAAATCTTATGTTTCAACAAAAGAACATTTAAGTACAATAATACGCATAAGAGTGACCCAAATTCGAAGGTCACGCTAAATTTGTAATTCAGTTAGCTTCATTGGAAAAGGATACCAGCACCAAGGTTTCGATGCCTTCTTCTTCTTACGGCCCATTGTGACGCTTTACACAAAAACTAAAACAAATCTAACACTAAAATATATAAATATCAACGTTTTAAAACGGTCAAAATGAATTTAACACAAGCCTAATCACTAAATAATTAACAGATTTATTGCAATATGCAGCGACGCAAATACTTTAAGCAACGCAAAATGGCGGCGATACACTAACCACACAACTGTTCTGTCAAATTTTATCGGACACGCCACAAACCACAAACAATGTCTTCGACGAGGGATGCGACACTGATCATAGACAAGTCCCTGAATCGGTATTATGTCTGTTTACCGGTTAATGCGGCCGTAGCATTATGGAATCGGCGTGGCATGCCATTAGATTACTAAAATAATACAAATTAGGGTACATTATTATAAAGATCTCTCTTAATTATTGTTTCATAAATTAAATGACAATTTGTGTCCAGAAGTGACCATGGCTGAAGCACAAGTTGTTCAAGGCCGTTACAAAAAAGGATTTAACACGGAAACGGAAATTAACCCTACACAAAATTAGTTTACTTTCAATTTCACAGATTTGAAAAAGTTTTCGTGAAAGCCTACTACGGAGCAAATTTGCTTCATGAAGGCTCCACACTCTAAGGAGAATGTTTATTATGTATAACTGTCTGTAAAAGAAAGAGTTCTACTCTTTTATCGCTACAGAAATAATAACAATTGAAGGCGTAAAACCATTTGCAGATTTACAATCTGGCTGGACTAGTACCCAAATACTATCTTTATTTCGTTTAGTGATAATGAATCTACTTTATTTTAGTTACTCGGTTGTAAAATCAATCTATGACTATTATACCCCTAGCATTATATAATTCAAACACAAACATGCATTACGATCATTCAAGTATAATCTTGCCTTTAATTTAACGCAGGCGATTTGTATCACATATTGTAATAAGCTTGTTTAATAGGTACCTATTATAAATGCTTGTTGAGATAATGTCGAATGATACGACTAGCGATATTAAGTAAAATCCGACGAGAAATACAAAGTAGACGAGTCTTGCAGCGAATAGCATTTTTAGGCAGACGTAATGTAGGACGCCCACCAACCCGTTGGGCTGAGGAAACCCGGGATAAAGAAATGTGGCGCGAATTAAAGGAGGCCTACGTTCAGCAGTGGACGGAGCAAGGCTGTTGATTCATGTGCCAGAGTCTCGTTTGTCAGCAGGATGCACCACATGCAGGTTAGGTTGGCTTGGAGCGAAGAGATCATATCCAATAAAAGAAAATAAATAACTGCAGAGTAGGCAGTGACTTTGATAAGCTACAACGAAGAGTATATACTTAGTATCTGTCACAAACAGTCGCTTATCGCCTTAAGAGCAGACGCTAAACGGGCATTAGTGGTATTTGCGCCGGCATTAAGGGATCACGCTATCGGACAGATCTTTGACAAGCCTGTGGATGCAGCGTGAACCGGCGATGCCGGTGTGGCCAGGATGTTGCTATTAAAATACTACTAAATTATATTCGCTAATATTCGCTTTCCATCCTCCTCCTTCTATATAATGTGCAATGAAGAGGGATTTTAACTGAAGATTATCCTTCATTGTGTCATATCCGTGTGGTTTCCGGATTTAATATAGGAATTATAGGATCACCCCATCTCATCCCGTGGATGTCGTAGAAGACGACTAAGTGATCAGGAAACGGGCAGCAGCGTTTACCTGGGTACATTAAACCTACTGCAGTCACCAACCTGTCTGACAAGCGTGATAACTATGGCAAATCCCCCCAAATTGTCGACCTATGTCCAGCAGTAGACTTGCAGGGTGATCATGATAGTGTGCGTTTCCTTAGAATGTCAATGTATCAACGATGATATTGCTGAAATCACAAGTCATCTCCCCCGCACTTCAGTGGAGGGAAACATAAAGTGTGAGGAACTGTCATACTGTAACACATCTAAGCAGTGCCTCCGAGTCCGTTGGCACATTGGTACACTTGAGATAGTCATATAAACTCATACATGCATATACGAGTATAAATGCGCCAGATTTTCATTGTATTAAAAGCACTTTCTCCTTTCTTTCTTTTCTCAGCACAAGTACTCTTACTACATGGAAAAAGCTGACTGAAAGGATATGCTCTCCCAGTGTTCGCCACTTTGATCGATTCTGGGCTTTTCGCATCCAGCACTCGCCAGCCGTCCTGCCCAAATCGTCACTTCACCTGGTGTGAGGGCATCGTATTGTAGGATGCCGAGGCGCGGACGCCACTCCAGAACTTGCTGTTCCCAACGGTTATCGGTTCTGCGGACAGTAATAAGAAAAGTTATATCTTAAAAATTACTCAAACTGTAGCATCTGGTAAGTAGGGCAAGGCGACCCACGAGCCCCCGCATGGTACACATGAGCCGGGGGCGTGAAGCCTTCCGCCCCGCTCATTGGCTGAGCAGTGCTTCGTCACTGCTCGGGGTATTTCTACCGATTGCCTACTCTTATCGTTTGCGTTATCATAGTCGAAATAATCCAGCTTGAGTGGCACGACCGTACCCGGAACTTTCTTTGATGTCGTCTCTTGAGATAAATCGTTCAAAAGGCAAAGAAGCCTGAACTTTAGTACATTGGGTTCAAGGTTAAAGTACCTACATAAGTACTTTTACACCGTGTTTTCCACACTCGTCGGCAGTCACATGACTATTGAGGTGCTTCCCAGTGTGAAAGAAACTTAAGAATGGCTCTTTATACCTCTGACGCATCAAAGGACCTCCAGGTCGTGTTTCTGCCGGTGAATAGAGTTTCCGAAGCTTGTGGGGTTAGGGTTGGCCCGGCATGGCGTTGGCCACTGACAGGTAACTGTCCAGTTACTTGCCCGTTGTCACAGCGACTTGGGCTTCTCTTTTGGTTTCCATCAGGCATAGGGAAGCCGAAGAGTAGGGAAGCTGTTGCTATTGTAATAAAAAAAAATGATTGTAGTAACGTAGTTAGCTATTTTAGAAAATAATAAAATAAATGTTTCACTGGGCCACACAAAGTGAACTAGTTAGTTTCAAACCAAGCCGAAACTTTACTAATCTTTTTTTGTATTCGCTCAGCATAGTGGCTTCCATCCGCCTGATGGAAAGCAGGAAAGGAAGCCTAAGCCGCTCTGACAACGGGCGGGAAACCATGGTTTCCAGTCAGTCATCACAGCCATACTGGCCTGCAAGATGCTTCTTCACGCTTCGAACTATAGGCGCAGATTAATAAATAGTTACCTACAGGTAGGTACTAGACCACTGATAAATTTACCTAACTTCTATTTAATAAATACGTACTTACATAATTATATTATAATAACCGATACGAGCTGTAGTAATCATCACGTGATAGACAATGTCTTGGAACCTCATCAAGTAGTGTAAATTTTAAGATTATAATGTTTATTGTACGCTTCAGACTGCTTACAATTTGGTTTCCTATAGATTAGGTAGGTAATTTGGGGGCTGCATCTATTTCTGGGGTACGTAGGTACATTAAAAGAATCCACTTTAATCGAACGGATCATATAATCGCACTCTGAATAAAAAAACCTCTGAAAATCTTTGGAAAAACTTGTTTATAAGGCTGAACAAAATATTTATTACAGACCGTTTTTTTATTCGTCATTTAGGTCTAGTTATTTTACTAAGAGTCCGACATATAAGTATATCTTATTCTAGTAAGGAGGTATATTTTTAGTGGTGTGAAGAAGGATCAACCTTCGTAATGCCCACAAAGGTATGTGCCATACTAATATCTAAATTCGCCCACTGTGTGTGGAGTGCCTGACATAGGCCTCTCCCAATGCTCACCACTTCAATTATTATTATGTTTATTACATTGAAAATAATGAGTTGGAACTTTTGTTTAAAAAATGTGTCTGCAAAAACACGTGCGAAACGTAACAACACGCGATACACGCGTGTTTACACACTGCCTTCTCACTGCTCATGAATGTAAAACAATTTGTTTTGGGAGACGCGATGAGATAGAGCAAACAATATATTCACCTGGATTATATCAATATACAAACACGTACACTATACCACAACTGTAATAAGTAAATTAGCGGTTGCGTTGTTTGAAAAAATCGGCCAAATGCGAGTCGGACTCGCGCACGAAGGGTTCCGTACCAATATCGAGAAACATAGGCAAATTTATTAATTTATTACTATTTAATTTATTTTGCTTTCAGTTTTGTTGATATAGCGGCAACGGAGATACATAATTTGTGAAAATTTCAACTGCATTTGAAATTGTTCTGGTTCTTAAAATTTAGCCTGGTGACAGTCAGACGGACGGACTGACGGACATAATAGGGTTCCGTTATTACTCTTAGGGTACGGAACCCTAAAAATTATGACATTGGTTTAAAAAGATGTCTGTTATAGCGATAACAACCAATATGTACTTACAACAATACGCGTATTTATAGAGAATACAAGAACAAATGTGATGTTTTTTCCACGATGCGACTTGTTTGTGGTGAAAATATACTTAATAAACAATTGATGATCAAACGAACTTCTTGAAGTGAAGTTCGATCGATATTATATGAGTTGTATCATTCGAAGATATAATATTTACAACGTAGTCCTTTTATCCTACAAGGCATAATCGCACGCTTTTTAGAGAGAATCGATTCTAAATCGATTGAGCTCTCAATTTTTTTTTTTTTTTTTTTTTTTGTACTACCCAATGCTACTACTACTGCCGAGCCGTCATTTCTTTAGAGTAATTTGGAGTTAGCATTTACATTTTCTATACTTAAATAAAGGGTTAGGGTGGGTGGGTGTATTTATATCTTCGAATGATACAACTCATATAATATCGATCGAACTTCACTTCAAGAAGTTCGTTTGATCATCAATTATATTTCGTTGTATCATTCTTCGATATAATATTTACAACGTAGATGTTTAGAGATGGTAACTATCTAGGTGTATGTTTTAACATAAACACTAGTTTTATAGAAAATGTATATACCTATTATGAACATAATAACATTATTTGTAAATTATTAATATATGTTATTGTGATTACACAATGAACACAAAAAAGTCTTTCGTCTCAACTTATTTTAACTTATTTATGATAATAATATCTTATTAATATTATAATACATAATTATAATACGAATCACGCTAAGCATAGCCTACTATTAATCCTCTATAGGCAAGGAACATACAGCCCGAGCAAATGCACCCTCATCATTGAGAGGCCGATTATAAAATCGACTAAATGTTAAAGATGAATTAGACCAACCCGCTGTCTTTCTTATGGTGTTTATATCAATTCCAGCAGACTTAGCAGCCGACGTGGAAGCATGTCTTGTGCTATGAGCACCAGATACATCTAAATCGACCCCGCTTTCTGACAAAACCTGCCGAATCCATCTACTGATGGTTTGAGGAAAAGCACTGGAATGTGGTTTTCTAAACGTGATTAATAATTATCGTTTCTATTTTCCGTTCTGATGTCAGATGTAACAAATAAATAATCCTCTATGGTCGTAGCTGGGCATATTCTTATGTTATCAGTAAAAATATGGTAAATGTAAAACCGGTTGATCGCGACCTGCTGCCGATGTCTTAATAATATCTGAAACCAAAATCTTCAAACCTAAGTGGGACCGAGTAATGTGTGAAATTTTAATTAACGATAGAGTTTGTACACAAAGCCAGTAAAATAGTAAATTTTTTGGAAATTTTCTCTAGTGGTAACGTTCTATTTGGATACCAAGTAGCTACATGACTTAGTACTACCTGCGGGTCCCGCGTATTTGAATATTTTGGACGGGAAGGCCTTTGCCTATACATCCCCCTTAGCAAACGCTTAATTCGATCCTCTGATCCGAAATTATTTCCTAGAAGCAATGAGAGTACCGACCTATGGCTATTAATGGAACCGTAAGATGCCCCATTATGGAATATTTCAACTAAGAATGACATCACAAAAGTACTAGGAGTGTCAAAAAAGTTTAAGTTATTGTCAATACAAAACTTCCACCATAATTTATATTATGTTACTTCGTATTGTTTCAATGTGCTCTTAGAAACGGATGCCAATGTAAGTTCTAAAGCTACAGGCGGAGTATTTTGTCTCGGAAGGCTGCCCTGAGAGCGTTGCGACCCCCAGGATAAGCTGACGGTTCAGTGGGTGTTGCAACCTGTAACGAGAACGTAAAAGGTCCCTTCCACGAAATATATCTACCAGAGACATTTGGCTTTAGTGCGAGAAGCAAACAAATCTATGTCGGGTTGACCCAAATTTTTTACTAGGTATCTTTTGGAAAACCCAATCCGATAGTTCCCATCAATGTTAGTTCTTCTGGATTCAATGTCTGCTTCGACATTATCGCGAGTATTAATATAATAATATGATGCGAAAAGAAGGATATCTCGGCTTTCGCACCATTGCCAAATTTCTCTCATCAGGTCATTAAGGTGAGGATGTTGAATTCCTCCAAACCGATTTATGTAATTTATAGCAGTTGTATTATCAAATCGAAGCAATATTGTGCAGCTAGTTAAATGTTTTGCAAAACATTTCAACCCCATGAAAACCGCCACTAACTATAAGTAATTAATGTGACGTAAAAGTTCTCGTCTTTCCAACCCCCGTTGACACGATCGCCGTTGCAAACTGCTCCCCAGCCAGTTCTCGACCCGTTAGTATATATTTCTAATGCAAAATCATTGTTTGGTTGCATACAATTATTTGAATATTATATTGCATTCCTCCAGCAACGGAGATCCGGTAAGATAGAAATATCGGATTTTATTTTTACCCCATAATTATGATATGTCTGAACGGCTAAGAATTTAAGGCGTTCTAATTTTTTGGTATATAACACCTATTAGTTGAGAAAACTCTCTTATAGTGAAATTGGACAAGAAAAGGAACTTTTCTATCAGAATTAAAAATCTTGCTTCGTTTATCTAATAGCAAGCTTAAGGTCATATCGACAGTATTATATATGTTGCAGTCAGAACCCTTAACCAGTCAAAAGTACTATTGACTAGCAAAATCAGTCAAAACTACTTTTGACCATATGCTTTGGTCAATAATACTTTTAACTGAAATAACAGTTAAAAGTACTTTTGCCCAATGGAGCTGGTTAAAAGTACTTTTGACTGGTTGTATCAGTCAAAACTCTTAAAATTGGTGGTCGATAAAAATAACGACAAACGCTCATAAATAAACTTTAATATTACTCATACCTATTCTCTTCTTCTCAAGACCAAAACTCTGACATCACTCTATGTCTGGCGGTCAGCAAGTTTTCGTGCAGACAGGTATTCGCGAGACTCTGAAGCAGGTGTGCCATAGCTTTTGGAGCGACACCACATCCGCACCGATTGGCAAATGCGTCTAAATGCCTCACCTTGACAGATTGTACTTACAGCGGCCAACCTAAGTGCGCAGCCTGTCCAGAGTCTTCCACATTATCCAGGTTAAGGTGTACCTCAGCAAGCTCTTTGAGGGTACAGTGAATGTGGCTGCACCCACCACACCGTTACGCCCCATTATGTAGATCACGCCCCCGCACTCACCACTCGGGACACAAAGAAGAGGCTTATACAATGCGTCGTATGCTCGCCAGCGACGCCCGGGCCTGGGCGGGAGCGGCGTAGAGCGGGCGTCGCTGGAGACAGTGACAAGGACGGAGCACCCACTGACCCAGGCGTCACCTAAAGCGCATTAGACGGTGGCAACCGGGGTTTTTAGTGGATATTCTCTGCTGACGTGGAGCGAGTCCCCCATAACCTGCTACCCCCCCCCCCCCCCCCCCTCAAGTCTGGTCTGATGTGAAATCGTTTATTATTCACTAGCTGTGCCGGCGGCGCCGCACGCTTGGATATCGGATTTCAAAAATAACGAACTTCCATAAAATGGTACCTACATTTTAAGTTAGACCTCTAGTAATACATTGGTGCAAACATGCAGATAAAAATTCCTCCCGTTTCCTACACACTTCCCGTCACTGCTCTGCTCCTATTGATTATAGCGTAATGAAAAGTATGCTATAACCTGCCCAGGAGTATGAACAATATTCGTACCAAGTTTCGTTAAAATCCGTCCAGTAGTTTTTGTTTCTATAACGAACATACAGACAGACAAAAAATTTACTGATTGCATTTTTGACATCAGTATCGATCACTAATCACCCCCTGATAGTTATTTTGAAAAAATATTTCATGTACAGAATTTACCTCTCTACAGATTTATTATAAGTATAGATAGAATTGAAGAAGATAGATAGTATAAAACGATTTCAAATTTATTAAAAAATCACTTTTGTATTTACATCTAACGAGTTAATATGACTTTTGACTGATGCTTTTTTGCAGTTAAAAATACTATTGACCAAGAGCGTCAGTTAATAGTACTTTTGACCGCAAATTTGCAGTCAAAAGTATTAATAACCAATATTTTTCAGTCAAAACCACTTTTGACCAACCTGTTCAGTCAAAAGTACTTTTGACTGATTTTGCTAGTCAATAGTACTTTTGACTGGTTAAGAGTTTTGACTGCAACATATATAAAGCCTAGAAATTTACACGATTGTTGTGGTAACAGCACACTTTTCTCAAAGTTAATAATGAACCCCCGGCAATAGGTACTTCTACGTTATGGTAACATTCAGAAAACGCAAACGCAACCTATGCATGAAATATCAATAAGACATATTACGGACTTATGTCCTTGGCTGCGTAAATAGTTCATAATTTCTTTCATTATCTTAGAAAAAATTCTAGGTGCGACAGATAGACCTATGGCATGGCGCTAAACTCATACAGTTTATTAAACTCAAATCGCAAGTACTTGCGATGTAGTTGGGTAATGGGAACTAGGAAATAGGCCCCCTGTATGTCAATAGTGGCTAAAAACCTCCTTTGGATATGAGCTTAGCGGCAGTCCTATGGTCCTCCATCTTAAAATGTTTTTTAGAGATGAACTTGTTAAGGTGTTTCAAATTTAGAATAAACCTTTTACCCTATTATGTTTCGGCGCCAGGAATATATTCGAAATATACTCGTCTTCTAAATGCTCACATTCAGATACAGCCCCAAAGTTAAGTAGTTGCTGTATTGCCGAAGACATAGCCACCTCCTCCTCGGGAGAAAGATTATTACATGGAATAAATGATTGTCTAGGTTTATGTGAAAAAGGGATATAAACTCCCTCTGAAATCCATCAAGGATTGTAAGATTGTTAGTAATTTTACACCAACAGTCATAAAATGCTGGATTCTTCCAGCGTGTACCTCTATGGGTGTTGATTGGTGACACGTTGCTTGTGAGGGGCTGCCGTCCTCGACTGCGGTGCTGAGGTGGTCCTGCGGCTGACTGGTGCCGAGGTGGTCCTGCGGCTGACTGGTGCCGAGGTGGTCCTGCGGCTGACTGGTGCCGAGGTGGTCCTGCGGTTGACTGGTGACCCCCCCCCCCCCCCCGTTCATGGGTGGTGGGTATGGGGAGGGCCCATCCAGTTTCCTGTGGTCTTTGACGACTGGTGGAGGGTTGAGAGTGTGGGATTGACGATATTGTTGACTTAATATTCGAATATTTCTTAATCTGTAAGCTCTGCTTTTCAATAGCCCTGGAAGCTTTTATTTTATCAGAAAGCTTTATCAAGACTAGGTGTAATAAACTTCTTTCTAGCCTCTGTTTCAACGAAATGTAAGTAAATCGCATAAGAGCCGACAACTATCGCTCAAATGCTTTACGGCCTGAAGCCTATCAGAGTCAGCGTCCAAGTGCAGATCTAGGCCCCTATTAAGTGCTGTGATGCCAGCACCTAGTTGCTGCTGAACGCTCTCGACCCTCTTGACTCGAGTGGGGTCGGATACGGCAGCCAAAATTTCAGGGTTTAACTTTGGAGCTTGAAGGAGCGCGTAGTTCTCGGGCACCGAGTTCTGCTTTAAAAGCTTGTTCTTAGCGTCTTTTTCCATACCCTTACGAGGAATGGGAAGCCATGTCTGTGCTAAGCTATCGTGAATTTTTGGGCCCACCTTAGGAGTTTCTTCGATAACCTCACCCAACGCGGCGAGTACATCGGCGTCCAGCTCTGGCGCTGCCGCTGCTTCTTGGCGCTTGGCGCGCATTCGTCCAAAACAGGCTGGGACTGAGTATCCTTCTCGGGATCTTCCTCAATAAGTTGGCATCGCTCATTATCTTGAAAAAATAATGAGCTAATTAGGAATAGTGCGAAAACGCACATAAAAATTTGCTCACGTGAAGGCACACGGCCAACCTCCGAGCAATGCATTAGTAGCGACTATGCATATAAAGTTTATTTTACCATCATGTTAACCCACGGTTAACCTCCTGGCATCAAAAAGCTACGTTGTGTTGACCCACGGACAACCTCTACGTACTACATACTCGTATGTAAAAAGATTTATTTAAAGTTATATAGTAGGTACTTAATATTTGCACGCTTGATCGCATGGGCAAATTTTAGTGAGACTCGTACTATTTTAATACACCACATTGTTACACCTAAAATTATGCAAATACATTTTTGATTATGATTATGATTATTAAGCTTTAGCACTGATAAAACGCACATAAAAATTTGCTCACGTGAAGGCACACGGCCAACCTCCGAGCAATGCATTAGTAGCGACTATGCATATAAAGTTTATTTTACCATCGTGTTAACCCACGGTTAACCTCCTGGCATCAAAAAACAACGTTGTGTTGACCCACGGACAACCTCTACGTGCTACATACTCGTATGTAAAAAGATTTATTTAAGGCTTTAGCACTGATAAAACGCACATAAAAATTTACTCACGTGAAGGCACACGGCCCACCTCCGAGCAATGCATTAGTAGCGACTATGCATATAAAGTTTATTTTACCATCGTGTTGACACACGGTTAACCTCCTGGCATCAAAAAGCAACGTTGTGTTGACCCACGGACAACCTCTACGTGCTACATAGGTACTCGTATGTAAAAAGATTTATGTAAAGCTTTTAGCACTGATAAAACACATATCCGTATACTTTCTTTTCGGCATTATTTAAATGCCGCTTTACGAACGGTTACGATTTTTAAATCTATGAAACGTTCGGAGCGCGCGTACTCTGCCTCGCACGAAAAAAGAATGACGGCTCGGCAGTAGTAGTAGCATTGGGTAGTACAAAAAAAAAAAAAAAAAAAATTGAGAGCTCAATCGATTTAGAATCGATTCTCTCTAAAAAGCGTGCGATTATGCCTTGTAGGATAAAAGGACTACGTTGTAAATATTATATCGAAGAATGATACAACGAAATATAATAGAAAATTATATAAACAAAATGAAAGAGAAATAGATTATTTCATTATACCAATGGTAGGTCATACAGAATACAGCTTCCATTCGAAAGTAAGCAAAGTCTGCCCCGGTATCTAACTTTAGTTAGGTACGTAGGTACCATGGGAATCCTTAGAAATACTAAAAATGCAAACGTAACTTTGTCGCGCTTGATAATTTTTTTAGATCGATTTAAATCAAATTTGTACACAGATAACCCGAGAAACAATATACCTAGGCAATTTGGGGTTGAACAATGGACGTATAAAATGGTTGAACAGATGAAAAGTATTACAAGCGTTTCTAGAGCCTGAAATTTATTTTTTAGAGTTTAGATCATCAATATTTAAACTATAGACTATTGATTCGATATCTTCTTATTTGTAAAATATTAAATAGCGTAAGTAATTTTATTAAAAATGCTATGTACCCAAAGAGACTAGTCCACATAATAAATTTATATTTTTAAAAGCTTCTCCATAAATGCGAGGCTTAATTTGTTTCAGTAAAAAGTAAAATGTCATTATTACGTCAAACCATGATGGTCTCGGCGATCGCGACTACAATGCGGATCAAAACATTATCAAGATTAAGCCGTAATTGCCTCGAGCAGACAGATAAATGTTTGAGAGCGGGGAGAGCCTCAGCCGGCGACTTCGAGGGACTTCGTTGGAAAATGTCGAGAGTGATGATAAACGTGAGTTATTATTTTCTTAGAATATATACTATTTATATTCATTCGCGTTAAGAAAATAGTGACTGACAGGTCACTGACAGGCCACTAGCCTCTATTTTCACTATTTTCTTAACGCGAATGAACTATAATACCTACATAATTTCACCTGATGGTGTAGGAGCTGTAAGGGAGCGACCTATCATCTTTTCGCTCAAAGCCACCCTCACCTGCCCGTGGTGCGTCTTGCCGAATAACAAACGAGGCCCTGGCAACCGACTGGTGGCGGTTTAACAACACGATTGAAGGCAGCTAAATACCACAGGTTGATGACGGTCAGCAGCGTCACCGGAGTGAAGAGCTACGCCCTGCAATTGCCAACTCGCCTGCTCAGCGTGGCAATTATGAGTATATAGACAAAAAAGAAGCCCAAATACCTTTCTTCTCTACCCATGCCTCAAGATGGAAGGGAGGCAGGGAATATCCACTAGAAACCGGGACATTTTGTCAAACGCTCCGCGGGTGGCGTCATGACTCTGATATTTTAGGGAGTTAGGTTTGGGATTAAGACACAAACTTACGTGAGATGTCTGTAATAACTGTGTTGACACAGTATTGATACAGAACACTGTTATAAAAATATATATAAAAAGAAAAACCTTAGGGCCAAGATGCCCATTAAACCATGTAGTTTTAACAATGAACGCCACAGGCGCGACCTGCCCTTAACAGGCAGGCACCACAAGCCAATCCATAGGAACGGCCTGTAGGCTTAAGCCTACTCCCGAAAGTCCTAAGGGGTCCCGTGTAATGCAGGTGGAGGTGCTCCTGCACCCGAACAAAAATCCATGTGGCTTTTTTTTCACGTCCGTTCAACAGGACTCAGGAATCCTGTGAGGAAGCAGTTTTCTTGCAAATGATTTCTGTTCTTTATCCATCACTGCACAGAATAGTCGTTTATAAAAAAAAGAAATTTGATTTGATATTATTTCCAAAAACGACACGTACACGATCTAATTTCTCGACCGGTTTTATGTCCTCAGTTTATTTATAAATTTTAATCGCTAAATAAGTAGGTAGGTTTATCAAATTTGTATTTTTGGCATCCTTCTACCATAATGTAAAAAGGATGGAATGTGGATATTGTTGACGTCATTTTATTTGGAAATCCTTGCAACTTGCTTGAGATACCAAAATGAAAACAAAAATATTTCCACTGCTGCTATGCCTATAAACCTCATATCATATAGTTTGCACTGTTCCCAAAGTAAGTAGGTATACCGAGCACTTGTGTTATGAAAATCAGAGCAACAAACATGCTATAATATAGGGGATCCTGTTGAGTCTTGGCCTCCAAGAGCCTCCCTTAGAGCCTCTATCTAGGTCTCGTCCCGCGTACGGTCGATTCACTGCACGATCCTCCCCCATTCGTCGGCTGGCTCGGGTTCGATCCCCTGGGTGAAAAGAACTGGATGCGAGAGGCCCGGGACCGATCGAAGTGGCGAGTATTGGGAGAGGCCTATGTCCAGCAGTGGATGATAATGAAGTTTATTAGTTGTCTAGTACCTGTAGTACAAGATTTGGCTTAGTTTGGGGCTAGATGGCGCTGTGTGGCCCAGGGTGGCATGTCTTGGGTTATTTATTTATTCTTTAACAGTTGAATGAGGCATCAACATAACTGTATTCTTTCTGCCTACATCATACCTGCACCCCTGCGTACGACGTTATCAATGAACAAAACAGGATAACACCAAGCTTACAGTAAAACAGTCGTAAATATTGTCATCAAATCCACAGCCATGCATGATGAGAATGCGCTAGAAAGGACTATCCAAACAGCAATAGTCGTACAATGGCTGGGATTACGATATCTTTATAACACTTCATGCGTTTATAACAACTTAATCTGACTCCTCACGTTTATGCTATGTGGTACGTTGGACTACTTCAGAATACAGCCACTTGACTACCATGTACATAAGGTTGTTGTATCACATTTCACCTCTCTTTGTCTGTATATCTGTCTACAATTATTATTGAAATAGGAGTAATCATCAGCAGGGATGCGTCCGTATGCTTCGGCGCTACCCGTGTCCCTGCAACTTGCTGCCTACTGGCGACACAGGGGGGTTTAGTGGGTATGCCCTCCTATTTCGGGAGGTGTGAGTCCCACACACCATGTCGCCTTCCCCCGGAGGTAGCACGACAGCCCTTAATGCATTCCGCTCTATAAAGAAAAGGAGTAATCATCAGCCTGCGAATGTACATTGCTAAACATAGGCCTGATGACAATTCTCATTTGGGGGGATTTGGATTAGACAATACGCTTGGCAGGTGAGTTGGTGACCGCATCATCATCAACAGCCTTCACAGTCCACTGTTGGGCAGAGGCCTCTCCAACAGTGCGCCACTTTGATCGGTCTTGGGCCTCTCCCATCTAGCACTTGCCAGTCAATGCCAAATAAAACCTACTGCGGTCACTATTTAATTTAATCCTGCGACCGCAGTAGGTTTTATTTGTACCCAGGTAAACGCTGCTGCCCGTTTCCTGATTGTATTCCCTTAGTCGTCATCTACGACTCCCGCGGGATGTTATGGGATAGTCCTATTCTAAACCATCGGAAACCACACGGAATAAGGTAATGCAATAATATTATATATAGGTATTATTGTAATAGGTCAGGCAGGTTATTCCTTCGTCTTAGATCAATAAGAGTTTCGGACGATGTCTCAAAACGGTTTT
This sequence comes from Conogethes punctiferalis, assembly GCA_031163375.1. Lineage (NCBI taxonomy): Eukaryota > Metazoa > Arthropoda > Insecta > Lepidoptera > Crambidae > Conogethes > Conogethes punctiferalis. Next base: position 13,794,679 of record CM062091.1, read on the forward strand.
AATAATTTGTTTACTACAGTCGGGTCACCCACATTCAAATTGAGGTGGCGTATCGTCATTTACACTTGTAACCTTTCATAACATGAAATCAATACTTAAGTATTACGTAAAAGTTTGGCTTGTTTTGTTTATTGATCAATAAATTTGTAGGTGAACCACCCGTCTTACAGACAAAAATAAGAATCTACTTTATTTAACATACACTGCTTTGTACATTATGCCTCCCCCCAAGACAATTGTCATTTAGGAAATCAAATTAATTTACTTCCCCTTTAAGTATGTCTTTCTCGGCATTCTGATAAGCTAGGGTTGCCATCACTTAAATTGCCGGCGCTGGATAACACGGCAAAAATTTCGGACACTTCAGCATTTTTCATTCATTTTTTATTAATTGCCGTGCCTTCTTGACTGTGAGTTTATTGCGTATCTATAAGAATTTGAGTTTCGATTTCAAAAGTGTCCAGATTTTACATGGACACTTTTAAAGCCCCGGCCGGTCAGACTCCGGACGCCCTTCAAACTAGGACAAGGGAAACCGGGACGGATTTAAAACGTATGTTAAGCACACTGTACTTATTCGCCAGCTAAACTACAGGTGTTGTTGACGTTATCTATCACTTCTATCAGGGACTCTATAAGCAACTGATGCGTGATTTGTGAGAGTACAGTTTATGGGCCTGATTAAAATGTTTTCTCACTTTTCCTATGACTCATCGTGAACACGTGATATTTTTGTTTAAACAAACGTTTCGGTGATTACTGTCCCAATACCTAAGCTGTTATGAATTGCAGCTTTTCTAATTTCAGTTTCTTTAAAAATGAATAAATATCTAGCAACATCTCTGTGCTGTATGTACCTATGTGATGTTTGCCTTTGAATTGCCAAATAAAGCTTAAGCGCTTGTATTAAGGGTGTCAGAACATGTATTACAAATGTTCTAAATTCCAATTTAGTGAAAATAAAAAAATGAAAATGAAAAATGCTTTATTACTATCAGAAAAACATACCTAGACTATACAGTTGATGGTAGTTTAATCATAAAATTATATAAATTGCACAAGTCTAAGGAGTAATGAATGGTACAGGGGATGCCAAACTAGGCTTTAGCCTGTATCTTGCTATTTAGTACCTATATCTGAAAAAGTCCGTATTAAGGATAAGCCACGTATGGGTTTCCAAGCAAAATATGGGAGGGTGAAGCCGCGGGCAAATGCTTTACCAACTAAGTACCTACCTATGTTGTGTGTTGCTTCCTTTAACATACCTATCCACTCATTGGTCCAAACATTGTCTGTCGTCACAGAAATTTGTATAAACAAGTGAACAGGATCCACCGTGGCAACACAAAGACGAACCCGTCGGGTGAGTCCGGGCTGTCCCAAATTTGGTAGTTCGTCACACATCGTGGTCGCGACAAGTTTTGCATACGAAATCATACCGCGCGGCGAGTAACGAGAATGAAGAATGCAACAGCTTTTTGAATGATTGTAGGAAGTTGTTGAAGCAAACGGGAGTTTCGTTAAATGCTTTTCACATTTTTTTTTTAATAGTGGCTCGACATAATGGCTTCCCTACGCCTGATGGAAAGCGAAAGAGAAGCCCAAGTCGCTGTGACAATGGGCAAGTAACTGGTCAGTTACCTGTCAGTTGCCACCGCCATGCCGGCCCAACCCTAACCCCCCACGAGCTCCGGAAACCCTACTCACCGGCAGAAACACGACCCAGAGGTCATTTGACTGCGGCATTCTATAGGGTGGAGTGGAGGTCCTTCCCCGGACGGGCGGCTCAATTCAGCGAAGATTCGCTATGCCCTACCTCTCTTATGGCTGTCACGCTTGGCCCCGACTCGCCTGATGTTAGGCGACATTAGACTTTATGATAGAGCGCACTCACCCAACAAAAACCGAACATTTTCGCCTTGAAAATCTGAAGATTATCTACAGGGGAACACGGGCTCCGGCAAAGAGTTCAAAACTTAGCCATTTGCACTAGGCATAGCGCTTCTTGCGAGTTTTCCGACCTTGCCTACCATAAATCGGTGCCTCCTTGCTCTCATGTCTATAATATTGTTTCATTGCGACAAATCCAAGTGGTCTGGGATACATCCCAGATCAGATGAGATTTCAAGTTTCACTTGAGACACAGGTTAAGTTGAAAATTGTATTTGAGCGGTTGATGAGTACTAATTTAGTTTAGGTTGGGAGATAACAACATGTAATCATCATGAAGAGGATTATTCCTATTTCTCCTATCTATTGGAAAGTTTAAAAAGAAAATGGTCAAGATGTTTTTAGCATATTGTTGTTCACCATCAATGCGCCTAAATAACATGATAAGGACAATCTACCTAGGTACGTAATTAAAGGTCACATTTCTATAAATAAATGCTCACTTATGTACTTTATTTTTGGATACGTAATATTTAATCTGTCTCAAGGACAAAATGACGTTTTATAATGGACTAAAGGCATTTGCATAGCAAACTTAATCGTGTTTCCATCAGTTATTGGCAGTATCATACAAAGCAAATTTACAATGGTTGGATGTAGATAAATATGGATCATTAATCAAGCTAGTCGTATCTATACCATAGCTTTTGTTTGCTATACAATACCCCTGAATCGATGATGGTATTTGTACGAAACCCAAGGAATATTGTGTTAAATCCTCCTATACGAACCAAAATCGAAAATAATACTCGGTAATATTAATACATTGGCAGATAAATACCTATAAAAATAATGTTTTTTTAAGTAGTTAAAATAAATCCTCATTAATAAAGCATTTTCACAAAATAATATTTATGACGTAATTATTATTAGTAATATTATCATTGTCTGGATATCCCATGTAGACTAAGGTTTAAAACCAAGTAGTTATGACAGAGGGGGCAAACGAGCTTGAAAGCCACCTGATGGTAAGTGATTACTTCAGCCCATAGACACCGCAACACCAGGGGAGTCACAGGTCCGGCCCTTGAGATATTAGTAGGCCCGCTTTTTGAACGTCCCTAAGTCCTATCCATTAGTAAAAATCGCAGCAGGAAGCTCATCCCAAAGAACAGTTGCAAGAGGCAGAAAATTATGATCGTCATCCCTTCGATCCGATTTGCAGTGCCCTAAATAGGGCTTATATTGATCTAATATATGCCTAACAATGGCACCTGAGACCTGTGACCACATTATAGAAATACCGTAATACCGAGAGCCTACAGCCTATGACCCTACATTCTGGAAAAGTTGAACAGATTAAAAAAAATTAATAGATTTTTAGATCAATTTTAAACGGCATGTATTTAACGCTGCGACTAATAAATCTGATTTAAGGTTTATAAAATAGTTAAAGTGGATAGGAAATATAATAGGTTGGCTGCAACGGTGGAGTACATTATTATGTAAAAACTGGCAGCATTAAAAAGTAATTTTAAGTTTTATTTTAATTTAAACTGGCATCGAGTTTTTCTTTTGACAATTGAATTTATGGTTAAGCGGAAAGTCGGAAGCAACTAAAAAGTACAAAATAGGCATTCATAAATTGTAAAGTAGAGGTATCTATTAAAATGATTTCAGGTAGTATTTAATAGGACAGAGATCTAATTAACATAATATGTGGTGTCACATGTAAGCTGCAAAAAAAGTAAAAAATGGCATGCAATTTAAATATTGTAAGTTTTATTTCTTGACTTATTTTTAGGGTTCCGTGGCCAAAATGGCAAAAACGGGACCCATATAGATTCGTCATGTCTGTCTGTCCGTATGTCACAGCCAGTTTATTCCGAAACTATAAGAGCCACATTAATCCGCATTAAGATTTTAAAATAAAATTAGAAAAAAAATACAAAATTTTTGGGGTTCCCCATACATAGAAGTGAAACTCAAATTTTTTTTTTCATCAAACCTATACGTGTGGGGTATGGATAGGTATTTGAAAATGATATTGAGGTTTCTAACATATTTTTTTTCTAAACTGAATAGTTTGTGCGAGAGGCTTTTCCAAAATGGTAAAATGAGTGTGTGTCCCCCCCCTCTCGTAACTTCTAAAATATGGGCATGATAAAACTGCAAAAAAATTTAATGATGTGTATTACTATGCAAACTACTAACGAAAATTGGTTAGAATGAAATCTAGACAGTAGTTTTTTTTTAAACGTCATAAATCAAATTACCAAATTTTTTCATTCAATCAGTGGTACGGAACCCTACGTGCTGGAGTCCGACTCGCACTTGGCCGGTTTTTTTATTTGTAAGGGCGAAAAATTAAAAGGCAGTACGATTATCAATAATCACAATCTTTATTTATTTGTTTATTGTTACGAAATTATATCTAGGTATATAAATACTAAAATTATCACTGGATAATTAGGGCCGGTTTCGATTTGGCGGGGCGTCCACGCTTTCTTTTTTGCCCTATTGGAATCATTTTTGCCTCCAAAGGCGGCGTTGTTAATTTTAACCTTAAGGCAAAGCCCAATATATGTTTACAGGTATAAACGCCTGCCGCCATTTTCATTATATTATGATTTCCAAAAATGAAAAAGGATTCCCTAATATTTATTTCAGTATTCAATTTAAAATTACAGTTGCTCGTTAATTATAGCCAGAAAGTGTTTTTTTAGATGGAAGTCTACAGTAGCCATAATAATATTATTTGCTATCCGACTGTTAATATTAGTCGCCATGTCATTATTTTTAGTACCCCACCTATAATTTCAATCGCCATATATAAAAAAATACTACCAAGAAGTCGCAGCCGTTATTTAGTTTTTTATAATACTTTGCAATTGCTGGCTATCCAATATAATTGAAGCCAAATTATTTAAACATTGCCCAATTATATTTGTAGATGCCAATAGGTTATAACCCTCTTAATTTTTCATTCGCCTCAATAATAATAAGCCATTTTAAACTTCGGATATGTGCTCAACTGAATGTTCAGTTATCTAAGGACATAAGATTAACAGCTTCTGAAGTCTTTATCTTGAACAATTCGTGACACTTATGGCTGGTATTTTTGTGAATCATAACTTAACTATTTGTCATAATGAAAATGATATTATTACGTGTTAGATTCAAGAATGAAAAGATATTCTATCTTAATGCTATTTAATACCGTGAAATCCTTGACTGACGTATTATCTTAATAATTTTAGGTACACCTTCTATAATTAAAATATTGCTTATATCAATCTAAATCAAGTATATTAGAATAATATAAAGAAGCAAACGCAATACAAAAATAAAGGAAGATTTTTGCAAGTTTGGAATTAAAATAAGTATCAATCTCTAGGTAATAAGAAAACAACAACTCTGGTTTAAGGCTTAAATAGTGTTTCATATTACACTAGCGGTCCAGGCTAGGCCGGTCTATTAAACATGTACGAGTAATATAAGCCTGCTTGCATAAATTAAGATAATAATCAATATGATGAACGGAATAACGTATTGAGGGCTATGTGGGCTGGCCACGTCAGCCGCAGAACCGATAACGTTGGGGTAAACGAGTTCTGGAGTGGAGACCGCGTCTCGGCAAACGATTTACGCATGACGGCTGGCAAGTGCTGAATATGCGAGAAGCCCAGGAGAGGCCTATGTCCAGCAGTGGACTGATATAGGCTGATGATGATGATGAACGTATTGAGTGTGTATGCAGGAAAGTGTCAGTAAATTATCGTAAATGTTCTAGGTTCTCTCAGATTCATTTTCGTCAACATTAACATTAGGTACTTATACAGTATTCTTCAGAAGACTGTACCTGTAAGTAGACGGAGCTATGACGTCTTCTGACAGGGCCATGCCAGTGAAAATGCTAAAAAGCATAAATTTTACCTTAATTTTTTTTTATTTAATTTAAAAAATGCAAATCACAGGTAGAACCGTAATTTTAATTCTAGTCCTTTATAATAAACGTGCCTTACATACGTAATACAATACTGGAAAAATATGGCACAAATCTGTGAGTTTGGGGAAATCCCTTTAATTTGTGGTTACATTTACATTTATTTGCATTAAATATTTTTTGTTGACGTAGCATTAGGTTAGGATATTAGTATTCGGGCGACGTCAGCCATAGTTATTACCCTCTCATATAGGAAGGTTGACCCTTAGATTGAGATCGGGACAATTCACGGTGCCTATTTCCTCTCGGAGTCGGAAACGGAATCGACTCGAAACCGGAAACTATTTCGCGCGTTCATTATTTTGACATCACTTTCGGGAATTATGACAGTGCTCTTCCGAACTTTACGGGAGAGAGAAGTTTTCCCGAAAACAATGCAATAGTTTCCTGTAAATAAAAATTCGAACGATTTTGAAATTTAATTCTTACATTGCGTCCGTGTTATGATAGGCTCCGCAAAAACAATTCCTTTGATCATTTTGTGTAACTTGATTTTGGGTGGCTTGATTAAAAAAACGTAGGTGTTCTATCGATAGATCTTGGTTCAATGCTGGCTCCATGTAGGTCGGCATTCCTTTGTAGGTATCCCGGATCAAGGTACTTCATCCAATCGGCGTCGATTGTTGCGCAGATTGGGCACTTCCATCCTTTATAAATTGCGTGATTCTTGTACTCGTCTATGGAAGACGAGAGTACCTAACCTTCCCTAGGTTAGGAAAATGTAGGTAAGGAAAATGTGCAAGTTGTGTAACTAATTTAATTTGAAATTCCAAAGTATACGAAAAAAGTTAATTAATTTATGGTCGCCGTTCAGGGGAACGATTGCATATTATTATGTTGGGTCTTCACACTACCACTAGCGATGTTCGGCCTAAGCGGCAGAACCCTCAGATTCCTTTAGAAGGGTAGGGAATGGCGAGAGCCGCCCGGAGGGCTTTAAAGAGCATAGGGTTTATGAACAGACCTGGATCACGGTTTTGCGTAATTTGCATTCGGAGGGCACATACATTTCGGGGGGAGACAGACATGGGTTCAGCAGTGTAGGGCATCAGCTTTTAATCATCGTACGACATACAAAAAAAATGCGTAATCTACAACCACTTCGTCGTTAATAACCAACTAGAAAAACAAATAAGAATCTATATGTTTCCCTCCTAACCGGATGATCTTAATTTACAGGCAGTAAACAAAATCCTCAATACCGTTACACATACATACAATGTCGCACATGCTTGTCCTATATATGTATTGTGATATGATTTTGAAGAGCGTCTGAGCCATCTCAAGGAGATGACATATTTCCTGTCTTGATGATACCATTTTTGTCCGGCTTATCGAGTTTTGTATTAAGCAAATAAGGAAATATATGTCACAGATATTAATTTAATTCTTACCTAAACTTGAATAGACAGATATTCTTTATTGCACAAAGTACAAACATCACAGAAAAAGATATTAAGTACTTACAGACACCTTACGTTCGTAAGCGATCTCTTTCTGACAACCTTCAGGTAGAAGTGTAGTTTTCTGAAGAGAGGAACTTTGTCGTGTAAACAAACTGTTTCAATTTATTTATTTAAGGACAGCCAACACTAGTAAGCGCTAAAGTGACGCCGTAAGTCTTGGGATCAACAATAAATAAAATACGTCACGAAACATTACTTATCACTTCAATTTTCCAGGACACAAGGATAATATCATTTAACCCTTTCGGAGAGAGGTAAGGACCCTATAGAATACCGCAGCCAAATGTCCTCCGGGTCGTGTTTCTGCTGGTGAGTAGGGTTTTCGGAGCTCGTGGGGGGTTAGGGTTGGGCCGACATGGCAGTGGCAACTGACAGGTAACTGACCAGTTACTTGCCAGTTGTCACAGCGCGTTGGGCTTCTCTTTCGCTTTCCATCAGGCGTAGGAAAGCCATTATGTCGAGCTACTAGGTATAAAAAAAACCTGTTAAAATCGTTTTTGCTGTGTCATGAATGATCGTCATCGTCATCTTATATATGCATTATTTGACATTGGACTTATCACGATGACAGGTTGTGTCAAACACAAGTATATCACGCAATCGATAGTTTAAGCGATAGAATCATTTTATCAGTATCAGTAACGAGAGGAAACGCTCCTCCTACTCCCAAAATTCGGCTGTCAATCAATGAATTTATCGATAGGTGTGACCATCACGTGAACAACTAAACTGATAGGTACAAAGTTAAGATTCAGACTCAAAGGCATTATTATATACTGCCAGGATGTCATTAAGGATAAAATAAAAATAAAAAAAATAAAAAACTGCCAGGTACCATAAGTTGATGAATTAACTGAGATCCATTGCGTTAAAATAATACTTACATTTCAACTACCGTGTGTTATATACCGAAAGTTAAACAACTACCTTGGAAATTGATCATCATACGATTCTTGCTATTATCCGTTGACATATACCTATGAACATGCAAAATTACCCGAAGCGATGCAAGGGAGGGTCATTAGTAATAAATATATGTATTTAAGTAAATCTTAAACATTTCATAATTAAGAAGGCAAATGTATATGGCATCAGGGGCAGTTACACAAATGTGACCTTCTGTCTGACAATGCAGAGATAGATATATTTTCAATGTTCTTTTATTGTCAATCAATGCCCCCAATATTTTGTGCAGAAGGCGCTAAACTAAACAACACGCCTCATGTCGTCTTGGTAGCACAGTTTTTTTCCAATAACTATGTGTTTTATGTGCTCATTTCGACTTTGGACATGTCATATGTTGTACTGTGTTACTGTAAAGTTGTAAATACCGTTAGATTATAATCTTTCTCGCGAGATTGTAAACTGTCGAAAGATTGTGAACCGTAACAACTGCTTACAATTTTAACTTACTATTTTTAGGGATATCTATTATGTAATATGATAATAGATATCCTTTATTTTTAAAACATCAATGCGCACTTAGGACCATTACCATGATGGGCAAGGAGCCCATCGTTAACATTGGCATAGCATAGCACTCCTGACTTAGCCGGGATTCGAATCTCATACGTAACAAAGCGCTTAATTAGAAATTGTTAACACTATTCACATTCATTTCATTAAAATAATTATACCCACTATGACATAAATATATATTCTGAATAGCACACTAACTTACTACACTATTACGAGTAGATACCTACTTGTTGTACAAATTAGGAGGATTTGTTGTACCTTTACGGAAATTGTTCCAGATAATATTTGCCTTGACGTAAACTAATAGAAGAAGTGATGTGTTGTCATTCAATTGATTTATAACTAATGGTAAATTAATGATTTCAGTAAACACGGTGATACTGCAAGACCACCACTTACTTTTTGTTATCTTTACAGCAATTAAGTACTTACGTTTGCAAAAGGATTAAGATCGGGGAAATATTGCACGTTTGTCGCTAGTCATATCAATATTTACATATTTTGTACGGGAATCTTAAGATTTAAAGCACTTTTTTATTGCTAGCGGATGGCAAGCAAGCAAACGATTCGTCTGATGTTAAACGGTTACCCTAGACCCTGCAATACCGCTTGCCGAAGGTACGGCCAAACCAATCTAAAGATAGAGAAGTAGTACCTTCATCGTGGTCGGCAGTGGCCAACCGTGATGAAGGAATAGGCTTGTTGCCGTAAGAAAAGTAATTAGTCCGTCTTTTTGATTGTTCAAAAATAAAAGACACGTATTTTTTCATTTGTAAATTAGACCATAAATGACAAAGGTATAGCCTGTTAAATTAAAATTACGCGTGACGTCAAAGAGTGGGAGATTTTTCGCACAGACTGACGGCAAAACCCCCACTCCTAAATTTTGATGCCTTGTATCTTTGTTTTTTTTTGTTTAAATGAAAAAAGGAAAAATACGTGTCCAATATATATTTATAATCTAAAATATGGACTAAATTATCATGTAATTGTTTTGCCCCTGAAAACATCCCTATTCTATTTAGATCACGTTATAGGTACAGGTATATACCGCCACCTTGATTAAACACCCTAGTGATAAACATTTTGTTTTGATTATGTTTGTGTTTTGTCATCTCTTAGTTTTTTTATTTGTTAGGTAATGTATCCAATAGTTATTTTAGTAACAAAGATTAAAACTGGAAGGTATTTGGAAAATTGTTCCCCTTTAAAATCATAACACAGGTGTCGATTAGTAGATACCCGCATTAGACAAAAGTAATAGGAAAACCTGTTGACTTATTTTAATGATGTGAGTTGAATATACATACATTCGTATGCCATGTGTCTATATTTTACAAATGAGCTCTGTCGTTATAAACGAATTAGTTTAATTCTTTTCATTAAATCATTTTGCTCGCGTCGAGTCGAGTTCACTATTAGGCCATATTTGCACTTGTTCATTTCACTTATCATGAACCTGCATGAAATATGCTAACCACGCAGACCTTACCAATGGAATCGAAATGTTTTAATCAGAATAAATTATTTTATAACATGAACTGCCCTATCTCATTCGAGATAATGAAACCAAAACTAATTTCATTTTCATAAACACAGCGTTGCGTCTTGCGCAGTCGAATGCAAGAATGCGCTGTTATTGATAATGCGCTCGATGTAAGCGATAATTCGTAGTAGGGCCGGACCTACGGCGAGCGGGCAGGCCGCAGTCTGCCCGCGTTGCGTGCTTTAAAACAACGCTGGTCCATTGTACCGTGACAGTCGGCATTACCTTCGCGGGCGAAACACATGCCTCACCTGTCGCTGGCATGACGAGTTGACGCACGCACTCGCGTACCTGAAAAAATAAAAATCTAATGTTCCTTACTCCAATCAAAAACATAGGCCAAAAATAAACAATACTAGTGTCAATAAAAAAAAATATTTGTGATTCCAGTTCCTAGAAAGTGCGCGCTTTTGTTGACATTTTGATTTTTTAAATTCCCCGAACTGTTGCAGTGAAAATGGGTCTGAAGCCTGACGATGACAAACGGCCTAGCAAACTGGCCATTATGGATGAGGATGTATCGGACACACCACGTGAGTATTTTTGTTTTCTCCGCAATGAATAATGAATATTTATATAAACAATTAGTGTAGGTAATTAAACAGCTCCTCATTGACACGCTGTAGATGCTCACGTACATTAGCATCTTATTAGCTCTCACCTTTTGTTGAAACTGATTGGTATATATTGTGTTGTTTGAAGTACTAATGGAGTAGGTATTCTCCGAAATAATTTACATAGTGTTGTGGTTTTTAAGTGTGAAATTAAGTAGGCAGTAGGTAAATCCAAAAAAATGTAAACAAAAAAGCAGGTACATGCAGTGATAATACAAACGTATCTATATTAATTTGTGCGATATATGTACCAACGTAATTATTGGCTAAATGATGTCTAATAATAATTAGTTGTTGAAACCACAAAATCTCATTAAAGTACTCCTTTCTTTTATACAACTACCTATATTAGCTACTTTCTCGTTTTAATGAGTTTTCGCGTTAAGGGCTATTATTCCTACTTCACCGGTTTTAGGTTTTAATTGCTTACTACAAGTAATCTAAAGTATATTTATACGAACATAGGTACCAATAACGTATCCTTTAATAAATAAAGCAATAGTATACAATGCACTAAGCAACTATTTTTTGCATCAGTGTGTGAAAATAATTAACCAATCGCGAAGTAGGAAAAAAGAAATTTCTTGAAAAGGTTTAATGTGTAATATTAAAAATGTTTAAAAAAATATTATGTAGGTACTCGTACACACAAAATAGTTCTTACATAACAATGCAAACAGACTTGTATGATACTAAAGTTAATTTTCGAATAAAAATGTACCTACTTAATATAAAATCGTTTAAAAATGTAGGAGACGTCCTTATGCCCTGACAAATTATGTCTTTGGAGTAAAGTTGAATGACAATTATTTACGAGTCATACGTGGTTACTGGCCTCGGTTTTCGAACAAACAAGTAGCCTACCTACCAACATGTTTCGTACGTTACAAAATAAAATATCCTGGCAAAAATAATGTACTGAATATTTTATTCTCCCAAAATTTATTTCAACCTAGTTTTGCATCATTCTACCAAGTAAATATTCCGTTCAATTGTGGTCCATTCAATTGCCTCAAACTCTTTTGCTGGAAATGCAAATATTATTATAATATTATTATTAGGTTTTAATACATTTCTAATAACTCTATAATATTGTGGTCTTAATAGATATTATACATTTATTCTTTGTGGTTTGCTAAATAGTCTGGTTATGTTGAAGATTTATCTGCGTTAATTATTGTTGAAGAAATGTGCCCACGTGTTTTTGTTCGGATCTTTCCATAAGCTGCCTAACTTGGCTTCTTTTATTTACAAAATATAACTTAAAACGAGCGCTATTCTTTCAGCGACTTTCTAATTTTGAAAGAAAAGAAAATTATTATCTGCCCTCTGAGCCAAGGGTCGTGGGTTCGATTCCCGCACAGTACAAACATTTGTGTTCATGAACATGTTTGTATTGGTCTGGGTGTTTTCTATGTATAAGTTATATGTATTTATTTACAAAAAAAAAGTATCTAAGTAAGTTTATCAGTTGTCTAGTACCCATAGTACAAGCTTCGGCTTAGTTTGGGGCTAGGTGGCGCTGTGTGGCCCAGCGTGGCATGTCTTGGGTTATTTATTTATTATTTATTTGGCGCAAAGCACACACATTACATGGAACTGGCATAAGATTATTTTGACATTACATTACACGCTGACATTACATTACACGCAAAATTAATACATAAAAATCTGACATTTTGAGAAGAAAAGTAAGCCCTATAAAAATAAGTTTTTTATAGGGCTTACAGTATCTATAGATATGAAATCATCTTTCATTTGATTCAGTTGATCATGTGGTACACCTATCTACTCATAAAGAATTGAAAACCTTATTCGAGACTAAGTAAGTAAGTCAGTAAGAGTAGGTAAACGGTCTGAAACTTCTGGCGCATTTATTTAAATTTTATTTACAAATGAGTAGGTGACATAGTTGATGATATAGGTACTTTGATGTTCTTGCAACTAAGTAGATAGATAGAGATAGATACTCTTTATTGCACAAAACCAAACATATACAGGAAAGAATATACAGACATATAGTAGGTACAAGGTAAGTAGGTCTTTTTTTCAGAAATATTACCTACTTTGTAAATTGTATGTAAGTAGTTAATGTAAATATTTTTGTATTTATTTTGTACCACTTAAGTCTCAACGAATGGACGAGTGAGACCACAGATAACATTACGTGCTTACATGGTGATGAACAACTATTAAAAAAATTACATATTTGAAGACACTAAAATGGGTTTTGTACCTATAATAAATACCAAACATATTTTACACAATGAATGACCAATATCTGTCATATTCAACATGAATTAACCCCTTATTTACTATGTATTCCAACGTAAGCTATGACGAACGGATAACAACGACCTAGTACGTCATATATTGGCCAGGACATACTGTTCCTACCTATAATGTGCGTTCTGAAACACAGAGTTAAGTGCCACTGAATTGCGTTCGAAAAGATTATAATTGTAATTGTTAGACCTTGAGCTTCCAAGCGTAAAATTGTAGGTAGAAGGGCTCGGTGTTCGTCAAAAATCGACTTCAATATCATATGGTGACTATGGGACCAACTAGGACGCAAAAGTTTCGAATAAAAAAGTTTTTTTAATCGGTTCTCAAATTATTCTCGAAGATATGTGGTAACAAACAGGGTCATAGAAGCCCATGAACGCCTGCAGCACCAGGGCGTCGCATGCGCTTTGCCGACCGTATAAAAATATATTTTATTTATTTATTTAATCTCTATTGCACAATAAATGACATCTCAGTGGGCCTTCAGGGTGAGGGCGACAAGCGCGAAGGGTTTGCCCTAATGTGCCTGGCGACCTAACATTTGGATCTCACGACCGCTTACCATCAGGAGGAGTGAGGGAATCCTGAACGTTCTTTTAAAAAAAAAGTGTACAAAAGGAGGACTTAATGTCGCGTTTTGTATGAAAATGTGTACACCTTATAATAAATAACTAGACATTTTGTAGACATGCGCAAAACGTATGAAGCCAGGCAGGTAGGCACAGTTTATAAAGTAATCATAATTTCCGTGATATCATCAGCAAATACTATGAAATAAGCCGCCTAGATAAAATATATCAACAATTTGGGTAAGAGATTTTAATTGTATGTTTTTCTCTTCGTTGTCTTTTTATCTCAGGCTTACCCATGCAGACATTTAGGGCTGATTAAAATATTTACTGATAATTTCCCTGATAAATAGTTTTTTAAAGTCTACTTTAATTAAACCTGATTACAATCGGAACTGGCATTTGGCCCTCAAAAATGTTTGCACAAGACTTTGAAAGAGATGAGCCTTGTTCTATATTATGCTTTGTAACTGCGCAAATTGTGGGTTCATTTATAACTTATAAGTCCCTACTTTTCTTAATAATCATTTCGTCTAGAAATTATTTCAAGCAACTAAAGATTTGTTTCATACTTTGTCAATTTCATGTAAATAGAAATTTAATGTAGACTAAAAATAACGGAACATGCTTCTTGTGTAATAAATGAAATAAACTATTAATGAAGATGAAAATTATATTTCAGTTTTAGGTATTGAATCAGCTGTGTAATGTGTTAATGGAGAGATTTCAATAACTATAATTATTACAATTCAGCTTTTCCACAATTTTCAATTCCAGCCTTCTAGAATATTTTACATTAAATTAACATAGGTTCATCGACATAATACCTACTCTTATTTTTTGTTCGGAGTTTATAATTGCCATGTCGATAATTAATTACCGACTTGATTAAACAGTAAATCAATAAATCGTGGGAGTATTCCACCAGCGATTCCAATTATATCTTCACTGTCATTTGAAACTTATAATATTTATAATAACGCACTCGCAAGTCTCAGGAAAAAGTAAACAACATTTTTATACATGGCTGATCGTATTAGCGTAAAGAGATTTGAGTTAATTTATCAACACTCGCGTTTTCAATACCTCTAAATGATGATTAAACATTTTGTGCGAGAGAAGAAGTTGAAAGAAGAGGTCATTTCTCCAATAATTTTGTCAGATGGCAATTAATCTGTCGTATGGTCTTCCCTACTAGGGAACCAGGGACCTCAGGGTTAATAGTGTTTTTTGCTTTATGATAATCGAACGAACAGAAAACGATCGTTCGATGGACGGTCCGCTTGAGTTTTGTGCGATAAGAAACGAAAAACGATATCTTGCGTCCGTCAACGTCGATCTTCGTGAATTTAGTTCGTAAATACGAACACGAGAGAGATCGATCGAACGATCCTTTTCGATGGCTATAGTAGGGCTCCTGTTTCCGTGTAAACGATCTACTTATGAGATAATGGAATTGTTCGAAATGAAAACCTTTTAAAGTCCGTTTAGCATCATCACATCACTCGTTCGTCACCCTTATTAAAATGTCATCACACAATACGCTATAATTATGGGCTTTGCACATAGGAAGTACACTGTATTTATGGTATAGGAACCTACATAATATGAACGAAACGTACCTACAGACATAACGTTTATATGACACAGAGGCAGACTGAATTACTTTAATGTTTTATGCTAATGTGTTCTTACAAAGACTGAGTGATATCACATCCGCTTGATAACTAAGGTCTATACACAAATTAACAGGTAGATAGGTACAACTTTAGTGCCTTTTACAACACTTAACGAGTGCTGCTGATATTATTTTTGCTGAACTAGTTTTGCTGGTCATAAGATAAAAAACCGGCCAAGTGCGAGTCGGACTCTCGCACGTAGGGTTCCGTACCACGATACAGCTAAATAAATGTTTTTCTTTACGTTTTATTACATTGGAGTTAATTAAATGAAAAAATTAAGTAATTTGATTTATGACGTTTAAAAAAAAACTACTGGCTAGATTTCATTCAAACCAAATTTCGTTAGTAGTTTTCATAGTGATACACATGATATATTTTTTTCAGTTTTATCATGCCCATATTTTAGAAGTTACGGGGGGGGGGGGGGGGGGGACACTCATTTTACCACTTTGGAAGAGTCTCTCGCGCAAACTATTCAGTTTAGAAAGAAATGATGTTAGTAACCTCAACATCATTTTCAAATACCTATCCATAGATACCCCATACGTATAGGTTCGATGAAAAAAAATTTTTTCTGTTTCAGTTCTATGTATGGGGAACCCCAAAAATTTTGGATTTTTTTCTGATTTTATTTTAAAATCTTAATGCGGTTCACAGAATACATCTACGTACCAAATTTCAATAATGTAGCTCTTATAGTTTCGGAATAAACTGGCTGTGACATACGGACGGACAGACAGACAGACAGACAGACAGACATGACGAATCTATAAGGGTCCCGTTTTTGCCATTTTGGCTACGGAACCCTAAAAACCGGCCAAGTGCGAGTCGGACTCTCGCACGTAGGGTTCCGTACCACGATACAGCTAAATAAATGTTTTTCTTTACGTTTTATTACATTGGAGTTAATTAAATGAAAAAATTAGGTAATTTGATTTATGACGTTTAAAAAAAAACTACTGGCTAGATTTCATTCAAACCAAATTTCGTTAGTAGTTTTCATAGTGATACACATGATATATTTTTTTCAGTTTTATCATGAACATATTTTAGAAGTTACGGGGGGGGGGGACACTCATTTTACCACTTTGGAAGAGTCTCTCGCGCAAACGATTCAGTTTAGAAAAAAATGATTTTTGTAACCTCAACATCATTTTCAAATACCTATCCATAGATACCCCATACGTATAGGTTCGATGAAAAAAAATTTTTTCTGTTTCAGTTCTATGTATGGGGAACCCCAAAAATTTTGGATTTTTTTCTGATTTTATTTTAAAATCTTAATGCGGTTCACAGAATACATCTACGTACCAAATTTCAATAATGTAGCTCTTATAGTTTCGGAATAAACTGGCTGTGACATACGGACGGACAGACAGACAGACAGACAGACAGACATGACGAATCTATAAGGGTCCCGTTTTTGCCATTTTGGCTACGGAACCCTAAAAAGGACGATGACATATTCGAGTGGTCCCGTGGCTCATTTGATTGTGACCCGGGCTTACTGAACCGAGAGTTGTGGAGTCGGTTCCCTTTCAGAACAAAGAATTATTCTGTGTGGGTGGTATATCTTTTTTATACTTTTAGTGGAAGTGGATGCAAGTAGGTACGTTTCAGTAAAAAGTATAACGTTAACAACGATCGTTCGATGGACGGATCGCGTGGTTTTGCACTGTGTTTTGCGCTATAAAAAATGAACTAGGTACCTGAAGGTTGTCTGGAAGAGATCGCTACAAGCCATAATACCGCCTAAATTGTATCTATCTATCTCTTGCAGATCCATCAAAGTTGATCTTCATTAATTTAGTTTTACACGGGAGAGACAAATTAATTATGACACAACAATACGCAATCTGTCCATCGGTGAATCGTTTTCAATTGTTATTGTAGGGCCCCAGGTGTATAATGGCGTGTAGGTAATGTGTTAAAATAGGTAGGACGTTGATTCCTGATGCCATAGATATGGGAGTCTATGAACAGTAGTAGTTATGTAAGTTACTTCAAAATAAACATTACTTACTATTTGAACAACTTTATTCCAAGAAAATATAATGTGCAGAAAAATTAATTTTCTTCGCTCGTGTTCGAGTTGCAATATTTATAATATTGCATTGCATCGCAAATGAGGTCAATATTCACACACCACATTATGCTTTTGTTATGCAAAAGGCAATGCTTGCTTGTAATCACAGGTGGTAGGTATTTTGTTATAGTTCATTTGCATTGAGCTAAAAAATACTTCAGACATGCGGGGTTTTTTGTTCTATTTTTTCCCTTATATATTAGGGTTTATACGGCCGGCAATGCTAGTAGTATTCTTAGGCAATTCACACCTACCATTTAATCTCAAATGTATGTTTCCCCCTGTAGTACAGACAGATGATAACGAGTGTCTTCTCCCGAAATACCCAGACCCGAGACATTTTATAAAAGTTGTTAATTTCCTAAATTGATCCGGCTGAGAGTCAAACCTCCTCCTCATCCTCGAATCATCCGTGCATTAAGCTTAACACTGTTACCATTTTGCGACAGAAAATATACCCGTGAGACTGTTTGGGGCAGACCTGAAGGCCCACTCTGAAACGATACTAAACCTTCGGGATATCACGAAGGTACTCAGATAAACCACAACTAATACTACTGTAGGTTTAATACATCGGACTTGTTCCTGATCATATAGTTACATAGATCTATACAAATGTTTTACAGCTAACGGACTGTAGCATAGGCTACAAAGTATTGATTTGTATTGATAATCCCGAAATTTCGGTAATTAAATTCGAAGTAAGCTATCTAAACCGAAGACCGCGAGGTTTTCATCGTGACATAATATTTTTATTGACATTAATAACAAAACTTTTATTAGTAGTCACCTACATTCACACAACAAAACATTTGATACCTAATCGTTTGGACTACAATCAAGTGCCTAGAGCACAATTTTCCCAACACAATAGAACCTATAACAATTTTCATTATATCAACAAACAACGTAACTGTCATAGATTTAATCATTTAAAAAAACCTTACCAAGGCCGGGTAGCTTCCCCACGTGTTCGCTCCAGTTACGAAACTTCAATTACACGTAAGCGTTCGTATTCGATGTGTCGCACCACAATCGAGTCGATAACGGCTTGCGAAACGATCTCTTGTTTGTGATATTCGATTATTATTTCAATGGCTACATGGAAAATGCATGTCAAGGGTGTGTTTTAGACGTAGAAAGCGAGTATGTCACGCACGTCTCACGCGACGCTATTGAATCGGTTGATTATTTTAATGCTGGGTTAATTGGTGTTTTGGATGAATAGTCGTTGAGATAGCATTAAGGGTTTCGTGGGTAGCGCAGGGCTACTGTGCTGTGGGGGGTTACAGAGTCCCATCGGGCATCCCGACCCCTCTACACAGCGCGCTCGTAGCGGACGGTTTTAGTGGGTACCTATTCTCCGCTAGATACGAGTAAGAGCGAGTCACACATAACCAAGGTGTCTCATATCCAGAGCTCTGGTGTATGCCTAAAGGCATTCCCGACAAAAAAGGCTTTAAAGTTAAAGTATCAGCAGACCTCACGTCAAGTCACGTCGAAGTGCAAGTAGGAAAAAAGTTTGAGGTTAATTGGCAATTGGTTAACTGGCATTATATTGCACATGTGCTATTT
Organism: Conogethes punctiferalis; assembly: GCA_031163375.1. Taxonomy (NCBI): domain Eukaryota; kingdom Metazoa; phylum Arthropoda; class Insecta; order Lepidoptera; family Crambidae; genus Conogethes; species Conogethes punctiferalis. Next base: position 13,813,878 of record CM062091.1, read on the forward strand.
GCAGAAATTCATTTAATAAACTATAGCGAAAAACTACAAAAATCGAATTGCAAATGAGATTATTTTATTTTGTACTAAGTAAACACCTTTTATTTGAAACAATAATTGACACCATTAATAACATTATACAGATTGACTGAGACTGTTAAATTAATTAAAACATTTATTAACAGAATGACATTCAATTACCTTCTATAAAAGACATTGACCTTTTAAGATCAGCTGTATTGGAATAAGTTTTCCTCCTCTCCTTTCGCGGACTAAATAAAAATACAAAAAATACAATGGTGATCTATCATCTAATTTTATAAGTAAGTATGAAAGACATTATTTTCTTCAAGCAGGCAGAAAAACACAAGTTATGGATGTAATAAATTATTATTTAATATTGACTATCTAAAACCATTAAAAATTTAAACATATTCAAAGTACAATTAGAAGCCCCAAAAACGAGGCAGAATATCACAGTAATTAAGACAATACAAAGAAAAGTGCTTAACGTGCAACCGGTTAGGGAAAATTATGGATTAAATTAAATTATACCGTTTCCTTTTAACAGACTAGAATATCAATTGGCTTCTGTAAAGACAAGGTCGCTGCTGAATCACGGCGATAGTTGTGCAAATCTATTTACCTATTTTAAAGACAGTATTACTGAGAGAAAGCTAGGAAAAGGTTTTCCAAGAAGCCCATTGGACAATTTATTCTTTCTTTTTTGTTTTTTTTTCTTTTATAGCGAAGGAGAGAAGTAGATAATTTCAATTTCAAACATGCATAATGTTTATCATGAACTATAACGAATAATTTACATTACTTAATAATTGATAGTACATTTTCTACATACTACTCGTAGAACATTTTCATCTCATAATTTTTGTTGTGTACATGTCGCAATTAAATTAAGCAGATAATGAAATCAAAACGTGTCTAATTGAAAATTTTATAAGTGTATAAACCCGTGAGTTATTTAAAAAACCACAGATTTACGAAACGTTTCAGAAGCGCAACGTTAGATCACTTTAACAAGCATGATTTGCACTAACGAGTGGATAAATAAACTGCGTGAAGTTATTACGTACGCTCGTCTACAGAAGTCTGAGAACTTTCAAATGTAGGCTGCTGTGACTGTTCCACTGATGGCGAGGAAGCGACTAAGTATTTAGTTATTTTCTCGCTCAAAAACTACGAACTGACTGTCTCGCGCGGACGCATAGTGCCCAAAATTCCATAGGTTTTTTGGATAATAGGGGAGATGACCATGGTTGAATTTCCATGTTATTTGATGGTTGCCAAAAGAATCATTAAAATAACACTTATTTGAGAAATCACAACAAAATTGTTCTGAAATCGTTGGCGCTTAGATGGAGCCGAGAGACTAACCAAAGCGATAACTTCCAAAAGCCAGATATAGCCCAATTGGGGCTGAACAAGGGGGGTGCAAAGTGGCTGCAACTGTGGCGCGACCTCTTAAACTACATATGGCGCATATGGTCGCATATCGTCGCCGTAGAGCGAAAAGTCACTAAGTCGACATATGGCCAAAATGGAGTTAAATACCTAACCAGATTCCCCAAATTTTTCTGCACAAATTCTTCTTTTTGACATTTCTGTACGCGCCATAGTTTTTGTTATACAGAGAGCGAAAACACATTAACTTTACGTTTGCACTACTCATTGGCAGTCGAAAACTAACCAATTTTACTTAACATTATTTTTTATGATCTAACAAAGCAAATCTGTGCCTAAGTCGAGTTGGTTATTTCTCTCTTTTACAAATCAAATCATAATTTTGGACCCAATCCATACTAAAAATTACCTAAAGTGACTTAACTACTTTCAGAATTACTGGTTCGGTACAAAACATGAAAGCGAAAACTAACTAAGTCGACTTAACGACTCTCGATATGATCCAAACATGAGTGAAATAGTCACTAACTCAGTTTTTTTGTCATTATCTCAGTAATTAAACATAATTAATTGAAAGTGATATTTCAATCTTATTTGTCTATCTATTCTTTAAGATATATAGCAATGAAATTAGAGTTATCTTTTACTAAAATTAAGTTATATTTTTTTTTGTTTTATAAAACTTTAAACCGCCATAACTCAAAACACGTCAGTACCTACTTAGTGACTTTTCGCTCTACGGCGACGATATGGCCCCTTTGGACTCTGGAGGATCTCTGCCAAGCAACTATAGCCTTATTTCAGTTGGTAAGTTTTAGTCGGGATATGTATAATTTTGATTTTATAACTGACTCAAAAAGAAGAAGAAGGTTTCCAAAACTATCAAAACGACACTCGTGCTTCTATATCGTTGGCGGTGGTACAAATGCTTTATTTTTTAACTAGCTGTGCCAGCGGCGTCGCTCGCGTGGATATCGGGTTTCAAAAATAACGGACTTCCATATAATACCCATCTATACCTTGTGCCTAAGTTTTAAGTTAGACCTCTAGCAATACATTGGTGAAAACCGCATTCAATTCTATGCAGTAGTTTTCGCGTAATGCGCGTTCAAACATACAGGTTTAAATTTCTCGCGTTTTCCCAACACTTCCCGTCACTGCTCCGCTCCTATTGATTGTAGCGTGATGAAAAGTATCCTATAACCTGCCCAGGAGTATGAAGAATAATTGTACCAAGTTTCGTCAAAATCTGTTCAGTAGTTTTTTTTTCTATAACGAACATACAGACAGACAGACAGACAGACAGACAAAAATTTTACTGATTGCATTTTTGGTATCAGTATCGATCACTTATCACCCCCTGATAGTTATTTTGAAAAAATATTTTATGTACAGAATTGACCTCTCTACAGATTTATTATAAGTATAGACAATGACTAAGCGATCGGCACAAATCTATGCGTGTTTGGTTGAGGCGTGAAATATGACCTGGCTTTTAACAGTACATAATTACCTACATAATTTACTGAGAGAACTGGCCACTAAAAATAGAACTTGAATAAGTCTAAATGTAGAAAATATATTAGTTACTTATTCATTGTTTTTTAATATTAGAACTAATTGAGGTACTCGTAATACTCAACTAATCCTCATTTGGTAAATAATAAATTATTATTTATTATCTTCAGAACCAGATATTACCTACTTGTAGTTCTTATACGGGCATTGTAATTCTTTAAGATATTATATCAATTACTCGTAATTCAACTTATCGGATGATTGAGCAAAGTGAGAAATGAAGCAATTTATGCTATCGAAGACTGATAATCGTTTACTAAGGTTGAACTCGTCTTGTGTTGTTTGATTAATGCCGACTAAAGGTTGAATTCACTCAACCCGAACATTTCTTCATAGGCGTGCAGGTTTCCTCACGAGTTCCTTAAGCGTAAGAGCACCGAATAAAAGTACCTACATAAGATTTTAAATTTAAAAAACCATCCGTCTGAGGGTATGACCAGCATCAAAAATATACGCAATCCTGCAAAAGTGCATACTTCTTCTTCTTCTAAGTGTGTCGATAGCAATCTAAATAAATTTTGACCAGTATTCAGCCACATGAACCGCATCTTCTTTTACCAACATGGGGTCATCCCGTGTACAGGATTTAATGTGAGGCCTCTTCAGTTGTTCGCCACTTAGGGCAAACATAGCGATAGCAGGGCGTAGCTTCTCGCTCCGGTAACGCTGCTGCCCGTCATCGGTCTGTCGTATTTAGCTACGCATTCAGTTGTGACCTTTCGGTTGCCAGCGCCTCGTTTGTTATTCGGCGGGATGCATCGCGGACAGGTAGGTTGGCTTGGAGCGAAAAGATGGCCCTTACAACCCGTTATGCCATATACATAACATATACATAAATATCAAAATGTTTTAGCAACTCCATCAAGGAAAACACTTTCGCATAATACTTAGCTACTACGGTTAACGATGTGCACGATTGTACCTTCAGCCATTACAGCCATTATCCACAGTAGTCTACTATTAAACGCGTAGGCAATGATAGTTAAATGCGACAAATCGTCACTGTGTTACATCTTCGCAGCAGGAGGTTGCGAAAAGTACTGTGGAAACGTTTCCTTGATGCCAGATAGGTTTATACCCCTCGACCTCGGTGTTAAGCATCTGTTGGTGCAATATCCTTTTTTATGTCGATGAGCAATTAATAGTGGCTGAAGTAAACATGTCGTGCTTTACGAGTGCCTTATTACGGTTTAATATGTGCGTATTTATCGTGGGCATATATCTTGGTAGTCTAATGTACTTATAATGGTTCTTAGGAGGCAGTTTATGAAATGATACGATTGAGGGACCTCAAGAAATGAAGCAGATACTAGGAATGCTAGGAGTTACTTTAAGAATTATGTACATCCTTAAGGCTAGATTTTATTACAGAAAACACCCAAAGGTAAGGCAAAGAAAGGTGGAATTTACTACGGAAACGTGAAAAATTTTAGGTAAAGCATCAAGATATGGCGAGGATTGCAACAATTTAGTCATTCAGTCAACAAATTAATAGATAATAAAATGTGCAAGTTTCTGTTGGTAATAAAAGTTTTTATTGAAAAATACAGTTCGAAATCTAATTTCGAGTGTCGAGAAAGTTTGTTTACAGATAAAGCTAAACTATGAAATTAATATGTACTTAACAAGCGTTATATAAAACATATAATAAAAGTCCGACGAATGTCGTCAGGTACTGCATATAAAAAGGAATAAAGGCATGTACTCAATAACGACTGCAATGTAAAAGACAAAACAGATCGTGAGGAAAATCACGAAGATAATGCAAATTCTACGTGGAACTGCAAGATGCTGCAAAGAAGCCCTTGACATCACAAACAAATGGAATTATTACACGCGTGCAGACACCTCGTGTTGTTAGGATCACTTAAAAATGCATAGTTAATTGAATTGTAGTATATTAATTACATAATTAACATTCGCAACAGTGTTATCTTTGTTATTTGCTTGCGTTGCACTTACCTACTTGGTTATTTCGCGGTCATTCATGTGGGCTATATTAGAATGCTCGAATGTCAGCATTACAGATTAGTTTATTTATATCAAGAGAAACTAGTATCTTAATTGTAACAAAAACTAGTCTTTAGACTATTGACTAGTTTTTGTTAGGAGTTTGCGTAAGAAGCATTAGGTCTGTATTTGCTTTAATATTACATTAGCGCTATTTTAAAAAGTATTTCTTTATTACGGAGTAGTGTTCCAAAAATTTGTTGCCAACCTTCCTAGTTATTTATAGTTTTACATTAAAAAATTGTGATCATCCGGTATTTAGTTCTAAAGTGGGGTTATTTGTTTAATGTGTCCGTTGTAGAAAATTTTTGTGAAATCAACTGAAGTGAATGCGTGAAATGTAGAAACTGTATAGGCAAACCCTAGGTGACAATTAGTTGTTTAAATATTCTCTTGGTCGTCTCTAATGTAAACTCAAACTGGCTATTTGCAGGCATTTGTAAAGTAATTGAAGTTTCTCGATTCGATTCATAAGACGATCCCTGTACTTACTCGGTGAACATTGTTATTTTTTTTATATTGGCTCGACATAATGGCTTCCCTACGCCTGATGGAAAGCGAAAGAGAAGCCCAAGTCACTGTGACAACAGGCAAGTAACCGGTCAGTTACCTGTCAGTTGCCACCGCCATGCCGGCCCAGCCCTAACCCCCCACGAGCTCCGGAAACCCTACTCACCGGCAGAAACACGACCCAGAGGTCATTTGACTGCGGTATTCTATAGGGTGGAGGTCCTTCCCCGGACGGGCGGCTCAATTCGAGCGAAGATTCGCTATAATACCCTACCTCTCTTAGTTTGTAAGGGCCTTGGGGTTCTGGCAAAATTATGACTGTAACCTCGCCATTGAAATTGTTTTTAACCAACGACTGTCCAGCTGTTTATCATCAAATAAATTGCAGGATGTGACAATGTTAGAGCGTTATCCTTATGCAAATAATGTCTAAAGTACACGTTTATTAAGCCATTGACCTTGGTATATGCAGTGTTTTAAATTTGAATAATCTTATATCTGTCTACGTTTGTTAAAATACTCTTGGCAAGTGTGCTTAGGAAAGTATCAGCATAGGATTTATAAATGTAGGTCGCCTGAAACTGGATCAATTCATGTTTGTTGACACACGATAACTTAATTATAACGTGTGTGACCTGGAAACAGATGGAAGTTTGATTGGGAAGCGGAACTGTCCTATAATCAGCAGGTTTAACATTTAAATAAAATTACCTGATTCTATTGTAGCTTGCGGTAATCACAATTCGGTAATACATTACCTAAAAAGATATTATTTATTGCGCACTATACTTAGAATTGATTTAAAACTTAGTATAGGTACTATACATTTGTTGTACAATTTAGGCGGTCTTATCGATATAAGCTCTTCCCGACAACTAGGGATAAGTTAATTAAAAAGAAAGAGTTAGGCGAGCTATCAACTGACATTATGGAATAATTGTTCATCACTTTTCCGATTTGTACCTACTATTCAATTTGTATTAGTTATTACATTATTGTCGATTTTAATCAGCCTGGCCAACGAGAAGTAGCGTCTTGTTCTAAATATTTATTATTTGGCACTACTTCACCAGGTTCTTTATCAGATCTTTGCTTGCTCTCGTTAACTTCCCATAAATGTTTATTGCGTAAACGCAAAGGTGTTGTATAATCCCAAGTGATTGGATTTGCGAGCCATTGCTTTTTATTTTTGAATTTAGTGCTATTATGATCTTTATGCATGATGACATAAGAGTTGTGATATACGATGTGCAATTGTACGTGGAAGTGATTGTTATGTTCTTGATTAAAGAATCCGTCTAAAAAATAGAACGGATCTAGTACGAGTCCGATTAGACAAGAGTTATAATAAAACATAGCTCTGGCTAATTGGATGGTGCAATCGATTTTAAGAATTCATGTGTAAGACTATTGGAATTCTCCGAATAGATATTTGTAAACAGACTTTCAAAATTGTTTTGGGCAAATGTACTTATAGTGTTTAATTGATAACATTCTAAAGATTGTTACGAAGCGAGCTTCATTAAAAAAACAATAAATGATAGATCATCAAAGCTTGAACGAAATAAAAGCTAAGTATTTGTCTAATATCGTTATAACTACAGATGCAATCAGTTGCACTGGCATGATGAGCACAAATCTTTGTATGAAATGAGGATTTGCTTAATAAATGATGTCAGTATTATGTAACTGATATATGTGTAAGCAAATATGCAATGTAGGTACTCTAGAATACATACTTATAACGAATGTCTGTTCCTACTTTTATGCATCATTTTTGTATTTACGCAAGTTTTGCAAAACATTTATATTGTTTGCTCAGTTTCCTTATTATGGAGATAGTATTGTTGAAAGTCATTTTATTTACTTGACTCCACTTACTGATGAAGGTCGAATAAAATATGTCTTGACCAAATTAATCCCCACTGACACATCAGTGCTATTTGTAGTCGGGTCTGCCTTGTGATACATTTTTTCTTAGCCCTTATCCCCCTACTGCTAGACAAAGGGCTTCCTAAGTTTCTCCACAGCCCTCCATTACTCGTATTCGCCATATTTCTTTTGCAGACGAGTTCTTGGTTCAGCTAAACGTTTTATACGTGTAAATAATGTCGATCTCAATTTTTCTAATTATACTACCGTAATAGTTCGAACTTTTAGTCTTAACTGTACCTGAATAGGTAAGTTTGCCTTTATGAGGCAGTAGTTCACTATTGTTCTTTTGTTTCCCATTTTCAAGCAGAATAGACTGCTATTGTAGTTATTTTCATGAGATCTGATATTTTCATTAAGCACTGCTCTTCAATGTATGCGGTAGGTAGCACCTTATCGTAACTTTTAAAGTATTAATGCCGAAGAGACAGGCCTTGGACGGAGTAAAGATTTTTAAATGGCTGGGCAACGAAATACTGAGTTATCTGACAAGTGAAGGCTGCCCACTTGAGAATTCAGATTGTTGATAGGGCACTTGTCTTTTCACTATGCTTGCGTCGCGACAATGATCGCTAGCTGATTTTTCCAATAGATTAGTGGCAAGTACTTTTAGCGATAGCTCTGTGCAATGGTTGATTTCGCTATGAGATTTTGTATGTTTGTACTTATTGGTGGTGATATACTATCGGTTGTCAAGCAGGTGAAGATCAATCATAGTTATGACGCACTTTGTACGAAATCCGATGACGACGACCTCCAAAGATCATCCAAAGATTCGAGGTTCGAATACCAGTCCGATAATTTTAGAAAGCAAAAACATAAGAAGAAGTATCCACTAGACTACAGTAAAACTAGAGTATTCAGCGAGATACTACACCTCCATTTATAGACAGTTTGATGGTGCGTTTATAGAGAAGTCGTCCTGCGCGGAGCTAAGAAAATTTACAATCATTGGTAAATTTTCTTAGTTTCGCCAAATTATGTGAAAACTACGCTATGACCACGTGGTAGGCTCAATTACCTATTGATTTAAAGAATGGCAAGAGGGTATAATTATTACAACTTTTTTACCAGCATTTGGAACTTTAGATTAACTTTTAGTATTCAACATTTTTGAATAACTACTAACTATATCTAAATACTCAAATGTTGTCTTAAAATCGCTCATAGCGATAAGAGCGCACAAATTGTGCAACAATTGTATATTTTCCTAGTTTTAAGTAAATTTTCATGGTATATAACAAAGCGTACTTATCTAATGTATCTATCTATCTAATTAGAGGCTATACCTATCTTTTGAGATGTGACAAAGCGTGGCTAGGTACTAAGTTCTACATAATTTAACAATGTAAATGCTAGAACTTACATACATTCAGGAAATAATTTGCAAAGAAACACGTTTCACTCGAGGTTATGTAGAAAATACTATTCCTTTATATTAAGTAAGTATAGTCAGGGAGAAAATACCATACACATATCCATACCATCTTTAAATTACCATTATCTTTGTGTAACATAACTTACCTATTAAATTCGCGTTAACTTCGTGGCCTACTAAGCCTATTTCGAAGAATGTTAAGCTGAGTTTCGGGTCGTCATGAAACTTGAGTTCGGAAGCGTTCACTGCTGCACATATGGGGATTTGCCTTAATCACCTGTGTTTGTCCGTGTCGTTTCTGGATTAAAAAATAAAAATAAAATAAAATAGTTTATTTCTGCAAATAGATTCACCAGTAATACTTTTGAGTGTCACACTTTTTCCTACCAGAAATTACCGTTAAGTTAATATCAGATTTAGAATAGGACTACCCATCTCAACCCGATGATGTTGTAGAAGACGATTAAAGGAATATCAGGAATCAGGCCTGCTGTTTACCTAGTTAGAAATAAAAGCTACTGAGTCACCAACGCGCCTGCCATAGTCTTGATGTAGATAACAGATTTCGGAGTAAGATCTGTGAGGTCCCCTTCATCTATCTTCACAATAGAAAGGCAAGTCCTGATTTCGTCTAATTATCAAAACCTTTATCAAGGAATTTCATGTTGTTTATATCACTTGCTATTCCAAACAAAAACCATACGTTTTTAATACAAAAAGACAATGAATAAACAAGGCATGAATATAAAGTAGGCAAATGCATAAACGTCTACGTTAAAGAAAAAGAACGTGCATACAAATATTAAACAAAGGGTTTGTAGACAGAGCATCGGTATCCTTAACTATGTGTGCACAGTTGGTTGATACCTATCAGATAGTAGATAAACAGTTGCTGATTGCTGACCTGTTAACAACAGCCACAATTATTGAAGACATCGAGTCAATAAAATGCTGTGTCGATTGCTATTGCTTCTTTTTCCAATGGTCCATTTAAGGATTTAGCCCTAACGTCTTTGCCACACTATTGGCATTTTTCTCCCCTTTAGATGTAACTATACTTCGGTTTTTGGCATTAGAAATAACATAGGGTAAAGGCACCAGTGGCCAGCCGGGGACCAGTGGTCAGCCTTTTGAGTCGTTTATTGGTCGTAAATATCAGGTATATTCGTTTTAACAAATCTCGAGTGTTTAAATAGAAACTCTGATTACTCATTGATCACTACATCACACGATAGACGCGGTGAGGGATCGAGGGGAAAAGAAATACTCGTTCAAATTTGTCGGCAAGAGCAGTAGTGTATGTCCGCCATATTTTTTATTGCACTTGGTGTTCTCCTAAGAAGTACGAAAAACTATTTTAAAAGTATATAACTATAAGTTTTTGTTCACAATTGGTTTATTTATTAGTTTATCTATTAACTGGCATTGTATTTTAACGAAAATATCACCATTTAACTCATAAATTCAGGGGGCTGTTTACTGGGTATCACTTTTTTCCAAAAAATCCAGTGTCCAGCCTCCCGCGGCTGACCACTGGGTTTTTCATACTTAGAGTAAAAGCCAGTATTCGGCCGCATTTGAAATAACGGATCTATGCGGCTGGCCACTGGACTTAGCGTTTCTAGTACTCAGCCATTAACCTTGAGTGTATGAGAAATAAGGTTGAGTTTACAATGTACGTAGGTATTGTTTGAATAGTGGTTTTTTTATGCCTGTTACGCACTTACCCAGGCTTATATGAGTAAAATATATGTTTATTAAATTAATTCAATAGGTATTGACTACACTTACATAATTTTACTTTCTTATTTGTAGCAAAATGCCGAAACTAATACACAGATACCCTACGGAAAAACTCACTTATTTCCATGAAAGCCGTTCGAAACGTAATGTCGGTTAGGGAGGCTAGCAGATCGTTTGGTGTTCCTCGAGTGCCTACGAGTTACCTACGAGTACCCACGAGTTACCTACGAAGGCCCAAGGAAAATGGGTCCAGACTCGGTTCTTAATAAAGCAAAAGAACTTACCTTGAACTTAACTTACTTATCTTGGATTAAGAACTTAACTTACTTTGGCACTAGTGTGGTTTGTCTGGTTTTTGTGGTTTGGGTGGTACACTGTGTCTAAAAATGCATTTACATCTGCGTGTTGACGTACACCTACTTCCTCACTAGATTACTAATTAGAGAATGAACATTTAATATTAGTAACGGGTTATTTATTGTCATCTCTTGCGAGAGTAGATATTTTGTAATAATTCAAAGCAATTTCGTGTCGTAAAACTAGTACTCTTTAGTAAAATACATAATTATTCGATGAAGAATATTTATAGTTGCTTTTAATATAAATATATGTGATTTTGGTCTCATTTTACTAAATAGTTTTAAAGGCCGAGTACTGGGTACACTAAGGCTGATTATTGGATTTTGACGGCTGACTACTGGAGAAAAGTGCCATTTTTACTTTTCATTTAAATATAACTACAACAAAGAATATTGTTGCTTTTTGTTATGTCTTATTTTGAATCTTTAATAAACGTTTAATCAATCCACGTAATGCGTTTGTTTATCCATTTAAACCTGTAGAAATGCCGACCATTCAAACTTCAAAAAGCCGATTTGAGGCTGAGCACTGGTGCCTTTACCCTATTTTGTTATTTTTTTTTATATTTAGGTACACATTGCTAATAAAGCAATAGGTAAGTATAGCCGAAATATCATCGTGAAAAGTATTCACTATCCTTTGATAGTGTAACAGTTGAGAACATGGAGCGGTACCTACGTTTATTAGTTTAACAGTTGGTTTGTTTGACAACTAAAAATCAGTAATTTAATATACCTAATATGTATAAAAAAGGTTTAGGTACTTGTTTCTTTTGACAACTTTGAATGCTAAAAGACGGGAGACTTTTTCTTTATTCATAGCAGTTCTAATGAAACTAACTTAATAACATGGATAGAAGAAATGGGAAAAAGGAGCTGTAGTTTTTCTTTTCTTCTGTAACATAAGTAGTCGTCGTACCTATCTAGTATTTATTACAAATGGTTTTCCTACCTTTTCTGTCTAATATCGATTTCCACACAATTATAGAAACATTACCACAGAAAGTATTCCTATAAATAATATCACTGTGACAAATGTCAGCATTGTTGAACAGGCGGATGCTTAGAAGGCCTTTCGACATCTTCCTTGTGAGTCAAGTTTATTGCCACTCAGGGCACATCGCTCGCTCAGGGTTGTTTCCGTATTGACAAATCTAATTTTATTGTAATAAAAAGCATTTGGTACTTACGCAAAGATATAAATAAACAAGAAGATTTGGTACAATTTTATAAGTTTGTTTCTCGGCTGTTCTAAAGTTGTCGACGTCTTTTGTTTTATTTTCCTATTTTGTTTTATCTTAATTGTTATCAAAGTGCGAAAACAGGATTCTCACAAGAAACGTTACTCTATTTAATGACCGCAAATGAAAAAAAAACTTAATAAAACGTAAGTAGCTACATATACAGTCTACTGTCAGACTTTTCAACGCACTGCCTGAATACTGGAAATAATAAATTAAATATTTGATTTATTGTGATCTGTTTAAATTCGGTAACTGGCAATCATAAAGCTAATTTCTATTGATCTGGTTCATTTGCGTATTGGTTTCCTATAAATATGAGTAATGTATGACAAAATGGTAAATTTTTATATGCAATTAATTATAACCTTTTATTGCGACAAATCTCATCGTTAAATAGTGTTATTTATGTTTTCCTTTACATGAACGATTGGAGCCAAGATTATAAGTACCTACCTATGTTTTAGTTAATTTAGGAAAGTGAACAACTTCTACAGTTAAGTAGACAATGGAAAGTGACAAAAGAGATAGGTAAGTACCGAGAACTCTTTACCAGTATGAGTAAACGATTTGGTGCTGTGTTTTCTACAAAATAGGATATTTTAATTGAAACTTGAGAGCATCTTGCCAGTGTCGCAGCTAACTGGTAACTACGATTCTTGTTCGTTGTCACATAATCTTATTCTATTTTAGCCTTATATAGAGTAGATAACTTTTTGAATATTTCTGTGAGTTTATCTTTTTTCATAAATAACAATCATTCAACCACCAAAAACAACTAAACTGTCTAGTAAATAAAATCTAGACTGCTTAATGACTCGACAGAACGACCCGGTCGCGTGTCCGAAGTTCGAGGCAATGCCATCAGCCGGACCTCATAATCACAACATAGGTACATAAGTACCAACAAACATACCTACCTAATGATGGGATACAATACAGGTCTAATTGGCAGTGGTAAAAAAAGTAGCCAGAATTCACCTATTAGAATGTTTTATCTGAAGATTACATTGAAAATCTTTTTCTTGCGGAACAGTAGTACTTCATCACCATCGTCAGCCTGTCGCAGTCCACGGCTGGACATAGACCTTTCCAATTCTTCGCCACTTTAGGCAAACATCTGGAGGCTTTGCCCGTAATAGCCACGCTCTAGTCAGGAGGGATGGCGATCGCAGGGCGTAGTTTCTCGCTCCGCAGGTCCGGTGACGTTGCTGCCCGTCGTCGGCCTGGTTGCCTGAGTCCTTTGATATTCGGCAGCATGCACCACGAGCAGGTGAGGGTGGCTTGGAGCGAAAAGATGATAGGTCGCTCCCTACTTAGCAAGGCGTAACGGGCAGGTAACCTGACAGTTGCCACCGCTTGATAATAGGTAAATGGTGGACTAATCTTCTCGTATGTCACAAAGCAAAATGTTCCGTTAAAGTGAACGTAATCTATTTATATTTACAGGTAGGTAGTATTTTTATAGGTAGGTAGGTCGGCTTTATTTGCGTAAATAACTTGGTAGCGGTAAACTATTCTACTTATTTATAAAACGCCTATTTTTCCATTGTGTTGTTGTCTCGTATATGTTATTTAGAATGTCATAGTATACAGGGACAAACATCGGGTTACCCAAATTTAAATTCTAAATACATAAAAAAGCGAAAGTGACTCACCACGGAAATCTACTACTTAATACAATTTCTAGGTGTTTGTAATTTTTCGGTTCATGGGCGCTGTAACAAATTAATACATACCTACAATGCGCCATTGAAGTCATCATCTGTCAGACAGATAACACTAATATAATGTAATTTAAGTGCTTATTTGATGGAAAAGTTTTCATTAGGTTATTAGGGCATTTATTATAATTATTCTCTTTTCTCTATTTGTTTATTGATGAAAGTTGTTACCTTATACATAGTAAGTTTAATGTCTTACAATCCAAAACAGGATATAAACATTGTATAAAAACAATAAGTTATGTAAGACTGGATAAATCCAACGAGAATTTCTTGTCGATATTTTTTTGTTAAAATATAGCGTCAAAGCTTTGCTCGTAGATTAATTACTAGTCGCTATTTGTATGTTTTCATTATTTATCATTACCATTGGTAAATTCTTTTCTCAGATGAACTCTCGGACATAATAGGTATGTGTAGTCAGTCAAAGCGTCAACATGGAAAATTGATAGACCACAAAGGCTGCAGATTTTTTTTTATTTGTAGTACCTACCTACTATTTATGGGCTTAAGAAAATTTAAAAGTCATGGTGTTTTTCTACTAGATGTACACACTTCATGACTAAATTATCGGTCACTTTCACCAGTCGGGTTTGTGAATGATAAGATACAAATCTACGTACATATTGTGTTATATAACTTACAAGCATTATTTAATCCGAATCGTTATTTAATTTTCATTTCGGCGAACATAAATCAAACCAGGAGAAACTTGAGTGTGGTCCCCAAGGTTGGCGACGTGCTTGAAAGCGTTAAGGGCAGGACATCAATTTGGGACTTAAATTTAAACGAAAATAAAATATTTTATTATATTTATATCCCCTCCCTTATTCATGTTATATGAATTAAATTAATGATAATCGACTGACGAATTTTAGTTCGTATACACGAACAGGGGAGGGACAAATGGAAGGGATTTATGGTGCGAAAATACGCGATCCGTTCAACGAACGATCGTTTTCGATTATTAAAGTACTTACCCAGTTTATAATGACGGATTTTATTTTTTCGTGTTTCTATATTACTTACTTACTATAAAAAATGTGTCTCATGAAAATACATTATACCTACTTATGGAGGTGAAGTGTAGTATAGCCAGAAATATCTTACAGGCGAGCATGGCAGGCTTATAGGCGACTTGGGTTTGATGGAAAGTGAAATAAAATAGCTCTCCATAAGTCGACGCGAGACTCCTATGATAAACAACTAAGTATTAAAAAAATGTAATGTGGTCGTAGTCACTTGAAACTGTACTGCATTTGTTTGAACAGATATGATAGAAATAGTAATCCTCAAAACTGTTTTTCAGTAACAAAATATTTTCTACTCTTAAAGAACTAAAAGCAAATCAAATAATTTATGGCTAAGCGTGAAACACTCGAATATCTAAGACATGTGTGAAAACGGAGTGATCTGTACAAAACAAACAAATGAACAACGCAATCAATTAACATAATTGAGGGTGTTTGGTTGGTACTAATATAATCATCGATAACATTAATGTTTCAATTTGGTGTCATTTTTTTTTCAATACAACAATTATGGCATGGCACACTCCATTTCCATTCCAAGATATTCGAAACATTTGCTGCTAAACATAAGTCTTCCCAATGACAATTTGTCATTTGGGGGCATTTGCCTACGTCACCACGTTTGGCAGGAGGGTTGGTGATCGCAGTAGGTTTTATTTGTATCCTTTACCTGGGTACTGCTGCTCGTTTCCTGATATACTCTTAGTCGTTTTCAACGCCACGACACCAACGAAATGAGATGGGGTGGTCCTATACGGAAACTACACGGACGGAGACGTTCCTGCCTTAAGTAATACATTTGGGACGCAAACAGGTTCCCTCAGGAAGCACACGTGCAGACCGGCGCGGTAATAATAATAACAAAGGACATAATTGCGCTAGTGTTCGCGGTGTGATGCGCTGGATATTGTGACTCGTTATTGAAGTTTTTTGAACAGAACGCTTTTTGCCCAAGGCAACGTCATTTTGCCGGATTTCGGCTTAGATAATGAAGGCTTTGAAGAGGCAGACACATACATACTTGTGTCATTTCTCGGAATAATTTTGATAGATAATGAGTTTCGACAACAGAGTAACAAATTGGCTATAGGTAGTTGCAACCCGACTTAGAGGTTTCAAATATTTGGCAAAAGAGAAATTACACTACTACAAATCTTTGGGAATATTATACCAACACATTATCATAATTTACTGTCTCTGCATAATGCTGGGGCCACACTACCGTTTAACGTCAATGGCCATTATCTCGATAATTATTCCGATAATTTTTTTCGCATTAAAAGTGGGTGGCTACACTTCAACGGTCAACGTGAATGCTCATTATTGGCGATGAATACGGCGTTTAATTTTTTTTTATTTTATTTGTCGGTGTATTAATATTTCTTCAACAGTTGTTTGAAAAGGTAATATTTCCATTATTCGGCGCCAAGCATCACTTTGCGTTCCACGGTTCTTGAAACTTCTGAGTTTCGGATCCCACAAACATGTTTCTGTTTGCAGAATCTCGAGAAAAGTAATTACTTTCTCGTTACTCCACTCCGTCGCCATAGTACGTATTCCAAGACAAAAACGTGCGATTTTGAGGTAAATCCGTTGTAAAAAACAAATACGTCCGCTCCCGTTGCGCTCTCGACACACACTGACAATACGTAGTGTGGCCGTTTCATCGCATCAATTCTCGCGTTAATCTCTTTGATGTACCGCCACTTGAGCTATCGCCTAACGCCAAATGGCATTGTTAATGCAATTGTAAAATTATCCCGTTAAGTTGTGGCTACACCTATGGTTAACGTCCATTATCGCGATAATTAATGGCATTTCTCGTTAGTATGGCCCGAGCATTATAATGTAGTTAATCTAGAAGTTCATCTTCCAAAATTACACTATTGATGGGATTTGTACTTAGCTTTGATTTTTTTTTTTTTTTTTTTATAGTGGCTCGACATAATGGCTTCCCTACACCTGATGGAAAGCGAAAGAGAAGCCCAAGTCGCTGTGACAACGGGCAAGTAACTGGTCAGTTACCTGTCAGTTGCCACCGCCATGCCGGCCCAACCCTAACCCCCCACGAGCTCCGGAAACCCTACTCACCGGCAGAAACACGACCCAGAGGTCATTTGACTGCGGTATTCTATAGGGTGGAGGTCCTTCCCCGGACGGGCGGCTCAATTCGAGCGAAGATTCGCTATGCCCTACCTCTCTTAAATGATGAGTAATTTGTCCAAAATACAGAAAATATTTATACTTGGAGACGTTAACCTGCAGGAATTTCAGGTCGGACTTCAACTCCACCGGTAAAAATTGCAACGCTTGCTCGTTAAGTTGAAGTCATGTAGCCAAAAGCCACCTAAAGATTAGGTATCATTGTAATGCAACGGTTCGTCAGTGAACATAGAGCTGATGATTTCTTTGATGAACCGAAGAAGCTGTCGTAAAATTCTTTGAGAAACAACTCCATCGCTGTACCTAGAATATTTTATTCAATTTTATGTATTGTTGTAAAAGGTACTTTACCCTGTAATGCCTTTGGTATTAAAAACGATTGTTTATAATAATGGAACTTATGATGAATTGAGGAAAACAATGTAATGTGATTACAGGGATTGTCACACGGCCTTTAAAAGTTAGGTTTGATTGGAAAACCATTCAAGTGAAGTTGCGTGTCGAAACTAAATACATATTTAGATAGATTGTAGGAACAAGATCTCATATCTTTGCTTTATGGTGGCTGGCGAAATGCAAAACTGGAGATGTGAAAGTGGTTTTACGATTTATATCTATACAATCAAGCGACAAAGTTATCGCTAAGTAAATTGGAGCTAGGCAACAGCCTGTAATTAACCCGTTTCCAAGGCGTCACGCTATATAATAATTTATCAGTCACTGTTACAATGATACTTTGTTTACTTCAATTCAGAACTTGACTGATTCATTTTAGTATACCAACTTGATTAAGCTGTATAGAATTAAGTAGTCGAAAGGCTTCTACGAATCTATCTAAACTATCAAATTTTTTATTAAGTACAATCTGTCCAAACAGCAGTAAAAACAGTTTACGTACCGGGAAATATACACTTATAGTACACCAGTCATGTCGTGTTTAATGATCATCAACAGCGTGATAACAAACATTTGGAGTAACTGTTTGTTCGACGTTAGCAATCGTTGATTCATAGACCACGTGTACCTTTGTAACAATACAATAAAGACATTTCGACGCAGCTACTGAAACATTTATTTTTAGAATACAGTTGTTTACATAGATTTGTAATACATAGTTTGTATTCATGTGTGGTAGTCGCCCTATGGGGTTGGATATTTTCCGCAACATAAATTAAGACTCGTGTCTTCTAGGATCTGGTTCGGGCAATGTCTAGATAGCTCGAATCCTTTGGTAGTGGCCCCTCCCTTCTGAACACATTGATGAATATTTATGGGTGTTCTATATATGGTTGTTAACATTGTTAGGTATTAGGATTTCCATAATACTTGTTTGCTTGAATTAATTCATAGATCGACTATAAGTAGATAGCATTTATAGTCTGATATTTAAGTATTTATTATTATTTAAAAATGATTGTGATATTGTTTGATCCAGTCGTATCAGACATATGTCAGACTGGAAAGCAAATATTGCATACAGGTGCATTTCTTCGCGATGAATAGCTTTTGTCTGAGCTTATCTTTGTGTTAGCTTAAGATTTTGCATTCTGATTCACTGTCGCCTCCTGCGGTGACTAAATTTTTATCAGTTGCTAAAATACTACTAAGATAAACATTAAAAATATTAATAAAATGGTTAATATAGTATTGATGTTAGAGTGAAATAGAAGATGAACATTTTTAACTAGTTACAAGGTGTAACAAACACTTGTTATTCGACAATAGTTGGAGACGAGCACACGTTGATTTCATGTCGTTTACCATAAATAAATAATGACGCTTCAACGGTGACCTTTCTATGAGTTTGTATAATACGAATTATAGAAAAATAACTATGGTTGTTGACGCAAATGGAAATAACGTGAAAATATGTGCTTTTAACTGCTACACTTAATGAGTGGCCGGCACGCACATTTAGTGATACGAATCACCTGTTTATTGGTTACCGCTTCTATAAATCCAGTATTGTAAAAATAACTGGTAAAAGCTCTGTAATTTCTACTTCCTAAAATTGTGAAAGTCGAAAAACGTAAAATATTTTTAGTTGGTTTTGTTGACATAGCGGTAGCATAAATTAAGTTCAGCTATCGCCGTTCATAAGATAGAATAGAATAGAATAGAAAATATTTTATTCAGCGCACATTAAAAAATACAAGGGTGTACAAGATACATCCTAGAGTCACGCTCGTAACGCACACGGCCATTATATCTCCGATACATTTCTGTAAACCTAAGGTGCAGCGCAGACGGCACACTTTTTGTGCGATAGAGTCTGCGTCTGAGACATTTAAAAAGAGCGTCTAGGTCTGCCAACAGAATGATCGAAGATGTGC
Source organism: Conogethes punctiferalis (assembly GCA_031163375.1). Lineage (NCBI taxonomy): Eukaryota > Metazoa > Arthropoda > Insecta > Lepidoptera > Crambidae > Conogethes > Conogethes punctiferalis. Next base: position 13,833,287 of record CM062091.1, read on the forward strand.
GTCGTGTGCGTTGAGTCTGTGAAATATTCGCGACAGATTTTTGCGCGTCGTGTGCGTTACTGCATATAATTACAAAAAGTGCGTCACGGATAGTCTGTCGTCTGCGCTGCCCCTTAGCATACAAGCAGATGATTGGCGCGCTTTGTCTAGCCTGGCGCACATTTGTTTGTACAAATGACACTTGTTAGTGCGTTTGCGCGGTCTTGTGCCCTCACACGCGTCGCAACGAGGATAGTTGACACACTCGTTAGTTATTCCGTGACAGGTGACAAGGAAAGTGACACATTCTTCACTTTCCGTCTCCCCGTGGTCGCAACTAACCTACCTTGATAGCTAAAACGTGAGCCCCGACACGTTTCGAGACGTTACCGTAACATCGTCTGCCTGAATTGCTAAAGACTAGTAGAAAATAGTTATGGTTTGATAAAGAAGTCGTTATTGTGTAGAAACTATTGGAAATATGTATCACTAGGTGAAATAATAGGTAGAGAAGTTACAAAACAATGCCGTTATTTGACTGTTTTTTTTTTATTGCAAAAATCTAAGCAATAACACAAAATCACCAGGAATGAAAAAAACAGGCCTTCCTACATTTATTGATAAATGTCATTAGGATGATGATGTCAAAAATCTAACGGCATTTGATAAACGTCAGTATTGCCATGAAGGCAAAATTGCAATTTTGCACTACTTACCTGCCCTTAACCATTTTGTTTCTACTTCGGCGAGATAGTTACGACCTTTGGTTTGATTGATACAATCCTTTTTTATGGAAAAACAGTTGAGCCACTCACACTCACAGTTGAACCGATGAAAATAAATACGATTGTTGAGTAGGTATGTAGGAACCGCATGCTTTTTGCCTTATGGGAATGGAATGTTTCCGGTATACGCGAAATAGGTATACCTATGCCGTTCTCTATAGAGAAGACACTGTAAAAACTCGATATAAATAGAAGCCTCGCAGAAAAAATAGTATGTAGTTACTTCCTTTATTAAAGAACATATTATTCCTAAGTCAAACGAGCTGGAGGCGTACATGGTAGATAGATAGATATTCTTTATTGCGCACCATGCAATTGACTTAAAAACTAGGTAAGTATTACAGACACTTGTTGCACAATTTAGGCGGCCTTATCGCTATAAGCGATCTCTTCCAGACAACCTTAGGGTAGAGGATAGGGGAAAAATACATGGTGATAGGTCACCGTTTCTCGTAGATACCGACAATATAGGATGCCTTGTTGATTTATGAATAGGTACTGCTTACCTTTTTTTTCTTCTAAATGACTAGGATGATGGCCAGGCCGGCCTTGTCATCATCACCGGACTGTTGGGGGAGCGGAAGGCTCTTACCCCTAGTGGAAGGCTCTCACACCAATTAATGTTCATCATCATCATCAGCCTGTTGCAGTCCACTGCTGGACATGGGCCTCTCCAGATGTTCACCACTTAGGGCAAACATCTGGAGGATATACCCATAATCGCCACACTGGGCAGGCGGGTTGGCGATCGCAGGGCGTAGCTTCTCGCTCCGGTGACGCTGCTGCCCGTCATCGGTCTGTGGTATTTAGCTACGCCTTCAATTGTGATGGTTATACCGCCACCAGTCGGTTGCCAACGCCTCGTTTGTTATTTGGCAGGATGCACCACGTACAGGTGAGGTTGGCTTGGAGCGAAATGACGATGGGTCGCTCCCTTACATCCCTGTGATGGTTATACCGCCACCAGTCGGTAATTAATGTTCGGAAGATTTAATTTCTACATAAATGGAATGGAAGTAAGTAGGTAAATAAGATTAGGTAGGGAATAGAAATCCTACTAACATAATATCGTCGGCCGTAGGCTCAATTAAGGTAAGGGACAAAACTCACAAAATGAGTTGAGTATACAGTTTTTTTCAGAATTTTCCGCTCTTTCGAATGATATATATGAAAAAATTCTATCTTCAAAAAAATGTCCCTTACTCTAATTATTTTTTGGGGTCTAAAATTAATTCCGGCCCACAAAAACCATGTATCTGACAAAAAAAATAATGTAGCAACCTTAAATGGTGTAATTACTGCCACCAACCGATTTTAAATAACGTAACGGTCTTCGCAATCAAAGAATAGCCTTTACATGGTATTTTTTTTAAGAAAACCTTATAACACTAGCGTTACTGTAATGCATTTTTCGTCTCATAAATCAATACCGCCCATACCTTAAAACGTATGCACGAGTTTTGAAATAAATAATCTTTACCCCATTTTACGTTATTATATTTTAATCAGTGCGTCCCTTACACGGAATATTAAACACAAGAGGAAAGGGCTTAATCTAGTCAGTTCATACAAAACTGCTGTCGCCAAACTCACACAATAACATTATACGCACACACAAAATGAACCAATCATAACTATAATAATTTCTTGAAATCACAAAGATGTAACCGCTACTAACAATAACATAAAAACTACCATAACGCATTAGAGATAAAGAAGAATTTAGAAATTACACTTTGAGGGTTTTACGTCATCTCATCGAAGTGCTTTTGGCCTGCTTTGACTAGTTAGTTCACCTATTGCACGCTAGATGACACTCTTAAAAGTTGTACGCTGTTTAACACCTTACGACAATCAGCGTAAGGTTTTAATTTATACGCATGCACTTGCTTTTTTTCTAGAATGTTTTATCATGACATTTATTATCGTCGCTACTCAAACAGGGATGGGATTAATACGAATATTATTGGTGATGAAACATCGATTACTTCTAAAATAATTAATTAATATTAGAATAGATATACATTAACATTTAAATACACTGACAGAAGTTTCACATTTAATGTATATGTTACGGGTAATGGTAGAAGTTGGAGTAAACCTAGGTTTACCCGGGTTTACTTAGGATTACCCAAGCTACTTGGGTAAAGTCCGAATACAAAGTAAAATAAATTTTAATTCGTGGTTTACCCATGCTCACCTAGGTCTACCCAACTACTGTCTGGGTAAACTTAGGTGTTGCCTAATTTTCTTTTTTATTTAATGAAATAGGGTTCACTACTAACGGTTCATCTGATGGTAAATGATAACCGCCGCTCATATACATCTGCAACGTCAGGAATTTCGAATCATGTCACAGAAGTTTATCTTGCTCAAATAAAGAATTTCAATTTTAATAACACAAGGACCGCTATTAGTTTTTGCTATTAAAGCTATTATTAAGTTTATGCTCACTAAATGTTGTTGTAGATGTTTAAAATGCCCTTGAAGTTTCATTTCACTAACCCACTTGGCTCCCGGAGCCACGCACAAGTGCTGACATTGAAAAAAGTATTTAATGTAATTTTTCCTTAAATTCCGTAACAGTCCGAAATGGGTATTCTATGATCATCTAGGGAGCTACACTGAACCATATTTTAAAAAAGAAAACAGCTCTTTGTAGGGAACTTCATAAAATAAAACTCATTTAAAATAAATTGAATAGTTTATTTCTGCAAATAGATTCACTAGTAATACTTTTGCACGTCAAACTTTTTTCCTACCAGCACTTCGACGTGTAGCCTGCCGAGAAGAATCCACCGAAGAGCCGAATCCACTTCTCTTTTGCTTTTGGATCTTTAGGAAAACTAAAACGAAAATAATCAATAGTTTACAATAAGGCATAAAAAAAGTGTAATAGACAAAATACATAATTAAATCGATGATATTTCAACGTGTCACAACCCTAAAGTAGGTTCGACTTGGGACGTAGTTTCTGATTCTACTATTCGATACTAGATGGCGCATGCGGACCAGGCGTCAGACAATTATAAACTTTATTTCAGTGTACATACGTGTGATTCTTAATTTACACGAATGTTTTAAATGGATAGAGGTTATGCCGTAAGATTATTTATTTAATTAAAAGTAAATACCAACTTACCGATGATAAGAAACACCTGATCGAAGCAAGTTCTTAGTACTACTATTGTTTTTGCACTCAAAGACGGAACATCGAGTCATTATTGAGAGTTATTTAATAAAACACTCGAATGAAAATACCGACAGCGCACGTCACGATACTTAAGCAACAACAAAGCGACTGAGTCAAGTTAAGACTCGCTGTCCTTAACTTTGGCACGCGGGCCACGCCCACACGTCCTTTCCTGTTGTGTTTAATATTCCGTGGTCCCTTACACCAATTTGATTCGATATCCATTTAGGTTCCGGGTACTTCAAGACACAGGAGAAGAGCACGTGTGCACGTTTTCCGTCCTTTTCTATCCCATATCTTCGCTCTGTGTGTGAAAGAGAGGACGCACTAGCTGCGGGCGGGCATCTAAAAAACCGTTTGTCAGGACGCGTTCACCTGTCGCTTGGTTGATTTGTCAATTTAGTGATAAACATAGAGAAACAATACAATTTAAACCGGTAACTACGACGCAGACAGCAATTACAACAATTAGTGAATAAAATAGTACATTAAGTACATAATTCTAAGTTTTAAGCTGTGGCTGTGACTAATAAATTATACGTTTCATTATGAATTATTATTTTTGATTTTAAGAATCATCGATATTTATCTTCTATAGGTTTTTGTCTGTCTGTCTGTCCATTTCCATCTGTATGTTCGTTATAGAAACAAAAACTACTCGACAGATTTCAACGAAACTTGGTACCTATGATTTATTCTTCATACTTCTGGGCAGGTTATAGTATATTTTTCATCACGCTATATGATAACATAAGTATTCATGTCCCGAAGAAAGATAAGAGCAATATTTGCGCTAAAAATGAAAACAATCCAGACGAGGTAGAAGATAAAAAAGAAAAGATGAAATTTCACATGCAAGAGAAAGCTGCTACTTATGAAAGATTTACTAGTCTAGTTGTAAGCTTTGATTTGCAAAAAGTTTTAAATACGCCTTATGGTGATAATATTTTGTTATTTTATAGCAGAAAATACACTGTCTTTAACTTCCCGGTCTATGAAAGCCTTACACAAAACGGTTGTTGCTATGTTTGGGGTGAATGTGACGGGAAACGAGGAGCAAAAGAAATAGGGTCCTGTCTTTTTAAAATATCTAATAGATGTCGATGGCAGAGGAATAAGAAAACTTATCCTGTATTGTGTCCTGGACGATCCTCTCGATATTGCAATATTTTTATCAATATCAAGAAACATTGAAACTATCCAAATTAACTTCCTATTGACCGGTCATAGTTACATGCCAGTTGACAGCATGCACTCAGTTATCGAACATGAAGTGCGAAAACTGACTGTTTGGAGTTATACTCTATGGCCTAGTTACATGAAATCTGCTAGGAAAAATCCTCGTCCCTATGTGGTTATCCCTATGGTGCCCCCAGATTTTATTGACTGGGACCCCATGACAGAAAATACCTTCCCACAGAAGACGAAGGACTTGCAAGTCACGAAAATTAGAATAGCTACGATGAAGAAAGAAAAACTTTAAAACTATGGGGATGAAACTAGCCAGTATATATGTTATCAAAGTAAATGGAGAATCGACTGTTAAAACTAAAGATCCAGAAAGTAAAACGAAAAAAGGGAAAGGTAAGGGTAAGGGCTAAGGTAAAATGTCTGTTAGTGGCCTCCACCACCAGTAGTCTCACCTGCTATTTTAGTGAATGCATAACACTAAAATCTTTGTATGACACTAGGCTCCCAATATCTTTGGCTAAGTACAAAGATTTAAAGAAATTGTGTGAAAATGTCATGCCTAGCAGGTTCCACAAAGATTATCTAGAGCTGCGATTTAGCTCTAAAGTGAAAGACGCTTTAAATGAAACAGACGAAGAAGATAATATTGAAAAAATTTGTTAGGCATAGCATTTTGAAACGTTTTTGGATCCTTATTATTATTTTTGTATGATTTATTATGCTTTTTAAGCTCTATGACTATGACAAATTAGGTGCAACTGTACTGTTCATTACTTGTCTTAATACTTGTACAGATGAATAACTTAAGTAAAGCACCTCTCACAGTGCTCTTACATGTACGCGCATGTAAGCGGTAAGTTTGCAGTTCGCACACTACAGGCAAAATTGTTGCCATCTGTTTTTTTTATAATGTGACTAGTGTGATTATAATAAAACATAAAAATTTCATGAAATTTATAAAAATTTCATTTTACCCATTAGATATCAACAACTTTAAAGTGTCAAAATATTCCATGTAAGGGACACATAAATAAATAATTCACACACAATTCAATACATTTTCATAACTGTTACGCGAATGCCCCATTTTAAAATTGCGACTTACCTCAAAAGAGTTTTTTTAATAATTTATAAACGATCCCCTTACCCTTTTTTATCTTTCATACGTTATTCCAACGAAATCCTTACGCTATTTTTATATTAATATTATGCACACAACGTATAGGTCAATTTCAGGTAAGGGACGAGACTACAAGTAACTTGGCATGTAAGGGACATTACGAACGAAAAAAGTCGGTGTAAGGGACATCTATTTTCTAAAATAATTAAAATATTTAAATAAACACTGCACAGGAAGATAGTGCACTTAAATATAAGATAATGTGTGAAAAGAAGTTTAAAAAAGGTTAATTACAAAGAAAGTTATGTACGATTTACTCCAAAAAAAAACTTTGTCGGCCTCTCCTGAAAAATCGTATTTTGTCCCTTACCTTAATTGAGCCTACGGTCGACGATATTTTACGCTCACGTACTTATAACTAACTACCTAGGTAGTAACTTAATTGCTGCAAAACGTATGATTTATGAGTATCTGCCTACTGTAATCTTAATGACCATGTGCTTAGGACTTTATGTACGGTTGAGACCTAAGTTATTATAGTACGTACAGTAAAGTGACTCATTATGAAAAATGATTCTCAGGACGGTTAATGACGATGATAGATGGAAACTATAGTCGTTGAAACATTACAGGCGCGACTACACCCAGTCTGAGCGACATTAATTACATTTTTCCACTGTTGTTTGAATATTGCAACGAACAAAAACAGGATAGATAAGAGTAGGTACCTCTATTTAGAAACTCCTTGAACGTATAAACTTAGCTTAGCTTTAGGCAGAATAGGAAGATTGTAGGTAGGTACGTATGGTTTCCGGATTTAGAACAGAGGCCCAACTACAGAAAACGAAAACGATCGTTCGTTGAACGGATCGCGTATTTTTTCCCCATAAATCCCTGTCCTTTGTCCCCCCCCGTATTCTAATATATCAATTAAATTGTTGAAAATTGATGTTGACGAATTTTAGTTCGTATATTCGAACACGGGAGGGACAAATGAGAGGGATTTATGGGGCAAAAATACGCGATCCGTTTAACGAACGATCGTTTTTGTTTTCCAGGGCTCTTACCACCAAAATCGAAAACGATCGGATCGCGTACTTTTGCACCATAAATCCCTCTCATTTGTCCCTCCCGTGTTCGAATATACGAACTAAAATTCGTCAGTCGATTTTTACATAAAAAAAAATCAGTCAAATGGAGAACCTCCACCATTTTTTGAAGTTGGTTATCGCTAACGCGTATTTTGCGTTTATCGGACACGCCTTCGGATGTGACTACTTATACAAAGGTGCATTGTTTATTGACATAGACAGGTATTGGACAGGGCTTACACGAGTAATCCTTTTAGCAAAGATAGGATTGTCAAGTCAATACCGCGACTCATGCTATGTGTTTCGCAATATTGTACACTTACACTTCCCGTATGTGGCCACATTTGAGTAATTTATGTGTGGAGATAAGGCTATCTACTTATAGATATTTGCGTTTTTTAAATGCTTCCGTTGGAGCAGCTACGATTCTGTAGCTGAAGAGACAACTCGTATTTACTATGTGCAAAATAGGTGGCGGAGACTGCCAAATCTATGCAATTATTGAGGAATTTTCCTAATGTTTACTAAAGGTAAATCTCGTAAGTATTATAATATAATAATTGTAAATTATGGAAGAAATGCGCTTGCTTTTAAGATATTATCATCAAATTTTCCTGAAACACACTTCGAAAATCTTAATGAAAACATAAACCATACATTTGACAGATATCATATCATGTCCATGAGAAGTATGCATTTTGGTCACTAGGGGCGCTGATGTGGCGAGGGACACAGGGCGTATATGCTGTCTAATTCGGTCTCAAAGTATATTATTATACGATTCCAAACTACGCCCCCACTTGTATCATGGGAACCAGGATCAACTTTTGTTTGCGACACAAACTTTCATATGTACCTACTTGCAGGTTTAGTATTTCAACCCTTATGTAATGTTGATTGTCTGACAAGTCGGAAGTCGGAACACAACTATGAAAAACTCAAGTGGAAAATTATATTACAAAACGAATTTGCTATTTTCAGATAGGTACTTTATGTAATACACTCATTTGTTACTGATATACGTATTATGCAGAAGTATTTTAGTTTTCTAACGTTCTTAACCCAGAACTAATTAATTATTTCACGGTCAGTGTAACAGTTCTTGTTTTCAGACTACACAATAAGCACTTTGCGTATTTAAACGGTCAATATACATTATATCTATATATATGCAGTATGATATGTATAGAGAAATGAAATGAGATTATATTATTATAAATCGATACATATTTAGTAATACCTATACCTACCTATTTACTAATAGATGTAGGAAAGCACGGCACTAGAAACATTAGAACCACATACCTACTAATTCCTAGCAAATTTTGTAGTTGATCTACATTTTTTGCAGATTCATTCAAATAGTAGATAAATCAATGTTTTTGAACCTTTCTTTTAGTATCTTATAGTAAGTACCTACCCACCATTTGGAAAATTTTAGTAATTAGATAGATATCGGCTATTCTTATCTTAGTTGTATGGAGTTTCCTATTCAAACCCTGAACCAAAACCTTCGAATTGATAGTTCTGAGGCCGGCAGCGACCCCAGAACTCAATTTGAGTTGTTGGACACGGGCGGCGTCGACTGTTTACCATCAGGCATCACACTTGCTCGTCTATCACCTCTTGCAAAATAAAAAAAACTTGAGAACAATAGCCATATAGGTAGTTAGTAATGGAAGGTGAGGGAACGCACATACCAGCATGTGATAAGTGAATTTCATTCACAACAAAAACAACAGTCCATGAATGATTCACAGAGTTGTTTATGTTCAAACATCTCGTAATCAGTGACCGGTGAAGGTTCGGCAATTTCTTTGATTGTTTTTTTGCATCCATCGCGCAAGCGCGGACAAGGTTGGCCGTTTGTCATAGACGTAATGGGCTATTATGGCTGAAAATTGTAATTACTCCGTCTTTTAGCTTATTCAAAAATAAAAGACACGTATTTTTATTTGTAAATTAGACTAAAAATTACAAAGTTATAGCCCGTTGAAATTAAGCGTGACGTCACTCGGTGAGGCATTTTTACGGGAGCGAGTGACGGCATAGACTCCCACTCCTAACTTTTGATGCCTTGTATCGTTGCTATTGTTTATTTGAATGAAGAAAGGAAAAATACGTGTCTTTTTGACAGCGATTAAAAGGTGCATTCAGCCATCAGGCTTGAATGTAGTCATGTCGTGCCATAAAAAAAACAATCTACGATACATATATTCTCAGACTGACTCGCTATATAAACATTCCAGTGAGTTGGAAAACCTTTACATTCTTTATGTTTAATTTCTTAATGTGTGTCTGAAGTCTGAAGAATACAAAGACCATTGTAGGTAGTTGTTACTTTGCTATGATGTCTAAACATTTGCTAAGAATCTAAGACAATGGACAATAAAAATAAAATGTTATTTCCTTGTTAGCAAATGAAAAATAATTAACAGTGTTTTAGATATATTTACTAAGACTTGCTTGCAATGATTGTAAATTGTTGTCAGGATTATAATTTACCAATCGTGTTAAAAACGTAGAGTCACCGAAACTTAGTTACTGAGAAGTTTATGGATCGTAAAATATGCTAAGCATTTATAATATAATCAAGCGTTCCTAATTAGGTAGCGATAACATTTATGGTTCTTTGAAAAACTAAATGTTGTTACCAGTCTAGTTTCCTGGCATTACGATCTTTGTCAGCTATAGCTGTTCAAAGATCATCGACCTCAGTTTATGTGAGTTATTGTTGCGTACGTAATCCTTCAATGCAATGATAAGATCTAACTTGGTTATCTAAAAACAGCAGTCACGACGAAAACCAGCGCCGTGGCTTCTTCGGGAGCCACGGCCTAATGCTGAGTGAGGCCCTTTTGTTTTGGACGTCGCAACGGTCTTGTCCAGTCTAATTATCATGTACTTATTATGTGTTTATCTTTGTTTATGTTTTAGTATAATGTCTGTCTACTGTGTACGTTGTGATGTCCAATAATAATAAACGTTTTTCTATTTCTATTTCTATTAAATTCTAGCAAATGCTAGTCCACATCCTTAATCTATTTAACACTCGATGACGGATTGAAAGTATTGAAACGGCACTCAACTGTGGTAATCCTGTGATAACCAAAAGGGAATAGGTATAATAACAAGTACCTACTTAAAACATAACCTAAAATTGCTAGAGGAAAAACATTGGTTTTTCACCTGTGGTTTGGATAATTTGAACTAAATTTCCATACACGTTGATTTTTCCTTTTGTAACTTGGTAGGTAACCTACAAAACCTGTTAAAACCACATGTGTCATGAATAATTATTAGCAGTTAGGTAAAATAGCCATCGATTTAGAAATACTTAGCTAGATACACCTTCAAATATGATCTCGAGTCGCATAAGTTTTTCATTCTTGGAGATCTTGAAATTTTGTATCTACCGATTAAATATAAATGAAAATAGTCATAAGGTTTTTTAAAAATTCAACGTACTTAGTTGCGGGTCGTGAAATCATGGAGCTCTGGGTTAATTAATTATTACTTTGGCTGGCTGGTTACTTAAGGATCTACTCGTACATAAATTCTATCATGCCATTATGTACCTATCTTATTTTCTTTCTATGGGGAATCTCTTATTTCTTTTTCCCTCTGTATCCACTATCCAGGCTGGAATGTCTTTATGTACCCATCCTGCGATGTAGATCGAAATATGTTGGTCATGGTTCAGGAATACCTAACAGAACATCCTACCATTCTTAAATTATTATTCAAGGATGAGAATCTTGCATCTTTTATGTGCCTAATATGCCATTCTTCCATTCAATTGGCAATAACACTAGTAAGGAGACCATCAGGAAAGTTCCAAAGTATGTGGGTCAGCGAAGGATCGCGATCACACACACACAATGAGGACCCCGGGCTATTCTACACGTATTATTGTCCGCAGACTTGCCATTCAGCCATTATGCTCATGTTCAGGTTCAAATATCAGCTTTATGGCATTGCAGAGAGAGTTCAAGTACCTACTTATAATTATCTTGACTTTAGAAACGTGACAATAGATCGTTAGTACTTGTGTAGAATCGTTTATAAAGACTTTTTTTTAAATAAACGTTGTTTCGGAACTTGTGTACATTGAATATGTGTAACATTAATTAGGTACTCTGCTGTAACTAATAATAAAAATGTTTGAAAATCAACGAAGACTATATCCTGTCACAAACATCTAATTATTTACACTTTTTGTTTTTGAAAAACAAAAAACACTCAATGCATTTTTTCTACAGCATTTGCTTTGCCATTTCAGAAATAATAAGCAGCCTTCAAAAACACACTGGCTTTAGAAATTGAAGGGGTTTTCAATTTACAAATTAGCGTATTTAAATTTTTTCTTAATTGTATTTTTGCGTTGCCTTGCTAATGTACAATAACATCAGTTACTTGGATTTTCAATGAGGCATTTGATGATTTTTCCGGCTTTATCATCATCATCATTAGAACACGGTATTTCACTTTGGATTATTTAAATACCTAGTCAGCGGCTGATGATCTAAAGAACATAAGTTCAATTTTAAATTAGTAGACAGTAACATTGTTGTTAGCACTCAGAGTGGTTATAAGTAATATCTTAGCTATCGGTTGTCATTCATTTGTTGTAATAGTTTACTTGCCAGAGACAGATTTGAATTGAATACTTTAGTACCTCATCTTTATCTGTACCTACTCTTTTTGGACTATCCAAGTAGTTAATCCAAATTTAGTTCGTAAGAGTGCGATCACTATTCTATGTCAATTGACAATCGTCACGCGAAAATTTGCGTGGGTATTAGGTATCATTGGTCTGATGTGAAGTCGAAATCTCCGCTCGCAGAATGGACCGTGTAAATTGTCTAATGGAGGAGGAAGTGGCCACTTCAGGCCATTATGGCCTTACCACGCAAAGGCTGATGAGAAAAACGCCACGAGTAGTACCTTTATGGCCATTAACTTTAATGTTTTAGTGACAAACAGTCATTAATAACATTTATCACCCAAGACATGTCACGCTAGGCCCTATAATGTCATCTAGTCCCAAACTAAGCCGAAGCTTGTACTAGGCATCTGCCTACAAACATGTCTATGTTCATGCACACAAATGTTTGTAGGGCGGGGACTCAAACCCGCCACCACTCTGTCAGAGGCTGTATTCACTACCGCTGATCCACAGTGGACGTCAATCGTCAAGAGCTACCGCACATTAGATCACGGCCGTAACAGTTCATTCCCATCTTACTGAACGTCTCTTTCCGTTGCGTTAGATAAGTAATAATCAACACATTGCCCTACAACTACAATTTCTATTCGTAATAATTCTACAGCTTTATGGCACGCTAATCGCTGGGATCACGTGTGTTCTCAGCTTTATCTCAGCATGCACGCACGTGAATGACAAACGATCGGCTTAGTTACCACTTTATAATGCGGTTTGTAGACACGATCAGACGATCAGATTTTATTTATTTCAATTTAAATGCTTTTTTTTCCTTTTTGACACTTTTAACTGTCACCGGACTTTTCTATTTCAGTTCGTCTGATTTTATTATCTACTTAATTTGGTATTATAAGTAGTTTGCAAAGGGCGTGACAATTAGATGACATTAAAAGCTCGTGGCAAATTCACCGAATTTTTACTAATTGTGTAGTAAATTAGTGTTGAGAGTTAGCTGATTTTATTAGCTACTTAATTATTCGTAATATAGTTTGTAGTGGCTTAATACCTACCATTAAGCCCGTGGCAAATTCATTAAACTTTTACTAAATCACTACATAGTAAAAAACAAAGTCACTTTTGTAGCCTGCCTGTCCCTATGTATGCTTATAAATATCTTTAAAACTACGCAACAGAATTTGATTCGGTTTTATGAAGCCGGGGTGGGTGGGTAGCTAGTGTGTAATGATTGAATTATTGTTGAAAGAAGAGATTCTTTTCTGACCGGAGCACTACACAATAGACAAATTGCCACCCTAAAGTTACGCTACTAATAGTTTGGAGATATTTTGTTATCGCTAACCACAACGAAATTTAGCTACATACTTTACACAATATTCATTATTTTTAGGAGCTAAACGGTGGAGTTTTTAAAGTAATTTAGCACCTACCGTACCTTGCAAGTAATTTAGGATTCAGGTGATCATGTGACCAGTATGATGGAAGCAGTCATTGACCTGCAATTAGTATACATATACTTAGGTCACGTATTTTTGAGACTTAGTTCAATGTCCGAATATTGTTCATACCTAATCTTGAATGCTGTAAATGCAACTGCAAAAGTGTAATGGAACTTGCAACCAAAGTCAAAAGTTTGAAAGCAAAAAAAAATTACAAAACCTTTTTTTGTGATGCATTACGGTGGGTACTTATGAGTTATATGCAAATGAATCTTTTACATTGTGAATAAAAAACATAACATTTACGTTTTATGGCCAAGAAACACATGCATACATTATCAGTCTTAAATGAATCGTACTTACTTTAACATACGACCTACACTTGATAGATGTTTTACCTTCATACCTATTAGTTCGTTAAATACCATTATTACTACTTGGATTAATGGTAACACGTATGTATGGCGTATTGGAATCGCAAATAGGTATTAATAAACATTAGACAATATATTATTGTATGTGTAAAGTTTACGATGTTGACTAATAAATGTATCATTTCTGTTTCCAGGTAAGTCATCCTATTTGTTGCACAGTTAACGATTGGATGAGTAGTCAACGGTGACAGAAACTGGTAAGGCACCTACGCTACGTAACGAATTCATCATTATCAGCCTGCAAATGTCCACTGCTGGACATACCCTCCTGACAATAGGCTATTACTTATGGCTAAAATTGTAATTAGTCCGTCTTTTAGCTTATTCAAAAATAAAGAACACGTATTTTTCCTTTTTTTATTCAAATAAACAATAGCAAAGATCAAAAGTTAGGAGTGGGAGTCTTTGACGTCACTCGCTCCCGTATAAATGTCTTTCGTCTGCGCTGCCCCTAATACAGACACAGGCTTTATATTCGAACGCCTTCCAATTAAGGACAAACATGGGAAATGAAACCATAGTATTACGAGAGAGAATACATTTTCAAGTCATGTAATTGGAATACATGTCATTAAGTTATTTATGACTAATTGAGTAGTTTAAATACATACGCTTAAACAAAGTCTGAAATTGAAAAAATATAGACTTGTCGTATCCTCTTTGCGAAAATTTGCAATAAATAAGTATCTTATAAATCTATCTAAGCTTTTACAAGTGACGTAGAAAATAGTCAGTACATATTTAAGTCGAAAAAATAAATAAATATAAATATTAGACAACATCACATACATTGCTCTAATCCCAAAGTAAGTAGGTTAAGCACTTGTATTATGGGTATCAGAACAACGAAGGTACCACAAATAAATACTTAAATACAAATTATAAACACCCAGACACGGAACAAACACAAGTATTCATCACACGAATGTTTGTCCCGGGTGGGAATCGAACCCACGACCCTTGGCTCAGAAGGCAGGGGTCACTACCAATTGAGCCACCGAGCCAGTCAATGCATTTGTTCTCAAGATTTATCATAAAAATTATATCAATGAGCCTTGGCATAGTGTCTATATAAGTAATTGATTCACGGTACCATAAATGCAGTAGAATTACATTGTAAATATTCTGCAATCAAGGCAATGCACCTAGTATTAAGAAAATTGATATTAGGCAATCGTACGTGTTTTCTTTGACGGTTTGCATAGCATACCTTGCGACGGCAACCATTGATATTTAGATAAGAATAGATAATGTCACGTATTGTAATTTTTATTCACTGTACCTGTATAAAGTCACAAGTTCACATAAAATTGGCTATGGCCGACAAGTGAATGGTCTTTTTTTAACTTTAAGGCAGGTATGTATGGGGTGTTAGTAGGGTACACAGTTATTATGTTATCTGGAACTTAAGGAGATTTTCCACCCCTGGGGATAATATAAATAAGGGATGTAAGGAAGACCTATCACCTTTTCGCTCCAAGCCATCCTCACCTGCCCGTGGTGCATCCTGCCGAACAACAAACAAGGCTCTGGCAAACCGAATAGTGGCGGTAAAACCATCACGATAGAAGGCGTAGCTAAATACCACAGGCCGATGACGGGCAGCAGCGTCATCGGAGCAAGAAGCTACGCCCTGCGATCGCCAACCCGCCTGCCCAGCGTGGCGATTATGGGTATATCCTCCAGAAGTTTGCCCTAGGCGGCGAACAACTGGAGAGGCCTATGTCCAGCAGTGGACTGCACTGTGACTGATGATGATGATGATGATAGACTACCGGATCAGTGGTGCCTTGGATGTGTTGTGATTGAGGTTGAATGTGAATTATTAGGTTTGGTTTATGAAATTAGGTTAATTGACAATCCATAGCTCTAGGATTTCAAGTCATGTGCTTAGTGAGTCGCGGCACATCTTGTCTCTGCTCTGCTCCGCTCCGCATCAGTGAAACCGCAGTCTAAATCACACTTCTCAACTGCACTTTAGTGAAACAATAGACTGACTCGGTGGCTCAATTGGTAGTGACTCCTGTCTACTGAGCCAAGGGTCGTGGATTCGATTCCCGCACAGTGCAAACATTTGTGTTCATAAAACATGTCTGTTTGTATTGGTCTGGGTGTTTTCTATGTATAATATGTATTTATTTACAAAAAAAAGTATGTATTAAGTAGTTTATCAGTTGTCTAGCACCCATAGTACAAGCTTCGGCTTAGTTTGGGGCTAGGTGGCGATGTGTGGCCCAGTGTGGCGTGTCTTGAGTTATTTAATAGCATTGGTAAATTTTTGTAGCAGCCCCGCTTCCGTAGGAACACACCTTAAAGATATTTTTTAAACTATGCAGATGTAAAATAACAATCAATTAGTAGCAGGTAGCATGTTTTAAACGACACATTTTACGACAAACATGGTATTTATTGATAAACATGTATTGTGTCAGACTGACATACCATTTTTGTTATTCACCCAACTAATCATTCAATTTCGCTGCTCTCATGGTCGATTTATACCCTAAATAGGGGACTAGCCTATCTCGCCCAGCACATTTAATATTGTTCCCTAGATCGGGACGTCTGGAAATGCTGACCTATACCTTTAAAATCAACTGGGCTGTAGGTACACCCGCATTGAGTTGCTACAAATAAAAGTTAAGCAAAGATGAATGTTTTTCTGTTTTTGCGGTCAATGGTAGGTAAGGTACATCTATCCGTCGAAGCTGCCCCGGGGATGTGTATAGGAAATAATATGGAGAGGTCAACGTTTTCGCTTTCCGTGTATATGTTATGGACCAAGTGATAAATGGAGCATTATATATAATGCCCGGGCATTATGATAAATGGCCAATAAGAGAAGGCAATTTGATAATAATTATTAAAATAATCAAATTGACCGGGCATTATGAATTTTGTTTATCACCTTTTGGGCAGAGTGATAAAAACATATTTAATAACTATATCGCAGTCTCCATTTGGAGTGTTACCCCTCCTGGTCCTCTGTAAGGCACGAGTGGGGGCACAGGCCCAACTCCTTGAGATAATTTAATATGTGTATGTGATACTCAGGCCATACATAATTTCTGATTGCTCCAAGATTACGCACTTAGTTAATACACGGCAAATGTAGCACTATTGCATAGTGATGGGAACTAAGTTATAGGGCTATTATTTAATTGACAGGCCCTGTGTACAGGATAACTGGGCCATTGGTGTGATATAACAGACGTTAGCCATTAAATTTTTATAAGGTATGGAAGTACCTAAAGGATGAAAACGGAACCCTATAAGTTTTCAAATTATGTATATCTGTTCGCTATAAAAACATGATGATGTTGCAACCAATATTAAAAACATAATAAAATAAATATTCAAGGGGCTTCCATACACGCGATAGTTGGCCTATACGACATTAAATTCTAATTTGTATTTGTTAAAACGTGATAGATCAAAATAATATAGCTACTACACTACAGTTATGTACTGTTGCACCACGTTAATAAGTCCCTTCGGCAAACATCGTATGTAAAACTAAACAAAAACATATTTTAGCGGATGCAGCGATCTCCGAATAAGTGATTAGTTACGCGCGCGTCACTCCTCCTTGCTATATTATCAAATTGCCCAATTGTCAAGTAGCAGTGCAATAATGACCGGGCAATATGATAAATAATGAAGTTTAGATAGTAATTATCATTTTGCCCAATAGAGCTTGACATTATTCATAATGCCCGAGCATTATAAATAATGCCCGCATTAATCACTTGGTCCATAACATATATATTATTTATTACGATTGAAATTAATAACTATGTACATTTTCACTTTCCGTGTGTGGAAAAAATAATTTGTTATTTTATTTCGATTGAAATTGATAACTATGTTGGTACAAAGAGTCACGCTACCTATTTCATCAGTCGTAGTTTATACGTATCCGGTATAGAATTTGACCGTTTTTGTATTTATAACGAACCTTCTTTTCTTTTTTCTTTTCTTCGAATGAATGGTGATAGCTCATTAGGTTAGGCATTTGGGTCTTTATCGTGTAGTCCAAAGGACTCAAATAGGGTTCTTTATTCAGGCCTGCAACACCTGTTTAGGCTTTTAATATAAAAAAACAAATGTATCTACGGTCGTCACGTGGTTTTGTGCCATGAAAAACAAACAATGATTTTTGCGGATACGTTAACGTCGTTCTTTATTAATTTAGTTCGTACATTCGAACTCGTGAGGAACAAATGGGAGGGATTTATGCTACAAAAACACGGGACGCACCCATTGAACGATTTTGATTGTAGGTTGTCATACATCTCGTTCTAATTCACGATTTGATCCTTATTATCTTGATAGTTGGAAGTCTTCCACGGTAATTACGTTTTGCGCGCAATTTTCTGCCTCGTGCTACGATGCTTTTGAATCAGCTTTCACCTACGACTTTTGCGAATGGGTACGACTTAGGGACCTTCAAAAAGCTGTGACTCCCCTGGTGTTGCGGTGTCTATAACGCAGGTATATATATATCATAGAACCAACATATCTGAATTAATTAATAGTGCCGTAACCTTACAACAATAGTGATATTAAAATCAAATCAAAATAACAAAAAGGATAAGTGATCACTTAATGTCATTTAAAAAAAGTCCTCTTTTCTATCTCGCAGATAGGGAAACTGTGAGATGATGATGACTTACAGCAGGGGTAGAAAACCTCGTGGAAAACAGTTACCTACAAAGTGTAGGTATGTAACTGTTTTCTATCCTCGCTGTTGAAGATTCCTCTTCCACGAGGCAAAGACAAATTAAAAGCCACACTTTAGAATAAGTAATAAATAAAGTCGGTTACTTATTATGTAATAATTCATATAAATTCATTAGCACTATACGTAAATATGATAATGAACTTAACATTAATGAGACGCATGTGTCCACTGCGTAAAAGCATGCGGTAGAACTCTACATACAGTCAACAGAGAAAAACTATCTTTAATTCGCTACCCCAATCAGTAATTGTAGGTAATAAGGTCTAGTTTTGAATAGGTACACCTATGCATCCGTAGACTGTGTAGCACGCACGCGTACTAAATCATAGCAAACATTGTACAATATTTGGTGAAGATTAAATACTTACTTAGTTTTGCCGCCTTCTACATATCTGCAGTTTTCCTGTATTTAACATGATATTTGGTTAAGTCACTGTTTAAAAATGTTATACCTAGTTGTTAGTCTTTTTGTATGTTTATTTATTAGACGTGGGGCTGGAACTCACGACTCTTGGTTGGAAAGGCAGGGGTCGCTACCAAATGACCTAATGGAAATGGTCTTCTACAAACACAATATCCTATTTGTTTATGGGCATTTCTCTGCTAAATGGAAAATCACTGTCCCAAGCAAATTTTATTAGAATAAGTTCTATAATTTAATTTTTTTTAGGATTAATATGAACATAAATGTGATATTCTTGGTTCACCGTCGCTCATTATGTAATTTAATATAATAATTTTCGAAAAAAAAAATGTTATACATCTCAAAAAACACTCCCCTGGCATGTCCCTTTTCCAGAATAAGAAGTATTGATACCTATATATATTTAATACTTGTCAATTCGTTACTAAGTGATAATAATATGTAATTGTAGAAGACTGTAGCATATTTTAAATTACAAATTACATACCTATAATAAAAAAATATTAAAAAAAAAAATTACGAAGTTTGTCATCAAATTTTAAAAACATTACCCTGGTAACATTTGAAAACGGCGCGAAAATCACTAAGGTTATTAGTCTAAAACATTTCAACGGTGAAACGGAACGAAAACGGTGTGAAGTTCGTTCGGTTGTCAATGTAAATAGACAGCCGCTATTTTGTGAGTAGTGCCGCTGTGTTTGGATGTGAACCACGCGTCGCGACCGTTAGTACGAACACTCCTCTGGTGAGTATTTGTTTTCATATTTTAAGAGTTTTAAATAAGATAATTTGTTTACATTAGTTTACTAGCAATCATGTCTGCACATCTGTGTTATAAATGTGATATGTTTTAATGTTTTTGTGTTATTTGGTTTTCAAGTTAAAAAAACATTCCCCTGGTAAACATCCCCCTGTCATTTTTAGTTGTAAGTTTATTGTGATAGTTGGATAACAGAGGTAATATTTTTGTTTTTATTTTAATTAACATTCTAAGAACTGACTTATGTCAAACAATGAGTATTTTAGAAAGACTGTTAAAGTAAGAAGTTGATTTTGTTCAGTTTATAACAAATGTTATTAAAATGTCTATTTTGTAAGCGAATTTAGTTTTGATCTCGTTGATTATTTAAGTAATAATTACACATTGTAAGTGCTAATAAAAATAAAGATTTGATTATTTAAACATACAAAAATATTAGTTTTTGTTCATAAAAACATTCCCCTGGTTAGTCACAACATTACCCTGTCACGATTTTGCACAAAACCGCTCATAACTTAAAAACAAAGAAAAAAATGTGTGTGTTTCTTGAATATATATTTTTGATATACCATTACCTTGCTTTGTATTGACAAACATTCTCAACATTTGATAAATTTTGGTTAGGACAGTCTTGTAATAATGAGTTTCCAAATAGCAGAGAAACACCCTTATACGAACTAATAATATAAATTTGACTATTAATTCACCGTATTTTCCGTTTAGGTTTTTTCCTACCAGACCATCATTATATTATGAACGAACAACACCACTCATGTGGTCTCGACAAGGTATTATTTCGTTCGTGACTAGCATACCTAGTAAGCCTACTAACTAGGACTTCAAATATACGTTCAGTACCTACTTAACTAGGTACATACAAATGACCAAAAAGCAGGATGTGATGTAGTGCGGTGATTTCCCAAATGAGTAATAAGAAAATAAGAATGTTTACAAATATCCTTAACCATGCCTTGAATGTTAAGTGAGCGACTCAATTGTTAAGTTTGTTTGTAGAAAACTTCGGTGCGTAGGTATAATTACGTAAGGAAGGAATTTACGGAGAACGTGAATTTTAATTTCGTTTTGAATTTGTGTTAAAGTTAATATATTATTTATATGTATATTGTTATATTCTAATCTTAAGTATTTTGTATGTAATATTATTATACGAAATATATATGTAGGTATGTGCATTACTTATATATAGGTGGATATATTATAGCAGTTGTTAGAAAGCCTATTACCGCACCACTTTATAGATTTCTGGCTCGCCCAATGGTTGACTGGTAGAGAATGCCACACGGCATTAAGTCCGCCTTTTGTACTTTCCTTGTGCAATAAAGATTAAATAAATAAATAAATAAATAAAGTTCTTGTATCTAAAAAAATAATCGATTTGAGAACCTCCATCTATTTAGGTATAAGACTGTTAAAAAAATAAGAATTGTTGTTAATTCAATTCAGTGAATTTTGGTTTGTGTAAGAGTTTTTATTGTAGGTAAATATGTACGAGTATCTGCATACTTTTATTTCTATTTGTTATGAATCTTACTAGTTTACTAGTAGTTTCGAATAAATTCGTCAGTCATTGTCCACTCCAGTAACCCAGTACTAAGCGTAGTGTAGTAGGTACCTACTTAGTGCACAGTACTCAGCGAACACAGCGAATGTCTTCAAACCCTGGTTTGAATGTCAAGTAGCTCCGTCTTGGTTGTCGCCAGGCTGTCTACGCCGCTTATGGCTCTAAACCCACGACTGTAATTGAGCTAATAAACAACTAACTTTGGCCTGAAACTTTGAATGCGATAAAAAATTCTTAACTATTCAATGTAGAAATGTTTTTGAAGTTTTACTACAAACAATTACATTTCAAAACGCCTGACCTACACTGAGCATCATCATCATCAGCCCTTAAGAGAGGTAGGGCATAGCGAATCTTCGTTCGTATTGAGCCGCCCGTCCGGGGAAGGACCTCCACCCTATAGAATACCGCAGCCGAACTCCGGTCGTGTTTCTGCTGGTGAGTATAGTCTCCGGAGCTCGTGGGGGGTAGGGTTGGGCCGGCATGGCAGTGGCAACTGACAGGTTACTAACCAGTTACTTGCCAGTTGTCACAGCGACTTGGGCTTCTCTTTCGCTTTCCATCAGGCGTAGGGAAGCCATTATGTCGAGCTAAGTATTATAAAAAAGAAAAAGCCCTGGTCATCATAGTAGTAGTGGACAACTGGACATAGGCCTCCTCCTTATATGCCTTATTCACTACGCTTGTAATAATACGAGTAATAGGTGGTTTTACAGCTTTCAAAGTGACATAAGTCATTCGTCATTGGCATTACACATTACGAATGGTGAATACTTAAACTACTTACTTACTACATGAATCTTTCATACGACATTTGTCAATGGCTATAACAAAAACTTTTCACTTGTTATTTGTCATAAGCACGAAGGTCATAAGTGTATGTAACAGAGTGCTGTTACGCAATAGCCAATAAATAGGTAGGACGATCCAGTCATGGCTGCTTTCAAATTTTTATGACTGGTAGATGTTCCGTGAAGAAGCTCCTATGACATTATGGATCCTTCAAACCAGAATCATAGTACAGGACTACCTATATAGTAAATACCATTGGATTATAATCCATCTTAATTATGCACGAGTATAACGTCCATTTATTATCTACTAAAAATTGGCTGTGAAATTAATGGTGAAGAAATATTTAAAGTAAAATCAGAAATAAATATAAGTAATATTTGCGAAAACATGATGTAATTCTCAATGCGTCCGATGGAGTACAATATACGATTATTTCAACAATGGAAACAATGATTTTTTCGCTTGTTTTCTTAGGTAACTACTCATATTTCTGCGAATTATTATCGATTTTATGTAAGTACGCTTTTAATTTAGCACGGTTATGATGGTTCGGATTCGGATTGCTATTAACGTATATTGCACGGTCAAGTATTGTTGTTTGTTAGAGTATAAACTTAAATTATTAAACTAGTTAAAGCCCATCAACTTACACTGGTAATTAGTAGACTTTACGTGACATGATGATGAATTTAAGGGTTCTACATATACTGTGTTCTCATCCCATAACCCGTCTGCCAAGCGTGGTGACTACGGCAATTCTCCCAAAGGACAAATTGTTATTGGAGAAGCCCTATCTATGTCCAGCAGTGGACGTTTGCAGGTTTGATGATGATGGCAGTCTTTGGGGGAAGCATAAGTCCTGCAATGGACCTCCTACGGCTGATTATGATGATGATTGATGATGTCTACGCACCCTCAAGTTACTAACGAGCTTCAAGAGACTTCATCTACTGTAAAGGATTTTTTAACCCAATATGTCAGCACAAAGTCAACACAAAGATTAAATATTAAATTTAATTAATTAAATATTAGACAATACTCATACATTGCTCCGATCCCAAAGTAAGTTGCTTAAGCACTTGTGTTATGGGTATCAGAACAACGAATATGTAGCAGCTAAATACCTACCACTACTACAAATTGTCGCGTAAACGACCTAGCATTGATAGATTCAGATTTTTACGTTCAATATGGGTCATTTCCCTCCCTTCACGCACTCATAGCGTGTGCCTTCATCACGCTTTTGATTGATTAGGAACCAACATTGTTTCTTATTTACTCCAATCAGCTGTGTTTCGTCCAGCTGACTATTTTAAGGTGTGCTTAACAAAAATGGAAATTTCAAGGTTGCTTTATTTTTCTGTGACGGTCGCGTGCGGCGATCGCATGATAGGATCCATCTACCCACGTTGTGGTCTGCGAAAGCCACAATTATAACTATGTCCGACACGAAAGCTGAGCTAAATGCGGCTTATGATTGAAATGGACGGTATGTTCCTACTAATTTGGCAATTGTTTTGGTTAGTTTATTTTAGTTTAGCCTACGGCCCGCCTGACAGAGTTGCCAGATCAAAATGTTGACTTTTCGATACTTGTCAAAAAAATCGGGAGATGTTCTTTTTGCCTAAGAATGATGATTACCTAGGTACTAACTAAAATTTTTCCCATTCAGTAGCATGTAGAGCAAAAAAAAAGGTCATTCGTTTAAGAAAATCGTTAAATCATTGAGGATTTTGCTCCATTTTGGTCATATTTATACAATACGGGAGGTAAAAAAAATCGGTAGTTTTGGATGGAATCCGGGACATCGGGAGATATTGACCAAAATCGGGAGATCTGGCAACCCTGCCGCCTGATGTTAAGCGGTTACCGCCGCCTATGGACGCCTGCAACATCCCTTTAACCCCCCGTCTGCCAATGCAGAACTCACCACACGAACTCTGGAAACCCTACTCACTGGCTTCTGCCAGTGCTTCTGCACTGAAGTGAAGGGAGGGCGGGTCACTAGTTCACACTATAATATAATGAAATTATTATCATTACGGAAATTCTGTTCTGTTTTCTAAGAATTATTTAAAATACTACCGACTCGTCCCTGCTTCGCACGGGTTCAATACAATTTTTTCCCGCTAACTCCCGTTCTCGTGGGAATTTCGAGAATTCCTTTCTTAGTGCATCTCTATGGGACCTAAGCTACGCCTCGTCCAAATTTAGCCGTTTAGACTGTGCGTTGATATGTCAGTCAGTCAGTTTCTCGTTTTATATGTATACTAGCTTTTGCCCGCGACTTCGTCCGCGTGTTTAAATTTATACATACAAAAGTTTTTTCCCGCTAACTCCCGTTCCCGTGGGAATTTCTCAAAATACAGCCATAACTAAACTTTATATTTACTAAGGTACCTGCATGCCAAATTTCAAGCGTCTAACTTAAGCGGTTTAGATTTTTCATACAAAAGGATTTTCCCGCTAATTCCCGTTCCCGTGGGAATTTCGGGAATTCCTTTCTTAGTGCACCCCTACGGTACCTAAGCTACGTCCCTTCCAAATTTCAAGTGCCTACGTTTAGCCGTTTGGGCTGTGCGTTGATATGTCAGTCAGTCAGTCAGTCAGTTTCTCCTTTTATATATATAGATTTAGATTCTTATAATTTAGTCAGTACCTTACACTACTTATTTGATCTTTGATAGGTTCTGTTGGTTATAATAGGCTTGATCTAGATAAACTTAATGCATTTGTGATAATAAATAATGGTATTTTATTGCTGCTTCCGCCTGACATTTATTCGTTTGTTTTCCATGGCTACCTTGTACAGGATAACATAAAATATGATACCTATAGTTTAATGGAGCTATTTGTCTATCATTGCAATAAAAAGTAAACAAAATTGGTCAATAATGCAATGTACTGTAACGATATTATAAGTACTGTAATAAATAAACATGCCGGACAATGTAAGCATTACAATATAAATCACGATGTCAGTTAAAGTAATAAATAAATTATTACCTATTTATAACTAGGTTGCGTCTTAATAAGTGATTATAATCTGGTTTACAACGTTATTGACCCTTTTAATATGCTCCAAACAAATTAAATGTCGGCTGTTTAATCAAATGTCGGACAAAGATGTTGCACAGTTAATCCCTCCTTTTCTATGACATTCCATATCAAAAGGATAGAGGTAGGGCATAGCGAATCTTCGCTGGAATTGAGCCGCCCGTCCGGGGAAGGACCTCCACCCTGTAGAATACCGCAGCCAAATGACCTCCAGGTCGTGTTTCTGTCGGTGAGTAGGGTTAGGGTTGGGCCGGCATGGCGGTGGCAACTGACAGGTAACCGACCAGTTACTTGCCCGCTGTCACAGCGACTTGGGCTTCTCTTTCGCTTTCCATCAGGCGTAGGAAAGCCATTATATGTCGAGCCACTATAAATAAAAAACAAAAAAAGGTGCAAAAGAAGAATAAGTTGTATTACTTAAGGAGTCTGCCCACTACACCGTATCATACCATGGCCGTGCTATGAACGTGTCAAGCACGGAAGGTAATACGATACGGCTTGCTTTGCCCACTGAAACGAGTCGACGGCGTTTAATGCCCGTATGATGCCCGTATGATGCCGGTATGGTGTCCGTATGCAACCCGTATGATGCCCGTATGATGCCGGTATGTTGTCCGTATGCAACCCGTATGTTGCCCACCCGTAATTTGTGTGACTATTCATAGGAAGCCGTTTCATTATCGCATGTGTATCGGTAATGCCTGGACGTCTGGGGAGTGGTTTTAAGAATAGGTATGTATAAGCTCTTATGTGTGCATCTAAATATTTGTGTACAATTAAATTTGCTAAACTCAGAGAAGGCATATTGAGACGCGTTTATAACGGTCCTTATACGCGGTTATAACCCGTATTATCACCGTTTTGCTGCCGGCACGCATCGGTTTGGCACCGTCGCGTGCCGTGCACGGAGCGTACCGCCACCGGCAAAATATTCTCGCCGACAATTCTGAACTGTCCGTGCATGGCACGCGACGGTGTTGGTCGGTGACGGAACGGTCTAATGGGCATCGTCTCATAGTTTTCAATACAAAGAATACTTTTTTGTCTGACACGTTCATAGCACGGCCATGGTATGATACGGTGTAGTGGGCAGACTCCTTTAATAATAATCCAGATACAAACCATATTGACTGACTCGGTGACTCAATTGGTAGTGACTCCTGCCTTCTGCACCAAGGGTCGTGGGATCGATCCCCACCCGGGACAAACATTCGTGTGATGAACATTTGTGTTTGTTCCGTGTCTGGGTGTTTACATATGTATTTAAGTATAATATATGTGGTACCTTCGTTGTTCTGTTACCTACCCATAACACAAGTGCTTAAGCTACTTACTTTGGGGTCGGAGCAATGTATGTGATGTTGTCTGATATTTATTTATTTATTATTTATTTTATTTATTTAAGTGGATCACTTAGCCCTGGTCCGACCACTGCTGAACGTAGACCTCCTTTAGTTCGTGCCACATTTCTCTAACCTCAGGAGGTTTTCTTCGCTTACTACCAAGTAAGCGCTACTATACCTGTAAAAACATAAACAAACCGCAAGACGCCATCCAATATCAAAATAGGTCAGTCAGCTTACAATACAAAAGTGACATTAGCACTAATTGCCCTAACCGTTGCAATGCAAGTCCTTGATCGTCAGTTGTCATCGGTACTTATGCCCATGTGAGTCAGTGGCACTATAAATACCTCAGTCGATCCGTATGGGCTCTATCGGACAATGTCAAGGCGTATGACAATCGGTCACAGTCATTCATGCGCGTGAGCATAATATGCCAACGGTACTGTTGTCCTAGTATGCCGAGTGAGGGAGACCACGCGTGATTGTATGGTTTAGTTTTGGTGGAACGAGGTAGCTTTGGAGCTTTACCAAAAATTAGAAAATTACTCTTCCTCTGCCTGCGTTTTCTGGAAGAGTTCGCTTGCTAGCGATGAGACTGCCTAAATTGTGCCAAAAGATGTTTGTAATACATTATTCTATATTTTTTTTTTGTATTTTGTACAACAAAGAATATTATCTAGCTATCTAAATCTCAAAATAATTTTCCTTTGTATTTTGGATTGTCACTAGATGACTGGAAGCGTCTTACAGAACAACCAAAATTGTATTACAATTTGTAAATTAATTGAAGGTTTGACATTTTATTAACTGTGTGCGTTCTATATTAATGACGACGGCAATCGTTAACTATTAAGCCTTTGCGGTAAAATCAGACACAATAGAAAAAGTATTGTGTATCGCTCACCATTGATCCCCATGGCAGTTAATTTGTTAAAGAAGTCGGTTAAAAATAAAGTTTACCGCGAGATATCGCAACTTAATGAGAGTCTCAAATTGAGACGCATGACGCATGGTTACACTAATGTGCATTGTGTCAGTTTCGTCTGTCTTATACCGCACAGTTTGATGGCGGTTATTACGGACGAGAACAAATGGCCCGTACGAAACGCGCACCCACATAATGTACGATTGACATTCGAAATCCGTTACACACATGAATTTTAATATCTTTGATACTTTAATATCTAAGTATAGGGTTTGGCGTTTGTAAAATTGTAGTTAATTATATTGGAGCTTTATTACCGACTATATATAGACTATACAGTAGCGTACCTACTCACACGCCGAGCGGCTATGCCGAATGCCGAGGAGACCTTTGTGCGGCAAAGTCGGTGGGTGTACGGTACGGAGGCTTGCCGGCGGCCGCGCCGCCGGCCGGCACTGTGTGTGGGAACCTTTACTATAACATTTGAGGCCCGTGGCAAATTCATCTGAGTTTAAATGTGTGATGAGAATTTGGATTTTCTTCTGACCGGGGCCCCTTACGTCTGGGGCTCGTGGCATTTGCCGATATGCCATCCTATATGGAAGCTCATATTATTCCTATGAAGAAGCTCATAATATTCAAGGAACCGGGATTCAGGAGGTTTGCGGTGATACACCCTCGTGCATCAGAAAGGTTAAGCCGCGGCCGTATGAGAGTGAAAGTAGAGAGAGTGGACTTATATTTGAGCAAACCCTTGATTGTGCCTTTAATGTCTCCTACGTAGGTACTTGTCTAGTCTAGTCTCCTTAGCTATTGGCCGCTATTGGTTAGGAGAGTAGATATTCTTGTATAGGACAGATTATTACATCGTTTTATGGAGTAAGTACTACTGTTAGGCAATATTATTTTACTAGCTACCTGTATGGATTTCTCTTCAAATGAGCATAAAATTAGCCAACGTGGAATTGATAAGTATAAATTCAATTAGCTGATTAAAATTTTCATAATATATTGAGGTACACATAAAATCCAATTGCATTTAATTATGTGCTATATCCGATTGCAATAAAGGTAGGTACATATGTAATGTTATGTAAATGAGCACTTGTAGTGGATTACTATTATGTTCTTTTCATTACAAAACGTAAATAAGAAACATTAATTGCCTTTCTCGATGCAGTCCGGGCCAGCGCGTACATACGTTTTCATTTATGTATATGAATTTTAACTTTGATTCCTAAATTTGAAATGCAGTCACGTAAAACTGGAAGTTCGATCTGGTCACCCTACCCGCACGACTTCTACATTAGCTAAGGCAATATTAGTTTGTTATTTAATCAAGCATCCTGGTAACAAACAAGTTGTAACAATAGTAGTACACGACATTGCTCTACAAACATGTCTCACTCATTCTTTCGCAACGGAACTTGGCGACTCGTTGCGAAAATTTCATTCAAGTCGTTCATTTTATAGCGACATTGCACACATTCATTTAGTCTTGTTGTAGCTACTTATGGTACTGGGTACTCATTTTGGCCACAGACGATTAGAGACTATTCATGAATTTTACCACAATAATGCAAAAAGGTCTGGTTTAAAATCCTTAGGTAATCTAGGAGTAGAAGTGATAGAATTGCTAATAGGAGACTGTTCTAGAATCATCAACCAATGCCCTGAGCCAATGCTCGAGTTTCACAGAGTGTAGGTATATCTGAAGTGTTGCTCTTGTCTGTTGGCCAGATCGTAGTTATTTAGAACGATAATGAGGCTTCCTCAACCCATCTGGAGAGAATAATCCAAGGGAGGTCGTAATCCTACATTGAGGACAATCGTGGAACCGGATAATGTGCTAGTGACTGGTTAAGGGGTTATTGTGTTTTTTTGTGATAGTGCCTGGTTAAGTTAAGAGGTTATTATATGTTTTTAGGGTTCCGTAGCCAAAATGGCAAAAACGGGACCCTTATAGATTCGTCATGTCTGTCTGTCTGTCTGTCTGTCCGTCCGTATGTCACAGCCAGTTTATTCCGAAACTATAAGAGCTACATTATTGAAATCTGGTACGTAGATGTATTCTGTAAACCGCATTAAGATGTAAAAATAAAATCAGAAAAATATCCAAAATTTTTGGGGTTCCCCATACATAGAACTGAAACTCAAAAATTTTTTTTTCATCAAACATATACGTGTGGGGTATCTATAGATAGGTATTTGAAAATGATGTTGAGGTTTCTAACAACATTTTTTTCTAAACTGTATAGTTTGCGCGAGAGACTCTTCCAAAGTGGTAAAAAGTGTGACCCCCCCCCCCGTAACTTCTAAAATATGGGCATGATAAAACTGAAAAAAATATATGGCGTAGCTAAATACCACAGACCGATGACGGGCAGCAGCGTCACCGGAGCGAGAAGCTACGCCCTGCGATCGCCAACCCGCCTGCCCAGCGTGGCGATTATGGGTGTATCCTCCAGATGTTTGCCCTAAGTGGCG
The DNA here is from genome assembly GCA_031163375.1 of Conogethes punctiferalis. Taxonomy (NCBI): domain Eukaryota; kingdom Metazoa; phylum Arthropoda; class Insecta; order Lepidoptera; family Crambidae; genus Conogethes; species Conogethes punctiferalis. Next base: position 13,863,323 of record CM062091.1, read on the forward strand.
GACAACTGGAGAGGCCTTTGTCCAGCAGTGGACTGCAATAGGCTGATGATGATGATGAGTCACCGTCATCTTATTGCGTAGGTATGCGTGCATTTACTGTCACTCATGTACATTGTGCTTCGTCTTTCGACGGATGTGAGCGGTTTGCTTCACTTGTCTGCCCACACCTAGCATTGTTGTCGCAATTAACCTTTATCGTGTACGAACAAGGTCCACAATCGCGCACCCAGGACGGAAGGACGACCGTATTGACCGCGCGTATACAGTTACAGATAATTTAATATAAAGTGTGTACTATGATTTGAGCGGTGAGTCATACATACTCATAGTGTATAATGTACGCGAGACGACAATTTTATTGCGAAAATTGTAAGAACGTTTTTTGCATTCAAATCCAAAAATTTCGTGGCTTCATTCCAGCACTGGACTATTGACAATGCCTTCGGGAAGATTTCTCTAGGAAACGAGACGATTAATTACTCCTTCAAGTATTCGGTACCTATAGATCATCATTATCAGCTTATAGCAGGCTCCCTACTACTGCTGTATATAGGCCTCTCCAGTTGTTCGCCACTGGGGGCAAACATCTCGAGGCTTTACCCACAATCGCCACGTTGGGCAGGCGGGTTGGCGATCGGGGTGAGAGCGTTCCGCTCGACTCCCGCAACAGCCCAGTGATGATGACATGGCTGCCTTTTCTATCATCGTAGTCATTTATTGTATTGTATTTATCGAGAATCAAGATCTGACTCAATAATACGATTTTTCCTATAAACAAGGAGCTCGCTGTATCACACAGCCTTTATAGGATAAAGTTCAGGTAAATAGGTAATGTTCAAGACTCTCAAACAGTTTGACAGTGACAAAAAGTAAATACCTACCTACCTAAATGGAATTTATTTCCGCAGCAAAAATAAGTAGGTATCTGTAGAATGAAAACCTATCCCAAATTGACCCACTTGCATTTAAATGTTTAATTAGTCACTTAATACGTTTTTATTTATGAATTTGTTTGCACATGTGCCAGTATGCTTGCAGCTGGCTATCGAAATCAAATTATTTAAATTGACATTGATTCCCAAACGTTTCTATTGAACCCAATTGATCACTCAGCTTTTTCATTCAAAGTGCTATTTATAACAATTAGGCTTTATTGATCTTTCGCCTCACGGATATACTAATTGTTATGTCATTAAAATTATTGTCGTAAATTTATGTTAGGTACATTTAACAAGCATAATTATTATGGAGTCTTAAAAAGAAAAATTACCCACCTGGTTATATGTCAAAAAAGAGCTATGTATCTATTGATTTAAAATACCAATGTTGTTTACTTTTGTTACTTATCTATAAAGAGAAATCTTGTGAAATTCAGACTAGATAACGTTTTATAGTTGAATTGAACGTTATCTTTCTGTATTTATCGAATCTTAGAAGATTTTTAGGTACTTAGTTACCTATATTTTTCGATTGGTTTATATGAAAGGCATTTTGTAGCTACTACAGTACTACAGATTACCTTGCAGGTAGGTAGATGACGATTTCTATAATTGTGGAAAAGTAAATACCTACCTACGATCAGCATCAAGTCACTTTAGTACTATGACAAAGTAAAGTAAAGTTCATTATGCTTAGAAATCATTTTGAAACAAACTAAACTGTTATTTTGACATGGTAATAAAGTATTCAGCTACTTTTGATGCTGTCCGGAGGTACAAGCATTTGGCAAGGGGAAGCCACTATGTGCCTTTTTACTGCTCTAATTCTATTTTGATATTAAAAAAACATCTCGTTCGTTAAAAGTTAAAATAAGTTCATCTTCAATACAATAAATTATAGGCCAATTGTTCTGTCATAACTGTCTCAGGTGTATGAGACAATAGTGCTAAATGCGTTGATGGACGATCATAAGGCAACTACTAACTAGGTAGGCACGAGGGACAATAGCCAATAATGTTGTCGTCACATTTGTACGTCAATCGCTCGAGAATTCGCAAGGGGAATTCTGGCAACGAATATTAGGTACTTAAGGATTTTTATGTACGCGCGTGAATCTATGCAAGTTTCATAGTCATCCATCATCTTATGTAATACAATTTTTTACGTCAGGAATGCTTTGACGCATACACCAGGGTACTACCACAGGGCGCCTGGGTTATATGGGACTCACTCCTAACCTAATATCGGAGAATTCCCGCTCGACTCCTCGACTCAAACCCTCCTCAGCTCAGAAGACCTCAGCCGTAGGCGGCGCACCTCGGGAGGGTGTATTATTGTCCTCCCGGTACTAGGTACGTCACTGACCACGTGTGTCTCGAAGACAAGTGTCGTCGTCTTCCTCGGGGTCACTAATTGGAGTGCAAGGTAGCCCCCAAATCTTGGTACCTAACAATAAGTGACGCGATTCGAATCTGAGACCTCTGGTCTTCTATCAAACCAACTAGGCAGTCTGTCGAATCAATTTGCGAGTCTAGGTATAGTTACAAAATAATAGGCAGACAAACTTACTTAGCACACTTTTATGACGCGGACCTTAATCAAGAGTCATAATTTTAATGTGTAATTAAACCGAGCCGCGTCAACAAAGTGATTTAATATTATCCTGTAGAATTACCAAATGATGCTGGCTTTCTGACAATGATTTTTCCCTATTTGTGAATGACATTGTTTCCTAAATAAAAAATACAACTGACGGGATTGAAACAAAATTTTGAAGTGGGTGACATTAGAACTATGAAACTATCTTAAAGTAGGTACTAGTAATGCCATCTATCGCACTTTTGTAAAAGTTGAATGATCTATCGGTAAAGCTGAACATAATGATCGCTGGCAAGCTACAGGTGGCTTTTATCAAGTAATTCTTACGAGTGACACCAGATGGCGCCACATGTTGTGACTTTGCTCGAATACTTGGAACTTTGGAATTTTATGTATTCTTCGAATAAGTTCGTTAAATTTGTTTTGAAACACATAACATTGAACTGTATTTCAATTAGATAAGGTTTGTTATATTTTTTATTGTTAAATAAAAGCCTTCTTAAATTTATTAGTTGGGTACAAAGATTGAATAAACTGATTAACGTGTTCCGACTATCAAATAGACATACCGAGGCAGGTACATCAGCTATGTTATCTATCTAGAGGTACAAAAACGATTTTATGCTTATGTAGGTCAATGACCCTTTAGTTTTTTGGTCATCTGAACAAACTAGTACCTAGATACCTACGCGCTTAATTAAATCTTTATACTTCTGTGGAGATAAGATGAAATAAATGATCAAAGAAAAAGTGCAAGTGATTTGATTAATTACTACCTAATGCTGGGGTAATGCTGTATGTAATACATCTTTAGATACCTACACATAGCAAAGATACGATATTAACACATTGTGCATTAACCAGCGTTATGGCAAATAAATATTTGCCATGACATTATAGCTGAGTGGACACCATTTTGGCCACATCCTACATAGTAGCTAGAGTTTATTATTATTATTATTTTTTTATTATTATTATTTTTAGTTATAGTCTTACATTGTGTAATTGTGGCCAAATAAAGCTTTTCTTATTCTTATTCTTATCCGACCGAAGCTGCGTTTAATTATGTTTTGATCCCATAACACAAGAGTTTAGTCTTTGGGATTACATGTTTACCTACAAACATGCATGTTTTCAATTAGAGATCATCATTATCAGCCTAAGGGATGTAAGGGAGTGACCCATCATCTTTTCGCTCCAAGCCAACCTCACCTGCCCTTGGTGCATCCTGCCGAACAACAAACGAGGCTCTGGCAACCGACTAGTGGCGGTATAACCATCACCAGGTGTAACTAAATACCACAGGTCGATGATGGGCAGCAGCCTCGGTTATAGCACAGTTTCATAAAATCAAAATTTGTAATGAATGAGAAAGGAAACATTTAACCCTTTGGTCGCTCCCTTAGAGCGGCCTTTAGTCATTCATACGCTGCCGTAGGTACACACGACCGCTCGAGCAGTCGCGACCGCTTCTAAAGTTCACTGCGCGGTCGCGACTTGAGAACAGTCGGTCTCAACTGCTTGAAGCAGTCTCTGTACGGCCGCTCTTACATCCCATTGGCAGATATGATCCTCGTAAGGGGCTGCGCAGACGACAGACTTTTTGTGCGATAGAGTCTGCTTCTGAGACATTTAAAAAGAGCATCTAGGTCCCTTCAGCTCTGCCGACAGAATGATCGAAGATGTGCGTTGAGTTTGTGAAATATCCGCGACAGATTTTTGCGCGTCGTGTGCGTTACTGCATTTAATTGCATCACAGACTAAAAAGTGCGTCACGGATAGTCTGTCGTCTGCGCTGCCCCTTATAAGGCCGGTTGTCATTAATTAAAAAATAACTTAATCAACCTAAACCTGCGCCCGACACAACCAGGTCACAATCGTACATAAAGAACCACTACTTATAACATTTTACATACAAGGACTAGCTAGACAGTATCCTAACTAAAGTGTACCTACACTTGTTAGGTCTCATACCCAGTAATTGCGCGAGCTGCCTACATCGCATTGTTCGCTAACAGTGCGACGGGCACTGTCAAAGCGGCGTTAATCATAGCATTCATGGTACTACTCGGTCCCCATCGGATTGGTTTCAGCCACAGTAGGTGGATTGCAGTGAGGCATCTTCAGCCAGTTGTCTAATTTTCAGTCACTGATCAGTAGAGTAAGTGTAAATGTAACAACGTGTTACAGATTTGCTTAGTGCAAAATCAATATCGAAACTAACGATTTTATTGGACGATAAAATGTCCTTTTATGTTGGTATGACATGTTGGCACTCTCATATTTGGCATGCTATCATAGAACTGCACCAAAAAATGTATCGCTTGAAGCTTTCGCAGGAACGCACTTCTTACCTATTCTTTTATCTTTCTTTCTTAAATCTACTTATTTAAATAAATATTATACAATTCCTGCGATATAACTCACAGCTTATAGCTACATGTTTATGTGGTAAAATCTTAAGCTATTCTGTGATAGAATCCTCCCACAATCCTCTAAACAAATTGAGAAGTTTGCTCAATGCGTATTGTCAGTTGAGGAGGCATCAACTATATAGAATGTATACAGCATATAGAATGTAATGTTTGTCAGTCATCTGTGACCTCCATGGCGGTTAACGCGTTAAAACCAAAAGCAGAATTCTGTGATGGTCTCCTAAATTACCCGTAGAGTTCGTATCAACGAACACCAAAATACTCCCCCACTTTTATAACCAAGCGTGAATATTGAAGACCCCCTGCACTCTGAACGAGTGACATAGTTTGTGTTAAAGTACTATCCCATGTTATTACCGCTATACAGATGTAACGCCTTACTGTCTCCCTCCATACACTATACTTTCAGCGTTCAGCAAAAAGTTGATCCGCTGACGTCACCGCACGGTCTAAGCGCGTGCGCCGCCGCCCCCCGCGCTGCCCCCGCGCACCTATACCTATCCCAGACGCCGCGCGCCGGCCGCATTCGCCACTCGGCACTCACAACCTCCTCTGTCCTCCCAACCCTCGCCATGTCTCCCCACCACCCTCTCCCCCACGTTGTCAGCACCAACGTTACGTAGTCCAAACCTTAGTTTACGTTTCTAGCCTAATTCCCTAATCTAAACCAAATTCTTTGCGTTTCTCTTCCACTTACACAAAATTCTCACAATGGTTTCTCAATCGCGCGGCGCGCACTGCCTCATCTGGGAACAGCCCGGCGTGGAGGACCAGAGACCACGGAAAAATGGCGGTGAGTCCTTTTCCGACTTGGCGACGCTTTTTCCCCGTGACGTCACCCGCTCGATACGTCCCGCGAATGTGGAGTTTCGGTTATCGTAACAGAATTAGCGTGGCGTTTCTGAAGTGGTGATAAAACGCGCGTGGGTGGTCCATTGATCATTAGACGCGATATCATTTTTGTTTTGGATAGGTTTTTGTTTCATGTCGCAACGCTGAGGAGTATCGATCACACAAACTGTAATGGGAATACCAAAACTGTTAGTTACAATGTAATATATTCATAGCGGTAAGTAGGTAGTGGGAAAAAGTACCACCTTGTTAAAATGATCAGTCACTGTTTCTCTAATACTTATAGTAAACACTAAACTATGTAATTCATAGCATAAACAATACCTACAGGCATACATTGTCCTTTTATGATTATGGTGTTGAAAAGGAATCTACGTACACTAATTAGCTGCTTATTTTTAATTAAGCGGGTCACTATTCAAATTTTTTAATTCATTACAAACATACAAAAATAGGTACATATCTTTCCTCTTTATAATATTAGTGTAGATTATAACTTACTCTTAGTTTTCGCAATTATTACAGAATCAGTATAACTCAATAACGGTTACACGAGAATTGTTATAATAACACATTCGTTTTCCTGAAAATATCACAATACATATCCTATTTTATTATTTTACACAATTTAATTTATTAGGACGTAAAATCCGCTCTTTCCTTATCACATTTCCGGGATACGAAGCAATTTTAGAAACAATAGAAGATTTATATTGTCGCCTTTGTGGGCGTTTATTATCTAAGATTTCATACGTACAATTGGAACTACAATAAATAATAATAATTAAAAAAAATAACAAAAAGGTCGAAAAATGAAAAAAGTTATTTCTATAATCTGGCTCGATCTGTTCTAAATGATTTGAAAACAAAACTAAGTTTCTGGGAAGGCCGAATATTTCGAGTACTTTATTCTTAAATCAAAACTTGGTAACAACGGACAATGAATAATGTATGAAGTTATGAACGTACCTTTGTACCTAATGCGTGCCAGTCAAGTAGATTGGGTTCATACTGTGACGTCGTAAGGACTGGCCAATTAGATTCAATTTTGTAGCCAATTCACGTTATGTTAACACGTAAAATTGCGTAAGTGACGTAAATTTCGACATAATTTACTTAGTCATTCAAGTTGAGAGGGAGCTGCTGAAAAATAATGTATGCCTAAGCTGAATCATGCATGATAATATTGGGATGTGTAAATAAAAATGCGCCTTTGTATCAAACGGGGTTTGTTTGTCGTGTTCATATCATAAAATAAAGCAACTTTAAAATGTACGTCATCATCACAGACAATATTAATAATAATCATTATAAGTAGACGTCCTTACGATTTTGTAAAAATGATATTTATTCATATAGACTTATGACAAGCACTTATGAGTCGTCAAATTATGAACGTAATAAATAAATATCAGACATAAGTATGTGAAGATACATTGCTGCGATCCCAAAGTAAGTAGCTTACGCACTTGTGGTGTACCACAAATATATACTTAAATACAGGATAAACAAACATCTACTTAGACACGGAAAAAACACAACAATCACACCAACGTTTATCCTGAGCGGGGATCGAACCCACGACTCTTGGTTCAGAAGGCAGGTGTCACTACCAATTGAGCCATCGGGCCATTCGATGAAACAAATAGTAATTTCTCTACCACCGTTCGGAAATTTGTGTTCTATCAGGCAATTTTGGCCCGACTCATCATTCGAATAGTTTTACTACTGAAACTCCTCACCTGAAGTTTGCGGTTATATTAACGAAGTGGTTTAGCATAGAGTTAAACCTAATGTGGCAATAACCTAATGTTACGTATAAGTAAATTACCTTTAAAGTGTCCACTGAGTGCCTACTAGCTGCCCACACAATTAAACAGTTTAATTTTCCGCACAAATTGCATGACGTGTCAACCCTATAGTCGTAATTTTCTCGTCAGATGTTGCATTGTTGGAGATAAAAAGGTTCGTTTATCATACCAGGCAGGTATATGTGTCATTTATATGGAAATAGGTACGTTACATGTTACGTATAATGGTGTAATTTGTTAATGGACTATTATGTAATAAGTACAACTTGTTAATAATAATTCAATAGATATTTAAACCAATGTAGTACCTATCGCCTGAAAATAAATTAAAACAAAACGCATTAAAGCTTTACTAAATTCAAACTGTTGCTATTAAAATTTCATGTCCCTAATTAAAAAGTTATCTTTGATACTCATAGATAGCATAAGGGTATTTTTTTATTGTGTATTGCAGGCGGAACAGTAATGCATATCAAATGTCGATCTGTCAAAACTATCCAAGAAATCTACGTGAATTAGGAATTTTATGTATTGGACACATACCTAGTTGAAAATTGTTTGACAGAATCTATCAAAATCGTGGTAGAGTGGGTGCACAGAGTGGGTGATATAGTTCGTCGCTACATATTATGTATGACGCATTAATTTATAGAATAAGTAATGTACTGCAAAACAGAACAACTTTGCTAGAATCTATTTCAATTTCTGTGCTATAATATTGTGTAGGTGTTCGGATGCTATGAGTCTATCGTGGCTATAAAAATGGCTTTATCTATATTGCGGCAGTATCCACTTTGATCGTAATGTTTGTTCTGCTAGAAAAAAGACATAGGGATGTACCTACCTGAGTCATGGTGGGTCAATGGAGAAACGTCCTCTATCTTGACAGATTCAATTTGTCAAATCTGCCTGAACAATTATCAACTAGGTAACTGTCCCATGAATAGAATCCAGTAATCTTCTGAATTTTTTGGGGAATTTGAGAAAAAAATTATAGGAGAGAGATGAGACTAGGTAAATGAGTCTCTGACAATGCGGAATACGAAAGTGATTTTGACTGGCTCGATGGCTCATTTGGTAGTGATCTCTGCGTTCAGAGCCAAGGGTTGTGGGTCCGATTCCCGCACATTACAACCGTTTGTGTGCATAAACATGTCTGTTAACTGTATCACGTGTATTTATTTTTAAAAAAAGTACCTATCTAATTATGTTTATCAGTTGTCTAGCACCTGTCATAGTACAAGCTTCGGCTTAGTTTGGTGCTAGATGGCGATGTGTGGCCCAGCGTGGCATGTCTTGGGCTATTTGTTCAAATGTTCAAATTTTGGCGAGTAGGTATTGAATAGATTATGATTCATATACTAATCGGGTGTTAGTGAAATCTAATTTCCTCATTTCTATAATTTTTTAATCCTCCATCTCGCCCAGTGTGCACTCACATTCAAGGTCACCCATCACAATGGATATTGTGCTCCCGCAGTCACACTGTCTGCCCACAGTCCTGTTTTTTGTCTGTCTGTCCGTCACTCGATTTATGTGCTGCTTTCAGTTTGGTATCCCATCCGTGTAATAGTGGGCTTTTTCATTTATATTTGGTTAGGAATGAAAGTACATAGATGGATAATTCACTTTGGGGTTCATTTTATAGAATAGGTAAGATATTTTAGCACCTATCCGACCGAAATTCGAACTAATGCCGCCGTCGAACGAAACGTCACTTTGACGTTGATTGATCGATCGATTATTTTTCTTTTTTGTATATGGACTCAAAGGACGTTTAAAATATGGACTCTTTCACGCATGTAGAGTTAACGCGGATACTTCGTTTTTAAAGTTTAACGTTTTTGTTTCGCCATTAACGTCAAATGTCGTACACTCGCCAAAAGATTCTTGTCGGTCTGTAATATTTATACTTATTAAAGCTAAGGACGTTGCGCACCATTTTAACCCATGTCAATACGGTTTTCAAGCTGATATTTTTATTCATTAGGAAGGTCCAGCGCTAATTCACTTCGATACCTACGTATAGATAGGTAAGTAATAGACTAAATTTATATTTGCAAGTTTATTTTACAATTTCCATGTTAAGGGTAAATAAAAAAGGAAGCATGTGGGAGGGATTGTTAACAAAAGATTACGGAATTGGAGTGTGTAAATTTAAATTTAGTATTCAAGTATTAGTACTAGCCTTTTATTATTTACGTTGCCTATGTAAGCGTTATGGGACGGTTGAATGAACCTCTATACGTATATGTATATTCAGTTTATTTCTCACAAGTTACCGACTAATAAACAGGCTGAAGAATAGGCAGATAAATATCCCTATTTATTCCCTTACTTTTCAAACGGAAGTAGGTAGTAACGCGTCAAACACGAACAGAGTTAGAGGCAATGAAGTACGCTTTATAAAAAAACACACATCTTTTGTAACAAAATATACAACGCCAAATTACTTGGCAACGTAAAATATTTCCATAGTTTCAATAGTATTCTGTTGTGGGCTTCGCCACAGCCCTCGTGATCCGTTCAAGTGTCGGCAGAGTTGCGTCAAAGTTTGACCACGTTTTGGCACTGATAACGGTTATGACGAACGTTTATTTATGAATTTGAATTTTTGTTCTTAAACTGGGGTCATTAACACTTTTTTAAAAACGACAAGCATAACAACTATGGCGTAATAACTTTTGTTATGGAGACCAAAATCGACGAAGATTCAATATATTAATTTATTATCATCGGTGTGTGCACATTTATGTATATCGTTATGTAGGTGTAACATGTAACGTTTATATCAGTTTTACCGTGTTGGCAGAGTACCCAGTGTAATGTCGTTAAACGAGTGTCGTTTCAGTCATAGTGTCGAATTATGGTTTTGTAATAGAAAAGTATCATTTATGGGCGGTTACAAATCTGGAATGAAGAGATTTGCTATTACTCGTATTTCAGTGTTATTCAGGTCATCTGGCAATTTTCCTATGGGTATGATACGAATACGAACTGCCGTATTTTAAAAGAAAGTCTTTCTAGGTTTTAAAATTTGAATCTAAAGGTACCTATATACAAACAAGCTAGCTGAAAAATTGCTTTTAACTGGGACTAACGTCCCATTGAATAGGTTGAGGTCAATGTCTAGTCTATTCCTAGATATCGTAACAAGTTATGAAACGCCATGTTTGTGGTATGTGGGCGAAAAAATCAAATAGATCGCCAGATATGACGTAAGTCGATGTACCTACAATTTTCCATTTTCCAAGCTTCTTGCAGTAAAACCACTTGTTTAAACTATGGAAGTAGGCTATCGGGAGTAGAAGCCGTAGGTTGTTTTATTTCTATGAAGAAAACACGCGGAACTCTCGTGGCGCGGCAAATAATGATGACTGAAGCATTCTAAATGCAATGAGATCGGAGCGTCTTGTTGCGAAATTGCGTGTAGACAATAACAACAATAGAACTATCTAACTAAAAGCAAATGACGATCGCTGTTCGATTGCGAAGTGTTCTTAAATCGATAAGGAATTAGCGAGGTAAAAGAGGTTTTCTTCTCTCCGGTTCTTTTGAATAGAATCTACCCTACCATGAATAGGAGCTCTATCACACTAGCGCGAGCGTGTTGAAAGCGGGGCGATGGCGGCGTTTGTATAGGAATGCCTTCTGACCTGACAGTAAGGTGGTAGCGTACCTAAGGTAGGTACACAAAACACGGAACGCACGCCGCAAGCTCGCTGTGCGCCCCTAGGGGTGAGAACCTTCCTTCCTTGAAGGCCGCATCGTAGTCATTTAGAAAAAAACCTGTGCACCCGTGTGCGAACTCACGGTAAGCTCGCTAATCATTCACCCCGCTCTTAACTCGCTCGCAACTCGCTAGTGATAAGACCCTAACAGTTTTCAAATAAGGCGGTGAAATTATCTACACTAATATTACTCGTATAAAGAGGAAAGATTTGTACCTATTTTTGTATGTTTGTAATGAATAGGCTCAAAAAGTACTGGGCCGATTTAAAAAAATTTTTGACCAATAGAATGCTACATTCTTCCAATTTGACATAGGCTACATTTCATTTTGAAAAAAATTAGGGATCCTTTGTAAAATTTTAATAATATAATTACCCCGTGCGATGCCGGGACGGGCTGCTCGTTTTTAAATAAAAATATATATTCTATAGATTCTAAACGCACCGCGGTCAAAGTTCGTTGAAAAAGATCAAAGTATCGTAAGTTCAGTAATTGGCATCATATTTTGTGAGCCGCATTAGATACCGGAGTATAGTACTTTGTTTGAACATTTAACGATGTGTGCCCATGCGTGTCCATGAACTAAGTCGGCATTATCAGTCTCTCTTCTTTATGTCCATCGCGTATCTTTCAGACAGCCATATCTCGCCCCAATAATAGCAATGCATAAAACTTGGCACGCCTACCGCACGACTGTCAAGATTTTTTCTGAGAGTGTCTCCCTGGAGATCCTCGTTATGAGACAGATCAGATAATTGGTTAAGAGCGGTTGGAACCAGTTTTTGGCAGTTACATGTGTCCTTAAACACTATTACTGAAATAATATTCTTTTAAACACATAAAAAATGAAGCGTAAAAATGACATAAAAAGAAAGTCGCGGATGACAAATTCGCCTCAGCATAGTCCTATTGTCAAGTCAATTTTAAAGTCATTGTAACCCTGGCAGTTAGACGCCTTGCTGTTGACATAAAAAGGTTAATTAAAAAAAAACACCGACAGACAGAATCCGGGAAATGTGAAATTTCCCTGAATTTTTAGCTCGCAATCTTAGATCATTTCTATGATCTGCGCACTAGCGCAGAATATCATAGAAATGATCTAAGATTACGAGTACCTATAATGCTTAAAAGTATTTTAATAGAGAATGTTACGAAACATTCTCAATTAAAATACTTTTAAGCACTAGTTTAGTTACCTAAACATATACAAGTGCCAATGATTGGAGAATTGAAATGTCAAAATGTGTTATAGCTGAGAATCTACAGTAATAACCAATTTCTATTCAGGGAAAACAAAAATAACTGTCCGTGTACGTCCAACTAATGGCTAAACACATGTGAAATTCGTCGAGTTTCGAGCGTAGCTAAACAAAATTATATTATTTATTTAGATGTCTAGCGTCGTTCGGGCAATATTGACGTGTTGGCAGGTGCTACTGCCAAGCAAGCGTCTGCTTTCCGTCCGTGTCTGGGAGATAGGATACGCCTGTTGGAATTTGGCTATCAATATGTTTATTGATCGGGCGAGTAATCGAAGATTCATAAAAGTCAAGAGGATTAATTGCCAAATAATTATTAGGTACCGGTGTCAGTATGACTTGCTTGAGCTTATTAGCTTGCAAAAGCTGGCGTGTACCTACGTGTTAAAACGTTTATGTATCTTTAACCGCCATAAGGGCTCGTTTAGGTTCCATTGAGGCGAATCCATTCATACGGATATGAATTTGAAGCCATGTGATTGGTGAATTAGGGCACAGCTCATCTCCCCCTCAGTGGAACCTCGGAGCCTAAAGCAGATGCGCGTTTCGCGGTTCATCGGCAAAAACGCTGGTCATTGAACGACTTTGCCGTATATTTGTATTTGCATCCGGTCTCCTTAAGCATTAGGATCGTCGGCATTTTTTATTTATTTATACTAAACATAAAGCTGTAATTTAAATGTAATTAGGTACAGAACTGTTTGCAGTTCGTCTGCCGGATCGAGTTATTATCGCATCCCTGAGGTCGCCTAAGTGCTAGCTAGCGATCGAACTAAAGTGCTTACAACATGTGCCATTACGTTACTACAATAGCAGATAATAGGAAAGCTCTCATAATAAATAATCAGTCAATAAAATCTGAAAATATTCCATTGACTGACTCTATTCATTGAACATTTACCTACATAGTTGAAAATTGTTTGAAGCAATTTGAAAGATGAGGTAGGTCGAAGTGCGTAATCGAACTTTTAAATGTAAATATGCCGTCTGCAAATCTACATTTAAAATTCAGTGACGCAAATGAATTTCATCTGTGCACTCGGCACGTTCATTACGACTGGCAATAAATTAAAAGAAAATTAATATTTGTTTATTTTCATAAGACCGCATTTGAAAGAAAAGTTTTGTTAGGTTCTTTGAGACGAATTTAGATTTTTATGTACGGTTCGTCTGTAATGCAGGCGAGTGATTTGTACTACGCGTATTATACTATGTACCTACGTTTTTATTGACTTTTAAAAACGTTTATCGCAGTCTAATTGGGATTCTTAAATTGAATGGGTTGGATTAAGAAAAATAGTACGAGTCCTTGTTAGTACCGGTTAAATGAACTGTTGTAACTAGATAGGTACCATTGATTACAATGCGGTGAAATTAAAACTCTCATCAAGTCATTTTAAGCTCAAAAATGGTAATCATCCAGTATTGGTTAATTCTCGCAAAAGCCGTGTAGCCGAATATGGTCGTGACATAATTAGGTATTTTCTATAGCGCATAATGTAGTGTAAAATATAATGCATGTTAATTAATATAGTTTACTGTGTAAGACCACGATGTTAATAAGTATCTGTAACTCATCACATCTCAGGAAACACACATATTTCCACTATGATGATGATAAAACGTCATAATGATGATAAAACAGAATCTTTGGTTTACATTTTTCCGATAAAACTTCAGACTATTATCTCATGACATGAGGTCATGGTGTGTCAGATTACAAGATACCTACGTATATTCACGAAATTCATTCTTCTGAATCACTAAATCCTTATCGTATTATTGAAGTATTCTTCTTTTATCGTGACGCAAGGGCAGATGAAGCGCTCATAAGAGATTGTGGGCACATTCCATTGTTTTTTTTTTACTTTTTGAAGGCATAAAATAATCTGCATCGGCCTGTGGTAATTAGCTACGCCTTCAATCATGATAGATTAGTTATAGCCATCAGTTGGTTGCCAGAGCCTCGTTTATTATTCGGCAGGATACACCACGGGCAGGTGAAGGTTGAAAAAGGCTCGGAGCGAAACGATGATAGGCTCCCTTAGGTACATCCCTGTCACCACAATTGTAATCCTCAAATCAAGAATTTAACTGGGCACAGGGGAAATGGGTGAAATAAACTGCTCGCACGGTCTGATCAGAGGTCTGGCCAGAGATTCCACCAAGATATAGGGCCTACTTAATACATCCATACTAATATTATAAATGGGAAAGTATGTCTGTCTGTCTGTATGTTTGTCTTTCTTTCACGGCAAAACAGAGTGACGAATTGACGTGATTTTTTAAGAGGAGATAGTTGAAGGAATGGAGAGTAACATAGGCTACTTTTTGCCCCTTCCGAACCCCCTCATTTCCCTAAAATGGGGGGTGGAAGTTTGTATGGAGCATTCACCCCAAATTTAACACGAGGGCAAAAGCTAGTGATCTAATAAACGCATTTGTTTGTGACAGGTGGCATGGGCACGCGGCACTTCGTCACGTTCATGCTGTTCCTGGGCATGGCGAACGCGTACATCATGCGCACCAACATGTCGGTGGCCATAGTGGCTATGGTGAACCACACGGCGCTGCCCGTCAACCAGGAGGCGCTCGACACGGAGTGCGGGGACGTCGGCAACAAGACCACTGTGAGTACCAACGCTGGTTTAGAACCAGTACCTTTTTTCGTCGGGAATGCCTTTAAAGTACCGTCGCACTAGCGAGTTGCGAGCGAGTTGAAAGCAGGGCGAGTGCGCAGCGAGGTCGCTGCGAGTTCGCAAAGCGCGCGGCGCGAGTTCGCAACGTGCGCGCCGCGAGTTCGCAACGTGCGCGTGGCAACTCGCTGTCAACTCGCTTGCAACTACCTAGTGTGATAGGGCCCTTACGCATACACAAGGGCTCTGAGTACGGGAAACCCGGGATATATGGGACTCATTCCTATCCTGTATAGCGGAGAATACCCACTAAACCCGACGGTGGACCGCTACGAGCGCTCTGTTTGATTGAGGGGGTCGAGATGCCCGGAGGGGCTCGATGTAAACCCCCTACAGCGCGGTAGCGCTGCACCGCTCTCGGGAAAACCAGTGGCTTTTCTTAAACAAGTATGAGACTTTTGATCCTTTGGAAAGTTCAGTCATTCCTAATCTTAAATGGTAAATCATCATACCCAAACTTAGGATAGCTACATAGAGACCCAGTGATCTAAAATAAAACTATGTGTAGAATAAATACAATTTACATTATTATCTTTCAGGACGTATCGTCTCAAGATGGGTCGTTCGTGTGGACCTCCACGCTACAAGGATACATTTTGTCTTCATTCTTCTATGGATACGTGATAACGCAAATTCCCTTTGGGATATTGTCCAAGAAGTGAGTGGTTATTTATTTTTATATACCTATAATAGAAAAAAGACCATTCCAGTGGTTTCTAGAAGACTCTAATTAATTATTTATAATGTTCACTTTCTTTTTTCTTTCTTTAAATGTGATTGTAAATACAGCGCAATGATTTCTTTTCTGGGAAAAAATATTCCCTCACAGTAAAATTCCTTTGACTTTTCTTGTTTTGCATTCATGTTCAATACCTGCTTGGAAATGTTTATTCAACTATTTTATCGAATCTAACTCGAAGATCTCTATCAACATGAACACACACAAATTACCTACCTAACTAATATACGCTGTGTCCACAGGTACGGAGCACGATATTTCCTTGGCGTCGGCATGTTGATCAACTCCGTGTTCGGTCTGCTGGTGCCCGTGGCCGCTGAAGCCGGCTACGAGTGGCTAATTTTGGTGCGGTTCATCCAAGGTCTCGGAGAGGTGAGAAACAATATCGAACTCTTGTTGTATTCTTTAATATTAGTTAGTTTTATCGGGCCGTTTTCCGCAACTTGACGACTGAGCGCCTATTTTGCGTGTGGTGGGCCGAATTTGGTGAAAAAAAAACATACCAAACTGGTGTTTATTCCCGCCACCCCAGCTCGTCCAGAAACCTTAGCAAGCTATTTAGCTTGGCAAAGATGCTTTGGAGAGTGTCGGGCTAGCCAAGGCTTCTTTAATATTATGATGCTAAAGCGGCGGACAGAACTCTAAATGCGTACCGTAGGTACCTTTACTAAATGGGACTAGAGTAACCAAAAAAGCTTTTCAGCTATTATTCTGGACCCTTTCCTAACCCTTATGAATTAGTAAGTTGAAGTAAAGGGTGTTGATAATGGGTGGGAACGGGATGGCTAACGTGTGGCAGAAAACGTATCCTCTAGGTGCGGTAGTGCCCTTTAAAAGACTACACCTAGCAAGAAACCGTTATATCTTGGATAAGGACCGTTTAAAATACCATCCATGTGCAAGTCATTGGGGGTTGCTTATTATCGGCAAGTCTTCAGACTGGTGATGATTGTTATCAAATAATATGATGGCTATTAATAATATAATAGACTTATCAACAAATATTATAATAGACTTATCAACTATCAAACAAATTTGAGACTTCCTATTGTAAAAGAAATCGTTTTATGACACCTCAGTACAAACCAAACTGTCCTCGAAACTGTTGACATACAGTTTTGTGTACATTCAGTCTGCATCCTGGAAATGTTGTGTCGTAAAATGATTTTTTACTGACGAGATTAAGACTGATGGATAATGACAGGGGTTATAAATATAATTTAATTACATTACTCGCGTTTGTACTTACAAATTACGATGAAAATTTTTCCGCAAAAGCCTTAGACAATGCCTTGCCTTGGATAATCAGGAAAAGTTTCTGTTAGGTACTATTTTCAAATGACATCATCATAATCAGCCTTAAAACGTTCACTGCTGGACAGACCTCTCCCAAAGACCATTTGCTCTCCGCAGCTCGTGGGGTGAATGCTGCATGAGCAGCCATGTGTTAGGGTTGGGCCGGCATGGCGGTGGCAATTGACAGATAACTGACCAGTTACTTGCCCTTGTCACAGTGACTTCGGCTTTTCTTTCGCATTCCATCAGGCGTAGGGAAGCCATCATGTCGTGATACAATGAAAAAAATTGTCTTAAGTCACCACGCTTGGAAGGCGGGTTTGTGACCGCAGTAGGTTTTATTTGTACCCAGGTAAACGCAGCTGCCCGTTTCCTGATATTGCCTTATTCGTCTTCTACGACTCCCACAGGATGGTGGGTGCTCTTATTCTAAATCCGGAAACCACACCAAATCTCCAAATACCTATGCGTTGATTAAAATTGTATCTTACTTCTTACAGGGTCCTATTGTGCCGTGTTCGCACGCCATGTTGGCCAAATGGATCCCCCCTAACGAGAGGAGTAGAATGGGTGCTGCTGTATATGCCGGTAAGCATCACCATTACATAAAGTTAAACAAAGTCAGTCTGTCTGTCCCTATGTAAACTTAGGTACCTACATTTTTAAGAAGCAACGGATTTTGATGCAGTTGTTTTTTAAATAGAATTCAAGAGAAAGCTGCTGGACATGGGCATCCAGCTATGACAATTGTCATTGGTGGGTTTGCCTTAGTCCGACTAAGGCAGGGCGACGGAGGAAATCATGGTTGCGGAACATCAGAGAGTGGACGGGAATTGCGACGGTTGCCCAGCTGTTCCGACTCGCGCAGGACAAGGCTAGCTATGCAGAGATGACTGCCAACCTTCATTGATTGGAGAGGCACTTGAAGAAGAAGAACGATATCTAGGAAATTCAAGCCTATAAAACTTCATAATTTTTTCATACTAAGTACTTATTATCACTACTATAAAACAAAGTAGGCTTTTTCTGTCCCTATGATCGCTTAAATCTTTAAAACTACGCAACAGATTTTGATGCAGTTTTATTTAATAGATGGCTTAGTTAGAGTAATTCAAGAGGAGGTTTATCTTATTAATCTTGGGAGAACGAGAAGAAAACGCATGAGTAGCAGCAATAATCTTTGAACGTATATTTTTTTTTTTTTTTTTTTTTTAAAGGTACAAGGTATGCAGCATTGGACCATACAATTATATTGTTAAAACTACAACACCACCACATAACAAAATAATTCAGTACTTATCTAATTTAAGTATCTATTACATGGTCACTATACCTATTTTCTTTAAAAAATTATAAAGTTTAACTTTACACAAACTTTTAGTAAACATATCGGCTGGCATATCTGCGGTTTTTAAGTAAATAATTTTAACTAAATTAGCAGCCACTGCCTCTCTGATAAAATGATATCTTACGTCAATATGTTTACTTCTCCGGTGATACATGCAATTTTCTGAAAGCTTCTGTGCACTTTGGTTATCATTGTACAATGCTATTGGTTTACATTCTCTTTCAAAAAGTTCAGTACATAAGTTTTTTAAGAAAATTGCTTCTTTACTGGCCTCACAGACAGCCATGTATTCAGCCTCTGTGCTAGACAAGGCTACCGTTTGTTGCTTCCTACTCTCATGAGATATTACACTTCCAGCATAAACGAAACAGTATCCTGTATAAGACTTTCTATCTACAACATCTGAGGCCCAATCAGCATCTACATAACCTACAATATCAGAGTTATTTTTAACATACAACAGACCAACGCTCTTTGTACAACTTAAGTATTTCAAAACTCTCTTTGCATGTTTCCAATGTACTTCGCTATTACAATTATTAAATTGGCTTAAGTAGCTTACACAATAGGATATATCTGGCCTAGTAAGAACCGAAAGGTACATTAAACTTCCTATTAGTTGTTGGTAAGGATACTTTGAATTTACACTATTACATTTCTCAAGCTTCAGATTGACCTCCATGGGTGTATCAATATTCTTACAATGTTCCATATTAAATTTACATAACAATTTGTCTATAAAATGTTCCTGACTGATAAAAATTTTATCTTTTTCAATTTTGACATTCATACCTAAACATTGTTTCAACTGACCTAAGTCTTTCAATTTAAATCTATTACTCAATTCATTCTTTAGAAATTGTACTTCATTATGACAATTTGAGAAAATGAAAAAATCATCAACGAACAGGGCAACAAAAGTTTTTAAATTACCTGATGACTTTATAAATAGACATGGTTCATACATAGATTTCTTGTAACCTATGGCCTGTAAACAGTCGTCTACTTTCACATACCACGCCCTAGCCGACTGTTTGAGGCCATATATTGCCTTATTTAACTTTAAAACTTTATTAAAATTCTTTTCACATTTTAAATTCTGAGGCAACTGCATGTAAACATTTTCATCTAGATGGCCATTGAGGAAAGCTGTGGTTACATCAAAATGGGTAATATTTAAATTTAAATTGACACTAATAGCAAACAATAGTTTCAGTGTAGAGTATTTAAGGACAGGCGAAAAAGTCTCTTTATAGTCTATGCCGTGTCGTTGAGTAAAGCCTTTAGCAACTAACCTTGCTCTATATCTCACTGAGCTATCACTATTTAATTTCTTTTTATATACCCACTTGCACTGCACCACTTTCACATCACTCGGCTTGACGACGAGCTCCCATGCCTCGTTGTCATGGAAAGACTGTAACTCTTCCTCCATTGCTCTGAGCCATTCTTCACGCTCAGGGCCTGCCATCGCCTCTTCATATGTGAGACTATCATCACACGCTTCTAGATCCTCGGTCACACATACATTGCTGTACCCATACCTCTGAGGTGGCCTCCGGTCACGCTTCTGCGATTGGATATTTTGGGCTTGGCCAATATTACTCAGTTCCTCAGTGGACACACTGTCACAAAACTCATCACTGGAACTAGTGGTATCATCTGGTACGTATGTGGTATCTGCCTGATCTACTACAGAATCTTCGGTTGATGTGTCAATGACGCTGGGATTGATATCATGCATATTTTTCTCTTCCACAACTGCTTGTATTGTATCAGGGGCTGTGGTGG
The DNA here is from genome assembly GCA_031163375.1 of Conogethes punctiferalis. Lineage (NCBI taxonomy): Eukaryota > Metazoa > Arthropoda > Insecta > Lepidoptera > Crambidae > Conogethes > Conogethes punctiferalis. The sequence continues at coordinate 13,883,820 of CM062091.1, forward strand.
ACTCCATAATAATAACATCACGGCTTGTGGTTATGTTCTTTGTCCTAGGATTATATAGCCTATAACCTTTTGTATTTTCTGCATATCCAACAAGAATCAATTTTTCTGCTTTCTTGTCCCACTTGGTTCTTTTAATTTTTGGGATGTGGGCCATTGCTGTACTGCCAAAAACACGGACATGACTAAGATCTGGTTTTCTCCCAGTCCAGAGCTCGTAAGGTGTTTTGGACAAGCTTGATGCCACACTTCTGTTTCGCAGGTATACAGTTGTATTCACGGCTTCAGCCCAAAAGCTTTTATCCATATTATTGTCAAATAAAAGACACCGGGCCCTTTCCACCACGGTTCTGTTCAAGCGCTCACACAGGCCATTTTGCTCAGGTGTGTGTGGGTTTGTCTTTTGATGCACAATTCCCTCTTGTTTTAGAAAATTCTCGAATTCTTTCGAACAAAATTCACCACCATTATCTGTTCTCAGTATTTTTATGCTCTTTTCTACCTGTTTCTCTACTAAAACTTTAAATTCTTTAAAGCATCTTAAAGCTTCATTCTTTGACTTTAGAAAATACACGAATGCCATCTTGCTGTAGTCGTCAATAAAAAGAAGAAAATACCTTGACAATCCTTTCGAGACAGTTTCCATGGGGCCACATATATCTGCATGCACCAACTCCAATACATTCTCACATCTGGTACCTTTATGTGTGAATGGCAGTCTCGCTAGCTTCCCCTCACAATAGGTGATACACTTGGATTTGTCAATTTCAACTTTTTCTGGTATGTTGATACCCACTACAGCACCATTCTTCATTGTGTTCAGATCTCTACTGTTTATATGGCCTAGTCTCCGATGCCACAACATAGCAGCGGTAAAAGCTGACCCTGCCTTCACACTATCTTGTTTTATGTTTAACTTGTACACTCCGTTCACTAGGTATGCTGTTGCAACCAATATATTACTTTGGTTATATATTTTGCAAACACCTTTCTGGAATGTAACTCTGTTTCCATTCTTGATAAGTTCGCTCACAGACAATAGATTTGTTGTGAGATCAGGAATACATAAAACATTTTTCACAGTAATCTTGTATTCTGAACTATCCACAACGGTTGTTAACTGTGTTGTTCCTGAGCATAATACTGGTACTGTCGTTCTATTTGCCACTACAATGCTCTTCATTTCCGGGTTGTAAGATGCATTTTCTAAACATTTTTCATCGGTGATCATATGCGCACTGGCTCCTGAATCAATATACCAATCTGATTTGCTATAATTCGAGTTCATGAAAAACGCACTGAACACTGCACTGGGTTTTTCTTTACCATCATAATTGCATTGGTTTTTGTAGTGTCCGGTTTGTTTACATTTATAGCATCGTATCGTTTTGACATGTTTGACAGCTTTCGATTTGACGTTTGCTTTTGACGTTTCACTAGGTTGCGAGCGGCGCTGCCAACCTTTCGACAAAAATGCACTAGTCTCTGGTCCATTAGTACCAACCTCGGCGCTCATATCTAAAAGCTTCGCTTTAATGGCGTCCGTACTAACCGCCATTCCTGAATGCTCTATAGCCATTATCATTGGGCTAAATTTTTCAGTTAATCCTGCCAATAATAAGCATCCAACCCATTCGTCTGTAATCTGAAAACCTGTCCCTCGTAATTTGTGAGCAGTATCCACAATTTGCGTAACATATGAAGTCATGGATTCACTATCTTCAAGTCGAATTGATATTAAATGTCGTAGTAAACTGATTTTTCTTTGAAATCCAGAATCGTCAAATAACGTTTTCAGTCGCGCCCATACTTCTTGCACGGTGTTCTCATTTTTGATATGCACGTATAAACTTGAGTCAATAGTCATAATTAACTTGGCTTTAGCTTTCTTTGCGTCAGCCTCCGGGATTTCTTCCGCGCTTTTCTTGTTATTTATGTCCACGCCTTCCAAAATGAGAAAGTTTTCTGCGGCAAACGCCCACTCATCATAGTTCTCCCGACCTTTTAATTTGGGAACGTTGACGATGTAACTACCGGCCATTTTTCAAACGACGACACAGCACAATTTACTATTTCTCGACAAAAGTCCAATTTCGAGTTAGATAGCACAAAAAACACACTGAGTCTTTTAATAGGGTTTTCACAGTCCGAATTTATATTGATTTCGCGATATCTGGGCCAAAACCTCTTATTAATCTTGGGAGAACGAGAAGAAAACGCATGAGTAGCAGCAATAATCTTTGAACGTATATTTTTTTTTTTTTTTTTTTTTTTAAAGGTACAAGGTATGCAGCATTGGACCATACAATTATATTGTTAAAACTACAACAGTTTATGTATAACTAGCTGTGCTCGCGACTTCGTCCGCGTGGAATAGTTATTTTTCCCCCTTTTTTACATTTTCCATTATTTCTTTGCTCCTAATAGTTGCAGCGTGATGTTATATAGCCTAAAGCCTTCCTCGATAAATAGTCTATTCAACACAAAAATAATTTTTCAATTCGGACCAGTAGTTCCTGAGTATAGCGCGTTCAAACAAACAAACTCTTCAGCTTTGTAATATTAGTTTAGATGAAATACCCGAAGCGTAGCGAGGGCGGTTTGCTAGTAAATAATAAACTCGAGCCCATAATAAGCTGGTGACTTACCCCAAATTCCAGGAGCCCAGTTCGGCACGGTCATCTCCATGCCCCTCTCCGGCCTGCTGTCCGCGTACGGCTTCTCCGGCGGCTGGCCCTCCATCTTCTACGTGTTCGGCCTCATCGGCACCGTGTGGTGCCTCGCCTTCCTGTTCCTCGTCTCCGAGGACCCCGAACAGTGCACCAGGATCAAGGAGGCCGAGAGGAAGTACATCGTCAGCTCGCTGTGGGGCGCTGCTGGTTCTAGCGTGAGTAACATACACCATCATGAGCTTATAGCGGTTCACTGCTGGACTCCGGTTGTTCGCCACTTTGGGGAAACATCTGGAGATTCTGGAGGCTTCATCCATAATCGTCACGCTGGGCAGGCGGGTCATCACAGGGCGTAGCTCCTCGCCCGCGCTGCTGCCCGTCATCGGCCTGTGGTATTTAGTTACGGCTTCAATCGTGATGGTTATTTATACCGCCACCAGTCGGTAGCCAAACCCACGTTTGTTATTCGGCAGGATACCACGGGCAGGCGAGGGTGGCTTGGAGCGATTGATGGGTCGTTCACTTCCATCCCTTCATTTAAACAAATTTCTAAATTAAGCCCACATTCTCGGGTTGAATGAGGTCAGTGGTGAGGTGTAGTTCTCCGCCTGCACCTCACTCATGTAAGAAAAAAGACTTTAAACGAAATTATATTTTCCACAGTCGCCACCAATCCCGTGGAGCAAGATCCTGATGTCGTTGCCTTTCTGGGCCATCATGCTGGCTCACATGGGCCAGAACTACGGCTACGAGACGCTCATGACCGAACTGCCCACCTTCATGCGTCAAGTGCTGCATTTCTCCATCAAAGATGTAAGTTTGTCTATACCTAGATATAGTCTTATTATTAATACTGGAATCCCTAGTTACCAACTATCCTTCGATGCTCCTGCCAATTTATTTCATATGTGGTTCAAAGACTACGGCATTTTTTTTTTATTCAAAATGAGTTTGCGCTTGACTGCGATTCGTAGGTACTTCCTTCTTCTTTACGTTTCGATCGCAAACCGAAATCAAACCCGATGTGCGACCCGGTACTGGACCGAAGATAGTTTACTTATACTTACTTCAAAAAGTTGGCAATAAAAGTGGAAAATCCGTTGTTGTGAATTATTTGCGGTGATTATTTGTCGGTTTTATTGACTGCATCCTTCTTAGGTAATATGGGGAATAGTGTTCCAATCGAACCCAATCTTACGGCTAATGCCGTTTAAAATGTGAGCAAAATACCTATGTGTAACTGAAAGGCAGTTCCATAATTCCATACATTTATCATTGGCATACGTATACCTACCTTTTAATACAGGACGCAGAGGCCCTACTACAGAAAACGAAAACGATCGTTCGTTGAACGGATCGCGTATTTTTACCCCATAAATACCTCTCATTTGTCCCTCCCGTGTTCGAATATACGAACTAAAATTCGCCAACGTCGATTTTCAACAATTTAATTGATATATTAGAACACGGGAGGAACAAATGAGAGGGATTTATGGGGCAAAAATACGCGATCCGTTCAACGAACGATCGTTTTCGTTTTCTGTAGTAGGGCCCCAGGCGTCCCATTTCCGTTCCGCCACATTCGCGGTGTGTCCATCTTTATTCTCATCATTGCACAAGCCGGAGGCGACGGCTTACGGCAATTCTTACCTAATAATCCGTAGCTAAGTCCGACTCAATTCGGCCGCGTTCCCGTGTCCCTCTATTTTTAGCCCACACGTGAACCAGACACATCTAGAACTGCGTGGGACATTAATCATGCGTCGCGTGAGCTGTCAGCGGGGTCGGGGGGTCAGCGACGGTCAATTGGCTTCATTAAATCAATCCAGATTCGTGTACATTAGGCTACAGTCGAGCGAAGATGAGTCGACGAATATGAGCCTTTTGTCCTACTTAGGAGTGCACTGCTTCGGTTTTTACAGGACTGTTTTTCCTTGATTACCTACTTAGTTGTTTATTATGGCGTGATTGGAACGCTAGATCATTTAGTAGGAGTAAATATATACTTCACTTGAACCCTTTCTTTTACTTCCCCCACTTAAATCATTATGTCCAATGATTAATTTGTACTATTTAGCACATGGAGAGAAATTTGAGATAGTTAGTCAAAACCTACCTATCTACCTACCAGCCTACAAAACTTTGCAATACCAAATCTAGTCCCCTTATTTAAGTATAAAAGGACCGTGCTGGTTTCAGCTCGGGGCCTACGTTGTCCTAAAACTTAGGCTTTCGGATCGATAAAGGACACGTTTGCGTAAGGCTTTAGGGAAATCCTATAATCTAACTTAATGCATTATGCATAGAAGGTAATAGGTAGGAATTTAAAAAAAAAATTAATTTTAAGTAATTGTTAAGTACACAAATAAATCATTGTAGAAATAAGACTTTTGCAGACTAAGGTTTTATGCAAAAAGATCCTTTTGATGCTTTCAAGAATAGGTTGCTTATTTTTGCGTCAGCCATTTTGCAAATAAGTCCAAAATCGAATCTAAACCGGTTAATCATGGGTGTACTATCTTCTTTTATGATCTTTACTCTTTTTTTCTATCAGTTAGTATTAGCTTAGCTTTAGTTTCGAAAGTTAGCTAGCATTAGTCCTCACGAAGGATTTTTGTTTCCAGAACGGTTTCGTGTCTGCGCTCCCATACCTCTGCATGTGGCTCTTCTCCATGTTCATCTCCGTGGTGGCCGACTGGATGCTGTCCAGCGGTCGCCTGAACCACACCCAAGTGAGGAAGATCATCAACAGTATCGGTGAGTGGCTTTTAACATGACTTAAGACACTATTTTTGGCCACAGGGTCATTTACCTCGAAATGCTAATAAATAGTTACTTTAGTAAAACATCAATTTAATTGTTATTATAAAACAACTTAATGTAATCGGTAAAACAATTAAGAACAAATACATGTAGGTAGGTACCTACTAAGTATTTGGCGAAGTGTCAGAATTTCAATACCGATTCCGATAGATTTTGCCGCACATTTTTTTAAAATTTTGATAGAACTGTAGAACTAGTCGTCCATAGAATACCATGAATATTGGTGCTGTTAATTACAGCCAACCAATCAAAATTTTTGAACATCTATTAAAATATAGAACTTTTGGATTATCCGAACAACCAACAGTTCACAAAATACCAGTGCCGCCGTAACAAGCCTTATATTGCGCCCGGTACGAGCTTTCAAAACTGCGCCCCTGAAAAATGTGGTCTGGTCATTTCTGCGCCCTGTGCCTGGGAATCGCCTGCACCGCCCTAGTTACGGCACTACAGAACAGCACTATCCATAGTGATATGACTATGACATGCGAATCAGAGCCGCCTGAGCAAGATTAACATAATTATAAGTAGTCTATACTCTATTCCCTAAACACCTTATTATGTTCGTTTACGGAAAAAAGATACGGCGTAGTATGGAGAACTTTCAAGAAGCAACGTTCACGTTTACGAACGCGCGATGTCCCGCGTTCCCATTAGGTACAAGAAGCCAGCTTCAACTTTACGATATCTAATGTTCGCTGGTGTTTGTTTCCAGGTGAATACGGCCCGGCCATCGGTCTGGTGATCGCGGCGAACACCGGCTGCAACCCCGCTGCCACCGTGGCCGTGCTCGCCATCGGCGTCGGGCTCAACGGTGGTATCTACTCTGGTTTCAAGGTAATTCCCTTTTTTTTTGATGATTGTTGCAAAGTGCTTGATCTGAGAAGCCCAAGATCGATCATAGTGGCGAACAATTGGAGTCGATGACGATGATGAACGTTTTTAAGATAAGCGCGCAATGCATTCGGGAAGAGTTTCTTGGAAACAAAAACTTTTCGCCACCCTCAGACCTTTCGTAACAATAGAATCCGATGGAAACTGTGAAAATTCTGGAAATCTAATTCTTTCACACGCATTAACATGCTAGATGTGCACGGGATAGCGAACACTTCAACAATCATAAAATCAACAACGACATAAAAAATCAACCGATGCTTTGTGCTACGTTTGCCTTGACTTCAAAAACCTCTGCAAATAATAGATAATGTTTAAGACCGAGTGTTCTAATTTCTACCGAAAACGACAAATTAATCTTGAAAAATAAAAGTGTCGTGAATTTTTAGCGCTATCTGTCTTTGAAGTCACCTCGAAACGATTGAATCGGGGGGCACGGGAGTGCCCGAGATTCGAGCGCGAAGCAACACTGCCGCACCATTCTTTACTGGAACCGTTTCGCCTCATTTTCAGACCCCTATTTAAGAACCTCAGGATAATCCTTTTTACTTCTTTACTCTGTTCCTTACCTAATCTCTAACGGTCTCTCTACTTCAAAACAAATGCTCTAACAACATAATTCCTTACAGGTGAACCACTTGGACATATCGCCTCGCTTCGCCGGTATCTTAATGGCGTTCACCAACTGTCTTGCCAATCTGACGGGTCTTCTCGCTCCCATCGTCGCTGGATACATCATTGAAGGAAGGGTGAGCATCAAAATCAGTGGCGTAGTTATCTATGGGCTAAGCGGAGCAGTGCTCGCGAGTTCAAGGGGCATTCGAATCATTACTAGAAATCTAGATCGCTATGAAATTTTGGAAATTTCTCTGATTTTCAAAATAAATATCACAGGTTGCAAACAGACTTTAACTAATTGACTTTAAATATTTACTTGATAAAAGCTAATCAGTTATAGCAGTGGAGTACCTACCATTTTTTAATTTGGCCATTGGTTACCCAACTACGATAATGCTCAATATATCCTTATTGTAATAGACTTGAGACATACATAACAGACTTGAGACATACAGACATATAAATTGTCAAATATAGTTAAAAACTATTCTATCGTCGTTACTTACTCTTTTTTACTATTAGTTTTACTTTTTGCAATTTTTAAAAACATTGTTCTTTCCACAGCCTACACAAGCACAATGGAGGATAGTATTCTACATTGCCGCCGGAGTATACATATTCTGCGCGACATTCTACAACCTGTTCGCCTCGGGCCAGAGACAAGAATGGGACAACCCAGCCGACGATGAGGCCAATGCTAAGAAAGCAGCCGAAAAGAAGACCATCAAGGAAGAGAGGAAAGCCGCCAGCAGGAATCAAGCGGAAACCGCCCAATAGCAGGCCTTCGAAGTTGCAAACGCTCCATAGACATTAAACAAATAAGTTAGAGGTTGAACCTGTTAAAAATACTATTTCGCGCCGTTTTCTCTATGGCAGCGTTGGACCCCATACTAGTTCGTTCCTTTGCGTAGGGGACTTCAGTTTTTATAACTTTGGAACCTTTTTAACATTACAAACAAACAAATTTTCTACCACAAAACAAAAATACTAATTTAATTGATAAAATTGACATATTTAAATATTATTTGATCTATAGGTAAATATTATTCAATTTGCATATAACTAGAAAGATTTAAATAAAAACGCACATCAATAGGGCTGTGATAATATCTTGTGTTTAAAACACAATTTGGAACTATTGTGGGGTCAACCTTTTGATGACTTGTTATTAAACTTTATTTATTAATTAGTTATTTAATTACCATACAAGTATTGTTTTAATTAGTTTTAATGCTTGAGAGCGTGTGACGCGTAAAAGTTGAATCGGGTCCAATAGTGAATAAACAAATACAATGTTACCGTCCTAGCCAGTGACCTTATACAGTTTGTATCCGCGCATAAAAGTGAAATTTTGAATAGTGCCATTTTAATCAGCATTTGTAAAATCATAAAACGCAGCTACTCGAATACGTGTTATTTTAAAACTTGGATTAAACCAAATCTGGGGCTATTATTGCTTATGCATTTGAATATATCCATATCCATTTTAGCCAAGAATTTTTTTCAGTCTGTAAAGGTTAGACTTCTGACTAAAATTACAAATTGGCAAGGTCTGCAACAGGGCAGAATATTTGGTCCAACACTATAAGATTTTATCATTAACAGATATTGGTCCTTAGAAGACCTTAATCACTAATAATCATAGACTAAAGGAATATTGTTAAAGTTAACTACCTACTAGCAGCAGTATTAGAAAGAATTATTTGGTGTTTTGTAATATTATATAATATTTTAGGATGCTGAAAGCTAGTAAGAGAAGCTAGGTACTGGCTGAATATTTGTTTCCAATGTCCATTAGTCTATGCCAGATTTAGTGCCAAACTTGCGTTGTGAATTTGTTTTAAACCATTCATTGTTCGCTTGAAGCGGATGTTGTTGCATTAATTAAGATACGTATAAGTATGTTTTAATAAAATTATAATTATTATTTATGATTAGTTTGTAATCATGTGACGTCACCAGACGCTACACGCCCAGGAGCTAATGTGATCATTCTTTTGTATATGGTAAGCTATTTTATTAAGCTGTAGACATATTGGAAATAAATTAGATGGAAATGTTCTTAAGATTTGTTTTCAACATGGAATGAAGTGGTTTCATACCTTATCGTTAGTAACATAAGGCAGAATTTTGATTACTTCACTTCCTCTATTATTGGAGATGCAGAAATGTCAATTTTTATACTTGAATCTGTCATTTCCAATTTCTTGTCTGATACGTTATAGTACCTTTTTTTAAGAAAAAAATATTCCTCTTTTTAAATTCAATCACATTTGAAAATATTTTGCGCATTGTCTCTACTATGTACCTATATCATTATTCCGGCAAGGCATTGTGATTAATAATACAAATAATAATACAAATAGGTAGTCAGGTCTTTCTTATTTCCTTATTTTCTACAGCTTAAGTTTTAGTATGTAGATTCGAGCTTAAAATACCTACATGACGGTGATATCCGTTGATAATTTCCCAATTTGTAAAGAGTTAGTCAGTGACAATGTGCCTTGGTAGGAGTACAACCAAAATTATTGCGTTGAACGCAACAACGGTTAACAACTAGGTACTTATGTAAATAAATACAATACATACGTTTCTTACTGAATAAACTGCGTTTTTGTATGTTCTCTAATTGTGAAGCATTGGAGGTATACAAAAACGCATTTGCAAATATGTTCTGTAGTTTTATTTACGCTCTACAATTATTTTCCCCGTAGTGTGGTAATAATTTGAATAAAACTTGAAAATTAGGGGCACCTACCTATGCCCCTTTTCACAGAGTGCCTTCTAAGCCGAAAATAATGTTAAAAGGCTGAGCAGAATTTAAGGGACGCTTTAAGAACCGACGCGTACGTCGTGTTGCCGGTAGCGGTAATGTAAAAACTAGTGTGAACAGGGTCAAAGGTCTCATCTTTCAATCGCCAGATTAAGTTTAATAGACTGATATGTAATAATTGGGTAGTAAGTAAAGTACCATAGTAGTAGAAACTGCGTGTAAAATAATGATTAATTTGATTTATAACACAATAGTTTATTACAACATAATATCCTTACATAATAACAAAAATATTTCCTTATCCTACAACTTTACTGTAGTGTTGCAAACTAAACGCGCCAGTGCCGCTCCTGCACGGCTGACCCAGCATAAGGCAACTGGAAGCGGACTGAAGGTTGTCCTTCTTGGAATTTATCACCGCCTCCTTCAAGAAGATCAGCGAAGACTCGAACGACATCTGCTGCAACGGCGAAGTGGAAGACTCCATGCCTTTCCTACTCATCGGCTCAAATATCCCGTTAAACGTCATATAGTCAGCCACAAGTGTCAAATGCCTCGGATCCACAGTGATACCGTACACATTAAACACATTCTGTATCTCTTTAATGATCACTTTATTAGCTGCTTCTATACCGTAAGTGTTAGCAATCGCGTGAATATCGTTGCTGTACAATTTATTCATGTCTAGTAAGTTATTGTACTTGAACATCTGCAAAATGTTGATGCCCTCCGTCTTGATGTAAAGGACATCCTTTTCTTTATTGACGATAGCTCGTTTGATGTTCTTGACTTCGTGTATTACGGATTTCATAGCGGCGTCACGTAGGGCTTGGGATAAGTCTACTCTCAGGAAATCTATCGGGAACATGACAGTCAACTCACACCATTGGTGGTGTTTTGTATCGAAACTGTAGTTAGTGGCGTTGCGAAGGTTATCTACTACTTGGGACGCTACATTCTCCTCTTCTGCAGTTTTAATTTCGGTGACATCATCAGTTTCCTTTGCTTGGTCGTCCAGCAATTCCACTTCGTCATCAGATTTGTCCTCTTCTCCAGATTCTGGGTCTTCGTATTCTTGCTCTTCAGTCCTCTTCTTGCGTATTTTCGCCTGTAAAGAAAAAATATATTAATGTGGTAAATTTTATTTTTCAGTGAATTCCATTAGAATATGAAAGAACATTTCGAGAAGTTTGAAAATATTGAAATGAAAAGAACAAAGATATCAAAAGATAAGTTGAAAATTCTTTGATAGCTGCTTTAAATTTAGCCGTAACAGAATCATACACATTTGTTGATTTCCGAAAGTTATAAATAATACTCACGTCTGTATTGTCGTCGTCATCATTCGGTCCCTCTTCATCAGAACTGTCGTCATCATTTACTGCTTTCTCTTCTGCTGCTGCAGGACCATCATCTCCCATCTCTTCATCATCACCAACAGCTGCCTTGCGTTGTCTTTTTTCTTTATCAGCGGACCATAACACACCAATAGTAGCCTTGGCTTGTCGTTTAATAGTGGCGAACATCTCGTCAAAGAACCTCTTCTGCATATGTTTTATAATCTGAGCAGGTTTCACTGCATACTGCGGCTTATACTGAGAATGCGGCAAAAATGCAAAGCGCATAATTGTTTTCAGTTGCCTCTCAGGCTCTGTCACGATCTCACTTTGAACGTCGATCTTTTCAAGAACATCCGCTACAGTAACCCTGTTCAGCTTCTGCCGTAATTTCTCCGCTTTCTTCTTAACGTCAGGGATATCGTCTCTAAGAGGTATATCCATGTTTGGGGTCTTAAGTTTTGCTGATGCTGTCATGAGAATTTCTCTAAGACGTGGTATACCGAGTGTGACGTTCATGTCACCACGACCGGCAAAGTGAAAAGTGTTCAGTGTCATCTGAGTTGAAGGCTCTCCAATGGACTGAGCCGCGAGCAAACCAACTGGTTCTCCAGGGGCAGCCATTGAAGCAAGATATTTAGCATTCATCACTTCTATGAACTTGTCTTTTGCTGTGTTGCTCAGGTAGGCATTCTCTTGACGATTTTTCAAGTAGTTCTGTATGATCCCGTCTAACTGTTCGTTTATTACGCCGAATTTATAGTCGGGAGAGTATTTACTAGGTATTGGATCGGGGCATACTTTTTTTCTGTACTGGCTTTTCTCATCTTCATCTAAAGAACGCCACATCTTCTCCAAGTCCCAGTAGTATGGATCTCTAGTACGATCGGTTGGTTGGTCTTCAAGATCGACATCATTTTTGGCATGCAAAGAAAACTGAGCAAATCCACTGTGTCTCACTTTATCAAACGGACTTCCATTTTTCTTCTTCCATTTCTTCAACGCTTTATGTGACTTTGCTATACTTTTTTCTTCAATGTCTTCCTTGAGTTTCTTAATGGTTGATTTGCTTACAACAGCACTGGAATTTGTGTCTAAGAAACTTAACTGATCTTTATTCAGATATTGGCATTTAAGTACATCAAGCCCATCTTCTCCATAAGCGAATTGTACGACGCTGCCATCAGAATCTCTTACTGTGTGATCATAGGCGACGTTTAAACTCTCCAGATGTTTAATTAAGCATCTCTGCAAATAACCAGATCTACTTGTTTTGACGGCAGTATCGATAAGACCTTCACGTCCGGCCATACAATGGAAAAAGAACTCTTGAGGCTGTATTCCAGTCATAAAACGACCATCGATGAATCCACCAGCTCTTGGAGAAACATCGTAAGGTGGGAAACTTGGAAGTGACCGCCCAGAAATCATGAGCGGAGGTCGTTTACCTTCCAACTCAATCTGACCCAGCAGACAGGAAATCTGCATAGTATTCACAGTCGAACCTTTGGCACCAGATTGCACCATCAGCTGTAAATTGTTATAGGGGAATTTCTCTAGTAACCCTTCAGACAAACAAACCTTGTTTATATTGTTTGTGTAAGAATCTAGCATACTTTTATACTGTCTGTCTAGATTGGCTCGGAACTTTGGGTCTTTTGCATACATCTCTCCAATAGTCTCTTTCAGTTGATTCTCGTCGGCGTCCGCCGGCAATTCTGTAGCCTTGATTGCAGCACTTCTTCCCGCCTGTCTTACTAAGCAGACATACTCATCGCGTTTCACATCTGCTTCATTAACAACAAGAATGTCTTTCACACCAAGAGTGAATCCGATCCATTGGAGGTAGAAAGTGAAAACTTTAGAAAAAGAACTTAGCAGAGCACTTGAACTGTCGCCTCCATACAACTCATACATACAATGTACTAAGCCATATGGAGTAGCGCCGTAATGCGTCTTGTCCAATACTCCACATAAAAGCTCTCCTTTTCTTATAATGACTTCAGCTTCAGACATCATATTTGGATCAGAAAATGGAGTGCCGCCTGCATTCCAAGGCCTTGGGGGTTCTTTTTGCCACGCCTTTGATCCAATTTTCGCTTTTCCAGTTAATGTCAAATATGGTTTGCCTTTTGGAATGCTGTTGATAATAATGGTCGATAAAATTTGTTTTCCTGACCACAGCATCACAGGTTTTAATATAGTAGGTGGTAAGAGTTTGATTTCCCCTTTGTGATTGGATAAGGCTTGGAAGACAAGCTGTTGATAATCAGCTTTGGAGAAAAACGCACCTCTAAGAGACATTTTTACACCAGATATGACATGATCTTGGATCAATCCACTTAAAGGTGTGCCATCTTTAGGTACAAGGTACTGTTTTCGTACTGACATGATGTTATAAGCTTCACTCCTAGCTATTTCATTCTGTGGAAAGTGGGCATTCATTTCATCACCATCAAAGTCAGCATTGTATGACTTACAGTTAGCATAATGCAATCTAAGGGTTTTTTCACCTTGTAGGATTCTTGCCCTGTGTGCCATCATACTTGGTTTGTGCAAAGAAGGCTGACGATTGAGAATCATAATATCACCATTCACTAAATGTCTATGTACTATTTTCAGACCTGAAGCCTTGTACTCATCTGGAGTCAGCAATCGTTTGGCAAGACTTTTCCTTTTCTGTATGGAATCTGGTGGAATTCGAATAACTCTTCCGTTTTCAATTTCCAATTTCTCAGCTCCAGGATGGACATTAGGTCCATTAATGATCATTTTCCTCAGCTCATCTACATTCCATTCGGTTACTGGGACAGGATAAGTGAGTTTTTTAGCAAAAGCATCAGGTATGCCGATTTCATCAATGTCTACATTGGGATCAGGGGTAATAACAGACCGAGCAGCGAAATTAACTCTTTTTCCCATCATGTGCATCCTAATAACACCAGTTTTCTTTTCCAGAATCTGCTTCAACCCAAGACTTGTTACTCCTTGACCCTCACAGCTAAGAAGATTGTTTACTTCCTTTTGCATGTTTTGCCAAACGAAATGTAATTTCTCTGCTGGTGATTTTCCTTGGACCATTTCATAGGCGGCTCTTGGTTTTTTGTCCAGATTGTCAATAGTTTTCTGTTCATCAACGGCCGAGAGTACTGTCAGGATGACTCTAGCACTCAAGGCACAGTTGAGAATGTTTTTGTATACATTGGTTTGAGGATGCTCCACCATCTCTCCTTGAAGGAAATTACAGGGCCTAACGCAAGGTGGGAGGACCGGAATGACATCCATAAAGAATATATCCGTCACCGGTTTCACTTTACAGTTTTTCAACATAGGAATGCAGTTGACTAGAATTTCCTCATCATTTTCAGCGATACTAGTGCAATATTGTTTAATTTCATCCGGCATCAATATCTTTATCCCATGACCGCCACCATCAGCACTGTGATTGTGCATCAACTTGCCTTCTGAAGTAGTCACTTTGATCAACTTGTGCTTACAAAAAGCGCACTTTTTAGCAATATTTATCATTTTGAAATAATTATTTAATATTTTCACTCGTAACTTATCTGTGTTTTTGTTGTGAAACACCACATTAATTGGGTCGGTTTTCTTGAGGAGCTTTTGGTATTTCTTTATCAATTTGTTCGGTTTATCCGGTGTCTCTTCATTGGTTACGTCCTTTAGTTCTGCCAAGTCTAACGCGGCTGTGACGTGGCCTGCATCAATGAGTTGCAACTGCAGTTTCAACAGGAGCTTCATATTATCATCCATTTGTATTTTGAAGCATTTTAGACAGCTGATACGGAAGAGACTGTAAATGTTTCTAATGAATAAAGGATTCACTACAACAAGTGGTAGTTCTATGTGCCCAAAATGGCCTGGACAGTGCAGTTGGGCATTGTTACATGTAGCGCAGGAATCAAACCTATCTCTAACGGGTCCTAGGACAGAATCGTAAAGGCCGCCTGGAGTCGGGTTACCTAAGGCGTCGAATGATTGTGTATTGGTTATTTTCACCACACTGAGCTTTTTTATGTCGGCATCGGTGAACATCAGGAACTGCACCGAGTCAGGGTCGACGGACGCCATCCCCGATACCGGTGATGCGAATGAGGCGTTTGTAGCCATGTCTTGTCACTGAAAAATTAAAATAAATAAATTACCACATGAAACTATAACCTCTACAATGTCACATTGTAAGTATATAATTATTATTAAACTGTACTAACCTTATGTTATATGTTGATATATAAAAATAAATAACACATCGCGGACATTTATATCACTACCACTTTATACTGGGTAAATTAACTTGTAGAGAACTACGATTGTATTAATCCAACTTTTGAATTCAATTCCAATTTTCTATTCAACCCAACACAACAACACTGTCTGTCAGTCAATTCAAGTGTCAAATGTTTTTTTTAAGTAGTGCACTTGGACTCATAGTATTTTAGCAAGCTAGGGAGGTACCGGAAAAACCGGTTGTGTGCGAAGGTAAATACTAAAAAAAAGCAATTAGTTTATGGACGTATTTCTTACGCTGGCAACTTTATTTTACTTTTTTTTTAAAAAGTTAGTCAAAATGGCGGCCCAAGATGAAGTTGACGTATGTGAAAGTTGGGAGGATATGGACGAAATTGGTGTAAGTTTTATTTGTATTCCTGGAGTTGCAGTGGTAACATATGCAGTTCTACAGTGTAATACAATAAAGCGTTTGCTGTTCTAGTTAGACCAGAAGATCAAGCTGATGTCCCCTGAGTGCGCGCCTGAGAAAAATCATAAGGGTTGCAAGGTTACTGTTGAGGATAACGCGTGTATAGGGTCCCAGTGCGTGATGCCGGAGCCAACTATTCGTATTTTGAAGCGACCCTCGTCCTCGGGCAGCGGGCAGCTGAACGGCGAAAGTCGAGCGCGCCCTGTCAAGACCCTCGAGCAAAGACAAAAAGAATACCAAGAAGCGCGCCTCAGGATACTGGGGGAAGCACGTAGTCCCGAGGATGTAATTGACGACAAGTAAGCCCCATTAACGATTAATTTACACCATTAGTTTCTATCACTATTCATTTACATAACCTTTCATTGTAGTAGACGTCAAAATCTTCGTGAGATATTCCAAAGAATTATTATAATACAATACCACGGCGTATAAAATTATATGCACATGTGTGATTTTTTACATTGAAAAGTCATAAATACTCAAAGTTACTTAAAACTTTACACTATTTCAGTGGATAGTCAGTGAAAAATCATTCCTCTCTTCCACAAACTCACATACAACTACAGTTCTTGTTTTACATAGCAATACCATTTGTTTTTCAGCCTCAGCCGGTTGCAAGACAAGCTCCAAGCCAACAATCTCAATGACAATCAAAATAGTAATAGTGGTAAAACGAAAAACTGTCACAATGACAATAACGCCAAAGGGAAGGAGCGGAAAGTTCTCGCGCGGCTACCCCCCGGCGCCACTCCCGCGGGAGTGTTCCCGTCCCCTCCCCCCCGGGGCGTCCTCGTAATACGCACACCGAGAGGTCCGGACGGCACAAAAGGCTTTGTGCGGAGGTAGCACCACCAAATATACACCTATTGTAAGCAACTAACACTCACAATTTTTATTAGTTCCATCCAAACAACTTTCCCATGCTGGAAATGTTTGAAATTCAAGTAAATTATTGTTGTTTATGACTTAATGTGTGTGTAATGTACTGAATTTAAAATAATTTACAATATAATTTGTGATTTGAGGGTGACATCTGATAGGATTTGAAAGGGTGATAAATAATAATAAATGTGTAGGTGTTGTGTATTCCTATTTGGAATATGCTGGCTGTTACTTCAGCTGGTTTTTAACATGACAATTCACTGTATTTCTAAGCGTAGTTAGCAAGCATATCACAATGTTTAAAGTTCTATTGGTTTTATAAATTCATCCTGCAAGTATGACCAGTGCTGTATCTATAATGCCCACAGCCTGTGGCAAATTCTTTGAAGAGAGCCCTACTGGTTAACATAATCAGGCTATTACTAGGCCCACTCTTGTGTCAAAGGTCCCATGGCATTTCGCTAGTTTGTCACTCTATAGATACACCACCGAGGAAAACCCTTTCAAGATTAAAATAATTATGTAACATACTTTTGGCTTAAATATGAATAAATCACAAATTATTCTGTAAACCTTTGTGAAATTAGGAGTGCTCATTTCAGGGAACAACCACATATTGTGATAAAATTTCTAAAGCTTAACAGCAGACTTAGATATTATAAAGTGAAGTCTTATGAACTGAACACTCAACAAAATTGATTGTATGTACAGGTAATAAGTGTTAATATGCATAATTTTCTATGCAGTAAACATTATTATTTTCTTGGTAATTAATCTAGCTAATTACTTGAGAATTGTAAATGGTAAAAATCACAATAATTTATGATATTCATACTCTTATCTGACTGTGTGCATACAATTGATGAATTTCGAAATTTGAACATAAACATTTTTATATCTAGTTTTTCTACATTGTATAGTATATTTTTTAGGTTAAGATACTTGCTATTTGTATATTTTTAGCTATATTGTTTTATTAAGTTTTTGATGCTCTACCTGTATTTGTGTCAACAATATTAGCTACCTAGTTATATAGCATATAATATATGAATATTCAAGTATTCATATTTTGTATTACATTATTGCATTTCATTAATAGAAACAAATCTTGTCTCTTTATCAATTAGGATATAATTTTATTGTAATTATTGTTAGTATTATATCATGGCACCTACCTAAAGAATATGCTGTATCAACATATTGCTGATACAAGTATAGCCTTGAGCATCAGAAGTGTGACTGAGGCAGAGTGAAATGATGAAGCAGTTACTGGGACGGCAATGATCAAATGACCTGTTAGCAGGCCATATTTCCTAGTCTTAGTTAATTACCACCTTAGGCTTGCAATGCTTTACAAATAAATACGCTCGTACATCATCTGGGCTATTCTATTTGCTATTTAGAACCAGGTGATATCTTTGGCAAAGCACTAAATATACTAAGTCACAAAATTAATGATTTTCGACTTACTATGTGAAAAATATGTTTGAATTTGATATTAGGCTAATTTTAATATCCATCTCGAATATAATTTACAAGTTGAATTGCCTGAAAGCTGCAGCCTTCTGTGAACATATCAAATAAACATGCCGAGCCTAAGTAACTGCTTGACTGTGTAAAACCAACAATTAATTACTAGGATAAGTTTACATATTATAACTCTCAAGGATTGTGATATAGAATAATCGTTTTATTACAAGCCTTATCCCATCTAGAACGTTATAATAGTAAAAATAGCGTAATAGTAGTTATTATTGATTCCTTGGATACCTGTTATCAGGAGGATCATATGCTAGATAGCAATTTTACATCCAATTACATTACACTTTCCGGTGTTTAAATGTTATATTATTCGAGTTTCCTTATTTCAATATCATTTGGGAATTGAAGGTGAGAAAATGTTTTAGGGAGCCGAAAATTATGAAATATATATTAACTAACTATGCTATAATTATCGTGTTATACATTTTAGAGCTCTCCAACGCTATTTTTATTTGCGTATTTGCCCACAAGATATATTTTGCTTAACTTCGTCAAATTAGAAGTGCATCAGATAATGATTACCTTTGAATAATTCTATGTTGCACCTAGCACATCTACTGTAGATCATTAAACTTCATTCAAAATTACATTCAAGTATTGCATTCAATCAATGAATGAGCTTATAAGGTCATGTTCACATGGGCATAGCAATTTTTTCTGGTTTGTACAAGAACAAATACATGTGCATTAAAGAGTATGTCAACGACTTCTATAGGGTATTTACACTCCAATTACAAATATAAAAAAGGACAGGCTTTATTCCTATTTATTTGAATATTTGTAAGATCAGTCCTTAGACTTTAAACGATATGCGAATGTGGGCAATCGATATATTGCGGTCAAGGTCGAAAAATATTGATGACGACTGGACAAGTCGTCGAGACTTTGTTTGGCTTTGCGGCACATTGTCAAATTTAACAAAACAAATTGGTCTACCTGGATCTTCTTTTTAAGTTTTAAAAAATCCTTGCTTGGAACTTGAAAACAACACTTCTGGTCTGCTAAAATGATAGGTATAACTTTTAAACACATACTTTACGAATTTGTATGAGAGGTATAAAAATGGCTAATACTTTGGAATTTTAAAAATATGTATGTTTATTTTTTTAACGTATATGAGTCGAAGTAGTCTTTTTTTAAATGTTATTAAAAAACTATTTATGAAATTCTTAACCCTAAGACATTAGATTGTATCATCTTAAAATTAAAACCGATTTATTAGGTGAGTATCTGTAGATATCATGCTTGGTAATTGGGTATCTACACAGGAATATAAAATACTAGCGATCCGCCCCGGCTTCGCACGGGTTCAATACTACTTTTTCCCGCTTACTCCCGTTCCCGTGGAAATTTCGGGTATTCCTTTCTTAGTGCACCTCTACAGTACCTAAGCTACGTCCCTTCCAAATTTCAAGTGCCTACGTTTAGTCGTTTAGGCTGTGCGTTGATATGTCAGTCAGTCAGTTTCTCTTTTTATATATTTATAGAAGATATATTTTTACATTACGATTACGATGACAGAATGACCCCACGTTTTATAGTAAGTGTAATTGTAAGATAATTTATTTGGTGACTAAATTTTAACTATATGGGACACAAACACTTACATGGTTTTTGATGAAAGTGAAAATTTAAAATGATGAAACCTATAGATATGTAGGTAGGTAACCTATGTAGGTATACTAATTAATTACTCTATGTGTAAATATCTGTTCATATTTATGAACAAATTTTAGTGCCAATTAACATATTTATTGCTTGTGCTAGTTCATTTGTTTGCCTATTTTGTGAATTGTGCCGTTTTGAGAAAATATTTGTATATGGCCAATGGCCGGCAACGCATTTACCGTATATCTACCCTCAAGTTTGACCGGAAACTTACTACGATTGTCTCGAAATTTACAATTTCTGAGGTATAAAACGTGTTGCGAGTTGAAGTTTGACAAAGCGTCGAGATCTTTATTCTGTACCATTAACAAATTTCGACATGACGGTGTTAAAATAGATATTGGCTTGCTATCCATCTTATTTATGAACTAGGTAGGTACATGTAATACGGTATATGTACGTTCTTTTCTATTTTTTAATTCTCTAAAGAAGACAATCAGTAACGAATAGTCCCCATAAATTGCTAGTGAGATAAAGATTTGTTAAATCATTCTGATTTCATTGAAATTGTTATAAATGACGGTCGCGACCTCGTTCTAAAACTCAAGGATTGATTCCAATGTGGCAGAGGTTGTTAGTGTATAAATCTAAAACTAGGGGCAGATTTATCAGAACTTGATATCAGAGAATGCCTAAGGTTTTTTTTTGGGTATGCTAAAGAGTACCTATTTCATTTGGTTTATTAGGCTAAAACATCAATTGCCTTCAAATATCCTGCACAATGCTCATTAAACTATAATGCTGCCTGAGTCGCATCAACTCGCAGATCCTTCAAATATTCTCATACCTACCTGAGTCACAAAGATCGCTTTGGATTTCTGCTAACTCGTACGCCCTTGTAGATCCGCGTATATTTTATTAAAATTTCGTGTTACATATTTTGAAAGTCTACTTACAAAATTGCCACGCTTTTTGTTACTGGAATCCAAACAACCTAAAAGTCTTTGTACTTTACGTATGTTTCGATTCCCTTCTGAAAAGAGATGATATTTGACAAATATGATGCTTATAGTATTGTATTAATGCTTGCCTAAATTTAGCGAATCCGTTTCGCTAAAGGATACATTTATGTATGCCAATGTTATTACTGTAGTAGAATAATAATTATTAAGACCTAAATTAGAATATTTATAAGTTGGATAGTTATTTGTACCACGTTGAGGCCAAAGGTGATCGCTATATTCGAATTATGACTGAATTATTAACGGCAATTGTTTTATTTTAAGGAGAGGAAGCCTTCACGCCGCCTATAGGTAGGCGTATTAGTGAAAAATTAAAAAAATCATTAGGCATTTCTTATCTCTTATAAAATAAGATAATTCAGATGTTGAAAGGCCTTCTACTGGAAACTCGATAAACACCGGCCAATATTTATCTCTTGGTTAATTTTTAAGAAATAGGTATTTTTAGTTTTAAAATTTATATTTTAACCGAAAACATTATTAAAATTGTTAAAATGAGTAACGTCTTTTCTTAATCATTCCGTCACTTTAGGTATTTTTTTTTATCAGACGTATATATCATAGACTTACGAGGATTTTATGTAATTATCTTACATAGGTACCTACTTAAAGTAAGATTTCATAAGACTATGCAATCAAGATAATAATCTTCAAGATTGTCGCTTTGATTAGCTCGCAGCCGTAATATTTAATAACAGTTTTTAAACGTAAACAAGTAACCAGTTCAATTAATTTACATATTTGATCAAACATTGGCAGTACAAGTATATCGAAGATATTTCAAGATATCACAAACATTGGAACCAACATGATAATGATAGAGAAACGGGTTCCATGGATTTACATTTCTTGTTAGTTCAAAATAAAGCTTTGAGTTGAGAAGTAGTGTTTGTGTTCTCAGTGAAACATCGCAATAAAGATATGGATCCTTTTGCCAACTTGAGCGAGAGAGATCGAGCCGTCCTGAGGAGTATATTCGATCCCACGGCCACTATTGGCGATGTCGTTGATGATGGTGATCATTTTGAAGATGAAGAAGGTAAGGCAGATTAGATTGGTGAGATAGGTACCTACCTACCTACTCGTGATTCTACTCGTAGTATTGCGCAATGAGAAAGTAATTTCAGATATACCATTATTATGAGTGGATGGCAAGACCCTTTCTGTTCGGCCTGATGGCCGGGTCAAGTGCAAAAAAGCTATTAGGTACTCGTAGTAATGTCTTCAGCTCAAGCCCGGCCTCATTGATAGGCCTTGTAACTCTAGAAAAAAAAAATTTTCAAATTTGACGGAATTCATCAATTGACGACGATAGAAACCTTTTCGTAAAGTTGTATTAGGTACGTACGTATCTTATCTTAGCTCCGAAGCTGGAAAAAGTTAGTCATTCAGATCGAATACTGCCTGAACGAAACCTCTAAAGATATCGTTTTGGAATGTTTTGTCTAGCGAGGTTTCGTTGGTCTAGCGAATAGCAGACAATCTCCACGTAATAGATACCTAATCCTACCGATTATTCTTTTACCCCAACCAGAGCCGAAGACAGAAGCATACACGGAGTCCATAGCAGCGTCCGCTGAAGGCGTCCGGCTGGCCGAAGCGGGCAGGATGGAGGAGGCGCGCCGGGCGCTCGGCAGGGCCGTGGCGCTGGCCCCCGAGAGGGCGGCGGCCTACAACGACAGGGCGCAGCTGCTGAGGCTTATGCAGAAGGATGACGGTGAGGGCTTTTTTGAAGAAGTACCTAGCTATTGTTACAATCAACAGCATAATATATTAATAATAGATTTTGCATTCGATCTGTACAGCATCATTTACGGAGAACGAGATTGCGTGATGTGGTCTGCCGAAGAACAAACACATTGCTGAGCATACAACAAAGTTAATAACGTGCGTTTCCTTATTAAAAAAATAATTTTATTAAATATCGAGCCCTAAGCTAGTGTACTAAATAGATATGCCATTTTGAATGCAACTGATCGTGGTTTTTGTTTGTTGACCGTACCTATGAGTACTTACCTACGTAGATAGGTATGGCAGATGCTGGTTGATAGGCGTAGATTGATTTTTGACTATTTGTCATTATATATTATATATTTTATTTTTTTATCCTTCAATTCCAGAGGCCATAGCGGACATAGACCGCGCGCTGTCGCTCACCGAGGGCCGGCGCGGCCGCGCGCGCGCACTCGCTCTGTGCCAGCGCGGCGTGTTGCTGCGCAGGCGCGGCGCCGACGACGACGCGCGCGCCGCCTTCACGGAGGCCGCTAATATGGGCAGCGCATTCGCTAGGAAACAGGTACCCACCTCATCATTATCAGTCTTTAGGGATGTTTCCAGGGTCTAAATAATTATATTTTATATTTAGTCCGTATTTTAGATTATAAAAATATATTGGACACGTATTTTTCCTTTTTTCGTTTAAACAGAAAATAACAAAGATACAAAGCATTAAAATTTAGGAGTGGGGGTCTTTGACGTCACTCTGTGCGAAAAAACTCCCACTCTTTGACGTCACGCGTATTTGAACGAGCTACGCTAGATCTTTGTCATTTTTAGTCTAATTTACTAATGAAAAAATAGCCCATTGTTTGCTACGTTGCTCGATATTGGGTTTCTCGCATACAGCACACTTTCTTTTCAAATATGATGGGCCACATAGCGCTATGTAGTCCCGAACTGAGCCAAAGCTTGTAATATGGGTACTAGACAACTGATAAACTTACTTAGATACTTTATTTTTGTTAATAAATACATATTACTAGCTTTTGCCCGCGACTTCGTCCGCGTGTTTAAATTTATACATACAAAACTCCCGTTCCCGTGGGAATTTCTCAAAATACAGCCATAACTAAACTTTATATTTACTAAGGTACCTGCATGCCAAATTTCAAGCGTCTAACTTAAGCGGTTTAGATTTTTCATACAAAAGGATTTTCCCGCTAATTCCCGTTCCCGTGGGAATTTCGGGAATTCCTTTCTTAGTGCACCCCTACGGTACCTAAGCTACGTCCCTTCCAAATTTCAAGTGCCTACGTTTAGCCGTTTGGGCTGTGCGTTGATATGTCAGTCAGTCAGTCAGTCAGTCAGTTTCTCCTTTTATATATATAGAAGATAAGTACATAGCAAACACCCAGACCAATGGAGATATTTCATGCACACAAATGTTTGTTTGTACTGTGCGGGGATCGAACCCACGACCCTTTTCTCAGAGGGCAGTGGTCACTACCAAATGAGCCATCGAGCCAATCTTGGCTTGAGGGCGTCCTACTGAGCTTACTAATCCGGTGAGCTATGTCTATGACCTTGGTTCTCTGTCGGATCACCTCATTTCGAATCCGATCGCGTGCATAGCCCTTTCCATAGCTCTCTGAGCGAGTGACTTTTAACTTGTAGGCTAAAAATTGTAATAATAATTAGTTCGTCTTTTAGCTTATTCAAAAATAAAAGACACGTATTTTTCCTTTTTTCATTCAAATAAACAATATCAAGGATACAAGACATCAAAAGTTAGGAGTGGGAGTCTTTGACGTCACTCGCTCCCGTAAAAATGCCTCACGGAGTGACGTCACGCGTAATTCCAACGGCCTATAACTTTGTAATTTTTAGTCTAATTTAAAAATAAAAAAATACGTGTCTTTGATTTTTGAATAAGCTAAGAGACGGACTAATTACAATTTTTAGCCATAATAGCTTATTTATTTGCAGGTCGTTGAGCTGAATCCCTATGCTGCTTTGTGCAACAAGATGTTGAGCCAAGTGATGAGGGGTGAAAAAGATATAAAGTTATAGACAAATTGCTGCGTAGGTGACACTTTATTTTATACATTAAACGTGGGTAGTTTTATATTATTTTAAAGCATTGACAAATACAGCAAAATAAATCATAGCAGCGGTGCTCAAGTTTCATTTTGACTATAAGGGGCAGCGCAGATGACAGACTATCCGTGACGCACTTTTTAGTCTGTGATGCAAATTATATGCAGTAACGCACACGACGCGCAAAAATCTGTCGCGGATATTTCACAGACTCTACGCACATCTTCGATTCTGATTCTGATTCAGATTCTGTCGGCAGAGCTGTAGGGACCTAGATGCCCTTTTTAAATGTCTTAAACGCAGACTCTATCGCACAAAAAGTCTGTCGTCTGCGCAGCCCCTTATGATCCGATATTATTAGGTACGTATCTTGTCCAGATTTTGAAGGTAGGTAGGTATATTTTGTTGCTTCTTATTGTGTGAACGCTTCAAGTCAAAATAAAACACAAAAATCTAATGGATTAGAAATTTTTATTGTTGAGTACAATCGACATTTACATCCGAGAAAAAATCCGCACAGTCATACCTCTCAGAGGCTCGCTTTTACTACCCACCCA
Source organism: Conogethes punctiferalis (assembly GCA_031163375.1). Classification (NCBI taxonomy): domain Eukaryota; kingdom Metazoa; phylum Arthropoda; class Insecta; order Lepidoptera; family Crambidae; genus Conogethes; species Conogethes punctiferalis. Next base: position 13,909,081 of record CM062091.1, read on the forward strand.
TAATCGAAAATGTCAATTTTACATTTTGAAAATGACAAATGTAATGCTACAAATCGAAATACTGTACTACGCTATCGATAATAATTGAATATGCAATAAAATGTCGTAAATAAGATCATGTGCAGAAATTTTTATTATAATAAAGAACTTTGGTAGTTAAATTTCCACACACAACCTTTTATTTATTGGTTAAATTGAAAAACTTCAATAATCCTAGTAGAGACGACGGTAAGATTTAACGCGATTGAAAGTGCACTTTTGAATATTAAAACAATGTACGTAGAAGAGTTTCTAGTTGCTTTTTGTACAAAAATATTATTTGGCACATATTAAGTTTTGGGATATGTTGAAACTAAAGCAATTTCTATGTGACACAAGATGTTCTTCTAACATTGGTGGTATTGTACTCTGGATCAACGTCCTATTCGATTATGTTTTGTCATTGTCAAACTGTTTCGTATTATGCTGACTATTGGAACAAGTTTAGTATATAGGCCTGATGGTATTTGCATTTTTATTCCTTTGATATAGATAATTTTTGACTTGTATCTTCCGTGCTAAAACTCTATAATTAAAAACGTTGGTTAATAACCATCCATGTAAATTTAACTTTTATAGTCCCTTAGAGGTCACATAACAGAAGTGTTACATTTGTTTTTAATTATTATGTCATTATTGGAATGACTTGTTGTTTTTTTTACGTAATTTTCTTACACCATACTCGATGATTTTCACAAGCAATCTGTAAAAGCTATGTGCAAAAATAACTATAAGTACCTAAGTGTATAGTTTTTTCTTTCATTAATTACGCAACCACGGTTTTAACAGTAAAAATCAGTCGCTAGAAACTCTTCCCCGTATTCCGTGAAAGGATGATATATCACAGAGGCAGTTGCAACGTGAAGAGTACAAAATGTGGGTACAGTCGTTAACTTACTGAGATAACGCTCAATTATCCGACGCGAGTTTAAAGAATGCGATTGGAAATGGCATATATTCATCTCTTTCACTCTATAATGTGTTAGAGCGAGAGGGCCGATATGTGACGTCATTACAAACTGCATTCTGAAAGCTCGCGCATTGGTTGGAATAAAAGTTCATGACATTAGGCCTTATTCACACACAATAGCATTTCACTGCTTCAATAATATGTTGAAGTGTGTGAGTCAGGCTTGATTTTGTGCACTTAACTGCTTTTCTTTTACGAGTGTACTTAATACACATTTTCACCAACATTTTACTAAGCTACAGAGGCCCCTTATTTTAGGGGACGGTTTGACATCTGGTGGAGAAAACTAATGATTGTCAAAGTTACAAGTTGTAATATTGAAAGATTTTTAAGAATCTTTTCCCTTAAGTGTGAAAGTCACCGACATATATGGAACTATTGAGGTTTAAAGTTTAAAGTTAGTTTATTTAAGTTAAAGCAGTGAAGTGCACAACACAGTCACGTCCGCAAACTTGCGTCGTATCTCGAAAAATATATTGGTGTTGTGTCTTACAGTGTTTATACACCAGTAGATAAAATGCGTAAATAATTTACATAACTAGGTACTATGGGAGCGCTTTATTACATTAAAATGTAAAGGAAAAAGGCTTTATAATAATTGTATGGTAGAAATATGTGCCCTTTGCGAATTACTGATGTTGTTTTCATATTATACGTACTGATCTACGACATTTTGCCAGTTTTGTGTCTTTCATCGTTTCTTGTTATAAGTGTAACGCAGTGGTATTTTCTATCCATCAACATCAGTAACAAGCAAGCTCGATAAAGGCAGGTAACTACACAAAACGTCCGGTTATCATATAGTAATATTCAATAGAATACTTCTAATTATATGGAAAAATATTTACAAATATATTTTGGCACAGGCGATGGTGCAATCGGCGACACATAGTCACTGTTAACTTTAAACACGTCAAATATTTATTAGTAAAATATTTAATAATAAAAAGTATACTAAGACCTGTATCAACTACGGGCTTAATCTAAGAAGGTTTAGGCCTATACTTGTATGATCGAAAAGAAACCTACAATGATTGGTGATAAGCGATGTCTCGTCTTAGCCGCTGGGAGCACAGTACTATGGCTTGTGGCTCGCAAGCCGTGGTCTGTCCCCGGAGCGACTGCAGACAACCTTCAGCTCTGTCCAGTGACGTAACTATTCTATCTGACGGCCATTGCTTTGTCTTTGATGGGCCCCTCTCGGGACCTGTGACATTTCGCCAGTTTGGCACCGTTACGCCTCTGGATCCATCCGACGTGCTGAGAGTCAGATTCGACACCAGAACACGGCGAAAATTGTATCACACACCGCTATCTAACAGATAAACTGACCGATTGCGTTTGGAAAGCGAAGTGTCGCTCGCAACCGGGTCGCCCCGCGTGCTCCGATGTTGAAGTTGCGATCGACACTTAGCTTCAACGCAGTCGGTCAACATAACTGACAGCTTTTCCAAACACATCTCTTAATTGTTACTCTCTTCAACCCTTTGAATGCTGATGATGCTTATATGAGTCAATAGATTTTCTATCGTTTCAGTTCTCGGCAGTCAAAGGAAACATAGTCGCATCAATTTCAAACCATAACACTGCTTAGCGTACGCAAACAACATTCTATTTTATTACATTACATATCAAGATCTAATTTGTAAACGGTAAACAACAGCTAGGTTAAATAGTGCTAACCTTTTAATAACATTAAATATCTCGATAATAAACCTACGTCTTTAATCATTTAAATATATTTATTACAATAATATAGTAGTAACATTTTCGTCTAATGTTTGAATACGCCAGGCAGTGTTAGTGTACAAATCATAATTTCATTCCTTTGATGATTTCCAATTGGTAAAACCATTCTATGTGCGTCATTTTCGCCGTAAATGTGTTCTCTAAGGATACCAACGATCGAGGAAGAACAAACTAACGCTAATATAAATTTAATCTAGATACTAAATAATATCGAGATACTTTACAAACTAATTCTCACTGAACACATACCATACCTATAATATCAAACATAGATTAACAGTATCTAGATTGACTCATAGTCACAGAATAATATGAGTTAGGTACTTATTATAAATGCGCTTAACCCTTTGCATGGCGATGTGTTCGTTCTCACTGGAATTATATACTATGGGTAACGCAGTTGTTTCTTTGAGTAAGTGCGTGTGGAATTCACATCACTGCCATAAGGTGAAATTAATGTTTAGCCAATAGGAACGAACACATTACCTTACGGATATAAGCTATGGAACTGGCTACTAAAAACCTCAATGCCGTGAAGCTGATGATACCAAGCGCTATAGTTACAATGTTCAATACTTGCTTAATACTTATTAACAATAATGACCAGTGGTAAAGGCGTAATGTATGCCTATTTACAAGTGAGATCTTAGTAGTTACATGATTATAATGGTTAGATACAATACTACAAGTTTTATAAACTTCTATCATAGGTCTAAATGACCAAGTCACAATAAAATTAGGGGTGTAAAGGCATAAGCTAGCAGACACTATTAATAAAGGAAATAAATTATTTTAATAACGTAGTTTAATATTAATTACACACTAGCAATACATCAAATCTAATGAGACATTTCTTAGGCTTTTTAAGTAATTCATTATCAAATTATATAAACAAACAAAAGTAAAAAAATATGTTAAAAAAAGTAAATCGGTAAAAGTGCCAAAGATAAGTTCAAAAATAAAAATGAAACGAAATATATTTTTGAAATAGTTTTTTTTTAATACTAACCTAATATAATGACCCATTAGAATCGATTTAATACGTGGTGGTTACTTCATACATAGTAGTGCGATACAACATCTCTCTCGCATCCCAACCAACCTATCCCGTAGAATAAGCTTAACCTGTAACGAAAGTCTATACCTACAGAGTCTCCGTTAGGTACATGAAGACTCCAACAGTTTGTGGTAAATATTACTAATTATACTACGTACTGGAAACTTACTGTATCTTAAAAACTGGTGAAACCTTTAGGCCTTAGTAGGTCAATTAAAACATATGAAAAGAAAGAGTAAGTATGATGTTGCGATCAGTGCTAACTACGGTGTTGCGACGTATTCGTGGTTTCCACTGAAAACCAGCGTTATGGGAAATAAATATTTGCCAGGACACCATTTTGGCCACATCGCACAAAGTAGCTAGAGTTTATAATTTTTTTTTGTTATTGTGTTTCTTTTATTATTTTTTTGTTATTGTGTTACTTTGTGTAATTGTGCGCCAAATAAAGTTTTTCTTATTCTTTATTCTTATGACCAAATTTAATGTAGGTACGAGTATGTAGGTACAATACCGAAATCGAACTATTTAATTTTAGTAGTGGTAATTGAACCACAAGATTCACAATGAAGGTAGGTACCGTAGGTACGTCTTGCCTAAAAATAACTTCCGATAGGTATGTTTTCAAACATGGCATAAAACATATTTTCACCTTCTAATACTGTAAAATGTTGTGTCGCACTACATTGTATAATGTGGAATACTATCGGGCGATATAAGCAAGATTCATAGCTGGGTAGAGATCAACGTTATTAACACTGTCACGAATCATGTTTGAAGGTACTTTTTGATTACGATGTCGGTATTTTAATTTTTTTTTAATACTAGTCTATTTGACATGGTCGTATAGGTACTTACGCCCTAACTCGAACGCAACCAAATCGAACTCTAATTAGGTAAAAACCAACAGGCTAGCGTGTTTGAGTGGTCCCACTAGCGTTTTTTCTGCCCGGCAACGACCGTCTTTTAACCGCAAAACCGCGAAAAAGTTAATAAAAATGCCAGCGTGAGCAGAATGCGGCAGCAGCCCGCCCAAACTAGCGCTTTGGCGTTTTTGCGTTTTGGCAGCTGGTAGTGTTATAGATCAATGGTCGACTATTTTCGATTTGCATTTATATTGCAAAACTTAAGGTACCATATCACATGACTACCAAATTAAGGTGGGCCGAATGGAAATTCAGATTGGCAGAAATAGTACTCTACTTGCATGCAAAGCGCGCTCCAGCATGTATATGTAAGTAGAGCATTATTTCTGCAAATTTAATCGGATTCGGAATTCCGAATGTGTACGCCCAGTCTAAATCTGCGTTGGACAATTCGTTACATAAATGCATAGAAGTCACCGCTTAAAATGTTTCGACATATCGATTCGCTTCGTTTCGACAAGATCCGAACAGTGCGGACAACGTTACGGCATGGGATGGTGCAATGGGCGTATGTGCACACCAGTGTCTTATCCACGTATTTAGTAGATTACGTTTCCAGCTCTATTCATTTACTTCCAAATAAGTATATCGTACAAGCGGATTACAAAACCAATTCCCATAACAATGGACGTAGATACAGCGAGTAATTCGGACGTTATGCGGTAGGTGATACAGCGTGAATATAACTGACTTTAAATAGGTATAACAGCGTCGCTTAATTGTCATTATTTATTATATTCGCGTTCGTGCGACGCATAGTAACGTTTGTGAATACGGCCGTTAGTCCCACACACTACGGAAACTCTATGACAAAAGACTAATGCATTTCCTTCTTAAAAAAAAAGATGCCTATCCGTAGTGTTGAAGTGGTAAAGTACCTACATTCCATCAATTGGTCCGTTGGTGTTGTATGGTCTTAGACGCTAGTGTGCACACAATGGAGTACGCCATGGTAAGTGCGGGTTGGGGACGCCTCGGCGCTCACTACATTGACTCCCTCTCCAGCTGATTTATACTTATACACTGCCGGCCCATTTTCGCAGTTACTACATTTTTCTCAAAGGACATTTTGTGTACCTTTTACAAAGTCAGAACGAATAGGTATTCGTATTTGAATTAAAGAGTAGTGTCTCTTTAGACGTTCCTGTATATCCTAGACATTTAGAATTCACTTAGGATTTTAAAAGTCTTGCAAAAGATATGCCTCAGTTGGCTGTATGGAGAGATCCCAGGACGTAAAATAATTTTAAAAAAGATATCTGTCAAACTTACAGACGCTAGCGCTAACGCAACATTCGCGCATATTTATCTTTTTTTAAATAATATTTTTACTGCCTTGGATCGCTCCATACAGCCAAACTCGCAGACCTCAGACCATAATATGGCGGGATTCTATTTTATTAAATTTAAAAATGTTGTAAGACGCAACTTCTATGGCGTATTGAGTTCCATAGCTCTGATATTCCATAGATCTGCATTGTGTATTTCAATTGAAGATTACTCTAATATCCTGATAAATTATTGGAATGAAAATGAGCCAGCACAGTGTCCTTAAATTAATACTTAAGCCTAATAAAGAATTTAAAGTAATAACTAGTATAATTTATTTAAGGTGTACGAAAAACGCGGAATTTATCAAACACACGACGATGAACGGAGATCTAGCTGAAAACAACTTACTCTAGCGTAAAATATTTAATTTAATTTAAATTTATTTTAAGAAGAGCAACTAGTTCATCCTCCGCAAAACGCAATACTTAAATAAATTAAAACACCTAAATGTCATTTATTACAATTCATTTTAGAATCGAATGCTTTCTCATTTTAAATTCACATTGTTTTTAATCTAGCAAGAATGTTAAACGACTTTTAAATGTATTTTATTAGCGACATAACATTAAGTTAGTAAGGCTATTTTAGTAGATAATTATTGACAGCAAATAGCTGTTAAAATGTCATCTTATTAGAGAGACGTGGTCAATGTTAGCTCCAAACTTATGTACCGCGATTTTAGAACGAAAGTCATCAAGTCAAACTTCCTGTGTAACATTTCGATTATAAATTCGCAAAAATCAAAAATATATTTCCGATGAAATATAGGGGAGATATATTCATTATTTTTGAAGACTCAATTATTGACTTGATTTAATTTATATAAGTAGATTTTGTCAAGATAGTTAGCTTTCATTCAAAGGCTGTGATACAATGAAAGTGGACACGCTGTATATTTCTGTGTCCTGTGTTATTGTAATAGGCAGTGATTATTCTATTGCTAACCAGAGATGTAGAATGTAGTTATAAAGGTACCTATACATTGAAACTACATCAAACTTTATAAAACATACAAATCCATCTAATAAGATGACACTGCAATAATCAAAACGAAGTCACACAAACACACGGACATGCACACATACGCACACACAATAGTGAACAAACAGACACACACAATCAAGCTCATACAACAACATGATTAGATCATACATCAAACATCACAAAATGCAATCACGATAGAGCAAAAACTATTTTTTTTAAACGTAACAAAAAAGTTTAACTGACCATAGACACTGAAAACTTAATGCACACTTACAGACAAACTGTAAATCATAAAATGGCCATCGCGGGAAATAGGTCGCCACGGACCAGTCAATGGCCAAGTCAACAATTAAATAAGATCGCTAACTACTTAATAATGTCGAGATTCTAATTCAAAATGAGCTTCGTATAAAATTAACTGCGAGTTTGTTAATAAAAACGTTGCGATTAAGCTTTACGACAGATACAATGTCAGCTCCACACACTCGGCGAGACATCAAAAAGTGTCCTTGCAAAGTTACAGTAGGAGTACTGCAAGGTACAAAGCTGAGACCCACAGTGTACAATAAAAATGAGAATGAAATGCGTCAACGTTTCATAAACATTCACCGAGCGTGTAGAACCGAGATCTAGAATGTCTGAACAACCGCCATCCACACGACACGACACTGAATTATTCTATTTACAATTAATATTGATATGTGACGTAAGATGAGAAACAATAAAACGAATCTTAGCACACAGCCTTGAACGGACCGCGTCGAGAACGCAGACCGCACAACCAAAGAATTGTACAAAGTCACAAAACTGTGTGAGCTATTCCGTATTACTAAGATTACTGAGTGGCCCCAAGATTATGATATATCCTTCACACTAAAAACGAGATTCGAACAAAGTGAGTCAAAAGCAGATTACAATTTTCCAAACCGCGCGAGGGTAACGAAACGTATTCGAGTTTAGAGAGCCTAAAAACTTAACAATAGTGTCGATATAAATAGTATTGCTTTGCGAAATTCGTTGAGACATACATTGCAATATTATTGTACACAAACAGTTAAATTATTGCGAAAATACACATATAATAATAATAATAAAAAATTAAATTATACGTCATGTCGTACTGGATGGATATGAAAAACGAAACGTTCAAAGTAGGTTCTTAAAATTAAAAAAAGAACAACGGGAATGAGCTTTGTCTTATATGGCGTTGACTTTGAATTTTCTTTCTTTTCTTCCTGCTAATTCCCTTCCAAGAAAATGCTTGTATAAAGATTAAAACGTAGCTTACAGTCGAGAGTGAGATAGCGAACGGCGTGCGCCGAGAGAGTGACAGAGACAGTCGACAGATGAGATGCGCGCGCCCCGGTGCCGTATCGATCGACGCGACGTCGAGGACAAGTCAGCTTCTATAGTAGTAGAAGAGCGATTCAAGCCTGAAATTAACAAATGTTTTTTTAGTTTAGCAATAAATGGACACTTTTGGTTAACAAGTTGTATGATTGTATATGTCTAAATGTTCTCCTGAACGGCCGCGCCCCCCTATTGAAAAAATAACTCCTATTTCTTCATATAACATTTTGATATCGATGTTTTGACACTGTTAAACTGTTCAGTCAGATATCGAATGCGAGTATGTGTCCCTAGTTTTCTGAATAGGAGGGCTGACCCTTATATCCGGCGCAAGAGTGGCTTATCGACCTTTCTGGTAAGGACCCAAAAGGGGGCAATGTAGGTTTTATTGTATTTTCCAAACACCCCCATTGAAGACGTCATCAGGTTAGTCATTATACGAGTCGATTTGACCAACCCCCTGATAGGTTCACAGGTTTTTCGTCCCCAAAGCTGTGCCGGCGGCGTCGCACGCGTGGATATTCGGTTTTAAAAATAACGGACTTCCATAAAGTGGTACCTAAATTTTAAGATAGACCTCTAGCAATACATTGGTGAAAACCGCATTTAAGTCCATGCAGTAGTTTACGCGTGATGTGCGATCAAACATACAGATAAAATTTCTCCCGTTTTCCCAACACTTCCCGTCACTGCTCTGCTCCTATTCATTGTAGCGTAATGAAAAGTATACTATAAACTGCCCAGGAGTACGAAGAATAATTACCAAGTTTCGTTAAAATCCATCTAGTAGTTTTTGTTTCTATAACGACCATACAGACAGACAGACAAAAATTTTACTGATTGCATTTTTGACATCAGTATCGATCACTAATCAACCAACCCTGATAGTTATTTAGAAAATATATTTAATGTACAGAATTTACCTCTCTACAGATCTTAACTAATATTATAAAGTTGAAGAGTTTGTATGTTTGTTTGTTTGAACGCGCTAATCTCTTCTTTTTAACCGACTTCGAAAAAAGGAGGAGGTTCTCAATTCGTCTGTATGTATAATATTTTTATTTATTTTTTATGTATGTTCACCGATTATTCCGTCAATTATGGATGGATTTCAAAATTTTTTTTTTTGTTCGACAGAGGACACTTCCGAGGTGGTCCCATTATCACCAAGTCAGGATCTGATGATGGGATCCTGGAGAGATTGAGGGCAACGACCGAAAATTGTATGCTCATAAGGTGTTTTTGTTACGTTATCATATTCTACTCAGGTATATGCTTCCAGGCGTCAACATCTGGTGCCACATGAAACCACAGAACTCCTTAACGGTTAGGAGTTAGGGAACAGTACTGACATTTGTCGATAGAAACTAGGTAGTAGTATGTACTTATGCAGGGCTAATAGGGCAGGTGATTTGGTAAGTGATTTGCTTGATTCTAGATCGCAAAGTCTTCACTTGACTTAAAGCAAAATTTTTCATTCCTAAGTAAAACTCTTAAGGACATTAATTAACCCTTATTCAAGGTTACAGCACATTAACGCAACTAAAAACAGAGAAATAAAATTATTTAAAAAAAAAAGTTAAACCGACTTCAAAAAAAAACACAAACGACCAAAACTAAAAAGCGATAAATAACGTAAGTAATTCTATCCTTAATACATAATAGTTTAAATATTACAATTATCACTTATTTTTGAAGTCGGTGCCAGCCAAACAAATAAATGTATCTAGGTATATTGTCGTGGGGATTTGCCGGCCGCACGCGTCGTACAACAACAGTCTACGTTAGGTAGGTACCTAGAGGCTGGCACCGACTTCAAAAATAAGTGATAATTGTAATATTTAAATTATTATGTATTAAGGATAGAATTACTTACGTTATTTATCGCTTTTTAGTTTTGGTCGTTTGTGTTTTTTTTTAAGTCGGTTTAATTATTTTTTTTAAATAATTGTGTTGAATGTGTTGAATAGACCATTTATCGAGGAAGGCTTTAGGCTATATAACATCACGCTGCAACTATTAGGAGCGTAGAAATAACGGAAAATGTAAAAAAACGGGGAAAAAATAACTATTCCACGCGGACGAAGTCGCGAGCACTGCTAGTTATACATAGAAAACACCCAGACCAATACAAACAGACATGTTCATGCACAGAAATGTTTGTAATGTGTGGGGATCGAACCCACGACCCTTGGCTCAGAAGGCAGAGGTCACTACCAATTGAGCCACCGAGCCAGTCTGCCTTGATACTTCTTACTGTATTCAACTATCTCTTGTCGAACAGTACCTATTAATTCTTATGTCCCCGTATAATAAAGGTAACTGGTATCTACCTAACAATGGTATTAAAGATTGTCGCGAGTACTTACCGGGCTCGTTCACACGTGCTGCACGTACTCAGGGTTGAGGAAGGAGAAGCCCATGAACTCCGTCTGGTCGAGGTTCATCATGAACAGCTTGTCGGTCGGCGTCAGCTCCGTCTTCTCCTGCGTGAACTGCTTGTCGAAGTTGGACACGTCTTTGCGGTGTTTCTGGAGAGGAAATGAGATGCGTTACAAGGTTATTTAAGAGAGGTAGGGCATAGCGAATCTTCGCTCGAATTGAGCCGCCCGTCCGAGGAAGGACCTCCACCCTATAGAATACCGCAGTGAAATGACCTCTGAGTCGTGTTTCTGCCGGTGAGTAGGGTTTCCGGAGCTCGTGGGGGGTTGGGCCGGCATGGCGGTGGCAACTGACAGGTAACTGACCAGTTACTTGCCCGTTGTCACAGCGACTTGGGCTTCTCTTTCGCTTTCCATCAGGCGTAGGGAAGCCATTATGTCGAGCCACTATAAAAAAAAAGGTTAAGTACTATTTGGTTAATGTACCGCGTCACAATAGCTCGAATGCCATATAACGATTAACAAATGAGCTCCATACATGTTGGCGCTTGGCTTCTATCTGTCAAATCAACCTGGACGTAAATATGCAGGAACGTAACTAAACTCGATTTGAGTTGCGGGTGTCCATGGGCGGTGTCGACTGCTTACCACCAGGCATCACGTTTGCTCGTCTGCCGCCTCTTGCATAAAAAAAAAACGTCACGTCACATCAACCCACAGGTCTTGTTCTTCTCGAGAAGAAGAAGAACCCACAGGTCATGTGAAATTGAGCTAATATGATCAAACCTTCTTTTTGACGCTACATATATCAGCATAAAAATGTCAGGCTGGCATGCGGCTGGCCAGGGCATGCAGGGATGCGGGCGTATGCTTCGGCGCTACCCGTGTCAATGCAACTTATTGCCCACTGGTGACACATGGGGGTTTAGTGGGTATGCCCTCCCATTTCGGGAGGTGAGTCCCACACACCATGTCAGCTCCCGCCGGAGGTGGCATGACGGTGCCTAATGTACTCCCCTCTAGAAACAAAACAGTAGACTCACGATCTTGGGTTTAAATGGCGGTTGTACGTCGCGGGCCTCGATGCGCGCCCAGTCGATGCGGCGGAAGAAGGGGTGTGTGCGAACGTCCTCTTCACCGCGCGCGTTGCAGCCCAACCGCTTCTGAGGGTTCTTCGTCAGGAACGCCTTGCACGCGTCCTTTGCTTCCTGACAACGAAGAAAAAGAGAGTAAATGTAGTGAACAAATATGTTAAATACAACATCAGACAAGTTGTTTGTATATGTATATGTCTGTTGTCACAGTATAAGAACAACGAAGGTACCACAGATATATACTTAAATTAGCTGTGCCCGCGACTTCGTCCGCGTAGAGTTTCATCCCCTATTTCATCCCCTTGGGGGTAGAATTGATCAAAATCCTTTCTTAGCGGATGCCTACGTCATAGCACCTGCATGCCAAATTTCAGCCCGATCCGTCCATTGGTTTGGGCTGTGCGTTGATAGATCACTATGTCAGTCAGTTCTTATCTTACCTTTAAGTTATTTAGATAGATACAAATATAAACACCCAGATACGTGTTTGTCCCGAGTGGGGAACAAATCCACGACCCATGGTTTTGGTTGTTCCGCGAATGCGCGCGAAATATTCTCGTTTGCTCGAGTATATTCGGCAATGCATCCAATATAATATTCGGCTTATGCGTGCGCGCCATGTTCGGCAGCCGTCGTCTTGACAGTTGCTATGAGCCAGATAGCATGAGATTTAGTTTTTATTGACCTTAAATCCTAACGTAACGCAGTAAAGTCTATATTTTTTTTTATAGTGTCTCAACATAATGGCTTCCCTACGCCTGATGGAAAGCGAAAGAGAGGCCCAAGTCGCTGTAAAAACTGGCAAGTAACTGGTCAGTTACCTGTCAGTTGCCACCGCCATGCCGGCCCAACCCTAACCCCCCACGAGCTCCGGACACCCTACTCACCAGCAGTAACATGACCCGAAGGTCATTTGGCTGCGGTATTTTATAGGGTGGAGGTCCTTCCCCGGACGGGCAGCTCAATTCGAGCGAAGATTCGCTATGCCCTACCTCTCTTATTACCTATCCTATTTCAACGGTGTTGGCATTTGCCGATGCTACTTATTAAAATGGTTCTTGTGTACCTTGCTGAGGGTCTTGGGGTAGGACACGCTGTTGTCGGTGATGGCCGCGAACAGCTCCTCCTCGTCCTCGCCGTCGAAGGGCGGCTGGCCCACCAGCATCTCGTACAGCAGCACGCCGTACGCCCACCAGTCCACCGACTTGCCGTACGGCTGGTACAGGATGATCTCCGGCGCTATGTAGTCCGGTGTTCCTGGAAATATAAACAGTGGGAAATATTGAATTATATTTTTTTTTCCTTATTAGGGAAACAGGAGAGGTAGGGCATAGCGAATCTTCGCTCGAATTGAGCTGCCCGGAACATATTGTTGAACTGCCCATTCACAAATTCAAATCATACATGAAGTCCTTACTTATAAAAGGGGGCTATTATAGAGTAGGAGATTTCCTCAACGACGACATCTCCTGGACTGCTGCTTCGTAGTAAACTTTGCATTGTATAGACTCAACTTTTATTTTGCATTGTGTAACTTTAAAATATTAAAAAATATTGTAATACCAAATCATGTAACAATTGGCGATTTAAAAAGAGTAGGTAACTACCGAGTTTCTTGCCGTTTCTTCTCGGTAGAAATCTACCTTCCGAACACGGCGGTAGCTTCTTTTAAATTGCTTTTATTCACATTCTTACATTACTTTTTATATTTTTACATTATTTTTTACTTGACGATTCATAAGTGCTTATTTTAAGTTTATGTGAATAAAGGTATTTTGACTTTGACTTTGCCCGTCCAGGGGAGGACCTCCACCTTATAGAATACCGCAGCCAAATGACCTCCGGGTCGTGTTTCTGCCGGTGAGTAGGGTTTCCGGAGCTCGTGGGGGGGTTAGAGTTGGGTGAGCATGGCTGTGGCAACTGACCAGTTACTTGCCCGTGTGGCGAACAACTGGAAAGGCCCCCCCGGGCATACCCACTAAATCCCCCCGTTGCAGGGACACTGGTAGCGCCGAAGCATACGGCCACATCTTCCTTACATCCCTACATCTTCTATTACTTACCGCAAAACGTCTTGGTGGTCTTGTCCCCGTTGATGCCCTCCTTGCACATGCCGAAGTCGGCTATCTTGATGTGCCCGTCCTGGTCCAGCAGCACGTTGTCCAGCTTCAGGTCTCTGTACACGATGCCGCGCGAGTGCAGGAAGAACAGACCTATTGCTATTTCGGCTGCGTAGAATCTGAGAAAAAAAAACAAATTATTTTTTATAGTAGCATACATGTAAGGTTGAAAAATATATATGTCACCGGAAAATAGCAAGAATCGTAAGTTGATCAATTTCCTAGGTAGTTGATTAACTTCCGGAAAATAATAAACGGCAGTTGAAATGTATTATTAGCAGACCACAATGGCTTCTTGATGATATAAATAAATAACCAAAGACGTACCGTATCGGGCCAAAAAGCGCCATCTAGTCCCATACTAAGCCGAAACTTGTAGTGTGGAGTCTTCTACCCCAACAATAACTAATAATAAACTGACCACTGTGTCAGAGACAGCGTTAATTTTTTTTATAGTAGTTCGACATAATGGCTTCTCTACGCCTGATGCGAAAGAGAAGCCCAAGTCGCTGTTACAACGGGCAAGTAACTGGTCAGTTGCCACCGCCATGCCGGCCCAAGCCTGACCCCCTACGAGCTCCGGAAACCCTACGCACCGGCAGAAACACGACCCGGATGTCATTTGGCTCCGGTATTCTATAGGGTGGATATTCCTTCCCCGGACGGCTCAATTCGTGCTAAGATTTGCTATGACCTACTATGTAAATTATTAAATGACTGTCAGGCTACCGTAAATTGATCAACTAACTGAAATCCATTGCGTTAAATAATACATTTCAACTGCCGTTTATTATTTTCCGAAAGTTAATCAACTAACTAGGAAATTGATCAACTTACGATTCTTGCTATATTCCGGTGACATATCTATATCCTTAGGCATGATTAGCTTTATTTACTTTCTTAAAGGGCCCAAATCCTGTGTACGCAAGGGCCTTAAAATCTTGAGGGCCTTAAATTTTTGGGGCCCTTGCACCAGCTAGTCTCTGATAGCGTTGCTAATAGGCTTGATACTTACACAGCCACTGGCTCCTTGAATTTCCCACATTGCTGGATTTGGAACATGAGATCTCCGCCGTTGACATACTCCATCACGAAGTAAAGTCGGTCCTGATAACAAAAAATATACAACTTGCAGAGAGCAGAGATGGCTACATAATTCAACAAATGGGGACAACATCACATACTTTGAACAAATTCCAATTGAGAACAGGTTTGGCTCGATTAAACGCGTACTAAATACCACAGACCGATGACGGGCAGCAGCGTCATCGAAGCAAGAAGCTACGCCCTGCGATCGCCAACCCGCCTACCCAGCGTGGCGATTATGGGTATATCCTCCAGATGTTTGCCTTAAGTGGCGAACAGCTGGAGAGGCCTATGTCCAGCAGTGGACTGCAATAGGCTGATGATGATGATAGAGCATGTATGCTCACCATGGTCTGGAAGCAGGAGTGCAGCTGGACAAGGAAGGGCGGCTTGCTGCTGAGCGCCAGGACGCGCTTCTCCACCATGGTGCACTCCACGTCGTCGTCTTGGATGATGATGTCCTTCTTCAGGATCTTAATAGCGTACAGCTCGTCCGTGCCTCGTCGCTCGGCTAACATCACCTGAAAAAGTATACGAATTTGTTGGTGAATTATTTTTGTGATATGTAATAGCGACACCATCAGAGAATTTAAAAAAGAGTGTCGCGGCAGACCGGTCTACGCGCGGGATGAAAGTCCTGACGCGCGCGCGCAGTCGTCGCCCCTACTCGCTCACTACATCCAGACGGCTACCGTGCACCATCCTCGAATAGGAACCTCCAACCGCCGTCTTTAATTTCATTACAACGTCGTCAGCTGTATCTTCGAGATTATAATATATGTATCACCAAGACCCATCTAAACAAGAGCATTCAGCATGACCTCACTGCTCATTATTGATGGTAAGCGGTCGTGAGGTACAAAAGGACATCATGCATAATAGATCAATCGAAGAACTTACTCCGACCTCACCCTGAAGACCCACCGAGAAGCCACTTTTAGGTTGGCATTGTACTCGTATCATAAAAATGTGCGCTTTTGAAACTTCTGTTTTAGGCTAGTTTCAGCTCAGTAGTACTCCAGTTCTGTGAAAACGCACTCTTCAGGCAGTAGTGACACGCAGTGAATCAAGTACAGCTATAGGACTATAGCTAAAGTACCTTTCCAAATGATCCCTTTCCGAGCACCATAATGAAGTTGAAATCTGATGCCCTGATGACGTCAGCAGCTGCCATGTTGTGCGGCACTTCTCTGTCGGGCGGTGGAGCGGCCCTGGAAATTTAATAAAATAATTTTGCAAAAAGAAAATCTAAACAGATTTTGGGCTTTTCGAGTGGCTCATTAAGAACTCTTAGGTAACTTGATTGTAACACACTGAAAGCCTTCACATCATTATTGAGTTGCTACAGAACTGTGACTTCTTGGACACAAGCATGATGTAGAATGCCCTTCCTTCTAGTGAAGAGCTTTATAACCAGCCTTTGCTTTTATCAGTTCTTTACTATCTTATTCCTACTCATCTGGTCTTGCAGCTTTGTTTTGTAAGACACCTACACTTAGTAGAACAACTCTTCCTGTGTGTGTGAACCTTGAACTAGATTTAGCTTAAGGTCCTTACCTTCTAGCTCCCACACTGGTAGCCCTCACCTTGATCTTGAGTTGCTCCAGAATTGTGCCTTCCTCAGACTATCCACCTAGTGAGGAGCTTGAACAACCCTTTCCTTCCATCAGCTCCTTACCTTCTAGCTCCCACACTAGTAGCCCTCATCTGGTTCTTGAGCTGCGCCAGATCCGTGCCCTCCTCAGGCACCGGTACGTTGTAGAACTCTCCCTCCTCCTGAGTGAGGAGCTTGAACCAGCCATCCGCCGGAGCCTTCATCAGCTCCGAGATGCCGAAGGAAAGAGAGCCCATGAAGTCGTTGCGAGAGGTCCGGTCCCAATCCCAGATCTGCAATAGAGGTGATATACCTATGAGCAGAACGTATAGCTAGTTTACAGTGCAAGCTGCTGCCTCTTCAGTAGACTACTCATATGCCAGTAGGTCGCCTTAACTCATTATACGAGAGGTAGGGCATAGCGAATCTTCGCTCTAATTGAGCCGCCCGTCCGGGGAAGGACCTCCACCCTAAAGAATACCGCAGCCAAATGAACTCCGGGTCGTGTTTCTGCTGAGTAGGGTTTCCGGAGCTCGTGGGGGGTTAGGATTGGGCCGGTATGGTAGTGGCAACTGATCAGTAAGTAACTTGCCCGTTGTCACAGCGACTGGGCATCTCTTTTGCTTTCCATCAGGCGTAGGGAAGCCATCATGTCGAGCTACTATCGAAATCACGAAACTGCTACCCATAGATTTATTATTCTAAGCTGTTACCTCAATGAGCAGTCTCCGGTCCTTATCCTCCGCCTTGAGGTCGAAGTAGAGCGTCTCGTTCCAGACCGGGTTCAGCGTGCTCCGGATGGTCTTGGTTTTTCTCTTCACGTTGTCCGAGTCCGGGATGAGCTTCATCTTGACGTACGGGTCGGAGAGGCCGTTGGGGTCCATCGGGATCAGGTTGCGGCCTTGCTTTACTGGAAGAGTGGACAGAGGAACATAGTTAAGAACGCAATCATTAGGGTAATCATTCAAAATTCTTCGGCAGCGGCAAAGTGTAATGGTGTAATTTCGAATAGTTTGTTTCCTAAATTGATTATGAATTCCGAATGCAGGAATCTTAGAACCATTTGTGCGTAGTGTCGTAGCCGCACAGTTTAACACAAACACTGCGAGAGTTGTTACCTGAGCTATTGCACAGGTAACATGAGAACAAGGTGTTTCAGTGGCAATGGACTGTGGGTTGGGTATAATCGCAGCCGCACAGGTTAGCACAGACCTGTGGCACAGACTCTGCGCATCCTGTGACCTGTGCCTACCTTCGACGCTGAGCTTGTTCCCGTGGCAGGAGACGACTAGCTGGATGCGCCCGCGCCGCTCCGTGTGGTCGCAGCCGCACAGGTTCGGCACAGACTCCTCGCATCGCTTGTGCACGTTCATGTCGCATGCTGAGGGTAGTTATAAAACACAGTGTTACCACATTTATATAACTGTTAGAAGGCTAAACGCATGTTTAGACAGGCTTTATTTCTTTTAAAAATTACGTTACAAGAGCTACCTATAATTAATTTGAGTTTAATCTTAAAAAATATGATATTACATTAAATGTGAGTAATAGGGTCGTCGTAAGTTAAATGTCTCTTAATTTAAATATTTAATTAGTTAGACATTATATTTCTTTGAAAAAGGAAAGACTTATAAACAACAAGCAAACGGCACAAGCGCATAAAATACGAAGATACAATAAGATTAAATTTATTATGTGCTTGCTACAAACGAAAATGGCTTTCTCTGACGGCAATTAATTTAGAACTAAGTAAACAAAGTTTTAGAAGGAGAGAGATCTTGCAAAAGTCGAGTGTTTCAGCAAAGGACCGTCACAAAGACAACCCTTTACTGCAATTTAGTGAAACAATTGATGTTTTCTCACAACGAATGAGAGAAATGAGAAAAGTAAATAGATGGAACGTAGACAAGGATAATTAAAGTAGCATTCACATTTAATAGACTACGTGCATTAAGAAAATATAGAACTTACTTTATGAACATACATAACACACAAATTAAACATAGACAACACACAAATTATAACAGTAAGTCATGCTGTTAGTTAGGAGGAATTGCTGGTAGGAAAAAATTTGACGTGCAAAGGTGATTTTTTTGCAGAAATAAATTATTTATAACATTGTTTTTGATCCTATAATTTATTTTATTTTAGTCCATGATTTGGAACTAAAACTTATCTAAGTTTAAGTATTACGTAGAGACAACAGTAATGTTTTTGTGTCCTGCCCCCCAATTCAAGACACTGCAGAATCATATTTGATTTTGTAACGGTAAAATTTTTTAGTTATAAAAAGACAAAATACAAATTGACTACAACTACGAGAGATCTCGCATTACGTCTGTTTTGAATCCAATCTGCATTCGTGAAAATATAACCCGTAGAATTATTTCTATGGTAGGTAATTCACGCGAATACTGTAAAGATTCATTGAAGAAGATAGTTAATATCTAAAGTAACCTTAATAAAATAGGTTCGGATCAGACGTAGTGCGAAATCACTCTACGTTTGTTTTCATAGTTTTATGAATAAGATCCGAGGGCTCACGTGATCTCTTAATTAGGTAGTTCTTGGTACTTTCGATTCAATCATCATCACCATGTTACGCTGAAAATTGGATATTTTGCGGCTAAACGAAAAATGCCGGTCAATTTATTCATACAATGATGTAAAAGCATCGGTAGATGAATTCGGAAATGCATAAATGCCTCGCTAAAATGTGGTCTGCGGTGAATCAGAGCGTACTAACTTTATTTCAAACAATAACCGCAGTCATTCGTTGATTTACTATTAACCCATTCAACTAAACATTTAGTTCGATATTTATGATTTAACATTAATATTAATGGATTCAATAACGTGTTTATTATTGTAACATTATATAGTTACTTAGTTTGAATAATTAACAATTAATGTTACCAATCTAAAGCAAAATTGATTTACTTGAAATTTCGTTCAAAAATGTATATTTACCTAATATAGTGTTTCCTAGTGATGTTTCCTAAATAATGACTTTAATGAATGAAAAGAATGGCTCTCTACCGAATTTTTCTCTGGAGAATACAGTATGGGGCACTTCAAATCAAAGGAAATAGGTTTTAAAGGGTCGGCAAAGCGCATGCGATGCCCGTGTAGCAGGCATTCAGGTTCAGGTAACCGCTTATCATTTGGCGGTAGAAAATACTTATCTATGGGCAACTTCCAGAATACTTAGGTCTGACTCTAAAATAAAAATTAAGCTTGAACCCTTAGATAATCCATGTTTTGAAAGTATTCTCAAGATGTTTTCAAATAAATTCGAATTCTAAGTTATATTAATATAATAAATGAGAAAATAATAATTCTTGTCTGTCATTTGCAATTTCTCGCTAAATCCACTTAACGGATTTAAATACAGACAGTACATAGTCAATAGAGACTGAGACTACCTTTTAACACAGGCTACTTTTTAATAAATTGTAATCACAATATTGAAATAATTAAAACCCTAATATTACAAAGTGTAATCATAAATTAGATCTCTGAAATGGGAGTCAGCTTGAACCAGTAGGTATCCAAGTTTATATCCAATCAGCTATGAGAGTTAAACGGCGGCTGCGAAACCGATAAAGCCAACTTAACGAGATGCTTTGTCCACCACCGGCGTGCCCCATATACAGTGGCGGACTAAGGGACGTACCTTATTAAGACACAATTCATATTATGTGGGATGTAAGGGAGAGACCCATATTTTTTCTAAGAGGCTCTGGCAATCGACTGGTGGCGGTATAACTATCATGATTGAAGGCGTAGCTATGAAATGCAGGCCGATGATGGGCAGAAACATCACCGGAGCGATCTTTACCCTGCGATCGCCAACCCGCCTGCCCAGCGCGGCGATTATGGTCATATCCGCCAGGTGTTTGCCCAAAGTGGCGAACAACTGGAGGGGCCTATGTCCAGCAGTGGACTGTGATAGGCTGATGACAATGATGATGATGATAGTACATACATATATGCTATATTATTGTTTGTTCATATGAAAATTGAAATCCAGATCGGATATTTTCATTTAAAGAATCAGTAAAAATAACCCACAGAATTACAAGCTTTATGTGTGGCCGCGTTTGGTAAATGGAAGGTGATATCATTTTCCATCACACTTACAAGCTTGAATTGTACCTTATATAAAATACGTTAGACCTGAATATGGTAAAAAACTAGTGCAATAGATACTATTATTGATTGAGAACAAACGGTTTTCAGGCTTCGCATATACTAAAAATAAGGTTGCAAACTCCGTGGGTCTTTTAAGTCTTTACCAAGTACGGCTCTGTAAGCCTACCTGCGAAGTGGAAACAAGAGCCCGATAGAAAACTAACTGCTAACAAGAACACGTGCAAACACTCCAGCATCACAAGTCTACAGAAACCAACTAATAAACTACTTAACGTAAGAACAAAACTTTGCGGACGTAAAAGCTTTTCATGCAAAATGAGTTCATTCAAAATTCGAACACAGCTTCTGTTCTCTGCGACTTTCCAAGGAGTTCATTCAAAATAGGTCGGTTTTTAGGTAAACGTGCGTTCGGGCTCTCCTAAGGGAACACAGTTTCGTCTGCACAGTGCATTTTACCATCGCATATTTCAGACATACATTCTCCTTCGCAGCTACCTAATCACATGTGATTAGAGGATTCGATCCCGGTCGATTTTTCGGATCCCGGGATTTCGGGATTTTCTACAGTTAGTCCCGGGATCCCGGGATAGTCCCGGGATTGTATTGGTAGTAGAAAGTGGTAACAAAAAGACAGTAAAACAAAAATCTTCAAAAAACTAAACAGAATTAAAATTATACCCCATACAAAATTCTTTGGATTCATCGTTAACTTCTTTAACCAAATGAAAAAAAACATTTATGCCGAGGTCACATATTGGATTCAACTTTACGTCTAATATTAGACGTGGTTTATTTATTAGTAGCTGTGTATGCGGCGTCCCACGCGTGGATATCGTTTTAAAAAAAATGCTTAAATCTTAATTTAGACCTCTAGCAATACATGGTGAAAACCGCATTCAATTCCATGCAGAAGTTTTCACGAGATGCGCGTTCAAACGTACAGATTAAAATTTCCCCCGCTATCCCAACATTTCCATTCACTGCTCTGGTCCTATTGATTGTATCGTGATAAAAAGTATACTATTATAACCTGCCAGGAGTATAAAGAATAATTGTACCATGTCGTTAAAATCCGTTAAGTAGTTTTTGTTTCTATAACGAACACATACAGACAAAAATTTTACTGATTTCATTTTTGGCCGTTTTTGCAATGGGCCGTTACGCGTACGAAATAGGTACATAATTATGCTTATTACTTGCATCAGACATGTACTCAACGAAAGAAAAGCCGATGGTGGATGATTACTCGATAAACTCCAAGACCTGTAGTGCATTTTGTTTTTTCTTATCACGACGTGATGAGGAATTTTCACTCACTTTTAAACATAATCCGATGCCGGGCGATAGCGCAATCAAATGAAATCAGCCGTGTAAATATGATGGCCGTCAAAATGTTAGATGAAAGTAAGTGCGTTTCGTTTTACGCACATTTTTACTAACTTATATTAAAATATATCAATCCCGAAAATCCCGGGACTCTTTAAATTTAATCCCGAAAATTTCGGGACTGAAATATGACCGGGATCCCGGGATCCCGGTTTTCGGGATCCCGGGATCGAATCCTCTACATGTGATTTATCACAACGAGTGTTGCCAAGCACGTTCTCTAGGGTATCCGGGAACTATTTTCCTCGGCTCCTCACACCATTCAGCTAGTAATACCTCCGCATTTAAATCCTTGGTGTGCGAGGCCATGTAGCAAGGTGCCACAGTGGTCACAAAACGTGGGCGCTAGGAATGTCCACGTGTTCCATTTGTGGGGCGCGTAGGCGGCCTTTTTAACAATAAATTGTGGTTAATTATGGTTACAGTCACAATCCATGAAAAATGGGCAGACAAAAGGACCAGAATTTCTTAATCTTTGATACAAGGAAAAGTATCATAATTATGCAAGTCTATATACTTCCGAAGAAGGAAACAGTTCTTATGCACCACATTGAAGGAGACGAAGGCCCTGGTCCAAAAAAGATAATCCTTGTTGTTAATATGACGCGAACAGTCGCCTTTCTATCTCGTTCTACTGAAGAGAGAAAAAGAGAGACAGAAACACGAATGGAGACACAGCCACAGGTGCCGTTAGTATCTACAAGACAAAACAATTGAAAAGCATTAGCATAATTAATCACCAACAAAATTCTGTAACAAAATGGACGTACTAGATGGTCTGGTTGGGTACAAAGTGGAGAAATCAATTTACACAACGCACGATTTGAACAACTCTCCAATGAAGCACCTTTGATCATGTAAAATGTATAAAATACTTCATTTTATATTTTAGTTAAAAAGAATTGCCATTAAACATGTATCAATTATATCAAACGCGGATAATCTTTTTTAAAATCTGTAATGTCGTATTTAGACATACGACAAATACTTAAGCGACAACCTTAATACGCAAAACCTATTCCTCTTTTTGAAAGCTAAACAGCAAAAGGCAATGATCTGTTGTAATCAAAAATACGACCATTGGAATTTTGTTTAAACCCATCCCCTAAGTTCACTGTTCCTGTACCGAACCAGTCATCAGTACACCCATTTCACTGTAGAGCTAAAAAGAGCACACATAAAGCACGTTAGAGGTCAAGCGAAGCGTTAGATGTGAAGTGGGACACGCTGTGAGGCCCCATGTTAGCTGTGAGGCCCCACGTGAGGTGTGAGGCCCCATGTAGGCTGTGAGGCCCCACGTTATATGTGAGGCCCCACGTAAGCTGTGAGGCCCCATGTTAGTTGAGGCCCCGTCGTCCATCGTTGTACCTTGACACTTGAGGCCCTGGTGGATGAGGCCGTACAGCAGCGACCCGCAATGGTCGCAGAATGTCGGTGACGAGTATGTGTGTACGCGGAAGTTGTGCCGGGTTCGTGTGTCCTGTTAAAATATTAGGCTTTAAGGTATGGGTAATAAGGGTCAGGTTTGTATGGCAGGAAAAATACGTTAAAATTTTCTTTTTTTTGTTACTTGACGAATTGTGTATGGATAAGGAGCAAAATAAGGTTTATTATTGTTAGTACCTACTAGAAGTAGATACTAATAGTAGCAGTAGATTTAGTCCCTACTTCTAGTAATACAAACTCTGTGAATGCAGATAATTGTTAACTAGTACCAGTAGTGACCTCCCAAATAGAGCCAATAAGATTGAATTGTCTTAAAAAAATATTCGGTTTTATGTAGATAAAAATAAGGGTTAGGTTTCGTGTATACTAATAATCAAAACATTTCTTTTTTGTTTCTTTCGTGTCATTTGCGCACTGTCCTCTGATAAAAAGAAAAGGACCAACCAAGGCTTGCAGATTATTACTACGAGATATTTTATTTGTGGATTCTTTACATACATAATATTATTTATTTCTCATTATTGTTTTGTAACTTCAATATAACATAGAATAATATGAAAGCATAAGGATTTACACTTAACCAACCAAGTTGCTTGCCAGTTGAATGAAATTTTGGAACAATGAGTTTTGGTCTTGATTCTTGATTAGCAATCAGCAAAGTTATCTCATAGAATATTTTTCGATTATTTTCACATGAATTTTATTACCCTTTCTGTCTGGCTCTTCAACACTGACAAACAAAGAGCCTCATATAAATAAACGGCTTAAACGCGTTTGTAATGGCACACGGTTTGTAATGGATTAATTAAATTCCCTTGTAAATATTGGGCCGATGGGAAAACACTTAGCGGCGGCAGAAGAGGGATCAAATTAAAGTTTTGTTTGTCACAAATGTTTATTTTGCAGGAGGGTTTTATTGGATCCAATAAAGGAGAGTGCCAGAGATCCTTGTGTATTGAGAACCAGGGATTCGGCGTTTAATGATACGAATAAGTCTTTAATAAAGGTCATTATAACATGTATTGGTAAGAATCGGTAAAATGATATTTAAAGGTGAACGTTTTCACTAATATAGCTACCTATAGTCGTATTTCTAAATCTTACTACAATATGTATGACGTATGTAATAATAAATGTTTTTTTTTTTTGCAGGAATATCTATTTATATTCACATTGAACCCAAAATAGGCCAAGTCACGTTATTTTCTCGTGTCATCCGTAGTGGTTTTTATATTTGTTTTGCTAAAACTAAGATAATGACGTTTTTCGAAGTGCTTCTGTACCTTAAACCAATTCACTATCGCCTTGAAAAGCTGAAAATTATATCTCTCTGATACTAAAGTATTTGGAACAAGGCTAATATGTCGCATAATCAGAAAATTTTCTTTGCAAGTAGGTCCTAATTTCTTATTGTAGCCCAGCGTAGCCTGCTATTCTGTTGCTACGGGCTCTGTCTGATACACCAATTGATCCCAAAACGCGAACGAAGTCACTTCACGGCTTGTTCATTGTGACAGTTGGTACTGACAGTGATCTATGCACCGAGGTCTGGTCCTAAGACGATCCTATATTGTAGAAATGAGACATTACGTATGCTGGCCAACACAATATATTTACTTTCTACAATATGGGAGTTCCACTTTATAATAGTTCTGTGAATGTAGGAAGACTCCTAACTTTGGGAGGTCACGTACCATTTGTGGGAAAGGATAAAGGTCACCTTTTGTCTAATATAGCATTAACCGCCCACGCAGCTGTTAGTTGAATAATTCAGCGGGCATTACGAGGATTATACAAATCTTGTTTATAAAAGGGCTGGGGGTTGAGTGTTTTGGCGAAATAATAACAGTTTTTGGTGATTAATTAACTTTTATTTATTCTCTTCGTTATACAATATAAAATATAAGGACGCAAAAATACACCATCATCGTACTAATGTGATCGGATAAACTTGGCTGTGACGCTGCATCCTAGCAAAATCAATTCAAGGAAATTAAGCGATCTCTAATAATGATTCAAATACATTTACACGGCCATCAGAAACAATTTATTTTGTATAAAAATCTTTAAATAAGAATGTAATGTATAAGATATAGTTATAGCGTTGCGAAATATCTGGCATATACCTACTTAAAATTAGGGTAGTAATGAGTGGATTTATAATATTGGCAATTCAATGGAATGACATACAATGAATTAAAATTTTGTTTTTTTTATTATGCGATTAGATTTCTTATTATGTGTTCAGATAACTTCATTTTCTAAATCAACCCGACCTGCAATTGAACCCGCAACCTTCAGATGTTCCGCGCATTATTCGAACAGCGATTTTTCTATCGGGAGTTGCTTTAAAAGCGAGCATGTCTGCGGTTAAGACTTCATTGAATTCAAGGGTTCCTTTGTGGAAACTTCTTCCACCAATATAAATGGACCTTTGTTCTGGTCCCGTGGGCGTCTTTGTATTCCCAGTTACCAATGACCTTTTCGGGAGCCGTGGGTGGACCTGTCAAATTGCATTTGGCTAATGGCTGTACCAATTAAAGTTTCTTTTGAAAACAACGAAATAAAATGTTTACGTAAACTAAGTAATAAGTTCGGAGTACCTAAATGTTAAATTTACAGGTTGATTATAATGTTATTTAGAACATCTGAGGTACAGGTATTTTTTTTTATAGTAGCTCGACATAATGGCTTTCCTACGCCTGATGGAAAACGAAAGAGAAGCCCAAGTCGCTGTGACAACGGGCAAATAACTGGTCAGTTACCTGTCCACGAGCTCCGGAAACACTACTCACCCACTCACTACAATTATTTTAATTCTGTAGTATTAAGATTAACTTCTAATACTATGAGAAAATAATCGACCTTGAGAGTTGGCAAATAATAGATTTTACTTCAAAATCTTAGTATTTACCTCAATTCGAGCTTATACATACATGAATTTATATTTATTTATACAAATAACAAACAGGCATAATATATAAGTACATCTCTTATAATATCAGCATTCACATTAGTTACAATTTCGTACATTTCCATGCAATACTAACAGCAATTTGAGTTGTTAAAATGATAAATGAATTTCGTAATTGAAATGACTGATGTTTTATGTATGCAACATCCATAATAAATAAATTTTACTTACATTCAACGGTAATTAAACATAATTTGCACTACGTATTCGATTTTGTTTTCATTAAGGTAATACTGATATTAAAATTTTTAATATTATCCGATTTATAAACTAATTTCATGAAATTAAATTATTTTTCGGAAATTCTTCATCATTTTAACGCTCAAATAGTACATAGTTAAGTCTCATAAAACAAATTCTGAGTAAATAATATAAAGCTCATTTTTCATAACAAATATTTGCAGAGGAATTCATTTTTTACAAGATCAAAGAAAATTTTATAATGTGAACATTATTAAAAATTCTGCAAGAAATTGCGTCGTTATACTTATATTAAGTCCACATTCTTTGTTTTTCGTAAAATACTTGGTTTTATTGTATTAAATTTTCTACAATCTTCAACAATTGTAATTTTTCAAGCCGAATCAAATAACTAATTTAAAAAAGTATCAATTTGTGTTGTTTTACTAAGGAGCAATGACTTGACAAAAAGCTAAACGTTTCTTGGCCACTACGCCAGCCAATTAACATCATTTCTAGAATCTTATACTTACGTTTACGTAATTATTTGAAATATGGTACGATCATATTTCAAATAAACGTACGGGAGACCGGGTACAAAAGTAACGCGGGTCGGAAGTAACAACTGCTCTCTAGATTTATCCAATTGGCGAAAGGTCGCTTTGCCGCCTTCAGGTGAGAGTCAGGACACAGGACTAGCACCTTCTTAGGATCTTACTTTTGTACCCGGTCTCCCCTACGTAATATACTTATACTAAGGACGTAAAATTGTAAGAAGCTTGTTTATATTAAACTGGCGTAACTATACCATATGAGGTCCGTTGCAAATTCTTTGAAGAGAGCTCGTGTACCTATATACGTGTCTTTTATTTTTGAATAAGCTAAAAGACGGACTAATTACAATTTTTAGCCATAATAGCCTATTGTAGACTTTACACCCGTATTCACAAACGTTACTATACGTCGCTTCGCATAGTATTGCTAGTTTTCAATTCGTAGACAACACTTCAGTGGCTGTCTGTAAATGCCTTACTTCGCGTAGTATTGTTAACTTCCATAGAGAAGTATTGTTTGTGTTTACGGTTGTTAGTGTTCTAGTAACACTTACCAGTGATAACCATTTTCTGTTCCTTTATGCCAAGTCCATTAGTTCATAAGTGTCCACGTCGAATTAATAGTGATACATAATTCGCTTTCAAATCTGCAAATATTCTTCTCTGTGATCGAGTTCCAATTCTCTTTTGCTCACTGGTTTCACTTCTTAGATATCTTGAAGGCAAATAGCACGATTCATTACCCCTTATGGAAGCAAACTGAAAAGTCAATATACCTTTTAGGTAATATGTTAGGTATATATGTTTACATGTGAAATTAATTAAAATTACATAGGTGGGTACTTACCTTAAACTTAATTAGGTTTTTGACTTAGGTATAGTACCTATATGTACCGATATAATCATTGGGGTAAACGAGTTCTAGAGTGGTTACCGCTTCTCGTTCGATCGCCAACCCGCCTGCCCAGCGCGGCAGCGTGGCGATTATGGGTATATCCTCCAGATGTTTGCCCTGTGGCGAACAACTGGAGAGGCCTAAGTCCATCAGTGGCCTGTGATAGGCTGATGATGATGATGATACCGCTTCTCTGCAAACGTAGTGTGGGGTGCCCTCAGGCCAGGTGGAGCAACGATTTGCGCAATATAGCTACCTATGTATGCATAGCAAGCACCGACTTCAAAATACGTGATAATTGTAAACATTTAAATAATTATATAGTTATACATATAATATGTATTAAGGAGATAATTACTTACGTTATTTATCGCTTTTTAGTTATGCAGGTACCTACAGTTTTTGTCAAATTAAAGTTTTGGTCGTTTGTGTTTTTTTGAAGTCAGTTTAATTTTATTTATATTTAACTAAAATATTGACTTATAGTTCATTCGCGTTAAGAAAATAGTGACTCATCACCGACTGCCGGCCAAGCCAAACCCCCTAGCCAATTAAAACGCTAGAAATTATAATTTCTAGCGTTAGCCACACCCCCTAGCCAATTAATAGGCTAGGGGGTGTGGCTTGGCCGGCAGTCGGTGATGAGTCACTATTTTCTTAACGCGAATGAACTATAGAATTTTATATTTAATTAAGCAACATTATAAAAACTGTTGGTTGATCATTCTTAATAAATAATTAAATAGATAGATAGATATATTCTTTATTGCACACCAAATAATTTACATAGAACTAGGTACAGTAGACATTTGGTTGTACAATATAGGCGGTCTTATCGCTATAAGCGATCTCTTCCAGGCAACCTTAGAGGATAGTCAAAAAGGGAGGGTGGGGTGGGCCATCAACTGAATCATAATTTATAAAATATTTGGAGCTTACGTGCAATGGACGAGTATTATGGGTACCTACCTATACCTAAAGGAGTAGTAATTCTTCTAGTAAAATGTCACCAAAGAAACTTTTAAATATTTTGTCTAAAAAAAATCAATCTCTGTAGGTAGCCATTGTCCGCTAATTTCCCTTTCATAGTTAATTAAGAACCAGCGTATCATAAATACAACTTACCAGAATATGATGTTTCTAGTAACTAATCCTAGTTAGCCGTTTTCCATTTCAGAGCACCGCCTGAATATACACAGCATTACACGTCATAATCCGCCTTTTGATACGCATTGGTATAAAAGGATTTTGCTCGTTTACCGCATGTAGCTTCGAACTTGTATGATGTAAAGGGACAATTTATAAACACAAAATCAGTATGGATAACGTGCATCTAACAATGTACCTACGTTTATGTAATTACAATATACAACAATATTATGTATATTTTATGAAACAGTATGCACTTTGTCTCTTTCTTCAGAAAATTATACTTCCTCTATCTGAAGGATGAGGAAGAGATCGCTTACTAACGATAAGACCATATAAATTGTAGCACATGAGGTCTCTAATAACCTTCTGTAAGTCTTTGTACTTTGTACAATTAATAATAATTATCTATTTATACTTATGCAAGTTTTGCGAAGTATGCACTTGACGCCTTAGAATTCAAAGAAATTACAAGGAATTGTCTTGCAAAAGGTCGGTTCATTCATTTATTGGTGCATTTTATTTCAGTAGATTACAGCCCAATTATTCCGTCGTTTTCAAAGTTCCTTAGTTGAGTCTTCCCCTTGTAGAGGACATAATATAAGATGTAGTTAGAAAACCAAATACTTTTAAAATATTTACAGCCATCCAGCATATTTTATTAGCACGGTTCGGGCTTAATAAACGCTTTAAACAAAGTAGGCTAATTAGAGTGAATGTAAAGTAAACAGTTGATAAGTATGGCGCATCACTTCTGTGGCGCACGCGAGACCTCAGGGCAGGGCTGGCTGCGTCAAATTTATAATAAAAATTAACATTAAATTAAGGAGTCGTTCGTCACAGCTGCTGGTTGGAAGGCTTGCAATTTTCAATAGAAGCAAGTTCAAGAAAATAACACCAGCATTGATATTAAGTTACCTTTAATACATCCAATTATATAATTAATTATCTGGCAACCGGTGACGATATTACCATCAGGATTGAAGGTGTAGCTAAATACGACAGGCCGATGAGGGCATTAACGTTACCGGAGCGAGAAGCTACGCCCTGCGATCGCCAACCCGCCTGCCCAGCGTGGCGATTATGGGTAAAGCCTCCAGATATTTGCCCTGAGTGGCGAACAACTGGAGAGGCCTATGTCAGCAGTGGGATATCTCGAAGAGTTTACATATTGACGTGTTAACACCATGGGGGTAAATACAGCGTACCAGCCTCATTACCTTTTTTTTTGTCGTGGAAAACGTTTTTAGGCATTCCGCTGTTCGGGGGAAGCGGCGGGGTATGTGGGACCCACGAAACTTGAGAAAGGAAAGGCGACACTCTGCTTTAAGATGTTGGGAAAGCAGGGAATACCCACTAGAAACTCCTTCAAGCCCTATGGGGCGGGGTCAGGGATCCTAGTAGTCCCATGCTGCACACCGTAGCTGCATTCCCTGACTACATACTTTATCTTTGGCATCTGGCAGGACGCAGCAGTTCCCATTACACCATAAAACAAACCCACCAGCCCTAAATGCGACCAATTACTTTGCGTCCGATGTAATTCTAATTTAATTTGATGAGTGTTGTTGTATGGCGAGCGCATAGTCCATTCGAAATTGGTTCCGCAAAGCGAAGCATTAAGCTTATTACATTTTTCACGGCGCTACGGATAAAATGTTGAGCACAGAAATATGTCTAGATAGAACGATGATCCATCCCAACCCCGTTTTATATCTTGGGTGTCGTAGAGACAACTAAGGGAATATAAGGAAACGGGCAGCGTTTACCTGAGTGCGAATAAAACCTACTGCGGTCACCAACCCGCCTGCAAAACGTGGTGACTAAAGCAAATCCGTCCCAAATGACAATTGTCATTGGGATGCCCATATCCAGTGGACGTTTTTTTTTTATGAGTGAACATGCCGAGCGTCATCATCAGCTACAACTGTACTACTGTAACTGTAATACAGTCCATTGCTGGACAAAGGCCTCTCCAGTTGTTTGCCACTAAGGACACACGTCTGGAGGAAATACCCATAATCGCCACGCTGGGCAGGCGGGTTGGCGATCGCCGGGCATAGATTCCCGCTCCGGTGGCGCTGCTGCCCGTCATCGGTCTATGGTATTCAATTGTGATGGTTCTACCGCTACCAGTCGGTTGCCAGTGCTTCGTTTGTTATTCGGCAGGATGCACCACGAGCAGGTGAGGTTGGCTTGGAGCGAAATGATGATAGGCCAAGCGTAATTTATTTATTTATTTTTAAAGCGTAACACTAAGAAAGAAAGATACACCTGTGTAGATAAGTCTTACCATCTAATTACCTATTACACAAGTCGGTAAGGCGTATGTGGCGGTAACGTTTTTTATTATTGTTCTCCGTTTTCAACTGATTGCAGAAGCGCCTTTTTTCCGTATGACGGCAGAATAGAATCGTCATCGTCTAGGAGGGTTTTGTACGTATACAGTGGAGTGGGCTACTGAAGGGACACAGAGCTACTAGAAAGCTCCTTTGAGGTATTACGTATTGGATACGAATTTGGTGAATAATAGTTTATTAACGAGCGCACTGAATTGACGTTTTTCAACCATGCCAGACTGTGACACGCGTCAAGCATACAAAGGCCTTCTATCTGTAGTATGTAGTTCTATCCTTGATACATTTCCGTGGCTCCATTACTTATCTGCTGTACCCACGTCGTCACGTGTACCGGTTCTCGCAAAACGTTTGTTCGCTGTGAGAGCGAATTTAAATCGTCTTTCTCATTTCCGTTAAATGGGAAAAAGTGAGATCGGGCTACGAGTGATGGATAATTTTAATAGTACCGTGCCGTAGGAGCATGTAAAAAAGCTTCATACTTTATAATTGAAATTCATTAATGACTACTACGATAGCCAGAAATTTGTAAACGGTTAAATGCAGAACCAAAGGCGAAATAACGGAGTATGTATGAGAGCGGGGGATGTAAGGGCGCGACCCATCATCTTTTCGCTCCAAGCCCGTGGTGCATCCGGCCGTACAACAAGCAAGGCTCTGGCAACCAGCTGATGGCGGTATTACCATAAC
Organism: Conogethes punctiferalis; assembly: GCA_031163375.1. NCBI lineage: Eukaryota > Metazoa > Arthropoda > Insecta > Lepidoptera > Crambidae > Conogethes > Conogethes punctiferalis. The sequence continues at coordinate 13,941,549 of CM062091.1, forward strand.
AATTGAAGGCGTAGCTAACTACCACAGGCCGATAACGGGCAGCAGCGTCAGAGGAGCGAGGAGGTCCGCCTGCCCAGAGTGGCAATTAAGGGAAAAGCCTCTAATTGTTTGCTGATTGCTGAGGTTGATGATAATTGACTGGCTCGGTGGCTCAATTGGTAGTGACCCCTGCCTTTTGAACCAAGAATCGTGGGTTCGATTCCCACCCGGGACAAACATTCGTGTGATGAACACTTGTGTTTGTTCCGTGTCTGGGTGTTTATATTTGTATTTAAGTATTTATTTGCGGTACCTTCGTTGTAATGATACCCATAACACAAGTGCTACTTACTTTGGGATTAGAGCAATGTATGTGATGTTGTCTGTTGTCTGATATTAATTATTAAGAAACAGTAACAAATCAGACAAAAAACTAACACCAATCAATACAAATGAATGACCAAACCAGAAACTGAACTGAATAGCTACACAAACTTTCTGTTTACAGCGTACTTTTAACGGCGGACAAGTTAAAACTCCGATACTTAATAAACCTCTTTCCGTTTCACTACCCCTACATTGGCCACCAATTTAAAAAGTGCCTTCGGGAGTTGAGGCAACTTGTGATACTTTGTCCGTTTACTTACTAAATGATGTCCATTACGCTTAATAGACGCTACAGAAGTTGCTTTTCGGTCTTTTTAAACTTTAAAGAGACATAATTGGAGGACTGGTTTTGTTCAGTGATAGAGAAAGACGGCTCGGAAATTGTTAGTATAGGATCCCGATATACAATAACCTTCACCGAGATGTTTATTTGATAAAACTTATTTTATATATAATTAAATATGACAATAAATAGAATGTAAGGAAGCGACCTATCATCTTTTCGTTCCTAGCAAACCTCACCTGGCTGTGGTGCATCCTGCCGAATAACAAACGACGCTCTGGCAACCGACTGGTGGCGGTATAACCTCTCATGCCCAGCGTGGCGATTATGGGTATATCCTACAGATGTTTGCTCTAATTGGCGAATATCTGGAGAGGCCTATGTCCAGCAGTGGACTGCAATAGGCTGATGATCATGATCTTAGTTTATCAGTTGTCTAGTACCTATAATATAAGCTTAGGTTTAGTTTGGGAGGTGCGTGGCATGTCTTGGGTTCCTTCTATTTTTCGTTAGATAAAGGTTAGGTAGTTAGTTAGATCGTTGTAGTAGAGTTGACCGATCTAATAATACGTGTCATCTTTTTCTACTGTCCCTGTCCCTGAGTCGCATCCACCTGGCATTTAGTGTTTTTTTTAATGATAGTTGAGTACAATAACATCCTGAACTCGCTAACATTATACACGTTGATAACATAAAATCAAGCAATCCCACTTCTGATTTTATTGGAATTATATGAATTAAATTGCTTATTGATTATCTTGGTTTTAGAAAAACGTTGCAATAAATATAGAACAAAAATGCAAACACAACTAAACAAAATATTATGTAATCATTTTGTATACCGCATTTTGTAAACAAGTCTAGTATAAATTCTTAATTATTATACACAATATATACATACAGTAAAAAACAATATAAAAATATATTTAGTTTCTCTGAGATTCGTAATATAATAAACATAGTAAATGTAATGTAAAAACTCAGTACGAAAGTACACTTATTATCTACAACTAAACACATATATTGCCTATTGCACTTTACATACATAAAAGTTATTATAGAATCTTGATAAAATGTTCTAATATTCAAGGTTCATAAAAGGGATTTTCGATCGTCGTTTTCGTTATCGACCGTAAGCTGTAATAAAACAAATTATTTAAAATCATTATTTCTAAATAAATTGACGCAAATATGTTTTAACAAAAAATATTTCAACAAAAATCATACGTTTAGTTGATGAAATAAAATATTGTAAGTACTTTTTATGTATTTTGCGTCAATTTATTAAAAATCCTATGATCCGAGATAGAATCAGTTTGATGTCGCAGCCACTTAGTTTAGTTACTCTAAGCGCCGTTAGTAAACATTTTTATGCCGCAGCCACACATTGGATTCAATTTTGTGTCCAATCACTGTCCAATGCCCAATACAAACGCACCCAATGTCTTCATTGTGTCAAAGTACCGATACACACGTTGCAATGGGCGCAAAACGTTACGTTTTGGTGGAAATAGCTCCAATGTGTGGCTGCAGCTTTATGCTTCACAAAATGACGACAGTGCAACAAATATTTGAACGTCAAGTTTCATTGAACACCATTATTATAAAGGTGTTGCGAACGATCAGGGTAAAACTATAAACCTAACTATTAGTAGTATGAAAGCTGTAACACTTACGTCTGAATCGGCCCCCTTGTCCGCGCCGGGGCACGTAAAAGTGACGTATTCGTGGCATCGCTTGTGCACCACGAAACTGCATACTGCAAAAAAAAACAACGATATGTCATCTTATTTCTCATCCCCAATATTGAAAAAGATTTTTTTTAATGTTCAGTAAGTACCACAGCTAAGTACTAAGGAAGCGGATAACGCTCCCGTTCAAAGTTCCTCATTATTTTAAAATATGAGTACGTGTTTACTAAGGTATAATCCATTTTTCATCGTCCTGTTTTGATAGTTTAAGGGCACTTGATGTGTGGCTGGGTACACAAGGGTTGGGCCGGCATGGCGGTGGCAACTGTCAGGTAACTGACCAGTTACTTGCCCGTTGTCACAGCGACTTGGGCTTCTCTTTCGCTTTCTATCAGGCGTAGGGAAGCCGTTATGTCGGGCTACCATAAATAAGGAAGAAGCAAGGCGTCATCATCCAATAAACGTCTCGGTGAATGTGGTTGTATGGCGGGATCCTCTACTATATTATAATACGACTTCTAATTGCCATGTTCATTACTCACCTTGACACTGGAATCCCTGTTTTCCAAAGCCCCTGTAACAAAACAATTTCATACAATTAATACAATATTTCGAGGCATTACTTCAGCGTTATCAAGATTACATTAATCTAATCATAATATCCTGGTTGGAAATTGATCCGGTACTAAAGTAAATAGCTTAAGCGTGATGGGAGCTAGAGTATAATAAAGGAATAATTAAATGTGTATTTTAGATCAATATTGTATTGTATTGTAGAGCCGTGGTAGCCTAGTGGTAAGATCGTCGCTTCACACACGTGAGGTCGTCGGTTCGAATCCGCGCGGGGCACGCACCTCTGGATTTGCAAAATCTATGTGCGGAATTATACCACTAGCTTAGCGGTGAAGGAAAACATCGTGAGGAAACCTGCATATCCAGTTTAATTTTGAATGTGTAACCATGATCCCCATTTGTCTGGTTCCCCTTTCTGAGGGTTATGAAGGTCATTGGCAGTCGCTTCAATGTAATAACCAGACTCGCTAAATCTAGGATCATGGTCAAAGCGGACCCTGGGCCTAGAGGCACAAACCGGGAAAACGCTAAGAGGAGGATGATTGTATTGTAGTGTTTGCACAGACTAAGACTACAGTATGGGATCTTTCAAAAAGGTTGTGACGGTTTTCAACGCGCGTATTTTGCCCCTAGTGGTCGAACAATTCAAGCAAGCGTTAATAGTCTGCGGTATCGGCTTAACATTAGGCGGGCCGTAGGCTTACCTATATGCCAATTTTTTATTTATTTAATCTTTATTGCACAGTAGAGTACAAAAGGCGGACTTAATGCCACATAGACATTCTCTACCAGTCAACCATTGGGCTAAGCAGAAACTAGCTAAAATGTAGTTTGCCAAAAAGTTAATGGAATCAAAAAATAAATAAATAGCTCAACGGATGCCACGCTGGGCCACACAGCGCCACCTAGCCCCAAACTAAGCCGAAGCTTGTACAATGGGTACTAGACAACTAATAAACTTACTCAGATACTTTTTTGTTAATATATAGATATTATACATAGCAAACACCCAGATCAATACAAACAGAAATGTTCATGCACACAAATTTTCGTGCTGTGCTGGGATTGAATTCGCGACCACTCCGGAGGCAGCGGTCATATTGTCATCAATTGTATACTTTGTCTAATTAAGTTTTTTTTTGCGTGTAAGAGATATATCTACCTATCTAAAATGTCGTTATGTCTTTTACATAATCACCTACATTACGTATTCATTTGTAATACCGTTACATTTTTACACTTCATTTAACACTCAACGAAGTAAACAATAAAAAAATCCGTAGCATTTAATTCAAATTTTATTCCACCAATTTCCACTTCATTTGACTTTCATAAATACTCTTAAAAGTTGATTGAGTAAACACAATTTGACTGAATAACCGTAGGAGTTATTGGAGATTAACATAATCCATTAAAATTATATTTACATAAATGTATAAGTAAAAACAATTGCGGTTGGTATGTACTTAGACATAAAGTAAATATAGCACAGGCCTTTTTTTCGTCGGGAATGCCAGGCCGCCCGGCCGGGCCACCAGAGCCCTGAGTTATGTTATTATCATCTATTTAGCAGAGAATCACTATCACTACATAGTATAAAACAAATTCACTTTTGTTTTCTGTCTGTTCTTTATTATCTATACTTATACTCGTAATAAATCTGTAGAGAGGTCAATTCTATACATGAAATATTTTTTTAAAATAACTATCAGGAAAAAACTACTGGACGGATTTTACAGAAACTTGGTACGATTATTCTTTATACTCCTGGACAGGTATACTTTTCATCACGCTACAATGAATAGGAGCAGAGCAGTGACGGGAAGCGTTGAGAAAACGGGAGACATTTTTATCTGCATGTTTGACCGCGCATCACGCATCAACTACTGCATGGAATCAAATGCGGTTTACACCAATGTATTGCTAGAGTCTAACTTAAAATTTAGGTACCATTTTATGAATGTCCGTTATTTTTGAAACCCGATATCCACGCGTGCGACGCCGCCGCAACAGCTAGTTTAAAAATAAAGATAAAATTCATTACTAAGGAAAAAATAATATTCACTTGCAAAATTCCAACTAGCAAAACCCCAATACCGCTAGATGGCGCTGACTGTGGTTTAAATTAATAGGAGTAATTGCTCGACCGGAGGCAATACTGCCGCGTTTCCGATTCCCGAAACTGATCTATGTGTACTGGATGTACCAGAACATTCTTTGACAAATAGTTTTGTACAGTGGTAATAAACGGTGCCGTTGATGCAGTGGTAGGGGATTCGATCCCCGCACAGTACAAACATTTGTGTGCATGAACATGTCTGTTTGTTTTGGTCTGGGTGTTTGCTATGTATAATGCGAGTATGTATTTAAAAAAAAAAACACTATCCAAGTAAGTTTATCAGTTGTCTAGTACCCAAAGTACAAGATTCGGCTTAGTTTGGATAAAGCTGTAACCCAGTGTAGCATATTTTCGGTTATTTTGTGTTTGTTATTTTCATTCAAATCGGTTTTACAATTAATTGTAGCGTGAACACACATGCATCTATACTCATTCAAACGAATTACGTGTGCAAGTAAAATTATGAACGGTTTTAACATTTTTCTACTAAAATTAGCTGAAACCATTCGTTAGTTTCAAGCATACCTTTATTCTACAGGTAACCGTAACCATTACATTATTATTTCAATTTCCTTTTGAAAAGAAAAGCTTATTCTCGAGACAAAAGGTTTTACATTTCATATGCTTTTGTAAGGTATTTTTAAGTATGCTACGACGTAGCCGACTACGACGTCAAAAGAATCTCGTAGCGGCACCGTAGCAGATGTTACATTTCGAGTTTAATTTCAAAGGAAATTGTAGCGTTAGGTATAAATTTATTTTACTTAATTAATGTTTGTCTGTTTTTTTAGAGTTCCGTGCCTTCACGTCCGAAACTCTTATAGTTTGGTCATTTTCGTCAGTCATCGACTTGCCTTCTCATGTTTGCCACCTATGTGGCATAAAAAAAATTATAAAAAGATGAAACTTTCTTCATGAAAGGATCCGCCATCTTGGGTAATCATCATCATCATCAGCATGAAAACGTCCACTGCTGGACTCACCTTAGTCACGCTTGGCAGGTGGGTTGGAGACCGCAGTAGGTTATATTTTTACTCAGGTAATCTTAGATAAAATGTAATACTTTTTTCGTAGTTTTTTTTTTATAGTAGCTCGACATAATGGCTTCCCTTCGCCTGATGGAAGGCGAAAGAGAAGCCCTAGTCGCTGTGACAACTGGTAGTAGACTGGTTAGTTGATCACAAACAAGTCATTTAATCTATTTATTGAGTAATTCACACATAATATGGTTACAATAGCACGATACAAACGGATTGCGGTACGAAACGCGTACATTTTTTAAAACGTATATTTATGTTTTGTCATTTCCAGCAAACTTTCCCCGGGACAGTCGGTTCGTTACCGCGCTGGAATAACCCTTTTATCTCTTTTCACGGCGGCCGGCGACCAATTGAATTGCCTCGGGCCATCTGCGGGTAGCCTTTGTGCCAGACGGGTAAAGCTGACCTACTCACTGGTGACCGATGTTAGCCCACTTTCAGTCCGACCATTAGGTCTGAAAAAAAGGAACAGAACAGACCAAGGCTTTCTTTACTTTTTGTTGCCGTCACCATCTCAAATTTGATCAGGCGGTTGCAACTTCGGACCGAGGCAAGTGGAGACGGATGATTCGGGTTACAAATGATCGTAATCAACGATTGAACACGATCCGCAGTAAAAAATAAACAAATGCCTCAAGACATGCCACGCTGGGCCACACATCGCCATCTAGCCCCAAACTAAGGCGAAGCTTGTACTAGACAACTGATAAACTTAATTACATTTTTATTTTGTAAATAAATACGTATTATACATAGAAAACACCCAGACCAATACAAACAGACATGTTCGTGCACAGAAATCTTAGTACTGTGCTGGAATCAAATCCACGACCCTTGGCTCACAAGGCACAGACTACTTTCCGATAAATTAGTAAACATACGAAAATATTTTTGATGCATGTTCACCGTGTGGTTATCTGTAAGCGATTCGATCCGACCATTAAAACTGTATAAATACATATATATTTTCTTTACAAATTAGGCAGCAATATCGGTTCGAGTATAAGCAATCCCTTTCAGATTTGAGTGGATTTGTAGAGGATGAAGTGATAGAAGGGTTAAGCCTAAGTCACTCAACCGATTTAAGGCTTATGAGATTGTACTAAAAATAACAATCAAAGGGAATCTTTGTTCGGTGTTAAAAATATATTTAATGCGGGTTAATCCTTATCAAAGTAGCTGTCAGATGAAAGAGAACTAACCCTTTCATCGCCATATCTTCTCTATTTGTTCTGAATCGGCTAAGTTCCTCTGACCCGATACAAAGGGTTAGATCCCTTTTGATATCGTTATGATAGCTGTTCTATAACGTATGTTGATTAGTGGTTGCTGGTATAAACGGCAAGGTCGAATCTCGGGTAGTTTGAAATCCCTAAAAGAGCGATGTAAGGCCCAGCGAGGCATGTCTTGGGTTATATTATTATACTTATCGTATTTATACAGTTTACTATAAACAGCGAAAACACATTCAAAATTGGTTGAAAACAGGAACAGTGATTTAAAGCAAATACGAGTATACTAGTCGCTCTCAGAAAATAGATTTTTCTATGGAGTATGGTACATGACGTCATTGGTCACATCGGATCTCTATGCCTAATATAATAACATTAAATCTTAATTAAGTAAAAAGATATTTAAAAACTCTTCGGTATTATGTAAACGATAAAATATTTCAGTAAATCCATTGAACATGGGTTTAAAAATTAATTAGTTGCATGAACAAACACTAATAAAGCATTTATAATTGAGAGCTATTTGAAAGACTAATTTAGTGTATTACCAACATGCAGACTGATGCAGAGGTCAAATGTGTCAAACTGTGGCGGTCAAAATTATTAGGCACTAGCTGTAAAACTAAACTGACTCAATTGACTTAATAAATAACGTAGCGTGTTCTTATATGTACATACATATAAAATCAGATCAAGCAAAGTGTAGGGTTCCGTCAGTCACGATAAAGAATCAAAGTTGATTTTATCTGTGGTAACCCAAAACAGAGAATCAACTTCAAAAAGATAGCTAGGGAGGCATAGCGAATCTTCGCTCGAATGAGCCGCCGTCCGGGGTAGGACCTCCACCCTATAGAATACCGAACCAACCACCTCCGGGTCGTGTTTCTGGGGGGATTAGCTTGGGCTGGCATGGCGGTGGCAACTGACAAGTATCTAACTAACCAGTTACCTGCCCGTTGTCACAGCGACCTGAACTTCTCTCCCGCTTTCCATCAGGTCTAGGGAAGCATTATGTCGAGCTACACTAAAAAAAACTCTACTTGCTAATAGTAGAACTGAGACTCGGCAAGATGCACCACGGGCAGTGGCTTGGATGGAGCGAAATAAGAATAAGATAAGAATAAGAAAAGCTTTATTTGGCCACAATTACACAATGTAACACTATAACTAAAATAATAATAATAAAAAAATAATAATAATAATAAACTCTAGCTACTATGTAGGATGTGGCCAAAATGGTGTCCACTCAGCTATAATGTCATGGCAAATATTTATTTGCCATAACGCTGGTTTCAGTGGAAACCACGAATACGTCGCAACACCGGCCAACGCAAAATTTAAACAAAAAATTTAAACAAGAAATGATGACAGGTAGGCCCTTACATCCCCTAAAATCATCATCATCATCATCGGCAGCCCGTGGCAGTCCACTGCTGGACGTAGGCCTCTCCCAAAATGCAGGTGGAGCAGGAAAGTGTTGCAGTGGATACCACGCACAGGTAAGCGCAGTGTGGGACGCCCCCCGGCTAGATGAAGCGACGACCTGCGCAAGGCGGCAGCAACTGGATAAGTGCAGCTGCTAACCGAGCAAAATGGCGCATTTTGGGAGATGCCTACGTCCCCTAAAATACTTGTATTTAATTCTCAATGAATTCACAGCGACAGAACACTTGGCGTCAAATTCAGCATACCTACATCTATAGCGTTTCTATTTCTGTTTACTCGCAGATACGATAAACAATACAATGTGTTGTACACATATGTACCGGTGTAGTGGCGATATGAGATCATTCTAATGAACGGGAATGAAACAAAGGAATCATCCGGTCGGACATTTGGTAACTGCGAGTTATTAATAGCCGCGTTATGTAATCGGGAGTAGGAGTAATGAAAGGAATAGGTATTAAATTTTAATTAATTTTAAGTACCTATAAATAGATTTCGAAAGGTTTCCAGATTTAGAATAGTACCTCCCCTTATCCGGTGGGTGTCGTAGAAGACAACTAAGGGAATATCAGGAAACGGGCAGCAGCGTTTAGATGGGTACAAAAACTACTGCGGATAGAACGAAAATAATAAAAATGTAAATAAAATAAAAAAAAACTAAATATCTAGGACTCTGACGTAGAGTATATAAAGAAGAGTAGGTTAGGTAAACATGAATGGATATAAGAAACGCAAAGTAATGTGTAATAAAGAACTAGCTCTCTTCAATATTGTGTCTATATCTAAATTGTAACATAATTAAGTAAGTTAAGTACCTAATATTAAGTTCTGTAATCTATCTAAGCACGCGGAGTTTACTTGTAACCGATCTATGTATTTTAGCTATAAATTATAATCCTCATTGTTTGTTTGAAGTTACATATGACATCTGATTTTATTAACATCTTTTACTGATATCTCATCACTATTTACAAATTTTAACACACGAAATGTCAACCTTGTCTTTAGTTTTAACCAGCTGTACTAGCGACCTCGTCCGCGTGGAATAGAGTTTCATCCCCTATTTTATCCCCTGGGGGGTAAAATTGTTCAAAATCCTTTCTTAGCGTATGCCCACGTCATAACATCTACCTGCATGCCAAATTTCAGCCCGATTTGTCTAGTGGATTGGGCTGTGCGTTGATAGATCACTATGTCAGTCAGTCAGTCACCTTTGAATTATATATATTTAGATTTTAGAAGAAAGAAGATAATTAGACTGTAGATATACTATAGTGTCAACAAAAGTAACAGCAGAATGTGTGCACTTTGTACCGTAAAAATATCCTAAGTAAAAGTTAAAATCCTTACTTAGCCATGAAGATTTTAGCTGAATCCACAAAGTTACGTCTCCAAGGAAATTATCTCATAAAATTAATTAAAGACAGACTTGCCTCTATCCTGCAGCTTGGAGTAATATTTCTTTCCGTCTAGCTAAGAAGCACTTAAGCGTAGTCCGGTAAAGTAGAAACTAATATAACTTTAACTAGATATCATGCACTCGATCGAGATATAAAAAACTAAAACGATCAGATAGCTCAAAACTTGCTGGGTTATCTGCATTTATCGAATATGCAATGGAGAGAATCTTCAAAATGTAATTGGAAAAGTTTCGGGATAAGTAACGGGATTCAAAATCTATCTATACACATACTTGTTGTACATATATCTATTTTATTTTGATAAATAATACTAGCACTATTCATCATCAGCCCGTGTCAGTCCACTGCTGGACATAGGCCTCTCCAAATGTTCGCCACCATGATCGATTTTGGGCCTCTTGCATCCAGCACTTGCCAGCCGTCCTGCGCAAATCGTCACTCCACCTGGCCTGAGGGCGTCCTACATTACGTTTGCCGAGACGCGGTCTCCACTCCGGAACTCGTTTACCCCAACTAGCACATTAGTGCTAGACAGTATTAACTGTCTCATAAATTATATTAATATTTTAAACGCAAAAGTTTATTTGAGTTCTTTACTTTATTAGTTGGACCTGTATGTAACTAACTACATATGTAACATCAATTTAATCCGCTACATATAGCGTGCGCGATGTTTTCTATGCCTCGCATAAGAACTTTTTTCGATGGCTATTTTATATAAATACTGCGTTTATGACATTGTTTTTATATCAAAATAATGTTCTTTATAACGTACCTTAAAGAGCGCTACGAGGTTTTTTTTTGATTAATTTCATATTTTTTAAATTGACTTTCCTGTTGAACTATGAATGTTGTGATTTCTCAAATAAGTATGTCTTCAATGGTTTCAGAATAACATGGCAAAATCAAATATAGAATTTTTTTTTTTGATTTGTTATCGCGATAGCAATTTTATTTATTTCAAACTTATTGTACAAAAGGCGGACTTAATAGGCAGTCTCTACCGGTCAACCATTGGGCTAAGCAGAAACAGTAAGAAAGTAGTGTGCTACAAACAAATAGGTACATAATATGAGACTTTTAGGAAGACCCAAAACAAAAAAAAAAGCAATAAAGAATAAAAATTCCTAAACCTCTAAAATCATCATTCAATACAATGTATTCAATTGTATTCCTACCTCTCATAACAAAATCATCTACACAAACCCCATTAAAACACTCTTCGCCGAACACAAACAGATTCTAAGCAACTACTTAAAACTTGGTGATAAAACCGCTGACTCGCCAACATTGTATTAATCCCACCCGGGTCAAGTCGGGAAGAGCCGGCTAATACGTACCTTATTCCATTTTAATCACCCACATCCCTCCCACCCCCTCTTGAAAAAGGGAGCTTAGAACTAAATAGTTTGAAAGGAAAGATTGTAGCAACCGTTATGTAAGTTTAATGTATGTAAATGGGTATTATTATGAACTTTTGCCGTGTAGGGAAGAGTAGCTGTTTTCATATTTATGATCTCGAGGCGTAAATATAAATAAATAAATAATACAAGACATGCCACGATGGGCCACACAGCGCCACCTAGCCCCAAACTAAGCCGAAGCTTGTACTATGGGTACTAGACAACTGATAAACTTACTTAGATACTTTTTTTTTGTAAATAAATACATCTTATACATAGAAAACACCCAGACCAATACAAACAGACATGTTCATGAACACAAATGTTTGTACTGTGCGGGAATCGAACCCACGACCCCTTGGCTCAGAGGGCAGAGGTCACTACCAAATGAGCCATCAAGGCAGTCAGACATATAAGGAACAGAAATGAGTAAAATATTAAAGACCTCAGTTTACCTAAAGCGCGTAAAATCTAAAGTATCCGGGTTTCACTCCAGGTCAGGTCAATTTAACAAACAAACTGTTCATTTGGTTATGGTTTGGTGTTCTGAGAGACGTCCATAAAATTATGAAAAGCTTAGGAGTATCGGCTAAGCTCAAGCTAACAACTCAGAAAGTCTGGACTTTTATACAGGAAACACGAAAAAGTTTATATTAGGTATACGTATATTTATAAAACTTTCATTATAACAGTTATTTTTTTTTGGAAATTTTATGATTTCGTGGACTTTAAAATGAGAATGTACTTTAAAAAAAAGTTTATAGGTAAGATTTTTATTTTATAATGAGAAAATGTACTCGTATTATGTTTTAAATATAAAAGCAAGTAATTATGTACATTAAATTTCCATTTTTATTTTCGTGTACTCATTGCGTGATTCCGAATTTACCCCGATTCCACGTTTAATACTTAAAGGGTTAGTCTAAAGTAAATAGTACGTACTTACGTTGGCTCTACATATATTATTGCCATCAGAAAGTTTCAAAAGCCACATCCCGTCCCGGCCACTTCTCCAACTATAGTTTTACCGCATGTTTTCCCCCGCGTCTCTCATCGTTCACCTAACTCGGGCATTAATAAATCTAGTTTGCTGACATCAAAACAGCGATAAATCTCGCGTCTACTCGTTGTGTGAACGGGATACCTTCATCCTGGTGGCTTACGCCTTTACAAATAGCTACTTTGTTGAGTTCTTGTGACAAGTAAACACGTTATAAATCTTTTTTTTTATTAATTAGCTAGGAACACAGCTAGGAAATAATGAGTTTCTATTTGACAGAAGGAGACAGTGTTTTTTTTATTCGAAATGGGTCTGCATTTGACTGCAATTCGTGAATGATATCGTAGTCTACGATGAAGCGCCCCTACTCAGCAAAAACCGGTTCACTCTCGCCTTGAACAACGGAACACGGATCCCGGCAAAGAGTACCATAGTGTTGGTCGTGCGCACTATGAAAGCAGAGTCGAAACGCGCCCTGCGTGTCTTTGGAACTTGCACCATACAACGGTGCCTATTCGCTGTATCCCAATGCTCGTCCTCGTGCTCGTTCGATGATAAAAAGGAGAGGGATGTATCAATCCGTCGCCTAGTCGAAAGAAAAGTCTCGTGTCGTCATATACAGTGCAGGTTTTGGACCCAACCAGCGCAGTGGGCGAGATTTCTGCCTGCTGGCATTACACATTATATATCCCTTCTATACATACATTCATCTTTCATAAACTCCGTATTTGTTCGCCCAAGTAACTACGTGGGCTAGCCTAAAGTTACCCTCTTACCTAATTCTAGTTCTAGTCAGTTCGGAGTTAGAGAAGTTTCCGAACTAGACTCGAGGCCTCTTCAACAGTTTCGGTCGCAAGTTTAGAGCTATGAATTCATAAGTGAGACGATTTGGCAAACACTGAATATTAGATCGCTTTTATACAAGTTTTAAGATGAATTAATAAGTGGTTCCTTTGATAGTTGTGTTTTAACTTTGATTTTCTATTTCTAAATTGCAAGTACCGCGAGAGAGATAAAGCATAGCTAATCTTCGCTCGGATTGAGCCGCCCCGTCCGGGGAAGGACAACCCAATGAAATCCCGGGATGTAAGGAAGCGGCCTATCATCTTTTAGCTCCAAGCCGACCTCACCTGCCCGTGGTGCATCCTGCCGAATAACAAACGAGGCGCTGGCAACCGACTGGTGGCGATATAAAAATCACAATTGAAGGCGTTGCTAAATAGCACAAGCCGATGACGCGCAGCACCGTCATCGGAGCTAGATGCTACGCCCTGCGATCGCCAACCCACCTGCCCAGAGTGGCCGTAAGTGGCGACCAACTGGAGAGGCCTATGTCCAGCAGTGGACTGCAATAGGCTGATGATGATGTTGATAGAATACCGCAGCTAAATGACGATTCGTGTTTCTACCGGTGAGTAGGGTTTCCGGAGCTCGTTTGGTGAGTGCTGCACCGGCAGCCGGGGGGTTGGGTGGGCAACGCGCGTGTGATGCCCCTGGTATGCAGGCATCCATATGCTGCGGTAATCGCTTAACATCAGGCGGGCAAGGCTTGTTGCCATCTTAGTGGTAGCGTCTGTGCTCGCGACTTCGTCCGCGTGGAATAGTTATTTTTTCCCCGTTTTTTTTTTTTTACATATTCCATTATTTCTTCGCTCTTAATAGTTGCAGCGTGATGGTCGATAAATGGTCTGTTCAAGACAAAAAGAATTTTTCAATTCGGTCCAGTAGTTCCTGAGATTAGCGCGTTCAAACAAACAAACAAACTCTTCAGCTTTATAATATTAGTTAAGATAAGCCACGGAAAGTCAAAAAAAGTATCATATTTCTATTCAACATTATTGATAAGTAAGGTTAACTCAAAAGAAGTAATTTTGAAATTGTGATCGTACGTGAATAAATAACACGATTTGGCGTAGGCGTTTGAAAAGTTTCACGACAGCAAATTTTCTAAGTAAAAAGTAATACCTATGAGTGAATTTAATAATCCCAGTTGTAAAACGTGATGTGAATTCTTTGCGTCGGCACATAAGTCAAAGTGAATGAACGTTTGAACGGGTTAACGCTAAAGGTTGCGACATCCCCGAGGGGGTGCGTGGGGGTTGCATCACGCGATAGGTCATGCTTTTACGGCCGGTTGGGTATCCCTGTTCAACCCTGAGTTAGTACCACAAATTTTTTATTACGTATATTCAAATAATACACTCTTTTATAACGGTACCTGTTTCTCAGAGTTTACACCACAGAAATTTTAATAAAATAAAAGTTCTTGTGGCTTGGTTTCTATTCTTAAAATGGAAAGCTTAAAGAGAGCCCAAGTCGAGGCATCTTTATTTACTGCTTTATACTATAGTACTATCAAAAACTGTTTATTACAACTTATAGAAATTCTTTCCAGTGGTAAAATTCTCCTTTTAACCAAAAAATTGCTTGTGTTACATTCTCTTCCATAATGATACAGTTGCAAAATGGTTTATAGACAAAAGGAATACATTGCAAGGACCAATAGAGTCAATTGAGAATCCATAGAGTCAATTTATGTATAAAAGTCATTGATAAGCTTCGATCGAAAACGTAGGTGTTCACTCTTTAGGTCATCCCTTCAAATATTTAAGTGCTTATTTTAACTCTATGTGAATAAAGGTATTTTGACTTTGAAAAAAAAAATAGCCAAATGATGGTCCCAGAGTCAATGTAAATTCATTTGAAAGAGTAGTCTCTTAGTAGAGGACCTTCTACTGTCAATGACGAAGGTAATTTGTAAGAAACTTCATATTAAAGTCTCGTCGAAATCCTCTTAAGCAAAAATACAGAACATTTTTAATGCTCTTACTTTAATTAATTCAAAGTCTCTTTTCAAAAGCATCTTCGGCTTAAATTATGCAGAGTTTCGAAAGTCACATTGAATTTAATCGCACACGTAATCAGTGCGGCTGTGTTAGTGACGTCGAACTAATTAATATTCTGAGGTGAATGCGTGCACTAACACAGCTAGTGTCGTATAGATGAGCCCTGGAATTCTGATTAATTGGAGTGCTCTCAAAATATTATGCGCTATCCATTATGTACAGAGCTATGTCACTTCAGAGATGGCGGATTCGGAAATTTGGAGATTGGAGTGACACTTAGTGGATTCGGTATGATTAGATCGAAATATGAATTATTTGATGGCGCCCTATGGCGTCATTAAGTACATATTAGAAAAAGTATAAATAGTAATACTTAGAGATTAACAATTTCAACTAACAAGCTGTCTATTTTAATCACAGCAGTACATATATTAATCAACATTGTAAAAGGTCAAAGGTCTCGCCTATCTAAATTTCCTGGATACTAATCAATCCTGAGGTTTACAAAAGAAACACCCAAAGTATAAACAAGCGAGCATTTATTAAAACCATTCCCGACCATTATAGGGATTTTACAAATCGCAATGCCTGCGCGTTGTAATTAGGGACAGCGCCATCTCTTGGTGACGCTGCGAACTAATTCGACTAAATGGACTGTACATAATCGCCCACCAAAGACAAACTCTGCTTTGTCTTTACACAATATCGCCCACCATGGGCTACTAATTAACCTTAACTCGGTAACAATAATGTGGGACTATAAAATATAAAAAATGTAAACAAAACAATCAAAATTTTATCTACTAACAACTAAACAGGTAATAAACATATCTTGGATATAGGTCTCTTAATTGTACCATTTTTAACCCTTAAAGTAACAACTCTAGTAATATTGTCTTGCCCTGGATGAGTAGCAATTACTCTGCCGTACAACCACCGACAAGCGGGTAAGTTATCTTCCTTAACAATAACAATATCGTTTACTTTGGGTTCAGGATTCTGTGTAGACCAACGGTAACGCTGAAAATATTTGTTTAAATATTGACGAGACCAAAGACGCCAAAAATCTTGAACCATCCTCTGAGTGTATTGCCACCTACGCAAAGAAGATACATTCGAACACTGAAAATCATTATCAGGTGGAACCACTAAACCTTCTCCTACCAAAAAATGCCCTGGCGTTAAAACAGTTTTGATCCTCATCAAGATACGGATTCAACGCTCGGAGACGGCTTCGCTTAGGTAAGTTTCCTTTTTCCTTTAAAATTGCTATTTCTTCCTTAAATTCTTCATTTTGACATTTTTTAATACAATAATTCATAGCTTTCTTTAATTCACTTGTAGTCAAATATCCATAGTTTTTCTCTGTTGCTTTCTTTTTAATGTTATTTATAAATCTCTGACAATACGCTATCACTCTGGCCATTCTGGTCAATGACGAAAATCTTTCAAATAAATTAATTTCATTTCCTTCTAACGCAGTATGATGAGCCTTAACTTTCACTTCTTCTAAATTTGTGCTTAACTCTTTTGGCTTTTGATATTCAATGTGTTCACTTTTCAGAAAATCAGGACCTTGAAACCACATAGAATTCTCAAGAAGTTCCTTCGGATATTGACCCCGAGAAGCGGCATCTGCTGGATTATTCTTAGAATCAATGTGTGACCAATGGTGTGAATCTAGACTTGATATAATTTCAGACACTCTATTGGCTACAAAAACCTTCCAGCGGTTAGGATGCCCATTCAACCAAGCTAGGACTACTGTTGAATCTGTCCAAGCATGCAAACGACTATTGTCAATGTTCAAGACGGTAGCCACTTCAATGAGTAAACGAGTAACCAGTACAGCGCCGCACAGTTCGAGTCTGGGGATTGATACCTGTTTCACTGGTGCCACTTTTGTCTTTGCTGATAATAAACAAACTTGTATTTTCCCTTCAGAATCTACTACGCGACAATATATACCGGCTGCGTATGCATCTTTCGAAGCGTCGCAGAACCCATGGAGTTCTACATCATCACCAGTTGTTACTCCGATCCAACGAGGTATATTAATACGGGATAAATCTTTCAATTCATCGCGGTAAGTTAACCATTCCTTTAATAAATTTGTAGGTACCGCTTCGTCCCAGTCTATTCCTGCTAACCATAGCTTCTGTATCATCATTTTTGAAATTATTATACTTGGTCCCACCCATCCGAGGGGATCATAAAAACGTGAGATATCGGATATAATTTTTCTTTTTGTTACAGGTTCCAGCAAGGCGGGCATCTCCACCTTGTAGCGGAAGGAGTCTTCGCTGCGGTTCCAGGTAAGTCCAACTATCTTTATTTCTTCACTAGTTTTTATCTTTAAATCATCTTTCACTTCATCCTTTGCTTTCGTATCCTGCTTATCCTTGCTTTCCATCTCTTTCATTTCCCTTACTAATTCTTGACTATTGCTTGTCCATTTTTGTAGCTGAAACCCTCCTTTTGCTAACATTTCGTTCATTTCCTTGTAAAGTTTCAATCCTTCTTCCTTACTATCACATCCCGAAATCAAATCATCCATGTAATAATCAGTTGCTACCCTTTCAGCTGCCAATGAAAATTCATGACCTTCATCTAATGCGAGTTGTAACAACGTCTTCACAGCGAGATACGGAGAAGAAGCCACCCCAAAGGTAACTCTTTTCATTCTGTATTCAGTTATTTTATCATTGGTGTCATTTCTCCACAGTATCCTTAAAAAGTCTACATCCGAATCATCAATCCTTATCTGTCGAAACATTTTTACAATATCTGCTGTCAAACAAATAGGTTTTACCCTCCATCTTAGCACAATATGTCTTAGCTCGGGCTGCAACCTTGGACCAACCAGCAAATTATCATTTAGTGACTTGTTATTAGTTCCTTTACAGGAAGCGTCGAAGACCGCTCTCACCTTAGTGGTGTCCTTATCATCTCGAATGACTGCATGGTGGGGTAAATAAATCGCCTTTTTATTTAATTCATTTTCAGGAACCTCCTCCATGTGACCTAACTCCAAATATTCATTAATTACTTCAGCATACGTTTCATGTATATTTTCAGTTCGTAATCTTTTTTCCAAACTTTTCAACCGCTTTTCAGCTATCAGTTTTGAGTTAGTTACTTCTGGAATTTCAGAATTGAACGGCAAGCGTACTACATATCTACCTTCTTCGTCTCGACTAGTTGTTTCAGCGTAATATTTTTCACAACGTTTCTCCTCTTCAGTAAACATTTTTTCTTTAGGCATAGGTATGTACTCTTCTAATTCCCAGAATTTTTTGAGCAATTGATTATCATCATGAACACAATGTAATGTCCTTATTGTTTCAGATGGCTTTTCGGGCGACTCAACCGCGCCTGATATTATCCAACCCAGTGACGTAGATTGAGCAATTAATGCACCGGCTGGACTCTTTTTAATTCCTTCCTGGATAATTGTGCTGTAAACTTCGGCACCCAACAATAAATCAATACGATTAGGGGTGTCGTATCCTGGATCAGCAAGACTAATATTTTCCAGTTCTTGCCATTCTACAAATTCAACCTTATTTGTCGGTAAAAGCGTTGTAATTGCACTTAACACATACGCCTTCACAACAACTACCACACTTGGATCAATTCGCGACTTTATTTCAATTTCAACTATTGCCTTGGAGACTAGACCATTGTCTCCACCTACACCAGAGATAATACTCTTAATAGGAATCTTTTTAAGTCCTAAAAGTTGTACTGTTGCTTCAGTCAAAAATGAAGACTGACTGCCTGGATCTACTAACGCACGTACCATATATTTCTTACCGTTGCTTGCTACTGTTTCCACAAGCGCGGTGGCTAGTATGACCTGACAAATTTTCTGTTTTTCCGACGCATAACAAGAAACGACCTTTTCTGCATTATTGACACTAGACGATGGCTCTAGATTTGGTGAGTTATTTCTCTGATTATTATCAATTGACTGACCCTCAGAAACGGACTTAGTAGGATGTAGTAAGCTATGATGTTTTTTCTTACAAAGCCGGCATTTACCGGTACTGTTACAGTTCCTGGCAGAGTGATTACTACCCAAACAACAATAGCAAATATTGTTCGTTTGTACAAAGTTACGTCTTAATTCGACCGATTCGTCAATAAATTTTTTACATGAATTGAGTCTATGCTCATTCGCACAAAATGGACATTTAACATTTGTAATGTGCATGGATTTAAATTTATTTACAGGTGCATGATGATATTTATTTACATTGGATTTGGAATCAAGAAACTCCATAGCACGATATCTTTTAGTCATAAATTCTTGAAATTGTTTGTATGTAGGTAATTCATCAGTTGAGTTACAATCTGTTGCATTGAACTCCCATTGTCGTCTCGACTCCGGATCCAATTTTAGTGAAATAATGTGAATCACTATTATGTCCCAAGATTCGGTTTTGACACCGATATTAGACAGTGCTGCCAAACAATCGTTAGTCGTATCCATCAACTCTTTTAGACTACTTGCCGATTCATGCGTAATATTTTTCTGGCTTAATAATTTCTTTAACAGATGATGACTAATATAACGTTTGTTGTTATAACGTTCTTCTAATAATTCCCAACATCTTGAATAGTTAACTTCAGTAGTCGGAATACTAGATAACAACTGCTCGGCTTCACCGCTCAAATAACCTTTCAAATATAGCAATTTTTGTACACTGTCCAAATCATTGTTGGTATGAATTAACGACGTGAAAAGATCTCGGAACGTATTCCATTCGGAATACTTCCCTGAAAACATTGGTATATTAACCTTAGGCAATTTAACATTACATGATTTTTTGGACATATTATTATTATTAGAAGTCGAATTAACATTTGAACCGGTATTTAACAAGGCTAATTTATCTTTAAGTTCTAACTTGTATTCAAAATATATTTCTTGTGCCTCATTGAAGACCTCAGCTTGGAAATAAGTACTCGTAGTTGCTTTTCTTTCAGCGGGTTTGACTGACTGCATTAATTTTTTATGACCATTTAAAAATTCAGACCACATCTGGTCTAAGAGCTCAAGTCTTCCCTCAACATACAATGTAGTTAAACGTTCTTTAGGACATTTTTTAAAATTAGATCTGGCTTTACTAATATTACTGTACAACTCTTCTTGAAAACTAATTAACGACTCCATATTTATAAACAATACCAACTATTCAAACAAACAAAATAAAATTCCAATGCAAAATTTTCTAAGACAAAAATTGACAAAATTTTCTAAGTTATTTTAACTTTAAAAAATAGTGAAATCGGGCATAGGTCCCCCGTACCTTCGTTTTTAGCAAAATTATTCTAAGTCCTAAAATTACACTACAAATTTAATATTATTTTAAAGTTAAAGTCCTTAATATTTAAGGTTCAAAATTCCTTGGCAAATCTTCACAATTACTATTCACTCACATCTCACTAAAAGTTAGTTCAATCTTCAAAATAAATAAATGTTGACTCACGACCTCGTAGCTGTAGTTCCAAATCGCTCGTCCAGGTGGCGCCACCTCCTGTGCGCTCACCTCTGCCTGCAGCTGTCCTCCTGCTCCGGGATCCCCTTCAGCGTCACTTCCGCGCTGATGACTGTCGCGCTTTCCAGCCAAAATGCTACTCGTCACGTTTACGATAGCGATCCACTATCCGTTGACGACCGGCAATTTTCCCAAAAAACGCACTATCCAAGTGCTTTGTCGAAAATATCCGACTCCGATGGACCATGTAAAAGGTCAAAGGTCTCGCCTATCTAAATTTCCTGGATACTAATCAATCCTGAGGTTTACAAAAGAAACACCCAAAGTATAAACAAGCGAGCATTTATTAAAACCATTCCCGACCATTATAGGGATTTTACAAATCGCAATGCCTGCGCGTTGTAATTAGGGACAGCGCCATCTCTTGGTGACGCTGCGAACTAATTCGACTAAATGGACTGTACAAACATCGTTGTCGACAGGCAAATATCACACAAAATAGATAAAATTAACTCCAAAAATATTTATCATTCCATGACATATGAAAACCACAGACGTAGAATGCGCGCGTTCATAACCTCAAAATAGAATTTCTACCAAAAGCTACCAAAATGGCGGTGTTCCAGCTAAATTCGTTCCCGCACATTGTTGCCAGCATAAAATGCGGCGCCGTCAGTGAGGGTGAGAGGACGCAGGGCGCCAATTTCACGGGCCACTGGCCCGAAAGGGGCTGATTGGAGCTCGCGATGAAGGAGTGATTATACATAATGTGCACACGTATAGTGGCTGTGAGCTTTTTTTTTCAGTGAAAGTAGGTGGTGGAAATAAATTTTCAAGCCTACGACTTAACCTACTTGGAAATACCTTTCAATTAAATAGCGATATTGATCAAGTCATCATTTTTTATAAAATGCGTATTAGCACCAAATAAATTTCTTTGTTATGTTTGTTATTGTCAGGAAAAGGTTCTTATTAAAGAAAATAGGGACGTAAATTACTCCGATCAGAAACGAACCCAGTACTTTCGGAGCGTCAGGTTTAGGCGCCAATGCGTTACTGAGCCAATCAGCCTTCCTTTCTTGTTTCTGAGACTCAAAGAGGAGCTTAAGCTAGTTACTTTTTATTAAAAGATCAGTGTTTGTACTTAGTTTACTTAAAAATATATTCTGAACTGCATATTTATGCAAATTTACCAATCCCAGCAGTATTTTGTTTTTCTTTATATGCAGTAAACCGGTTCCGTGAATTACCTGAAACAAACAAATTACTATTTAATATGCATGTCTGGTGTTACATTTAAATATAAATTAAAGCAATTTTAATCATTTCTGCGGTTCATGACATACAAATCCCTGCCTCGTGCAACCGGTCTTTGGAATCAGCTTCCTGCTGCAATTTTTCCGAGTGGATATGATTTAGGGACCTTCAAAAAGCGAGCCTATAGATTTCTCAAAGGCCGGCAACGCACCTGTGACTCCCCTGGTGTTGCGGTGTCTATGGGCTGAAGTGATCACTTACCATCAGGTGACCTTCAGGCCCGTTTGCCCCCTCTTCCATAAAAAAAAAAAAAAAAAAAATCCTTATAACTATGTTTCGGACAGTTGTAGAGTTCGCCGAAATGCGTCTTTGGTAACGATATTATGCAACTCTGCCCAAAGAAGTTGCTGGTTTTATAAA
This sequence comes from Conogethes punctiferalis, assembly GCA_031163375.1. Classification (NCBI taxonomy): domain Eukaryota; kingdom Metazoa; phylum Arthropoda; class Insecta; order Lepidoptera; family Crambidae; genus Conogethes; species Conogethes punctiferalis. The sequence goes on from CM062091.1 coordinate 13,964,150, forward strand.
ATGACTTACATTATAACAAAAAGTCTACTTTTTCTCGTGTCAATGGGAATCCATATTATAAAAAACCGGCCAAGTGCGAGTCGGACTCGCGCACGTAGGGTTCCGTACCACTGATTGAATGAAAAAATTAGGTAATTTGATTTATGACGTTTAAAAAAAAACTACTGTCTAGATTTCATTCAAACCAAATTTCGTTAGTAGTTTTTATAGTAATACATATCATATATTTTTTTCAGTTTTATCATGCCCATATTTTAGAAGTTACGGGGGGGGGGACACACATTTTACCACTTTGGAAGAGTCTCTCGCGCAAACTATTCAGTTTAGAAAAAAATGTTGTTAGAAACCTCAACATCATTTTCGAATACCTATCCATAGATACCCCACACGTATAGGTCTGATGAAAAAAAAATTTTTGAGTTTCAGTTCTATGTATGGGGAACCCCAAAAATTTTGGACTTTTTTCTGATTTTATTTTCACATCTTAATGCGGTTTACAGAATACATCTACGTACCAAATTTCAATAATGTATCTCTTATAGTTTCGGAATAAACTGGCTGTGACATACGGACGGACAGACAGACAGACAGACAGACAGACAGACAGACAGACAGACAGACAGACAGACAGACAGACAGACAGACAGACAGACAGACAGACAGACAGACAGACAGACAGACAGACAGACAGACATGACGAATCTATAAGGGTCCCGTTTTTGCCATTTTGGCTACGGAACCCTAAAAACCCATCCAAAACATAGCTACCTGGACACCGCTATCGGTCCCTCATGTAGGTCCCTAATTGTCCCTAAAAATGTACTGTGCATAGTTTTACATCGTTTAGTGTGTGAACCAGAATATCAATCCCTCCAGTGCTCCAGAATAGATCAATTGACCATTATGAAAAAGAAACGAAAACACAAGAAAAAGTCAATATTATTCCAGTGTTTGAAGTCGAATATTCAACGTTCAAATATATTAGAGATCTGGCTACTTTCCAGCGCCCCTACCGGCTTCGTATCGCTAATATTCCATAACAACTACTCATAATATAATGTGACATGACTGGAATTGAATTACACTGTCTCCTGTCGTTATTAATTTGCATAATAAGAGATGTATTTATTATTTAATTGGCATATAAACTATTGCATTCTACCGCAGAGTTTATGTTTCTGGAATCTTGAATGTTTGGTAGGAATTAAACTTTTAATTCTTTAGGTTTTTATTTCCTATTTTCGTTCATCATGAGCCTATTGCAGTCCACTGCTGGACACATACGTCACCAGTTGTTCGCCACTTCGGGCAAGTATCTGAAAGCTTTACCCATAATCGCCACACTGGGCAGGCGGGTTGGCGATCGCAGGGTGTAGCTTTTCGCTCCGGTGATACTGCTGCCCGTCATCGGCCTGTGGTATTTAGCTACGCCTTCTATTGTGATGGCTATACCGCCACCAGTTTGTTGCCAGATCCTCTTTTGTTATTCAGTAGGATGTAGGTACCACAGGCAGTTCCCTAACATTCCAAAAGATTACATTACATCCACATATTATATTGAATTATGTAGTAAACCAACTTGTCAATAGCTCTTTAGTGGAAAACTTATATAATTAATCAAAATTTTATTACAGTAAGTTACGCGATCCGGTCTGGATCTTCAAAGCATCTGCTACACTCCAGACATTATTTTGTAGATTGCTAATTTTCTCCAAGCTTAGTATTTACTTCAGTTAATCTATTTAAATGCTCACTGCACTGGCGACAATTTGCTAGCTCCTTTGAAGTGAGATTTTATCTTGAATTTTAGAGATTTCGCAAGTGAAATAAGATCTTGAGTAAGAGAGAATTTGCACAAATATTTTTTTTTAAAAATCGCTTTTCTCCGCGTCTTGGATTCCGGTTTGGGAAAGCCAGTTGAAAATACGTTGAGAGCATAGACTGCAAATGGACAAAATTTAGAATGGGTACGTTTTGGTGTTTAAATTCGCTAGCAAATTTTGATAGCTAGCAAACATACTCGCGTGAATAAAACAAATATAATATTAAGATCGTTTATTATTAATCGTAACTGCACTATTCTGCACCGGTAATGTTTAAACGGTGCTAATAACTTTAGTAACTTTCGAACACACCTTACCCCTACTTCCAACTATCCTCTTCCCAAATGGTTGTCTGGAAGAGATCGCTGAAAGCGATAAGGCCGTATTATTTGTACGTCGAGTTGTCATTGTACCTAGCTTTAAGTAATCTGTTTGGTGTACAAATAAAGAATATCTATCTATCTACAGCCGAAGTAGTAGGTCGCAGGGTCAATGAATGGTTTCACCTACAACTCGACGACACACGACAACTATTTCAGTGTCACAAGTTTCCTCATATCATTTGTCCAAATGCCTGGACACTCTGTAGGCGGACCAACGGCATTTTATTAATGGCATTCTCGTCTCCGCTTCTGTTGAACGTATAGATACAAATAGCTCTGCGAGATGGACGAGGAAATGACCAGCAATTCTTAAAAACCGCTGTTTTTATGCGTGTTTCCTTCCAGACAATTTCTCACAAGTATTTATTTGGTCTTCTCTTTGATGGTTCTAACTGCCGGTCTATGTAGATTGATATGGATATTTTGTATTTACTAAGAACTGAAACTGGTGTAGAATTGAGAATGGAAAACAAGAAAAAGTGGAGATAATTTTATTGAATGTTCTGATTCTGATATTAATATTATTAAGTTTCAATATTCTCCTCAATGGATGGGGATGTTTTTTGGGCTCGGTTACAAGAAATTATAAACCATCAGACAAAGTGTACCTATTTAGTATCGCCATGTTTTTAATTAAATGATCTTTTTGTAATTTCTATATTCCAGAATCTCTGTTCAGTGACGAATACATAAAACCAGGAGTCATCCAATTTGGAACAGTCATTCTAAAGTTCTAGGACATCCATATTTATAAAGACTTCATTTAAATTTCTAAGTAATGAATTGATACAACATCATCATGTAAAACTATAAACATTCTGGGTAAGCGTTCTCCATCGTAGGCTTCAATATCACTTAACACCAGGTGAATTGTGGCCACACACATAGCGAATAAAAAAACATATTTCAGCATAGCCTTTTATCATTAGAAAATGTTTTGTCAAGATTTTCAACGAACGTGGAATTACCTTTTCATTTCATCAAATACCATAGCGAATGAAAAAAAAACATATTCCAGTATAGCATTTTATCATTAGAAAATGTTTCGTCAAGATTTTCAACGAACGTGGAATTATCTTTTCATTACATCAAATAGCTTCCAATTTTCTGAATCGAATACGTTCTACAAACAATACCAATTTCTTCAATCTCTTTGTTACTGACAGGTAGGTATAGATAGCAAAAGAAACTTTCTCCGAAATGTAGAAGACATGTTCAATTAAACATTTACGATCGAAGGAAAAACAGACGAATGTCGACTAAAACGTTACGTTTAAAAATGGAGAAGCCATCTCAAACGTGGCGGAAAAGTTGGTGATTCCTTAAACGAGCAATTCCCAGTTGCAATTAAAACTCGCTACAGTCAGCGGTGGAATGATGACAGAGAACGATTGGGTTTTTGAGACTTTGCCGAACAGAGAATAATTATAGCAACTTGGGAATTTTCGTCAGTGTCTTGCGGAATATTTGAAATAATCGACTAGTTCGGTGGCTCAATTGATGTGGTCCGGGACAAACATTCGTGTGATGAACATTTGTGTTTGCTCCGTGTCTGGGTGTTTATATTTGTATTTAAGTATTTATTTGTGGTAACTTCGTGGTTCTGATACCCATAGCACGGATCGGAGCAATGTATGTGATGTTGTCTGATATTTATTTAATTCCGCTTGTCCCATATATTTGAATTTAAGTATTTATTTGTGGTAACTTCGTGGTTCTGATACCCATAACACGGATCAGAGCAACGTATGTGATGTTGTCTGATATTTATTTAATTCCGCTTGTCCCGTATTATCGGATGAGCAGGGACATTAATAATGGAGGATCATAATAATATGTAAAAAATTAACGCCAGAAGCTTATGCATATTGTACCAACAATTTAAAAGAAGACATGTTTACGAAACAATATCTCAACACTTAATACCACAGTTAAAATTACTTTCGCGTAAATGTTTGGATCACGCTGATTTATGTGTACTAGCGGAGATAAATAAAAGTAAGTGTCTTTGAGAACGTTTCTAACGTTGATATTCGTATAAATGTAATCTGACTAAATAAACATTTGGTACTTGAAATTTCAAATGCTGAAAGTTTTTTTAGTCAGACTTTTACGTAACAATGTGTACGTATTATGTTAGTAGTTTTTAGCTACAGATTCAATGTAATGTATTCTTTTAAGATGTACCTATTGATAACACAAGAATTGATAATCTGAAAGTATTTATTTACACAATCCAATTACAAACACTCATTCAACCAGAGAGAGTAAAAAAGTAATAATCGGCGGGAACTCGATGACAGCTGTCAGTGTCACCGTTATGTCAAACTTCAACTGTCAACGTTAGTGCGGTGACTTTTGAGCGTGGCGAATAGTGCTGCACCGCAGCGGTTGATTATTCTCCTCTAACACTATGTACATAGATTTAAGACTCAAACACATTCAGGAATCTATTAATTAAGAGTACGTGTACAGGACGTTTGGTACATCGTGTGCCAAATTGAAATCAGTGATTGGGGAGGTTCTTGGCTACCACTTCACGCCCTTTAAAAAAGTCTTGGCCGAACCAATTTTTTTCGGCACTAAAACAAATTTGGGTGAAAATCTACGAAAGTCCACACTTAAATTTCAATAAAAAAAAACTAACATGTTACGAAGAAAAATTAAAATTTCGCAAAATGCCAAGCTGACCGTGTAGTAGAGACTAGACCCATACACGTTCTCATACTATTCAACCACCATACAGGTGTTAACGTAACTGATTTATGTCTCTACAACATTTGTCACATAATATTGGAATGTTATAATATATATCATGAGCTTTCCTACAAGCAAAATTGTATTTTATCGCCTCGCATCAAGGGTCACTATTGGTTTAATGGTCTCGGAGCCCAGTAATTCGAGTGCGAGTTGATGACGTCAGCATTAATAGGTCTGCCGCGGCCTTATATCTTCCCGCAACATCTGTTAATGTCGCAGAGTGCCCGCCACAGTGGAGGGGAAATTACGGTGAGGTCGCATTAGTGGCGTGGCCGAGGCTTGGGATAGACCCAGTTTCCCCCGAAATCTTTCCCCCGATCGGAGGAAATTGGGAATTTCGACGCATCTTCCTCCGAATTAATGACTATTTTGTTCCACGTTACCCCCGCTTATGAAGAATGGAGATGCAACAAAGACGTGTAACTTGTATATGTGGACATAAATGTTGACGGACGGATGATTCACCAATCACGTGGATTAAAATCGACTTAGAGCAAACATCTGGAAGATACACCCATAATCGCCACGCTCGGCACGCGGGTTGGCGATCGTAGGGCGTAACTCCTCGCTCCGGTGACGCTGCTGGTCATCGGCCTGTGATATTTAGCTACGTATTCAATTGTGATGGTTATAACGCCACCAGTCGGTTGCCAGAGCCTCGTTCGTTAATCAGCAGGATGCACCACTGGCAGGTGAGGGTGTCTTGGAGCGGAAAGATAGGTAGCTCCCATACATCCCCCATACATTCAATAATTAGCTAAAGTGAGCTTGAACGCTTTACTGATATTCTATTATGGTGTTACTATAAGGAAAACTTTCTTTTATTGTGACGGTCTCTTACGTACTAAATGACATAGTTATTTGGGCTGTATTGCATTAAGTTTGTGGGAGGAACTGAAGTGTGTCACGTACTTATGTCTATTGTATCAAACGGTGACGGTAACGTAACCTCGCACCGCCAACGAAAAAGAAAAAGCTAAGTAAATACTTTTCTTAATTAGGAAATTTCTGCCTAAATTTAAATTCGAACGAATTATACAGCCGTTCGAAATGCTTTAATTAAATGTTGTAGACATAACTTCGACAAGCTTTTGCAGTAAAACTTTGGCACGCAAAACGATTCCTCACACGAAGTTCGATCAGCTGTTAGGAATTTTAATATTGAGTTCGGTTTAGATCGACGATTATTATTCTTAATCGATACTAAAAGTGAATGTTGAAATAAAGTAGAATCTGAATTAATTACTTTCCTATGATAACATTTTTTTTATTATAGCTTCCCTACGCCTAGGCACGACATAATGGCTTCCCTACGCCTGAAGGAAAGCGAAAGAGAAGCCCAAGACGCTGTGCCAACGGGCAAGTAACTGGTTAGTTACCTGCCAGTTGCCACCGCCATGCTGGCCCAAATCTATCCCCGGCTGCCGATGCAACACTCACCCCACGAGCTCCCTACTTACCGACAGAAACACGACCTGGTCATTTGCCTGCAGTATTCTGTAGGGTGGTACTACCCCGGACGGGCGGCTCAATTCTCTACCTGTCTCATATCTTCGATACCCGTTGCGGTAGTCGCTTAAAGACTAATATCGTCAGGAATTAAGTAGCCTTGTGGTTGAGTGGGCTTAATTAGATAAGAAAGAAAGAGTACACCGATGAGTCTAATTTTCTGAGAAAAACGGTGAAAAGGTCCTATGGCTTCTAACGTCGCTTTATAACAAATAATAAATATATAACCCAAGACATGCCACGCTAGGCCACACAGCGCCATCTAGTCCCAAACTAAGCCAAAGCTTGTACTATGGGTACTAGACAACTGATAAACTTACTTAAATATTGTTTTTTTGTAAAAATATACATATTATACATAGAAAACACCCAGACCAATACAAACAGACATGTTCATGCACACAAATGTTTGTAATGTGTGTAATAACAAGCGAGTTGTGGTCAAGCGCTACCCATTTTCCTTTAAATAAAAAAACCGGCCAAGTGCGAGTCGGACTCGCGCACGTAGGGTTCCGTACCACTGATTGAATGAAAAAATTAGGTAATTTGATTTTTGACGTTTAAAAAAAAACTACTGTCTAGATTTCATTCAAACCAAATTTCGTTAGTAGTTTTTATAGTAATACACATCATATATTTTTTTCAGTTTTATCATGCCCATATTTTAGAAGTTACGGGGGGGGGACACACATTTTACCACTTTGGAAGAGTCTCTCGCGCAAACTATTCAGTTTAGAAAAAAATGTTGTTAGAAACCTCAACATCATTTTCAAATACCTATCCATAGATACCCCACACGTATGGGTTTGATGAAAAAAAAATTTTTGAGTTTCAGTTTCATGTATGGGGAACCCCAAAAATTTTGGATTTTTTTCTGATTTTACTTTAAAATCTTATAGCGGTTAACAGAATACATCTACGTACCAAATTTTAATAACGTAGCTCTTATAGTTTCGGAATAAACTGGCTGTGACATACGGACGGACAGACAGACAGACAGACAGACAGACAGACAGACAGACAGACAGACAGACAGACAGACAGACAGACATGACGAATCTATAAGGGTCCCGTTTTTGCCATTTTGGCTACGGAACCCTAAAAACCAACATATAGGACTTTTTTTTTTTATAGTGGCTCGACATAATGGCTTCCCTACGCCTGATGGAAAGCGAAAGAGAAGCCCAAGTCGCTGTGACAACGGGCAAGTAACTGGTCAGTTACCTGTCAGTTGCCACAGCCATGCCGGCCCAACCCCAACCCCCCACGAGCTCCGGAAACCCTACTCACCGGCAGAAACACGACTCAGAGGTCATTTGACTGCGGTATTCTATAGGGTGGAGGTCCTTCCCCGGACGGGCGGCTCAATTCGAGCGAAGATTCGCTATGCCCTACCTCTCTTAAATACATAAATATGAGAAAATTAAGATAGTATATTGCGGCCATAAATTTAACAAATCTATGGTCGTGACAGCCACATCCCGGCGTGATGTTAGGGGACATATAAATAAAACAGAGAGATATAAATTATACGAGAACCATTCATAATTTCAGCAAGTGTCATCGACCTTTACCTATAAATAAATGTCGCGTTGTCTGTCTGTGCGATCACAGTGTTAATGGCTTTATTATTATACTGCAGCATTCATAAAACTCTTTGTTAATTAATTCTTGGATTATGCAGAAAATGTACATTGATTTTTAAGAATTCATATGTATAAAAAAATAGAAATATTAGACAAACATAACAAGATCCCGGGTGGGGACCGAACCCACGACCCGTGTGATAAACATTAGTGTTCGTTCAGTTATATTTGTATTTAAGTATACGTATATAGTGTCACGTTCGTTGTTCTGATGTTCTGATACCCATAACAGCAAGCTACTACTTCGATATCGGTGCAATGTAAAAGTTGTATGCTATCTGAAGCAGCTGAACCTTTATGTTTATGTTATGTACGATCATCATCACCCTTAAGCCGTTCACTGCTGGACATAGGCTTCTCCCAATGACATTAATCATTTAAGGGGAATTTTCTTTAGCCAACACGCTTGGTAGGCGTATAAGTGACCGCGATAGGTTTTATAGTATGTACCCAGGAAAACGCTGCTGTCTCTTTCCTGATTAGACGTCTTTTACGACACCCACGGGCTAACTTTAAGTATAAAATAAAGTAAACTTGCGTCAATAATTCAATCTATTTTAACTTTTGATATTAAAGAGTTGAGCTCAACGAAATATGCACTTTGCGCGGCCCGGCCGACAGCAGCGCTGAATACGGTGCAGGGTCCGCAAAGGGAATGCCTGAACAGACTACGAGCACTGTAGCTTGTATGCACGTCGTGCTGTTTTATTCTCAATAGTAATTTGACTGATATAAATGGAAATTACAAAAAAAATACGTTTAGACACTACAACACAACAATAATAACTTATAGACGTATCTACATTTCAACTGGAACATAAAAATGAGAAAAACAAAACAATGCTATGCAAAAAGCAAGCGGAGTTGTGATGTCCAATGTAATGTCGGTAAAAACTAAATATTATGATTACATATTTTCTTTTTTTTGGTATTCTTTTTTAAACATACATTTTTGAACGAACGCATAAAATATTTGACAACCAACATCTCATCATCTCGTTTAGATAAAAGAGGAGAGTTTAGATAAAAGCGCAAGGGTGAGGTTGACCGGTTGGAATTGTTTCATTTCTGCTTCAAAGATTTCTGTTTTAATAAATTGGTTAACACACAACACAACGGCATAATGAGTAACGGAATCAAGTATAGTTTAGCAGGTACTATGACATTGAAATAAATATGTCACCGTAATATTCTATCAAAATCTACCGAAAAATAATAATTTAATAAATAAATAATAATAAATATCAGACAACATCACATACATTGTTCTTATCCCAAAGTAAGTAGCTTAAGCACTTGTGTTATGGGTATCAGAACAACGAAGGTACCACGAATAAATACTTAAATACAAATTATAAACACCCAGACACGGAACAAACACAAGTGTTCATCACACGAATGTTTGTCCCGGGTGGGAATCGAACCCACGACCCTTGGTTCAGAAGGCAGGGGTCACTACCGATTGAGCCACCGAGCCAGTCGAATTAAGATATAATTAAAATGTAAGATAAGCATTATGTTACAGTTCACAACCGTTCGACAGGTAACAATCTCGCAAGACGGATAACCAAACGGTATTTACAATTTTACGGTGACAGATACATACGCTATACTACTAACATTTTTTTCATACAGCTTTAACAACATCACAATTGTCACGACAAACAAATTCACAATCGAGCGATCAAAGCAGAAACAATATGAGCAGCCCACTGCCACGAGCAGCGTTCGACTAAATAAATATTTAAGCAGGGCCGATACACTAACATAATATGAAAAGGAAAATGTCATACATTTTTCTGTATACATATTGTTAGGAATGGTTGTTTGTTTCAGCTAGAGGTTGGTTAAATGTAGATAGCTCGGTTCAGTACTAATGCACGCAAGTAGGTGAATGTAAATATAAACATTTATGTGCATGAACAAAATGAACATGTCTGTTTGTATTGGTCTAGGGCTCTAGGTGTTTGTGTACAATATGTATTTAATTTATTGACAAAAAATAAGAATCTAAGTAAGTTTATCAGTTATCTAGTACTGATAGTACAAGCTTCTAAGCTATAATTGCCATTGATACGAAAAGAAGAAGAAGTACAAGCTTAGGCTTAGTTTGGGGCAGTGTAGCCCAGCGTGGCATGTCTTGGGTTATTTATTTATTATAGTTAGTTAGTTAAAATGGTTGTTTTTGTGCATGTCGACGTCTAACCGTTTGGGCTTCAAACCCTCTTACAAAATATCAACAATAGAACAGACTAGGTATTTACAAAACATTAGCACTGGCCTTTAGTAGATACTAACTAGAAGATACCAACACTATTACTTGTCATCTTGATAATAGCGACGCGAAACACAATAGCTGTAGCACATAAAGGATTCACTCAGCCTAGCCAGGTGAAACATTATCATATGGATGAGATACAATTTTTCCTCGAGTCAGAAAAAGGCGATACAAATATGTATCAATCTGTTGTGCCTAGGGACTGAATGAATATGTACCCTGTCACTTGATAACGGCGATATGTGATAGGTGACTCGCTAGCATATTGGATTTAGAAAGGATTTGCACAACTTAATCCAGCTACGAGTAGAATACATTTTCATATGAAGACGAGTTCAATAATAAGACTTTAAACTTTCGTGTTTCATGACAATTAAAACTAATTTACTTGATAATTTAAAAAGCGCGGTTTTGTGACTACGATCGTAGCAACACAATCAAAACGAAATAAACACTCGTATAATAAATTGCGCGCATGAGTCTCAAAGTCATGAGTGTCTCATGACTTTTATGTGTACGAGTTTCGATGAAATCTGCAAGCCTGTGATGAAATCTAAGGTTCAGACATCAGTCTACCTGGAATAGACCAGCGTGATTGACCTATTTTAGGGCAATTTTATGGTAGGCTCGAGATCCACATTTGGCAACAAAAATTGTAATTTTTTTTTTTATAATAGCTCGACATAATGGCTTCCCTACGCCTGATGGAAAGCGAAAGAGAAGCCCAAATCGCTGTGACAACTGGCAAGTAACTGGTTAGTAACCTGTCAGTTGCCACTGTCATGCCGGCCCAACCCTACCCCCCACGAGTTCCGGAGACCCTACTCACCAGCAGAAACACGACCCGGAGGTCATTTGGCTGCGGTATTCTATAGGGTGGAGGTCCTTCCCCGGACGGGTGGCTCAATTCGAGCCGAATGAGCCGCCCGTTCAAATTACGAGTTTCTTGCCGGTTCTTCTAGATAGAAGCTACTTACGCCCCGAATCTGGCGCGCAGGTAGACTAAAATAAACATATGTTGAATTGGAATTCGAATAACCAAAGGTTGTGAACGCAGAAGTAAGTATACTATCAATATCAAACGTTTTTCCATATTTATTGAAGCACATTTAAATTCCGCAATACATCCATACAAACACAAGCTTTGCCGCACAAAATCGTGCCATGCAAAAATAAATGGGACGTATTCAATTGGTTGGAGCATCAATATTTTTTCAATTCCGACGCAGTTACTCGAGTGCTTATTGAAATTCTATACACGTATTAAAATTCATAGCGCCGAAGCGACGATTCAATTTTACTTTTCACTTCGGATCTAAGTGTTTTTCCATTAAAATGTAAACAACAAACAACTTTACATATATTGATTCGATTCGAAAAAGGTAATATAGGTTTGGTAAAGGAACAAGACTGAGTAAGGTTTGGAATTTATTAATTATGAATTAAGAAAAAATTACAGCAAAATATTACGTACGTTAAAAACGTTTCTTAAAACTAGAGTTCTCCCTGTGACTACGATCTTTGTAACAAGGCCGAAATGCCCTATACATTATGCCCGTTAAATCTCGAACGCTACATGAATGTTTATAATTAAAAACTTATAATTTCCACTCGCATTTCGACACAAAGTATGTAATGTAATCGATGTTTACGTGGTTGCTAAGTTGATCGCATCGATTCATTTGACATCGATAAAAACGTAATCACAACCACAATGGATTTACACAATCCGTCAGATGTTATAAATTCGCGCGTTGTTCCCAGCTCACAATACAGACAGCGTTTCGCAATAAGACGCTCCAACCGAAGATTCAGAGAGGTGTTAGCTGCCAAGAAATCTTTGAATTAGCACACGGATAGAACCAAGGATTTACACACCTTATCGTCTCTGATATAATATACGAATTTAATACACAACGCGAGACACGCGTGTAAAACGGTGCGTTGGACAGATTTCGGCATATTTAATGTGACAATTATACGTATTAATGAGCGTGGCGGTTTTAACGGAAATCGTTTAGATACCGAATTAAACCGAAAATTAGGTCAGCGATAGATTGGTTCAATGAAACAGTTTTAACATGAAAATAATATTGGCTTCTCTTTAATTTGAAAAACCGGCCAAGTGCGAGTAAAACTAGCGCACGAAGGGTCCCGTACCATTATCTATTTAACATCACGTTTGATGTATGGGAGCCCCCTTAAATATATTTATTTTAATATACTTTTAGTATTTGGTGTTATAGCCGCAACAGAAACACATAATCTGTAAAAATGTCAATTCTGTACTTATCACGGTCCTTGAGATAGCCTGGTGACATACAGACAGCGAAGTCTTTTAATAGGATCCCGTTTTTAGCCTCTGGGTACGGAACCCTAAAATCAGGTATGTGACTGTCATTTTGACAAGCCCGGTGACTCATTTGTGATCTCTGCCTTCTGAACCGTGTGTCGTGGGTTTGTGTACGATCCAGGACAAACAATCGTGTGATGAACATTTTGCACCTCATCTCATCCCTTGTGTGTTGTCATTGGGGGAGACCCAAGTCCAGCAGACGACATTTGCAGGCTGATGATGATGATAATGATGATGATTTTTTTTAGGTACAATATGTTTGTGGGACCTTCGTTGTTCTGACACTAGTGATACCCATAACACAGGTTTTCAAAATACTTACTTTGGGATCTATGTATCGGTATAGAGCTAACATATTTTTACAAATGAATAACCCAATGCTACAAAAGATTAAAGTAAGGTATATAATCCCTACTAATATAATATTATAAATGCGAAAGTAGCTCTGTCTGTCTGTCTGTTACGCTTTCCCGCTTAAACCTCTCAACCGATTTTGATGAAATTTGGCACAGACCATCTTTAGACCCTGAGAAAGGTCATAGGCTACCTTCTATTACAAAAAAGGGATGAAGAAACACTTCTGTGACACACCTAGATAAACGCGGGCGAAGCCGCGGGTACAGCTAGTATACGTATAATTCTGGCTTGTTTGTACAGCGATTTTTTTATGATTACATAAACCAAACAGTTATCTTACTTTAATGAAACGTATAATGAAACTGAACCCAAATTCACTACTCCCTAGAGATGCGACTTCAAGCTTTACCGACCGAAAGTCTTGAATAATGTTTTGAAGCAACCCTTCAATTTCGGTAAGGTTTGCCCTGAGGTAAAACGGCAATAAAAGTAAACCTTACCACTAGCAACCGTTGATGTTTATAGAGAGTTTCGTTTTAAGACCCCTATAATTTATGCATCGGAGTACCCTTAAGCCCTTAACAATTAAGACGCTGTTTGTTTGAGCGAATAGTATCTAGAGGATTGTAAAAATATACGGCCTGTTCTTAGGGCACGTTTAAGGGACGCGGAGCGAACTGTTCTAAGCGAACTCTTCTCCCAAAGAAGAAATGGAAGATCTAATATTAATAATAACCCAAGACATGCCACGCTGGGCCACACAGCGCCACCTAGCCCCAAACTAAGCCGAAGCTTGTACTATGGGTACTAGACAACTGATAAACTTACTTAGATACATTTTTTCAGAAATAAATATCTAATATACATAGAAAACACCCAGACCAATACAAACAGACATGTTCATGAACACAAATGTTTGTACTGTGCGGGAATCGAACCCCCAACCCTTGGCTCAGAGGACAGAGGTCACTACCAAATGAGCCACCGAGTCTGTCGAGATATATTTATCAAATTGATGATGATGATGAGGTGATCTCAAGGACTTTCTTCCTTCTTCGCCAAAATAATATTAATTACCAGCTCGAGACAATTTCAGAATAGAAACGACACATTCTGCATACTTCTTAACAAGAAGATTTAAACGTCCAACGCCCAAAAGTGGTATGTAGCTGACTGCCAGTTTACAAATACCGTTTTCATTGCAAATATCTAACCGTCCTTACATTACATAGGTCTGTACTGAATAGGGAATATGCATGACTTTTTTTTATGGATTTATTGAGATCTTTTGTCTTCCAGATACATAAATATCGAAGAATTTTTAAACTATCTTTTCTATTAAGCGACTTATAAAGCGTTAAAGTTATTGATTAGACAGAGAGATCCGATGCGGTAGTTGACGTCACGTACCGTAAGCGCCGTACTAACTCCATAGAAAAATCTGTTTCGCGAGAGAGAGACGGATATATTCACTTTCAATGACTGTATCTCGCCCATTTTTCAACCAATTTTGATTTTGTTTTCACTGTTCGTAGTAGATTTTGATCTATTTTACGATAAATTAGTAAATACCTGAAACTATTTTTCATGCATATTCCCTATTCCCCTGCAGCAATGGAATCTCCAAAGTGTCTTATATAGCAATGTTAGTTTAATTAATACTATTTTGATTGGCTCGATGGCTCATTTGTTAGTGACCTCTATCTTCTGAACCAAGGGTCGGGTTCGATCCCCGCACAGTACAAACCTTTGTGTGCATGAACATGTCTGTATTGGTCTGGGAGTATTCTATGTATAATATGGATTATTTTACAAAAAAAAAGTATCTAAGTAAGTTTACCTATCACTTATCTAGTACCCATAGTACAAGCCTCAGCTTAGTTTGAGGCTAGATGGCGCTGTGTGGCCCAGCGTAGCGTGTCTTGGTTTATTTATTTATTTATAATTTCGTATATACATCCACATATACAGTTACCAAAGTTGTCAAAATCTTCAAGATTAGCAGCCTTGCCACTGTGGACTTCTAGTTTGACAATAATGAATAAAAAAAACTTTATACCAATTCATTATTCATGGCTGAAAACCTTGCTGACAACTGATCTCATTTCACTTTACTACAATAAGTATCTTAAACGTTCTCTCACTCACAAACACTTAAGCGCGATTACATTCATTCGAGCGTGCCAAGTTAACGTAAAAGATTTATCGCCTTTTGTTTGGTTCGTCTATACGCTCGTGTCTTTGATGTTCGGATCAAAGTAGTTGACATGTCATGACAAGTCACAGTTAAGTCAAAGGGCGTTAAGTTAAGGGCGACGTACGTAAAAGTCTTGTATACGTATAACTGTTCTTTTCTAGTAGTAAAGCTTAAGTAAATTGGGGATAGTTAGGAGTTTAAAAGGTCATGTTTTATGTCGAAAACTGTAGTGGTTCAGATGATCAATGAAATAAATAATCTTCGAGTGTGCATGGGGTGTGGGGAAAAGGACATCCTAATGGGTCCCCTCGCCTAACGGAAAACAAACGAAAAGCCCAAGTCGCCGTAGCAGCGGACAAGACGGATCAATTTCTTGTCAGTAGCTGTTATGCTGTCAAATAACATCAATTAATTATCAGCTGACAAACATCTTGACATAGGCCTTCCTAAATTACAATTGTCATATGGGGGGATTTGCCTTAATCACTACGTTTAGAAGGCAGGATAATGACCATAGTAGGTTTTATTTGAACCCGGTTCCGGATAGTTCCTTAGTCGTTTGCTACGTCACCCACGGGATGACGTAGAAAACGACTAAGTCCGGACGATAGAAAGAAGAAAACACATGTGCCCGTCATCAATTCCACCAAAGGAATTTCTGAACTTATTCATTCGCTACAGCATATTTTCTAAGTGGAACTGTGATACCACAGACTGGGTTATTCAATTAGGAATCCAAGCAAGAGCATCGATCTACAAACAAGACCCGCTATCCTCTTTGCTTCCGAGTACTTTGATTGACGACCTGTTGAGCGCCAGACCTTGGGAACGTTTTATCGAGCTAGTGTTCCGACAACTATAACTATGTTGTTCGTCTTTTTAACAATTAAAGTTTCATGGGCTGAGCACGCTAGATTTACCCTAAAATTTTATGTTATTTGATATTTGGCTGTTTCTATGTAGAGTATTATGCGATTATTACACTGCATCGAACTCATTATACTCATATATTCTATAGAAATGCACCTGCAGGTTTTATAGTGGCTGCTAAAACCTGTAGGTTCGTTTTCTACCTATAGACCAAGGATCTGTCGCTGACCTAAAGTCTGGAGGAACTTTACAGATCTCGGTTGTTCCTATGACACGGACAATCTTGAACTACGGAAGATTATATCTTCGGGGAACAAAACTCTGGCAAAGACTTCCAATTAATTTCAAACCGGTACTTAGCCGATCCATCCCAAAGATAGATAGATAGATATTCTTTATTGCGCACCATACAATTGACTTAAAAACTAGGTATTACAGACACTTGTTGCACAATTTAGGCGGCCTTATCGCTATAAGCGATCTCTTCCAGACAACCTTAGGGTAGAGGATAGGTGAAAAATAAAGGGTGGGGTGAGCTATCAACAGAAACGGAATTGATGCTAGCTAATAAATATAAATACATGAATACATACATAATAATACATAATCTTAATCTTAACTAATATTATAAAGCTGAAGAGTTTGTTTGAACGCGCTAATCTCAGGAACTACTGGTCCGAATTGAAAAATTCTTTTTGTGTTGAATAGACCATTTATCGAGGAAGGCTTTAGGCTATATAACATCATGTTGCAACGATAAGGAGCGAAGAAATAATGGAAAATGTAAAAAAAAAACGGGGAAAAAATAACTATGCCACGCGGACGAAGTCGCGAGCACAGCTAGTAAATAATACATACATAACTAATATCCAAAGGTGCGAACTATTCTCTCTTTCAGTATGTGACTCTCTGCAGCCTCTTTGCAGATAAGCACAACACAATCGAGTGCAGGAGTGCACAGAAGCGTGATGTGGCGCAAAATCCGCAGCTTCCGTTATAGCGAGTGACAGGTCCTCGTGGCCGCAGCTGGCCGGGACGCGGACGAATGTGCGGTCTGTATGTAAGCCGTTTGTTTGTTCTGAAGCTTTGCGCATTTACGGAACGACGGACTCATATGAAATTTCGTACGGGAACTAATGGTATGACCGTAGAGAAACGTAGCGCAGGTAAATAGTATAATGGACGTTTACTTTACAGAGAGTGACTTCAAGGTATTTCTTTTCTAAATGACTACTGTTGATGATAAAATCAGATAAAATATAAAAGGTGAAAATACAAACGCCAATTTTTACGATGACAACTAATTTATTCTTTTTACAAACAAAACATCAAATAAGTCGGCAACAACTACGATGATAGTCAACGCGGCATTGTCGTCATCACCTGACCGTTTCATTATCGTCATCACATTTTTTCACCGGAGAAATGCCTAAAACTCCGGTTCTTCCGTCATGCGCCTGTGGAGACGCTGCCAAGGAGCATGCAGCCTTCTGCCAGTAAGTGATTACCAAATGAGCCATCGAGCCAAGCGATCTATTTAGTTAGTTATTTGAATCCATTTCTACCTATGCTATGCTACGGTGGATATCAAACGAATCCATAGCAACGCAGCATACCACATCTCTGGCAGAAAAGCACCCTCAATCATGCAGTTCACTTCACGACTTCATCCGGACAAACAACAACAAGAGCCGGACAATAAGTCGACCGGACGAATTATTATCAGCAATAGCAACTCCAAGTTTGGAATTAACCATCTTTGTTCCAAACTTCACTTTAGCGAATTTGTTTTTGGTTTAACTGTTTAAACTTTGATCCGCAATGTACATTAATTAGAGAATAGATAGCCCTTGTTGTTGAACTTTGGCCGATATAAAGGTTATTTGCATGGACTTTTTATTAATTCTGGTCGATGTTACTTTCAAACATTTCTTTGCGCAGGTTTGTTCACTTGAGTTTCGATGGCACTTTTGCTTCAGAGCCTAAGGACCCATCCTTTAGCTGCTAAAAAGTATTTTAAATGTAATTTCGGTTGGGGGTAGCTGGCGACCCAGCATAGCGGTGGCAACTGAGTAACTGACTTAGTTACATGTCCGTAGCCGCTGAAAAAAGGCATGGAAATAAATGCTCGTAGCTGTGTTAATACTACAAAATCATACGAAATCAATTAAAAACAATCGCTATGGAACATAATATTAGATATTAATAATATTTTGTAAGCCATAATATTTCAGGCAGACACAAATCTAATACCAAACACAAAAGCTTCCAGACTTCAGGTGCTCAATTGAGCAGACATAGCTTTAAGCTCTCGTCCCTGTCGAGTGGCGTTCTTAAATGACAGAGGGCAGACCTCACTCATGATGTGAGCGAAGAAAATTGGAGTAGGATACCATACCGCAAAACACTTCAGTGTCAAAAGTGACACAAAAAGCGAAACAGCGGCCTCAAATGATTCACAGCGATAATGCAGAACAATTCATTTTTAAAAATAGAATGCCGCGAAAACGAAAATGACCGGCCTCAAACGTAACACAGCTGAAAAAAAAAACAAAAGTACACTCATTCAAACCGCCCCGTTTCTCTAGATTCAAAAGTGGAACGCGCGGAGAGGCGAGGGGGTGTTGCGTGCCAGTTCTCGGCACAATCGTACCGAGATGAAAACCATCGATAGAGCGCACCGAGTCGGAAGTTTTATTCGATTCAAACGAGATTTCGACAGAAACTTTGCGAATACGTAAATGAATGACGCCCGGGATTGTCGCTAAGCCTTGTTTCGGCCGTAACCGCAAAGTAGATGTTTAAAGCTGATAAAACTTCAGCACTCCTGATCAGGACGACAGATTACTAGTAATTTATTCATGGAATTTTTCACGACGCAGCCATTTTGTTACATTCTATACATTTTGTGTTACAGACAGTGTAACTGTACCTAATATTTGGCATCCATAACTATGTATGTACCTATCGTAATTTGAATTAACTAGTGTAAAAAGAAACATAAAAGCTATTTCACATAAAGAAACATCCGAGGAAATATCAAACGGTAGATTCAACAGGTAAAAGATTACATGCTTTACATTCACGACACAATTTATTGTGTGTATTTCGTATCAGCGAATAGTCTAATTACTGTGCCAATAGGCACTTAGACTATAAACAAAGATATAATTATTTAGAAAGATCAGAAGAAAAAAGTTAAGAATAACAAAATATGTGAAGTACTAATAGAAAGTATATTGTCACGCGAACGAATTCGGCTTATTGTGGTTTGATTCACGATCTTAATTCATTATTAATAAATGTGCGGTCTATAAAATATTTAAATAAGCTACAAGTAACAATTACAAAGTAATGTTTTCGTGTCCTTGTTGTTATCAAGCAAATTGATAACAAAAGAATAACAATCGAATCACTTTAATCTATGTTGAAACATTTTCCGAATTCGTTAACATTTTTATTAGCCACAAAGTGCGGTTTACACGTGTTGCGCGGCGATTTGAACCGAGAAATTGATCAAGTTAAAAATGAACAACGAAAAAGTGATGTAAATCAGGCTCTCAGGAAAATTGTCGGCGAGTTCCTTTTGTGTTCAAACGATTTAACATTGCTGGTTCACTATCTACACTAATATTATAAAGAGGAAAACTTTGTTTGTTTGGTTGTCTACACTTCTACACTAATATTATAAAGAGGAAAACTTTGTTTGTTTGGTTGTAATGAATAGGCTCAAAAACTACTGGACCGTTTTTAAAAATTCTTTCACCATTCGAAAGCTACATTATCCACGAGTAACATAGGCACAATTTTATTTTGGAAAAAAAAACTTTACGCGGACGAAGTCGCGAGCGGAAAGCTAGTTTTTAATAAAGATTCTTACGATACGCCACGAGGTAAATAGAGTACTTACCTAAAGCTTGAGGTATAAGGTAGCTTACTTGATAATATCTTGAATAAAATATTCACCAGTTTATAAAGTTCGTCGTATTTACATTGTTATTAAGGTTTCAAGGCTAGGAGTGGGTAATGTTATAGATTATAACGTCGTCGTTCATTTGAAACGTTATAAGATAACGCTTTGTCATTGTCGAATCATCATCATCATCAAGACGTCCACTGCTGAACATAGACCAAAGACAATTGTCATTATTTATTATGGGGGATTTACCTTAGTCGCCTCGCCTTAGCAGGTGGGTTGGTGACCGCAGTAGGTTTTATTTGTACCTAGATAACCGCTGCTGCTCGTTTCGGCTCGCTCGATATTTCTTGGATGATATGGGGTGGTCCTATTTTACTCGTAAATCTGGAAACTAGGCGGACCTAATTCAGTCAGGAGGGTATTATTATTCTTAATTAAGATAAATGTATGTTTCATTGAATTTTAATTTAAAACTAAAATGTTTTGGGGGACCGCTGAGATGATCAATGTTTATATGTAATCATAACTTGTTAACTGTCGTAGTCCCGAGAACTTCGCGAGTTTGACCCAATTTATTCCAGTGTTATAATAACACACATAGTGTTGAACTGTCGATTTTATTTCTTAATGTTAATGTAACTTAATGTAATCTTCAAAAGATTTCTTTATTAATATACTAGCTGCGTCCCGCGGTGTTAGCCGCGGTTTCTCGTTGCGGTTATTCCAATTTTTGTCGCCGTAAGAACCATCCTTGGATTTCAACGAACATTTTTAAAATTAGCCAAATTGGTCCAGGCGTTGTTGAGTTATGCGCTTACCAAAACATTTTGCGATTCGTTTTTATATTATAGATCTACAGCACTTTCTACCCCTTTTCGTTGACATATGTATCATATTTTGTCAGAAACAAAATAAAATAATTCAAACTATAAAGAAAAGGCAGGAAAAGAAGTTTCAAAATCCATGTACAAAAAGTTAACTTGAACTAAACAAGTTCACATAAACTCCGCAGTATATTTAGTTACACGCTCCAAGACACCGTCAATCCACGACGCGACAAACAAAAAAGAAAAAAAAAAGAAAATAAAACCTTTTTTATTTATCAAAATTGCGAATAAAGCACCGTTCGGTTGTGTGTCGGCCGTCAAATTTGTCGTCATAGCGAGTGACGCGGGTCGCGCCACCTCGCGGCGTGAGGCCGAGGCACCGCCCCGGGACTAAATTGGCCACCGTCTTTGTTAAATTCTTTATCCGTTTGATGTTTTTTTGTTTTTCATTTTGGTACTTTCATTAGGAAAACCAAATACATTAATAAAAACATTGGAATACTTGACTTACAAGTTGGGATCAACAGCTTAAAGTAAAGTAAGGAAGCTGCTTTTTGATGTGTCTAAATAAATTGGTACGTCTTTTAAGGCTTTGACTGCCGAGAAACTAAGACACAAGAAAAAAGTTATTGTTTGCCGGTCACTGGTGACTAATGCCAGCCGTTGATAGAGCTACGAAGACACTAAAATACATAATTCACCCAAATCTCAACCTGACAATTGTTGTTTTGTTTGTGGATCTCATAGTATACCAAGTCATTGTATTAGAAATGAGTTTTAAAACAGATATTTTAAAACTAGAGTAACTAAACAGTGGTATGTAGTAGTTTACGTATGAATAGATACTAATTTGTATATAAAAACGGGCTGATGATGATGATGAAGACGATATAAGAATTAACATAACATATGACTATTGAAAACCTTAATACCAATATGTGCTTCCAAGTCACAATCATACTAATGTTACACGTGCTTTTATTTGCAATATCCTTCTCTAGTTGTTTGTTAAACGAATTAAACTATTTAAGACATTCGCAAAATGCTCTTTATCCCGGAAAAATAAAATGTTCCTCAGGGACGCGCGATATACACCACCAAAGTAATCCGCGGTAGCGAGACCTAACGCGGAAGCGAATGAAAAATAATATTGACTCCCATTCATTGGAGTAGGTGTGTCGAACGTCAAATATAACGTCCTCCAACTGATGTGGGTCAGCGGAGTGTCAATACAGCGCTGCGTGTTCATTTGTCGAATTATTTGACGTCGTTCGAAATTGGAATCATTTCGATATTTGAAATTTATACATAAGTATATAATATGTACTTTTTTTATTGTAAACAAGCTTTTGGTATGTACTTTTTTATTTTTATTCTCTGCCATCATGAAACCTGCCAGTCTACTCCGGCCACAAGGTAAAGTTATGAAGTATTCGGGATATCTTCGAGGTTATGGTTTAAGAACTCTAATACTCATAGGAACTATAGTACATGTTCACTTAGAATAAGTTCCATTGAATAATTATTCGACAAAAAATAATACTGACAAGCGAAGCTAAAATAATACTAAGTTTGTACTTCTATGAATTAAATAAGTAATATTAAAAAAAATCAATTGTCTAGCCAATTAGAAGTTGTCTTTCCTCCCATAATCCATAGCCAAGTTCGCGTCACGTCAACCGCAGATGGTCTGACGTCTGTATTAAACTTGCGCGGTCCCATCAAAGTCGGGGACGACCCGAGTTGTAAAAAGCGCGAGCCCGCCGCGGCGCTCACTACAAAGGGGCAAGTTTAGCAAGTAAATACCTATTGGACAAGTTAGTGACAGGGGTGAACTTGGCTGAGGGAAAAGGGTATGACTTTTTTCTTTAAAAAAAATGTGTGTATTGATATAAAATACCCACATTTTAAGAGATGCATAACAAATCTTCTCGAATTGAGCCGCCTGTCCGGGGAAGGACCTCCACCCTATAGAATACCGCAGCCAAATGCTTTCGGGTCGTGTTTCTGCTGGTGAGTAGGGTTTCCGGAGCTCGTGGGGGGGTGATAGGTTGGGCCGGCATGGCGATGGCAACTGACACGTAACTGACCAGTTACTTGCCCGTTGTCACAGCGACGTGGGCTTCTCTTTCGCTTTCCATCAGGCGTAGGTAAGCCATTACGTCGAGCTACTATAAAAAAAAATCAGCTATACTTTTGCTCCGTGAGTAGGTAATATGGGGTGCAGACCAAAAGCTAAGTTGACCTCCGGGTCGCCGCTTCTGGAGCTCGTGGAGCGAATGCTACTTCGGCAACACGTGTGATATCCCCTAGTGCTCCACGCTGCGGCTGCGGTAACCCTAACATCAGGTGGCATAAAAAAAGGTTCAGCTTGGCTCGCATAGCTGATGCAGTTTTCCGACCTTGTGTGCAGATTGTGCACTATCGAACTAACTGCTGATATATCAGCTAACTAAAATATGCGCGGCAAAATTAGTTTGAGTATGCCAATGCGCAGATACACGAAATCAAGCCTCAGAGTGCGACTCTGACTAGAATTTATATAGACAACCGCGTCTAAAGACAAAATGTGTTTTCTATTCGCAACTTTATCCTCGTTACAAGTTGGCATATTTTTCTTGGCGGCGAAACTTCTGGGCGTCCTAAGTTTTCGGCTCGTTGAAATATCTCGTCTCGTCTCCGATTCTTACTCGTTCGTCGTCATGAAAGCCGCGACGTTTACTGACGAGAGTTCGAAATTGTTTGGGGAAATGTGGAAATATTGTGACCGAAATCAGACCACAACAACTAAAGAGTAAGTAAAGATAGAACTTTCAAGAGTGTACGCAAGCACAGATGCACTGTCTATTCCTTGCTTCCAATTACCAATGTGGCGATAGTACCACATGACCGAAGAGGCAGAATCACAGTCACGACTGGCTCGATGGCTCATTTGGTAGTGACCTCTGCCTTCTGAACAAGGGTCATGGGTTCGATTCCCGCACAGTACATTAGTGTAAATGAACTTGTCTGTTTGTATTGGTCTGGCTGTTTTCTATGTATGTATAATATTGGTCTACTAAGATCCCGCCATACAATGACCTTTACCGAGTAGTGCAGTCAATGAAGCGAAAAATACGGGCTAACCTCCGAATTTTTTTACTGTGATCCGATTTGCATGAAATTTTGGAATTAGGCTCATCTTACCATTAACTTCAAAAGTGAAAATGATTTGAACTCCGCCACCACCATGGGGGTGGTTGCCACCCCTTCTCGGGGGTCAATGGTTGTTTTTTCAAAATAACCTCGGATACCGATTGAAGATCTAATTTTAAGCAAAAAAGTTTCTATAAAGTTTCTCGAAAAATCTAATACTTTTCAAGTTATTGGCAATTGAAAATTCGCAAATTTTTCACGATTTTCATCAGTTTTTTTCAAATATCTCCAAAAATATACGTTTTATCGAAAATTTTATAAGGAACGAAACTGTAGCAGGTAAAAAAATGAGCAATTTGGTTATTTACAAAGTATTCTAAGTGCAATATTAAGCTAGATATTAAAGATCAAAGCCGTTTTTTATTTTATCTGAAATTTCATCGATGTAGTCAATGCCATCTAGCAGCGAGCAAATGCATTTTATGCTTTCTAATCGAAAAGGGTTTTGTAGTGCTTGAAATAAGCTTTAAAATGAGCTTTATCAAAAGTCTTTTGCACGTAAAATAAGTGAGCTATATTGCAAATAAGCGGAGCATCGAATGTTTTTTCTTTTCAATCAATGGGTTTAAATAAGTGCCATTTCCACCAAAACTAAAATTAATCATATTCCGCCTAGAATTAACTTTATTATGAAGAGTTTTATAGATTGTATTAGTTTGGCTGCTTTAGGACACATAGTTTTCAAAAAAGTCACGATTAAGGGAGGCTGTGATTGCGCTGCCACGCGCTCTTTAAACAATCATATCTCCGTCAATTTTTATTTGATAGAAAAAACAAAAAAACCAAATTGTTTGTCAGAAAAATACCTAAATTTTTTATCCCTACACTTTTATACGTATCTGTCGTCATTTTTGAGATATTATTAAAAAGGGGTGGGATTTTTAAAAATTTGAAATTCTCGATTTTTTTTCAATCGTGACTTTTTTGAAAACTATGTGTCCTAAAGCAGCCAAACTAATACAATCTATAAAACTCTTCATAATAAAGTTAATTCTAGGCGGAATATGATTAATTTTAGTTTTGGTGGAAATGGCACTTATTTAAACCCATTGATTGAAAAGAAAAAACATTCGATGCTCCGCTTATTTGCAATATAGCTCACTTATTTTACGTGCAAAAGACTTTTGATAAAGCTCATTTTAAAGCTTATTTCAAGCACTACAAAACCCTTTTCGATTAGAAAGCATAAAATGCATTTGCTCGCTGCTAGATGGCATTGACTACATCGATGAAATTTCAGATAAAATAAAAAACGGCTTTGATCTTTAATATCTAGCTTAATATTGCACTTAGAATACTTTGTAAATAACCAAATTGTTCATTTTTGTACCTGCTACAGTTTCGTTCCTTATAAAATTTTCGATAAAACGTATATTTTTGGAGATATTTGAAAAAAACTGATAAAAATCGTGAAAAATTTGCGAATTTTCAATTGCCAATAACTTGAAAAGTATTAGATTTTTCGAGAAACTTTATAGAAACTTTTTTGCTTAAAATTAGATCTTCAATCGATATCCGAGGTTATTTTGAAAAAACAACCATTGACCCCCGAGAAGGGGTGGCAACCACCCCCATGGTGGTGGCGGAGTTCAAATCATTTTCACTTTTGAAGTTAATGGTAAGATGAACCTAATCCCAAAATTGTATGCAATTCGGTTCACAGTAAAAAAATTCGGACCTATAATGCTTCATTGACTGCACTAGAGACGTTTATTGGATGAAACTTATTTTATATGTAATTCAATATGTTAATAAGTATAATGCATATAAGTTGTAGACCAAATTTTGGTCCAGGGTTCAATACTATTTCTTCCCGCTAACTTCCATTCCCGTGGGAATTTCGGGAATTCTTTCCTAGTGCACCTCTACGGTACCTAAGCTACGTCCCTTCTAAATTTCAAGTACCTTTAGCCGTTTAGGCTGTGCGTTGATATGTCACTCAGTCAGTTTCTCCTTTTATGTATTTAGATTTAGCGAGTGCCACAATTTTAACAAAGTCTCATTAAGCTTAGCTTTAACCAGCTTTAACGTGCGATACATCGGAGTGTGAACTCGGTTTAATAGTTATTCGTTTCAACGCCGCTACATCAGTTTACAATTCACTGAACGTGATCAAAATGAAACTAGTTTTTCGCAGTAATCCCTTTTTTTTATCAAACGACTAATCTATTTTCTCTTTGCAGATCGGTAACGGTTATTATGTAGGTACTACGAGTAGCTTTTGAAGAGTGTGTCCCAATTTCTAAATTGGTCAAAGATAATTTCACATAATGTATAGATAGACATTATGTAAAATTATGATCAATCCAATGATGATGCGTGTAGCCGTAAGTGCGTTTCGAAATGAAATGTCCGATAAATGGGACACCTACTTAGTGTAAAATTTTGCTACCATGTGATTGGTCAATTGCTATGTATGTAAAGTGTTGCGTTTGTGTCATGTCAAAATGAACCAATCACGTGACAGTTGGATCTGCTGCGTTTGTTATGACTATGAGGAGTCATACCAGGTGTTGGAAAATAGGATTCAATACGCAATTTCTTTTTATAGCTATAGGTGAGTACAGTGCTCTAAGTAGCCTCAATTAATCAATCAACAGCCCTCAATTAACAGTCCTCGTCCACTCCTTAAATTCACGCCACTTTTCTCTACCCCGGGCGTCCCTCATCCAGCCGATGCCCACAGTTCTTCTAAGCAAGCGGCCTGTCTGATGTTAAATAGTAACCACCGCCCATGGACATCAGCAATGCTGAGAGCACAACCATGCTTACACACAGTGAGAAAACGAAAAACTTCTCCAATTACAAAAGCATACTTCGTATATTTCCATTCTATTAGCGAAATGTATCGACGTGATAACCAATACACCGGTAGGTCCGCCAGCTATTTTAGATCAGTACAATTGCAATGGAGCACGAATCCTCGATTAAATCGAATAGATGCCGGGATGCCGTCCTCGCAATGCGGCGTGCCGCAATCCTCGCCCGCAATATCTGCTGAATGGAACCAACGTGACAATGCCCGCAGAATGAAACGGAGGGAAGAAATTGAAATTATTATGCCACTAACTGCGTACGGTTTCGTACGTGTCGAATACAAATGATCATCATCAATGATCATCATCGCCTGCAAACGTCCAATGCTGAATAATATTGTTATTTGGGCAGAATAGACAATAATGTATGACTTTTTTATGGATTTATTGAGATCTTTTATCTTCCAGATACTTATATATCGAAGAATTTTAAAACTATCTTTTACTTTAAGCGAGTTATAAAGCGTTAAAGTTATTGCTTAGACAGAGAGATCCGACGTGGCGGGTGACGTCACGTACCGTGCGGACCATACAAACCCCATAGGAAAATCTGTTTTCACTTTTCGTGAGAGAGACGGATATATTTACTTTCAACGACTGTATTTCGCTCATTTTTCTGCCAACTTTGATTTGGTTTTCACTGTTCGTAGTATATTTTTATTTATTTTACGATAAATGAGTAAATACATGAAACTATTTTCCATGGATATTCCCTATTGTCTTAGTCGCCACGCAGCAGCTTAGTGACGGCATCAGTAGATTTTATTTCTACCCAGGTAAACGTTCCTGAATCTTTCCTGATTTCTCTTAGTCGTTTTCTACGATTCCTATTTACGCAATTAAAAGTATGTCCCCTGTCTTTTTTTTTCTAAATGACTACGATCATCGCCAGGGCGGCCTTGTCATCATCACCTGACTGTTGGGGGAGCGGAAGGCTCCCACCTCTAAATGCCCTTTGTCAGTTTCTCGACTATTTGCCGTACATTTTTAAACAAAGCACACATATCACTAAGCTTCAATTAAATTGCAAGTTCTCGTTCGTAAGCTGCCATTATTTATTACTAATGGAGAATGAACACGAACTTCATTACTAAACAAGAGTGATTTTCTAAGCCGGAATTTCCAAGCACCTTTAAAAATTTACCCCAAGCGATGTCATCAACGTCACGAGCTTTTTATTCAAAAATGGAATCTCTGGCGGACATTTGTTATCCCGCCCACAGATAAAACAAACATGTCGACGAATAAATCTCCTTGCTTCCCGCGCCTTTTTAGCAGCCTCCCGATATATCAGCCAGGAAGGCGATAAGTAGCGAAATTATTGTCATCTCTCGGGACAAATTGTGCAGCTGGTTACAGTAAATTTCGTACAGAATTTGCCATGTGCGAATAATTTCAACTTCTGCCGACGTCAAATCGTATGTGCTCAATGTTCTGTGCCGGCGTATACGAAATATTCTTTCCTCAATTTTCTCGTAATTCTTTGACGAAAATACGCGTAAACAGGTTTGAATCGAATGTCAATCGAATGGTATTTGTGATGATCGCTTCTTTAGGCGACATTCCATGATCCGGTATATTATATACTAGCGACCCGTCCCTCACGTGGACACTCACGGTATGGCTAGTCCACAAGTTGAAGGTCGCTCAGCGAGCTATGGAAAGGGCTATGCTCGGCGTCTCTCTGCGAGATCGGATCCGAAATGAGGTGATCCGGCAGAGAACCAAAGCTACCGACATAGCTCACCGGATCAGTAAGCTGAAGTGGCAGTGGGCTGGCCACATCAGCCGCAGAACCGATAACCGCTGGGGTAAACGAGTTCTGGAGTGGAGACCACGTCTCGGCAAACGTAGTGTAGGACGCCCTCAGGCCAGGTGGAGTGGCGATTTGCACAGGACGGCTGGCAAGTGCTGGATGCGAGAGGCCCGGGATTGATCGAAGTGGCGAGCATTGGGAGAGGAGCATCCAGCAGTGGACTGATGTGGGCTGATGATGATGATGACCCGCCCCGACTTCGCGCGGGTAAATCAGTAGTTATCCAAACGCTGTTGTTTAACTTATCTCCCATTCCTCCCGTGTAAGACATAGTCAAATACCCTATTATATAAACATTATCCAAACCTAATGACCTATTACGCTCACTATCTTCAAAGACACGCCTAAACGACGTTCCATTCGGCCATAAGTGTAAATGGTTATTAGGGCAGGTCGGCGACTTGTCGACGCGGCAAGTTCGGCAGAACTAACTTGGGGCGTTGCGTTCGGTCAACTAACGACGACCCTGGGGGGCCGAATATCGTGTTGTGGTGTTTGTGCTGTAAACAGTGAGAACATACGGTATGTCACATAGTAAGTAGAGAATATTTAATGCATGCGATGACGGCGAAAGAATAAAAATCATCGCCCACTCTTGTATTTTTCCTAATCGCCAATTTCTTTACTTACACATAACTTAAGTGTAAGTTTACAAAGTTTTTTTTTGGCTCGACTTTACCCATTTCTTCAGTAAAATTAATTCTTTATACCTGTAGGTTGTCGAGAGAGAGACATTAGCGTTTAAAAGAAAAAGACCCAAGACTATAAGAAGAAGGGAACACGTGTGCTGGAAGAGAGTTCCACAGCCTAATGGTACGACAAAAGTAAGATTTATTACGATGCTACGTACAGAAACACACACACGTCAAACTTATAACCATTTTGTCGGAGGTTAATAATAACACTTCTTTTCGCGTGGGGGTTAAAAGAAGAAGTTACGACTCAATTGAGTCGGGTATTTAGCACGTAATTCACTGAAGTTCGGACTGTAGGCTGGACTAACATCGCGGCGAGTGTTCGGTCAACTAACGAGGTCCTGAGGGAGCGGTGTTGCGGCGTTGGCGACAACTCCGCTGATTGCCGATTACACAGCCTGCGGGCCTGTTGGGAAACTAGCTTTGATCGGCCGTTTAGAGCAAGTAAAGAAACTTGAATTTGAACGGCTTTACAAAGAAGGCATTTAAAGGAATAAAAGCGTTTTTTTATGTCGTCAGAACCAGGAATAACGCCTACAAGTTAAAGGAAAATCATTGTAAAATCATCGTATCTCTGTAAGCTGTGGGGAATTTACAACCCAATCTATATTTTCCTAATTGGGTAATTCTTTAAAAAATTATGACCTCATTTTCAGAGTTAAAAATTATATCAAAATTGGCCTATCCACCTGAGCACTACGGTGCTAAAGACACAAGTATACACACACAATAAACTTATAACTATTTTACGTAATAACACCCCTCTTTACGCGTCGGAAGTTAAACAAGAAGTGAAGACTCAGTTAAAGCAAGTATTCAATACAGATAAAGATATTTTTATTTGTAAAGCTCATGAGCGTGTACACAGATGTAGAGATTTCAATCAGTTCTGTATGTGTTGCCTATAAAGGCGTACAAGTCAAATAATCGAGTGAAGTCCGAACTGTAGGCTGGACTAACATCGCGGCGAGTGTTCGGTCTACTAACGAGGTCCTGAGGGAGCGTTGCGGCGCTGGCGACAACTCCGCTGATTGCCGATTACACAGCCTGCGGGCCTGTTGGGAAACTAGCTTTGAATTACAGATTGTGTGATGTTTAATGGGGAATGAAATTATAGTGGGAATGTGTATAATGAAAATCGTGTGGTTAAATTAAACAGAACTAGCAATGTGTTTAGAGAAATTTCAAGTGTTTTAACCACACGATTTTAAACAGCAAACTAGCTGCAGCCTGCGAGTTTACACACAAAATGATAGTAATTATAGCCTATGTTTTAATCTGATGATGATCTACATACATGAATAGTTTGAGAAAAATCGATTACGTAGTTTTCGTGTGACATAGCAAGATCCAGATGTAGATGATGTAACATGATCCAGAGGGAGGACGTCTACGATTTCACCACTGTGTTTTGTTTTGTCCCAATCAATAACTTGGACGTAAAAAAAATAATTGAAACTCATGTTAAGCATGACAAAACAAAAAAATTACTAGTATCTCAAGAAAGTTTATGTCGAATGAATTGGAATTTACTATGTCCATTTCACCCAGTCCCCATAACAGGAATACCAAACAGCAGTGACAAAGAATATTGCATTTTTCAATAAAAGTTATCAAAACAAAACTACGCGAGCCCCACTCAAACAAACAATAAAAGCGAAGCGTGAAAAGAAAATGGCGGGCGCCACGGTTTGACGTTTTACTTTTTTTTGTCAAAGACAAAGTGAATTACGGTCTACGCCAGGGAAATGATTCGATTACGTCCCATGAATCTTTCATGGTTGTTTAATTCTCTCGGAACAACACAAACGTCAGAAGTAATGAAGACTTGATTTTGAGAATTGGGCTTGTTCTTTGACTCGTAAAAGGGAGCTTAGCTTTACGAGACTATAAAGATGTTTGAAATAAACAATTATATTGTAAGAAAGTC
Organism: Conogethes punctiferalis; assembly: GCA_031163375.1. NCBI lineage: Eukaryota > Metazoa > Arthropoda > Insecta > Lepidoptera > Crambidae > Conogethes > Conogethes punctiferalis. Next base: position 13,995,527 of record CM062091.1, read on the forward strand.
GCTTGGATAATTTATGTTCCTTTCTGTTCAGTAAATTCAGTAATTGCTTCTACATATATCTAGAAAACTATAAAATTGTTCTTTATCTCGATCAGTCATTTACTTCAAGGTGTGTGTCCATTTGTGTTAATCGCATAATATCGAAGAATTTAGGTTGTCATTGTGATAATAATCATGCAAATTACACTTAAGCTCAGATACTGCTGAGATTCTGCTAAACAAATCGAATTTATTCTTTCACCGTAGGTAGGTACCTAACAACCAGTAAGATATAGATTAGCTTTATGTAGATCTCTTCTTATTATTAGTTCAACAGGTTATAAAATAAATTGGCACCATAACATGTTGATTTTAACTATATTATTATGTACACCGCACAGTTTTTTTTATAGTAGCTCGATATAATGGCTTCCCTACGCCTGATGGAAAGCGAAAGAGTATAATACCATCATCAACTCATCGTAGTCCACTGCTAGACATAGGCCCCTCCAATCGTACACCACTTTGACCGATTTAGCCCCCAGATATCTTGCGCAAAGCGTCACTATACTCGTACAATTTGTGGACACAGCACATTCGACCAGTATCCACCATTTATTAAGATGCGATGGTATCTAGTAAACAGACATTTACGTACATATGTTACGTGTAATACCAATGAACTACTAACACAGTGTGAAAGAGATGGCAATAGGATTTATAACCTAGATCGCAACTGAACCGTTACGAGGACATAGACTAACGGTCTAGTAAACCACCAGAGAGAATAAAAAAGCATTCAATTCATTAATGTTGCAGCCTGCAGCTTGTGGCCTATTTTAGACTGGAGTAGGTGCAAACTATTTTAATTTTTTATAGTAGATCGACATAATGGCTTCCCTACGCCTGATGGAAAGCGAAAGAGAAGCCCAACGCTGTGACAACTGGCAAGTAATGGGTTAGTTACCTGACAGTTGCCACCGCCATGCCCAACCCTAACCACCCACGAGCGAAACTACTCACTGGCAGAAACACGACCCGGAGGTCATTCGGCTGCGGTATTCTATAGTGTGGAGGTCCCCGGACGGGCGGTTCAATTCGAGCGAAGATTCGCTATGCCCTACCTCTCCTAAATGATTAATTTTGACATGCGAGGTATCATTTGAGTTATTGTGGTGTAAAATTTCTAAAATGGGACATTTTAGAAACACTTTCAGACCGTTCTATCTTTTTTATGACAGAGGGGGCAAACTGGCCTGAAAGTCACCTGATAGTAAGTGATCATTTCAGCCCTTTGACACCGCGACACCAGGGGTTTTTGTCTCGATTCTGGCGAAGATTCGCTATGCCCTACTCTTACTTATATTTAAACCAACCATTCAAATACAAAAGAAAAAGTACACAGTGCCAGCAGTTTCGTAAAAACTGCTGAAAAATACCATCGCTGGCTAACAAGTGGCGGCGGATACAGCGGCAATTATGCAAAGCCGGGAACCGAATGTAGGGCGCGAGGTGCCGCCCTGATGGACTGGTGCAGAACGGGGCAGGTTTGGGCAATACATATAGCGAATACCTATGTTAAAGTCAGAAATGTATGCTTTCTTTTCATAGCCAATGACGGCCGATGACGGGCAGCAGCGTCACCGGAGCGAGAAGCTACGCCGTGCGATCGCCAAAGCCCGCCCAGCCCACGCCCAGCGTGGCGACTATGGGCATCCAGATGTTTGTCCAGCAGTGGACTGCAATAGGCTGATGATGATGATGATGTATATTGCCGTAGATTCGTCCGTTTGGTCCGTCCACTGCTAAACGCAGGCACGCGTATTGAAACGCGTCATATTGCTCTATCCGCATTATTAGAGACTTTATTTTTTACGTACACAATTACCGCTTTACATAAAACACACGACACTCCTATATGTCTAATCAACGATGTAAGCACATAATTAGTCCCACACTCAAAGGTCATTGTTAAACGAACAAATGTAACATTCACCTAATTAGTGTTTTACATTCGTGAACATTCCACACAACACGGCATTAATGAGTGGTAAGTCGAATGGTTAACGGGTGATTAATATAATAAATTAGCTTACATCATGCGCAAAAGCTCAATAATTAATTAAAATGGAGTCGGTACGACGAAATGGCCGTCTCATGAATTCATTCGTGGGACATGACAATTTTAATCTCGCTCAAATCTATAAGAAGAAGGGAACACGTGTGCTGGAAGAGAGTTCCATAGCCTAATGCTTCGGCAAAACTCAACTCTATAGTACGAGTACTGATTGACTGCACAGTATATTCTTCATGGCTTCTTAAGCCTGTATGCGTAGTTGTATTAAGGAAAGGAGAGGAAGGGATAGAGATCAATCAAGACTACCATATCAACAGTAGTTCCCTAAGAAACACCACTTAAAGATGTGAAGTTATTTTTTGTGAAATATGATGAACATCTCTAACTACAATTGTTATCTTAATGTTATATTTACTTATACCTTACCAAGATCAAAACTGCTCTCTGCAGCACTCACTCAAGATCGCTTACCTGCAATCAAACATAAATTCAATAAGATATTGTTCAAATGGAATATGTAATATGTGTAAAGGTCTCCTCTGAACCATTGATAATGCTAATATGATCAAACGCCTAGAGAGATTTAATGCGTACTCAGGTAAACGCTGCTGCCCGTTACTTAATATTCTTTTAAGGTTAAGAAAAGGTTAGGTATCAAACACTAAATAATGCTAAATGTATTTCTTAATTTTATTTCAGCACTGGTAAACCCATGCAAATTTCATGCTTAGCAAGAGCGTGAATAACTGAATCCTAAAAATAGGAAGGAGTCATCAAGAGTGTATCCATAGGTCGCTGGTTCATATCCGGCTCGAAGGACCATGTTCGGGTTTGATGCCGAGGTTAATAAATTATTAACTTGATTATGATAAAAAGGACTTATATTTTGGAAATAAATTACTTGATAAAAATGGTTAAACTAAGGCTAAATGATTACGCGCGGCTCTCTTGATGGCAAATTGCGAACTAACTTGAACTAACTTGAACTAACTTGAATTGATGAAATATAGTAAAATTAGGTCAAATATAAAATTGATGAATTGGTAAAACTGTACGTAGCGAGCTCGTACACGCTACTTTGTACGTATAAGGCGCTCGTTAGAAGATTTTTATCCAATGTCCTAGTCTCCTTGCGTACAGGAATATATGGTCCACACCCAACCCCACAGTCACTCAAACATCATCATTATCCCTTCAAACGCCGCAACACACACGGCCACCAAGCCACGCCTGCTCGGGGCCGCTTGCATTTTTAACCCCAAAACACCTGCCGTAGGTCAAGTTCAGATTGGGTTACGTGGGTCACTTCCGACCCCGGCTGCGACCCACATTTCGCGTGGGTTAACACGCGGGCAGAATGCAGGGCCCGGTCGATCTGCGCGCGCCGCAACAGGTGTACGGAAAATGGGTTTTATACTGTGCGATTGTCGTGAGGAAACCTGCACATCCAGTTTAATTCTGAATGTGTAACCATGATCCAAATTTGTCTGGTTCCCCTTTCTGAGGGTTACGAAGGTCAGATGGCAGTCGCTTCGATGTAATAACCAGACTCGCTAAATCTAGGATCATGGTCAAAGCGGACCCTGGGCCTAGAGGCACAAACCGGGACAACGCTAAGGGGATGATGATGATGACTGTGCGATTGTCGCGGCATATAGACTGACTCGGTGGCTCAATTGGTAGTGACCTCTGCCTTCTGAGCCAAGGGTCGTGGGTTCGATCCCCACACATTACAAACATTTGTGTGCATGAACATGTCTGTTTGTATTGGTCTGGGTGTTTTCTATGCATAATATGTATTTATTTACAAAGTATCTAAGTAAGTTTATCAGTTGTCTAGTACCCATAGTACAAGCTTCGGCTTAGTTTGGGGCTAGATGGCGCTGTGTGGCCCAGCGTGGAATGTCTTGGGTTATTTATTTTTTCATATATTCTTTTTTATGGGAGCACGACATAATGGATACTCTACGCCTGATGGAAAGCAAAAGAGAAGCCCAAGTCGCTGTGACAACGAACAAGTAACTGGTCAGTTACCTGTCAGTTGCCACCGCCATGCCTGCCCAACCCTAACCCCGGCTGCCGATGCAGCACTAACCCCACGAGCTCCGGAGACCCTACTCAGCGACAGAAATACGATCCGGGGGTCATTTGGCTGCGGTATTCTATAAGGATTACATTACATTGTGGTCTTTTACTGCTAGGAGCTAGAGGGAAGACGCCATTGATAACGGCCCTCAACAAGATAGATATTAGATCTCCAAATGCATGGTTGCTGAGAATTTTCAGTAGTCACCACATTCGGCAGGCGGGTTGATGACCGCAGTAGATTTATTTATACCGTGCAGCAGCGTTTACCTAAAACGCTGCTGCCCGTTTCCTGATATTCCCTAAGTCGTCTTCTACAACACTCACGGCAGAAGATGGGATAGTCCGATTCTCAATCCGGAAACCAGACGCACATCATATCACCTCATCATCATCATCATCATCAGCCTATTGCAGTCCACTGCTGGACATAGGCCTCTCCAGTTGTTCGCCACCTAGGGCAAACTTCTGGAGGATATACCCATAATCGCCACGCTGGGCAGGCGGGTTGGCGATCGCAGGGCGTAGCTTCTTGCTCCGGTGACGCTGCTGCCCGTCATCGGCCTGTGGTATTTAGCTACGCCTTCTATCGTGATGGTTTAACCGCCACCAGTCGGTTTGCCAGCGCCTCGTTTGTTGTTCGGCAGGATGCACCACGGGCGGGTGAGGATGGCTTGGAGCGAAAAGGTAATAGGTCGCTCCCTTACATCCTTTCAGTTCACCTAAATATCCATAAACAAACCTTGCAGAAGCGGCGTCCTTTCAAAACCTGATCCAATTACTGCTTATACACTGCACCATAATATCATTTTCGATCACACCGCGTCGTGTAAACGCCTCTCTCCCCGTTCGGCAAGTCCACAGATACATAATTGAATGGAAACGGCCCAAATTATTTATCGAGCCAATTGTAACGGCCAGCCGGCCTCTGAAATTGACAATTTAATTGGCACTCCGTATTATAAGCGGACGCAATGGGATTTGTGATGATCTAGTTAGCCGTACTGTGTCTAACGTTGAAACAGTCGAATCGGATAGATGTGGCACAGTTGCTACGAATTCGGTCGGTGCTAGCGAACCAAGCGTATGACTTGTTTTTTTTTTTTTCATGAAATAGGGGGCAGACGAGCAAGCGGTTTACCTGATGATTTACCGATTATAATTATGTGAACGGTTCTCGGTTTGAATGAAGGACTATGTTCACTATAAGGTCGATATTATTGAAGTACTGTGTTGAAGTATTACGAAGGAATATGAAAACGATTAGGGTTGTAAGGGCGACCCATCATCGTTTCGCTCCAAGCCAACCTCACCTGCCCGTGGTGGATCCAGTCGTATAACAAACGAGGCGCTGGCAACCGACTGGTGGCGTAACCATAACAATTGAAGGCGTAGACCTAAATACCACAGACCGATGACGGGTAGCAGCGTCACCGGTGCGAGAAGCTACGCCCTGCGATCGCCAACCCTGCGTGGCGATTATGGGTATATCCTCCAGATGTTTGCCCTAAGTGGCGAACAACTGGAGAGGCCTATGTCCAGCAGTGGACTGATGATGATGATGATGACAGCAACTTTGTCGTCTCGTTCACTTTCCGTTGGGTAAGTCAATATGCTGTGAATTGTTGTGCTACAATAACAAATTGCAAGCAAAAGCTATTACCAAATTCAAATTACGAGGATACGATAAATAAATAATAAAGATCATAAGTGGCAAACCCCACACCACAGCGAAGCCTTATAAATGTGATAATAAAACACAAAACAATAAAATACAATATTATACCGCGTAATATTCGCGGATAGCCGGCTTTGCTTATTTATATCCGCTTTTACGACGAATAAAAAGTGCAAATGGTTTATAAAAGAGTGTGAAATGTTGAAAAATTAAGGTGCCAAGACTTTATGCGTGCAATATCCAAGTTAAATCCTCGAATTCGGAATCGGGTCGTAACAGAAAGCCTTGATACTCGTAGATGTAAAAGTTGGTTCATAATCCTACTAATAACCCCAAGACATGCCACGCTGGGCCACACAGCGCCACCTAGCCCCAAACTAAGCCGAAGCTTGTACTATGGGTACTAGACAACTGATAAACTTACTTAGATTTTTTTTGTAAATAAATACATATTATACATAGAATCCTACTAATAATAGTACTCTCATCATAACCGATCCGAGTTTTCCGAATTTTTAATAGGACTATTCCAACTTATTCAGTAGGACGTAAATGTCGCAGTGAGTCCCGTCAAATTAAGTTTTAATTGTAATGGAACGCGAAATTTTAAAATATTATAGAACAGTTTTATGTTCCAGAGTTTCAAATTCAAAATATCCATCTCAGAATCGGTCGAGAATACACATTCAGAATTTTGTTTTTTTTTTAAATCTATGTGCACATAATTCACGATCAAAGATAACGATGATGTCACCGTAATTTTTTTCTGCTAAATGTTCATGAAACAAACTCTTAGAGCCTGACTCGATCGCTCGCAAGCCACTAACTCAATCGTCGCATACACGTGTTAACCGAGAATCGCCTAGAAATTCTATTTACAACCAACTCTGCATACTCAACCGTAGCACGAAGAGTTTAAGATTCAATTTGTTTCGTCCCTTTGGAGGTAAAATAAAAATTGCGATAGCAGAATACGAGACGTGAGTGTAAAAAGTTTAAGCCGTTTTAAATTTACACTAACCCAATCAGTGTCTTCATATAACGAGTTTATTTAGCTGGCTCGATGGCTCATTTGATGACCCTTGCCACCTGAACCAAGGACCGTGTGTTGTATTCCCTCATTCATGTGATGAACATTTGTTCCCTGTCTGGGTATTTGTATACAAGTACCTATATACCTTCATTGATATAAACACAAGTGCTAAAGCTACTTACTTTGGGATTTCCATGTAACCATCGGGTACCTTTTCGGGTTAATTTTGGCAACTCATAGTTCTTTCTTTGCAGTTTCCAGTTACGTCTACTATTTACTTTTAAAAATTGAAAAGCATTACCACTTTGGAAGAGTCTCTCGCGCAAACTATTCAGTTTAGAAAAAAATGATGTTAGAAACCTCAACATCATTTTCAAATACCTATCCATAGACACCCCACACGTATAGGTTTGATGAAAAAAAAATTTTAAGTTTCAGTTCGATGTATGGGGAACCCCAAAAATTTTGATTTTTTTTCTGATTTTGTTTTAAAATCTTAATGCGGTTAACAGAATACATCTACGTACCAAATTTCAATAATGTTTATAAATTTAAAGTTTCGGAATAAACTGGCTGTGACATACGGACGGACAGACAGACCAAATGTTTGCACTGTGCGGTGACCGAACCCACGACATACTCGTATAAGCGCGGCTCGATACCAAATGAGCCATAGGTCTAGTCATTCTTTAAAGACTTTTATACATCACAAAGATTCAACGTACCTATCATGTATCCCCCACGCCGCCCAACCATTGTATGATCACCTCAAAAATATTCATTAAAATTATTTTCTCAGCGTAGCAATAAAAAAACACGCCCTTTGTAAATGCTAAAGAACGCCGACGGCCAAAATGATGTGAACTTGTTTCCTTTGCTGGTTATTTTAATTAAATTTAGGAAAAAAAATCTCATATTTCATGGAGGATAAATTAAAACAAAATCCTCCTTCTTCAGTAAATTGGGTCGGCTGGTTAGGTCTACACGATGCGAAACATTTGCCTGCCTAACTCGTTATTAAGATAGCTTTGACCTTAATTTTAGATATTTTTTGAAATCGAAGTATAGGTAAATTTTCTTTTATATAAACGTGTATACTTAATATGAAAAGGGTCATAAAATAAAAATAAGTTTATCAGTTGTCTAGTACCCATAGTACAAGCTTCGGCTTAGTTTGGGGCTAGGTGGTGGCGCTGTGTGGCCCAGCGTGGCATGTTGGGTTATTATTATTTATTTATATTTATTTATTTATATTTATAATTTGGGTTTTTTGATATTGACATATTAATAGCTATTGGTAAAATAACATAGCGAAAGGTTATATAATAGTACCTACGAGTAGGATCCCGCAATAGAACGACCTTCAGCAAGACGTTTATTTGATGAAACGGGCAAACCTTGGTAAATCCGTGATATGGAGTAATTCGGTGATAGTTGTTTATGGTCATATAGTGGAGTTACCCGATATCTTTAGGGCTCAGAATAATTTCCAGTATGTGGCGGCACTGTGCTTGAACATGCTAACGTACCACAAGTATCCGAAAGCATCCGTCAAAATTAAGAAAAAGAACTTATGTCAAGTCAACAGATGAAAGCGTCTTATGGTTAATTTGCCGGTGAAAGGTGTAAAGAAAATTGATATTGTCCTAAACCAAATGAAAATATGGCTAAAACTAAGAAAAAACTCGTTAAGGTAAGAGTTTTTAAACCCATTCATGATATTCGTATAAGTAAATGTAGCATTTTTCTATTTTTAAATCCTTAGTTTCGGCAGTTAATTTCTTACCTTTTTTCGATGTTGTGTATTGTTTCATATCACATAATAACCAAGTTAACTACTTAATCTCAATGCACATAATGTTCAAACTATGTTGTTTAATGTTTTTAATAGCAAATCTCACAATAAACTTGTATTTTTTATAGGCTACTCCTACGAAAAAATGCCCGAAGGAAGCAAAGTACAATGCATCTGGTATTAGAGCTGCCGTACATATAGAGACATAAAAAATGGAAGCACTATTTATAAAGCCGCAAAATGGTGCAGAATGGATTGAATGCCAATTTTGTAAAACCTGGTACCATATGAAATACCAAACTATCCTAAATCCAGCATTTTTCCTTTGTTCTGAATGTCAGTTGTCTGACTAAGTTAGTTTAAAAATTAAGTAAATTGTGATTCTTAAGCAATTCATTTGATAACAAAGTTCCTAAAGTAATGAATAAGTAATCCAAAGATGATTGTGCCAATAAATATGTTAAACTATTAATAAATATAGAAAAAATCTAGTGTTGATTATTAAATTGTGTTTTATTTCTGATTTAAAATTGTATCACAGCTTAACCTGACTGTATCACTGAATAACCAAGCACATGTCACATATTAACCTGAATATCACCAAATTACCTACTTTTCATATGTGTTAATAAAAATGTCATTATATTAATTTGATAAATCATCAATATAATCATAAGTTCAGAAATGGTAGACAATTTCATGACCTTTTAATAAGTAATACTTCAAAAATAATTGAATTGATAGATAATTTTATATTGTAAAAAAACCTAACTATCACCGATTAACCAAGGTTTGCCTATTTTATATTTAATTTAGTGTATTGTTCGCTTTCCATCAGGCGTAAATCTTACTTTTGTTGTACAATTAGGCTGTGGAACTGTCTTCCAGCACATGTGTTCTCTTCCTCTTATAGTCTTGGGTCTTTTAAACGGGGCGTGAAGCGGCACTTATGCAGGCCGTCATAGTGTGATCGATCCGCGTTGCACTAACCATGTGTGATGAGGATCGCTTACACTTTTTGGACTCCGTCGTTTGCTTAACATCAGGCAGGACGCAGTCATTTTGACGTGCTATTATAAAAAAAGGCGTAGGGAAGCAATTACGTCGAGCTACAATAAAAAAATTATATAGCGGCAACCAGAGTAGCAGACGACTATAGAGAGTCGTCTGCTCCACGAACTCTCTGTCAAACGCCAACGACTGAGAAGAATCATCCAAACACATCAAGCAGTTACCACAGTACAAAGCACTCCCAACGAATACTAGTCCAAGGTGAAACTTAATTATTCACTGTTTGTCTTCACTGGCCCTTTGTAAATTGCAGATGAAGGCGCTTCAAAAAACAGCGAGACGGCGGCCGGGGACGTCAAATGAGCTCATTACCTGAACTTGTTACCGTGGGATTTAAATTCGCTTACGGGTGGAGAATAAATAAGAAAATTTAATAAATATCAACAAAAACACTAATTGTTTATGCCCCTTTTTATGTTGATGTAAATTAAAGTATTATTTGTAAATATTACAATAATTAAAAACACTCTAAAATACGAGCACGTATAGAACCTCATTTTTAGGATAAGTTATGTATTCCGTTGCTATGGTAACGGTAAAAAGGCAAAAACATGGATGGGCAAACAATAAAATCGAATTATCCGCGGCAACATATGTCAACATATACGCGTGATAGAGTCTATATAAAAAAAAACAATAAAATTTGTAACGAATTAGATGCATTCGAAGCTACGTAGGGGACGTAGCTTCGAACGCCGTTGTTGCGAAGCTCTCTGTTTCGAATTTTTTTTTGACTGCCTCATTGGTTCGAAAGCTTAAGGACTCGAATGATGTAGTCGCGAACGACGCTGATTCGAAAAACATCTAATAAATAACAAAGAAATCGACCCAAAAACACTATTCCACTCGGACGAAATCGCTGGCACAGCTAGTAATATGTATAATATTATCCTCCTGTTCTGATACCTAATAGCTTATTAAAAGTAGCCTGTGGCCGCTACCAGTCCACTAGATCTAGTATGAAATCGCTCTAATGTAAGAGCCACAAAACCTCGCTGTTACACAGATAAGCCCCGGAGATCTGCTAATGGCACTTATACATGTACAAACAGGAATGCCGAATGAGCCCCGCGGCTCGACGATGACTCCGAACATTATTACCGATGTCGCAGACATGTCATTAGCCGGAGTAAATGTTTAAGGGTAGATTAGCTTGACGAAACTCCGTATAATTTGTACGCGTTGGTAAGTATGATTATATTGGTGAAATGTGCCATGGTCTGCATAATAATATGTTATAATTAGGTAATATTAATTTAATTAACATTCAGCAACGCATTTGTGAATAGACCCTCTATAACTATCAGCAATCATTTACCACTGTAAATACATATGATATGGTTAAATCCTAATAAGCTTAGCTGATTTATCATTTAATCAGCTCTATTACAGCATTACTAATTAATCAACAAGTCCACCACAAAACTCGGTATTAACAAAATTAATCAGAGCTGTTTAACTCAACATGAACGTTAAATATTGGAGTTAGAACAAAGTTAGGTAATGAAATCACGGCGCGGCCTCTCCGAATCGTAATGAATCTCGTTTTGTATGTTACTGTTGAATTTTTGTTGAAATTTTTCTTCGTGACAGAGTAAATTAGTCAGTCAGGAAATATCAGAAAAGCGATATTTGTAGGGTAGTTAAATGTAAATGGAAAAGGCTATTCTCGGCGTCTCTCTGCGGGATCGAATCCGAAATGAGGTGGTGGTAAGTATACATTTGTGGTACCTGGTGGTTTTAAGAGAGGTAGGGCATAGCGAATCTTCGCTCGAATTGAGCTGCCCGTCCGGGGAAGGACCTCCACCCTATGGAATACCGCAGCCAAATGACCTCCGGGTCGTGTTTCTGCCGGTGAGTAGGGTTTCCGGAGCTCGTGGGGGGTTGGGGTTGAGCCGGCATGGCAGTGGCAACTGACAGGTAACTGACCAGTTACATGCCAGTTGTCACAGCGACTTGGGCTTCTCTTTCGCTTTCCATCAGGCGTAGGGAAGCCATTATGCCGTGCTACTATAAAAAAAAATATAAAAAAAAACCTTCGTCGTTCTGATACTCATAACACAAGTGCTTAAGCTACTTTGGGATCGGAGCAATGTATGTGATGCTGTGTGATATTTATGTAAGTAGTTGTACAAACAGTACGAATTATCCTCAAGTCCATTAAATCAAACAAACACAGAACTGTTCCTATATGAAAGTAGGGAAGCAAACATACAAATATCATTTTGCATTTGATATTGCCAGTCATGTCGGCCAATTTGACATAGGTTGGGTTGTGGGTAGGGTATCCATCGTAGATTAACATTTGCAATCCCATGGGCGTCTTATATAAAGGCGTGTATGACCCCAGGCGAGGTATGTACTTAAAAAGGGAAATATAGTGTACTATCTATAACAATATTACAAGGGGAAGGGCTTGTTTGTTTCGCATCAAGTCTTTTTTTTATTCATTATACGTTTACGCATAGCCATAATTCGCCTGATGATAAGTGCGCTTTTTTAATACTAAAAATGCGCTTTTCTTCTACTGCAAAAAGTAGCCCATGTTACTCTCCATCCCTTCAACTATCTCCACTTGAAAAATCACGTCAATTCGTCGGTCCGTTTTGCCGTGAAAGAAAGACAAACATACACACAGACAGACAGACAGACACACTTACCCATCTTAACTAATATTATAAAGCTGAAGAGTTTGTTTGTTTGAACGCGCTAATCTCAGGAACTACTGGTCCGAATTGAAAAATTCTTTTTGTGTTGAATAGAACATTTATCGAGGAAGGCTATAGGCTATAGAACATCGTACATTAGGAGCGAAGAAATAATGGAAAATGTAAAAAAAAAACGGGGAAAAAATAACTATTCCACGCGGACGAAGTCGCGAGCACTGCTAGTTTATAATATTAGTATAGATATTAGTATGTATTAGCACGTCAAAACGAAGGACTGCGTCCAGCGTGATGTTAACCAAAAGACGAAGTCCAAAAAGTGTAAGCGATCCTCATCACACCTGGTTAGTGCTACGCGGATCGGTCACACTATGACGGCCTGCATAAGTGCCGCTTCACGCCCCGTTTAAAAGACCCAAGACTACAAGAAGAAGGGAACACGTGTGCTGGAAGAGAGGTCCACAGCCTAATGGTACGACAAGAGTAAGATTTACTGCCCAGAAAGTACCAATGCACTCTCGCCTTGAATACCTGAAGATTACTATGTCTCGGGGAACAAATGCCCAAACTATGGCACTCCTTACCGGACTGGGCAAGGAGTACCATAGTTTGGCCATTTGTACTAAGAGAGTAGAGATGAAACCCACCTAATTAGGTTTGTTTAAATTTTAAGATAGATTCTATTCCCTGGCTGATACTGATAAAGTCGCTTTCTAACTGTCTCTAATAGAACCCCTTGAATATAGTCAAGAAACGTTGCGGAATGTAAATAAAAACGTTTTTTTTTCTGCCTGCCCAGCGTGGCGATTATGGGCAAAGCCTCCAGATGTTTGACCAAAGTGGAGAACAGTTTGAGGAGCCTATGTCCAGCAGTGGACTGTGATTGGTTGATGATGATAATGTGTTTTTCTTATTTTACCGGTATTTATCCATGCAAAATTGCCTATACGGTAAAGTCAGAAACTAGTAGTAAATAAAATACGCCAGGCTTTTGTCCCGTATAAAGTAAACTACGCCATAACTTCACATTACGGCCTAATCCCGTAAATTATTCAGTGCATAATATTGCGTTTCATAAAGAGGCTTCCAGCGGCAGTGTAGGCTACATTTCTTGGTAGCTTTATGGCTCGATTTAAAAAATAAAATGTCCGAACAAAATGGCTTCCAGAATGATTGGAAATGGCCACAGTGGAAATGGCGCACAATATTTTTTCGAATTGGCTTAGCATACAATATGTATTATCAGGATTTATCACATTACATGTACTTAGATACAATTAGTACCGTCTACGTGGCACACATGTGGCCCATGCCCAGGATCCTCAGTGGTCCTCTAAGGACAGACAATTCCTCTCACACGTTTATTCTTAAAATGTTAAAAAGAAGATGCTCGTACCTCTCAGAGAAGATGTGTATTGAACAACCACTACTCTCATTTACCGCTTTACCTAACACAGGTAAACTTAAAAGGAGAAACCTAACCCCTTTTTTAACATTATTATGTATTAGTTTAAACAATAAAAAAAATTTAATCGTTTGATTTTTTTTAGTTCTTTCAAAAAAAATGACCAGACTTGCCACTTCGGCAGCCCATCTCCCGTCTCCTCTCATCTCCGCATGATGGAAATATCAAAATAATAAAACGTGTTCAGCTGTATTTCATTAGATATTGTATCCTTTACTCATTAACTATTTTCTCATTAATTGGAGTTTGACCTGGTCCTTGTACAATAGTGCTTCTGCATCCTATTGAATATAGAAATAGAGGACAAAACTCAACTTATCGACTATTCTTATTCGACGCCGCGGTAGGGTCCATCCACGGGTCTATCCGTATCACCTGGAAACAATTACCCCCAGAACCGTTAGTTACCAGCGTTCATTTCAGCCACGGACTTACAAACTCTGGAACGACCTCCCAGCCGCGGTGTTTCCTGATCGCTACGACATGTCCTTTTTCAAACGAGGCTTAAAGAGAGCTCTTTCCTCACGGTAGGCAGCGGCATGGCTGTGCCCCTGGCATTGCTAATGTCCATGGGCGGCGGTTACTGTTTAACATCAGAAAGGCCACCTGCTCGTTTCCCACCAAAACTCAATAAAAGAAACAGTCACAAAGCCAAATTCAATAGCTAACAGCATCACATCCATTAACTCGTCAACCATTGACTCTCCTCACAGCTGTTCACTGAACCTTTCTCGTAATCCGGTGCCGAATAAATGCTGTCTATTTGTATCGGCAAATAAAAGCAGTACTGAGGAATTAAAAGGTTTACTTAACACTGCTAAGGGCAAGGCTTTTGTTTAAGCTATTTGCAGTGGATTTAATTGGAGTTTTATCATGTTATTCCAGCCGTGTAAATGCCAAAACCGTTTTTGGGTTAGTGTTATTTTCTTTACATGATATGCTTTGTTAATATTTAATTAATTCGTCAAATCTTTAACAGCCGAATATTGAAACAATGTTTTATAAAATGTGTCTGGAATCGGGGAAATCTAGTTATATTCTAACTAGTTAGTTAGGCTAACCGTACGTGGATAGTTATCATTGAATGGCTGTGTTTAAAGTTGTTTCGTGTTTAGGCAAGCTCACCTTTAATGTTGTGACATTTTTTTTTCTAGAGATAAATGCATTAGGTACCGTCATGCCACCTCCGGGGGGGAGGTGACATGGTGTGCGGATCTCACACCTCCTGAAATGGGAGGGCAGACCCACTAAGCCCCCCGGTGTCGCCAGTGGACAGCAAGTTGCAGGGACACGGGTAACGCTGAAGCATACGGCCGCATCCCTTCTGACACTTATAGCAACCCTATATTACGTAGGTACATTGTTAATTTGGTTATTAAACGTATTCCCATCATAGAAATAACATTACATATGAATGTGGTAAAAATAATAAACAAACAACAGACGCAAATTCGCCGGATAGCGATTTAATTAAAGTTAAGAGCGCCTCTGCCGAGTTTGTCCCATTAGGCCGCGGTTCTCTAGACTCAACGTAATCCGTCGGAAACACGACGCATGCTGTTGAATTCATTTAGCGTCGTTACAATTGGGTTCCGTCTTTGAGATAATGCACCGCGATACGTAGAAAAGTTATTTATTTAGCATCACGTTACATTATAATATAGTTACGTACAGGGAACAAGTTTTGCGCTGATGCTAAATAGATATAAAAAGGCATTTCAATCAGCATGTGCCGAGGCGTGCTGGGGGGCTGCGACGGTGGTTTTCGGTCGGAAATGCGTAGAAGACAAAAAAAGATAGTAAAAGATATCATACGCCTAAATAGGAAGCCACAATGTAAAAAAAAATGAAAAAGCCCCATTTTCTTCATGACACTCAGATTCTTTTCGATTCTTCAGATTATTGTTGTATAAATCAAAGGTTCAATAGCGTACTTTGAACCTATAAAGACAAAAAAGCTACTCTGTATCTTTTAAGATTTACAGTAGTGTATAAGAGCCTGAGACCCTCATAGTCGACTATGCTTATAAAATACTATTGCGAGTTACCCTTTCAAGAGAACCTACATCAAAAATAATAATACAGCTCCAAATCCTCATATCCATATTTAAGGTAGTTGGAGCAAACTTGATGTACTTATGAAGTAGGTACCTCAACTGAGATCTGAGCAAGGTCGACATTCAGGGACCCTTGTTAATTATTAACCACTGCCAAATAGCTGACACGGGTAACTTCGTAGCATTAATTAGACATGATTATAAGTGAAAAATAATTGAAATAAATCAACTTTTCTATTTCAACTATTTTCATCAGTTAAAGGGCGGATTTTTCTTACAGCGTATGCAGCTGAACTAAGTCTTCCAGCCATAGTTATAATATAAGGACTCCATCGAAATTTAAAGTCTATAATGATGCCAAGAAACACTGTAGAATTTATTAGTTCAATAAGTTCACTATTTATAATTATATTACGAGTAGTACCTGTTTAACATTTGACATTGTAAATTTTATACATAGGGTCTTTTGGTTGGCATTAAGTGCAAGCCAGTGTACCCTGGGTGAGAATAATTTACATCTTCAAAGGCTTCAAATTGTCTACTTCAAAATTAAACGAAGTGTCATCACAAATTATACTGTCTCACAAGAAATCATTTGTAAAGTGTGGTAGATCATTTATGTACATGAGAAAAAGCAAAGGCCCCAATATCGACCCCTGAGGCACGTTAACCGGGAAGCAGTATTTACTGTAGAACTCAATACCAATTTAAACATTTATTAAGTCACATATTTCTTGTAACACGTAACACATAACACAAATTAGTTTGACACTAATACTAAGCAGCACCGATCCATTAAGTCGAGTTTACTTGCCAAATCCGTTTGCAATAAAAACTTCACTATACCTAACTCGTGAGATCGTATCGCGCCATTTTATTAGCCGCCATATTTGTAAGGGCCAAATATGGTTTGTTAATACACGAACGGAATTCTGATTTCTACGTTTGATAGCCAGTTCCCACGTGTAAATCTGATTGTTAATCGTTTGGGTCAGTTTGTGGAAAAGCGAAATCTAAATTGATATAACAACGCGAAGATTTTGTAATTTTATCGCTCTGTACTCGTATTTCGTTTTCTTTATTGTAGCTCGACATAATGACTTCCCTACTCCTGATGGAGTGAGAAAGTCGCTCTGACAACGATCAAGTAATTGGTCAGTTACCTGTCAGTCACCGGCACCCGGATGTCATTTGGCTGCGGTATTCTATAGGGTAGAGGGCATTCCCTGGACGGGCGGCTCAATTTTAGCGAAGATTCGCCATGCTGTGTCTCTTAAGTAAAAACGTCATATGATTCAAAATAGCGAATAATCGGAGACTAATGTCTAGCAGTAAGAACGATCTTTATCTTCTAATCGAATCAAAGTAATTAATTAGAGAGAGCACAAGGCGCCACGATCCTAAAGGGCCAGTTAGTCGCCTCTTACGATAGGTTACTCCGGTAATATTCCAACCCCCATAACGAAGGGCGCAGGCGAAACATTGCTTGAGTTATCAATGGGCGTTTGAAATCCAAAATACCACTAAACCATTTTCCAGGTAAAATGTTTGTCATAACAACAGACAGTAAAGTTAAATTAAGTGTTTCGCTTTCCTTTATCAAATTTCGCAAAGGTCAAAACGTTTGTTCTATAGCCATTACCAAAACAGAGTTGAATAAAAAAGAT
The DNA here is from genome assembly GCA_031163375.1 of Conogethes punctiferalis. Taxonomy (NCBI): domain Eukaryota; kingdom Metazoa; phylum Arthropoda; class Insecta; order Lepidoptera; family Crambidae; genus Conogethes; species Conogethes punctiferalis. Next base: position 14,013,100 of record CM062091.1, read on the forward strand.
ACAACAAATTACGAACACAAAGTGCGCGTCCTTAAAAAATAATTAGAAGCAACAGTATATTAGGACGCGTCTTGCCGAATCAAGCGAAATATACGGGGGCTTTATTAAAATCTTAATTGCCTCTATGAAAGTCAAGGTTACTGAAAGTGTCCAAAAAAACCGAGTCTTGGTAGAAATTTGAAACCTATGATGAATGCTGTAAGGTTTGAAATTGACTCAACGTTTTGCGCGTATTTCTTTTTTGCCACGAGCAACAGTTGTTTGAAATCAGCTGGATCCCATATTCCTTTAAACGGGGCGTGAAGAAACATTTCAGAGCCCGGCACGACGGTAAAACTGGTAAAAATGGTAAATGGTAAACTGTCGAGAAATTGGATTATGTTTTAACGTTTACCGAGAAACGGTATCTACTCTTAGAACTCGTTTAGCCCAACGATTGTCGGCCTCTCCAGTTATTCGCCACATTAGCCAAACATCTGGAGGCATTACCCATAATCGCTACGCTTGGCAGTCAGGTTGGCAATCGCAGGGCGTAACTTCTCCGGCACAGCGTTTTAGGTATCTCAGTATTTTACTTTAAGTGTCAGCTTTTTCAGCCGCCGAGGCTAGTATTAATCAGACGCCATTACGAGTATACTGAGAAAAGAGTAAAAAGAAAACAAAGCCAAAGGTTCCATTTAGCAAATACAATTTTCCTAATTAATCTCCGTCCTGCATACGTGGGCATGATTAACAGGGATCCACGTGGGATCCAGCCACGTCGATATGAGGTTACAACCTTTAGGACATTACATCATCATCAGCCTATCGCAGTCCAATGCTGGACATATATGCCTCCCCAGATGTTCACCACATTAGGCAAACATCTGGAGGCTTTACCCATAATCCCTACGGTGGTCAGTCGGTCGCAGGGCGTAGGCCTCCAGAAGGGCATTTTAGGACATTTCAGTTTAGTAGTTTGGTTCAAGTGTCCCCTCAAAATATCCCGTCGAGTTAATCAGAAGTCATTACGCCGAGAAAAAGGAAAAAACAAAACAAAAGAAAACCAAGCCAAAGGTTCCATTTAGCAAATACAATTTTCCTAATTAATCTCCGTCCTGCATACGTGGGCATGATTAACAGGGATCCACGTGGGATCCAGCCACGTCGATACATATTCATGAACGCCCACAGCGCCGTCGGGAAATCAAATGCAAACAATTTTAATCATTCGGCTTCTTGTAAGCATGATTAGGTACATTCGTATTCTGTACGAAAAGCAAGTGAATTATCTGGGCAGTGTGGATCAGGTTTGAAATTAGGGTTTTTAGGATTTTGAACTAACCTAAAGGAGAACCGGATAAAATGGTACTGGATAACAATAACGATGACATAGGTATCATCGGACAGCTTCTTCAATGTACTTAAATAGTTACTATGGCAGCTCAATTCAAGTAGCTGTGTAAAAAGGTATGACCATTCTTAAATGGGTTATTCTTCTTTTTAACCTACAATAAACAGACATTTTCTTGGTATTTCAGATTTAACTTCTTAAAAATTACAAGGGAAATAAATATTTTAAAACATCATATAAATATGGGTTGATATAAGACTATTTAGTCTTTCTTTTTAACTCGTTTTCATATTTTTTCTGTGCAGTGGCATTCCACAAAATATAGTGACAGAGCGGCCCTTTTCATCGGAGACAGCATTTCGATTTACCGCTCTGTCACAGTATTTTATTAAATACAATCAAATATAATTGTTAATCACTTATCGGAAAACCGATTAGTATTTTGCTATGATTTTAAGTATATAATAAGATAAACAATATTTTTGGACAATGGAAAGATTAAATAAGATGTTTACATCGACTAATCCAAACGAAGGACGGATTATTGTAGGTTAAAAAGAAGAATGACCCAAATACCTTATTCTTCATTTCGTAATTACTGTACTTGTACTTTATCGAAGTATATCGAGATAACCCTTCAGCCGATGTAAATCGTTATAATATATGTATATGTCCTTTATATATATAATATGTGTATATTTTTTTAATATATAGAGGGATTCAAGAGGGAGGTTTATATGTTAATGTATGCATAGGTGTTGTATATAGCACCCGTGCGAAGCCAGGGCGGGTAGGGTCACTAGTATTATAATGAACACAGAACGCTTTTTATAACTAAACTTATAGGTCCTAACCTATAGGTCCTTACAACTTTGTTTAGTTATACGGTTGTCTTGTCAACTTTGTTTAGTTATTGTCTCAGTAGGCTGAGAAAGACTACTAGATAGACTTAGTTATAACTAAGTGTAACTTAACTCACCGTTACTTAGTAGCCTAAGCTCCGTTAATCCGTAGTCTATACTTTTGCGAGCTCGATAGCACCGACCAAAATTAATGAACAGGACTTTGTTGCGACTCACCCATTAGTCCGGTCTATAAAACTGTTACTAGTTTCTGCAGGAAACTTCTGAACTTCTAATGCATCAGTGTAATTAATAGTGCCGAACGTGCGACCGAAAAGTTGTTTCCTTACCAAACTCAATACATGTCACGCTGAGACACACAGCGCCATCTAGTCCCAAACTTAGCTGAAGCATGTACTATGGGTACTAGACAACTGATGAACTTACTTAGATACTTTTTTTATATGGTAAACAGATGCGTTTCGGGGCTCTCTCGGTGCAAAGCTTTGCCACACACCAGAGTCGAATTTAAAGCAGTCCGTTTTCTAAGTTAACGTTATCTAAAATTGAACCCGCAACCTTCACAAGAAAATACTATATTCATATACTAGCGGCTCGCCCCGTCTTAGCAAGGGTGTAATATTATATGCATATGCTATGCACATAAATGTTCGTTTTGAATCTCTCTAATCTATTAAAAAAAAAACCGGCCAAGTGCGAGACGGACTCTCGCACGTAGGGTTCCGTACCACTATACAGCTAAATAAATGTTTTTCTTTACGTTTTAGTATATTGGAGTTAATTAAATGAAAAAATTAGGTAATTTGATTTATGACGTTTAAAAAAAACTACTGGCTAGATTTGATTCAAACCAAATTTCGTTAGTAGTTATCATAGTGATACACATGATACATTTTTTCCAGTTTTATCATGCCCATATTTTAGAAGTTACGGGGGGGGGGGACACTCATTTTATTTTATTTTATTTATTTAATCTTTATTGCACAAGTAATAAGTGTACAAAAGGCGGACTTAATGCCACATAGGCATTCTCTACCAGTCAACCATTGGGCTAAGCAGAAAGTAATATTAAGGTAGTGTGCCAAAAAAGTTTGAAAAACAATGACTAATAATAATATGTAATAAAAATAAATTAAATACAAATCTATAAATATACATATATATACAGAAACATACATAATATAATCTTACATACAATATGTATAGAATAAACTAATATATATATTTCAATACATACATACATGATATCAATTAATAATACACATACTTATAATAAAATAATAAATTATATGATAAATATGACGACAACTAAAGTAAATAAACTATTTCACTAATGTTGGAGTTGAAAATATTTTTGGAGCCTCAACTTAAATGATGCCCTACTTGGAGCACTACGGATGCTTTCGGGTAGCCCGTTCCAGAGCCTGACTGCTTGCACGCAAAAGGAGTTGGAGACGAAGCTCGAGTGGTGTGAAGGAACGGCTAGGAGAGAGTTACTTGAAGAGCGAAGCTGCCGAGTGTGTGTCGAGCTCAGAAACTGAAACATAGATTTAAGATAGGTGGGAAAGTGTGGATTGTGAAGAATAGAGTAAAGCGTACAGAGAATATGAATTTGACGACGTAAAGAAATAGGCAACCAGTGAAGCTGTACACGGTAAGAAGAAATGTGATCAAATTTTCGAAGGCCAAATATGAAACGTATACAGTTATTCTGGATACGGTCCAACTTGTTGACAAAACTTTGATTGAGGTCAGGAAAACACACATCGGCATAATCAATTATAGGAAGTATCAAGGATTGAATGAGTGTAACTTTGGTATTAATAGGCAAGAAATGTTTAAAGCGATAGAGAGAGCACAACGCAGCGGTGACCTTTCGGCTGACCTCGTCAATATGCTTATTCCAGCTAAGAGTGGAATCGATGTGCAGGCCAAGATCCTTCACAGTAGCGCAATACGGAATAGTAGCACCACGGTACAGGATTGGCGAAACAGTCGCAGTGTCCAAATTTCGAAGTTGGTGTGCACTACCCACGATAATTGCCTGACATTTGTTAGGGTTCACAGCTACTCCATACCGATCCGACCAGTCAGCAATGAGGCGGAGATCATTATTGATACTCTCAATGGTCGCATTGATACAATTTTACCACTTTGGAAGAGTCTCTCGCGTAAACTATTCAGTTTAGAAAAAAATGGTATTAGTAACCTCAACATTATTTTTAAATACCTATCCATAGATACCCTACACGTATAAGTTCGATGAAAAATTTTTTTTTCAGTTTCAGTTCTATGTATGGGGAACCCCAAAAATTTTGGATTTTTTTCTAATTTTATTTTAAAATCTTAATGCGGTTCACAGAATACATCTACGTACCAAATTTCAATAATGTAGCTCTTATAGTTTCGGAATAAACTGGCTGTGACATACGGACGGACAGACAGACCGACAGACAGACAGACATGACGAATCTATAAGGGTCCCGTTTTTGCCATTTTGGCTACGGAACCCTAAAAACCGCATCAAAATTTTCGTAGTTTTAAAGATATAAGCATACGAGTACATAGGGACAGACAGAAAACAAAGCTACTTTGTTTCATAGTATGTAGTGATTTATGACAAGCGCTTATGAATCGTCCGGTAACGACTGGCTCGGTGGCTCAATTGGTAGTGACCCCTGCCTTCTGAACCGAAGGTCGTGAGTGCGGTTCCCACCCGGGACAAACATTCGTGTAGTGAACACTTGTGTTTGTTCCGTGTCTGGGTGTTTATAATTTGTATTTAAGTATTTATTTGTGGTACCTTCGTTGTTCTGATACCCATAACACAAGTGCTTAAGCTACTTACTTTGGGATTAGAGCAATGTATGTGATGTTGTCTGATATTTTATTTGTATTTAAATAAAAAAGTCTCTACCACTGTATTGGAAGAGTTGTCTCTATCGATAAAAATCGACAAGAAACTCGACAGTTACTCTTGACATCGCCTATGTTGTTACAACAAGATGCCAAAGTCACGAAACGGGCTACTTAGTTTACTATCATCACTACTTAAAATAATCCTTCTGGTATCGTCGAAATTTCCTACAGGCATTTTGCCCTCAAGGCGCCCTCAAGGGGCGAGACCATCTAATTTATGTACTGACAGTTAATTAGTAGATACCTGGAATTATTTACTGTGTGCCCACTGACCGTGATCGGCAATCTCTTAGGAGCGGGAGCTGTAAGTATTGGGGCGTAAGTAACAGGTTATTTGGTGATGTCTCTTTAACGAACTTCTTTTGGTATAATATTTATTTCTCTCTCTTAAGTCGTTCCCTCATTACTGAGGATCGTGATCACAAGTTGATTTCGCAGCCCTAATCAACTGTCTCCACTTGTCTCTGTCCGAAGTTGCCCTCACCACCTGATGAAATTTGTCCAGGGCAGTGGCTTCCTTCACTTGGTCGGACCATCTGGTTGGTGAGCGGCCGCGGGCACATTTACCTTCCACGCCACCAACCACAACCAGCTTTTCGAGACTCTCATATCATAGCAATCAATATTTATTTCTAGTGTACCAAAATCTCTATTTTATTTATTTAAGTACCTGTAAAATAATAAATAAATATCAGACACATTCACATAGGGAAGACCGGGTACAAAAGTAACGCGGGTTGAAAGTCAGGACACAGGACTATCACCTGAAGGCGGCAAAGCGACCTTTGAATAATTGAATAAATCTAGAGAGCATTTGTTACTTTCGACCCGCCGTTACTTTTGTACCCGGTCTCCCCTACATTGCTCCGATCCCAAAGTAAATAGCTTAGCACTTGTAGTATGGGTATCAGTTCGTTCCCCCCTCTTCAGCTAATATCTTCTACCTCCAGCCTTTAGCTCTGTCTTAAAACTACTAACGGCTATATTTACAAACGTTACTCTGCGTCGCGCGAATACACAAGAACCCAAAAACCTATAGGATTTTGGGCGCTGTGTGTCAGGTACCCAAAAACCTATACGATTTTGGGCACTGTGCATCCGCGCGTAGCGTAGTAACATTTGTGAATACGGCCGTTAGCCTTTTTCTTCCTTCACAGAACCCTTCAATCTCCATACACAACTAAACTCAAACTCGGCTACAGTACTTATTAAATAAGCACTCCGGGCTAGTCACCCGTTTCACTACGCTTTTGTACGTATATTTAATTTCGTAACCGTTATGACTGGGCTCAGTGCCGCCTACAAGATTTATTCTCGCTAGGAAATTGTTAGCTCGCGAAACTTGCTCGGAGTTTGCGAGGTACTTTTGTACGAAGAGAAAAGACTGGTAGTGCATTAATTGTGCCCATGGGGGCTTGAAGTTTCAATTTTGTAGGATTTCCTATTGTTAAAATAAAGAAAAAAGATATTATTATAAAACCTATAGCCGGCTGGGAAGCTGAAATCTCAAGAAAACTTACATCATCTCAGAACATCAAGAGTCGTCTAAAGAGATGACTCTTACGACACCATGGGAAGAAATGTTATATTTTCCGTTACTCTACACAGGATGTAAGCGACCCATCATCCTTTAACTCATCTGCTCGTGGTGCATCCTGCTAAATAACAGACGAGGCTCCGGTACCCTACCAAATACCAGCTTACAATTTTTACCAAGTAATTTTCCATGCATTTTCCACAGATTTCACACAACGTTTCATGTGACCGGGTCGGAGCGAAACAAAGAAATACAACAAGTTAAAGTTACGCCAAGTTAGTCCCTTTTGTGAGAACAATATTGATATAGCACGAAGTACAATTTGGGTTCGGGGAAAACTTAACTTCGATCATAAATACTCTAATAGATGTTAATATAGCTTTTCGAAGAGAATCTGTTCAAAATATTCATCATCATGCCTGCAAACATCCACTGCTGGACAAGCATCCCCCATTGAGAACTGTCAATGGGAAATTTACCTTAGTCACCACGCTTGGGTGTTGGGAGGTGGGTTGGTGACCGCAGTAGGTTTTATTTGTACCCAAGTAAACGCTACTACCCGTTTCCTGATATTCTCTTAGCATCTAAAGGGAACATCCATTTCCCCCAATGGCTGGCAAGTGCTGGATGCGAGAAGTCCAGGAACGCTAAAAATGGCGAACAATTGGAGACCTACCATTTCCCAAAAAGCTATTCCTTTATTACCAAGTTCATACTAATAGGATTGAGATCCCGAGTCACTGATTAAATGTCGAACTGAACTCGTGCAAACGGCGGAAATTCTGAGAGCCATAATTCCAAATTAGTCTCAAATTCTCGGTCTGCATCTGACAAGTTCTAGTCGGAAATCCAAACTAATTTAAAACGCTATACAAGAGCTCCCTCGTCGAAAATCTATTAGAGAATAGAATGAAATTCAGAAAGTTTGCCTAAAGTTTCGTAGGAAAAGGCTGTGAATTCTTCTGTTCGAAAGAGAGCGCAATTTCCAGTCGAGCATTTGGTTTTTGTCTTTTATTAAGGCCAACATACTATTTGAATAAAGTCAGCATTAATATCTAAGTTTTTTCTACGTTAAAGGCAAACATAGTAAAAAAAAACCTTGTGGAGAGATTCAAATGTAGCCATCTCTTCAGTAAAACTGCCTGAAAATCACTTTCTTCCTGGCGCTAGCTGTCAAATACCTAACTTAGAACTTAATTTGTTTTATTTTCTCTAAATGCACTGATGATCCGAAAATATAGGAAAGAACTTTTTTTATGCAAGATGTGGCAGACGACCAAGTTGTGTCGAGTTTCAGTGTTCTGTAAAAGGCTACCAATCATCATCATACTTTTTTTTAACAAGAAGAGCTTTCAGGATGACCTCACTCCACCTGATGGTAAGCGGTCGTGAGGTCCAAAGGTTAAGCGACAGGCATAATAGAACAAACCCAATGCGCCTATCGCCCGAGATGCCGTTTCACGCCCCGCCTAAAAAGCCCAGGATTGTAAGAGGAAGGCAACACATGAGCTGGAAGGGCATTCCTTGACTTAATGGCACGGGGAAGGAACGAGGAACAAAACCTCTTGGTGCCCTTATAATACTGAAACTTATAGTAAGTACAAGGAACCCCTTGTTTTAGGTCAGGTTGTTGATGTAAATTTTTTGACGCACTTAGTATTACGAGTATTTATAATTATCTTTAATCTGTTAGTCACGCAAGTATATAACTACCTACTTACGATATCTCCCGTTCAAATCCATTACATTACTAGAACATATCATTATGACCTATTACTCAAATACCGCGACCTTTCGTGCCTAAAAATGCGAAAGCTTTCAACAATTCAGAGTATAATCAAATTAGGGTAATTTGTTAGCTAGGAATTTATTTAACAACTCAGCCGAAATTACAAAAGGCATTGTATTACCCTCGGATTAGGGAGCAGGAAATGCTTATAATGTTTTTAATTATTTGAGTTGTCTAAAGCGCTGATCACACGATAAAGGCGGTTGTACACTGGAAGAGCACGGGATACATGAGGTGTACGAGAAGAAAAAACGAAAAAGACACAGTCTTAACGTCAGCATTTTCATTGTATTTTCCATTATTTCTTCGCTCTTAATAGTTGCAACGTGATGTTATATAGCCTAAAGCCTTCCTCGATAAATGGTCTATTCAACACAAAAAGAATTTTTCAATTCGGACCAGTAGTTCCTGAGGTTAGCGCGTTCAAACAAACAAACTCTTCAGCTTTATAATATTAGTAAAGATACAAATAGTCTATTTGCTTTAGATTGTAAATAAAACCGGCCAAGTGCGAGTCGGACTCTCGCACGTAGGGTTCCGTACCACTATACAGCTAAATAAATGTTTTTCTTTACGTTTTATTATATTGGAGTTAATTAAATGAAAAAATTAGGTAATTTGATTTATGACGTTTAAAAAAAAACTACTGGCTAGATTTCATTCAAACCAAATTTCGTTAGTAGTTTTCATAGTGATACACATGATATATTTTTTTCAGTTTTATCATGCCCATATTTTAGAAGTTACGGGGGGGGGACACTCATTTTACCACTTTGGAAGAGTCTCTCGCGCAAACTATTCAGTTTAGAAAGAAATGATGTTAGTAACCTCAATATCATTTTCAAATACCTATCCATAGATACCTCACACGTATAGGTTCGATGAAAAAAAATTTTTTCAGTTTCAGTTTCATGTATGGGGAACCCCAAAAATTTTGGATTTTTTTCTGATTTTACTTTAAAATCTTAATGCGGTTCACAGAATACATCTACGTACCAAATTTCAATAATGTAGCTCTTATAGTTTCGGAATAAATTGGCTGTGACATACGGACGGACAGACAGACAGACAGACAGACAGACAGACAGACAGACAGACATGACGAATCTATAAGGGTCCCGTTTTTGCCATTTTGGCTACGGAACCCTAAAAAGGAGGGGCTTAAGGAACGCATTTGCTCAGCAGAAAGATAATGTCAGCTACAATTTAAAAAAATATTATATCGAACAGTATTGTATATTGTAGTTATTAATTCACATATCACCTAGCGACGGTTATCTGCACGCAAGATCGCGATAAACATAATTTAATAGTGAGTGAAAAAAGTGTGGAAGGCTTGTAAATTAAATTGTATTTTGCACTTTATTCTTCTTACAGCAATATTTCGTCGAGTTAAAAAATGTGATTGTTATCAGTAGAGGTAAGTACATCGCATTATTAATAAAATAACTTAGCTTAAGCCTTAATTAAAATTTTGGTAAAATTTGTTTATGTGAAAAAACTTTGAAAATTTGAAAGACGGCGGGCACCGACTTAAGACTATAGTGGTCTATAGGGCTGTTATTGCGCATACATTTTTTTAGTTAAGCATTATTATTTTTTAAAAGTGCGACATATTAACGGGACTTTTATCATTTACAAATCCTTTAAATGATTATATTATATAAATTACACAACCACACAGCGCCATCTAGCCCCAAACTAGGCCGAAGCTTGTACTATGGGTATTACACAACTGAAAAACTTACTTAAATAATTTTTTTTATAAATAAACACATAATTATTACACATAGAAAACACCCAGACCAATACAAACATACATGTCCATGAACACAAATGTTTGCACTGTGCGGGAATCGAACCCACGACCCTTGGCTCCGAAGGCAGAGGTCACTACCAAATCGACTCAGTCATTAAATACATGTACCATGCTTCGGTTACCGTCTAAACAAAAAAAAATTATATAAATCTTTCACAGACTATCTCGCCTGGCCAGTGTGAAGCCCCCGTAATGCCTGTACAAGCAAGCGTTAATTCAACTAGATCCAAGCCCGCCAGTTAATTAAAACCTTCTGTTTTGCGGCTAAATTATAACGTTTTGCCCACGTTGCCACTTCGAGGTGGCGCGCAAGTGATAACATCGAAGAGTGTTAGTTTATTTTAGTTAGTAAGTCTTTGTAGAGAATGTTAGAATATCAGCATACTAACGACCTGCCCCTACTTTACACCGGTACAATCAGGCGTGGATACACCGTTGTGGGCACGATGGGCATACCTACAACCCTAATAGGCTTGTGACGTCACATTTCATTGATCTATTGAAACGTTAAACTTAAATAGAATTTTTGAGTAGGTGTGCCCACAACCTTTTTTGAGCGCAGGATCCGCGCCTGGGTGCAATGCAGTACTTAACATTCTAATCCAACTCCCGTTTATTAGGTGGAGTTTCGTAAAATTCACAGATTTCTTAACCCTGTTAAATGTTGTAGGTGTTATAGTTTTCGAGATTTCGTGTCTAAGTAAATGGTATTTTGCTTTTGACTCTAGTTGGCAATGAAAAATGTCCTGTTCCAACTTGAACTGCTGTACCATACCGTAAGATAACATGATGCTCCCTGCAACTCCTACTAGTAATCGCTTACCTGTAACAAAAAAATAAGCATTATTAACTGCCATAGATTACTTAATCAAATCAAAAAAAAAAATCTCTTTATTTATGTCGCAGTCATCTGGTTGAATCTCCTATTCAATTGAATCGCTAGCGCGTTCATTGAATGATGACATTCAATTGAATGACTAGACCGAACGTTAACTAAACACGAGTCACTTAACGTCCAACTAGGTAGCGGATTGAAACATAGCCCTTTGAAAAAATCGGACGTAAAAGCAGTCAGGTGATTATAATTTAGTTCATTCTTTTCCCACGCGGCGTTAGTCTTATAATTCTAAGGGAACACATTTTACCACTTTGGAAGAGTCTCTCGCGCAAACTATTCAGTTTAGAAAAAAATTATGTTAGAAACCTCAACATCATCTACGGACCCCTAAAAACTGTGTACTCATAAGTTTCCTTAAATCTCGAGCCCGAATTAAACATAAAGTATTTAAAACTTAAATAACAAAACGGGTCTCGGGTCACTCCAACTCGAGTTTCCGGAGCATTGTTTTTAAAACTCCACGAGAATTCAAAGAGTTATCTCGAAGATTCACGAGTCTTCGAATATAATGGGGTTTTGATGAAAATCCAAAGGCAAGTTATTATTGGAACACTTTGAAACAATGGCCCCTTTGATGAAACGGCCGACAAGTGACGGATAGTACTCCTGACATCCTATTAATATTCCTTCTCGGTAACCGTTTGCAGTTATTGTGGTTTGTGTTTGAATTGTTCGAATCCTAGAACTTCTTGAACCTTAAGTGGTACTTGCGTTTACTAGACCAAACGAGGCAATCGAAACTCGGGTCAGTCTAAAATTGAATAGAATAGTTTTTTTTATAGTAGCTCGACATAATGACTACCCTACCCTTGATGGAAAGCGAAGGGGAAGCCCAAGTCGCTGTGACAACGGGCAAGTAACTGGTCAGTTACCTGTCAGTTGCAACTGCCATGCCGGTCCAACCCTGACCCCCACGGGCTCCGGAAACCCTACTCACCAGCAGAAACACGACCCGGAGGTCATTTGGCTGCGGTATTCTATAGGGTGGAGGTCCGTCCCCGGCCGGGCAGCTCAATTCAAGCGAAGATTCGCTATGCCCTACCACTCTTAAGCTGATTAACTGACTAATAGTCAATTTTTAAATAACCAAGACATGCCACCCAAGACATGCTACGCTGGGCCACACAGCGCCATCTAGCCCCAAACTAAGCCGAAGCTTGTACTATGGGTACTAGACAACTAACAAACTTACTTATATAAATATTCGATTGTGTTTGAGCTTGACTGTAATACCTAATGGTATCGTAGTCTACGATGGTCGCGCTCACCCAGCAAAAACCGGTTCACTCTCGCCTTGAACTTCAGAAGATTATAACTTTCGGGGAGCCCGGCAAAGAGTTCCATAGTTTGGCCGTACGCACTATAAAAGTAACTAAAACGCTCTATCTATAATAATCACAGAATAGCTTCAGCATCTCCCAAAGCTATCGGATTCTGTACAAATATCTCAATAATAATACACATTTCGTATTAAACGCAGTCATATCTTCGGTTCCCTCTAATAGCGCGGCCGAGGGCGTGTTGATACAATAGCTTCTTTCGGACCACGGAGGCGTGGTCCGAAAGAAGCTATTGTTCTGCAAGTGTTTCCATAATAACTCTCCGCCGATTGTGTGTCCTTTGTTGCGCCCGCCATTATGCGGGAGCACTGGGAAAATGTGGAATGTTGACGCCTCCGAAAACCCTCTCTATTAAAGCCCGGAGGAAACTAACGGTTGAGTTACTTTGGTTGAAGCTGTTGGAACGAAAGTATAGGGTGTGATATGATTTAATTCGCATCTAATGAAAAGCCGAAAGTTTTTTTTTCGGTTATTGATGTAAGGATCCCCAGCGGCAATAGCGTGGCCAGTACTACGGGTGCCTGTAATATGGCTAACTGATAAACAATAATTAATATTTATCAGATTTAGAATTATTTGTCAGTACTTTCAGTACAGGCGTTGGCTTAGTTTGGGACTAGACGGAACAATGGCCCAGCGTGCCTTCCCGTGTCAGACTGTGGTGTGCAGTGCATGTGATTTTTTTATACGAAAAGACTTCAGAATTGTCTGTGGTATTTAGCTATACCGCCACCAGTCAATAGCCAGCGTCTCGTTTGTAATTTGGCAGGATTAGCACATAGTTTAATTTATAACGATAAGGATTGACGCGGGAAAAGCCGCTTGCTACAGCTACTATTGCCTACAAGCTACGTTTCGATACCCTATCCCTTATTGGTCCTTATCACTCTTGTCCCAAGCCATCCCGAAATTGCCCCGGACACCGGCGGCCTAAGTGACGTCGACGTAATAAAAACCTTCGCTCCAATACCATTAGTCCCTATCTTCGGAAAGGCTCTAAGGGAACGTCTAGTGACGTTACTTTAGTGCTGAATTAATTGGCCCTGTCTTAAATGACAATAGTCTGGGAAATATAAAGCGATAAAGGTAAAATTCGGCGAAGGCAATTCAATTGGGGTTGAGAAAGGTCATGGGATTTTTGTTATAGTAGCTCGACATAATGGCTTCCCTACGCCTGATGGAAAGCTAACTAAAAGCCCAAGTCGCTGTGACAACTGGCAAGTAACTGGTCAGTTACCTGTCAGTGGCCACTGCCATGCCGGCTCAACACTAACCCCCACGAGCTCCGGAAACCCTACTCACCGGCAGAAACACGACACGGAGGTCATTTGGCTGCGGTATTCTATAGGGTGGAGGTCCTTTCTCGGACGGGCGGCTCAATTCGAGCGAAGATTCGCTTGCCCTACCTCTCTTTAGGAGGATTGTAGGAAATCACATACTCGTAGTATGAAACAATTTTATATCATTTCATACGGGATGTAGGAAGCGGCCTGTCATCTTTTCTCTCCAAGCCAACCTCACCTGCCCGTGGTGCATCCTGCCGAATAACAAACGAGGCGCTGGCATCCGACTGGTGGCGGTATAACCATCAAAATTGAAGGCGTAGCTAAATACCGCAGGCCGATGACGGGCAGCAGCGTCACTGGAGTGAGAAGCTACGTCCTGCGATCGCCAACCCGTTCGCCCAGCGTGGCGATTATGGATACAACCCAAAGTGGCGAATAAGTGGAGAGGCCTATGTCCAGCAGTGGACAGGGATAGGCTGATTATGAAAATATGATGATTATGATACTCAGTATAAATATGAGACGTTTCTTAACCTTATAACACGTCTACTTGCACATAATATTAGACAACATCCTCTAAGGAATACCTAACATCTATTATCCTCTAACGGTAATTGTGATGGCGTGTAATGGGTTAAACGCACTACGGAACCATAACCTGTGTCGTTTTGCATAATGTTATACACAATCTGGAAGCTTGCATGAGTTTCTTAATTACTTAATCTGCGTTAAAATTTTACATAGGAGCGTGTATGTCGATGGTATACATTTAAATAATAATAAATAAATCACTTCATTTAAATTGCAATTGTAACACGGGAGCGTCGAAAGTCATTTTATATATTTTTGACGGCGCCGTGATGGAAAACAAATATAAATAATTGTTCCATCTCTTCTTGTGGGTGATGTAAGTGTGAACTAAATTCCGTATGAATGACAGTCCCCAAAGCATTGTGCCAAGAAGTCGTATTTTCTCTTTTATGACTAAATCGATACGCTGGCTAAGGCTCGGGTCTGAATGTTCCAAGAAACACCTGTAGTCACTATCTGTTACTAATAGCAGAAAACCTTATATCATCATCTGGACATTTTTTAAACTTTCTCATGACTCTATAAAGCAATTGACTTTGATGTTTGAAACAGTCAAATCGAGTTTGATTAAATAAGACTTAACGTTTGTTTGTGAACTCTGTTGTTTTGTTTAACGTCGTCCTTAAGTTTTGTTCAAATTTGTTAGATGGCATTTCAATTTTCGTAACAGTTTATTGATGTACAGAAATTACATTAATTGAAAGGCGGAAGAGCATAAAGGCTTAAGTTGATTTTAAAGTACAAAATGTTAAATGGGCTAAGGCCTATAATTGCATATAATATCTAGGTGGGATGTAAGGGAGTGACCCATCAACTTTTCGCTCCAAGCCACCCTCACCTGCCGTGGTGATAGGCCGCTCCCTTACAATCCAATTCTGTTAATAACCTTCTTCTTCTCAGCATTTTTGCGTCCACTGCTGAACATATGCCTCCTTTCTGGAATTCCAGAGCGTTCTAGATGCGGCGTCCCTGGTCCAGGTCGGCACTGCCGTCTTTCTAATATCATCCGACCATCTAGCTGCTGATCTGCACACCATTCGACTTCCTTCTCGAGGTAGCCAGTGTAGGACCCGGTGGCTCCACCTGTTATCGTCCCTGCGTCCATATGTCCGGTCCATTGCCATTTCAGCTTCGCAATACGTTTCCCTATGTCGGTGACCTTAGTGCGTTGGCGTATGTGTTTGTTCCGGACTCTATCTAAATGGATTTTTTTTTATTGCTGTGGATGGCAGACGAGCAAGCGGCCCATTTGATGTTAAACGGTTACCGCCGCACATAGACTCTTCAATGCCAGGAGCACAGCTTAGCCGCTGCCTACCGTGAAGAAAGAGTTCTCTTTAGACCACGTTTTAAGAAGGACAAGGAATTACTCGTAGATTAGATATTTAACAATTTACCAAGTGTGACGTAACACGCGAGAACATAAAAACCTTTTATCGTACTTTACGCGTTTGTTGAGCGTCCCTCGAAATACCTACGTCGTCTCAAGCGCTCAAAGTTAATCGGTCACGTTCCTTCATCATTGGGCTAGGCATGTCAGCCACTTTACGACTGTAAGGCTGGGAGAATTTATGCGGAGAACTCTTAAAGGTTGTTTTAATTTGCGAATGTGCGATCTTATATGCTGTGTCACGCATACTGGCTACCCTTGGCTGGTTGGAAAATGATAGATAAGATTAAATCGCTGCGGGAATAGACAAGTTATCAAATAAATCACTTGTCAGTTGTCATCGCGGGGCGTAAAGTAGCTACTGATCCTGACATATTATACACTGACTGATCCCGAAAAACAACCTAGGTCGGAGTGATCAGTTGTTTCACCAGATTTCACCATCTAGGCGGAAAAACCATCCAACATCAGGTTAGAAGCTGAAATCTCAAGAAGTAATTTTGTCTATTCTTACGACATTCACTAGAAGAGATAGGGCAATGATTTGAATTCCACGATTCCCGCACAGACGAACGGTTAGATAGATAGATCGATCTTGGGCCTCTCCCATCTAGCAATTGCCAGCCGTTTTGCGCAAATCGTCGCTCTACCTTGCCTGAGGGCGTCCTACACTACGTTTGCCGAGACGCGGTCTCCACTTCAGAACTCGTTTACCCCAACGGTTATTGGTTATGCGGCTGATGTGGCCAGCCCACTACCACTTCAGCTCACTAATCCGTTGAGCTATGCCGATAGATAGATGATATTCTGTACATAAATATCCTTTTAAAAAGTAGGTTAGTTTGCCAATAATAAAATAAAGTGCTTAGCTAAACCGTAGATAATAAAAAATATTGTCATATAACCGTTCGGTTATTTACCGTTTACAGGAAAATTCAAGGTACACCCGATACCATACTTCGTAGGGTATGTAGCGCTCAAGTTCCCGAACCGTAAGATTGCTCCTCCGAAGCACATGCAAGCAATTTAATATCAAAAGTCACGTCTCGCCCAGGCGCCGGGAGGGCCAGGAGGAACGAAGGGACACAGTAAACATAGAGGCAGTGACGCGACTCCATCTTTTTTTTACCCGACTGCCAAAGAGGGAGGGTAATGTTGTTGGAGTGTATGTAAGTATGTATGTATGTCTGTTCCTTTGTGACCTCCTGTAGCCTAAACGGCTTGATGGATTTTGATGTATGAGGTATCGTTAGATTTGTCTTGATTACGGGAGTGTCATAGGATACATTTTATCCTAAAAGTCCCACGGGATAAAGACATGCAGTGTGCAGTCGGGTATTTTGTTTTTAAGCAAACCGCTTTTTTATACTATTAATTCTATATATTTAATATGGGTTTGCGCTTGACTGCAATTCACCTGAAGGTAAGCGATATCATAGTCTACGATGGAGCGCGCTCACCCATCAAAAACCGATTCACTCTCGCCTTGAACATCGGAAGATTGTACGTATCGGGGAACAAGGAGCCTCGCAAAGAGTTCCAAATCTTACTATGTACAAACAAGTTTCTGCAAAACTCAATGACGATAAAGAGGAGTTCACCTGCATTTAAAAAAGTCTGCTATATGCTTTCATCATCATCATTAGTCTGCAAACGTCCACTGCTGGACATAGGCCTCCAATGATACTTGTTGTTTGGGGAATTGGCCGCTGCAGTAGGTTTTATATCATCATCATCATCATCCTATTGCACTCCACTGCTGGACATAGGTCTCCAGTTGTTCGCCACCTAGGGATAACTTCTGGAGGATATACCCATAATCGCCACGCTGGGCAGGCGGGTTGGCGATCGCAGGTTTTATATGTACCCAGGAAAACGCTGCTATCCGTTTCCGGAAATTCCCTTATGCCGCGGCCACACATTGGATTCAATTTTGCGTCCAATCACTGTCCAATGCCCAATACTAAGGCGCTCAATGTCTTCATAGTGTCAAAGTACTGATACACACATTGGTGCATTGGGCGCAAAACGTCACGTTGTTGGTGCAAATATCTCCAATGTGTGGCCGCGGCTTTAGTCGTCTTCTACGACTCCCGAGAGATGAGATGGGGTGGTCCTATTCTAAATCCGGAAATCACACGTACTTGGTAACCTACTGCGGTCACCAAACCACCTACTGAGCGTAGTAACTAAGACCCAAGGTAAATCGTCCCAAATGACTATGGTTATTATGGCAGGCCTCTATCCAGAGCCTAGGTAGGATTTGAAAAGACCAAACGTTGGTGTTGCCTGGCATGGCATTAAGACTTAGACTGCCAAGAAACTAGACACAATACAAAAAACCGTTTAACTATTGTTTGTTGGTCACCAGTGATCGCCATGGCGCTCAGCTACCTATCTCTACCTAAATTCTTTTAGAATTTCAGCTATAAACATTAAAGACCTCTTCTTCACTGTTTTTTCCAGTATACTGTGGGGGAGGTGCGCAAATCACTCGGGCCTCATATTAAAGGGATCTCAGCGAGGTGAGCGGTCCTGTGCGTATGTAGCCGTAAGCTATACTATATAACTACGTATATTTGGACCATTTTATTTGGAGTGTTTTTCACAAAGCCGACCAGGGCCCTTTCTGAGACGATGGATAATGCTCACTTATATTTTTGGATAACTTTGTAAGCTAGGCAATTTGTTTTTAGTATACGTGTTGTATGTACTGAAAGGAGGTTTCATTTAAAACTATGATTTATTTCTAGTTAATAACTTTTTAATAGTAAATTACGATCAAATGGATAGTGCTCGAAAGACTTTCGTTGGATCTCGAATCATATATTTTACTACTTAGTCTCTCCACTTTTCTGTTAGCCACTGACCGCTTCTATTTGCCAAGTCAACGAGAGTCGAAGCGGTTGAAACATAATACAAAATACCAGATAATCAGTTTTTAATTGAGAAGATGTAAGGGGACGTAAGGGAGCGACCTTTCTTTTGGGGGTTAGGGTTGGGCCGGCATGGCAGTGGCAACTGTCAGGTAACTGACTAGTTACTTGCCCGTTGTACAGCGACTTGGGCTTCTCTTTCGCTTACATCAGGCGCAAGGACGCCATTATGTCGAGCCACTATATAAAAAAAATCGTCTGACAGGCTAGTTCTTAGTTCAACAGCCTAATCAGCATACGAGTCGCGTTATTTACTCTAATCAGTGCCTTTTATATCGTTGACCTTTGTACACTTTGCGTTCCGTTCCGCTCTGTAGGTCAGAGGTCACGCGCAGCGTACACGGTGCGACGTATTCTGTCAACGTTGCGAATTATTAAACTTCTCTTTTTCGATATCAACAATTAATTTGTACGGGTTCAGAAACTTAATCGGTCGTCACGGAGTGGTTGCTTAAACCCTATACGAGTAGGGGAGACCGGGTACAAAAGTAACGGCGGGTCGAAAGTAACAAATGCTCTCTAGATTTATCTAATGGGCGAAAGGTCGCTTTGCCGCCTTCAGGTGATAGTCCTGTGTCCTGACTATTCAATGTCCTGTGTGCCTAGCCTTTGTTACTTTCGACCCGCCGTTACTTTTGTACCCGGTCTTCCCTACGAGTACACTTAATTGATGTTATATAGTAAATAGGTACTGATAAACATAAATAAAGGACTGTCAACGTAATACTCCCACCCTAAATGAACGCGTCGTCCCGACATAGTATAAAACACTTGCTTTGCGATAGAAACCAAGTATTACGAGTAAATTCGTGTTCCAAAGAAACTCCCTCGAGAACTGCCCCATTTGATCGTTGATTCAGCATCGGCTCTCTCCACAGCCGTGGGCGTCACAAACATAGACTAATTATAGATGTACACGAGTATCCGAACGGGCTTTGATCACAAATTAGCTGGCATAGAGAGTTTCTCTCTGGATACATATTCACCGCGCCGGAATCGGAACGGGTCTCGTTTGTGTTGCGAACCTTTAAATAATTGCGTACTTGAAATGTTGAGGAGCGTCTAAAGAACGATTATAGAGCACCCTTGTGTTTAGATGCTTCGTTTTAACGAGGAACGTACCTTGAAACGAGTGTTTTGGTTAATCGTTAATATTTTATGACTCCTAAGAACAAAGAAACCAGAGGCAAGTTCTTTTACTATTGACCACATTTTTTTTATAGTAGCATGACATAATGGCTTCCCTACGATTGATGGAAAACGAAAGAGAAGCCCGAGTCACTGTGACAATGGACAAGCAACTGATTAGTTACCCGTCAGTTGCCACCGCCATGCCGGCCCAATCCTAGCCCCCCACGAGCTCCGGAAACCCTACTCACTGGCAGAAACACGACCCTGAGGTTATTTGGCTGCGGTATTCTATAGGGCGGATGTCCTTCCCCGGACGGGCGGTTCAATTCGAGCGAAAAAGTCTAAAATAAATAGGTTTTAAAGGGTCGGAAAAGCGCATGCGATGCCCCTGGTGTTGCAGGCGATCATGGGCTGCGGTGACCGCTTACCATCAGGCAGACGGACAGCCATTTTGTCAACCCTAGTAGTACATAAAAAAAGATTCGCTATGCCCTACCTCTCTTAAATTCGCCTGACACAAATTGTATCACCTATTAAAAATTGACATTAAAACCCTTTGAGATTCTGCCTGCGGAGTTCGGGGGAACGGGGTATGTGGGCCTCAAAATGGTGGGGAGGAGATATGAAGCTGATTGTATCTGCAACATATACGGACGGTCTGTTCTGAATATCATCTCCGGTTCTAGGTCACACATTGTATACGGATATATATGTGTATATATAGATATATATATACGCACCGGTCGACCCGAAAATCCTTACTAATGCGCTAAAGTGGGTTCTGATGTTTGTTACTCAATTATGAGGCCGGGAGCGATTGCCAGGTGAGAGGCGAGGTTATGCTTTGACTTTCGCCAAATTAGCAGCCTTTCAAATACACCAACGGAATTTCACGTCGGTAATTAATTTGCGTTATATAAGGTGTAAATCAATTTAAATAAACGGAACACTTCTAAGGGCAGATTGAGATGTATAAATACTTATCTGTGGATATACCAACATACACTCAATGGTGTGCGTCGTGTGATGAACACTTGTGTTTGTTCCGTGTCTTTCCATTGTTCTGATACCCATAACCACTTGTGTTATGGACATCACCACAAGGTACCACATATATATGTAGAAAATACAAATATAAACACCCAGACACGGAACAAACACAAATGTGTATCACACGAATGTTTGTCCCGGGTGGGAATCGAACCCACGACTCTTGGATCACAAGGCAGGGGTCACTACCAATTGAGCCACCGAGCCAGTCAATATTAGACATCACAGCCCTGAGTCCGGTTTTAATATTTTTTTATAATAGCTCGACATAATGGCTTCCCTACGCCTGATGGAAAGCGAAAGAGAAGCCCAAGTCGCTGTGACAACTGGCAAGTAACTGGTTAGTTACCTGTCAGTTGCCACTGCCATGCCGGCCCAACCCTAGCCCCCCACCAGCAGAAACACGGCCCGGAGGTCATTTGGCTGCGGTATTCTATAGGGTGGAGGTCCTTCCCGGGCAGCTCAATTCGAGCGAAGATTCGCTATACTCTACCTCTCTTATTCTTCTATTTCTTCTTTTCTGCTATAATGTGTAATTCTATATTGCCAGTATCGTGTGTACTGTACGCTATGTTGTTGTGTCCAAGTATAATAAATATTTCTTATTTTTATTCAGTCCCACGATTCTGTCTGTATGAAATTAGCATTTATCTCAATGCCCCTATGAATTGGCAACGTAACAAGCACATGTGACCTGCGAAGCTAATCGAGGGAGTCATTTGCATGTGAATGCCTGTGGAGCTCCCAGGCTCTCAGACCGCCCGGCTCCGGTATTCTTACGGACGGCCATTTTACATTTATTTCAAACATTTTATTTATTTTATTCTTTGTACACGGGAGAAATAAAATTTTACAGAGCCCGCAGCTTACTGAACTGAAATTTGTATTCGAAATATAAAAGGGAACGGTTGGAAAGTCTATTCTGAGAAACGGATAGATAACGGTCGTTCTGGGAAACAGGTGAATTGAAAGGCATACACAATATAAAATGTATTGTTTCGCAGCCGAATTAGATATAGGGCTTTGATGATTTTGAGTGGGTGGTGCAGGAGTCCCCCGCTTTTTAGGGTGACGTTGCATCGTTTTAATCCTTTAGGGTGAAAAAGGAGGTTGTTTATATAATTGTATTTAAGTATTTATTTGTGGTACCTTCGTTGTTCTGACACCTATAGCACAAGTGCTGTAGCTACTTACTTTGGTATCGGAGCAATGTATGTGATGTTGTTTGATATTTATTATTTTTTATCATTTATTACTACTTACTAATACTTATCATAAATGTAAAAGTTGGTTTGGGTGGATGTTTGTTACTCATTCACGAGAAAAGTAAGGACCAGATTATACAGATCGTACATTAGATTAACACATATGTTATTATATTTAGTAATATTTCAAATATCAGCAGACATTCACGCTGGCAAAGCCCCACAGACACACATTGGAAAAACATAACACAATGGCTAAAATTCAAAGTATTTCAAATAACAAATACCTAGTTTTCACCACTTTAAGTACCACGAAACTAACTTTGTTTGATGAATTAATTGGAAACATAATCCTGTCCTCACAAAATAGGACGTTATAGGGGCACCATCCTCGATCAATGGGCCTTTAAGTTTGCAGAACACTCGACGGCATATTGAATAAAATATTAAAGAGGTAATAAATTCACGACGTCGACCCCAGCGCTAGCATAAAGTTCCGTTCTACCGGAAAATAAGGTGTCTGCGAACTAACGACACTGATTTTTCATAATGTTCACGCTAAACTAGGTTGAAAAGAAACTGAACGCTTTATAATATGATGTTATCTAATAAATAAGTACCTACATTGATCCGATCCGAAAATAATGTACTTAGTTTAACACTTGTGTTATGGACACCCTAATTACAAAGAAACCGCAAAGGAAAACATACAATTTGGTACTTTTTTAAAGGCTACGAACCAAAATGGTAAGTACTCCTATGTACAGAATATGACTAGTCATCTAAAGCAATATATCTACGGAAGACCAGCGTCGAGGTTTCTTACCAAGATGCCTCGGCTTATGCTGAGTGGACACCATTTAGTGTCACCTAATGTAATTTATGTAGTTTGATTTTCTATTCCTTTATTCATAATTTGTATGTGACTCTAATAAACGTTTTTTCTTACTTTTCTTTCTTTCAATATTTAGTTAAATATGGCACCTAACGTATGTATGTAAAATTTATAATTTGAAAGGCCTTAATTGATTTTACGATTTCAATAAATCATAAGACGATAAATTTATTTAAATTAATTAAAGTTTATCTTTCATTATTTCAAAACAATCGTCATTCTCAAATCGCGTAATTTATTACCTGCCATAAGAAATGACAGTTCAATCAATCAATTCTTTTCCTGTACCTACGGGTACAAATAATTTCGAATTTATTAATCTTATTTTGTAAAATGACGTTTATGAGTTTAGATGAAGTACGAGTAGACATAATTGATCAGACTAATGGATTTTAATATTAATTCGTGACGTCTCAGCTTGATCGTTCATTAATCGCAGTATCTAATATCAAGATATTAATAACATTTTGATGACATGTAAACTATTAAATGGTTTTACGATAATTTGTCTAAAAATAATATATTTTTTATATTAACTTGTAACTCGGACAACCGACTGGTATGTAGTCGTAATACCCAGACTTCCAGACACAATAGATAAAACAAAGGGATTTGGGTTTTAAAAGGCCATAGGGCATTACGGGGTTAAACCTTTACGATTGCGTAGCTAAAAACCACAGGCCGGTGACGAGTAGCAGCGTCACCAGAGCGAGAAGCTACGCCCTGCGATCGACAATCCGCTTGTCCAGCGGCGATTATGGGCGAAGCCTCCAGCTGTTTGCCTAAAGTGACGAACAACTGTAGAAGCATATATCCAGCAGTGCTAAGACAGGCTGATGATGATGATATTAACTTATCTTAATGACTACAACGTGCCTGAATTTAGGCATAAAATGATTCCAAGAAATATGAACGACACTATTTCTGAAAAAAAAAAAAACGAATCGGGAAGCGGATATGTTTGGATATCTTAACTTAATATTATAAAGCTGAAGAGTTTGTTTGTTTGTTTGAACGCGCTAATCTCAGGAACTACTGGTCCGAATTGAAAAATTCTTTTTGTGTTGAATAGACCATTTATCGAGGAAGGCTTTAGGCTATAACATCACGCTACAACAATTAGGAGCGAAGAAATAATGGAAAATGTAAAAAAAAAAAACGGGGAAAAAATAACTATTCCACGCGGACGAAGTCGCGAGCACAGCTAGTTTGGTATATTTGGATCCGGTTTTTATACATGAAACAAATTTTTAAACTACAATACTTAACATTAAATACGTCAAAACCACAAACTATTTGCGAATCCTAACCCGTAAACGCTGACTTATCGGCGGGTCTGCGAGTGAATTAGTAATCGGGCACAATGGCTGGCCAGACCCCGCAGGAGCAGGCTTTGTTGTGAGCGCGACCTTCGAACTCCCGGCCGGCGGTTAATAAAGGGTTTAGATTAATTGTTGTAGTACAAGGTCATTGTTACTAATTAATCATGTGAGTGGCGTTCGTTTAGGAGTTGCAAGCGATCGCTTGACGTCCGGCCAGCACCTGACGTGGTCGGAGCGCAAAAGGACGATCCTCGCAGTATGGCGTGAACGCGTCAAAGATTCTGCTTGGTTTCCCCGCACACTCAGGCCATTAGCCTCTTGGAAGACTAAGTCCGTACGGGGCATGGATGCCTTGCCCGGTAGGTACCTAAGGAGGACAGTATCGGAGAACACGGTAGAGCATACGCTTCGGCATTGCTCTGTCTGGGAAAATAAGCGCTCCGTCCTCTTCACAGTCGCGCAAAACCTCAACCTGTTGCAAGTTTTGCGGCAGATGACAGCGTCGATCTTGTGACTTGGCGAACGATGCCCGCATTCTGCGAGACTGTGATATCGCAGAAGGACACGGCAGTAAGACAGCGTGAGGCCGCAGCAGACGCGCTCGCTCTACGCTATCCTCGGCTCTTTGCTTCTGCGCTATCCGAATCCTAGCAGCTGCTGCAACGATACAGGAGGGTTTAATAGGTATGTTCTGGTTTTAAAAAACACTTACCAATCTTCATTTAACCTCCGGTTCGGAAAGCATTCTACAAAGAAGGAACTGTGTTGTAGTTGCCTTTTTCAATATAGTGTTTACAAGGAATGATTACAATTATACCTTAGAAGAAACAAGGCTCAAGATCTTTTCATTGTTTTGAAGCTTGAACAAAGCTCGTCATAATGACCATCATCATCAGCTACATCAGCAATAATGACCGTAATATAATAGTAATAATAAACTCATATAATATTAATAAACTATTTCATTGCTTTAAAGCTTGTATTTTATGTCAAATTCAACGGAATACCATAGGTTCAGCCCACTGCTCTCCCATCATGTATCACCTAATCTACTACCCTTGGCCAAACGATATACAAACAGACATACTCCAGTCGGTTATTGATGGAGCGTCGAATAGCGATCCGCAATCGATTCGCAGCAGCGAGGCGCTATCAAATCGAGAGGTTTGATTTATCGCCCGCAAAAGGTGTTTTATTGGGTAGACGCGTTTTCACTTATCACGAGCTGACATTCGGATAATGGCTGCCGTTTACTGGCGTTTTTGGAGACTCTGGGAAACTTAAGAGGCTTTTTTACAAATAGCGGCAATAATTCGACAGTGAAAGGACCAACACTATTGATTGATTGATTGAAGTGGTGGTGGAAGAATAAGCAGCCTATCAAATGCAGCAGGACTCACCGGAGACCAGCGCTGTGGTTTGCTACGCGGGCCACGGTTCAATGCTAAGTGAGGCCCTTTTGTATTGGGCGTCACAACTCCGCGTGCTGAAGACCGAAGAAGCAAAACAAAACAACAACGATAAGAAACATTAAGAAATGTTTTGTTATCGTTGTTGTTTTGTTTTACTTATGTTTTGTGTTGAAGATCGAAATGTATGTGTTTAATTATTGTTGTAATGCTGTGATGTCGTTTGGCGTTTTAGTCATCATCATGATTAGGTCCACTGACTGCTGGTCATAGGCCTCCCCAGTTGTTCGCCACTGTGGGCCAATAGCTGGAGGCTTTACTCATAAACGCCACGCTGGGCAAGCGTGTTCTCGTTCTCGTTCCAGTGACACCGCTGCCCGTTATCGGCCTATGGCATTTAGCTACGTCTTCAATCGTGATGGTTATATCGCCACCAGTCGGTTGACAGAGTCTCGTTTGTTATTCAGAAGGATGGCATAGGAGCCAGTGAGAAATATACAAAGCTGATTACCAACCTTGATTAATTGAAGAAGCACCCTAAGAAGAAAAAGATCATTAAATTAATTATAGGGTATGCCAACTAAAGCTGTAAAATCTAGAGAAGGATTCTACCCACACGAAATCACAATACACTATTCGCAAAGGGTCGTAACAAATTTCCCTGGCATTTCTATAACTAAAATAAGTCACTATTTACAATATACCACGCTTATGCTGGTTTAAAATGGACTTTATAACTACGCAATAAAGGTTATCAGCTTCGCTGTAGTACAAGAGGTCATACCCAGATCCCAGCCGTAGAGATTCAGATTTATAATAAGCGTTCCACGCGACATCTGGCGGCTATTCAAATAGCTTTATGGCATCTGTACTTGTACAGATTATGCAAACTGTCTGGGATAGCAAATAAGTTGCTTATTTACACAGGTACAAGGTATAATTTTGAATACGAAATTTTCAAGCGGACCCCTACTGAAGGTTTAACTAAAACTGGTGTAGTTCAGTGATTTTATTACGAGTGTAGTTTTATATCTCGCTGGTTGTGCAGAATGGATTCCGTTGGCAGTAAAACAAAGTCTCTAGATAAATTAGCGTTTGTGTTGTGTTTATTAATTATAATCATCATCATCATCAGCCTATTGCAGTCCACTGCTGGACATAGGCCTCTCCAGTTGTTCGCCACTTAGGGCAAACATCTGGAGGATATACCCATAATCGCCACGCTGGGCAGGCGGGTTGGCGATCGCAGGGCGTAACTTCATTGATACGAAATGAAGAAGATTCTTCAAGCTATGCATCGGCCCATTGTTAACCAAAACTGAACATCTCAAAAGTTTAAACATGTCAGTACTCAAATACACGAAGCGTATTCGGTACAGAACTGTTTAAGAAAACTCAGCTTGAGCAACTAATCCCATAAGTCCGTAACTTGGATCTAAATAATTAACCTAGCGGATATGACATCTCAGCCAAGTTGTATCAATTTTCGTGTAATCGCCGGCCTAGTTTGAGTTCGCAACTCATACATTAGAATAGGTTCGCGGGTTGAATGTAACTAGGTCTACTCAAGTTGGTATAGACGAGTTTAGAAAGTGAGCAATATTACAGTTTATCCGTTTTACAAAGCGTTTTGTGGGTTTTGGTTGCCCTAAACAAACAAAGCTAGGGACTTAAAACTAGTTTACTACTTTCTATGTTTTTCAGGGGCATTGTCATAGCTATATTTACTAACTGGGTAAATATAGTTATTAACGGTGAAAACCCCGTTTATAATTTTATCTATTTCTGTCTAGATTAAATTAAAACAATTTGACAGACAAATTTCCTCTAAGCTGGTCTTAAATTCTTTCCCTTGCTACTTGGATCATAATGCAAAAAGGAGCTTTATAATAAAAAGCACTGATTATTATATTACAACTTTGTAGCAACGTGTTGCGATACCTATGTAAACGCCTTTGCACACAAAAGAAATCATTATAAAATGTATTCAAATATTCCCAAAGAATGGAAGATGGAATCAATAATAACCTTTCATTTCAATTTTCTTCGCTAAATGAAAACGTCAAGAACATTTACTTACTGTATCATGTTTCACAAAAGATACCATTTCTTCAAAATAAGGTATTCAGAGGCAGTCTGGAACTTACCTGAAAACAAAATAGAACGCGAATAAATTAAGTGATTCCCTTAGGCTACTGAGTAAGCTACGCTTATGGCAAGCTTAAGGCAAAGAAGATTATATGACACGAGACACGTCTGTCTATCTTGACTGACTTAAATGGCGGTCAGCATTTTTAATTGGGATGTTTTGGGGGTCAAAATAATTACATTATATTTAGTTCGTATTTTAGATCATAAAAATGTATAGGACACGTATTTTTCCTTTTTTCATTAAAATACTCGTATATTTAAAAGGCCGACAGCGACCCTAAGCTCGGTTAGAGCTGCGGGTGTTCATGGGCGGTGTCGATTGCTTACCATCAGGCATCACACTTGCTCGTCTGCAGCCTCTCGCATAAAAAAATAAATAAAAAAAAATAGCATTACGCATCAAAAGTTAGGAGTGGGAGTCTTTGACGTCACTCCGTCTCGTAAAAATGCCACACCCCGTGACGTTACGCGTAATTTCAAAGAGATACTTTGTACTTTTTAGTCTAGTTTACAAATAAAAAAATACGTGTCTTTTATTTTTAACCGACTTCGAAAAAAGGAGGAGGTTCTCAATTCGTCTGTATGTATAATATTTTTTTTTTTTTTTTTTTTTATGTATGTTCACCGATTATTCCGTCAATTATGGATGGATTTCAAAAATTTTTTTTTGTTCGACAGAGGACACTTCCGAGGTGGTCCCATCATCACCAAGTCAGGATCTGATGATGGGATCCTGGAGAAATTGAGGGCAACAACCGAAAATTGTATGCTCATATAGTGTTTTTGTTACGTTATCATATTCTACTCAGGTATATGCTTCCGGGCGTCAACATCTGCTGCTGATGATGAAGCCACAGAACTCCTTAACGGTTAGGAGTTAGAGAACAGTACTGACATTGGTCGATAGGAACTAGGTAGTAGTATGTACTTATGCAGGGCTAATAAGGAAGGTGATTTGGCAAGTGATTTGCTTGATTCTAGATCACAAAGTCTTCACTTGACTTAAAGCAAAATTTTTCATTCCTAAGTAAAACTCTTAAAGACATTAATTAGCCCTTATTCAAGGTCACAGCACGTTAACGCAACTAAAAATAGAGAAATAAAATTACTATTTAAAAAAAAAATTAAACCGACTTCAAAAAAAAACAAACGACCAAAACTAAAAAGCGATAAATAACGTAAGTAATTCTATCCTTAATACATAATTATTTAAATATTACAATTATCACTTATTTTTGAAGTCGGTGCCAGCCAAACAAATAAATGTATCTATATTGTTGAGGGGATTTGCCGGCCGCGCGCGTCATACCTACAACAACAGTCTACGTTAGGTACCTAGAGACTGGCACCGACTTCAAAAATAAGTGATAATTGTAATATTTAAATAATTATGTATTAAGGATAGAATTACTTACGTTATTTATCGCTTTTTAGTTTTGGTCGTTTGTTTTTTTTTGAAGTCGGTTTTTGAATAAGCTAAAAGACGGACTAATTTCATTTTTTAAGGCAACAAGCCTATTGCCTTCCTTTGCATAGTATTGTTAGTTTTCTTATGAAAGTATTGTTTGTAAATACAGATGTAAATCTTAAAGTCTAAGTCCACTCTTAAATGACCTTCAGGAAAATATAGAGCGGGGATTTGTACATTTTCTCCGTCATCAACATTCAACAGCAAAATCTAATTAAAAAATCACACGTCATGGTGTTTAGTTATTCTATCACTCTATAAGACACACTGAATTACACAGAAGTAGGTGTGTCAGGCGACACTGCGTAAACAAGGTCGCTTAAACTATTAATTAATTACACCTAAGTACATAATTGGAGATAGTAAAGGGGACTAACGTATTACTTAATCAAATTATTTACATGCACGGATAACGAGTATCATTGAAAATATAAACCGATTAAAATTTGAATTTATATGTATGTGGTTTCGGTAACTTTATTTAATTTTATCTCTGTGATTAAAATTTTTTCATTGAACCTTTTACATCCCGTAATTTTAATTTAACAGAGAACAAATAAAACCGACATAGCTGTTCAAATAAGCAATTTAAAGTGGCAATGGGCTGGCTGATGATTTGTGGAGCAGGAAAGTTCTGTAGATTGTGTGATTAATGTTGAAAAATAGTTAAGTTATATCTTCGTAAACAATTTACTATGTATCGCTCGAAAAATAAAACGCCTAGTTTTTTTTAGCTCAAATGTGTCTCTTAAGATAAGTTAGGCGCAGGACAAGAAGTGACGCCACGCCCCCACATCCATCACGGGCAGTGCCCATCGATCACTTATCTTGTGATTGATTTATTGCCAAGATTATCTACTTTGTTAACTCTTTAGCTTGATAAAAAAATTAAAATATTTGCATTAAGCATTCCATTTGATGTTTGGTATTAAAATGCGTCAAACAATAACCAACTAAGATTTCCTGACTGACATGTCATGATCATTGAACAATTAATTTAAATTAATTTTATTTTTTTTCTTGTTTTGGTCACCAACAAAATAATATACCAGTAGGTTTTTATCCCCAGGTAAACGCTTAAATTCATTTTATTAAACTTATTTTAGTCGGTGACCGTGTAGGTTTTATTTATACCCATATAAACGTTACTGTCCGTTTCCTAATATTCCTTTAGTCATCTTCTACGACACTCACGGGCTGTGCCACAAGACAAACAATAAATCGAAGAAAATTAACTCAATCCAACCTTACCGCCAGTTTTGTGTACCATAAATGACCCATCAAAATGCGCCAACCACAAATTTTGTCCCATAAAAGCACCTCAACATCACCGACCCTTGGCAGCATACTGAATAATATCAATCCCTACACCGTAATAGCTGCTATCAAAAGCAATATCTGCATTTATTGTACTCATATCCATTTCACACGTCGTAGCTGTGATCTCAACGACCCAAAAGCATATACCATTAGGTTATACCATTATACAAAACAAAGCCGAAAACGTTTGCTGATCAGACTTTTCCATTGTTTGCTTCGGTTAGGGTTGCCTTTACTGAAGCGAAGGTGTAAAACCAATTGTAACTTTACGATAGTTGGTGGGATGTAAGGGAGCGACCCATTACCTTTTTGTTCCAAGCCACCCTCACCTACCTGTGGTTCATCCTGCCGAAAAACAAGCGAGGATCTGGCATCCGACTGGTAGCGGCAAAACCATCACGTTTGAATGTGTAGCTAAGTAAGGCCGATGACGGGCAGCAGAGTCAACGGAGCGAGAGGCTACGCCCTGCGATCGTCAACCCGTCTGCCCAGGGTGGCGATTATGGATTATATCCTCCAGATATTTGCCCTAAGTGTACATACGTCAAAATTACTCATCCTCTCGCGTTCCGCGTTTTTTTACTCAAAAATAGCCTTCACGGCATCCCTACGCCAGCAAATTCCCACAACGCGTAATCCCCGTCATTCGGCGGGTAATTCGAACCTTTATTTTTACGAGAGCAAACAAGCCGGGCTCACAATAAAACGTCTCCAAACACTCTGCGGGTCAAACACTAGTAAATCCTATCAATTTGGTGACGATTGAGACAGATGCTAAGGCTTCAGTGCGTCGGTTCGAGCGAGTGGGATACTTGAGACGTGTACCGAGGGCAACAGTCACGGCCCATGAAACAAAGCGAGTATCAAGACTCTTTATAAGTAGCATTACTAGCTGTGCTCGCGATTTCGTCCGCGTGGAATAGTTATTTTTCCCCCGTTTTTTTTTTTACATTTTCCATTATTTCTTCGCTCCTAATAGCTGCAGCGTGATGTTCTATAGCTATCAAACTTAGTGACAATCAGTATCAGAAGGAATATAATATATAGTGACCACAGTGATTCGACAATATTTTTTTCTGAAAATTTCCAAGTATATGTCTGTTATATTTATGAAAATTTCTTGTTTAAATATAACTTTGTTTTCACACTGACACAGCATAGTGACTTCTTGCTTGATTAAAGGCGTATAAAGGAATAGCAATATTCGTGCAATTTTTGTTTCAAAAAATGTCATTTATTACTTAAACGTTCAATATTTCAACACGACCGACAAAAGAGCCAAGGATCCACGGTTTATACTTTCTGATCCACTAGGGAGTATCATCTCTAACTTGACCCCAAGCAGCTAGTAAGGTTAAGACAGGAAAAGCTCCAATTCTAGTCTAATAATGCAAATAGTTTTCAACGCCTGTCTGATAATCGGCATACAGTCTCACAGATCTTATCCAATTCGCCCCCAACACATTTCTCAAGGATTGAGTATACACCCTCAACTATAAAATCTGAAGCGACAACTTGTTTGTTCCGTTTTACAGCCCGGGTCAAACACTAGATCCAGCCAATCTCCTGTCCAATATATTTGGTTCCTTTCGTTTCATTCCAAATAAATCTTTTACATCTTTCCATATTATAATGAAACGTTCGATCTTAAATCAGATGAAGATATGAGATTTCTTCGATATTTTAAAAGAGGTCATCTTTATTTGCTCATTCAGAGTGCCTTACTTTCAAACGATTTTAGAGCTAAAGATTTTACTGAACAAAGAGTAAATTCACACATAACCTTAACAGAAGTCCTTATCTGGCTTGCTCAAACATCATAATAGGTAGATATTACTTGTAGGATATTAAGTCAATAGTATATACTCGTATATGTGTACATACTCTCAAGAGAGACACCGCATAACTTGAACAGAGAGTAGCGTTCAACTAAGGTTTAACGCTATTCTCTATTCAAACATCATCGTAAGTGTGCGAATGGATTACTGGATGCGCTTAAAGGCTGCAAAAAAAAACAGCAACTCAAGTAGGTAAATGTGAGCCATAAAAAAATTACCACCCACGTATTAACGGAGTCTGAAACAAAAGCGTCCCGGGAATGAAACGTGTAAAATGCTGACTGAGTAGTAGAATTTTCTTCTCAAAGTGAGTTAAATAAGCAAGATTTACGTATTCGTATATCAATACAACTTTATTTACGCTCGCGACTTCAAACACATTTTTCTCCCCTTGTCAATACAGGAAAATACCCAACAGAAACAGTAGCGCTTAATCCGTAACAAATATCGTTTAGTGTATATCAAATATGTGCTTTTCTCGCGTAGTGGGGTAATTTACCCACTTTTGAACATCGGAGTCACAAGTTTCGGAGAGCGTTACCCATTTTCGGGGAAAATCGTAGTTTCAGAGGAGATTAGAACGATGGATTCGAGGAGTTTCGGTTTAATGGCCATTCGGAATAGTAAAATAAGTTGGAGCCGGAGATTAATAGGGAACATCAATAATGATAGCTATTTCCAGCTTAATGGGCTCTTGACTGAATTTCGGCATCGGCGGCACTCTCAGTATATTTTGCATAAGATTCTTCCCTATATGCCAAAGTAGTAAGTGTGCCAGAGTAGGTACATAAAATCTCTTGATTATAATGTACAAATGTGTGCTCACACACAGGTGTATTTTCTGTACAATGTTATACAATTTAGGACCAAATATTGTTTGATATTTCTTTATTATATAACAATATAGACAGGTAGGTATATTATGTATACGAGTCTGGTCGCATAAGGCTATATACTAAAAAAAATTCTTTGGTACACAACTGTACTGTACTCTGTTATGTATGCATATTGTGGAAGCAGGTAATTATATGTCGGCATTTTAGTACGACTTCTGGTCAGTACGACGTCAATTACCAGTCCCTTGGTCATTTGTATAATGGGCTTCTACCGAATATTTCGAATTTGCATCCTCCACGTTACATACGCCAGTACAACGCGACTACAAAATTAACCGTTAATTGATATAACAAAAAATTCAACATAAACATTTACAAGGAATACAGGTCTTCTAAAACAGGCCATGCATTGCATGGTGTATGCGTTTCCTCATTTAATTTGGCCTCTGGACCCCACGATCCCAACTGCAGACGAAACAAACTGTAAATCAGATTATTCCTTTGAGCTACACCAGTTACTAACCAGGGTTAGTAGTGACTAACCCTGGCTTATACAGGTAACGGGTTAAGATATATCATGGTGTAATATGACAAGGGACCGTGCGCCCCGTGACAGCGTCGCAGAGGAAGTCACGGAAAAATGTATTATTGTTTACCTTATCTCGGAATGGGGAACACGCGGAATACTGATGCGTTCGGATACGAAATAACCGTTCTTGTTTTGTTTTTCCGTTTCCCTCAGGTATGCCGGAGGTATCGTGCTGAAATTTATATCAAATACGCAATCCTTTGAAGCAGTGAAAACATTTGGAGGAACTTAGAGAAATATGCTTATGCAATGCATACTAGTCCTATGGGACAAATGGGGATGTAAGAGAGCTACCCATAAGCGTTTCGTTCCAAGCCAACCTCACCTGCCCGTGGTGCATCCTTCCGACCAATCAACGAGGCGCTGGCAACCGACTGATGGCGGTATAACCATCACAATTGAAGGCGTAGCTAAATACCACAGACCGATGACGGGCAGCAGCGTCACCGGAGCGAGAAGCTACGCCCTGTGTTCGCGAACTCTCGTACAAAATTATGGACATCTTTCGCCACTTTCGCCAAAGATGTTTATTCAAAGTGCCGACAGCTGGAGAGGCTTATGTCCAGCAGTCATCTGCGCTAGCCTGATAATATATATGCCTGACCTCTCTCTACACAAAAGCCTCATTAACGATGAGTGAGGTTCAATCGATTTCTGTGAATATTATAAGTAAATCCAGTGCGTTAAGGTTATTTTTACACGTACCCTTTAAGCTGTCGATATTTTTATCCCCGCCCGGTCCCCCGGGGTCCCGGGCTCGTATATTATGCGCTATGTCGCCCGCCGCGGGTGTCTTACAAGGTTCCTCCATTACCCCTCTCCCTAGCAATTAGACCCATGCTGATATGCTATTTGATTTCAGCACTGAAAACCAGTATTCGTTTTTATTCTTATTTAGTTTGAAGGGCTCGATGGCTCATTTGGTAGTGACCTCTGCCTTCTGAGCCAAGGGTCGTGGGTTCGAGTCCCGACAATACAA
The DNA here is from genome assembly GCA_031163375.1 of Conogethes punctiferalis. NCBI lineage: Eukaryota > Metazoa > Arthropoda > Insecta > Lepidoptera > Crambidae > Conogethes > Conogethes punctiferalis. The sequence goes on from CM062091.1 coordinate 14,047,994, forward strand.
ACATTTGTGTTCATTAACGTGTCTGTTTGTATTGGTACGTATATATATATACGTGTCAGTCTCCTATGTATAATATGTTTTTATTTACAAAAAAAAAGTATCTAAGTAAGTTTATCAGTTGTCTAGCACCCATATTACAAGCTTCGGCTTACTTTGGGGCTAGATGGCTATGTGTGGCCCAGCGTGGCATGTCTTGGGTTATTTATTTATTTATCGTATTCTCTTCATGAGGTTAAGATTCAAGACCATAGACCACAGATAACGTAGTACAAAGTAAGACAAAGTAAGACATATACTCGCTAGTGTTTTCAATGTACGTACACACATATTTTAACAAGTTTATTTATGTCACCGTAAAATTACCGTTATCGTTAGATTATAATCTATCTCGCGAGATTGTGAACTATTACATAATGTTTACAGTTTTACTTTTATTTTTCGGTATATTGTGATCGATTAAAGTGGAACTGTTGATAATAATTTAACGCGTGACAAATTTTGTTTAAGAGTTATAACATCTACCATCATCACCATTTTCGCCCTACCTGCTAAAAATTGTATTTTCATTAAAACGTTCAGGCTGCCTTAAGACTTAATACACATTCTTGAGACCGTCTCATGTAATAAGGCTCATAGTGGCATGCACGTTAGGTACCCAATCAGTAATGAAGCGAGACCCTCCGTCCGACATAAGGGCTAATGATCAAATACCGCGTCACGTCTCCTAACTCCATTCGTTTAATGTGACGATATAGCACATGGGTAGGAAAGTAGGTCATTTTTAGTTGAGATTTTCTCTAGCCCTTTTATTGTTGTCTTGTTTTAAGGGGTGGATATAGCAGAACGCGACGGAAACAGTCGTATGCGTCCCTCGTCTGTAAGGTCGCTTAAATTTAGCCTTTATACTCACATGTCCGAACTCTATAATTGTACTCTTGCAGCTGTCAAAGATCATACACATTAGCCCCTTGAACCTTTAATGTAAGCCGGTAATAGTCGCAAGGTTCACACCGACATTTAAACAAATGGTTTTATTTACTACCATGTTTGACAAAATGGCTGCCGGCTCGCCTGATGGTAAGCGGTCATTGCAACGCATTAACGCCTGCAATACCAGAAGCATCGCATGCGCTTTGTCGATCGATTGGGCTGTCAAGATGACATATTTGAATTAGTCCAAGGAAGAGGAGAGATAATGCCCAAGACAAGAATGTGTCTCTTTGTTGGAGTCCAAGTCTCGTTTTGCGTTGCTGCCAGTTCATTATATTATAAAACGAATCTGCAATGACATACATTCCTCACTTTTACTATGTCCCGGACGAGTAATGAAAATGCCTGCGGATCAAACACAACTGCTCTGTAGAAACTTTTCGACTCCAATCGAAATTCTTCAAAGCCAAACGTTTTCTACGAGTTTCGGCAAAAGAATACGAGCGAATTCTGAATTCGGGAGTTATTTACAATATACTCGAGCAGGGTATACGAAGTTATTATTGCTTTTGACGGACCTAATGTTCACGAATGTTGCAGTTCGCTTGGTGTAATGGATAAGACTTAAAAGTGTTCACCAAGGAGTTTCCGTTGAACTGTTCGTGTGGTTTCCGGGTTTAGAATAGGACCACCCCAGCTTATCCCGACTAAGGGAAGATCAGGTTTGCCTGAGCACGACAGGGGTAATCTGTGGTGGTGACTTAAGCAATCCCCTCAAGTGACAATAGGCCTATTGCCGTAAAAAAATTAATTAATCCGTCCTTAAGATTGTTCAAAAACAAAAGAAACGTATTTTTTCATTTGTAAATGTAGACCAAAAATGAAAAAGATATAGCCCTGACAGGTAACTGACCAGTTACTTGCCCGTTGTCATAGCGACTTGGGCTTCTCTTTCGCTTTCCACCAGGTGTAGGGAAGCCATTATGTCGTGCTACTATAAAAAAAGCTATTCGAGCTTCGAACCCGCGACCACTGTTACAGAGGCACTGTTCACTGCCACCAAACCAATCAGGTCCGGAAACCATGCAACCTTCCTCTTGTCACGCACCTAACCCCCTCCTCCAGAACCCTCTCATTTCCATTTTCTCCGAACGACCTCGCTGTTTTAATTTCAAATAGATTGTTTTCACAGCTCACAAAATTCATTAGCGTTGTATACCAACGACATTATCACGAACCTTCGCGTTTGTAAAATAGCTCAAATAGCCTGCTGGATTAAATCCACAGGTCAGGATTACTTTGACATAATAGTGGACCCTATTACTAAAACGTTATGTGTCACTTTCGGTTGTACATATTCACTGGATAGCATAGGGTTACCATAAGTGTGAGGACACAGACCGGTTCATTTCAAGAAATACTAGTGAAGGTAGGAAAATAGGAACTTTTATTACAACACTAGGGAACTTTAAACATTTTTTGTAAGTAGGAATTTAGAGTCTAAAACCGATTTACTTTTAGCTTGAAAACAAGAAGAATTTGTCTCTCCGGAACGGCTAAGCTATGGAACTACGGATTAAGTAAAGAGTTCCATAGCATAACCGTTCGCACAATGAATGTAGAGGTAATGCGCTTTGAGCGAGATTTTGAAACCTGCCCCATGAATCGTTTTCATATCATTATAATCAGCCTATTACAGTCCACTGCTGGTCATAGGCCTCTCCTGTTGTGACATAGACCTTGCAACTTGGGCAAACATCAGGAGGATTATAGCCATAATCCACACGCTGGGCAGGCGGGTTGGCGATCGCAGGGCGTAGCTTCTCGCTCCGCCCTGCTTGCTTGTCCAACCACAATGCGACTTAGCCCCAGCCATTCAATGCCAGCGATCTGGACTAATTACTGTTTACCAAAACCAGCCTTCTATTACAAAGCTATGATTAAACCCGGACGATTTGCTTATCGGTCCGGACGGGCGGGACACAATGCTTCAAACCCGGGTCATATGGCAACCCTATACTAGCATCGTCTCTACGTCTGTTCCGGAATATCTTACACCCCATAAACTCGGCTGAAATGTTTGCTCCCAAATAAATACTTTTTGTTGGGACTCTTCGCCATAAAACATCATCGGCGGGTATGTAAGAGTTTACTTTAGGTTTTTGTACTGTAATAGTGAAGTGGGGAGTAGGAGTGCTATAGAGCGATCGAGTTGAGTATGTGGTGTAGAAGCGGTTGGTGTAAGCAAAAATTTTTCTACTGGATTGAATGAATTAAATTAAGAGAGGTGTGTCGAACTTAAATTTTTTTTTATTCATTATGAGTTTGCGCTTGGCCACAATTCACCTGGTGTTAAGTGATATTGAAGCCTACGATGGAGCACGCTTACCCAGAAAATACCGATTCACTCTCGCCTTGAACACCTCAAGATTATATGTCTCCGGAAACAAAGAGTCCGGCAAGGAGTTTCATAGTTAGGCCGTTTAATATGGAAGACCAACTGCTACTCAAATATTTACCAGTCAAAGTCGAACATAAGTAGACGTAAGGGAGCGACCATATCATCTTCTCGCTCCAAGCCGCTCCGGTGACGCTGCTGCCCGCCATCGGCTTGTGTTATTTAGCTACGCCTTCAATCGTGACGGTTATACCGTCACCAGTCGGTTGCCAGCGCCTCGTTTGTTATTCGGCAGGATGCACCACGGGCAGGTGAGGTTGGCTTGGAGCGAATAGATGACAGGCTGCTCCCTTACATCCTAATAAATATTGATAGGTATATGATAACCAGTAGTAGACCAGTCAGATGATGACACACAGCATGAAGAGGGCCCACAGTAAAAAAGAGGATGACAAACGCCCTCTGATCTATCAGCGACCCGCCCGTGATAGACGTATATGTTAATCTGTCAAATAGCGTGCTGGATTAAATATCTGCAGGTCACGACTCAACACATTGAACTCTATTCTGTATACGTTAAGTGTTACTATTGCTTAGCTGTGTATCGACGTTCATATGTTAATCTGTCGGTCTGACGTGCGTGTCATCGTGGATCCATTTTGCCCGATAAAACGTGGGGCTTGCGAGAATTCTTTACTTTACCCTTTTTCTCGTATGGATGTATGAAGACCTACAGCTTTCCATTAAACAAAGGTTATAAATACAGGTGCCGAAAAGCTTACTTATTGCGTGCTTAGCCTATAACGATAGATGGTTTTAAAATCCAAGACGAAATTTAAAATCCAAATGAAAAAAGTGAACACTTATAATAAACAGGTTTCATTTTTTCCCAAAACGTACGTTCCATAAATGCAGGATCCTCTCATATTGAATCTTCTTTTATTTCAGACCATTATTGGCATTTTTTCCGATTTTCCCGAGAACTTCCAAATTTTTTGTCAGTTAAAATAGTTTTACATTTTTTGTGTGAATTTAAACATTCACGTGCCATCATAACTTAAGACTTGAAAGTACTTCAGACTACAAAAAAGGTTTTTGCGGCGACGAATTTTCATAGAACATATTACGGATTGGTGGCAAGGAAGCCAACCTCCTTCGTGTAAATACTTTTTCCTGTTTTCGATGGTCTTTTGTTTCCTTTTTATCCCTGGCTGTTCTTTTCCATATCTTGTGAGTGTTGTGTAGCTTTTATTTTGTGTGTTATTTTTTACTTTTTATTATGTTTTAATATCCTTTGAGCCTCAATTTTCCTTTCTTGCTTTCTCTTTTCCGTTCTTAATTGCACATCTTACTCTACGAGCTGGTTTTAGCTTAGCATTAGTGAAACTTTCGTAGCTTAGCTATCCACATCGCAACATATCTGCATAGCACATCTCCGGTGGAAAACCTTTACAGTCCGGTCTAATATGCATGTCACCGTTGATCCATTTGTCCTCCTAAAAGCTCGCATCATACATTATCGTTACCCCATTGTTTCGTCAGAGTATGTCATCATTGGATGACTATTCAATTGTATGCTAAACGAACCATTAGAAACTAGTTAACAAATACGACCCATCATTTATTGGGATGTAAAGGACCTATCCGTCTTTTCGCTCCAAATCACGAGTCACTTGCCCGTGATGCATCCTGCCGAATGGCGACCAGGCTTAGTGACGAAAAATTTGAAAATTGACAACATGACAATACAATAAGTTTGTTGTTTGTTAAAATGTAATTAGTCCGTCTTTAAGATAAATTACAAAGAAATAGCCCGATAAAATTACGCGTGACGTCAAAGAGTGAGAGTTTTTTCGCCACTGAGTGACGTCAAAGACCCCCATTTTGATGCCTTGTATCTTTGTCCAGATGTAATAAAATAAATCAGCCACGTTTTTCATTCAACTGTTTTCCAAAGAACTTGGTCTTAACCCACAGAAATATAAAAGGCAGCCATCTTACATAACCTCAAAACTTTTGAAAATTGAAATACTGTCTGCCTTAACTGTAATTAAAATCGGTTTACGACTGTGTACCGTCCCTGTAAAACAGTTTTTAAGTCCCCGAGTCCCCCGGGAGCTCTAGCCTCGTCAATGTGGACGTTAATCCTGCTGAAAGGCTGCGGCCTTTATGCGGAATGTACCGAAAACTGTTGCCACAGGTCCGGAGTTAAAGCCTAACATCAAAGATTCAATAGTTTGTACGGTGTCTGTTTGGAGTGTATACTTATTTGTTTTTTTATTTATTAAAACAAATGCTGAACTTGCAATGTGCTTTTGTTTACTAATTATCATTTGAGTGGGATAAATCATAAATAATTGGAGCGTATTTGCTTGAATCCACAACAGGCGAGACAAGCATAACATTAGCTTTAGAGGTCCTGGACATAAACATCTCCTAAATGACAATTGTCATTGAGGAGATTTGCCGTAGTCAGTTTAAGAGAGGTAGGGCATAGGGAATCTTCGCTCGAATTCAGCCGCCTGTCCGGGAAAGGACCTCCACCCTATAGAAAACCGCAGCCAAATTACCTCCGGGTCGTGTTTGTGCAGGTGAGTAGGGTTCCCGGAGCTCGTGGGTGGTTAGAGTTGGGCCGGCATGGCATTGGCAACTGGCAGGTAACTGACCAGTTACTAGCCAGTTGTCACAGCGACTTGGGTTTATCTTTCGCTTTCCATCAGGCGTAGAGGAGCCATTCTATAGAGCTACTATTCCTTTAGTCGTCTTCTACTACGCCTATGGGGTGAGATGGGTGGTCTTGTTCTAAATCTGGAAGCCACACGGACATATGTAACTTAAATGTAACACGAGGAATAATTAAATGAATATATAATTAGATGAAAGGCCCTTAAGTACCCAATGGGGACATATCATCTGTTTTGCGGTCCCTGCTTTGTTTCTGTAGGGCCAGTTATAAAAATAATGATTTTCCCAAATTAATTCCGCCCTAATACCCAATTAGGGTAAGAGGCGACGACCTCCGTGGAAGATTGTTAATTTAATCGTTGAAAACAGAATATAGAAACAGAAAAATCAATGTTTTATGATCATTTGAAGCTTTTAATTAAATCTTGACGCAGAAAGGCAGGTTTTTCTAAGTTTGAAATCTACACTACTGCATTATAAAAAGGATACATTTGTATTTTTGTGTGTGTGTCTGTTTGCAATTAATAAGCTCACAAATGACTGGGCTGATTTCAGATATTGTTTCACCATTGAAATGCTACATTCATTCTTAGTAACATAGGGTATACTGATTGCTACGAGTAGAAGAGATCGGGTATTATTAGTATTTAGTATTTGGGCAGACGAGGTTGGCTCGGAGCGAAAAGATGATAGGCCGCCCCCTTCATCCCCCATTTTCGTCATCGCACGGGAAACTACACCGCATCGTGGTACGAGTGTTAAGTTATTCATCAGTCGTAAACGCAGTATCTCGCTCTATGACACATGAGTTGTAATATACTCGTAAAATATACATACACCCAGACGTGCAATTTTAGTGTTTGCTAGATGCCGGCGTTCATGTCAGTATAGTTGGGAATGTACGAATTTTAAGAGAGGTAGGGCATGGCGAATCTTCGCTCGAATTGAGCTGCCCGTCCGGGGAAGGACCTCCACCCTATAGAATACCGCAGCCAAATGACCTCCGCGTCATGTTCCTGTCGGTGAGTAGGGTTTCCGGAGCTCGTGGGGGGTTGGGGTTGGGCCGACATGGCGGTGGCAACTGACAGGTAACTAAACAGTTACTTGCCCGTTGTCACAGCAACTTGGGCTTCTCTCTCGCTTTCCATCAGGCGTAGGGAAGCCATTATGTCGAGCCACTATAAAAAAAAAGAAGAATACGAAACAGTAAAAAACAAATAGTCTCTTATATCATTTTGCCGTCTCTCGACGTTGCTGAAATAGTATATATTTGAAAGGAAGACGTATGAATGCAGTTAGGACGACATATGAATTCAATTTGGATGTGATTTCTGATTTTTTAACAGCATAGTGGACTACCCTCGCTTGATGGAAAGCGCAAGAAAAACCCAAGTCGCTGCGGCAAAGGATAAGCAACTAAGTCAATTACTTGTCAGTTGCCACTATTATGACGGCTTGTAAGCTAGCGTAAGCGCTAGCTTACACACTGATTAACGAGCATAATATAAGTATTATGCTGGTTAATCAGTGGTATGATCGATCCTTCTGAGTCGAGGGTTGTGACTTTGAATCCCGTTCACAAATGTTCATGACATGTATTGTGATGAACATTTGTGTTTGTTCCGTATGTTGAAGTCTTTGCAGGTATTTCAAAAGATAATAGATATATTTGTGGTCCTTCGTTGTTACGATTTTTATAACACATAAGCTTGCGTTATTTTCTGGAACAAATGATGTAGGTAATGTACTCTGATGTCTATTATATTTATTAAAGACGAGGTAATTACTCATGAATAGGTACAAGACCGAAAAAACCGGTCAAGCGCAAGTCGAATTCGCGCACACAGAATTCTGTAGGTATTATACATACTTTTATTTATTTATTATATGATGCTTAAAAGTTATGGTTCTCACATAAACGGCTATATCTCTTGATTGCTTTAGCTTAGAAGTTTGATTTGTTCACAGCTCTAAGGAACAACAGACCTAAGTATTATTTCACACAGCTTGATACCTTCATGCGTTTTTGAGCAAACCGTCACATGGTGCAAATTCTAAAGACTCGCACGTTTTGGATCTACCTTCGTAGTGCGAACGACCAAGCTATGGAGTTCTTTAGTTTAAGCAGAGTTAATAGAGCCCATTTCTGAAAAAAAAATATAGGTCATATTTTCACAACAAGTTCATTGTCCCGAACCAATTATAAATTTCGCATGGTTACCATTTCGTAGTACTGCCGAAATACTGCCGTACCTTAAATTCATACCTTATTTCGTAGTAGCATTGATATTAATCGTTTTGCGTTCTAAATATTTACGCTTGAAATACCACGAGGGGCAGCGTAGACGACAGACTATCCGTGACGCACTTTTTTGCAATTAAGTATATGCAGTAACACACACGCCGCGCAAAAATCTGTCGCGGATATTTCAGACTCAACGCACACGACGCACATTTTCGATCATCGGCAGTCCGCAGACCTAGACGCTCTTTTTAAATGTCTCATACGCAGACTCTATCGCACAAAAAGTCTGTCGTCTGCGCTGCCCCTAAGGCCAAATCGCAGTCCAGCGCAAACCCATTTTGAATATAAAAAAGGGTCCTTCAGGCAGACAGACCGTGAGACAGACGAACAATAAAGTAATAAATACTATAATATATAGGGTTCCTTTCAGGGTACGGATCCTTAAAAACGAGCCAGTTTTTCTTCCTATAATAAAGCTACGACGTGAAACAATATTGTCTCAAACGCTTCAATACACTCGTTATCATTACTGGCGAAATGTCTCTCCTGGAAAAATGTTGGACTTCTGAGTGAGCGGTGAAACGAACTGTGAACCGTAGGCATGGAATAACAGAGGCTCGGTATGTAATTACGATAATATTTGGATACATTTAGGCTTTGTTTTGTATGGAGCTAATGTAAGAGAAAGAAAAAAAATATACGGTTTCTGAATATGGTTTAAAATAATATTTGGTGTAATAAATAAATAAATAACCCAAGACATGCCACGCTGGGCCACACGTCGCCATCGAGCCCCAAACTAAGCCGAAGCTTGTACTATGGGTACTAGACAACTGATAAACTTACTTAAAAACTTTTTTTTTCGTAAATAATTACATTTATACATAGAAAACACCCAGACCAATACAAACAGACATGTTCATACACACAAATGTATATACTGTACGGGGATCGAACCCACGACCCTTAGCTCAGAGAGCAGAGGTCACTACAAAAAAAAAGTATTTAAGTAAGTTTATCAGTTGTCTAGTACCCATAGTATAAGCTTTGGCTTAGTTTGGGGCTAGATGGCGCTGTGTGGCCCAGCGTGGCAAGTCTTGCTTTATATATTAAGGCAATTAAATAACCCCAAGACGTTTGACGCGTGGCAAATCTGTGTAATTTTTGGGGTTATCTATGATCTATACCAACCTTTTTTATTTTGTACATTAAGGAACCGCCTTGTTTAAATTTCAATTCAAAAGGCCACAATTTAAATAAAGAACTTGTTACCGTGTCGCATTTCTCGAGAGCTCCAATTTCATCACAATTCGTACTGGCAGGTTGAAACTTACCTGTAAATAAGAGAAAAGTGGAATAAATACAGTTGTCTATTATGGGCGTAGCAATGGAAGTAAGATATTTGATCAATAGCTGGTACATAAAATATCTTTTTTTAATTTTATTTTTCTGCTCCTTTGTAATTTGATATAGGCTTCTAATAAACAATTTCAAGAAAGGAAATAATGCTTCCCGTTCAGTCTCTCCAAAGAACATACAGGTTAGTGAGAAGAAAACAGAAACTTTGATACGATGAATGGATTTTAGAGACATCTAAATTTCCAAGTGTTAAAAATAATATAAACAAAAATAAACACACAGACGTCAAATCTAATCTTGTGCTACCATAAACAAATAATTACTATCATCTAATGAATCACACGTCAAAGGAGCATGACGTGTGAACGTCAAACAAACACTAACCATAAACAATTCTGTAAAACCGAATTTACCACTCGTTCCGATGCATGTTGTCTCTTTCTCTCGTATAAAGTTAGAGCAGGAGAGTGAGGCAGTAAATTTTACTGTGCGAGTTACGACGACCCGACGCGGGTAAGTCATTAGATGTTGACAGATGATATACGCTTGTGACACACTTTTCAAGTGTAAAGTTGGGCCCATCGAATGGGCCCGGCTTATTGGAGTTTTAATAAGTTGAATCACATGTCCAAAATTAGGTAAGAATGATGAATGAATACAATAATGATCTGACTGAGGCTATTATGGCCAAAAATTGTCATTAATCCGTCTGCTAGCTTATTCAAAAATAAAAGACACGTATTTTTCCTTTTTCATTAAAATAACCAATAACGAAGATACAAAGCATCAAAAGTTAGGAGTGGGAGTCTTTGACGTCACTCGCTCCCGTAAAAATGCCTCACCGAGTGACGTCACGCGTAATTTCAATGAGCTATAACATTGTAATTTTTAATCTAATTTACAAATTAAAAATACGTGTGTTTTATTTTAGAATAAGGTAAAAGACGGACTAATTACAATTTAGTCCGTCTTTACAATTTTTAGCCATAATAGCCTATTTTAAAGGAGACCGCTAAAACGAATACTCTCCTAAAAAGAAAAAACCGCCTCCCACCGCATACAAGGGGGAATGAGGGTGCCTAATGCATTCCCCTCTAGAAAAATCAAGTAGACAATTCCATTATCCATCATTGATGTAAAGGAGCGACCAATTATCTTTTCGCTCCAAGCTACCCTCACCTGCCCGTGGTGAATCCTGCTAAATAACAAATGAAGCTTTGGCAACCAATTCGTGGCGGTATAACCATCACGATTGAAGGCGTAGCTAAATATCACAGGCCGATGATGGGCAGCAGCGTCACCGGAGCGAGGAGCTACGCACAGCAATCTCGAAACTGCCTGCCCAGCGTGGCGATTATTGGTAAAGGTGCTTGCCCAAAGTGGTGAACCACTGGAGAGGCCTATATCCAGCAATGAACTGCGATAGTCTGATAATGAATTCCGTCATCCATCGTCTTCTGATCTATCCCAGTTCCTTGACACCAAATGAACTGTGTCCGAAATAGTGATGGCCGCATGTGAAGACAGATTAACTCATTAACGCTCGCTAAGACTGTGATAATCGATGACTAATACCCTATCGATACGACGCGAGATTACCGAAGCGGTAGGGATGGACGATGGTACTGAAACATCGATAACTTTTCACGGACCAAAAAGTAACTAGGTAAGAATGAAAGAGGTATTGCCTTATTGGATTACTGCGTCTTGTCTGATGTTAAGCAGACTTACTTAAAGTCTAGCAAATGAAGTTGGGTTTGTGTTTCGCAAAAAAAATGGTATTACGATTTCCACACAGTGCAAATATTTATGTTCATGAACATGTCTGTTTGTATTGGTCTGGGTGTTTTCTATGTATAATATGTATTTATTTACAAAAAAAAAGTACCTAAGTAAATTTATCAGTTGTCCAGTGCCCATTGTACAAGCTTCAGCTTAGTTTGGGGCTAGATGGCGATGTGTGGTCCAGCGTGGCATGTCTTGTGTTAGATATCATCAAATTGCTGTGAAGTCAGGCAACACTTGCACTATACAGCTTTCTTGCAGCACACCTCTCGTGATCTTGGATTTTTGAACGTGGCGTTAAGCAGAATTCATGAAGGCCGTCATATTGCAATCGATTCTTGTTTCTCGTTTTCGCTACACCTTCAACCGTGAAGTTTTTACCGCCACCAGTCGATTCTCAGAGCCTTGTTTTTTATTCGCAGGATGCAGTACGGGTAGATAAGGGTAGGGTGACTTAGACAGAAAAGATGATGGGTCGCCCATACATCTATATCGATACTGTATCGATTATTCGTCGTCCATCCCTACGAGCCGGGTAATCCACCCCTTATAAATTACCACCTGTCTAACGTTCTTCGGAGAATTTGATATATCTTGTCCGGGGATTTTAGGGATTTCCACTGTCGACGTTTCTTTGTTTATTTACGTAAAGATACATAACTATGGAAGGAAGTGTTTTATCTTCACATAGGTAGATTGCTACCATAAATAAATCCAGACGATCAGTTTGGTTCATCCTCAGTAGTAGGAAATGCTGCCTCTGTCACAGTGGTCTGTGAAACAATGTACATGTCTGTTTGTATCGGTCTGCGTTTTTGTTATGTATATGTATTTATTTACAAAAAAGTATTAAAGCCCTTTTATCAGATCTCTAGTTCCTATAATTTGGGACTGGCAAAGATGGCGCTGGCACAGCGTGGCTATGAGCAACTGCTTTTATTATGGTATTATGGTGGCAGACGAATGAGATCAGATTAATGTTATCTGAAAGTCATGCAAAGATGGTCTAATACTCTCATGACTGATATTCAGTCACAGAGGCCAAGGGAGCTAGCCAGGTATGCAGGACATCGAAGTTGCGTCGTCCCAAACTTCTTGACTAGAGGCGGAACAGACAGTTTTTTTTCTCCAACGAATTACGTAAAATATCAACGTACCTACACACTTTTAGACTGTTTTGCATTAGGGTCATGGTCTCATTTATTTAAATTAGACTGATAAAGTATGAACAATAAGACAGAACTCCTTTATCATCCCCAACGCTTTCCCATTCCCGCGGGAAGATACGATTCAGCCTTATACCGCAACATGATATATCTGGTGTAAAAAAATGTGCAAATTGAAGTAGCTCATTCCGGTTTTTCAAGGAGCAATTTTCAACATTTGAAGAAAAATTAACATAATATCTATTGAAGTGTAAAATTCTTTGTTCGCCTATTTTTTTAGTAAAACGATGCCTTTTGATTTATATTCATAGCGAGGGCTCCCGACAGAATATAAATTCAATTACGCTTCCGCGAAACTCGTTTCGGAAGTTTTATATCGTGTCACGGAAATGTGAAAACCTACAAATTCGCTTTCTTTGCTTAATGTTAGAAAAACGTTTTCATTTCATATAATAGTGGGAGATATCATAAGTGACAGTCATTATAAATATTTTTAGTACATTCTTCGACAGGCTCAGTTCCACTATAGGAATTTGGTACTTAAACAATCTTGAACCTAAACTATCATCATCATCCGCCTATTGCAGCCCACTACTGAACATAGGCCTCTCCAGTTGTTCGAAATAGCAACTGATTGCAAACATCTGGAGGATATACCCATAATTGCTACGCTAGGCAGGCGGCTTGGCGATCGCAGGGCGCAACTTCTCGTTCCTGTGACGCTGCTGCCTGTCACCGGTCAGTGGTATTTCGCTACGCCTGCAATTGTGATGGTTATACCGCCACCAGTCAGTTGCCAGCGCCTCGTTTGTTATTCGGTAAAATGCAACACGGGCAGGTGAGGTTGGCTTGGAGCGAAAAGATGATGGGCCGCTCCTTACTTAATTAGCCTTTAATTTAATACGTCTGGTATTAGATACGAGAATCTAATATTTACGAACCAAATGAAACTTCATAAAAATTATATTAATTCTTATTATTATTATAGAGTGCATATAATAAAGGTATTGTTGTAATGTTTATACCCTTATACATATAATAAATCACGCTTATCTTATTTATTTTACTGTTTTCTATTTGCTCCGACAATGGTTCTAGATGAAAATGGTTCCATTCCACACAAAAGGTGAATTAATATCAGCTCAGAAAAACACGTGAGGTTTGTTTAGTATTTACAAGGGACAATGTTGTGATGTGTATCAATACAGATGTTAGGTTCAGTCGAGTATTTTCTTTCAGAGCTTACTTTTTTTTATTTCAATTAATATACAAAGGTCGAGCAGTCGCGCAGTGAGCTACGGAGCGGGCTATGCTCGGTATTCCGAGATCGAATACGTTGAGACTTGTCTATCTTCAAACGTGGTCCAAACGGTAGGCAACAGGTAGCTGTAGTATCCCTGGCATTGCAGAATCCTTGAGCAGCGGTAACCGTTTAACATCAAAATGGGCTGCTTGCCTGTCCGTCATCTTCAGTAAGAAAAGAAAAACTCAGGAGAGGAGATCTGTAGACGAAGTAAAGTCACGGACATAGCTCAGTGGATTAGCAAGCAAAAGTGGTAGTGGGTCGAGCACATAGTAAGAAGAACAGCCGGAACGTTCTAGACTTTTCTAGAAGACGTTTCGATAGGAAAGATCACCTTGCAACCTCCTATTTGGTGGAAGTCTTTGGAAGCTTAGAGGCCTATGTCCTGCAGCGGACCTCCTACGTCTGAATATAATGATGACGATGATCATCATCAGAATATCTCAGTCCATTGCTGGACATAGGCCTCTCCAGTAAAACGATGGGAATTCGGGGAAACATCTGGAGGCTATACTCATAATCGCCACGATGGGCAGGCGGGTCGGCGATCCGGAATGATGATGATGATATAATGAATACAGAGGACAGATGTTGACAACCCATTATGCAATTTAAGAGAGGTAGGGCATAGCGAATTTTCGCTCGAATTGAGCCGCCCGTCCGGGGAAGGACCTCCACCCTATAGAATACCGCAGTCAAATGACCTCTGGGTCGTGTTTCTGCCGGTGAGTAGGGTTTCCGGAGCTCGTGGGGGGTTAGGGTTGGGCCGACATGGCGGTGGCAACTGACAGGTAACTGACCAGTTACTTGCCCGTTGTCACAGCGACTTGGGTTTCTCTTTCGCTTTCCATCAGGCGTAGGGAAGCCATTATGTCGAGCCACTATAAAAAAAAAAAAAAAAAAAAAAAAAAATTGTACACAACCTTTTTTTATTTCGCCTGCGGTTTCTTTCGCGTGGAATTTCACTCGACACGAAAAGTTTTTATCGCATTTCCTGCGAAGTTACAAATTTTCCGGCACGGAGTTACCTAAACTGTTCAGTAGTTTTTTTTTCTATAACGAACATACAGACAGACAGACAGACAGACAAAAATTTTACTGATTGCATTTTTGGTATCAGTATCGATCACTTATCACCCCCTGATAGTTATTTTGAAAAAATATTTTATGTACAGAATTGACCTCTCTACAGATTTAGTATAGATATCAATTTACCATTCCTCTTCAATTCCATATAGTAGGTATATTAGTTATGTATATATTATTATTTATGTATATATTATTAATTATGTATATATTATTATTTATGTATTTATATATATCGTTTAGCCTCAATTCCAGTTTTGTATGTAGCTCACCTCACCCCCTTTATATTTCAAGTATCCTCTACCCTAAGGTTGTCTGGAAGAGATCGCTTATAGCGATAAGGCCGCCTAAATTGTGCAACGAGTGTCTGTTATACCTAGATTTAAGTCAATTGTATGGTGCGCAATAAAGAATATCTATCTATCTATCTATCTAAACGGTTTCTGCGTAGTTTCCCCATATGTAGAATACATGAGTAATAGTAATTTAATATGGAAAAGACTTTTGACTGTCTAGTTTTATAGTGGTTATTCCAAAAATAAAACTAATAACCGGTATATTTTTTTTTACTATAAACGGTTTTGCACCTCTTAGAGAGCCACAGTTTTTCAATAACACAGTACCTAATGCAATAGAAAAAAAATCGGTTGGAACAGTATATTGAAGTACGTAGGAATCATTGTTTAATGTAACTCACATTTTGTTGTGAATGTCTGTACGTATAATCAAATAGTATATCAAAATAAAACATCAACAATGAACCTTAACTCGAAAAGCATTAAAAATCAAACGCATGATGTAATAAAAAAAAGTTAAAGCATCGACCGCTTTGCTCGAAATTCGATCAAGAGAGACGGTAGGCGAGTATTATACTATAAAAAAAAATTCACGTCTTCAAATTAAAGCCCCGATTAAGCGAAGGCTTCGCCCCAATTACGTGGCAACTCCATTTGAAAGCCCCTTTCAGTCGGCCATTCACGCCATTTAGAATATATAAAGTACCCTAGGCTCCTCGTTCCATAGGGATTACTTGCGCACGCGAAAGAATTAATCACCTTTACTTTGTATAGCGGGCATTTCATCAACAACTCGTATATTATGTCCCCACCACGGGGATCGAGCCTACTGTACAGTGAAAAATATTCATTCATGAACATTTCATTGCATGAACATGTCTGTTTGTATTCGTGTGGGTGTTTTCTTTTTATAATATGTATTTATTTACAAAAAAAAATGTATCTAAGTAAGTTTATCAGTTGTCTAGTACCCATAGTATAAGCTTCAGCTTAGTTTGGGGCTAGATGCCGCTGTGTGGCCCAGCGTGGCATGTCTTGGGTTATTTATTTTATTTATTTATTTTTCTGTCCCCATATCCCTATGTGCGCTGCAATGTTTTAAAACTACGAAACGAATTTTGATGTGGTTTTTTAAATAGGTAGAGCGATTTAAGGGGAAGATTAATGTATAATGAAATCCCCAAAGCGTACCGAGGGCAGTAAAGTTAAATAGGAGGTCGCTATACTGATATAACTGATGTGCATCAAAGTCAGTGTAGTACTTTATTACGGATCGATCCAAACTGATTAATAATTCAGTGCGCACATGTTTTTAATAACCGCTGATAAGTGTGGTGTGTGCAGTAATTACTGAGGTATCGATTAACTCGTTTCCAACTTCATCAATTTTAATATTTTCGTTATTGTTAGTGAAAATGTCATTTGTCTTCTTTTTCATGGCTGTTAGGCTACAGGTTTTGTATTTCATCATCATCATCAATCTCTCGTAGACCATTGCTAGACAGGGGAGTCCGGGAGACATTATCAAGTGGAAGAGATTAACCACCTTCCAAAAATCAACACAAATTTGGCACTAACGATACATCAAGACGGTCTATAACCGCAGTCTACCAATTACGTATCGATAGAGCAAAATTTAAGTTAGGTTTTGAAAGGTACGCCTCTTGAAGGCTCCCAAGTCGTAGCTGTTAGGAAAGACTGTCGCAGATTTGGTTCCACAAAATTGACGCGCGAAGCAAGAAGTTCCTCATAAAACGTACAGTGATAGATCGCCAACCATCGAGATGATGAGGATGGAATTGCAATCGGTTACGTGTGGTGCGGTGAAAAAAACTCAGCAACAGACATACTACCGTTCGTACTTCGTACCGAGTAAGTACAGAGTTCATTCGCTTTTGACGTTACAACATAAGCTTGATAACTGGCCACAAGGGAGTAACGTACGTCAGGTGGAATTTTCATAATTGAGGACGTTTGATATACTCGTATGTATACGGGGAGTCCAAATAATATTGTTAAATTTCTATTAGTCTGGGTAGACTAACTAGGTGGAAATTCTGCGATTAGGTAATCGGAGAGTTTTCTAGAAAAAAAGTAATCAAATAGTAGGGGTTACACTCTTTAGGAAGAAAACTATTTGTCTATTATGAAACAATGGTACGTTCGGTATGCATTTTTGACTATTAAAAAAAATGATGTTGTCCACCTCTCATTTGTTTCTCGTTGATAAGGGAATTTATATGCTACTAGCTGCAGCCCGCGTAAATATTCGTATAAAACATAGCCTATGTGTATATTACTGTAAAATTTCATTAAAATCCGTTCAGTAATTATTGCGTGAAAGAGGAACAAACATCCATCCAAACAAACTTTCGCGTTTACATTATTAGTAGCATTAGATTAGTTGTATAAAAAGATGGTAAACGCACTAGTCCGTGGGCTTCATAAAATATATATCTTTCGAGGTAAGAGGAAATATCAGAAAATATATAACCTAATACTTAATGAACCATAAGCCAGGGTTGTCAGCTAAAACATTCGCCGTCATTTTCGCGCCAAACCCAAGGCCGACAGAATAGCTCCATAAAAATTGATCGCTCTTAAAATTGTATGAGCGAAGGAACAGGACGTTTTTATGGAATGAATGGGTCATAAAACACAATGTGTGTGAGGTAAATGTGCAACGGTTACGTCACGAAAGCAATTAAAAGAATTTAGATGTTAGGCGGTAGGTATTGTGCAACGGGAACCGTCCAAACTCTGTTTTCTTTTTTTATCATCATCAGCCTAAACACGAGGAAGCGGCCTATCATCATTTCGCTCCAAGCCAACCTCACCTGCTCGTGGTGCATCCGAATAACAAACGAAGCGCTGATAACCGACTGGTGGCGGTATAACCATCACAATTGAAGGCGTAGCTAAATACCATAGACCGATGACGGGCAGCAGCGTCACCGGAGCGAGAAGTTATGCCCTGCGATCGCCAACCCGCCTTCCCAGCGTGGCGATTATTGGTATATCCAGATATTGACTGCAGTAGGCTGATGATGATGATGCCTTAAGAATCACGCTTGGTAGGCGACTTGGTGCCAGCAATAGGTTTTAGGTACTTGTACCGAGTAAACGCTGCCGCCCGTTTCCTGGTATTCCCGTCTTCTACTACGCCCTCGGGATGAGATGGGATGGTCCTATTCTAAGTCCAAAAACCACGCATAATACTCGTAATTGTGTAAAGAAGCAGCCTTAGAATAGACCCTTCTGTAGTACCCTTCAGAAGTAAAGTTACAATTAAATAGTGATTTTGAGTTGACATATATACCAAGTGTTATTTGTATTTATTTATTAGGACAACCAACAAACTTAACACCATCATAACATAATAATATAAAACGTTATGCTATTTAACGACCCGTTTATGTTTTATCTATATAGGTCTTTTAAATTGTAACCAAACGTAGGTATGGCGAAGTTTGCGTCGCATAGTCGTAGACCACTTTCTGATCCCAGCGGTAGAATCAGAGATGATTGCTTTTCACTTTTTCATACTATACCAGTCATGTCGTACTTATTTAGGATCATGCTTGAGGCGTACCTTTTAGCTCCAAAGGTCAAATATTTTATTACATTCCATTAGACCTAAACATTCCCGATCGATCGATTTATCCATCAAGAACTATCCCTAATCACAACGAACCGTAATTACAGACGGAGAAAAAATTCGCATGACCGACTTCGCAAAACACAAAGGAACAAATTGGTACCAAAACAATTATTAATATCACTGGAACCGTGCGAACAGTTAATCTTTTAATCCATAAGCTCTAAATTTTTGACAAACCTACCCGGGAAAGGGTGAAATTAGTCGCTAAAAAAATATACACAGACCTCTGAAGGAATTAGCATAGGCCGGAGCATGCATAATGAAGCACCCTGCGAGGGATGGCGGAGCTGGGAATTATAATTTATTCGTGTATATGTTTTGTGTTACATTACTGTCTATATTTGCTGTGGAGCGTTGACCACTGGTAGTGAAGAATCAGAGGTAATCGTCAAACTTAGTGAGGGTCTCTCTCCTGGATGGACCGAAATATTTTGGTGGTTTTAATCAGAAATGTGCTATGTAATAGGATTTACATGATATGACATCATTAAGTAGAATCGCTAAAAAGGTATGGAACACATGAGTTATTTGGGACTCACTCTGATCTAACGGAGAAAACCCTCTTAGCCTATCTGTGGTTCACTATTTAAGAGCTTATTTCAGGAGAGGCGAAATACCCATCGGGATTCGACAGAACCCATCCTCAGTTCAGGCGCTGTGCTGCATAGAGAGTAGGCGGCATACCTCGGGAGGACGTTGTGGCACCACCATTTTTTTTTTCAAGAGAGGAATGCATTAGGCACCTTCATGCCGCCTACGGGGGGAGGTGGCATGGTGTGTGGGACTCACGCCTCCCAAAATGGGAGGGCATACCCACTGAACCCCCCTGTGTCGCCAGTGGGCAGCAAGTTGCAGGGACACGGGTAGCGCCGAAGCATACGGCCACATCCCTGCCTGCCCTGGCCAGCCGCAGATGATAAGCGGGTTGTGGCACCACCTGTGCGTGTGTTGTGACGTCACTGACCACGTGTATCCGAATACACGTGGCGTTATACCTGTGTATTACTACTATAAACGTATCACTCGACCTGGAACTATCATTCTCCATTATTCTATGAGGGCCTAATGACAACTATTTTTGAGGTCGTCTCCCCGAACACACATATTTACAAGTGAGCTAAAAACACTTTAGAACAGACGATCGATGATTTCTAAAGACTACCGACTAACTGAAAAACGTAGTTATCGGGCAGCCCTCAACGAGAAGATCCGACCACCATACCGAGGCTGTCGTTGGATCCAATCCAGATCGCTCAGAATCGGTAGTCGTGAAAATCGTTGAAGGATGCGTGCCGTTAATGATGATGTGTTAAGAAACGGGTTAAAAAAATACATCAAAATCAGTCGACACCCCTATTAACGCCGGTACACCCAGCCAATTAAGGCGGAATCCCCTGGGCGGGCATTTTAGACTCCTTATTAATCTGCACTTGTATTACACAAAAATCGTCCCGAGTCCCGTCTGTGTGTTCAAATCCGAATTCCGTTTCGCCCCCGGGGTAAAATTTGGCGTAACTTTAATTTCAAACTTTTTTAATTGAGTTCTGTGTTTGAAGGGGACACTTTTAGTTCATCCTCGTCGTTTAATGCAGAGGTATCTAAATTGAATTCTAATATATAATATTTTTACGAATATAAGTGTACCAATTCCCCAGTACAGATAAATAAATAAATAAATAACCCAAGACATGCCACGCTGGGCCACACAGCGTCACCTAGCCCCAAACTAAGCCGTAGCTTGTACTATGGGTACTAGACAACTGATAAACTTACTTAGATACATTTTTTTTTTGTAAATAAATACGTATTATACATAGAAAACACCCAGACCAATACAAACAGACATGTTCATGAACACAAATGTTTGTACTGTGCGGGAATCGAACCCACGACCCTAGGCTCAGAGGGCAGAGGTCACCACCAAATGAGCCACAGAGCCAAGATGGTCTGACGATTTGCGGAAGATGTTTCTGGCAAGTGCTGGACGCGAGTTGGAGAGGCCAGCAGTACACTTGCGGGCTGATGATGATGAGAATAGCAAATGGTGAGATATTTCTGTATTAATTAACACCTACCTCCTTATTAATTACCTTACCTACGTTATTAATTGATTGAAACAGTTTGCACGACGTTGCCCTTCTGAGTATTACATAAGACAAGGTAGGGATCGCTTGCTAGCGATAAGAGCGCCCTAACTGTACCACAACATACTCGTATATGTAATACTTTTTTCTATAAATTGTTTGTGTTTTGTGCAATAAAGAATATATATCTTTCACTTACACACACACACTTTCATAAGACACATCACCTAACACATTTATTTTTCTTTTTGATTTTTGTATTATTAATTATATTAAGGGAACGCTGGCTCTCGCACTGGATGTGGGCGCTAGCAGCTGTAACCTAGTTTTAACAACTAATACAGCAGTTAACGTAACCTGTTTAAATGTTTGTCATTGTATTGACAGGCTAGGTGGCTCATTTGGTAGTGACCTCTGCCCTCTGAGCCAAGGGTCGTGGGTTCGATTCCCGCACAGTACAAACATTTGTGTTCATGAACATGTCTGTTTGTATTGGTCTGGGTGTTTTCTATGTATAATATGTATTTATTTACAAAAAAAAATGTATCTAAGTAAGTTTATCAGTTGTCTAGTACCCATAGCTTCGGCTTAGTTTGGGGCTAGGTGGCACTGTGTGGCCCAGCGTGGCATGTCTTGGGTTATTTATTTATTGTTACAAATAAATAAATCAATAAAAAAAACTATATATCTACCTCTTTAATTCTGTATAGGAGGTCTCGGGTCTGAATCCGGCAGTAGATTTTATTTGTATCCAGATAAACAATGTTGCCCGTTTCCTGATATTTCCATAGTGTTGTGTGTACGACATCCACCCAATTTGCTGTCTGTCATGCAGAATGTAAATATATGTATGTAACTATACACACGTAACTATACAACTTCTATAAGATAGTGTTTAGTTATAACTACGATAATAAATATTGTTCTATGTTTGTAAACAAACAGGACGTTCTCCTGCGTACATGTTTTTGACAGCCGGCCGGCAACCATGTCTTTTTTTTTTCTCTTTTCTTTTTTTGCGTACTTCATGTTCCTTGTCAAAAGCTGTCAATAATGTTATTTTAACTTTCATTGCAATTTCGATGTCTTTTTTTTTCTTTTTTTTATTTATTATTATTTTTTGTTAATGTGTGTGTGTTGTAATGTGTGTGCACCAAATAAATGAATTTGCTTTCTTTCTTACATATATAAACACTTACAAAGGAAACTTCTACTAATCCGTTTATTTGTACTACCTACAAGTATTATAGTGCGGGGTCCCATCTCTAGATTGCATACGTATTAGCTTTAAGGCTTCCACCTCAGTTCCTGGTCCAATGTCGGCACGTCAATCTCGGCTTTACGTGACTGCATCGGAGTTAAGCTTGCTTAGAATTCTACTTAGTCGAGCCCCTCAAGGTGGCTTTAAAGTTCACTACTTACTCGGGTCTGTGTAACAACGTTGTGAATACTTAACTTTGTATGTATGATAATGAAGCGTTTGCATAAGTCTTATAATGAAGATGGGATAAGCCTAAGTAGTACTTCAAAGTCTGAAAACTTTTTTGTAGATAAACGTTTTTCTTTGTGAAAATGCTATCTTCTTCTAAATCTAAATATTAGTCATCATCATCATCATCAGCCTATTACAGTCCAATGCTGGACATAGGCCTCTCCAGTTGTTAGCCACTTAGAGCAAACATCTGGAGATCATCACCAGTCGGTTGCCAGCGCCTCGTTTGTTATTCGGCAGGATGCACCACGGGCAGGTGAGGTTGGCTTGAAGCGAAAAGATGATAGGCCGCTCCCTTACATCCCTAAATATTAGTAAATATATATAATTCAAAGGTGACTGAATGACTGACATAGTGATCTATCAACACACAGCCCAAACCACTGGACAGATCCGGCTGAAATTTGGCATGCAGGTAGATGTTATGACGTAGGCATCCGCTAGAAAAGGATTTGATCAATTCTACCCCCAAGTGAATAAAATAGGGGATGAAACTATGCCATGCGGACGAAGTCGAAGAAAAAATCAGTGTAAATCTGTGTTTGCCTCGACCCGGAATTCGAACCCTGACCACTTGGTCTCCGGCCAGCCAACACTGACAGTCTCTCAATAACACATTCGTCAGCCACGTCACCCCGCTCTTTGTCTGAAAATCTCATCGAAAGAACATTAAAGGGGGTTTCCTTTTCAATTCCTGAAATCTCCGAGATCCGGGAAGACAAATGGCCGATGGAGTGGCGGTGTAAGGGAGAGCTTGTTACGCGATTTTGAACTTTATGTGAGGGTGATAAGGCGTGGAAGGTTGTAAGTGGGGCGTTGGTGTGAATCAGCTTGAAATTGGGCAGACGAGGCGGCTTGATTAAACGTCTTTCGTGTAAGTCAATTTTGCGTCGAGACGGGCACAGACTCGCCTGCATTAGGGTATTATGAGAGTACAGGTTTTAAATAAATAGAAGTACAGTTTTTCTACGTTAGCGTGGCGCCAATGGCTACTAAGTAAGCTAAATTAAGTTATGCTAATGTAATATAATCTTTTCGCTCCAAGCCAACCTCACCTGCCCGTGGTGCATCCTGCTGTATAAAATAGGCGCTGGCAACCGACTGGTGGCGGTATAACCATCACAATTGAAGGCGTAGCTAAATACCATAGGCCGATGACGAGTAGCAGCGTCACCAGAGAGAGAAGCTGCGCCCTGCGATCGCCAATCCGCCTGCCCAGCGTGGCGATTATGGGTATATCCTCGAGATGTTTCCCTAAGTGGCGAATAGCTGGAGAGGCCTATGACCAGCAGTAGACTGCAATAGGCTGATGTAGATGATGAATACGGCATGCATTGCGTGGACATTTTAAACACAATTATTATTCTAAGCCAGCTTTAGGATGACCTCAGCAGAGGACAAAGAACTTTCCTTTCTTGTTCCTTACACAGTTATGTAAATTACTTCACGCACTTCATCCTGACATGGCAATGACATACCAACTCTTTAATCAAATTGTCAGATCCTTGTTTGAGATGTAATCAAATTGCAAATTACAGACATAATCCACACTTATAATATTTACAGATAATACCTTTTGACAAATCTTATCCTCCGAACAATTTTCAACCGAACTGTCTTTATCCATTTAAATATTTTGGCAAACTTTGACAGAAAGATTACATAAATGAATCGAAGGCATGCCAAGCTGAGACACACAGTGCCATCTAGTCCCAAACTACACCATAGCTTGTACGATGGGCACTAGACAAGTGAAAAACCTACTTAGATATTTTTTTTGTAAATAAATACATAATTATACATAGCAAACACCCAGACTAATACCAACAGACATGTTCATGAACACAAATGTTTGTACTGTGCCGGGATCGAACCTACGACCACTGTCAGAGGCAGCGTTCACTGCTACAGAACCAAACAGATCGTACAAAATCTTAACTAATATTATAAAGCTGAAGAGTTTGTTTGTTTGTTTGTACGCGCTAATCTCAGGAACTACTGGTACGAATTGAAAAATTCTTTTTGTGTTGAATAGACTATTTATCGAGGAAGGCTTTAGGCTATATAACATCACGTTGCAACTGTTAGGAGCGAAGAAATAATGGAAAATGTAAAAAAAAACGGGGAAAAATAACTATTCCACGCGGACGAAGTCGCGAGCACAGCTAGTAATAGTATAACAGTGGATTAACGGTCTTTTAAGGGATGTAAGGCAGCGGTCTATTTTCATTTCGCTCCAAACCACATATTAGATTTTTTGGAAGTACATTTTAATTTTATCAAAATCCTAATGTTTGATATCTTCCTAGTACATCTATGAAACTTCCAAGTCCAATTTATTTGTTAATTAATACATTTATGCTAATATTGTGAGTGCTACTTCATTACTTTACTCAAGACTTGGATTGCTTTGCTACGTTAAAAGATTGCTTGGCAAAGACTTGCATTTCAAAGCTTTTAGCTTGTAAAGCAAGCAACTCAGTGTAGCTAACTAAGGTATTTTACGCAACAGAAGACCAAGATTAGATTAATGTAATGACCCTTCATCATCAGCCTATTCAGTCCACTGCTGGACAAAGGCTCTCCAGTTGTTAAGAGAGGAAGGGCATAGCGAATCTTCGCTCGAATTGAGCTGCCCGTCCAGGGAAGGAACTCCACCCTATAGAATACCGCAGTCAAATGACCTCCAGGTCGTGTTTCTGCTGGTGAGTAGGGTCTCCGCAGCTCGTGGGGGGTTAGGGTTGGGCCGGCATGGCAGTGGCAACTGACAGGTAACTAACCTGTTACTTGCCAGTTGTCACAGCGACTTGGGCTTCTCTTTCGCTTTCCATCAGGCGTAGGGAAGCCATTATGTCGAGCTACTATAAAAAAAAATAAAAAAACCTTAGGGCAAACGTCGTCAGGTCAGAAATGCCGTTATCCGCTCAAAGACGGGGATCGTGGATGTAGGGAAAAAGACTGCAAAGCTGAAATGGGAATGGGCGGGCCATGTCAATAGGATGGATTCCGCAAGGTGGGCTAAGATCATCACCCAATGGCAGCCGGTAGACGGATGGCGTCAGAGAGGCAGGCCAAAGAAAAGATGGCGTGATGACTTAGACAACCATCTGCAAGACTGGCAAGAGGTGGCTCACAATCGGGAGCTGTGGAGTGACTTAGGGGAGGCCTTCGCTCAGCACTAAAAAAAAAAAAAAAAAAAAGGGCAAACGTCCGGAGGACATACCCATAATCGCCACGCTGGGCAGGCGGGTTGGCGATCGCAGGGCTTAAGTTCTCGCTCTGGTGACGCTGCTGCTGACCGGTCGGTTACCAGCGACTCGTTTGTTATTCGGCAGGATGCACCACGAGCAGGTGAGATTGGCTTGGAGCGAAATTACGATAGACCGCTCCCTTACAATCTTGTATGGGATGGGAGGTCCCAATGTTGACACAAAAGTTATTGAACTGTGTTTTCACGCTTATTTCGCGCAAGGGTCGTGGGTTCGATTCCCGCACAGTACAAACATTTGTGTTCATGAACATGTCTGTTTGTATTGGTATGGGTGTTTTCTATTTATAATATGTATTTTAAAAAAAAAAACGTATCTATGTAAGTTTATCAGTTGTCTAGTACCCATAGTACAAGCTTCGGCTTAGTTTGGAGCTTGGTGGCGCTGTGTGGCCCAGCGTGGCATGTCTTGGGTTATTTATTTTAGCCATACCTTGTGGTCTAGAATGCTATAATCTTCTAGAACACAGGTTACGTGTGTGTGTGTCGTTAATTTGGCCGGCGCCGCCGCAGGGGACAATCTCCATTACGTAGTCGCGCCATTACTCGGCCCTTCCTGATGCAACTGGTGTATTAGAACGGGGATCAGTCCGCAAATTGCAAGTGCTACCTCGCTAATATACCTTTCGTTGATGACTTATTTATATTTTCAGACTTTGTAGCTCGATAAACCTTTCATGGCTTCAGATAAAATTCAAATATATCTAAGTTAGATTTCAAAGACCATTGTAAATTGTTATCGTATAACAGAATAAATTCTCGGGTTGTGTTTCTGCCGGTGAGTAGGGTTTCCGTGGCTCATGGGGGGTTGGGGTTGGGCTGGCATGGCGGTGGCAACCGACAGGTAGCTGACCAGGCTTGCCCGTTATCACAGCGACCTGGGCTTCTCTTTCGCTTTCCATCAGGCGTAGGGAAGCCAATATGTCGAGGTACTAGTCTTATTTTATTATTATTATTATTTTTATAATTGCTCGACATAATGGCTTCCCTACGCCTGATGGAAAGCGAAAGAGAAGCCCAAGTCGCTGTGACAACTGGCAAGTAACTGGTTAGTTACCTGTCAGTTGCCACTGCCATGC
Organism: Conogethes punctiferalis; assembly: GCA_031163375.1. NCBI lineage: Eukaryota > Metazoa > Arthropoda > Insecta > Lepidoptera > Crambidae > Conogethes > Conogethes punctiferalis. The sequence continues at coordinate 14,074,831 of CM062091.1, forward strand.
CGGCCCAACCCTTACCCCCCCACGAGCTCCGGAGACCCTACTCACCAGCAGAAACACGACCCGGAGGTCATTTGGCTGCGGTATTCTATAGGGTAGAGGTCCTTTCCCGGACGGGCAGCTCAATTCGAGCGAAGATTCGCTATGCCCTACCTCTCTTATTGTACGATCTATGCAGTGGCGTACTAGGTCGTACAATAAATTAAACGCATCCCATCTGAGCCTAGATATTAACGTCTAAGTACATCCAGAGCCTCTAACCTGTATTCCCCCCACGTTTCCAGAATTTTTATCGGCTCTCACAACTTTGTAAATAGGGATCATATGATACCTTTTGATCCCGACAACTTCGGGATTAAACTTGGCAGAATTTCACGGGTTCGGTGTCACGATGACAATCTTGAAATTTTCGGGTTTAGCCCTCTCATTCGTGGTTAATTTGAAATGCTTCGGTGGAAAAAGTGTGCAGGTGAAAATAAGTTACTTTTCTTCGCGAATCAATGAATCTAAAAGAAATAAATAACCCTAGACATGCCACGTTGAGACACAGCACCATAATGTAGTTCCAACTAGGCCGAAGTTTGTACTACAGGTACCATCATCATCATCATCAGCCTATGGGGAACATTTGGAGACATAGGCCTCTCTAAATGTTCCCCACGTAGGGCAAACATCTAGAGGATATACCCATAATCGCCACGCTAGGCAAGCAGGTTGGCGATCGCAGGGCGTAACTTCTCGCTCCGTTGACTCTGCTGCCCGTCACCGGTCTGTGGTATTTCGCTACGCCTTCAACTGTGATGGTTATACCGCCACAAGTTGGTTGCCAGTGCCTCGTTTGTTTTTCAGCAGGATGCACCACGGGCAAGTGAGGTTGGCTTGGAGCAAAAAGATGTTAGGCCGCTCCCTTACATCCCCTACAGGTACTAAACAACTGATAAATTTCCTTAGACATATATTTTTGTGAATGAATACGTATTATATATAGGAAACACCCTCGTCGCGGATTCAACCCTCGCAGAGCCAGACATTTACGTGCATGAACATGTCGGTTTATATTAATCAAGGTGCTGATTACTGTGTACGTACAATATGAAGTTATTTCCAAAACAACTATCTCAATACCTTTATCAGTTGTCTCTAATACCCAAAGTACAAGTTTCGCCTCAGTTTGGGACTAAATGGCGCTGTGCGGCCCAGCGTGGCGCGGCATGTCGTATGTTATGTTGTTAACATTAACCATATGTTGTATAACATTAGTTATGTGGTCAGTAACCCTCGCAGACGCTAACCAGCGGCTTACGGCGAGGCCGCGGGGCTTCAGAAGCCCGTGATCCACTTAGCCGAGGCCGACTTACCGGTGTATCTGTTGCTAGACACGATGTGGCCGCGATAGTGCCCTGTAATGCCTATAGCATACCTGAATTGTAAGCGAGGGACCCATCGTCTTTTCACTCCAAGCCACCCTCACCTGCCCGTGGTGCATCCTGCTGAATAACAGACGAGGCTCTGGCAACCGACTGGTGGTGGCATAACTATCACGATTGAAGGCGTAGCTAAATACCACAGACAGATGACGGGCAGCAGCGTCACCGGAGCGAGAAGCTACTGCTTTTGTTGCTAGACACATGTGGCTGTGATAGCGCCCTGTAATGCTTATAGCATACCTGAGTTGTAAGCGAGGGAGCCATCGTCTTTGCACTCCAAGCCACCCTCACCTACCCGTGGTGCATCCTGCTGAATAACAGACGAGGCTCTGGCAACCGATTGGTGGCGGCATAACTATCACGATTGAAGGCGTAGCTAAATACCACAGACAGATGACGGGCAGCAGCGTCACCGGAGCGAGAAGATACTGTCTTTGTTGCTAGACACATGTGGCTGTGATAGTGCCTTGTAATGCCTATAGCATACCTGAGTTGTAAGCGAGCGACCCATCATCTTTTCGCTCCTAGCCACCCGCACCTACCCGTGGTGCATCCTGCTGAATAACAAACGAGGCTCTGGCAACCGATTGGTGGCGGTTTAACTATCACAATTGAAGGCGTAGCCAAACACAGACAGATGACGGGCAGCAGCGTCACCGGAGCGAGAAGATACTGTCTTTGTTGCTAGTCACATGTGGCTGTGATAGTGCCCTGTAATGCCTATAGCATACCTGAATTGTAAGCGAGGGACCCATCGTCTTTTCACTCCAAGCCACCCTCACCTGCCCGTGGTGCATCCTGCTGAATAACACACGAGGCTCTGGCAACCGACTGGTGGTGGCATAACTATCACGATTGAAGGCGTAGCTAAATACCACAGACAGATGACGGGCAGCAGCGTCACCGGAGCGAGAAGCTACTGCTTTTGTTGCTAGACACATGTGGCTGTGATAGTGCCCTGTAATTCCTATAGCATACCTGAGTTGTAAGCGAGCGACCCATCATCTTTTCGCTCCTAGCCACCCACACTTACCCGTGGTGCATCCTGCTGAATAACAAACGAGGCTCTGGCAACCGATTGGTGGCGGTTTAACTATCACAATTGAAGGCGTAGCCAAATACCACAGACAGATGACGGGCAGCAGCGTCACCGGAGCGAGAAGATTGTCCATGGGCGGTGTCGACTGCTTACCATCAGGAATCACACTTGCTCGTCTGCCGCCTCTCGCATAAAAAAAAAAAAGATAATGCCTTTCTTGCTAGACACATGTGGCTGTGATAGTGCCCTGTAATGCCTATAGCATACCTGAGTTGTAAGCGAGGGAGATATCGTCTTTGCACTCCAAGCCATTCTCACCTACCCGTGGTGCATCCGGCTGAATAACAGTAGAGGCTCTGGCAACTGACTGGTGACGGTAAAACCATTACGATTGAAGGCGTAGCTAAATACCACAGACAGATGACGGGCAGCAGCGTCACCGGAGCGAGAAGATACTGTCTTTGTTGCTAGACACATGTGGCTGTGATAGTGCCCTGTAATGCCTATAGCATACCTGAGTTGTAAGCGAGGGACCCATCGTCTTTTCACTCCAAGCCACCCTCACCTGCACGTGGTGCATCCTGCTGAATAACAGACGAGGCTCTGGCAACTGACGGTATAACCATAACGATTGAAGCCGCAGCTAAATACCACAGAAAGATGACGGGCAGTCACCGGAGCGAGAAGTTCGTCCTAAACGTCCCGCGATCGCCAACCCGCCTGCCCATGGTGGCGATTAAGGGTATCCCCCAGATGTTTATCCTATGTACAGTTGTAGCGAACAACTGGAGAGGCGTATGTCCAGCAGTGGACTGCGATAAGCTGATGATGATTGCACAATCAGCAGATAACATGTGGTTTACAACAAATACCAAAAACAACGGTGATAGAAAGACATTAGAACCCCATGACATTTTAAATGACTCACGTTTTTTTGTGTTATCTACGAATATTTGCCTCAAAACGAAACAAAAATATCTTCCTCTAGAGACACAAGTTTGTAAGCGTATGCGGGCGTAATCGGCAGGCATCGCTGAGAAACTTTTGAATACCGAGCGCTTTTGTGTGAAATTTGTTTGTGCTAAACTAACGTGTTTTTGAAAGGTGGATTTGTTATTATGTAAGCCTGAATTTTCTATACACATACAAAAAATATTGTTTATTATTATTGCAATATTGTTTAAGCTAATTAAATATTTAGATTAAGTAATTAAGTAATAGCTGCATATATATAATCTCTTTTGATAACTACAGAATAATAATGTTAGCTCGATATGAGAGGGGTCTCTTATAGCACAGGTTTGAACAAACTTAAAATAAGAGATCCACACATTGTATCTATATCAGTTGTAGTTTATAATAAAGATATTATTGATTTTGATTTTTGATTTTGATTTTTGATAAATAAATAAATATCAGAAAACTACACATTTTGCTCGATCCCAAAGTACGTAGCTTATGTTATGGGTATCAGAACAACGAAGGTACCACATGTAAATACAAATATAAACACCCAGATACGGAACAAACACAAACGTTCATCACACGAATGTTTGTCCCGGGTGGGGATCGAACCCACGACTCTTGGTTGAGAAGGCAGGAGTCATGACCAATTGAGCCACCGAGCCAATAGAGCTATAGAAAAGCTATACAGTTGAGCTATAGAAATGTGTATAACATATATAAGTGGGAAAAGATATCACAGATTTCTTCGGCCTTTTTATAACAAGTAAGCAAACTATTATTTTGTTTAGTTGTCTGGACGACTTGATTTGACAATGGTTTTCTTTACACTTATAGTATATTGATTATGAAATCTCATGTATTAGATACTTTTCTTTAAAAATTAAATTGCTACAACATAATTATTGAAGTCACTTTTTATATCAAACTTTCCCTTTTAGTATGGGTCAAGCTTGGCTTACTTAGCAAGCAGAAAAAATATAGGGCTATTTTAAAATGATTTTATTAAAACGAAGGAAATTCGCTACAATTCGACATTGCATTCGATATAAACATATGTTTTCGTTTTAGAACAATTACAATTGAATCCTTTGACAGCCGATAAACGAGACACAACAGTCACTGGCTTGTTTAGGGTTAAAAGAATATTGGTTTTAAAATTTTCTTCAATAATTATATTATCTCGAAAAGAAAAGACGCCGCTAGAATCGCGGACAAACATACATACATACAAACAATCGAACTGAGAACCTCCTTTTTTGATGTCGGTTAAAAAATAGACAGTTTCGTAACATAAAATTTCAATATTTAACCTTTCAACCGGTGGTTAAAAGTTTCCTAAGTGCTTTCCTTTGAATTTCGTTTCAAGTTTCAACCTTAGAAGACCTTCTAATTCAGAGCGGGCATCCCTCTTCCCACGCACGCGCCAATCTAATTCAGCCGATTCAATAGATAGATCCTTCGATACAAAATAAAGCAGTGGCTTTCAAACTGTATATCTTGAACCTTGGGGGCAGTAGCGGATTTTCCTCAAGGCTCTGATTTCGCCAAACTAGGAACCTGCCTGAAGACGCTAGGGTAAAAAGGGACGCACGGAAGAATTTATGAATCAAAATAATAATATATAATATTAGACAACATTACATTGCTTTGATCCCAAACTAATAAATAGCTAAAGCACTTGTGTTAAGTTATAAGAACAACGAACGTACCTACCACAAATACATATTTGTAACAAGCACGATTGTTCATCACACGAATATCTTTCCGTGAACAAAAATTTGCATAAATAACAAACGGGGACAGATGACATGGCCCATGCGTAGTTACTGCTGTGGTTGGCAGAATATCGGCAACAAAAAAGGGAGCCGATGAAATGCTTTTCACATTTATTCCACCTCAATCAGGTAGTAAAATAAGAGTATACAAAAGGATACACCGACCTCTATAATCCCTTCCTTAGACTTTTACAGGTTGTTGGTTAAAAAAAATATATTTCGATGTCGGTTAAAAGCATAAAACTTTTTGTTAAAAAAACTTGAAGGACTGGCTCGGTGGCTCAATTGGTAGTCCCCTGCCTTCTGAACCAAGGGTCGTGGGTTCGATTCCCACCCGGGACAAACATTCGTGTGATGAACACTTGTGTTTGTTCCGTGTCTGGGTGTTTATATTTGTATTTAAGTATGTATTTGTGGTACCTTCGTTGTTCTGATACCCATAACACAAGTGCTTAAGCTACTTACTTTGGGATCGGAGCAATGTATGTGATGTTGTCTGATATTTATTTATTTATTACTAGCTTTTGCCCGCGACTTCGTCCGCGTGTTTAGATTTTTACATTCAAAAGTTTTTTCCCAATAACTCCCGGTCCCGTTGGAATTTTGCAATATCGCGTTGCAAGTAATCTTTACGTTCATTAAGGTACCTTGCATGCCAAATTTCAAGATTTTCCCGCTAATAGGGAATATGGATGACATTTTTTATGATTTTAAAAGAACAAAGATCTCATCTTTTATCTTTTCGTAGATCGTAGAATTTTTAAACTATCTTTTCTATTAAGCGTGTATAAAGCGTAAAAATTATTGCTTAGACAGAGAGATCCGACGTGGCGGATGACGTCACGTACCGTGCGCGCCATACAATTTCCATTGAAAAATCTGTTTACATGAGAGAGACGGATATATTAATTTTCAACGACTCCATCTCGCCCATTTTTCAGCCAATTTTGATTTTGTTTTCACTGTTTTCATAGTATATTTTTATCTATTTTACGATAAATACATGTAACTATTTCTCATGCACTTCCCTATTCTCGTTCCCGTGGGAATTTCGGGAATTCGTTTCTTAGTGCACCTCTACGGTACCTAAGCTACGTCCCTTCAAAATTTCAAGTGCCTAAGTTTAGCCGTTTAGGCTGTGAGTTGTTATGTCAGTCAGTGAGTTTCTTTTCTCCTTTTATATATTTAGATTTAATTTGACCGGTAACGCCATTTATTGAGAGGAATTAGTAGTTTTGGGCTATTTTATTTCTCGGCCTTTCTTTTCCTATTTTATCACATAAAGGGTCGATTTAAAATTTTGAAATTTTATCCCTTTCGGAGTGGAATTTATCGAAACCCTTTCTTGGCAATATCTACCACGTCATGGTATAGCTTTGTGAATGCAAAGTCTCAGCCCGTTCGGGTTTAAAATTGACAAAGTTTCATACAAACTTTCATCCCCTATTTTATTCCCTTGGGGCTCTAAATGATCAAAATTCTTTTAAGCGGATGCTTAAACGTCATAGCACGTCGTAGCTTTATACATGCCAAGTCTTAGCCCAATCGGCTTAAAATTGACAAAGTTTTATACAAACTTTCATCACCTATTTTATCCCCTCGGGGGTTGAAATGATTAAAACCCTTTTTTAGCGGATGCCTACGTCATAGTAGCTTTACACATGCAAAGTCTTAGCCCAATCGGCTTAAAATTGACAAAGTTTTATACAAACTTTCATCCCCTATTTTATCCCCTTGGGGGTGGAATTGATCAAAATCCTTTCTTAGCGGACGCCTACGTCATTACATCTACCTGTAGGCCAAATTTCAGCCTACCTGATAGTAGCTTTAAATATGCAAAGTCTCAGCCCGATCGGTTTAAACTTGACAAAGTTTCATCCATACTTTCATCCCCTATTTTATCCCCTTGGGGGTAGGAATGATCAAAACCCTTTTTTAGCGGATGCCTACCTCATAGTAGCTTTAAACATGCAAAGTCTCAGCCCGATCGGTTTAAACTTGATAAAGTTTCATGAATACAAACTTTCATCCCCTATTTTATCCCCTTGGAAACAGAAATTATCAAAACTCTTTTATAGCGATACCTACGTTATAGTAACTTTATGAATGCAAGTCTCAGCCTGAACGGTTTAAATTTGACAAAGTTTCATACAAACTTTCATCCCCTATTTTATCCCCTTGGGAGTAGAAATGATCAGAACCCTTTTTTATCCCCTTGGGAGTAGAAATGATCAGAACCCTTTTTTAGCGGATGCCTACGTAGTAGCTTTATACATGCAAAGTCATAGCCCAATCGGCTTAAAATCGACAAATTTTTATACAAACTTTCATCCCCTATTTTATCCCCTTGGGGGTAGAATTGATCAAAATCCTTTCTTAGCGAGTGCCTACGCCATAACATCTACCTGTATGCCAAATTTCAACCCGATCGGTTCAGTAGTTTGGGCTGTGCGTTGATAGATCACTTTGTCAGTCAGTCAGTCAGTCAGTCACCTTTGAGTTTTATATATTTAGATTATTTATTAACTGACTTTGTATTTTTTTGCCACAAAACTGTTTGTGGTGTTAAGTACATTATACATTATTTTCCACTAACATTTTCTACCAAGGGTAGAACTTCCTATATGTTTGAAACACACTGGAATAAAGTATTCCAGTACATTACGTATTCCCGTATTCACTCGGTCTCAATCCGGTGCGGCCAGCCGGTTCGCAGAAACGTTACGAGCAAATGGAATTTTACATGAATAATTCTAAACTTCAATCAAACTGAAGTGCTCGCTTGATACAGGTGGAGGTATTTGTGTTTGTTTCGAGGAAAGCGAGTTTTTAATTCAAATGTCTCTTTTTAACTTTCTTTCAGATCGGAAAAGGAACGACTTGTCTTTCTTCAAACGTGGTCTATATAGAGTTCTTTCCTCACGGCTTAGCTGTGCCCCCGGCACTGCAGTCGATGAGCGGCGGTAGCCGTTTAATATCAGACTAATCAGAGAAATAATAAATAGTTTCTAGGTGTGCTACAATAAAAAAAAAGCGGCAGAATAGCAAGGTATCTTGCTGATATGAAACAATAACCGCCGCAATTCAGTGATGCCAAAGTATATTGTAAGCGACCTTTTCAACTTTTCGCTCAAAACCACCCACCAGATAGTCACCTGCCCGTATAACAAACGAGGCGCTGGCATCCAACTGGTGGCGGCATAACCATCACGATTGTAGGCGTAGCTAAATACCACAGGTCTATGACGGGCAGCAGCGTCGCCGGAGAGAGGAGCTATCAGCTATGCCCTGCAATCGCCAAACCGCCTATCCAGCGTGGTGATTATGGGTAAAGCCTCCAATTGTTCGCCCAAAGTGGCGAACACAGAAAGGCCTATGACCATAAGTAGGCTGCGATAGGCTGATGATGGTGATGAAAGTACAGCCGTTACCAGTCGTGACAAAAGAACTATCATAGTAAAAGGACCTCTCACATAGTACAGCAATAAGTCTGTAATACATTTTCCTGTAAATGTTTTGGTTTTGTGTATAAAGAATATCTATCCATAGATGTCATATCGATTTCCGTTTTAACGTAAAGAGCGTAATCTTAAGTCACACAAATGTTGTAACGGAAGGCTGCCAAAGGCGAGCACTTGACATGACTATACTCGTATTTGCTGTTTGATTGATAGCGAGACGGAAAAGGAGCTGAAATTGTGATGTTGACGTCGAATGTGTGAGGAAATTCAACCGCCGAAATGTTGCTAATAGTAAGTACTCGGCTTATTGGTATAATAGGGATGTTTTTAGGGGCCAAAATAATTCATCATAATCAGCCTATTGCAGTCCACTGCTGGACATAGGCCTCTCCAGTTGTTCGCCACCTAAGGCAAACTTCTGGAGGATATACCTATAATCGCCACGCTGGGCAGGCGGGTTGGCGATCGCAGGGCGTAGCTTTTTGCTCCGTTGACGCTGCTGCCCGTCATCGGCCTGTGGTATTTAGCTACGCCTTCTATCGTGATGGTTTTACCGCCACCAGTCGGTTTGCCAGAGCCTCGTTTGTTGTTCGGCAGGATGCACCACGGGCAGGTGAGGATGGCTTGGAGCGAAAAGGTGATAGATCGCTCCCTTACATCCCCGAATGTAAAATAATTACATTATATTTAGTCCGTATTTTTTCACTTAAACAAAAATAACAAAGATACAAGTCATCAAAATATAGAAGTCAACTATCTTCTCTTAAAAAACACGTCAATTCGTCGCTCCATTTTGCCGTGAAAGAAAGAAGATACAGACAGGCAGACACTTTCCAATTTATAATATTAGTATGGATACGTTAGTCTGCGTCAGAGAAATGCAAGGAAAAAACATTCCATGACAAACAAGCAGCAGTTAGTTCCGGAAAAATGTTTTGCGTGCAGTGCTATACGAAAATAAAAGCTCATGGAGTTTTTGTAACAGAAATTTTAGTCCGAGGCTTCACTCGTTCGGAATTCTGTTCGCCACAAAAAGTCTTTATCACGCGTCCCGAGGGACTATGGTATCTGTGCACATTGAAGGTAAAAAACTATTCCATTTTTTATCCTACGAATGAGGTTACAGAAGAGTTTTGATAAATATATGTGTTAGGAATAGAAAGGAAAAACTGGGAAAGGAAACCGGGCTCAAAGGAAATTAATAAAATATAATATAAAAGAAAATAATTACATAAAATAAAAATGGCACGCACACCGCACGAACGCTAGCAAAGCAACAGAATTTTCATATAACAGAAGATGAACGAGAAATATTTGAAAATTGAAAAAGAAAAAAGTAATAAATAAGGAGGCTGGCCGCCTTGCGGCCAGTCCCTTGCGGCCAGTCCGTAACAATATGTTTACATGTTTTCTATGGGATGTAAGGGAGCGGCCTATCATCTTTTCGCTCCAAGCCAACCTCACCTGCCCGTGGTGCATCCTGCCGAATAACAAACGAGGTGCTGGCAACCGACTCGTGGCGGAACCATCACAAATGATGACGTAGCTAAATACCACAGGCCGATGACGGGCAGCAGCGTCACCGGAGCGAGCGAGAAGCTACGCCCTGCGATCGCCAACCCGCGGACATGCTATGCCTTCAATATTGAGGGTTATACCGCCACCAGTCGGTTGCCAGATCCTCGTTTGTTATTCGGCAGAATGCACCACGGGCAGGTAGAAAGGCTTGGAGCGAAAAGATGATAGGTCGCTCCCTTACATACATGTATATTATACGTTATCTTAAGTGAAAGGGTTGGAACTAACTTTATTCGTCTTTCACACCAAACGATTCGTTTGACAGGTGGATATACGTCACGGGGCGTTTATAGGCCGCGATCTATATCGGACCTTTGAACCGGGCCACTGGGCCGGAACGGGCCCTACTCAGGGCTGATAGCTGTGTCGATAAATTATAATAAAAAAAACTGATAAATTAATGACAGGCTCGGTGGCTGATTTGGTAGTGACCTCTGCCCTCTGAGCCAAGGGTCGTGGGTTCGATTCCCGCATAGTACAAACATTTGTGTTCATGAACATGTCTGTTTGTATTGGTCTGTTACAAGCTTAGTACAAGCTTCGGATTAGTTTGGGGCTAGGTGGCGCTGTGTGGCCTAGCGTGGCATGTCTTGGGTTATTTATTTATTTAATATCTTTGTTTTGCTGACTGCTCTATGTGGGATCAGAGTACAAAACAGCTGGTTCGATTAATCATTTAGTAATGACTGAACCCTGCCTCCTGAACACATTCGTGTGAAGAACATTTGTGTTTGTTCCGAGTCTGTTTCATAACCTGGAATACAACTCTGTGTTATGTTGTAACTTTATCAACGAAATGTAAGGACATATTTTTAACAGTATACTCGTATAAATAATGAAGACGTTCTTTATTGTACGAAATTTACAAAACAAAAAGATATTACAGACATCTTATGGATATGGATGAAGCAATCTCTTCCAATCGACTTTCAGGTAGAGGTAGTATAACGAAATTATGGAATATGCGCCAAGGTACGATTACATTGGTATTGTTAAATAAAACAAGTCACAGAAAATCTAGTTGCAGAGCAGTCACGGGTAGATTGACATGACAGGCTCGGTGGCTCATTTGGTAGTGACCTCTGCCCTCTGAGCCAAGGGTCGTGGGTTCAATTCCCGCACAGTACAAACATTTGTGTTCATGAACATGTCTGTTTGTATTGGTCTGGGTGTTTTCTATGTATAATATGTATTTATTTACAAAAAAAAATGTATCTAAGTAAGTTTATCAGTTGTCTAGTACCCATAGTACAAGCTTCGGCTTAGTTTGGGGCTAGGTGGCGCTGTGTGGCCCAGCGTGGCATGTCTTGGATTTATTATTTTATAGATCTATCCGATCAGACAAGGGTGGCAGCCCTGACCCCATTAGGGGGCAAAAATACCACGTGTTTTATATTCGCCGCTATCAGAGGTCGGTCATTGTTTACGATTCACGCCCGGATATTGGAAGGCAAATTGATTCTTCTAGATAACACACAAAACCTTTTTGATGTTCACTTGTTTTCGTGTAGACCGATCCATTCCGTTTCCCGGACAAATGTTTGTTTTCTATTAAAAGTGAGGCGCTTCAAAAGAAACTATGGGCGACGCGGTTCGCGTCAATTACGAGGTTTTTCGGTAGTTGTGTTGTATAACAGTCTACCGCTTTCCTTTGTTGTAAAATATGTTCGCTAAATGTGTCATTATGAGTACAGTAGAACCTCGATAAGTTAAAGACCAAGGGAAACACTTATTTTTTTAAGTTATCGAGGTTTTAAGTTATCAAGGGTCTATGTTAGGGGTAGGTTAATATAGAGGTAGGTATGTAAAATTAGGCAATTTTTCATCTTTTACGATGAAGACTTTCTCCTGGTTCTTATTTCTTCAAGATTTCAGCTTCTTTTTTAAAGATAATTGACAATGTACTCTCATGTATCCAAAACTGAGCCGCAACTTTTTTCCTTTTCAATCAATTTTCAGCTTCCATAGCTTTTCATTTATCATGTAAATGTTATTAGTTTTCATTTTGAACTTATTTTAAGTCAGTTTTATCACACAGTAGGTAAAGCGATGTTTCCAATGATGACAGTGATCAAAAACTTATCATCTAAGTATTCCTAGTTGTCTTAGAGCAGACAATAGGTGACATTATTGTATTGTTTACGTTAACAATTTATCTAGTGAACAACACGTGCAAGCAATAAATTTCAAAACGTTTAGTTTGCGCACTTTTTCAAAATGACTCATTGACAAATTATTTCATGTTATAGAGGTTTTGGAAACATTTCTTTAAGTTACTGAGGTCAATACAGAGATCATTTATTTAAGTTATAGAGGTTGCGTAATTTAAGTTAGAGAGGTTTTGGGCCCTGATGGGAAGGGAACATATTATTTTTTGAAGTTATAGAGGTTTTTAAGTTACCGAGGTTTAAGTTATCGAGGTTCTACTGTATTATCCTCCAGATGTTTGCCCAAGTGGCGAACAGCTGGAGAGGCCTATATCCAGCAGTGGACTGCAATAGGCTGATTATGATGACGAAAATTTTCTTAATATTGTGATATTTGCGCGCGCACATTTTTAAGGCTTCATGGTTCACGGCCGCATAAGGTCATGATTATGTTTGTCGTGTGTAGTGTAACATATAAGCAGATAGGTCGGACATGACTTGCACTAGTCTTGGAGCACTAAGTACTTGCACGGTACGTTTTGCGTCTACTTTCCTAGCGCGAAATGCCAAGATATGGAACTCCTTGCCGGTCTGTCTGCTTGTCCGGTTCCCTGTAACATACGAGTATAACCTTTGAGAATTCAAGGAGATAGTGAATAGGTATTTTCTGGGATAGCGTGCTCCATCGTAGGCTTTTATGTCACTTAACATCATGTCAAATGTAACCAAGCGCAAAAACATAACGAATAAAACAATACAATATCATATCACATTCCCTTGTTTACACTGCACCTTTCGAGTTACCGACTTGTTTACGTAATCCACTCAAAACGATCAAAGTCAATATAACCGACCCGGAGCCTAGATTGGTATGTAAAAAAGTCCAATCAAACAATACTGGATCCTGGGTCCATATTGCAAACAATAAACTTGCGAACACGCTCCCGGCCCGCTCGTAAACTCCCGACAGATATATAGAAATATTCCAATTTGTTCACCTCTCTGAAACCTCCCGTTCGGCGTGCCGTGTGTCAGGGCTTAGAGGATACAAATAGGTCATCGAAGTATACTAGTGTAGGGTTATTGTCAGTCTTAACCCCTGAACCTTTCAGACCTTCTTTGAGCATATCCGCTGTCTTAAACTCAATAGGAAATATGCACAACTTTTTTTAACTATTTTATCGTCCAAATACACAAATATCGAAGAATTTTTGAAATATATTTTCAACTTATTATATTATAAGAGTTATAAAGCTTTAAAGTTATTAATTAGACAGAGTGATCCCATTTGTACGTACCATTCGTGCCATAGATAAAAATCTGTTTTTGTAACTGTCGATATGATAATGATCGCTACAATTCCCGAAAGACAACCCACCGTTTGGAGCTTTTTTAATTAATGAAGGGTTCTATGTAACAATTGCAATTGAAAGGAATTTTAATAGGTAGGTACAATACTACTGTTATTTCGTGGATTTTTAATTTATTTATCGTAGTAGTTATAATTTTCATCCGCAATTCTTTGAGAACGTAACGCCATAAGTCAGAGTTTGTACACTAAAAACTCTGGACTTTATTAGAAGAACAATGTCCTGACACTTTCCTCAAGAAGTTCAACAACAAAGTAGATGATGCATTCGCTTAAGACTTAAGCAGTAAGGTCTATTTCTGAATACTCCCTCCGTAGCCATCAAAAGAATATGTTGCAAAGAACTTTACTTAGAATCTTGAAGTCTAACATAGCTTTAGAAGATGTTCCTCAAGATTATGTTGTTGTACAGAACAAGGCAACGATGCCAACGGAAATTTTCTCGTGTTTTACTAAGAACTCATTAAAACTTCAAGATACCTTTGTATACCTTTGAAAACATAACGCTGGTTTGAATTAAGAAAAAATACTTAGGAAATTTTCTATTTCATTATTCAGCTGTCTAATTATGATTGATGAGGCAAAAGCTACTTTTGTTTTGAGAATTTCTTAAAGGGAACACGCGTACTCCAGTGGGAATTAGATACTTGAAGCTGCGTAGGTGTTGTATAAGCGGGCCAGAGCAAGGGCAGGTAAGGAAGATGTTTATTTATTTTTATTTAATGGGCCTGGCAATCGACAAGTGGCGGTATAACAGGCAGCAGTGGACTGCGATATAACCCAAGACACACAGCGCCATCTAGCCCCAAACTAAGCCGTAGCTTGTACTATGGGTACTAGACAACTGATAAACTTACTTAGATACTTTTTTTTTGTAAATAAATACATATTATACATATTAAACACGCAATCCAATAAAAACAGACATGTTTATGAACACAAATGCTTCTAATGTGCGGGATCGATTCCCGGCTATCGATACCCACGACCCTCGGCTCAGAAACCAGAGGTCACTACCAAATGAGCCACCGAGCCAGTCATATCCTGATTATGATGATGAATAAGAGATAAGATATGTTTATTATTCTTGGTTCTTCGAACATGGGATAGGTCAGGTCATAGATCGTTTTTTTCCAGTTTTCTTAAAAAGGTTTATATTACAATTACAATGCTTGTTGTTAAAATCTTATATTAATAAAGTACGTTTGGTAATGGTTTTAGAATCTATATATCTTGTCAACTGCCAATATCATAATCAATCTATTGCAGTCCACTGCTGGACATATGCCTCTACTAGAGTTCGCAACTTAGGGCAAACAACTGGAGGATTTACCCATAATCGCCACGCTGGGCCTGTCAACTGTGGCTCTTTGTATTTCAGCAGTACTTTATACCTAACCGCACTGTTTGCCCGCACGGATATTACGGGTGACTTCCCGAGGGCCGCGTCGCCACTCCATCCCCGTATTGATTCAGGGGCTCCTGTATTTGCCGTTCAAATCACCGATGTCCTGCTATTTGAATAGCTTCTGTCCATTGTTGGTCGCGTTAAGCCTTTGATTTGCATTTGTGATTTGTGTACGACGGGTTTTATGGTTGTAATTTATATTGGTAGCTTATTAGCGAGACATCGCGGGGATTTAAACGGCTGTTCAATGAGCCAGTTTGATTGTCAACTCAGATACTTTTATGGCGCTGTAAAAGCATCGCTTCATTTACAGTTTATACTTAGGTATCGAGTATTAGTATTACGCTTAAGTAAGAAACAACGCCGTGTGCCATGTCGAAGCAATTCCCCCAAATAATAATTGTCAGGGGAGGCCAATGCCCAGCAGTGGGAGTGTGCAGGCTGATGATGAATGTCGAAGCTGCGTAGCTGTGGCCTAATTTGTAGGCCAGGCACATTTTGAAGGTAATCGTATCCATTCATAAAAGTCGCAGCCGGAAGCTTAAATCTAAGGAACCGAGAAAGAAACGTTGCACAAGACAAGAAGGCTTATAAATAATTCTCCCGAACACTCGCCATGACATAAGCGGTTATAAACACACAAAAGTATACATAATAATAGCTAAAATAAAACTTCGAGAATCGCAATTATACCTACCAAATAAGACAAATATGCTCAGTAAATATGCCTGTAAATTAGAACACCAATTCGCGATTTATGTGTTCGCGTGTTGAAGGCATAAGTTGCAAATTTTCCAATACCTAACTTCTGTAACGTACCGTAACTTCGCGGGCCGATACATCTCCCAACTCGCTGTGGCCGTTAGCACTTGGGAGTATACAAGTTTGCAGTAAGGCTCTCTCTGAGAGGCTTCATAAGTTAGGATTTTTTAGAGAGGTAGGGCATAGCGAATCTTCGCTTGAATTGAGCCGCCCGTCCGGTGGAAGGACCTTCACCCTATAGAATACCGCAGTCAAATGACCTCTAGGTCGTGTTTCTGCCAGTGAGTAGGGTTTCCGGAGCTCGTGGGGGGTTAGGGTTGGGCCGGCATGGCGGTGGCAACTGACAGGTAACTGACTAGTTACTTGCCCGTTGTCACAGCGACTTGGGCTTCCTTTTCGCTTTCCATCAGGCGTAGTGAAGCCATTATGTCGAGCCACTATAAAAAAAAATGGGTTAGGCGACATTGCCTATACACATACTCGTAGTACAAATAAAATATACATTTCGTTTCTTTTGCTCTCTATTATCTCCCGAATGGTAACTAAGTGAGATAAAGCACCCAAGTTATCGCAAATCTGAACTGTTTAAAGGTGAAATAAACCTGGCAAATACGCACAAGAAACTGTTTTAGGCAAGTAATTTTACTGACTTCATGTTTTCACTACAGCTAATTCACTTTTTACTCTAGGATAATATACGATTTTCGTTTGGTAAGGATTTTCAATCGATGTATGTGCGAATTAGTTAAAACAATGTTTCGATATCTTTCGAAATATTCCGTAATTTCAAACTAAAAATTGTACGTACAAATAAAATCCCCATTTACAATCTGCAAAGATAATAATAATAGGAAGATATAAATAGGAATAAATTAACACATAATTATCAAAAAACGTTGTGAAAAAACATTTATTCAGCCATTGTTCCTACCGCTTTACAACGATACTACACGACAAATGAGCGCAAAAGCGCCCTAAGAGACACCGAACCTCATTTTAAAATCCTGCTTTACTTTCCTCATAAAGGAATAAAAATAAAAACAATATTTTCACAAACCACCCCACGAGCTTATAGACGTGACTCTTAAGTCAACGGAAGACGGTTCACAGTCGATTAGCAACTCTACATCAGTATACCGATTTATTTGTAAACATTCTCTGTTCTATGTAAGCGGTCACGTACGCTTCGAATAAATACGGGAGAGCTATTCCAGTGCAATTTGCGTACAAAAGAACCGATGCAAATGTTTTGTGTGTGCTTTGGATGCGCTGATTGAATATTCCGCTTCAAATATGAATGAGCTCGCTTCTATTGACGAAGTATCTAAATTGTGAAATGGAATATTGGGAAATGGCAGAATATATGATCGGAGCTTAAAATGTTGCATTTAATTCCTATGCATTGAACAAACTATAATATAATCCATACTATCCTACCTACTAATATTATATCCTCATCATCATCATCAGCCTATTACAGTCCACTGCTGGACATAGGCCTCTCCAGTTGTTCGCCACTTAGAGCAAACATCTGGAGGATATACCCATAATCGCCACGCTGGGCAGGCGGGTTGGCGATCGCAGGGCGTAGCTTCTTGCTCCGGTGACGCTGCTGCCCGTCATCGGTCTGTGGTATTTAGCTACGCCTTCAATTGGGATGATGACTAAAAAATAATTTAATGTCCATCAGATAGATTAATGAAAAATATTGGATACGTATTTTTTATTTTGCCTCTTGTTCAAAAACTTACGAAGATACATTGATTTTAAATGTCACATGACGTCACGTTAGAGTACAAAATATACTCTGACGTGACGTAGTTAGCCCCCACTCCGTAACTTTAATGCGCTATATCTAAGTATTTTCTTGTTATTTCGACAAAACAAAAAATACGGGTCTTATATTTTTTTATTATCTAAGAGACGGACTAATTATTTTCTTCATTTTCATACCTTGTCATCATCCGTATTGTGATGGTTATACCGCCACCAGTCGGTTGCCAGCGCCTCGTTTGTTATTCGGCAGGATGCACCACGGGCAGGTGAGGTTGGCTTGGAGCGAAAAGATGATAGGCCGCTCCCTTACATCCCAATATTATATCCTACTTCCTACTAATCCTACTAATATTAAAAATGCGAAAGTTTGTTTGGATAGATGGATGGATGGATGTTTGTTACTCTTTCACTCAAAAATTACTGGACGGATTTTAATGAAACTTCACAGTAATATAGCTTATACATTGGATTACCACATAGGCTATGTTTTATACGAATATTCACGCGGACAGAGCCGCGGGCAGCAGCTAGTAATATTATAAATGGGAAAGTGTGTCTGTCTGTCTGTCTGTATGTTTGTCTTTCTTTCACGGCAAAACGAAGGGACGAATTGACGTGATTTTTTTAAGTGGAGATAGTTGAAGGGACGGAGATTAACATAGGCTACTTTTTACCCCTTTCTAACCCCCCACTTCCCTAAAATGGGGGGCAACGCGGGCGAAGCCACGGGCACAGCTAGTAACATACTAAAGCGAAACTCTATCCAGCAGTGAACCTTTGACTACGCTCCGGTTAGCGGCCCCGAAGAAGACGACGACACGTGCCTTCGGACATAGTGGTCAGTGGCGTCGTCCATCGCAAGATGCATGGAAGACACCACATTGTCCTACCGAGGTGTGCCGTTCACGCTACCGCGCTGAAGGATTGTGACGAATCCCTCTTGGCATCCCGACTCTCCTCAGACAGAGTGCTCGTAGCGGACCACCGTCGGGTTTAGTGGGAATTCTTCGCTAAATAGTGAGCTCCACATAACCCAGGTGTCCAGAATCCAGGGCCCATGAGTAAAGGCATTCATCATCAGCCTATTGCAATCCCCTGCTAGACTCAGACCTCTGCAGTTGTTCGCCACTTAGGGCGAACATCTGGAGGATATACCCATAATCGCCACGCTGGGCACGCGGGTTGGCGATCGCAGGGCGTAACTTCTCGCTCCGGTGACGCTGCTGCCCGTCATCATTCTATGGTATTTAGCTACGCCTTCAATTGTAATGGTTATACCGCCACCAGTCGGTTGCCAGCGCCTCGTTTGTTATTCAGCAGGATGCACCACGGGCAGGTGAGGTTGGCTTTGAGCTGAAAGATGGTAGGCCGCTCCCTTACATCCCCGTAAAGGCATTACCAACGTAAAAAAAAACAGACAGAGCCAACCACCCAATAGGTTTTATTGGCTGGTTGGCTCAACAGACATGCCTATTCTAGCCATTACATTTGTCGTACAAACGGCCACCGAACCACTGGGCAGCGCTTAGATGACCCAGTTACTGGTTTGTGACGTATCCAGATAACGGCCGGGAACTTTTTGAAATGGAACGCTCAATATCGGCCGCTAAACGGAATGAACGTGAACTGGGAGTGTTTGACTCAAAATCGGTGCAGTTTGCAGTTTTTCGACGAGTTTGCGATCGTTCGGTATGTGATTTGCGGTTTTGAATATTACGTATTAACACACCCACCTTAATATTACGTATATAATATAATATAACACTAGATATCTATATATTATTGCATATAACGAGATAATGTTACGGAAAAGTATTACAGACATATTGTAGGAGCGCCGGGATGTATGGGAGCGGCCTATCATCATTTTGCTCCAAGCCAACCTCATCTGCCCGTAGTGCATCCTGCCGAATAATAAACGAGGCGCTGGCAACCGACTGGTGGCGGTATAACCATCAGAATTGAAGGCGTAGCTAAATACCACAGACCGATGGCGGGCAGCAGCATCACCGCGAGAAGCAACGCTCTGCGATCGCCAACCCGAACGCCTAAAGGCTTAATTCTACAAAGATTTTTTTATACGACTAGGATGGCAAAATAGCTACCAGCCTTATGGTAAGCGGTTATCGCAAGCCCATGGATGTCCGCAACCATGGTCGTCGCGCTTATTATGTACTCTAATTAAACAACGTAGGGCGCTGTCCGCAGCACTAGGATCCCATTTTTATATCATACAAAATGTACACAATCGACTATGATTTTATTATTTTGAATTTATGATGAACTTTTGGCGACACGCCAAAGGCTGTTAAAGATAGAAAATTCGTAAAACAGAGCCTTCATTTGCAAAACACTCCGATGAACAACCGAAAAATAACGATTCCTGCGTCAAAGTACAATCAAGATCTGAAAGGTATTGTTGAATGTTTCCAGTGTTTTTAATGACAAGCGAAGGGCGCTTCGACCTTCGTTATTAGTTCCAAAGTGTCCTACTTAATGTTCCATACAGTTTATCGGTTCTCAGACCAATGGCCCAGAAGAGACGCTGATGCTTCCAGTGCGGTTGGTTACATGTCAAGAAAAATTGATAATGTTACATGACATCCGATTTTTGATAATGTCACAGGGCAGACGACGGAAGCAGAAACGTCAATTAATTTCAATTCAGTAAGAAATGCTTCGTGGCATAGCCCCACAGTGATCGTGCTAGAATTCTTTGTGAGAGCCTCTAACGATGATTGCACTGACACAAATCCTACCTTTATTTGTTCCGAGTTGAATTCATAACAACGTAAGGAACGGGTGAAATCATCACCAGCCTTATTAACCTGTGGACGTTATGCTGGGTAGAGATTCGCTGGCGTGCCTGTCAAGATCTGGGTTGATGACCGCAGTATGTTTTACTTGTATGCAGGTAAACAGTTTCCTGATATTCCCTTAGTCATCTTCTACGACATCCACGGGATGAGATAGATAGGTAAAAGAGGTAGGGCATAGCGAATCTTCGCTCGAATTGAACTGCCCGTCCGGGGAAGGCCCTCCACCCTATAGAATACCGCAGCCAAATGACCTCCGGGTCGTGTTCCTGCCGGTGAGTAGGGTTTCCGAAGCTCGTGAGGGGTTAGGGTTGGGCCGGCATGGCGGTGGCAACTGACAGGTAACTGACCAGCTACTTGCCCGTTGTCACAGCGACTTGGGCTTCTCTTTCGCTTTCCATCAGGCGTAGCGAAGCCATTATGTCAAGCTACTATAAAAAAAAATTAAGTGGTGCTATTCTAAATACGGAAAGCACACGGACAAAGAAACAGAGTATGACTGAAAGGAAAAGTATGTAAGTGAAATAAAGAAATAAAAGTGTCCCGACATAGTACCTGCTCACAAGCAAGATTAATCATATATTTGAACAAATCTAACATCGTTTCACACAACCATATTTAACGGAATGTCAGGAGACCTCCCCGTGTGCAAATTAAACGGCCATTAACGCGACGATATGCGACAGAGAGCTACATTTCTATTTTATAATACACCAGATGCGAAAGTCCAATTTCAGATAATTTTCAAACGCCGAGTGACACTCCAATTTCACTAGAGGGGAAATGGAATCGTGAAAACGGGACTGCTTTTATTTTTTATTTTGTAAAATGGTAAAAGTTTCCATTTGTGTTTTGTAGTAACATTTGATTTTTAATGTACGAGTAATGGGAGATGTCAGGGAGCGACCTATCATCTATTACTCCAAGCCACCCTCAACTGCCCGTAATGTATCCTGCCTAATAACAAAAGAGGCGTAGCTAAATACCATATACCGATGACGGGCAGCAGCGTCACCGGAGCGAGAAGCTATGCCCTGCGATCGCCAACCCGCCTGCCCAGCGTGGCGATTATGGGTATATCCTCCGGACGTTTGTCCTAAGTGGCGAACAAATGGAGAGGCCTATGTCCAGCAGTAAACCGTAATAGGCTGATGATCATGATAACCACATTTTACCCGATCAAAAGGAAGTAATACGCCATAAATACAGAGAGTACGTACAGTGAGGTGTCACCGTTCATAACATAGCTCTATAGTTTAACCGAAACACGACCGCCAAACGTCGCCATTCAATAGGCGATTTAACTGGCGCACCGGAATCCGATCGACTGGGCACGAATTAGGATCTGCTAACAGTGCCCTTCCGCTGTTTGGACGTCAGACTAATGGCGAGTGGAATGGGATGGGATGGGATGAGTATTAGCGAAGCACATATAACCCGCTTAACCCTAGTGGAGACCGCGTCTCGGCAAGGTGGAGTGACTGGCAAGTGCAGGATGAGAGAAGCCCAGGAACGATCGAAGTGGCGAACATTGGGATTATGTCCAGCTGTGGACTGATAAAGGCTGATGATGATGAACCCAAACGTCTATGTTACTATAAAAAAAAAGCTAAAATGGGATACAATGTAAGGGCATCACCCAGTATCTGCTGTTCGCTCCAAGTCAAATTCTCCCGTGGTGCATCCTGCCGAATAACAAACGAGGCTCTGGCAACCGACTAGTTTTACATAAAACCAACATAATTGAAGGCATAGCTAAAGAACACAGCCTGTGACGCTGATGCCCGGCCTGTGAGTCACCGGCCGATGACGGGCAGCAGCGTCACCGGAGCGAGAAACTACGGCCTGCGATCGCCAACCCGAATCTTCGCTCGAATTGAGCCGCCCGTCCGGGGAACGGTCCACCCTACAGAATACCGCAGTCAAATGACCTCTGGGTCGTGTTTCTGCCGGTGAGTAGGGTTTCCGGAGCTCGTGGGGGGTTAGGGTTGGGCCGGTATGGCGGTGGCAACTGACAGGTAACTGACCATTTACTTGCCCGTTGTCACAGCGACTTGGGCTTCTCTTTCGCTTTCCATCAGGCGTAGGGAAGCCATTCTGTCGAGCCACTATAAAAAAAAGCCCAGCATGGCGATTATTGATAAAGCCAGATGTTTGACCAAAGCGGTAAACAATTGGAAAGGCCTATGTACCTACAGCAATGGACTTGATGAAAACTCTTGCATAGGAACTTCTGCCATATTCATCCAGTACAAACCATTTAAAAAGCAATCTAACTAGCAGACCGGAATCCGATTCACTGATGCGAATTAGCAGCGTATCTGCACTAACGGCGCTCTTCCGCCGTTTCGCACGTCTGTAATGGGCCTGCAGATCGAACAGATATCAGCCCTGGTACGTTCCAATCTCCAATGGCCAATAAGCTATAAGTATTTCTATCGATAATTAACGTATATGGTCAGTAATTAAATGTTAGTTCGACGTATTATACATTCGCGCAATGAATCATTTATATCTGTTCCTGTCTGAGTGGAAATTGATACATGAAATTGTATACGAGTATAAATTTGTGGCCTATCATCATTTCGCTCCTAGCCAATCTCACCTGCCCGTGGTGCATCCTGCCGAATAACAAACGAGGCGCTGGCAACCGACTGGTGGCGGTATAACCATCACAATTGAAGGCGTAGTTAAATACCACAGGCCGATGACGGGCAGCAGCGTCATTGGAGCGAGTAGATACGCCCTGCGATCGCCAACCCGGCTGCCCAGCGTGGCGATTAAGGGTATATCCCCCAGATGTTTGTCCAAAGTGGCGAACAACTGGGAAGGCCTATGTCCAGCAGTGGACTGCAATAGGCCGATGATGATGATGATGATTCACCAAATCAGTCCTTATGCGTGTTCTACTGTGAATGTGGGCGAAGCAAAAGGATCGTAGCAAATGGAAGGACGTGGTCTCTGTAGAGGGGCACCTCTGGGAGAAAGGCGTGATGTTATGTATGTGTGTTCTGCCTTTTGTATAATGTGGAGTGTTCTAAGGAGTTGTTTGAGACGATTCCTACGGCGACATTCTACCACCGCACCACTCACCGTCGACAGGGGATTCAGCCATACCGACCATTCAGCGAGCCTGAGTGGTCGATAAAATTATGCGACTCGCATACATTCCGTTTTAGTAGAAACTTCTTGCCACGCATACTCAGGCAATCCATATCACGAGTGTGCGTGCCAAGAAGCTCCCAGCCAAGGCTCTCTCTTGAGACTTCCAACAGTACGGGTTTTTAACCCTTTCAGGACCATAAGGTTATGGGAGGTAAATCAATCATTTTAACTAGTTAGGATGGTACATAGGGCTCCTAAAAATCATATTTCTAAATCAAAATACTGAAATAAGTTATAGTTTCCCAGTTTTTTTCTGGGACACACATGTCCCTATGGTCGGTGACGGTCACTTTTTGCTTGTATAACTTCTCTTTAAATTTTTAAGATTCATTAATTTTTTTGGGGGTTTTACAAAATATATCATACTTTAACATATTAATTAATTAAACATGGTAGTTATTTTACAAATTAGTAATAAATATAAATGAAAAATAATTATAATAGAGAGCATTACCGGCCCCTGTTTTGAAATCTGGTCTGTTTTGGAATCCCTGCACCGATACCAAGTAGAGTAGCAATACATCCCAGTGATTAGATGTCTTTATATAGCCCCCATCATGTCCATCCAAGTACAGAATCAGCAAACATGACCTATTCCGTTGTATCAAGGAGTGAGACAAGGGGATATCATTTCCCGAAACTGTTCACTAATGCATTAGTTAGACAATATGTTCAATACGCTGAATTGGGACGGACTTAGCATCAAGCTAAATGGCGAACACATATCTTACTTCCGATTTACAGACGACATCGTCATAATGCTAGAATCGCTGTAGAACCTACAACAGATGCTGAATGAACTGGCCGAATCTTCTATGCGCACCTACGGATGAACTTGGCTAAAACTATCAACCAAAACCATGTTCAATAAACATGTACCCCTGAATCGTTTGCTGTACACAGCGCCGCCATCTTCGTAGTTGTTCAAAAATACGTGTATCTCGGGCAGACATTACAATTAGGTAAAAAACCGCTTTTAGATGAATTGAATAATGAAGAATTCAGCTAGGCGGGGCAGCGTTTGTCGTCGATGCCTACAGTGCCTAAGTACGAAAATATTCAATTTGTGCGTCCCATTGGTTCTGACATACATAGCCGAAACGTGGGCAATTACGGTATGGCTAGCTCACAAGCTGAAAATTGCTCAGCGAGCTATGGAAAGGACTATGCTCGGCATCTTTCTGCTGAATCGGATCCGAAACAAGATGATCCAACAGAGAACTAAGGCCATCGATATAGCTCTACTAATTAGTAAGCAGAAGGGGCAGTAGACTGGCCATACCAGCCACAGAACACAGAACCAATATCCGCTTCTATATCTAGGAGTCCTAGAGTTGATACCGCTTCTCGGCAAACGTAGATGGAGAGACAATTTGAGCAAAATTACTGGTAACTGCTGGATGCGAGAAGCCTAGGATCAAGTAAAGTGGCGAACAAATGAAAGAGCCTATGTCCAGCAGTGGTTGCGAGAACCCGATGATGATAATAGTAAAAAAATGTAACTGCAATATGTATACAAAAATATTCCCTCACGGGCCATAGGGACCCCGATGTCCCTTTATGTTCACAGCTATGTAGCAAAGTACTCGACATGCACATTTATTTTATAATAACATATGATACTACATACTAACCAACGAATAAATATATCATAATACAAAGTATTCAAAACTATTATTACACCTCGAGACATCATCGCAAAGTTTTCGTTTTGCGCGCCACGCGAACTGTCAACTTCCCATGACCATAGAAAATGGTTGACATGTCAAATGTTATATTGACAACAATAAATAATGAAGTAATACTATCAAAAACCAATTTAAAATAAAACTACATTGATTCCCATGATAGTTATTTAGTTATCTTATGTTTTTGGCATGGGACACGTGTGTCCCCGTAGTCGTCAAAGGGTTAAAAAGGTTTTAAAGAGGTTTTAAGGGTCAGCAACGAGCGTGTGACACTCTTGGTGTTGCAAGCAACATCATGAGGCTTGTTTGCCATCTTATTGGTATAAAAAACACCCATAACACAAAAGCTAGCTTTGGGATCGGAGCAATATTGATATTTATTTAATTAATTTAAATTTTTCAATATCTTTTTGCATTTCATAATTACTTCGTGTGCCCCAAAACTCGTTGCCAACAGAAAACAATATATAAATTCGCATCAGCAATAAGGTGATTCGGGAAACGATCCAGCGACTCCCGGTTTGTTTAAGCCCCGGGGCAATTCCGTTTCATCCTATTACCGGTTTTATTTACGAGTTTAATATCAAGCCGGCACCGAGAATTAACTCATTTAGATGTGGCGTCGATGCCAGGCACGAGATACTTGGGGGTCGAATTAGACGCGAAACGTAGGTAGTAGCTGGGAGTTTTGTACAGGGAAATTAATGAAAAACTTATATTATATATAACAATATATAAATCTCTAGATCTTGAGATCAACTCTTACAACAGCTACGGGAAGAAGAAACAGTTCCGCGATTTCTATTATTTTTCATCGCCACACGGAATAATATTAGTATTTTAATGTTTCAAATGAAAATGAATACGTGTATCGCACAGAAACTTTTATTGACAACTCCCACACATTCCCTAAAATCCCGATGATACATTACAATTTCCAACTCCAAATGCCAGCTTTTCGAAATATTGACTAATACGTTATGGAAGCCAACTTGCATGTACTGTGTATTTTAATTAATCAAACAAAAGAGACAATAGCAAAGCCCGGCCGATCCCCGGCGAATTACGATTCAATTGAGCCTGAATACACAGTTATCTGAACGTCCTTTACGTTGAATATGTATGAGAAAAAACCGCCCAAGTGCGGGTTGAACTTGAGTGGAACGGGTTCCGTAGGTATTATGGAAGCTAACGTTATGGCTCATTTGGTAGTGACCCCTGAACCAAGGTTGGTTTGATTCGAGCCCGGGATAAACATTCGTGAGATAAAAATTTACCTGATATTTTTATTGTCTTAGCTCTCAGCTATACACAGTACATATACATATTCGTACAGGCAGACAAAAGGAGAAAACTCAGCTGATACTACCGCAGGAGCACGTTCCCGGCAGCGTCTACAGCTTTGATTGATATCATCATCATCGTCATCAGCCTTTATCAGTCCACTGCTGGACATAGGCATCTACCAATGTTCGCTGTATGTATGTTGCTCATTAGATATCTGACACAGTTATGTTTACAATTATTTTTATTTTAAATTCCTAATGCGTTTTAAAATAAGGTATACTAACTTTTAAAAAAGAATTGCAATATGTATTTGGGTTTCATTACAGTATTTCATAGGTAGAAAAGTGAAGTGAAAGGTACAATCTTTCACTTCGTTTGGTCCAGTAGAGTCTGTACAAATTTGTTGTGAGTGTTCCAAGAAAGGTTCCGTTCTTTGCACGAAACCCTAAAAATTGGGAATCACCGGAGAAAAAGGGAATGTGTCGCTATTAGCTTTCCTCCTGAATACGTAATTACATCAGGGGGGCTGAACAGGGGCTGATTCACGTTATCAGAAATGATTTGTTGAGATTGGGGGCGGGGCGCTTTATCAATGCGCGCTAACGAAGAGAAGGGACAGACGCTTGTTTTGCCACGAAACTGTCGCAAATTGTCGCCTTTCTGTGCGGTGACGGATAAGGAATATACGTTTAATAAATAAATAACCCAATTCATGCCACGCTCGGCCACACTTCGCTATCTAGCCCCAAACTAAGTCGAAGCTTGTACTATGGGTACTATACAACTGATAAACTTACTTACTACCTACTTTTTCTTTTGAAAATAAATACATATTGATATTACACATAGTAAACACCCAGACCAATACAAACAGACATGTTCATGCACACAAATATTTGTACTGTGTGGGGATCAAACCCACGACCACTTGATTCATAAGTCAGAGGTCACTAGATTTAGATTGATCCCATTTGGGACGTTGCCGTACCAAATGGGATCAATCTAAACCCAGGGGCGTGGGTTCAACCGCTGCCCGGGACAATCAATCATGTGGTGAATATTTGTTTTAGTTCCGTGTCTGGGCCCCTATCACCAAAATCGAAAACGATCGTTCGTTGAACGGATCCTGTACTTTTGCACCATAAATCCCTCCCGTGTTCGAATATACGAACTTAAATTCGTCAAAGTTGATTTCCATTAATTTAATTCATATGTTCGAACACGGGAGGGAGAAATGGTAGGGATTTATGGTGCAAAAGTACGCGATCCGTTCAACGAACGATCGTTTTCGATTTTGGTGGTAGGGGCCCTGTGTAATTGTATTTAAGTATGTAGAAGGGGTGCGTGGGCGTTCAGAGACGTATGCTTTATGTCGTTGTTTGTCCTCCATCTTGATTCGTCGAAATATCACTCAATTGGTATTCTACACGCTTAATTAGGTAACCACACAAAGCAATTAACGTAAAAATAGGTTATCCAAGCCTGGATGCAAATAGATTGAATCGGAACGTAGTGAATTTGGCACCAGGTTGGCAATATGTCCGCCAGTTTTCGTATCTCCATTTAAGTTGTCACCATGGAAGTAACATATAAGGAACAAGCTGTTGTCGGAAAATCGAAGCCGAACGAAAGCCCAGTGCATGTCCCTTTTGTCTCTCTCTGAATAGGGTGACTATATTAAAATATGAATTAAGGACAATGACAATACATACGTACAAAAAAAACAGCCAACATTGAAAGCCAAAATATTTTTTATTCGTAATCGTTTTCTAAATAACACCACTTTTTTTTGCAAAGAAACCGACTTCAATATGGCAAAAATTTAAATATGAATTGGCTAATGCCTTTACCAATTAAATATCACGTGGATCTTCAAATATAGATTGAGAAGGATGTGGTGGATCTAACAATGTACCTATGTTGTTTGCTATAAAATTCTTGGACAACATACATGGTAGTTTTATTTTTGTGTACCTACGTTTTTTAATGATTGATTTGATAATGTTATAAATAGTTTTTACGTGTATTTTAGAACTTCGAAGACGAATCTTGAAACATGCTTTAGTTTTCCTATACAAAAAACAACGGACTTTATGATTGGATAGTCATGCATGGTCACCCTAATTCTTCACTAACAAATTATGTTTAAAAGTATTACTTGTGAAAAGACAAACTACAATCCGGATAATAGGTACTCGCTTTCACAATTTTAATTACACATTAAGAAAAATATAACAAATTAAAAATCCCCGCCACCGACGTCAAAGTCGCCGATGTCATGTGAAGTTGTCAGGGCCCCTACCAGCACCGGTTCGAGAGCGATCGTTCGTCGAACGGATCGTGTATTTTTGCAAAATCAATCCCTCCCATTATTCCTTTCCGTGTTTGAATATATGAATTAAATTAACGAAAATCAACTTTGATGAATTTTAGTTTGTATATTCAAACACGGGGGGGGGGGGGGGGGGGCAAATGAGAGGGATTCATGGCTCAAGGGTAGGTACGCCATCCGTTCAGCGAGCGATCGTTTTCGTTTTTGGTGGTAGGGGCCCAGGTCCGGTGTTTCGTACTCTATCTAGCAATCTAGTCGCTGCTAGAAAGGGACGTTTGTTCACTATTTTCCCTCTCATTGGTTACGTTCTTATTTTGACAAGACTTATTTTGAACAAGACTCTTACGACCTTAACATAAGGTTTCATTTTCTTTATTTTAGCTGCAAGATGCATAGATAGAGCTCATTCCTTTTGTACGAAGTACTTGATACTTCCATGGTTGTCACATTCTCACTAGCTCCGTCGTCTGACACTGACTCCTGTCTCTTTTATAGTGACAGTCATAGCCACAGATTTACAGTGACCGGACATTCATAGAGAAGATTGCCAACCTGCTTACCGAACACACTCAAGCCAGTTACCTAGCTAGCTTGACGTTCCAATTTATGATCCCCGACAAGTATATTTATGGTGACGCAGAGCTATAAGAATCGAATGCTAAATGCATTTGCTATGATGTACACGATTATTATTGTCTTTACGGTCCTCTAGCTTTTTATTACAACGACTTTTAGAGAGATATTTCATTTTCTATTTTCCTCATTGCTCCTGCATCATGATTTATTGGGACCGACGGCATTATTTCCTCAGTTCACGTCTCCACCGTGACGCCGATTAATTAAATTCAAGATAAGGATGGCGATTGAAAAAAAGACGTATTTTATCGACTCATGAATAATCAGAAATAGATTGTTTAATTTTGAGAAACATCTTTTCATCTATATTAATATTATAAAGAAGTAAAGTTTGTGTGTTTGTATATTTGTTAAATTGTAAGGGGTATTTTTTTACACATTCGAATGAGGTAGCGATTGACCCCAACTCGATTAGCGATTGAACCGATTTTAAAAATTCTTACACTAATAGAAAGCCACATTAATGCTGAGGGTCATAGCTTATAACAAAAATCCAAAAAATAATAACACTCTATATTAAAAAGGATTATTAATATTCTGCCCAACGAAGTGGGCACGGGTCAGCTAGTTCTTTATACTTGACTCATTTTATAATGATCATCATCATCAGTTTTTCGCAGTCCACTGCCGGACATAAGCCTCTTCAATTGTTCGCCACTTTGGTCAAACATCTGGAGGCTTTATCTATAATCGCCACGCTGGGCAGGTGGGTTGGCGATCGACACTATATTACGAGGCAAACCCTAGACTGCAATCCTCAAGGAACACGGAAACGTGGTCGCCCTATCGCTGCAGAAGCGAAGGCGATAGGAATGACCTGGAGCGAAGTGAAGCGCGAAGCTCAAGACCGCGCGGGATGGCGACGAACTGTGGACGCCCTCTGCCCCATCCAGGGGAAATAGGACAAGAACGGACATACTTGCAAACATTACTATGCAACGCGTGGACGTATAGTAACGTTTGTCAATACGGCCGTAAGTCAATACTGTCACAGCTAGTTGACGCCGAGAATCGATTCTGAATATCGATGAAATAATGCATTCCTTACATCGATTATTCGATTAATCGCCCTTATCGCCAGCCCTAATTCACGGCTCTAGTCCAAATTTGAGGCTGAGTGTTTTCTTTTGTCATTCTCCAACTTGATCGCCGATCTGTTTCAATTTGTTTTATATTACAATCTAATTTGTTATTAGGATTCCATTGTAATCCTCTCGTAACGCCGTAACGCTTTTAAATAAAGCGTGGAATTTTTGTGACAGTTTTATCAGGGATTCGGCTTATGTGGACTTTAGTGTCAAACTGTTTTTTTTATTTACTTTTTATGTAATGCAGAATGTTTTAATCTGATAATACTAAACGTTAACTACTCTATTTCGTTTTCCATTCGCAAGGAAAAACGAAAGGAAGAAAATTTCTACAATTGACTGTAAGGCATAAAAATAGTTCACTTACGTAGAATCGTTTCTTTTTACTGCTAACACCCCGTACTTCTTCGAATGTGAATTCAACTTACCTGTAAAAAGAAATAATTTATTTATTAAGCATTGTATTTTCTTTCAATCTTCAATATAGTAAAAAACGAAATCATTATGCAACAGCGTCACCGGAGCGAGAAGCTACGACCTGCGATCGTAAACGTCAATCCGCTTGCCCAGCGTGGCGATTATGGGTATATCCTGCGGATGTTTGCCCTTAGGGGCGAACAACTAGAGAGGCCTATGTACAGCATTGGACTGCAATAGGCTGATTATGATGATGATGACAATAATAATAATTTGCTGAAAAGAATGCGGCAGACAATATACGCCAACAAGCCGGTCTCATACTAAAGTTTTTCTATGTACCATGAGTGCCGGGTGGTGATTGAGACGTCTCCCAGAACAATTCGACTCGAGACAATTGAAAAAAAAATTCTCCCATTGACTCGACCGGGATACGAACCCGGAGCCATTGGATCGTCCGCGCTTTAGCCTAACGCTCTAACCATTACGCTACCTAAGACGAAAAAATAAAAACGTGTAACATTTATTTACAAGCTTTATTTACCTCTATATTTTTGTTGTCAGTACCGTCCTTATTAATGCTTGAAAAAATAACTCGCCATTTCATTAATATAAAGAAGGACACATTTTTCCCTCAGAAAAAATATGTACAACGTCCCTTCAGAATGAATAAACACGAATTTTCTTAGAAAAAAAGTAGAACGTGTATTTTCTTTGACATTACATTACATCCAAGTATAAGAAAATCTTCACTGGACTGGAGACCGACTGGAGGTTTTTAAGGCTAGAGTGAATAGGCTTTATCTAAGTAAGCCTGCTCCATCCTAGACCACATCATCACTTAACATCAGGTGTGATTGTGGTCAAATGCTCATAGAATTTCATAAAAAAAAGTTCATAGAATTAAATAAAATAAAAAAAAGACTACAGGCATCCTCAGGTTATTATATGCCTACAGGAAGGTTAAAAAGCTGGCATCATCTAACAGGAGTAGGCTTGGCGTATGGGCCGCTACCGTCTCGTTCCCCATATGGGGGGCTTGTGGTGCCTGCCAATTAGGGCGTGCCGCGCTGGGGGCGTCAGGGCAGCCTCAGATCGCCGACGAAGTGCTTGGCGGAAGCCCCGGCTTTTTAGTTGGTATGAGTGGTTGGTAGGCCGCCTTCCCCCCTAGGCCAACTACTCCCTCCCAGTAGTGGCATTGCGTATACTGTTTGAAAAGTTGAAAAGCTGGACTCCCGTTCTTGAGGGTGGCGTGAGTCTAACTACTCCCTCCGGTAGTCGGGATGCGTAAACTTTAATCATTTTCATCATTCTTTAACATTTCATCAGGGTAAACATTCGTGAAAAAAACCAGGAGCAAAGATTGACCTTCGGTTGATGAGAGCTTCCCCGCTGGCCCAATACGCTTTCTGCATTGCTAGTCACAAATGTGTTCAGAGAGATCTCTCTCTGTAACTCACACATCATAATCAACAGCCTATGTTTTAACATTGGCTATAATAATATTATTATTTCCTAAGAGTATTTCTATTATGTTTTCCGTATAAATGCTTCTGCCAGTTTCGGCAACGTCCGTTCATACCAGGTATCGTGGCCGGAACAATAATATAATATTTACCTAGTATAATAAAATCCCGACATGTACATACAAAAAATACGTAGGCGTTCATAATTTACCGCTCTTATATGTCAAACGTTTTCCCTTTAGCGGAATAAATGGAATACAAACATGGGGAATAGATTTTTATGAGATCACAAGATTCAAACCCGTATGTTGATAAAAAAAGGTCCGCTCTTTTCATGATGTACTTACATGATTGTATAACAAAATAGGTTAAACCTCTCTAATCCTTGTTGTGGTGAATGTATCTTTTGTGCAAAAAAGACATGGTATATGTTTTCACCAAATATAAAGGTGATATACACTGATAAATTCTTCCAAAGGACTCTATCGTTTTTTTTTAAGAATTTTAGGAAATTTCTAGTAAGGTCAGAAGAATAAAATGGAGAAGAGTCAGTCGAGGTATTTTATTTTTTATTTACAGACGGAATATACGGGTCTGAAGGTCACCTGATGGTAAGTGATCACTTCAGACCATAGACACCGCGATACCAAGGGAGTCACAGGTGCGTTGCCGACCTTTGTGAAATTTGTAGGCTCACTTTTTGAACGTCCCTAATTCCATTTCATTCGGAAAAGTCGCAGCTGGAAGCAGATTCTAAAGAAACATTGCACGTGGCAGAAAATTGCGCGCAAAACGGAAATTGAAAACTTCCATTTAGAAAAAGTTATCTTCTCCGATCTTTTGTTGATCTTGCGTCTTTTGCTTACATGAACAGATTTCTTGTCGGTTCTCTTAGGCAGAAGTTATTCAAAAACATTTCAAATCTATGTAGGTCCGGCGGGAGAGTTATATTTAATTACTAGCTGATGCCCGCGGCTCTGCCCGCGTGAATATTCGTATTAAAGACATTTTGAGTTGTCTTTCAACTTTGCTAGGTAGTCATATTGAAATGATTTTTTAAGAATATACCGCTATTCGCCAAGTAATATAATTCCAATCTAAAAGTATACCAACTCTTATAAGAAAAGTAATGAACTTTCAATATTCAAACACACGTTTTGCCACAGTGCATCAATGCTAAACGCAAATAGATCAAATGCATACTATTTGACCTAATCTTCAGTGTTATCTATTCAAATTTCAACCTTATCTCGACCGCATAAGATTTGTCAGCTTTAGCAACATAGACCATAGTGAAGGTAGGATGTTACATCACCGTTTCATTGTGAACCGTATCCTTATTACGGCAGTGCTTAAAATAGATCGCGGTAAATCCGCACTGTTTACAAAACGATTATTGAGATATCATATCGCTAGTACATTATCTATGGAGCATAAAACACTGCAAAGTTTATGAGGTTGCGGTTTTTGGCAAAATGATCATACTTATTTTCATACTGGGAGCACGACTCGTTCATTATAACGCTAGGAGCCGATCGTCAGTTCAGACCAGCCAGCATATATCACGTTGTATTAAGATGACCACTCACACTGCCTTTTAAAATAAAAGGGAACTTTGTACTCGAGAAATCGTTCGGTGTGGTGTAGGTCAGTGGTTAACCTTTTTTAAACGCACAACCAATTGATGTTTTCCAAGATTTTTTTTTTAATTAAATTTTATTCTTACTTTACGTAGGTATCTTATTAACTTTGGGTGCTGCCTACCGGTGAATGGGTCCTCGGACCATTATAATTACAGGTCCAAAAACGGGAAGGCTCTACCAGAGATCGTCGGTGATTCGGACCACCAGTAAAAAGATAAATGCGCCATAGTTATCACAAGCTAAGTATTTCATTGTACTACGAGTACCAGCTTAAGACTAGGGACGTCTCCCAGAAGACCCAGACACGAGATAATTTAAAATCTTAAATTTCTTGAACTGACCAGACCGGGAATTGAACCCTTAACCTTCAATAGTCACTAATCACAAGATTATTTACCAAACTTATCCAGTTTTTTTCATGATCGAAGTCACAGGACATTTCCTATCACTTCTGAACAAACTAATCCTTAATTGACCAAACACAAACACTCCGACCTCGCTCGCCATTCACAAAGCGACAAAACATAAATCACACACAGAAACAGCTTCCAAATCAGTCCTCCCAATCAGCGGAAGTGGGCTAATTCCGGTAATTACCGGATAAAACCGGATAGAGCCGCTAATAGCCGGCCGGGTCCGGTCCTGGTCCCTTTTGGTGCATTTACGCCAAGACGAAGGGATAATAGTGGTTTATCGCGCTAAGTACACACCAATCAATGATTCTGTTTATGTGAGCGTATTTGTAAGGTCTTTACAGACTGCCCTTATTTAACGAACGGTGTTATTTAACGCTAATGGGATAGATACATATTCGTTATTGCATAAAAAACTGTCTTTTAACAGCAAATCTTGTGACATGAAATATATTTTATTATTCAATTAATAAAGTAAAAACTGCCTATCATACGCTCCTAAGCGCAATATTAAGGTTGTAACATCAAAATCAGTCAGCCTTAAGTGTCATTTAAAATTTTTATATACATTTTAATAGGATAATTAAAGTAAATTTATCCTCGTTCAAGTTTCAAAACACCTACAGTCCTTTACATTAGGCGGTTAAACCTGTAGTGGGCCGGCTATAACGTTTAATGTTGCGATAACCAACTCTGAAATTCGAACTTCGCGTCATTAAACCAACCCAGTAAAGCTAAGCTAAAGCATATCAGAATGAGAAAAGTTTCCTTAAACCAGAGGTTCTCAAACTTATTTTATCAGTAGCAGAGTGCTGAGTGGCACTTTGAAAATATAAGATTTGACATTTTTTTTATGCAAGAGGTGGCAGGCGACCCCATGTGATGCCTGATGGTAAGCAGTCGACACCGCCCATGGACACCCGCAACTCAACATTGACATTTCCGCACTTTGTCAATTTTAGGTTGACAGAAGATCTACAAGTCATCTACCTGCAGAGTGAACGCCGAAAAAGATTACGAATAGTCGAATGGGAATAGTGAATATACCCGCTATTGTGAAATTTAAGCTGTTTTTTCGTTTGTTTTTATGACAGACTAGCTGTGCTCGCGACTTCGTCCGCGTGGAATAGTTTATTTTTTCCAGTTTTTTTTACATTTTCCATTATTTCTTCGCTCCTAATAGTTGCAGCGTGATGTTATATAGCCTAAAGCCTTCCGAATAAATGGTCTATTCAACACAAAAAGATTTTTTCGATACGGACCAGTAGTTCCTGAGATTAGCGCGTTCAAACAAACAAACAAACTCTTCAGCTTTATAATATTAGTTAAGATATTACTTAAGATGGGGCAAACTGGTCTGAAGGTAATTATTAATTGGTACCTACGGAGCCTTATAATATTCACTTAGGCCTAAAACGCCCTGAGGGAAGCTATCATCCACTTTGAGAAAGGCTGCCTAAAACCAACGGCCGACGTTACATTATGACCTTGTACTCAAAACTAATGGACCTGGTCGAATTTTCTTTTGTACGAACAATTTGTATGAATATTATAACACTTCCTCCGAATAGGGTCGGAACCATGGAAGTATATTTTTGCAATAAGCAAAATCTGATGCATAACATTTAAACTATACATACTCTAACACTTGTTTATTTATGTTTATTAAATACTTCCAACTACTACGCGGTAGGGCATAGCGAATCTTCGCTTGAATTAAGCCACCCCCATCTGGGGAAGGATCTCCACCTTCTAGAAAACCGCAGCCTAATGACCTACGGGTCGTGTTTCTGCCGGTGAGTAGGGTTTCCGGAGCTCGTGGGGGGTTATGGTTGGGCCGGAATGGCGTTGACAACTGACAGGTATCTGACCAGTTACTTGCCCGTTGTCACAGCGACTTTGGCTTCTCTTTCGCTTCCGAATTTCCGAAATTATCAGTGATACACCTTTTCCTGATCTCTCTTCAACCACGGGTCAAACTATCGTCCAAAATAAATAAGCCCTTTTTAATAGCAAATTAAACAATGATTGATCAATTCAGAATATTTTGGAACCGCATTAAAGGCAAAGCTTTTTCCATTTCAATAAAATATAATTCCTCTACCGAAATTCAGCAATATTTACTCATGCAATCATTTTAATGTGAGTATATCTCTTAGACTATTGTGTTCGCAATGTTCATCATTTAAATGTAACAGATAAATATACCGGATGAATTCCCGAAATTGCGTGGATGGCGAATTCATTATGTACCTCATATTTTACGCTCGGCCGTTTTCATCATTATTTTTATTCGATTTCGCAAGGGCTCTGCGCAAAACCAGCCAATTAATTAACTGCGATATTCCGAGTAACGGTTCCGATTAAAAAAATATGAGTAAAACGGGCGGAAGATTTCACATTGTTGGTTTAAAACGACGATTGGACAATGAAGTGAAAAGCGTGATGTATAATGATAATAAGAATTTTATGAATACTGGGGATAGGAGTGTTAGGGAACTTATCATCTTTTCGCTCTAAGCCACCCTCATCTGCCCGTGATGCATCCTGCTGACTAAAAATATTACAGGCCGATGACGGGCAGCAGGAGTAACGGCCTGCGATCGCCAACTCGCCTGCCCTGCGTTTAAAGCATGGGTAAAGCCTCCAGATGTTTGCCCAAAGTGGCGAACAACTGGAGAGGCCCATGTCCAGCTGTGGACTGCAATAGGCTGATATTGAATTTTTTATATAAATTAATAACGAAAGACATGCCACGCTGGGCCACACATCACCATCTAGCCCCAAACTAAGCCGAAGCTTGTATGGGTACTAGACAACTGATAAACTTACTTAAATACTTTTTTTTTGTAAATAAAACAGCCTAGTATTTTTTACTGATTTTCAACCAAACTTTCAGCTACATTGAAATAAATTCTCATTAAGATAAGATATTCTTTATTGCACAAACATAAACATCCACAGGAAAGAGTATACAAACATATAGTAGGTACAATGTAGGCGGTCTTATCGCTGGGAGCGATCTCTTCCAGACAACCTTCAGGTAGAGGACAATTGCTAAAGAAAAGGGGAAGGCAGTGCAACTGTTACAAGTAAGATCATCATCATCCTAGCCTTTTTCCCGATTGTCTCAGGGTCGGCTTCCCAAACTGAGAGATTTGGCGAGGGCTAAGCTTTTACACAGAGCGACTGCCATCAGACCTCCGCAACACTGAGGGTAAGCTATACCCATTCCCAGTTTAGGCGTCAGAGTTATCATCATCTCTGATATGATGTAACGACTGCTATCTGAGTTGGTGAAGATAGCACCCGGGACCAACAGCTTAACGTGCCTTCCGAAGCACGGAGGAAATCGGTGTCAAATTTCGGTCACCCATCATCGGATTGACCGCGCCAATGGTTGCACAACATTTGCGATCATTGTTAAACGAACAAGACCGCGGCGCCACCGAGCTCCTCAATACTGAACTGTTACAAGTAAGATAAAAGTATATATATATGTATATATATATATATATATATATATTACATACATAAAATCGTATCTCATTATTAAAATCGTATGCAAATAACGCCATTAGAGCATCAGATTAACAAGCCCCAAACACGGACCTTTCGAGCAGGCCAGACCCTATTACGCGAATCGAGCGACCCAGGAATAAAGGCTGAGAAAAAATTCGGTTATCACAGGTGAGAATTACCCGGAGGTATAAATTGATGTAACGGAATCGCACTCCGGAGGGCCGTCGGCGCGTACTTTACATAATAGAAGACCCGGGGGGAGGGCTCCCACTTATAGATCCTCTAAAAATGGATACGTGCTAATATTATATAATGTGAACGAATGAAAGGGGTTTATTGAATGGAACTTATTTAATGGGCTCGTATTCATTCAAAAATATTCTCGGTATTCTTTAGCCAAAGATTGTCTAGAAGAGTTCGCTGGTTACAATCAGACAGCATAAATTGTGCAACAATGTATTCTTTCCTAGTTATGAGTAAATTTTATGATGTACAATAAAAATTGTCTATCAATATTGTAACTCACCAATCTCTTTCTATCTCCCAAGCACATCATTAGGTATTTTTGACTGAGAGACTGGCTCAACGGCTCATTTGGTAGTGACCCCTGCCTTCTGAGCCAACGGTCGTGGGTTCTATACCCGCACAGTACAAACATTTGTGTTTATGTACATGTCTGTTTGTATTGGTCTGGGTGTGAAAAAAAAAGTATCCAAGTAAGTTTATCAGTAAAATTGTCTAGTATCTATAGTACAAGCTTCGGCTTAGTTTGGGGTAGACGGCGCTGTGTGGCCCAGCGTGGCATGTCTTGGGTTATTTATTTTGTGACTTTGATGTTGTGATGATTTTGTCACCAAGGCATCGATTATTTGACTTATGAAAGCGTTCACGCTAATATATTTAAATGTATAATACTAATGAGTCATTGTTACTTTAAATAAATGAATATAATCCAATCTTAACTAATATTATAAAGCTGAAGAGTTTGTTTGTTTGTTTATTTGTTTGTTTGTTTGTTTGTTTGAACGCGCTAATCTCAGGAACTACTGGTCCGAATTAAAAAATTCTTTTTGTGTTGAATAGACCATTTATCGAGGAAGGCTTTAGGCTATATAATATCACGCTGTAACTATTAGGAGCGAAGAAATAATGGAAAATGTAAAAGAAGGGGAAAAAATAACTATTCCACGCGGACGAAGTCGCGAGCACAGCTAGTCTTTACTATGAAGCAACTGATGGTGATCATATAAGTATTCAAATGTAACTGAAAACATACTTTTCCAAATATTTACCTCAACCATTTCAGAATATATCGTGCGCAAATTTTATATTTTCACATTATCACACTATTTAATAAATTATTCGCAAAAGTCAGTTCTATAAGTACAGTAAAAGCTAAGCGACGGCGCGGGAGCTTGCCAGATGGGAATTAAAAAGTTCTCGGCACATTTAAATGGACTTTGAAATAATGGGTAGCACTCAACCGCTTATGCGATATGGAATTTTCTCTTTTATTCAAAATACTTTTAAAAGAACGTTAAGATAGATAAAAAGAACATTTTTTGGGATTATATTTTCTGGTTGGATAATGGTAAAAAGCTTTTTTCGACAAGCTAGCCTGTTAGAATAGAATAGAAAATATTAGATTTAAAATAAAATCTGAAAAGGGGAAGATATCAAAAGATGTCCTCACAGCCACTTTCAGCACTCAGTTAAGTCTTTGACTGCCGAGAAACTAGACACAATAGAAAAACGATTGTTTGTCGGTCACCGGTGACCGTCATGGCGCTCAACGTGTTAAACAGCTTTCGTTCATTTAGCACTTGGCTTAGTCCAAATCATCATCACAGCCTATTGCAGTCCACTGCTGGACATAGGCCTCCCAGGTTGTTCGCCATTTAGGGCAAAGGTTTGGGCAATCGCAGGGCGTAGCCTCTAGCTCCGGTGACGCTGCTGCCCGTCATCGGTCTGTGGTACTTAGCTACGCCTTCAATTGTGATGATTATACCGCCACCAGTCAGTTGCCAGCGCCTCGCTTGTTATTCGGCAGGATGCACCACGGGCCGGTGAGGTTGGCTTGGAGCGAAAAGATGATAGGCCGCTCCCTTACATCCCCCTAGTCTACTTTCATCTTAGACAGGTGCCGAAAGGGGATGTTTATTCTATCAATACTTATAATTTATAGATTTTGTCGATAACACTCTGAATTAAAAACAAATCTTTCTCCGAAAAAAACTTACATTAGAATAGGTAAATAACATTTAATATCCAATATATTCACAACGGAGGCAATAATAGGATTACTATGTTATTTTAAAAACGATTTTTAGAATCGGCTGTAGGTAGTAGAATAAATTGATGCTAAAAGGGTTCAATAAACGAGCTTTGAAACTGGGGACGCCATAATGGCTGAATTAATATTTTTGGTAAATGTATTTTCATCGGAAAATTGTCTATTGTAATAGGTGTCAAGAATCCTTTAGTTATATAACATGTCTTTTTATACCTCTTGTAGCACAGCATGGGGGCGTTCTATTGCTTATAGTGAAAGAAGAACCCAAGTCGCTGTAGCAACGAACATTCCAAGACAAGCCAGCCTCCAAGAGCCGTCTGGGTGTCCGACACCTGTGGTCTTCAATTGTGCAAGGCACAGGTGCGACCTAATATGGAATACTGTTCTCATCTGTTCTCACCTCCTTCCTTTTGACCGTATCCAGCTAAGAGCGGCTCGAATCATTGACGACCGAGATCTTTTAAACAAGCTAGACCCGTTATCTTAACGCAGGAGTCTGTGTGCGTTTTCTACCGAATATTTCACGGCGAATGTTCGGAAGAATTATTTAATCTAGTACCAGCTGCCATTTTTCATCATCGTACATCTCGCACCAAGTCAAGATTTCATCCTTATCATCTTGATAGTTGTAAGTCTTCCACAGTGCGGTTTGCGCGCAAT
Source organism: Conogethes punctiferalis (assembly GCA_031163375.1). Classification (NCBI taxonomy): domain Eukaryota; kingdom Metazoa; phylum Arthropoda; class Insecta; order Lepidoptera; family Crambidae; genus Conogethes; species Conogethes punctiferalis. The sequence goes on from CM062091.1 coordinate 14,115,962, forward strand.
TTTCTGCCTCGTGCAGCTGTTCTTGGGAATCAGCTTCCGGCTGCAATTTTCCCGAATGGATACGACCTTCAAAAAGCGAGCTTACAGATTTCTCAAGGACCGGCAACGCTCCTGAGACTCCCCTGGTGTCGCGGTGTCTATATATAGGATCCTTCGTCATAGGTTCGTTATATATTCCTTCATTTATAACAGGATTCAAATTATAGGCAATTTATTGTGTTTTTATTCTGTCTGTGACAACTGCTACATATCTAACATCCATTAATATCCCATCCACACAACGCTTTGTTATTTATTCCACTCAAATCCCGGATTATCGGCACAAAGGGACACATGTTCCAGATCGCCACAAAGGGAACACGAGATAAGTACTACCGGTTATTTATCAACCACTAAATGCAGGTTTTGCCAACTTTGTTCAATGTGATGTGTATGTCATAATAGCATGTTTAAATACTACGTAAACATAACAAAGAATTAGGGCTTCCTATATAGACCAATAATATTGTAAAGAATTGAAAGGGATAATCTATGCACAACCGTCTCCAATGGCAAACGGTGACTGCCTGATAGAGAACTTAAGCGCAGCGGAGATGACTGACATATGTAATTTGAGCATCATCATCATCAGTCCACTGCTGGACATAGGCACCTTATTAGGAGAGCCCAATGTTCGCCACCATGATCGATTTTGGGCCTATCGCATCCAGCACTTGCCAGCCGTCCTGCGCAAATCGTCACTCCACCTGGCCTGAGGCGTCCTAATTTGAGCAATGTCATTGCAATGTCCTACATCGCAATATAATGCTGTATGATACAATCAGCAGACATACCAATGTCTATATGTAATCCATTATCCATTGCACAACTTAGTGTTGGTCACAGAAAGCTCGCTGCGTACAGGTTGCTACGAAGTCGTAGCAATGACGTAGTTCGTAGCACGATTTAATACATTTACGTACACCTCGTAGCATTTTCTGTAGCCTGCATCTACCGTCGTAGACTAGGTACTTTCAACTTTGTTCTGTAAGATTTAAGGGTCATCATCAGCCTGCAAATAGAGGTCTATGTCTAGCTGTGGACAGATATGGGCTGATGATGATGATGATGACCAGCCTGCAAACGTGTTCCTCAAGAATAATTGTCATTTGGGGGTATTTTCCATAGTCACCACGCTTGGCAAGTGGGTTGGTGACCACAGTAGGCTTTATCTGTACCCAGGTAAACGATGCCCGTTTCCTGATATTCTCTTAGTCGTCTTCTACAATACCTACGGGATGAAATGGGGTGTTCCTATTCCAAATCAGGAAATTTCTCGGACAAAGGACAAATAGACAAGACATGCCACGCTGGGCCACACATCGCCACCCAGCTTCAAACTAAGCTGAAACTTGTACTACGGGTACTGGACAAGTGATAACTTACTTAGATACTTTTTTTAAATAAATACATTTATTATACATAGTAAACACACAGACGAATACAAACAGACATGTTCATGAACACAAATGTTTGAACTGTGCGGAAATCGAACTCACGACCTTTGGCTCAAAAGGTAACGAGGTAAACGCTGCCGCTTCCTCCTTCCTGATATTCTCTCAGTCGTCTTCACGACACCCGCGGGGTGAGATGGGGTCCTGTTCTAAATAATAAATATAAATAAATATAACACAACCTCACATACATTGCTTCGATCCCAAAGTAATTAGCTTAAGCACTTGTGTTATGGGTATCAGAACAACGAAGGTACCACCAATATATACTTAAATACAAATATAAACACCCAGACACGGAACAATTACAAATGTTCATCACACAAATGTTTGTCCCAAATGGGAATCGAACCCACGATTGTTGGTTCTGTAAGCAGGGGTCACTACCAATTGAGGCACCGCCGAGCCAGTCAATCCAGTAAATCCGAGAACCTCACGGACAAACGACAAAAAAAAAGTTAAGTTATCGAGATCTTTCATATTCCACCTACAAGAGGTAAGGTTATTGAGACACTCTACTCACAACATTAGTCAACAATGTAATTGTACAACGTGTGCACACAATCACATTGCTAACACAACTCATATTACGTAACCGTCGTGTCAACAGTTTCAACCCCATAGTAATGCCACAGTCTAATGCGGTAATGCGGTAATGCGATATTGCGATAGTAATAGTACAACACGAGATACGGGGATAACTATACTCGCAGTTTCAAGAACAACTAGGATAATTGAAATATCAAATGCAACCCGCACCTTAAACTTTTTTTTTTCCATATTTTTTATCATAAGCCATAACCGAGAGAGAGAGGTAGGGCATAGCGAATCTTCGCTCGAATTGAGCCGCCCGTCCGGGAAAGGACCTCCACCCTATAGAATACCGCAGTAAAATTACCTCTGGGTCGTGTTTCTGCCGGTGAGTAGGGTTTCCGGAGCTCGTGGGGGGTTAGGGTTGGGCCGGCATGGCGGTGGCAACTGACAGGTAACTGACCAGTTACTTGTCCGTTGTCACAGCGACTTGGGCTTCCTTTTGCTTTCCATCAGGCGTAGGGAAGCCATTATGTCGAGCCACTATAAAAAAAAAAACCATTCTTACAAAATAAATGCATCGTAGACACCAAACATTAAATACCTGAATTGACAATGGTTGCGAATAATTAGCAGGTATTTTTAGAGGAGAAAGCATTAAGCCTTCCACCTTCACGCCGCCTTCGGAAAAAATGACGTGGTGTGTTGGACTCACATCTTCCAGAATAAACCCTAAAGTGATTACCAATTAATCTGGGTTTTAATAAAAAATCACTTATAGCTGAACCGCGGGCTATTTTATTTTGAAACACCCTGATTGTCATAGATTTTCACGTCTTTCACCGCCTTTTGCATCAAGGCGACTGGCTCGGTGGCTCAAATGGTAGTGACCTCTGCCTTCTGAGCCAAGTGTCGTGTGTTCGATCCTCACACAGTACAAACATTTGTGTGCATGAACATGTCTGTTTGTATTGGTCTGGGTGTTTTCTATGTATAATATGTATTTATTTACAAAAAAAAATGTATCTAAGTAAGTTTATCTGTTGTCTAGTACCCATAGTACAAGCTTCGGCTTAGTTTGGGGCTAGATGGCACTGAGTGGCCCAGCGTGGCATGTCTTGGGTTATTTATTTAAGGCTAAAAAGTAGAGGCGTATGTGTAGAGAAATCTTGGTGTAAATCCCCGTGTAAAATACACCGTTAATGTGTAATACATTTCCCACAATCCCCTTTCAAGTAACATATCGTATTGTACGTATCGTAAGTGCAACGTCATCTCCGCTGCAGATAACACAATAGATACTGTCACAGAGGCTCGCGCCGCTGTGACAATGAGAGGGATTGTACTCCCGTCACTCTATGTACCTGCTTGTACAAGACTAACTGAAGTATAAAGTAAATAGGTTTTTGAAGGGTCAGCAAAGTGGATGTGTTACTCTGGTGTTACAGGCGTCTCATAGGGGCGTAACGGTGTGGCGGGTGCAACCTAACCGTTGCTAGAGGCCGCCCGGGGAACACCCTATTGCTCCTCGGAGCTAGGGGTAGGGGTCTTTGCCCTTCCCGGACCAGGAGTGCCGGCCGCTTGTCATCTGCGGCTGGCCAGGGCATGCAGGGATGCGGCCGTATGCTTCGGCGCTACCCGTGTCCCTGCAATTTGCTGCCCACTGGCGACATAGGGAGGTTTAGGGGTATACTCTCCCTTTCGGGAGGTGTGAGTCCCACACACCGTGTCACCTCCCCTCGGAGATAGCATGATGGTGCCTTAGGCCGCAAACTGGACGGTCGCGCAATAAACCTGGCGATGGTCCGGTACAAGCGCTCTGTCTGAGGGAATCAGGATCTCAGCAGGAACTCGACGCTATCCCCCATAGTCGGCAGCGCTGTGCCGCCCAGGGTGGGCTTCACAACCTCGAGAAAATGGTGTGGTGTCATCCACCTTGCATGGTGCGACGCCCATGACCACTGTGCTCGAAGGCACGTGTCCTCGTCTACCTAGGGGCCGCTAACCGGCTAATATATGACTGGCTCGGTGGCTCAATTGGTAGTGACCTCTGCCTTCTGAGCCAAGGGTTGTGGGTTCGATCCAAACATTTGTGTGCATAAACATGTCTGTTTCTATTGGTCTGGGTATTTTCTATGTATAATATGTCTTTATTTACAAAAAAAATGTATCTAAGTAAGTTTATCAGTTGTTTAGTACCCATAGTACAAGCTTCGGCTTAGTTTGGGGCTAGATGGCGCTGTGTGGCCCAGCGAGGCATGACGTGCGACCCTAGGTCACACAACTGGCAAACTTACTTAGAGACTGTTTCGGTCGGTACTTTCACGTACGCTAAAACAAGATCAACCCAAACCAGCTAACCAAAACCATAATACTGCCAGTCGTATTCCGTAGTACTCCATCATTTATTCCGTCACCTGCACCATTGTGCCGGCTCATCAATCTTCGGCGTCGGTCGGGACATCAAATTCGGCGTCGGTCGGGACATCAAAGTGTCTTTGTCGGCTCAACACACCCATTGTCCATTTCATTCTGTTTCGTTTTATTTATGCTCGGGGACACCTTTGTTGGGTCCTCCCGTTTGATATAAAGCACCTAGATATATTTCGTATTGAAATATACGCAGAGGTAGGTACATCACATTTCAAAGCATCTATTAATTATGTAATTTTTTTTTTTTTTTCATAGTGGCTCGACATAATGGCTTCCCTACACCTGATGGAAAGCGAAAGAGAAGCCCAAGTCGCTGTGACAACGGGCAAGTAACTGGTCAGTTACCTGTCAGTTGCCACCGCCATGCCGGCCCAACCCTAACCCCCCACGAGCTCCGGAAACCCTACTCACCGGCAGAAACACGACCCAGAGGTCATTTGACTGCGGGTGGAGGTCCTTCCCCGGACGGGCGGCTCAATTCGAGCGAAGATTCGCTATGCCCTACCTCTCTTAAATGGTTCCTTATGGCTATAAGAACGTTTTTAAGTTTTAACTTTAGAATGAAAAGTTTATAGTATGAGCTTGTAGTATGAGTACCAAACAACTGATAAGCTTACTTAAACACTTTTTTTTATTTTATTTATTATTGAAGGCAGCAGCGTCACCAGAGCGAGAAGCTACGCCCTGCGTTCGCCAGCCCGCCTGCCCAGCGTGACGATTGTGGGTATATGCTCCAGACGTTTGCCCTAAGTAACGAACAATTGCCCTAAGTGGCGAACAACTGGAGAGGCTTATGTCCAGCAGTGGACTGCAATAGGGTGATGATGATGATGATAATTTGTTCACGAAGGCAAGGCGGCTGGCTACAAATGGTTATAAATAATAACTCACAGTATCAAAATGTTTCGCCTTTATCGAGGTCGCGACCTTGATACTCGTAGTGTACGATTTACTACAGTGAGTTTTATGCGCAATTGCTTGCCGCGTAATAGCAATATATCTATTTATTGTTTTTCTATTTACACAATAAAATTCTTTATTATATAAATGACAAGCGTTAGATGCGAGAAGCCCAGGATCGAACAGTGGCGAACATTGGGAGAGGCCTATTTTATTTTATTTATTTATACACATCACAGATTACAAATAAAGAAAAATTACATATAAAATCTACAATTATGATCTGGATTGCAATCCAATAATATGCGTATACATAAAACTATGTGCTGAAGTAACTTTCCAAAACTATGTCCAGCAGTGGACTGATATAGGCTGATAATGATGATGATATAAATAGTTGTGCCAGCCAGAGCGCACTTATAATGGCTTTCCCTTGCAGGTACTATGGAGTATCTAGTCTATGCCTCCAATCACGACATGGTATAAAACAAAGTCGCTTTTGGTTTCAGTCTGTTTCTATGTATTCTTATATCTTTAAAACTACGCTACGATTCAAGAGGATTTATGTGTATAATATATGCATATAGTGCAGCCGTGCGAAACCGGGGCGGGTCGCTAGTAAATAATAATAATAACGTTTAGACGAGTAGTAGTCATAAGTCAAAGTCAAAATAATCTTTATTTGTATAGGTTTTAAAAAAAAACACTTACAATCGTCGAAGCTACCACCGGTTTGGAAAGCAGCATTCTACCGAGAAGACACCGGCAAGAAATTCGTGGTAGTTGCTCTTTTCAACATGGTGTTTACAATATTATCATTACATTTATATTTTTTAACTACGACAACGTCATACAGTCTAGGGCCTTTTGAGACCTTACAAAATAAATTATTAATTAAACTAAAAAGATAAATTACATACTCTATATAGGGCAATCGGGAGCAGACCAGTCTCCAAGGCAGCAGCTGTTCACAAGTATGACGTGTGTACCAGCCATAGTGTGATCGATCCGTGTTGTACTATAGTCCGCAGCCAAAAGAATGCGGTTGCTTGTGACAGATTTCAATTCGTATTTTATTTAAAAGGTTGATCAATTTTCAATATTTTATTGCCAATATTAATACGCTTATTGTAATTTGGCAAAATTATACAATTATTCGTGTGTCCCCCTACAGCCCCCGACCCCAAAAACGCATTATGTATACCTCAAATTGTCATCATATAGTTACGCCACCGACATGCTATACTATGTAATTTATTATACTTGCATAGCTATTTATCCAAAAGTGATGGAAACAAAAATACCTAATTCTATCATTAACAATATGAGTCAGTAGATAAAACTAGTTTATAATACCGGACAAGTTACAAGTCATCACAAAACCAAGGTATAGTTTTTGTGTTAGCAGTAATTGCAATATAATAACATCGTCATTGTTACGCATCGGTCCAACAGTCCTCGTCAGGGTCAGGGTCACGATCGGTCAAGCGAGACAACATACCCGGAACAACAGGGAGATCGTAGTTCTTCATCTATGAAATGTTTCTCGCCTTACCTCGCGCCTCGGTTTTGTGCAACCAACTTCCTGCGACAGTCTTTCCAAACAGCTACTACTTGGGAATCTTCAAGAAACGAGCGTATTCATATTTAAAAGGCCGGCAGCGGCCCTAAACTCAGAGTTGCGGGTGTCCATGGGCGGTGTCGACTGCTTACCATCAGGCATAACATTTGCTGGTCTGCCGCCTCTCGCATAAAAAAAAACTTGTCTGTGTGGTTTGCGGATAGAACCACCCCATTTCATCCGGTGGGTGTCGTAGAACCTTGCACCATACATCTACCCCGATACACCGCCTCACAATATCGTGAGCCATGTCTCCTTTATAGGTGCTATATAGGGATGTAAGAGAGCGACCTATCACCTTTTCGCTCCAAGCCATCCTCACCTGCCCGTAATGCGTCCTGCCAAACAACAAACGAGGCTCTGGCAAAACCGACTGGTGGCGATAAAACCATCACGATAGAAGGCTTAGCTAAATAGCACAGGCCGATGACGATCAGCAGCGTCACTGGACCAAGAAGCTACGCCCTGAGATCGCCAACCCGCCTGCCTAGCGTGGCGATTATGGGTATATCCTCCAGAAGTTTGCCCTAGGTGGCGAACAACTGGAGAGGCCTATGTCCAGCAGTGGACTGCAATAGGCTGATGATGATGATGATTAGGTGCTATATGCTTAACGAAGGAGACTTTAGAACTAGACAGAAAATAAAAATAATTTAGGTATATAAAACAGTCGTTCGGCACCATTTTAATTAGTCAATTTCCACAGAGAATCGGTCGATGCCTTGTTTCACGGGTCGTTAATTCTTTTCAGGCACAATCAAACTTGGCCATCTTCATTAATTTCCCCAAGTTCCCAACTTTCGATGCGAAGTTTCGAATCGAAGTTTTTCGAGACGAAACCGACGGAGGATCGTCGCATTTCCCTGGAGACGTAGAATGTCGCTTCAATCGTTTTAAACAATTTTAATTGTGTGCTAGGAACAGTAAATTGTGGACTGTCTAGTAGTGTAGACTATGATGTCAGAGTGTGATCTCGTAATAATTTTGTTTTGAATTGATAAACTGTAGAGTTTGGAAAGATCCGTATTCATCTTGTGCCTATTTCCGCAGATGAGAAGACTGGTGTTCTAAAGTACAAGTAGCTTAAAAACAGTCTTCATCAATGTACTAATGAAACTGTACTGTATTAGCAAATTATCTGTGGTGAGAAAAAAATAACGCTTTTTAGTATTATGTATTTATCTATTGTTTTTTTTTATATCCTACAGGGGTTGATAAAATGGCTGCCGTGCCGCCTGATGGTAAGCGGTCACCGCACCCATGAACGCTTGCAACATCAGGGACGTCACATGCGTTTTGCCGAGCTTTTAAAAACCTATATAAATAATAAATTAATATTAATAACCCATACATGCCACGCTGAGCCACACATCGCCATCTAGCCCCAAAGTAAGCCGAAGCTTGTACTATGAGAACTAGACAACTGATAAACTTACTTAGATACCTTTTTTTGTAACTAAATACATAATTATTATACGTACATAGTAAAAGCCCAGACCAATACCAACAGACATGTTTATGAACACAATGTTTGTACTGTGGGAATCGAACTCACGAGCTCAGATGGCAGAAGTCACTACCAAATGAGCCATCCAGCCAGTCGAAACTTGAAATGCCTGATACTCTACCCATTCCCCTAAAAAATCTCAATCTCGGCAGGAAGATTAATTCACAAAAGCAGCGTTAAAATAAATAATAAATAAATAACCCAAGACATGCCACGCTGGGCCACACAGCGCCACCTAGCCCCAAACTAAGCCGAAGCTTGTACTATGGGTACTAGACAACTGATAAACTTACTAGATACTTTTTTTTTTTTTGTAAATAAATACATATTATACATAGAAAACACCCAGACCAATACAAACAGACATGTTCATGAACACAAATGTTTGTACTGTGCGGGAATCGAACCCACGACCCTTGGCTCAGAGGGCAGAGGTCACTACCAAATGAGCCACCGAGCCTGTCAAGCGTTTGTCGGAGCTCGTCTAAGACTGTGGTCAAAATTCGGTCAGGATAGGTTTACTATTAATATGTTTCATCATCATCATCATCATAATCAGCCCACATCAGTCCACTGCTGGACATAGGTCTCTCTCAATGCTCGCCACTTCGATCGGTCCCGGGCCTCTCGCATCCAGCACTTGCCATTAATATGTTTACCGCCCCGTTTTTCATTCTTCACATTCCACCCAATATAATAATCACCGGCCTACAAAACAGGCTCACCTTATACATAATTTACCTCTCGCGTTGTAACCAAGTTAGCCGGTCGGTTGCAATTCAATTATCATATAGAATGAGCTTCAATTTAAGGCCTGTACCGAATTTCACGGGAAATATAATATGTGGAAGTTTGCTATAGCCTTGTTGTTCGCCGAGTCTGTAGTGCGACCCAGTTTCTGTGCTTTAACTTTGCCCAAAATGCACATGTGGATATGCTGTTTGCGTACAATGATATCGTGATGCTTGTGTAACAAATTAATATTAGACAATACCACGTACATTGATACGGTTTCAAAGTAAGTAGACGAGTATCAGTCATCGTGTGATCGATCCGTGTTGCACTATAGGGAACGTGCATGGAAGTATTATAAGTAGTACTTATTACTTCCATGGGAACGTGCACATCGTTGGTGCTGCCAACTGGTGTCATAAATTTGAATGTTTTACCCTAGTTAGTTGAATGTTTTACCCGTGGTTTTACCCTACGTATAGTTCATTCGCGTTAAGAAAAATAGTGACTGACAGGTCACTGACAGGCCACTAGCCAATTAAAACGCTAGAAATTAGAAATTATAATTCTAGCGTTTTGATTGGCTAGTGGCCTGTCAGTGACCTGTCAGTCACAATTTTCTTAACGCGAATGAACTATAGTGCTGCCACCTATAATTCGTGCACGGTGCCTTTAGTCCGGCCGCCCAAAGAATGCGGTTGTGACAGATGTCAATTCGTATATTTGAAGATTGATCAGTTGTCAATAAATTTTTCCCCAATTAATAAAGGCAATATTATTCGTGATTTCACTCGTTAATAAGGTAAATAAAGTTATTTGAAATTTTGCCGTAAATTGTACGTCAGTTCATAGAAAAATCGCCTACTCGTATTTGGTCACGACCTGTCAGAAACACATTCTCTCAGCGGCCAGACTATAACTAGGCGTGATATTTTTTTAATTCGTCGTCTGACATTTTGACGTGTTATTATAAAACTACGATTACTTCTTACCTGAAAGGAACTTTACTTGCAGCTCTCTACTTTATTATCTTTGAGCCAAACTTTTGGTAGTATTCATTGTTACAACAGTCTAATAGCTAGCTATTAGACTGCAATTATATTACTGTAGAACAAAGAGTGTGTGCGTTGTCAGAAATCCAGACGTTGCTTGCGGCTGTTCCGTTATTTATGGGATACTTTGCAGCATACGGGAATATCATCCGTTTTGGGAATGATTCCCGGTCAGGTTAATCAAGGAAATGAACTTGTCTCAGGTCGGGGTGTTTTGGGAGACGCCATATCATTATTAGGTAGTCATAGTACAAAGAAAAACTTGAGACCAGCGGTTGGTTGTCTGTCACATATAAAAAAATATGACGTATAGGGCAAGGAATCTCTAAAGGTCTTTTTTTTTATAGTAGCTCGGCATAATGGCTTCCCTTCGCCTGATGGAAAGCGAAAGAGACGCCCAAGTCGTTGTGACAACAGGCAAGTAACTGGTCAGTCACCTGTCAGTTGCCACCGCCATGCCGGCCCAACCGCTACCCCCACGAGCTCCGGAAACCCTACTCACCGGCAGGAATACGACCCGGAGGTCATTTGGCTGCAATATTCTATAGGGTCTTAGAGAAATACCGGAATTACTAAAAGTTGTGACTGTAGGTACTATTGGGAGAAGGTATATTTAGGTTCACTATGATAAAATGGAATAAAGATCTTTGATGTTTAATAGCACTGCGAAACTAATGATACTTTTATGTCCGTAAAAGAAAATACGCCGTGTTCCAAAATCCACAAAACGTATTATTCCAGAGTTTTTTCAAGATGATTCTTAATTGTTCTCAGAATTCTTCGTTTCACAGTCGAAATTAAGAGACGCGTACATTAAAGAATAATTAACTATAAAACGCACCCACCTTTCAAGTCCAAGGTTGTAACTATCTAATATAACTCTAGGAATTTCCGTCTGTTACATATAATTTACGGCGCCAATAAAATGTGCCAAATTAATCTAGCTCCGAGACTCTAACACGCTTGAACTTCTGACTAAGAGATAATACTAAATACTACTAAATTAAGTATATGTAAGCAGATATATCTTATAATTGTATAGGATCGATTCATAATCACTACATAGTATAAAACAAAGACGCTTTTGTTTCTGTCTGTCCCAATGTAAGCTTAAATCTTTAAAACTACGCAACGAATTTTAAATCGGTTTTTTTGATCGATAGAGGGATTCAAGAGGACGCGTGACGTAATTGACGCGATTACATCGAATTAAATCAACCCGTTTCCAAATTACTTTGTATTGCATATGTCCGAACGCTGAGGTATTTCCCGATCACATGCTCAATTAATCTGTCTTGTTAATAAACGGGTGTTTGTTTTAATAAAAGTCTATTACAATCGACAATAGGCTCGTGATCATTACGGCATGACATCATAAATGATATCATCTATTATCATTTCACATTCGTTTTCATGTACAATTACCTCAACTACTCGACCAAATTTGCAAAGTACAAGTGACGTTACATTCCTAGAATTGCTTTTTACTCCAATTGCATCATCAACTTAATTTTCATCAATTGATAAAGATATTCGGATGTAAGGGAGCGGCCTATCATCTATTCGCTCCAAGCCAACCTCACCTGCCCGTGGTGCATCCTGCCGAATAACGAATGAGGCGCTGGCAACCGACTGGTGGCGGTATAGCCATCACAATTGAAGGCGTAGCTAAATACCACAGACCGATGACGGGCAGCAGCGTCACCGGAACGAGAAGCTACGCCCTGCGATCGCCAACCCGTCTGCCCAGCGTGGCGATTATGGGTATATCCTCCATGTTTGCCCTAAGTGGCAAACAGCTGGAGAGGCCTATGTCCAGCAGTGGATGTTCACAGGCTGATGATGATGATGATAAAGATATTAGATTACTCTGATCGGCTGGGGGAGACCCTTTCCCAGCAGTGGGATAGCATAGGTAGAAACAAAATACTCTGCAATTGACATAAAGATTAATTGGCTCATTAAAATATAATACATTTACTGTATCCGGGTCATGTAATTTATTTTTAAGCCTTGCTTATTATGTGTTGTCATGTCACACGAACAATTTAATAAACAATATTATTATGGTGTTTAACAATAAATAAAAACTATAAAACCATTAATAGTACTAACACCTCTGTTATTACAAAGTCGTGCGACTAACAATATATACAAACTGATCAAAATTCTACTCGTATTAGTTTCCATCACTGCTGTATGCTACATAATAATCTTTAAGTCCCACCAAGGTGCGATGGCATGGAATAATTCATGCAATCATACAATTTGAATGCAAGTGATAACGTACGAATATAATGTAAGTACATGAAAATGACATTTCGCTGTGATGTCAATTCCAAGAATACCCCAACAGGGCATGCCACGCTGGGCCACACATCGCCATCTAGTCCCAAACTAAACTATACTTCTTTTGTAAATAAATACATTTATACATAGCAAACAAAAAAAGATACCCAGACTAATACAAATAGACAGGCTCAAAAGGCAGAGGTCACTACCAAACGAGCCATCGAGCCAATCAAAATTCGGGCCACAAAACATTCTTTGTAGAAAAGGTAGTTTGGTCGGCTGTGTAGCTGAAATCTCAAGAATTTTCTAAGTAGACTCTTACGACAACCACGGGAAGAGATAGGGGGCAATTTGTATTCTTTATCCGTCACTGATTTGACATAGAACCCCGCTTCTTCGCTCACAATAAACATTTTTGAAAGGTGACGTATTTTACCAAGTGAAGGAAGCAGAACCCACAATTTCCGTCTCCCAACTTTATGTCGATATTTTAATAAACGTCTCCGAAATAGCAAGCGCTGTGTGGCGAAAGACATTTTAAAGGAATAGCAAGAGCAGAACTTGTACTTTGTAAAGAAAATATTGGAACATTTACGATTCATAAAGAGGAACAGTGATTCATAAGGAGTCAGTGCAGACCAGCTAGTTTCTAAGTACCGTCCAATGTGTTTATAATAACACTGTCACGTCAGAATTAACTTTGTCAGTGTGGCGATTATGGGCAAAGCCTCCAGATGTTTGACTAAAGTGGCGAACAACTGGAGAGGTCTAAGTCCAGCAGTGGACTGCTATAGACTGCTGATGACGGCCTGAACTGGGATTTCACCCGGAACATCTCGATATCAGGTGGCATTTGCAGCCAAAAGACCAACGTGTTTAGAACGCAATCTGCATAAATACCTTCGTTTCATCAGACTAACCTTCTGTAGGGATGGTTTCATTTATAAGGTCAAAATATCGACCAAAACATAAGTCGACGAAATAAATACGATACGTCTAAATTACGCTCGCAAAAGTATCAAGAACCAAAGTACCTTACAAATGATGCTATATCTGGTTGGTTGGCGTTCTCTGGGGAGGTCCACGCTCAGCAGTGGACGGCATTGGGCTGATTGATTGATTGAACTTACTAACTTTCCCGATTTTTATTTATCTATAACATGATAAGAGATTTCCCTATATTATGATACCCTTTTTATATTATGTTATAGTATAATTTAGTTATAGACGTGTTTACTGTTCATCTTTTATGCATCAAAGAAAATTATTCAGGGTTCCATATGGGAATGATTAATCAAGAATTTAGCCCCGAATGGTCATCTTGCAAATCTGGTAATCGAAATATTATTTCCTTTTGAGAAAATGGTATTTATGTTATGGACCAAGTGATAAATGTAGCATTATATATAATGCCCGGGCATTCTGATAAATGGCCAATATGAGAGGGCAATTTGATAATCATTGTTAAAATAATCAAATTGATCGGGCATTATAAATATTGTTTATCACCCTTTGGGCAGAGTAATAAAAACATATTTTATAACTATTTCGCAGTCTCCTAATCCTCTGTAAGGCTTGCGTGGAGGTACAAGCCCATCCACTCCTGAGATAATATAATATGTGTATGTGATACACAGGCCAAGTTGACGCCCTCAGTAGTAATACCTACTCGGCAAATGCAGCACTATTGCATAATGATGGCAACTAAATTATAGGGTTATTTAATTGACAGAGGTCCTGTGTACAGGATAACTGGGTTATTGGTGTGAGATAACGGACGTTTGCCATTTCATTTTTATAAGGTTTCCGTACCTAACGGGTGTAAAATGGAACCCTACTACTATTACTAAGTTTCCAAATTATGTATACCTACTTGTTCCCTTTAAGAACATGATAATGTTGCAACCCAATGTTGCTTAATTTTTTTTTAAAAGTCCTTTTGTTACTCGATTTTTAGTTGCGTTAATGTGTTGTGAACTTGAATAAAGGCTAGTTAAAGTCCTTAAGAGTTTTACGAGTTAGGAAAGAAACATTTTGCTTTAAGTCAAGTGAAGACTTTGCGATCTAGAATCAAGCAAATTACTTATCAAATCAGCTGCCCTATTAGCCCTGAATAAGTACATACTACTACCTAGTTCCCATCGACCAATGGCAGTGCTGTCCCCTAATTTCTAACCGTTAAGGAGTTCTATGGCTTCATCATCAGCACCAGATGTTAGCGCCCGGAAGCATATGCCTGAGTAGCATATGATTACGTAACAAAATCACCATATGAGCATACAACTTTCGTTTGTTGCCCTCAATTTCTCCCGGATCCCATCATCAGATCCTGACTTGGTGATAATGGGATCACCTCGGAAGTGTCATCTGTTGAACAAATAAAAAATTTTTGGCGTCCATCTATAATTGACGGAAATATCGGTGAACATACATAAAAAAATATACATACAGACGAATTGAGAACCTCCTCCCTTTTCGAAGTCGGTTAAAAAAACATTAACGGATACATCGATCTCCGAATAAGTGATTACTCCCCTTTGCTTTATTATCAAATTGCCTAATTGCCAAGTAGCAATGTAATAATGACCGGCAATGTGATAAAATAATGAAGTTTAGATAGTAATTATCACTTTGCCCAATAGAATTTGGCATTATTCATAATGCCCTAGCATTATAAATAATGCCCGCATTAATCACTTGGTCCATAACATTTATATTATTTTCTTTTGATTCGGTTGCATCGTCTGTCGCATTTTTTATAGTAGCACATCATTATGGCTTCGTTACGTCTAATGGAAACGGTAAGAGAATCCCAAGTCACTATGACAACAAGCAGGTAACCAAACCAGTAACCTGTCAGTTGCCAACGCCACCGCCCGTAGGTTGCCTCATCGCGTCCTTTTCAAAGGATTCCATATAAAAGGAGGAACACATGAGGACAATATTAATCGGAGGAAACATACGTGCCGGCAATTAATTCCACAGCTCAATGACGCATCATCATAATCAGTAGCCTCACAGTCCACTACTGGACATAGATCGCTCCAGTTGCTCGCAAATTTAGGCAAACACCTGGAGGTTTTACCCTTAATGACGCGGCAAAGACAATTCATCATCATCATCATTAGCCCGCATCAGTCCACAGTTGGACATAGGCCTCTCCCAATATTCCCCACTTTGATCGATCCTGGGCTTCTCGCATCCAGCACTTGCGAAAACGAAGCAAAGACAATTACAAAGACTTTTTCTTTGGGTTTTTCGTTTTTTATTTTCGATTTCGATTTTCCACACATCGATACCAATTCACGACAGCGATACTGTCCCATTCAGGATCGACACTAATCTTATATCGCTGCATCGGCTGACAGATTAATTGATACGCAATCAGCGACGAGCGATGGAGCCGAGCGAACGAATTGACTGCGACGCGGCCGTCGCGTGGGAGTCGGGAACAGTTGAAAATTCGCAATGAATTAACGATAAAATTGCCGAGTAGTTGCTTTGTCCTAATAGATTTACGGTTTGGGGATAAAGGGCTCATCAGCTTTTCGCTCCAACCCACCCTCATCTGCCGTGGTGCATCCTGCCGAATAACAAACGAGGCTCTGGCAACCGACTGGTGGCGGTATAACCATCACAATTGACGGCGTAGCTAAATACTAAAGACCGGTGACGGGCAGCAGCGTCACCGGATCGAGAAGCTACGCCCTGCGATCGCCAACCCGCCTGCCCAGCGTGGCGGTTATGAGTATATCTTCCAGATGTTTGCCCTGTGGCTAACAACTGGAGAGGCTTCCAGCAGTGGGCTGCGATGGGCTGATGATGATGATCACGCGGCCGATGGTACGCGCGACTGACTTTAGTGATCGACGTCGGCGGAAATCAAGCCCTAGTGGTTTCAATCAAAAAAGAAAATCCAAGTTTGGTCTTCCTATCTATCTAAATATATGTAATTCAAAGGTGACTGACTGACATAGTGATCTATCAACGCACAGCACAAACCACTGGATGGATCGAGCTGAAATTTAGCATGCAGGAAGACGTATGCATTTATGACGTAGGCATCCGCTAAGAAAGGATTTTGATCAATTCTACCCCTAAGGGGATAAAATAGGGATGAAACTCTATTCCACGCGGACGAAGTCTCGGGCACAGCTAGTTGACATCTATAAACTGATAAGGCTACTAAAACTCATTCTAATACAGCACGGATCCCGGCTACCAGACCGGAGTTGCGATTCGTACCCGGTCCCGAATGTAGATGTCGCTGCTAACTCGATCGGCCGCTCAATTGGGCCTGATTGCGGACCAATTACGCGCCTGTACTGTGTTCAGTATACTTAGTTTGTGTTCGCCGTAGATAAGTCCTTCTGTCTTTACGTGACGGTTTTAAGGTACTGTGTTGTATGTTAAAAGGAATAATGGAAGGTTTAATGTAATAACATTATCGCCTTGTATGTTAAAAGGTATCTGTAATGGAATTCGTATAGAAAGACGGTTAATATCAACAAAGGAAGTTTTTAAATAAAATAAAATGTAGTAGGTAAGGTAGGTCTGATCAACAATACCTAATGTAATACGAGTAATTGGCGTTGGAAACTTTATTTACTAAAGTGTGGTTAAATTATCTATTATCTAAAGTGATTATTACTCATATACTACTCGTACTACGAATACAGCAGTTATAGAGGTGTATTGTGACTCTGTGGTAATCTCAAAATGGAGTGTGAAGAAGCAGGTTAGAAAGGTAGAGCATAGCGAATCTTCGCTCGAATTGAGCTGCCCGTCCGGGGAAGGACCTCCATCCTATAGAATACCGCAGCCAAATGACCTCAGGGGTCGTGTTTCTGCTGGTGAGTAGGGTTTCCGGAGCTCGTGGGGGGGTTAGGGTTGGGCCGGCATGGCAGTGGCAACTGACAGGTAACTGACCAGTTACTTGCCAGTTGTCATAGCGACTTGAGCTTCTCTTTCCCTTTCCATCAGGCGTAGGGAAGCCATTATGTTAAGCTACTATAAAAAAAGCACCTTACGAACCGGCAGCTGACAGTGGCTGGTCTGCTTGGTTACCTGCCCGTTGTTTTAGTGACTTGGGCTTCTCTTTCGGTTTCCAACAAACGCAAGGAACTTATTTATGATATGCTACTATAAAAAAATCACTATAAAATATAACCCAGATCTAACTAACATTGCACTGAAACACACAAGTATATCTCCTTACTCGTATTGACATACCTTCTTGCAATAAACTCAATATTAGCCGACAACAAGCGTGTCTTATCTCCACACTCGTAATTACGGTTAATTTTCGAAACGCCTCCAGCGATAACATTGTTCGCAGATATTGTATATGGCGTCAAACAAACAAGATACAGGAAAGAAAAGAACTCATACAAGCATTACTTTCTGCAAGAAAAAATGGGTATTATGCCGTAATTAGAAATAATAAATTAATAGTAAGAGACCAACGACAAGAACCAGTAACACAAATAATTAAATCAGCCGTTGGAGAACTCAACCTTCCAAAGGAGTGTACAGCGCCACAACAGCAGCATCGACAGAAATCTCACGAATCACCAACACGTCAACAAATTGCCGCTGAAGTAGGCTCTAAAAATCGTCAAAATACATTTCGAGAATAACTTTCGTATTCTCTTCCAAAATATACAAAGTATTAATAATAAGATACATCTTCTTGAAGATTTTGTACAGGATAATAAAGATATAAATATAATATGTATATCAGAAACATGGCTTAGCAAAGAAAAGATTAATTTAATATATTTAAATAACTATATAATAGGATCATATTTCAACCGAGATAACTATGAAGGAGGTGGAGTTTGTACATTCATTAAAAATAATTTAGAATATATAGATAGGTCAGATATAAGTAAATTGTCGATAGAAAAAATATTTGAAGTATGTGCAATAGAGTTAATAAAACAGAGGCTAATAATTGTTACTTTATACTGGCCTAACAGTAAAAGGGATGTTGAAGTTTTCTATAGTCGCTTGAATGAACTTTTGAGGTTACTGTCTGTAAAAGATAGTACTAAAAACATAATCATTGGAGGGGATTTTAACGTAAATTTTTTAACAAACAACTACGGTAAAACAACACTCAAGAATATAATGCTTACATATAATTTTCATCAATTAGTAAAAGATCCCACAAGAACAACCGCCACGAGCTCGTCATGCCTAGATCTTATATTTGTTAATTTTAAATCTCACTCGGGCGTTGAAGTAAAGGAATTGGGATTTTCAGACCATAATGGCATAATACTAAGTATTCCTACACCAACAAATCCTACCACTCATTTTATATCACAAAAAAGAATATTCAGTGAAAGAAATATGTCAGCATTTAAATCTGAAATATCGAATTTAAATTGGAACACTATTATTTTAAAAGCAAATAACATAAACGACAATTACAACATTTTCCAGAAATATTTACAACATGCTCTAGATAAACACATACCCAAAAAAGTTTTAAAAGTTCACTACCAATGTAACAAAAGCAGAACATATTTAACACCCGCTCTAAAAATATCCTGTAGAAACAAGCGATTTTTAAGAACATTAGCCACAAAAACCAAGAATATAACATATCTAAACTACTATAAAAGATACTGTAATATACTAAAAAAAGCAATAAACAAATCGAAAAAAATTACAAATGCGCGTTTATTCAAAAACGCATCCAATAAAACACGTTCCATGTGGCATATAATTCATAATGTAACAAATAAAAAATCATGTAAAAATAGAAACAATATAGAATTAAATATAAACAACAAAAATATAAATAATCCACAGTTAATTGCAAACACGTTTAATGAATTTTTCACCTCCGTAGGAAGCTCCCAACTACAACAACCCCAAACACAATCAAAACACACAGCCAATAACGTCGAAAACTCATTCTATTTGTGTCAAACTACTCCTAAAGAAATATTAAAAATCATAAAAACTCTAAAAAATAAGAAATCTTTTGGACTAGATGAAATACCACCCATATTAATAAAATACTGCGCAGAAGAACTAGCAGCTCCGTTTTCGAGATTAATAAACCAATCTTTCAATGAGAGTACTTTCCCAGATTTATTAAAACAGTCAATTATAAAACCTATTTACAAGAAAAAAGGAACTACTACAGACCCAAATAATTACCGACCTATTGCTTTACTACCTACAACATCAAAAATATTTGAGACTGCGATGGCAAACCGTGTCTATGCCTTTTACGAAAAATATAAAATATTTCATCACAGCCAATGTGGCTTCAGAAAAAATCATTCCACTACATTAGCCATTTATAAATATACTCAAACAATTTTTGAATTCATTAACAATAAAAAGTACGCTGTCGGGCTCTTACTCGACATGAGTAAGGCCTATGACCGAGTTTCCTACGACATATTGTTACATAAACTCTACTTATCAGGCATAAGGGGTCCTGCCCACAAATGGTTTGAGTCTTACCTCAACAACCGCTCACAATTTGTAGAAATAGACCATACCGACTTTGATTCTGGGAAAATACAATGTATCAGATCACAGAAAACTGTTATGAGAGGCTCTATCCCACAGGGGAGTGTTTTAGGGTGTCTCTTATTTTTGATTTACATTAATGACCTCCCTGCCGTTTTAGATGAAACTTGTGTGCTATTTGCCGATGATGTGTCATTGGTGATTCCTTGTATAAATAATAAAGAACTAGAAAATAAACTAAACTTAAACTTAAATAATATTGTTCAGTGGCTAAACCAAAATAATTTAAAATTAAACCTCGAAAAAACCAAATTGATACAATTCAAACCATATCAAAAAATTCCATTAACTTTAGATTATCGATACCTAAATACGGAAATAAAATTTGTAAACTCCGCAACATTACTGGGAATTGATCTTGATACAAATATGAATTGGAAAATCCACATACAGAAATTAGCGCACAAGCTATCGTCATTTATATATGCCCTCCGACACCTAAAGCGCGTCACTGACTTCAAATCAGCCCTCACAGCTTACTATGCATACGCGCATTCAAGACTGTCTTACGGTATAGTCCTATGGGGAAACTGTAGTAATATTAACACCATATTTACACTACAAAAGAAATGTATACGAATTCTTATAAATATTGACCAAATGGAATCCTGCAAACCTCATTTTAAAAAACAAAACATATTAACTGTAGCTTCAATTTACATACTAGAGTCATGTAAATTCATTAGAAAACAACCCGAACTGTACTCTCCTATCAATATTAATAGACGAAATGACCGATATTTAAATAAATTCAAGGTTCCCTTTTCTAAGCTTAAAATAATATCATCAAGCCCTCACATTATGGCAATCAAAATCTATAATCATCTATCACTTCATATAAGAAGTATAGAAGAGGAAACTTTGTTTATTAAGCGATTAAAGCAAATCCTAATATGTAAATGTTATTACACTATCGAAGAATTTTTCAAGGATAAGACGTGATTATACTTTGTAAAAATGTTAAAATAATTTCATCTTGATGGTGTATAAATTGCGACGCCCTTGCAGGGTGCATGTGCTGTACTACTATATAGTTCATATCATCTTGTATTTTACCATATGCATGCAATAAACAATTTGAATTTGAATTTGAATTTGAAGATCTCCCGGTGACGATGCATAATGAAGGCAAAACCGTACCTAATGCTGATTAAGCCTCAAAATGTTAGTGGAAGCGTTTGGCGGTGATGCGATCAAACAAACAAAATCATCAAGAGAGGTAGGGCATAGCGAATCTTCGCTCGAATTGAGGCGCTCGTCCGGGGAAGGACCTCCACCCTATAGAATACCGCAGCCAAATGACCTCTGGGTCTTGTTTCTGCCGGTGAGTAGGGTTTCCGGAGCTCGTGGGGGTTTAAGGTTGGACCGGCATGGCGGTAGCAACTGACTGGTAACTGACCAGTTACTTGCCCGTTGTCACAGCGACTTGGGCCTCTCTTTCGCTTTCCATCAGGCGTAGGGAAGCCATTTAGTCGAGCCACTATAAAAAAAATCAAGGCTGACAATTTAACGTATTATTTTTCGGTAGATTGTGATCGATGAAAGTGAAACTGTTGAAAGCGACAGATTTTAATTTAAGAATTTCATTTCAATCGATTACAGTTCAATCGATAACATTTATGTGCATGAACATGTCTGTTTGCATTGGTCTGGGTGTTGTCTCTCTCTCTATTATACTTATATAATATTACTTATATATTATAATATGTACTTACAAAAAAAAGAAAGTGGTGTCACTCAGCAGGACTTACTGACAAACCATTCGTGGCTTACTATTAGTTACTTACTACTAATGGCCGTGGCTTGCTACCGATTAGTTTTAATGCATTTTTAATTTGTGTGTAGACGTACCTACTTGAATGTGCGTACCTTTCTTAAAACGTTTACAGTCAAAAGGTAAGGTTTTGCGAGTGTTATATACGTCGTTATTGGAACGTATGATAGGCTGACATATTAATATCCGTGTTGCATCCTATAAAAGAATTGATGTGAATGTATTGCTGGGCCACACAGCGCCACCTAGTCTCAAACTGAGCAGAAGCTTGAACTACGGATACTAGACAACGAATAAAGTTACTTAGATTTTTTTAAATAAATGCATTGCATATCATACATAGCAAACACCCAGACAAACATGTTCATGCATGCACGCAAATGTTTTCACGGTGCAAAGATTGAACCCGCGACCTTTACGTCATCGGCAGCGTTCATTAACACTGTTATCAAACTATCGTCAAACAAAGATCTATACTCTAACTTTGCTTCCAAAAGATGTGTAATTGTTAATCTAGTGTGTAAATATTGTAGCAGACAACGTCAGGCTGAAACCGCAACACGAGAATTGTAAAACGCTGGTGTGTTTCAAACAAGCAATAAATAATTCTCACTTGCTGCTTTTGTATGTTCCATGTGGAAACACATCCTTGATTCACGAAGTTATATCTTGAAATAACTTTTTTTTTAATAAATACATCATTAAACATCCTGCAACCGTTCATTTGGGTAAAAAAAATTAACGCCGAAAAGAAAATTTTATCAATTAATTTAAGGCGGCGAAACGGCCGTCAACATATTTTGGCATAGATGTTTGCATAGATGCTTGTGAAGTTGGTGGCGTGTAGAGAGTATTAATCAAGGACATTACACATTAAACGTCCTTGGTATTAATAAGCTTGGCTCTACATGACATTTGAAAACTTTTTGACAGTGCACGCCTTGCGGTCTCACTTTCGTCTTGGCTACATTTACATAAGTTTTTGGGGTTTTTTCTTTTTATTACTGAGGGTGGCAGACGAGCAAGCGGCCCATCTGATGTTAAACGGTTACCGCCGCTCATAGACTCTGCAATGCCAGGGGCATAGCTAAGCCGCTGCCTACCGTGAGGAAAGAGTTCTCTTACGTACATATTCCAGAAATGTACTATTTTATGTAATTCATATATCAGCAAATGTCTAATTTACCAAATTTTAAATCAATGTATGGTGTGCAATAAAGAATTTCTATCTACCTTTCTATATATCTACCTCTCAATCTCTTTATCTATCTATCTCTCTATCTACATATATTTATCAGCCAATGTGAAACTAGATTTGTCTCTAAATGAAACATTGCAGAGTATGTACTCGCAATTACCGAACACTAATTAGCCGTACAGTCGTAAGTCAAAATGCTAACGGCCAGACGTCCTAAGTACTCCGCTGTCAGCTGCTAATTAAAATGTATAACTTTGACAACAAAATACAGAGGCAGTCCATTCATCATTCTGAAGCACAGGACATAGACTAATCATAGGTAGTTTAATTTAAATGAAAATAATTTATTTGCAATGAATACAGTTTTATTATATTGTTACCAATTTAAGAGAGGTAGGGCATAGCGAATCTTCGCTCGAAATAAGCCGCCCGTCCGAGGAAGGACCTCCACCTTATAAAATACCGCAGTCAAATGACCTTTGGGTCGTGTTTCTGCCGGTGAGTAGGGTTTCCGGAGCTCATGGAGGGTTGGGGTTGGGCCGGCATGGCGGTGGCAACTGACAGGTAACTGACCAGTTACTTGCCCGTTGTCACAGCGACTTGGGCTTCTCTTTCGCTTTCCATCAGGCGTAGGGAAGCCATTATTTCGAGCCACTATAAAAAAAAATCCTTGGCTCTATGGTTTCTGTATCTGTGATAGACTTGCTGTTTAGTTTATGGAACGATTTCAATTGAAGAGAGTTTGGCGGGTGAAGGAAGAACTTTGCTCGAACCTTCAGAAAGATTGGAATATCGGAATATTGGATTACTGACCAAGGAATGGTCGTAGATATGATTCCTGGGTAGTTTGTGGTTGTCCTGGACGGATGATCTTTATTTTAGTTGTTGAATACTTGCCTAGTCATTTGTCGTTAGCCATTTAAATCTAACCTTACTTCTAGTTTCTAAAAATATAGAATCGAATTAAATATTATTATAATAGATCTCCTGCATTTTGATTGCAATCATTTTCGCGTCTATTTGCGCAAATGCTTTAATTATATTATAAACGATATGTCCGTTGGACTATTGGCCAACTCGACTTTTTATCGGCAAAAGTTTCTAGAAATATTTTTCTAAATCAACAGAATCAAAGGCACCATACAACCGGCTTTTTATATTGTGGTCCTTGTCTGGCGTTGAAGCGCGGTTGGCCAGTGCTGGATTTACGATACAAAACGTCATCCTTGACGTCGAATTTTGACATTTTTCTTTTACACTACCCTCATGTCAATGTCACCTGCCAAACGATCCTTGTCGTCTCCACGTCAATATTAGAAACGACACTTATTTTGTCTTAACTTCAAGAGCGACATTCATAATTCAATGCGACACTTATTGAGCCTGAGGTCGATTTGTTAGACAGACAAATGCGTTTGGTAATTGAATTTATCTTACAAGCACCGCTCGTTACAGTTAAGAGTTTCCTTGTTAATTTAATTGAGTTTAAGTATACAGTTTCGAGGCTAAAACGGCTCATAATTTAAAAGAAATCGAACCAGACCCTTCACATCGTTTGCACTTTAGGCTTAACGCTTTAGTGCAGTCAATGAAGCGAAAAATACGGGCTAACCTCCGAATTTTTTTACTGTGATCCGATTTGCATGAAATTTTGGAATTAGGCTCATCTTACCATTAACTTCAAAAGTGAAAATGATTTGAACTCCGCCACCACCATGGGGGTGGTTGCCACCCCTTCTCGGGGGTCAATGGTTGTTTTTTCAAAATAACCTCGGATATCGATTGAAGATCTAATTTTAAGCAAAAAAGTTTCTATAAAGTTTCTCGAAAAATCTAATACTTTTCAAGTTATTGGCAATTGAAAATTCGCAAATTTTTCACGATTTTCATCAGTTTTTTTCAAATATCTCCAAAAATATACGTTTTATCGAAAATTTTATAAGGAACGAAACTGTAGCAGGTAAAAAAATGAACAATTTGGTTTTTTACAAAGTATTCTAAGTGCAATATTAAGCTAGATTGTCCTAACTTACTGAGCCAAATTAATTTTAATGTACCGATTAAATCGGTTAGACGCAATAAATTTGTTCCCTTCTCAACACAGTGTTCAAAAAGTAATCTAGGTCACCACTCAATTCTAAATAGGTTGCAGCGACAATACAATGTGATTTCCAAATCCACTGAAATTGATATATTTTCGGACAATATTGGTAAATTTAGATTTTCTGCTCTGAAGTTTCTTAAGCGCACATATTAAAATAATTTCTACTAATATAAAATAAATATATTTTTTAGTATAAAAGCTTCACATTGAATGCCGTAACAGCCTGTAATTAAGTTGACACTTAGTTAGAATTTAATTTAAGCAAAAAATGTCATGTTTCAGTGTAAACTTGTTGGTTGTTCTAAATAAATAAATAAATAAATAAATAGATATTAAAGATCAAAGCCGTTTTTTATTTTATCTGAAATTTCATCGATGTAGTCAATGCCATCTAGCAGCGAGCAAATGCATTTTATGCTTTCTAATCGAAAAGGGTTTTGTAGTGCTTGAAATAAGCTTTAAAATGAGCTTTATCAAAAGTCTTTTGCACGTAAAATAAGTGAGCTATATTGCAAATAAGCGGAGCATCGAATGTTTTTTCTTTTCAATCAATGGGTTTAAATAAGTGCAATTTCCACCAAAACTAAAATTAATCATATTCCGCCTAGAATTAACTTTATTATGAAGAGTTTTATAGATTGTATTAGTTTGGCTGCTTTAGGACACATAGTTTTCAAAAAAGTCACGATTAAGGAAGGCTGTGATTGCGCTGCCACGCGCTCTTTAAACAATCATATCTCCGTCAATTTTTATTTGATAGAAAAAACAAAAAAACCAAATTGTTTGTCAGAAAAATACCTAAATTTTTTATCCCTACACTTTTATACGTATCTGTCGTCATTTTTGAGATATTATGAAAAAGGGGTGGGATTTTTAAAAATTTGAAATTCTCGATTTTTTTTCAATCGTGACTTTTTTGAAAACTATGTGTCCTAAAGCAGCCAAACTAATACAATCTATAAAACTCTTCATAATAAAGTTAATTCTAGGCGGAATATGATTAATTTTAGTTTTGGTGGAAATGGCACTTATTTAAACCCATTGATTGAAAAGAAAAAACATTCGATGCTCCGCTTATTTGCAATATAGCTCACTTATTTTACGTGCAAAAGACTTTTGATAAAGCTCATTTTAAAGCTTATTTCAAGCACTACAAAACCCTTTTCGATTAGAAAGCATAAAATGCATTTGCTCGCTGCTAGATGGCATTGACTACATCGATGAAATTTCAGATAAAATAAAAAACGGCTTTGATCTTTAATATCTAGCTTAATATTGCACTTAGAATACTTTGTAAAAAACCAAATTGTTCATTTTTTTACCTGCTACAGTTTCGTTCCTTATAAAATTTTCGATAAAACGTATATTTTTGGAGATATTTGAAAAAAACTGATGAAAATCGTGAAAAATTTGCGAATTTTCAATTGCCAATAACTTGAAAAGTATTAGATTTTTCGAGAAACTTTATAGAAACTTTTTTGCTTAAAATTAGATCTTCAATCGATATCCGAGGTTATTTTGAAAAAACAACCATTGACCCCCGAGAAGGGGTGGCAACCACCCCCATGGTGGTGGCGGAGTTCAAATCATTTTCACTTTTGAAGTTGATGGTAAGATGAGCCTAATTCCAAAATTTCATGCAAATCGGATCACAGTAAAAAAATTCGGACCTATAATGCTTCATTGACTGCACTACTTTGAACATTGAGCCCTCTAGGGTGTCAGAAGTGTATAACCTGTTCTGTTCCTAGTACCTAAAGGGCACAATAGTCAGGGTTTTATTTAAATGTGTGTTAACATCTTCTAGTGATGATGATTAATTCATCATCAGCCTGAAAACGTCCACTGACGGCCAACATGACATTCATCCTTTGAAATGATAATTTGGGGGCATTTGTTTTACGACGGGTGACCGCAGTAGGTAAACGCTGCTGCCCATTTTTTGATACTCCCCTAGTCGTCTTTTAGGACACCCACGGGATGAGATCATCATCAGCATCATCAGCCTATTGCAATCCACTGCTGGACATAGGCCTCTCCAATTGTTCACCACCTAGGGCAAACTTCCGGAAGATATAGCCACGCTGGGCAGGCGGGTTGGCGATCGCAGGGCGTAGCTTCTTGCTCCGGTGACACTGCTGCCCGTCATCGGCCTATGGTATATAGCTACGCCTTCTATCGTGATGGTTTTGCCGCCAGCAGTCGGTTTGCCAGAGCCTCGTTGGTTGTTCGGCAGGATGCACCGCGGGCAGGTGAGGATGGCTTGGAGCGGAAAGGTGATAGGTGACTGACTCCCTTACATCCCGGGATGAGATAGGGTGGTCCTATTCATAACATCTTTTATGACATCTTAATTATCGAAAACTTGCGATTTGCTTGCCCAGCGAATTGTTTAGTGGTAAACCATTTGTGTTTAGTAAGTTATAGTAATAAATGTTAATTAATCACATATTACTCGTACTACTAACCACAAATCATAATTAAGCCAAGGAGCTTACCCATTGTACAAATGTTGTAGCATCATACAATACATAGCTAATAACGAAACATCAACGTAGCTACTGAGTAAAACACGGCTCTTAAAATTCACGCCAACAGATTTCATTAAGCTTCTCATCTCTTATTGTTGTTGGCACGCCGCGAGGGAAAGATACCGTCACTCACTATGAGTATCGGAGTGTATGAGTATCGTATTACCATGCTACTTGTACACTTTGAAATTGTCGACTGAAATAAAAAAAAGTACTATATATCATTTTAATTATGAATGTTGACAGCCTTAATAGCACAACAAACGTATGTTATACCTTTTTTTTGAATCCGGTGAAAATGCGTTTAGGCATATACGTAGTTTAAGTGAACTGTAGGGTGTGATTAATATATCATAAGGGTGTCATAAATATTCTTGCACATAAATGTTATTTATATGTAAAGTGAAAGAGAAGCCCAAGTCACTGCAGCAAGGGGTAAATGACCAAATCAATCACTTCTCAGGCTGTACACCGACTGATTCCAAAACGCAACCGAAGAAAAGCTGAAATATTAAAAAGCCAACAGTCTCAACATCTATGTGACATAGTCTCTCACTCCTATTGTAATATTAGAATAAATCAATGTATTACAAAATTTACACGCTTTAGTTCAGTACAGAATCCATATTCTACAAAAGCTTCAAACAGAATTACCTAACAAAATAAACTAAAATATGCAGACTCCAGTTCTGAACAGATATTGTTAGAGCAAAGCGTAAAGCAACTAAAACCCATATACCCACTCAGTTATTCATAAAACGAGATGAAACTGTCCTGCCCTGACCGCCACTCACGATCATGAAACTCGACCATTACATTTTCGCTGAGATTTCGCCTTTACTACAAGCCACACAGCTTTTACCTGCACTGAAAACCCCAACCAAAACCCAACCTTAAAGGCGACACATTAAAATCTAAAACCGGGCAACAGTTAAATTTAATGGGGGATTAACAAAAGCACAAAACAGGGGTAAGGATGGTCGTCGCAACTGACTAATCAAGCGTCTTCCTAATGACCCATTTGCAAAGCACTCGAATATAAGCTCTAAAGGATGTAACAGAAAGCTGGTTACAGAGTGTATTGTGTTGCCAGAATATTTACCTGGTTTCCTATCGCAAGGACTGAAACGTTTTATTTTCAATCCGAAATATTTAGGGAAACAATATGGCATTGTTCGCATTTTGCCGGCACGTAATGAGAATTTTCATTAGCTGGCCATTTTCATTTTGAAAGTAATTTACTCCTGTATTTGGGGAGATAAAAATGGGAATGAAAGTGATCTGACAAGTATACAATTCTCTGTTTGGAGGGAAAGAGGAACTACAGAGTTTCTTGTCGGTTCTTCTCTAATAAATAAATGCGCCAAGCAACAAGAAGGACTGGTCTCTAAGGGAACATTGTACCAGATGACGACATTCAGACAATTCAGAGAAGACCGGGTCTTGAACCCGTATCCTTCACGGTCACCGAGGCTGTCAAATGAAACGACATCCCAAGTGGCTTTGTATGTGCTGACGCAAAGATTGGTCAGGTCTTAACTTATTAGGGAACCACTGAAAACCGCAGCGGTGTTTCGACATGTGCAGTCCACCATCGTACGAGGTTTAGAAGGAGCTCTTTACACACGGTAGGCAGCGGCATGGCTGTGTCCCTGGCATTGCTGACGTCCATGGGCGGCGGTTACTGTTTAAAATCAGACAGGCCGCTTGCTCGTCTTTTTATGTGCAAGAGGCGGCAAACGAGCTGTGATGCCTGATGGTAAGCAGTCGATACCGCCCATGGACAAAACTCAAATCGAGTTCTGGGGTCGCTGCCAGCCTTTTAAAGTAGGAGTACGCTCGTTTCTTGAAGGCTCTCAAGTCGTAGCCGTTCGGAAAGACTGTCGCGGAAAGTTGGTTCTACAAAACCAATGTGCGAGGTAAGAAGTTCCTCATAAAGCGTACAGTGGAGGATCGCCAACCATCGACAGGATGAGGATGGAATTGCATTCAGTTACGTGTGGTGCGGAAGAAACTCCGCTGCAGGCAATAAACCAAACAATTTTTCAGAACATCTGTCTGTTTGTAACATCAATAAAAAAGTCAAAAAAGAACAGTTTCTCTATCAAACAAAGCTGCAACACAAGAAGCATGATTCAAATTTCTGTCACTTGGTTTCAAAAGCTAAAATTGTGATTTACGCTTCGCCACGAGTGGAAGACTAAACCGACTACTCTGCTAATTAACTTACGGCTCGTTTACATTACACACACACATACACATACGTTATGCGATTTAGACCTAGCCAACTAACCCCATTTAACTTGTTACGCGTCAAACTAGCGGTTTTCTCATCACACTAGGGGCTGCCGCGGTCATAATCGTATATTACAGGTAATGTTACTATTCGAGTATACTCGTAGAATGAAGTATTAGTATGTTGTTGTAGTTCTATCATGAAAAGTCAATGTGGTGACTTTGGTCATCGACATACCTCACTGGGGATGTAAGGAAGCGACCTATCATCATTTCGCTCCAAGCCAACCTCACCTGCCTGTGGTGCATCCTGCCGGATAACATACGAGACGCTGGCAACCGACTGGTGGCGGTATAACCATCACAATTGAAGGCGTAGCTAAATACCCAGACCGATGACGGGCAGCGGCGTCACCGGAGCCAGAAGCTAGGATCTGCGATCGCCAACCCGCCTGCCCAACGTGGCGATTATGGGTATATCCTCCAGATGCCCTAAGTGGCGAACAACTGGAGAGGCCTATGTCCAGCGATGGACTGCAAACGGCTGATGATGATTTGTTTGGGAGAAGAAAGGAGAGGATGGGATTAGTTGGAAAAACTCTTCGGAGCATTCCCCATTGTAGAGACGATAGAGAACACTAAGACTTGCAATGTCTCTCCGTAGCTGAACTGTACTGTAGTCGTACTGCTGTTAAAAAAGCTCAAACTGGCATAAGATAGACAGATATCTATTTGATATTGGCAACTAATAAACAAATTAGTGTAATTATAACCCGCTTTGCGACGGAGCGAAGTCTAACAACTCTCGTTAATTAACTTACGTAGTCACATTTATATTGGACTTGGGGAAAGTGGTTTTCAACTGTAAACGTTACTAATACGGCTTCGAGCTAGACAGGACAAGCTGATTAGGGCTGGAATGGAGACTTAACCTTTTTTATATAGCCCTATTTTACTATATACAAAACCGCAAAGTCGTTTTTTTTTTTTTTTTATTCCACATAAGTAATAGATTTTTTTTTATACCACTAATATAATAATTAATAACCCCAGACATGCCACGCTGGGCCACACATCGCCATCTAGCCCCAACTAAGCCAAAGCTTGAACTATGAGTAATATGCACCTTATCAACTTACTTAAGTACTTTTTTTGTAAATAAATACATATATTATACACAGCAAACACCCAAAACACAATACAAATAGACATGAACACAAATGGATTATTTAAATATAATTATTTTGTGGTGGTGAAATATTTATACTGTGCGGGAATCGAACCTACGACCCTAGGCTCATGGCTTGGCTTCCCCCAATGACGATTGTGGTTTGGTAGCGGTAGTAGGTTTTACTTGAGCCCAGGTAAACGCTGCCTTTTTTTATAGTGGCTCGGCATAATGACTTCCCTACGCCTGATGGAAAGCGAAAGAGAAGCCGAATCCGCTGTGACAACTGGCAAGTGACTGGTCAGTTACCTGTCGGTTGCCACCGCCATGCCGGCCCAACCCTAACCCATGGAGCTCCGGAAACCCTAGTCACCGGCAGAAACACGACCCAGAGGTCATTTGGCTGCGGTATTTTATAGGGTGGAGGTCCCTCCCCGGACGGGCGGCTCAATTCGAGCGAAGATTCGCTATGCCCTACCTCTCTTCTATGACACTTACGGGATGAGATGGGATGGTCCTATTCTAAACCACACGGACGTTAAGCATGGATAAACAAATCTTAACACAAATGACAGTAGCAACAGTTCGTAGCACAGTAAAATGTCTTTACTTTATTTTTTAAGCAGTTATTACACCACCCGATATTTAGGGACCGTAACTCTGAATAAGGGTGGTCTGATAAGATTTAGGGTAAGGGTCCCGATTTAGGGCGATCTAGCTGCCTAGCTACCTGACCGCTCTGCCTATCGCGTAATGTAATTAATTACATTTAGGGCGATTATCGCATATCAACTGATTTAGGGACCGATTTTCAGAGTAGTGTAATAAGCGCCGCACTAACTAGGGTCCCCGCCCACCCGGTATTCTGACTAACCCAGTGCCCTGAATATCGGGTGGTGTAATAAGAGTTTTACCCTCGCGAGTTGAAAACACAAGGAATGTTTCCTTATTATCCCATGAAAATGCATAATTTATGACAAAACGTAACCATAAACGAAAGGTCTTTACGTCATCCCCGTGAAATTATGCTTTATCTCGAGAAAAGTAAATATGTGTTTTTGAATCATGCCGTCGACTGTAGGTTCCTTGCTGTGTGTATCTAAACATTATTTATTTAAGCATTGCAGCTATGTGTACCAATTTGTGGCTCAAGCAAATATGTGTTATCTTTTATTTTTATTTATGTTTTCCCTTTAGTGTCGCCGATATAGGCCTACGTTTAGCAGTCGGTAGCCGGTGAGTAGGGTCTCCGAGCTCGTGGGGGGTTAAGATTGGGCCGGCATGGCAGTGGCAACTGACAGATAACTAACCAGTTACTTGCCAGTTGTCACAGCGACTTGGGCTTCTCTTTCGCTTTCCATCAGGCGTAGGGAAGCCATTATGTCGAGCTACTATAAAAAAAATACTTGGACTTCTGTTTTTATAAAGCGTCGGGAAGCCATTATGTCGAGCCACTGTAAAAAAAAATGAAGATATCTATATCGTTTCACAAGTTGCCAATCATTGGCAAATTTTAGTTGCCTCGGCTCCGTGGAAACGCAACCTTAATCATGGATAGAGACTTAGTCACTATTGGAAACTGTCCCTACATTGACACATTCTAGAATCTGTGTTTAGGGTCTAATCTTTTCCCTACACTTCCTATCTCTCATTCATTAACGATGCGTTTTGTTTTATCTTGTTCATAAACACATTTATACTAGTTCTTCGACCTTTGTGTTGGGATGTGGGTGTAGTGAATTGCCGTCCAACAAGAGGTCGAGGAGAGATTAGAACACAAATTCGGACCAAAGAAATGTCTTTGGGTTTTTCTCTTAAAATCACCTGTAGCGTCCCTAAAATAGGAAATTTATGGTACCACTACATGCATGGGTACCTATGTATACTAAAAGTACCTTTTTCTTCTAATTAAATCGTTTTTAGTTGTATACAAATTCTGTAATATTTTTCGAATGTTTGTTCAATAAAGAATTTATTATTTATTTAATGAATAGCATCAACCCTTTTTGGCTGCGTAGACGTTTGAAGCATTATAAGTGATAATGCCTTTGAGTTCAACAACTACGAAAAAAGAAAAAAAAATTGAACAGCGAGGTAAACTTTTCTTTTTTTTTCTAAAAGGCTTTTCTATCTGATGGCTATTCCGTGGAGGTTATTTTTAACCCGATGCCTTTGTCTATGCCCTCGTAAGCTAACTGAACACATGAAGTGGCATCTCAGTGTCGAGGCCTTGACCGTGCGATCCACTAACGGAATTGGTTCATGGAACTCGTAACGCGGATGAGAGCGAAATGGCTCTAATCTAACTAGCAATTTCCGTTTTACTTTTGTTGAATGTTAACACCATTTTTAAAAGAAAAAACATTCGTAGCGATCTGTTGATTCTCTTTGTATGTGTTACACTATGCTTTATTTAGTACAGACCAACAATTCAATCACTCAATCTCTAATCAAATTAATAATAAAGTGATTTCTTTGAATACAATTCGTCAACAAAGTTTTTTAAATGTCATAAATTATAATTAATTCTATTCTAGGTGTAGGTTTTTTACTTTGCATTCTGGTTTGTTTAATTTTATTTCTTCAAGGAGCAGAAATATAATATTATTTAAACACAAAACTTTAAAACATATCTACCGTACATAATAGTGATTCCTTAGATCCTAACCCTAGCATTCTTTAACCCGTAACTGTAAATTCAGTTTTTGTTTCGCTCAATCACAAGAAAAGTTCACGCATTCAAATATTTTAGTCTTTAATAACTTGACTTCAAACTCAGAACCTCCTTTTTTTTAGTCGGTTAAAGTACTTAAACCTTCTCCTGAATGTAACAAATACTTTTCTGAAAATCGCAGCTTTAGCGAAACGCGAGTTAATCACGGACAAACATACATACAAACAATCGAATCGAGAACCTCCTTTTTTTTTGAAGTCCAAAAGAAAACATTTTCTTACTTACAGCATGAAGACTAATTTGATGTGGTTCGTCCAAGTACACTCACCTGAAAAGACAAATGTTTTTATTATTAAACATTTCACTCGAAGAAACTCAATTGTGTCTAAAGGAGAGCTCGGTCCTTTGATGATATTTAAATCAGACGTTTTTGTAGTTCCAACCGCATTGTTATTTTCGTAATAAACTTTTATTTACAGTAATTTATGGTTAAAAGAGCCGGCCAAGTGCAAGTCGGTACAAAGTAAACCTATGGGTATATAAATGTATGTTTTACGTAATTTTTTTTCATTGAAAATGAGTTTGCGCTTGACTGTGATGCGCCTGATGGTAAGCGATATCGTAGTTTATCTGTGCCATAAGACGTTGCTTCGTGCCAAATTTCAAGGTTCTGAGTCCTATAGGTTTTGATTCTTTTTTTTCTATATTGGCTCAGCGTAGTGGCTTCCATCCGCCTGATAGAAAGCAGGAAAGGAAGCCCAAGCCGCTCTGACAACGGGCGCCACGCTAGTCTGAAAGATGCTTTTTTACGCTTCGTTTTAAGGATCCCATACTAACTACCACTACTGCGATTCCCTTGCGCAGAACCAGAAACGCAACATAAACTCTATGGAATTCCTGCAAAGCTGAACAAGGCTATGTTCAGCAGTGAAATCATATAAGCTGAGAAGACACGAAGATATATGATTAAGGTATAAGAGAATAAGTACATATTACTGCCACACGTCTATATCCCTACTCGTATAGAGAAATATATCGTGTTCTCGTGAATATGCAGCTACTCTACCACTAAATTATTCCGTCGGGACGCGACTTCACAAGGAAATGTCCAGCAAACTTCAGTCAGACATTTCGTTGCGAATCAACTGTTTACTGCTTTAAACCACGAGAGGAGTCTTAATAATTCACGGCTACAAACCTCAAGTCTCAAAAACATGGATATAGTACTGTTGCGGCTGGATCTGGCGTCTGGAGTGTGGAATCAAATCAAAAACAGTGGGAAACTACAAAACACTATTATTTGGCTGGGTCGGTGGCTCAATTGGTAGTGACCGCTGCCTTCTGAACCAAGGGTCGTGGGTTCGATTCCCGCACAGTACAAACATTTGTGTTCATGAACATGTCTGTTTGTATTGGTCTGGGTGTTTTCTATGTATAATATGTATTTATTTACAAAAACAATGATGTTTGGTATCAATTGACTGGCGCATTAATTTTTTTTTTAAATTATTTATATACCTACTCCATTTTGTTAATGAAGAGTTGTACTGTAACATAACTCAATCCTTGTCTGTTAGCATTAAATATGAAAGCCAAAACCAAAATTCCGACAAATAAAAAAACTCTTCGCAACTAAATTACTGAATAAAAGTGTAAAGTCACGGCCCAAATGTACAAGCCGAAGCAGTTTATTATACCGTGAGCAGTGAACGGTTCCGTACACAAAATGGGTATGAGTGTGTAGCTACTGCCAAGTCAATTGATATACTTTTAAATAATTATTTTTCTTATCATCAGGCCTCATCCTCATCACGTCGAAGTGCTACTAGGAAAAATCTTTGACGTGTAAAGGTGTTCGTTATTGAATTTGCAGAAATAAATTATTTTATTTTTAAAAGCTGTCAAAACATGACTGTCACATATATTTTGTAAGGCGTGACGTCACCAATTTTGCTAGCCAATAGGCTATTATGGCTAAAAATTGTAATTAATCCGTCTTTTAGCTTACTCAAAAATAAAGGACACGTATTTTTCCTTTTTCATTCAAATAAACAATAGCAAAGATTCAAGGCATCAAAAGTTAGGAGTGGGAGTCTTTGACGTCACTCGCTACTGTAAAAATGCTCACCGAGTGACGTCACGCGTAACTTCAACGGGCTATAACTTTGTAATTTTTAGTCTAATTTACAAATAAAAAAATACGTGTCTTTTATTTTTGAATAAGCTAAAAGACGGATTAATTACAATTTTTAGCCATAATAGCCTATTGACTGTTAATCGGTTTTAATAAAATTAAAAAAGTAAATTGTAAGGAGGTATATCATTAAGCAACCAATGTGTTCCGATATTATACGATGTCCTCGTTTACTAGAAAGCTATTTAGGAAATCTTTGCATCTAATGGCCACATCCCAATTCCACTAAAAGACCTTCGAAAGTGAGGAGTCCTATCGCATATGTTTTGTAATATCTACATCTGAGACTGTACGTGCCGGGTTTGAACCAACGACCTCTTGGGAAGAAGCCAAGGCTAGCCTAATAGGACATACCATCGCTGTATCATCTAGCGACAATCTTTAAACTTAGATTAACGGGACTCCCACGCAATAATGTTCGGAATTAGGGATTGAACACCCTCTTAGGGGCAGCGCAGACGACAGACTATCCGTGACGCACTTTTTTGCAATTATGTGCAATAACGCACACGACGCGCAAATTGTCTCGGATATTTCACAGACTCAACGCACACGACGCACATCTTCGAATATTCTGTCGGCAGACCTAGACGCTCTTTTTAAATGTCTCAGACGCAGACTCTATCGCACAAACAGTGTGCCCTCTGCGCTGCACCAATAATAACGCAAAATCGATGAACTAGTCCTCTACGTCAAAATAACTCTGAACCAACAATCGTTTGTATGTTCAGAACTATTTTTTAAATCATACTTTAAATAAAATACCTCTCCAGTGTAGTCAAACTGCACATAGCTAACTTAGCGTGGTGATTTAAATACTCCTTTGATTGATGTGCTTTCATTTTTCTTCCTATCAAGCCTGTGGAACCCCAAAAATTGCGCAGCCAAGTTTAAGGTCACCTGGCTCGCCCCCACTTAAAAAGCCATTAAGCTACCGGCTGCCTTTGTAGGCACATCCAGGGAAATGTACAGGAAATATTATGAATAACCTTGGCGACGCCTTGGCAATACTC
The DNA here is from genome assembly GCA_031163375.1 of Conogethes punctiferalis. Classification (NCBI taxonomy): domain Eukaryota; kingdom Metazoa; phylum Arthropoda; class Insecta; order Lepidoptera; family Crambidae; genus Conogethes; species Conogethes punctiferalis. Next base: position 14,152,971 of record CM062091.1, read on the forward strand.
ATTAAATATGGATTTTGCAAATGTCTAATGGAGGGACCGTTCTCGTTGCGGACTCAGCAATTGCGTGGCTGGGGTTGCCAGGTCGAAAAAGCTAATAGCCGGACAGTCTAGCCAGGTAAAAGGCAAGATTCCCATTATTCCGGATTTTGTATATCAGAATTATTCATGCCGCGAAACCAGTTCGTAATCGGACGCTCCGAGTCCCAAAACAGCGTCTGTAGGGCTAGGCTGCCCTGCCAAGTTTACATACAGTGTATTGGCAACATTTAGCTTAGCAGGGAGGACCTAGCAACGCTCTAAGCCTTTAGCCATACTAGGTTTGCATTTAGCTGTGTTAATCAAGATTTCTAAGGCTTCCACTCCCCCGCAGTCTGGTCATGATCACAAGCCTTTGACTATCATTGTCATTTACGAAAAAATACTACTACATACTAAAGCTATGTTTGTAGGTACTCGTATCTATTGAACTAGTATGTACCTATTAATGTAGGACAACAAAAATTTTGGGTAATTCATTAATAATATATTTTTAATATAACCATACGTATTGTTAAACAAAAACGAAAATATAATAAAAATGAACACGAATGTAAAAAGGTTAACAAAAAAACCCGGACACCGGTTTCAGGCTGGTCACACATAGCAAAATCCTAACCATGTCTATGTTGAGAGGACCATGTCTATGTTAGGACTGTAATTAACAGTTGGTTTTAATACAAAGACCAGCCAGATATAAAAAAAACAATAGAGAAACGAAAATAAAAAATAAGGTACAAGAACATAGATTATTATACAAAGTTCCCATTCGCGAACCATGTCCGGCTTTATCCTTACGTCTGGCCACTCTACTATCATAAGTATTCTGGTCACGTACCAGGTTCTGGCTAGGTCATGTTCGATGACAAATAACATTGCCTACTTGACATTTCGTATAGCGCTGAGAGCTATAACGCTAATTTGAAAATATTGTATTCGGGGCCACAAGTGCGCCTAAAAGATGCCTTTATATCATTTTATTACTCTCTCCGTTGGGTTACATAAGCAAAGGGGTCAGAAAACACACAAATTGCCACCAATATTATATTTAGTCATTGCATATACCCTACCCTATAGAATACTGCAGCCAAATGACCGGGTCGTGTTCCTGCCGGTGAGTAGGGTTTCCGGAGCTCGTGGGGGGTTGGGGTGGCATGGCGGTGGCAACTGACAGGTAACTGACCAGTTACTTGCCCTCGCGAGCGTAAGTTGGACAACCTAGTGGCAGACGACCGATTGGCCGGCCTAGGTACCGCTGGGCAGATAAAGTCGGAGAAGACTTGAAAGAGCTCAGAGCGGATGACTTACAGAAGGTTGCGCCGGACAGACCTAAATGGAGGCTCTTATTGTTAGAGGCTAAAAGTCTGTTTGGATCGCTGTGCCAAACTAGCAGTCCTTAGGTACTCTAATTTACGATCGCCAACCCACCTGCCCAGCGTGACGATTATGAGTAAAGCCTTCAGAAGTTTGACCAAAGTGGTGAAAAGCTGGAGAGGCCTACTTCCAGCAGTGGCCTGCGATAGGATGATGGCGATAAGGCATGTACTCTAATTTACTGTACTGTAATGTAGCTACTGCCGACAAGATGTAACAAGAGGCTATATACGTATTCCTAATTCATCATCATCATCATCATCAGCCTATTGCAGTCCACTTCTGGACATAGGCCTCTCCAGTTGTTCGCCACTTAGAGCAAACATTTGGAGGATATACCCATAATCGCCACGCTGGGCAGGCGGGTTGGCGATCGCAGGGCGTAGCTTCTTGCTTCGATGATGCTGCTGCCCGTCACCGGTCTTTAGTATTTAGCTACGCCTTCAATTGTGATGGTTATACCGCCACCAGTCGGTTGCCAGCGCCTCGTTTGTTATTCGGCAGGATGCACCACGGGCAGGTGAGGTTGGCTTGGACCGAAAAGATGATAGACAGCGGTCTATCAAGGGATGTACTTGGGATGTAAGGGAGCGCCCTTACATCCCAAGTACATCCCTTACATTCCTAATTATAATTAGTTATATTACATACAAAAACATATTCAAAACATTCTTTGATGTATGTGCTCATTGATCTTTTTACGCACCCTACGGGGAGCTACCCCACCGTTTGATAGACGAGTGTAAAAAAACACTGTATTCTGTATACATTTACGGCTGGTAATGGAATAACATCAAACCAATTACTGTTAACCAATTTCGCGATGAAAATATGCTTTTTTTATTCGACTATGATCATCAAACCGTTAAAGGAAAGTGCTTTTTTTGGTAAACCACTTCGGTGACAGCCCAGGCAGATTTCACCAACAGATACAAATTCAAAAGCGAATCGTATAGGTTATTAAAAAACCATAACAAATCGCCAATCTACCACCGCGGTTCGGAAAGCAGTATTCAGCCGAAAAAAACCCACAAGAAACTCGTTAATTTGCTCTTTTCAATGGTTTATATCCGAGTACCAAAATAAACATCACTAATACGAGTAAAAGAAAGTCGCTTTTCGTGTCTCGTTTCGTGATGATGATGATGCATCAGCCTATATCAGTCTACTGCTGGACTAGAATAAAATTGAAATAGTAGGTACCTACTATCATCTCAAGATAAAGAATTCCAGCTCATGTGTTTCCTTCTTCTTACAATCCTGGGTTCTTTAGGCGGGGCGTGAAACGGCATCTCAGTGGGCCTTCAGGGTGAGGGAGACAGGCGCAATGGGCTCTATTGTGCCTGTCGACCTAACTTTTGGACCTCACGACCGCTTACCATCAGGTGGAGTGAGGTCATCCTGAAAGCTCTTCTTATAAAAAGAAATAAGTATAGACACTTAAATAGGTACAGTAACACTAATTAAATTTTCTTATTCCCTAAATAATCTTCAATAGTAGCACTGGTTTGTGAGAATAAACTTAATTTTATTTTTCTTTACGTTAAATAAAATATTAAATATAAATAAAAATAAATAAATATCAGACAACATCACATACATTGCTCCGATCCCAAAGTAAGTAGCTTAAGCACTTGTGTTATGAGTATCAGAACAACGAAGGTACCACAAATAAATACTTAAATACAAATAATAACCACCCAGACACGGAACAAACACAAGTGTTCATCACACCATTGTGTGTCCCGGGTGGGAATCGAAACCACGACTCTCGGTTCAGAAGGCAGGGGTCACTACCAATTGAGCCACCGAGTCTGTCGTTAAGGCTACACTTAAGTTTTCTAGCTAATGTTTAGTTTATTTCCTGTGTACACACCAGCCCATCCCACCCTTGATACGACTGTCATGAATACTGAACCACTTTTTGGTCAGCCTGTCCCATATTGCTTCCTTGAGCGCACATTACGCACTTGAATAGGGGTCTGAGCGCACTCGACTAGTGCTGTGAGAAAGTTCGGTTCGGTTCTTGAAAGTTTTGGCTTATACATTCAAGTTTTGTGAACGAGTATCCAAAATTTAGGTAAGTATGTAATATTTCATACTGTCAATATTCATCACTGTCTGGGGTGGAACTGGGAAAACTAACCTACTACAACTCGAAAGAGCACAGAGGGCAGTCCTCAAAGTTATGGCATACAAACCTATCAGATATCCGACTACTCTCATTTATGGTTTCTGGGAAGTATTGTCTGTACGGAAATTGTTTATTTTGAACACAGTCCTTCGTAAACATAAAACCCTTACTTATGATCCTAGCCTCTTCGTCACGAAGCGAAGGAAAGACAGAATATGTAGTACAGTGGGATATAGGCTTGTGCTGGCGAAACATCATTATAGCTTCTTGGCTCCTCTTTTATATAATAAAATAAATAAGGAATTAGATATATACGGGGTTACTTTATACAAATGTAAAATAATTTTAAGCGAATGGCTCCTAAACCTAGATTACGATAGTGTGGAAGCCATTATGAAGTAGTGGCTTCCAAACTATTGTAACTTTTCTACTTATAAAAATAGTTAGTTTTAATTTATGTAATCTGTGTCTGAAACGCCCTGTCCCCTTTTGAGGTGGGCGCTAGCATCTGCGACACAGTCCTTGACTACTGCAGGTGTTAACGCAAACCATGTTTTTGTGAAATGCGTTTTAAGTTTCAATAAAGATTTTTATTATTTATTTATTATTATTATTTATTTCGTCGTATCTCTGCTGGTGAGTAGGGTTTCCGGAGCTCGTGGGGGTTAGGGTTGGGCCGGCATGGCAGTGGCAGCTGACAGGTAACTGACCAGTTACTAGCCAGTAGTCATAGCGACTTGGGCTTCTCTTTCGCTTTCCATCAAGCGTAGAGAAGCCATTATGTCGAGCTACTATATAAAAAAAAATATCGCACACCAAACAGTTGACCAACCTTTGGGTATAGAGTAATTTAAGAGAATAATATATTGAGACTGCTTCGAATTATGCCATTAATAATGTGCCACAATACGACCTATTAGTAGCCCGAAAACTGAGATTTCTAGTGTGAGCAATCTTAATACAGTACAGAGACCATTAATAAGGCATCTCTTAGAATGAGTGAAGATAGATCTCATAAGGAAGTAGCATGATAAACTGACTGACTCTAGATAGCTGTTTTCTATGGTCTAGCTATCATTATGGTAAATATATCGGGATCTTTTTTCTCATCATTAAAATGATTTGAGCTCTGTGCGTTATTATAATGATTGCAATCGTCACTTTAACCAGATCATTATGTTACAAAAATGTATAAATTAATTAAACTTTTTTATAACTACTACTTTTTTATACTACTAACTTTTAACTTTTTATACGTGTGGCGATCGCCAACCCGTCTGCCCAGTGTGGCAATTTTGGATAAAGCCTGCAAATGTTTAACCAAACTTACGAACAACTGGAGAGGCCTATGTCCAGCAGTGGATAGCAATAAACTGATGTTGATGTATGTGTGTGGAAAAAACACGATCGGTTTCGGTTACTAAAACTAGTGTCGCAGCAACCCAACACTCAAAGTGACCATTTATGAGCTCGACCAATTCTATGGATGCTCAGGGGACCCTTTTTATGAGCCTTCTAGTGAAATATACGCCTTTTACATATGGTTTGCTCTTTTATTCAATGTATAAATTTACGAAATGGCAGTTTCATGTGCACTTTACGTATACGGCGATTGTATTTGACTGGTATGATGGTTCATTTGGTATAATCGACAAATACCCATTAGATATATATTGCTTATTGCACAGAATACAGAATAAATACAGAAAAGGTAAACTCATTGTGGTACAATCTAGGCGGTCTTATCGCAAGTGAGCGATCTCTTCTAGACAACCTTCAGGTAGACGAAATGTAATTTTCTGAAGAGAATTCATTAGGTGCTATTTAAGAAAACATTTCTGTACTGTAATCTGTAAAAAAAAGTCCTTAAGCTTCATTGTTGGTTTCTAGCGCAGAAATTCAAGTATGAATCAAGGACATATCTTTGTGTTTTGTAGTCGACATCTTTACCAAAATGTCAGATTAACTGGCTGGTTTGGTTATTCGGTGTTAAAGGTTACCAGCTTTGTCATAGCAATGGCTCCGGATCATTAGAATTAAAATCACCTTTTTTATTGGAAGATAAGCGGTCTGTCTGTTGTTAAACAGTAACCACCGGCCATGGACATTAGGTGTAGCGGGGACACAGCCATACCTATCGTGTGTGAAGATCTCTCTTTAAACCGCGTTCGCAAAAAAATATGTAGCAATCAGGAAACATCGCGGCTGGAAGATCGTTCCATCGTTTGCCTCCCCGCGGAACAAATAACCGCTGAAAGCGAACAGTCGCGGACGTAATCAGCAGATTAATTTCAATTTCATCAAACACACCGCCTTTAAAATCACCTGGCGTCGCAGTAAAAATGTAAATCATCCTAAATGCGTACCCAGGGTACATCACAAAGGGTCCGTAAGTAACGGTTTATTAGCTGTTGTTACTTTTATGAACCATTTTATACCTTAATGATCCGCTATTACACAGATCCCTCAGCTTTTGAATGCTGCCGTCTTTATCGTTTATTGCACGATTTAAATTCATAAAGAGATAGGAGAATTAAGCTTTTCATATCTATTTAGTGAATGGGGAAACAGTCTGTTTTTCTGTGGGCTCTTTGGCTTAATAGGGAATATGCAAAGGCAGCCACGCTAGCGATGTATATCACTTAAAACACACACCAGCTTCTAGGGGTGAGAGCCTTCCGCTCCCCCAACAGTCCGGTGTTGCTGACAAGGCCGTCCGGGCCATCATCGTAGTCATTTAGAAAATAAATAAAATAATAACACACCAGCTTTTTAGGGATATTCCCTAACTCCTTCCCATGTTAAGTTAGAGCCCCACCATCCATCATCGGTTCCAATTAGTGCAGCTTGGTTATTGAATACATATATATAATTATATGATGTAGCATTAATGTGTGTAGCTGTACCTATATGTGCGTGAACTGTGAACATTTTGCGCCATATGGGTCAACATTATGAATTTACAATATTTCGTCCGAAATGTATCGTTTCCTGCGTTCATATATTTCACGGACTTACCTCCACTGCGGTATTTCCTAATCGCTACAATATGTCCATTTTTTAAACGTGGTTTAAAGAGAGTTCTTTAGTTGGCAGCGGCATGGCTGTACCCCTGGTAATCTTGGTATTGCTAATGTTCATGGACGGCGGTTACTGCTTAACATTATGCAGCGGGCACACACTGGAGATATTTGCACCAACGTAACGTTTTGCGCCAATGCACCAATATGTATATCGGTACTTTGACACAATGAAGACATTGAGCAGGTTAGTATTGGGCATTGGACAGTGATTGGACGCAAAGTTGGATCTAATGTGTGGCCGAGGCATTAGATAAGCCGCTTGCTCATCTCTCACCAACAATTAAAAAGAAGTTTAAAATATATTTAGTGAGTATCGTTATTAAATTTAAAATAAAGGATAACATCGCGTATTTGCTTACATAAGGAATTCAGACATAATCATATATGTATTATTAATACAAATCATAAATATGCATATAAGTACTCAGAAAAACTAGAAACATACAAGTTAGTAACAAGGTCAAGCTGTTGGACAGCAATAAATTGCTGGGAATATCCAAAACAGGCTTTGAAGTTATTTTACACAAACATACTAAAAACTTGTTTGCTTTGAGTAGTATTTTTGTTCAACAAATAAGTTTCCTTAAAGCACTCTTTTTATTTCATAATAACCTGTAGCCACACCTATTTCCAAATTCCACATTGAACTTTTGTTAATCGGACTTTCTGCGAATCGAACGTTTTTTCGGCATGTGACATTTTGGACGTTTCGCGTCTAAACCCCACGATGGTTGGTTAAAACAGAGAATCCTACATCGCACATGCGAAGTTTTCATCATGACTTAGCAAATATACGACAAACCACGATGGTTTATCTGAGTGCGGTCCTCAGACACCATCGTCTTAGCTAGGAGGAAGTACTTTCTTTTTTATTCATTATGGGTTTGCCCTTTGGGGTGAATTGTGGCCAAGCGCCACAATTCACCTGGTTTTAAGTGATATTGAAGCCTACGATGGAGCACGCTTACCCAGGAAATACCGATTTACTCTCGCTTTGAACACCTCAAGATTATATGTCTCCGGAAACAAAGAGCCCGGCAAGGAGTTCCATAGTTTGGCCGTTATTTTCCATTCTTTCACTTTTTGTTCCCAATACAATGGAAATACACAGTAATTATGTACACGATCTCTGTGTTTTCGAATTTTACCATAAAAACACACTTGGCTATTAATTTCACATATATTTAACAACACTTTTAAATGAAACACAAGAATAAACACTGTGTAGACTTTTACTGCCAATATTGAGAAATCTAGATAAAAATGGATTACAATCATAAAGTAGGGAGTAACAAAATAAGAGCCATTACTCTAAGTTACTGATAGCAAACGGGTCCCACGTTGGGCGCCAAACGTCGATAGCATTCAATAGACCTTTAGTATTTTCTTCAAGTGTAATAAAACGTTACAGTCTAACTAAGCCTTTAATGTCCAAGCCTTTAACGGTTAGAAATACGAGTATATTACCTAATCCATGAATCATTGGATGTAAAATAGCGTTATTAAATAGAGAGCTCTTCAAGTGAGTCCTTTAACTTCGACAAGATATTGGATCAAATAGATTCGATAGGATTTGTAAGAGATTGATAGAAAGAAATTCTTTATTACACATCACATTTGTTATATTACAGACGTTACAGTACACATTTGAAATAATTTAGACGATCTTATATTTGACCAGACCAGCTTTGGATACTGGATACTTAACCCTACCACAAAGAAAATATGTTTTCCCATAATAAATAACTTCCATTGGTCGGACGTGAAATTACGATCTATGAATTTTAATGATGATTTCTGATATCTAAGATTAATTCCAGATTATCTTATCCCAGACACTGAACAATGGAAAATTCAGAACAATATTCTATGCCAACCTACAAAATCATTAAATTTTGTTTGAATTGTATTCTAATGAATTTGTAGGTTTATGTTGTGGAATAGTATTTCAGTTAATTGCGATATTATCTTATTATGACATAATACATTCACAGGCTTCATTATCTATATTAACAATAACTTAATCAGTCTAACGAGTCACGGATAATTGGCAATTAACTGGGAATAGTTTGCAAATTTTCACTCTCATATCGGCGTTATTTCTAAAATAATGTGAAATAATTCATAATTATTCATCACTATTACAGTTACACTTTTTAGGGTTCTAAAGTTTAAGTTCGAAACTCCAAAAGCGAACTTCTTTTTAAGGCATGTTTGCTAGCTAATCCATCATCGTATTTGATAGCCTTGGGTAGTATATGACAGAATATTTCAAAGCTTTAGTACTGGTATTTAAATGTTGCAATAATTATGTATTTAAAATGGATTACTGGAAAACATAGACGATTGTCGTTAATTTATATTCAATCTTTTGAAAAGAACAACTATGTAATTGGCTTTCTTGCCAGTATCTTCTCGGTAGAACACTGAAATTGGTGATTTGTAAGTGTTTATTTTAAGTCTATGCAAATAAAGTTTCCCTCATTAAACGCGGCTTTGTTATTATATTGCCATATAAATACTACGAATATAATGACTATTGTCAGTGCACGGATAATTTAAATCCCAGTTTCTCCGAGACGCTACCTCCATCTAAGTTTACAGAGAACGAGGGAGGAACATTGAATTCGTAGTTGGGCAAACATCGTTAGGAAAATCTTAGTGTTCCAAATGCAACGTAACACTATTGCATAACTGCTTATATTATACCTTTAGAGTTTGTATTGCCAACAATAGCGAAGTTAAATGGTCCCCGAATGTGCTATATTGTAAACACAATCTTTGTAACACTTTGGCGTCGAAAAGTGTAACTTAATTGTAAAATTGCCCACGTCATGATATTTCATGATTTACACTACCCATTAACCACATCACATGTCCCTTGGCCAGATTGGTGATAAGAAATCGTTTGTCGATAATTCCAACTAAAATGCAGCTAGTTCATGAAATGGTCCAGATTATTAGGATCAAATCGGTTAGCGGCGTTAGAAGCGCTGTGTTTATGTGTCAATATTGTTATTTATCTCAATGAATAGGGCAGTTTTTACCATGAGTCTAATTCTAAATTCATCATCATCATCAGCCTACCGCAGTCCACTGCTGGACATAGGCCTCTCCAGTAGTTCGCCACTTTGGGCAAATAGGTACCTGGAGGATTTACCTATAATCGCCACGCTGAGCGGGTTGGTGTTTCAAGTCGGTAAATTGGTAAATTGATGATTTGTAAGTATTTTTCAAAGGCGTCCTGCATCGCAAGGTTCTGGGAGAACACGAAAAGATATCTGCCCCACCGATCGTTTACAAACTTTGCCCAAATAAAACAAAAGACGAAAATGCGACACCAAGAAAATAAACCCACTCAAGTGTGTACAGTTTCATAAAGAAAATATCTTGGAGTAAATCAGACGTACAATAGAAGCTTCAATGCCTACTACTAATAAGTACGATACAAAGGATTTTGTCGACACAGTTTTATTAGCTTCACTGCTAACAAACAATGTAATCAAATCTTGGAATCTAGTCGCATGGAAATGAAACTCGGAGAGTAAGTATATCTAATTCGGATGCTAGGTATGATTTGGCAACTTAAAACTGATCTATTAATGGAGGAAGGAGTTAAGTATGGTAATATTTTGTGTCCAATTAAATTTGGAGGCATAATTATTCGTTTCAAATGGCAAAGAATTTAACATCAATTATGAACATTTCACATAGATAAATATATCAGACAACATCACATACATTGCTCTAATCCCTAGTAAGTAGCTTAAGCACTTGTTTTATGGGTATCAGAACAACGAAGATACCACAAATATAATAATATGCGAATCATGAACCTAACTCTATACGTAGCTATAAATTATTTTCAGTGTATTTTATGCGTGTAAATTGTTCAGTGAAACATACACCGGCAGAAGGTCGCCCCAGTACTCGACAAAGGGCCCTACCGCCCTTTGTGAGGGAACGTAAACTGACTGATAAGAGGCTCCAATGAAATTGAATATTGGACCTACTTCGGGTAGAAACTAAACTAGTACGAATTCATTATGTAAATGTGCTGAAAATTCCTCTTAATTCATTTATTTTTAAAATAGCAGTTTGGGTTACTTTGAAGCTTAAACTCTTCGAGACATTCCTTATAAAAGTTAACGTTTTTTTTATAATGTTTGCCCTTCTATTCTAGACTATGAAATTGGTATTGAACAAGAGTAACGAACTATCGTTGGACGTATATGTACATACATACATATAACACGTGTTTGTTAACAAGTTTTCTTTGAAATTCCCGATGGGGAGCAAACTAAAGCACAATAGTATTGTTATTGTAATAATTAGACGTAAATTATAAAGCAAATATAAATTAATCCTCTACTAGTGATGAGAGCGTTTAATTTCAATTACAAATGTCTTGATCGCGTTTACATGCTAATTAAATGTAAACAAGATACTACATTAGAAAATTACGCAATTTCGAGTTCAAAGCCACTCAAGTAATTTTGAACGACGCACGAATTTCTTAATTGTATAAAGCTACAGCCAGTCTGCCTGCAGGGCAAAAGCGTTCATTATTAACGAGAGAAGTTTTGCTTGACTTTACAATTAATGGCCGATACACGTGTACAGAAAACATGTCAACTTTTTTTTTATAGTAGCTCGACATAATGGCTTCCCTACGCTTGATGGAAAGCGAAAGAGAAGCCTAAATCGCTGTGACAACTGGCAAGTAACGGGTCAGTTACCTGACAGTTGCCACTGCCATGCCGGCCCAACCCTAACCCCCTACGAGCTCCAGAAATCCTACTCACCGGCAGAAACATTTGGCTGGGGTATTCTATAGGGTGGAGATCCTTCCCCAGACGGGCAGCTCAATTCGAGCGAAGATTCGCTATGCCCTAACTCTCTTACCTTTTTTTAGAGGGGCACGCAACGCAGTCAGGCTATTTTACGCCTCCTCCGAGGGGATTCTGGTGTGTGGACTCACACCTCCAATTCTGGAAGGGGGTACCCACTAAACTCCCTGTGGCGCCAGTGAATTGCAGGTACTCCGGTAGCGCCTAAGCATACACCAGCGTCCGGCACTCCTGGCCCGGGGAGGGCAAACCCCTACATTCGGCCACATGTCAATGTCAACCTGCCCCAATGTCAAAATAGCTTGTTGATGAACTCTATGCCTCACGACATTTTATTGAAAATTGATTAGAGTCATAAGCCGCGGCCACACATTGGATTCAACTTTGCGGCCAATCACTGTCCAATGCCCAATAATAAGGCGCTCAATGTCATAGTGTCAATGTACCGATACACACATTGGTGCATTGGGCGCAAAACGTTACGTTGGTGCAAATACCTCCAATTTGTGGCCGCGGCATTAGGGATCATCTGTGGCGATTTGTACGTCGACGTTGTCTGACATGGCTTTGCATATTTTGATCTTATGCTGCGCAGAACGCAAGTAAAGTTTCCAATCGAACTGTTGTGTTGATGAGAATTGTACATTATTTTGTTTGTCATGTATTTTCTTTAACATATTGCGCCGACCCCAGATAATGGGAACAGGGCAGGCGAATGATGATGTATTTTCTCTAATGTCTGTGGTTTGTGCAATAAAGAGTATCTATCTAACTGTCAGAACTCCCGAAAACGAATATCAAATTTTAATGACCAGTGAATGTCAAAATCATTTATCAGTTTCCGTGCGAGAAGACGTTCTCTTTTCGAAACGATTATTGTGACCTATTACAGAGACGGAACTAAACATCCCGGTCTTGATAAACATGATCCTAGTACGAGTTCCTCGTAATGTCTAACCGACGTTTATGACTAAGGTTAGAATAACAGGCAGCAAGAATCTGCGGGATGCCAAGCAAACGTGATGAGTGGACACCTGTGATAACAATCGCACTGCCGCATAGATGACTAACGTTCACTGCAGGGTTGCTGCGCAGGACGTGTGGCGTGGCCATAATAAATAAACCCAAGACTTGTCACGCTGGGCCACACATCGCCATCTAACCCCAAACTAAACCGAAGCGAACTATGGGTACTAGACAACTGATAAACTTACTTAGATTTTTTTTTTTGTAAATAAATACATATTATACCTACATACTAAACACCCAGACCAATACAAACAGACATGTTAATGAACACAAATGTTTATACTGTGCGGGAATCGAACCCACGACCCTTATCTCAGAAAGCAGAGGTCCAACCAAATGACCTAACCATGTTATATCGGGGAAAACGAATTGCTTAATTGAAAATTTGGCAGCCCTATGCAGTATTATCATATAAGTGGTACTACAGTGTTTACATTCTCGTTTTCAGTTATCGCAAAACTAACACAGAAGTTGCACAATATCCGCAGATTATAATAAAATTAATATGTAGTTTCAGATTGCGCAATCGCCTGTCAAGAAAAAGATAGATCTAGATAATCTTAAACGGACTTCCGTACAGAAGTCCTTTACAAACGGTATCTGTATTTTTACCCGACTGCCAAAGGACGGTAATTTTTTCGTGTGTAGGTATGTATGTGTGTATAGTATATTTCTTTGTAACTTCCTGTAGCCTAAACGGCTTGATATATTTTGGTGTATGGTACCTATCCTTTGATTCATTAATAAATTTTTCATGAATACATTTAATAGAACATATTAATTCTTTAACGCATTTAACAAACAATAAGGAAATAACTTGTTCAGCAACTCCTGCGTAGCGTAGGTGTCTCTCACGTAGCAGTAACGGAAAAATGTTCGTTAGATAAAAACATACACATACATACATAGATACATAACGTCACACCTTTCTCCCAGAGGGGTAGGCAGAGACCACGTCCTTCTATTTGCTACCTGGCAAACAACTTTTGCTTCGTCCACATTCATCAATCTCTTCATACATGCTTCCCTTTACTCCACGTTCGTAAAGAATTATAAAAAAAATGTCAGTAGAAAAGCATAACAAGGATATTGTTCAATCAAATGCCAAAAGCAAGCAGCAAACCAAAATATCGCAGGCGGAGACCAACAGAGAATTACATGTCCTTTACCTTTGTCTCCGAACACGTTTCCAATAGACCACAATACATTACAATTTAAGAGTACGTACCTACTTTCTAAAATCATCGAACACGTTGGGCCTCAGTATAACAGTGACATAAATCGATTCTACATTTCACGAGCGCCTAACGATCTCGATTCAAACTCTTTGGATCAACCGAACCACGCGGCCGTAAACCAAAACAAACAATTTACACCTCTATAACGTCATAGTTCAAAGTCCTGTTTAGATCAACGCGGAGTGTTTGGTCAAATATTTGTGTGCCACAATGATGGATCGAGTCAAGTAGTGAGGAAACATTACGATGATCAGAATCAAACTCACGTGATGATGTTAACGAAATAATAATAAGACTCTTATCTTAGGATAAAATTAAATGGAAACCACCACGTTGTGATTTATAAAAAGGACAAACATGCTTAATAACATGCTTGATAGAAATGTTTTTTTTTTACTTTGTCTTACGAACATAATGTGAGATATAAAACAGACCTACAAGTCGATCGTTTGGTGACATTGACATTAACGTAAAAAAATGTCAAAATAAACGTCAAAACTGAAATTTTGCATTAGTTCCTTCCGATTTCGGCCATGTGCCAAAAGATCCGTAACGTTCCATATGTTTAAGGGATAACGGTTTAACGTCCCTACAAATATAGAGCAATTTTGCAAAATGTTCCGTATTTATACTCCCCATAGGGAAGTTGTACTGCTTATAAAGGGCATATCTTATGAAGGTCTATAAATAAAATGAACTTTAGCTTTCATACGTTAGAGTACCGGCACCTATAAAACTTTTATTTATCGACGGTAAGTACTTGAATATTCCTCTTCATCATGTAAAAATATCTCCGTATCAAAATACGGTTGAAGATCAAACTTACTCGTTCGCCTATTTTTAATATCTCACATTGAAATTATGTACCTCTTATCATAAACTTGCCTATTATTATATTACACAGGTTTTATTTATTCTATAGTCATAGCAAAGCGGATGTTGATCAAAATCTCAGGCCGTAAATCATTATTTAAAAAAACCGCATGTTGACAATGTCAACCCAATTTCAAAAAAACTTCTCACAACTTCTTAACTAACCGAGCAGAATGCCGCATTTCGGGAGAGACTGCCACGGGCTGCCGATGATGATGATGATGAGGTATTATTTATACTGGACATACTTATTTTGTAAAGTTCCCACAACTAATTACCGATTCCAGGTTGATGTAATATTATTTGATAGTAGGTACACCACACAAATATACCAATAGTTATTTATCATACGCCTTTCTAAAGGCCTTTTTTAGAAACGCTACACAATTAAAGTCAAGTGAAATGTCTTGTACTTCTTATCATATCACATTAGTTTTGTTCCCAGCGCGTCGAATCAATTTCTTAAACCGACACCAAGTTCTGTCCATGAATTTACGTGCATAGCTCCCAGACGCGTGAGTAATTTCAAATCTTTAGAGCGATAAAATACTTTTTGTTGTCATCGTGCAGACGATTCCGAACGAAAATCACTAAGGCCGTACGTCAGTGAATGTCTCTGCCATCATTTATCTAGTGCGAAAATAAACTAGAGTCTCGACGTCAAATAGGAGTAGGTATTCACAAATACTAACGTTGGTAGCCACCTGGGATATTATGATTATATGCCACATGGTTACGTATTTTTATGTGAGCAAAGAATTGGATGATGTAACCAACTAAACTACCTATGCAGTTCAAAATAGTTCTACCTACAAATTTTTCTTTGAGAAATAATTCGGCTTCTAAATAGAATAAACAAGGAAAAGTACTAAAAAGGAATAATTTTATACCTATACCTATGTAATTCTTTAAATACCTATTTTTACACGAGATTCTGATGTGAAGAATTGACCACTAAAAATGTAGACACATTCTTTATTTCACGCCAACAATTGAAACTTTTAATAAATGAATGTTTTGAGTAGCTTAGGACATAAACATTTAGGTCAAATACCTACCTACATATAAGGCGTACACAGGTTAAAATAATCTTATTACTTACATAGGTACCTACATTCTGCTATATTGTACTTCTTTGTACAAATATGTTTTGACAATTTTAATGTGCTTGTCTCGAGCCTGTATGAATAAAGAGATTTTTGACTTTGCCTTATAATTCAAATGGACGTAGTTATGCTACAACGTTCCAATCCACACGCAGATCGAACTGAGAAAATTGCGTTTTTGTGTTTTTGTGGTACGCTTTTTTATGGTAGCGCGTAGAACCGAGTAGTGTGTATCATCTATACTAAATAATTAAATATTATTTTTTCATATACCTTTCATTGCAAAAAAATAATTTTACTCATACAAATTTTAAAAAATTGTACTTGGAACGTTTTTACAAAAAGGCATTTTATATGAAGGTGGCTTTTAAATTAATTTGTGAAAACGTTCCAAAATGTGAAAATTACTATATTTAAGTAATTTATATATATTTTATCTAAAATAAATATTAGACAGTAAAACAACATTATTTATTATTTAAATGTGAATGGATTTATAAAAAGATCGTAAATTAGCCAATTTAGCTGGAGCAATAGGTTTTCCTTTAGGCAACAGCTGTATAAGATTAGATCTATTAATAATCGAAACCTCTCCTTTTACAGTCTTTTTAAGACCTACAATATTGCCACCAGGTCTTACAAAAGAATGATAGCTGCTGCAAATTCCAGCTATATCCGGAGAATTGGTGATGACAATCCAATTCCACGCTTACCCATACCGCAAAGGAGAAAGCAGACCTCTTGGGCTTTCTGTTTGCATCTAACTGAATTCTTGATAACAGGGGAGAATTACCCCCTACCATCCATCAACATTCGTTTTCTGCAGGACAATGTTCGTAGACTGCTTTTCTCCCTTGGCATCAATAAGTTGAGTGGGCTTGACGGCATCCCACCAATAGTACTAAAAATCTGTGCCCCTGAGTTAGCACCAGTTCTCACGCGTCTTTTTCGGCTTCCCTATTCTAATGGTATTGTCCCTAAATCCTGGAAGTCTGCGCTTGTCCATCCGATTCCCAAAAAGGGAGACCAATCGGACTCTTCCCACAACAGACCAATTGCCATTACCTCATTGCTCTCTAAATTAATGGAGACAATAATAAATCGCCAACTCCTTGGATACTTGGAAGAACACCAGCTGATCTCTGATCGCCAATACGGTTTTCGTCAGGGTCAATCGGCTGGTGACCTACTCGTATACCTCATACACCGCTGGGCGGAGGCGGTTGAGAGCAAGTTTGGCTGTTAGTTTGGATATAGCAAAGGCGTTTGATCGTGTTTGGCACAATGAACTTTTAGCGAAACTTTCTTCATATGGGCTTCCTGAGAGGTTGTGTGGTTGGCTTGCCAGTTTTCTTGCGGAGCGGAGCATCAGTGTCGTTGTCGACGGTTCTTGCTCTGAGGCAAAGCCCGTGAATGCTGGTGTGCCACAAGGCTGTGTACTGTCCCCTACCTTATTTCTTCTGCATATAAATGACATGTTGCATATTCGCAGCATACATTATTATGCAGGTGATGGCACAGGGGCGCTTTATACATGGGTAATGTACAAGCCTCTCGGGATAATTATCACAGAAAGCCGGAATAACCTTGTGGGTGAAATTGAGGCCTCTCTGGACTCGGTCCTATCATGGGGGAGCGAGAATCTGCTCATTTTAAGCCGAACAAGAGTCAGGGACTCATATGGAATATTGTTCTCATCTGTAGGCCGGGGCGCCTCAGTACCAAATCCTTCCTTTTGACCGTATATAGCGAAAAGTTTCTTCTTTGGATCATATTATTCTAGTGATAACGTTCCAGACATCAGAAGACATTGTATATTTTTAAGTATTGTATTCAAAAATGGGTTTAGTTAATATTTATTTATTTATAAATAGCAAAATATAAACTTATAGCTATATTTCAGCTAATACTGAATCAAAGATAGTGTAAATTTTTCCTGAGAGCACTATGAGCATAATATAACATTGACAACACAACACTTCTTGAACATTAATAATGTTATTGTTAAGTGATCGATCGTTTCATGATTAGATAAATGTATGATCCTACTAGTATAATACGTTTTGGATCGTTTATTTTTATCATTATAATTTCTTTTCAACATTAGAAAGTACTTGGAACGTTTTATAGAAATAGATTTTAATAATATATATTTTTATTAAACGTTTCAAGTTCCCTGGATCATTTTGTTTTTCCAAAACGAATTAAAAAATACGATCCAAATGAATTGACACTTTTTAAGAATACGATTAAGTCTTTTGGGACGTTTTATCGTTTGGACGGCTTAATTATTTCGGTAATTACTATGGTTAGAGTGTCAGTGTCTTCACCAGTAGATAGAACGGTCCTAAATACGTAGCTTGAGCATGAAAACTCGATTTTGGCCACCTTGTGGATTGGAACGTTGTAGCATAACTACGTCCAAATATCCTTTTCATTACAAAAAATGCATTATTTATGGTGATATCTGGTAATGACCTATTTGAGAATTCTCTCGACAATGCATTTGTATAATCAGCCTTTTCGATTAGTCACAAAGTGCCTAATTAGCGGCCTCATCCGGGGGAAACCCAATTTTTTTTATCGGACTGACCATACTATAATTTCCCCGAAATGAGAACCGTTCTGTTCGCAAAAACGTCCTAAAAAGCAAATCACTATCTTTTCATGATTGATTGACATATAACTGCCGCATCATCACGATCGTGGGATTCTACCAACTCTTCCTTAATTCAACCCAAGTTATTTTATTTTTATTACACGGGCCTACGGTTGCAAACGACCTTGAATTAACTGTAGACAAGTTTACAATACCAATAAAGGTTATTATTAAAGTTATGTACCAGAACATACTGTTCAACTGTCCATTCAGAGATTTAAGCCATGTGAAATCATTATTTATGGAAGGGCTACCTATAATTAAGTAGAGGACTTTTTGAACGACATCTACTAAACTGCAGGTTCTTGTTAGTGTACACTCGTCTTTTTTTATTTTTTTATGTAAATCCGTTTTGCATCTACCTGTATAAATTCATTAATTGAATTATTCCTCTAAAATACACTTATCAATACCATCTTTGGATTGTATAACTTTAAAGAACGTTGTAGATAAAATAGAACATTATAAAAATTGGCAATGAAAAAAAGTTAATTATCGAATTTCTAGCTGGTTATTCTCAATAGAAACCATTTTCCGAACCCGGATTTATAAGCGCCTGTCATAAGGTGGGCCGCACACATTCGGAATTCCGACCCATATACATATATAAAATGCTGGAGCGCTTTGTAGTTTGTATGCAATTATAGCATTATCCCAGCCTAAGACTCATAAGTCTGTTTAAGAATTTAACATATGTATATTAATTTTCCTGGACATGTGTCCTGACTGTGTGAACCTTGGTTTGTCACGTACATTTCCTATTAAAAGGTCTCCAGTGAAGATATGAGATGGTTTACTTAACTTTTCTCAATCAATCAGAATCAAATTACACCAACTAAATCATTTCATCTTTAACCTAGCAACTTCACTGTTACGAGTTACATACTGTGTCCTGGATAACTTAACTTCCCCTTCAAGTGTAGGTATCTATTTAAAACGTCTGGGTCCCAACAGACTCCACTATAGGAAATTGAATGTGTTTATTTATTACTTGATATCTAGAGTTTGCCACGATAGTCGGGCCGCCTGGTCCGGCTAGGGCTCGCATTAATGTGAAAAGGGTTTATTTAGGCAACATTGAAACATTTCCTGGACTTTGTAATTCTTAGGCTATTTGTCTAGCTTTAGGGAAGGTTTCTTTATGTATACCATGTGGGATTTTCATCCGCTACCTACCTAGAACAAACATTGATATGTATCTATATTACAACAGACTACTACTTGACTGGCTCGGTGGCTCAATTGGTAGTGACCCCTGCCTTCTGTACCAAGGGTTCTATTCCCACCCGGGACAAACATTCGTGTGATGAACACTTGTGTTTGTTCCGTGTCTGGGTTTGTCTGGTTTATATTTGTATTTAAGTATTTATTTATGGTACTTTCGTTGTTCTGATACCTATAACACAAGTGCTTAAGCTACTTACTTTGGGATCGGAGCAATGTATGTGATGTTGTCTGATATTTATATTTATTGTTTATTTATTACAATAAATGAGTAGGTATTTGTTTGTGTTCTGCCTAGCAGGGTTGTACACTGTGTTCAGCTACCTCCGGAGATGCTGCTGCCCGTCATCGGCCCGTGATATTTAGCTACTCCTTCAATCGTGATGGGTATATTGCAACCATTCTAATTATAATTATGATGTAAAGGATGTAAGGGAGCGACCCATCATCTTTTCGCACCAAGCCTTACCTCGTAGTGCACCACAGGCATCCTGCCAAATAATAAACGAGGCTTTAGCAACCGACTAGTGGCGGTATAACCATCACGATCACGTCACCAGAGCTAAAAAAGCTACGCCCTGCGATCGCCAACCCGCCTACGATGACGATTATGTATAAAGCGTCCAGATTTTTCCCAAAGTAGCGACCAATAGAAGAGGCGTATCTATGTTCAGCAGTGATCCGCGATAGGCTGATTATGATAATTAATATTATCTCAATGACAACCCTACTGGCAGACAGGCGACGTCGCACAAGACACGGTTCCGCTGAGTTGCTCCAACCGCTCGGGTTTCTCCTACACTATCATAATGACTCACTACGACATTATACTTAACATAATACAGATTAATTTGACCACAAGTCAGAAAATAGCAAATGATTATAAGAGAGGTACGGCATAGCGAATCTTCGCACGAATTGAGCCGGGGAAGGACCTCCTCTACCCTATAGAATACCGCAGCCAAATGACCTCGTGTTTCTGCCGGTGAGTAGGGTTTCGGGAGCTCGCTGGGGGTTAGGGTTGGATCGGCATGGCGGTGGGAGCTGCCAGGTAACTGACCAGTTACTTGCCCGTTGTCACAGCGATTTGGGCTTCTCTTTCGCTTTCCATCAGGCGTAGGGAAGCCATTATGTCGTGTCGCAATGAACAAATGACAATCTTAATAACGATCGATCTTTACCTGCCGAATCGTTGTCATGGCAAAGGCGAGTTCAGAGCAAACGCCGATGTCAATGATATACGTATGACGTCACAAATTATGTACGTACATTCCGGCATAGTTACACCAAGGTAGGCACAACAAAGATCCAATCAGTGTCGGCTGGTTAGCGCCATTGTTCCACGAGCCAACCTCACCGATGCGCCTATTGCTGCATAATTACTTAATCTGCACATTACGCCCACCAACATGTACATGACAATGTGACAATTTAGTACATGAAATCAATGACTTATCTTAATACATTAACTCAAAGGAACTGGCTGACTCACATAGTGATCTATCAACGCCCGAACCACTGGACTGATCGGGCTGAAATTTGGCATGCAGGTAGATGTTATGATGTAGGCATCCGCTAAGAAAGGATTTTGCTTTTTACCTCTCTCTCTCATCGAGAAGAAGTAGAAGTGCAACTATAAAAAAAGCACTGATTTTCATTCCTATCAACTCTTTGACAGATACATAAAGAATACATATACGTTTTACGTAAAACGAGTAGGTAAAGTTAACGCAAAAAACATAATAAGTAATCTATGTGACACGTCTTTACTTTTAATACAAATTAATAAGAGTAACAGTTGTATACAACTTAACTATATACCTATATTTAATGCAAATGTTCAACATACGTCAGTCAAAGAATCAGTATCTAATTAGCGAAACTAAATCCAAATATTATGGTAGTCGGACCAGGAAACTGACGCACCAAAAATAACAATACAATGGCAAAAACATTTAGTTGTAACAATGGAACTAATTAGCAGTGAGACGAACATTTTTAAAATGCCTAACCATGATAAGGAAATGAGTGAATGGTTCTGTATCTTAATATACGGCCGAAAATGATACATTCTTGTTCGTTTATGTGCATGTGCATAGATATGCACATGATGTAGGTAGATATGTCGCAGTCATCTGGTTGAATCTGCTATTCAATTGATTGACTAGCGCGTTCATTGAATTACGACATTTAATTGAATGCCTATAGGACAACTCGTCAAGTTATTGAATGAAACGTTCAACGTCTTGACTGAACGTCATTTTAGCATAGTCGTTGAATGGGTAAAAGCCGACTGTTTAATGTTTAGTTTTAAATTTTTCTTTAAAAGTATCCGGAGGCGGCGTATTAATAGGTAAATCCATGCTGTCACACTATTTTATTACGTATAAGTCAGTTTAATGTAAATCTAATCAAAAAAATATCAACAATCAGGTGATCATGTTCGACGCCATATTTGTTTTAGTGACTACTAACGCCGCGCGGAAAAAAAATGAACTAAATTACAATCACTTGACTGCTTTTCCGTCCGCTCTTTTCAAAGGGCTATGTTTCAATCCGCTACCTAGTTGGACGTTAAGTGACGCGTGTTTAGTCAACGTTCGGTCTAGTCATTCAATTGAATGTCGTCATTCAATGAACGCGCTAGCGATTCAATTGAATAGGAGATTCAACCAGATGACTGCGACAGATACAACAGCAATCAGGAAACGGGTAGCGTTATTAACATTTTCCTGGGTACAAATAAGCCCTAATGCGGTCACCAATCCGCCTGCCCAGCATGGTGACTGGCAAATCCCCCCCAAATAAGAGAGGAAGGGCTTAGCGAATCTCCGCTCGAATCGAGCGGTCCGTCCACGTCCGGGAAGGACTTCCACCCTATAGAATACCGCAGTCAAATGACCTTCGTTCGGGTCGTGTTTCTGCCGATGAGTACCTAGGGCTTCCGGAGCTCGTGGGGGGTAAGGGTAGGGCCGGCACGGCGGTGCCAACTGACTGGTAACTGACCAGTTACTTGCCCGTGGTCATAGTGATATGGGCTCTCTTTCGCTTTGCATCAGGCGTAGAGAAGCTGTCGACCTACAATAAAAAAAATAACAATCGATCGATTGGTTTGATAACACCCCATTTGCATGTTGATGTATGTTAGCTGAATAGAGATAGACACAACAATTTCAACATCCTATATTGTACCTATTCTTCGCAAATAAAGGCTTTCAAGAAAGAAATGGGGTGGTGATTTGTATTCTTTATCCGTTATGCCTAACTAGAAAAGATTTTAACAAGTTTATATTGTTCCTGTCCTTAACAGGAAACAGTTACGATAGACGAATAATAAAACATTTATTAGGTTCACCTATCGGCAAGACAGCGCCTCTAATGGCTTTCTAATACTTCAACAATACAATAACAAGTTGAAGGTCAGACTACATAATAAGTTCGTCTATCTCAATATCGTTATTATTAGGTAACCGGTTCTCTGTCCACCCAGACACGTTTTCATTATACCACACATAGTAACAAAGCGAAACTGCGTATTTTTCGGGATTTCGGGAAAACAATGTCGATCATAAACAATTTGTATAGTTTCGTAATGAAAATAAATTTCTGAAAACGATTGTTGTCATTTTGTTCGCAGCGAAAGAAACATACGATAAGAGTTAGGGCTCTCTAATGATTCTCAACATTAAGGTAAGCAAAAGGAACTGCCCACACATACAGCTCCTTTTACTTACCCTAAAGTTGACTTAACACTCTGGGCACAAATCCAGTACAATTCAGATTGGAATGGTTACAAAGCACAAATTCATATAGTTTTTGGTCTTCTCAAGCAAAATTATTCTTTTATTACTCTTTTATTTTACATGTACTGTTTATGCACAGTAGAGTACAAATGACAGTCGTAATGCCATGCGACATTCTCTGCCTAATAAAATAAGGCACTAGAATTTTTTTTTAAATGAAAACTTACAAGCTTTGGAATTTGAACAGGTTCCCTGTCCCATGTATCACATTTGATACATAACAATTAAAATTCTATTACGACTGGACGATGGACAGGGAATGGGTTAATATATTAGCTGCTTTAATCTTATTTTAGGCAGATCCTGCCATAGGACCGTGTTGAATTGCTTCAAGGTTCACTACCCTGTGAATAGGATACTTTCGAACACATTTTTTTATTAAACAAACAGGCATATTAAAAAAAATTAATGACTTTATTTACTCAACCTTTATTAAAATATAATAGGCCAGTATTCATAGACACAATATTGGTCATACATAAAACCTTATTTCTTTCTAAGAAAACCTTGTTAAACATTATTTGCGTTTTTTTTTCACTCAGGACCATTTTCAGGAATTTCATGGACTCTGGGGATTCGGGAACAGGAATTTCTGGAAGAGGAAAATATCATAGATCCTGTAAATATCGTTATAGATTCATGTAAAAAGCATAATTGTGGTTGGATAAATATTTTTTCCCCATGTAACAACTAATACTGGTATTTTATGTTAATTTGTAAGCCAGTGAGTGATTTTTATTAAGTAAAAGTATTCTAAATGATTTAAAAAATGTTACTTTTTGTACATAGGATCATCTACAGGACTGAGTTCGAGTTGGATGGAATATAAATATTACTTCATAGTAATGAAGATAAATAAGAATATTACGGTGGATTGCTTTTATTGATATTACCCATTAAATTTACCTATATTTAGTTATTAATACCCGATCTGCAGGCTGGGTCCTCCATAAATTATTCCATACTATACCTAACAATAATTTAGGTATTTCTAAAGGTTAACTGCTTCTGGCATGAATTTTTGACTTCGAGATCAGATATTCATGATACTCCGATTTTTATTTACATTGCATTGGAAAGGAATTAAAGAACCATTATTACATTCTATACTGTTTCCTGTTTTACTTTATGTACTTTTGATAAAATACCTATGTGTAGAATTACTATAGCACTTAGGTGTTCTCTTCGAGACACTGTGGTCCAGTCTAGCCCTATCGGCACTTATACACCATATATAAACCCAGATAACTCCTAAATTAATATTCGGGATTTCAGGACTGTACTCAGAATATGAGTAGATATGTCTGAGTACATAATAATATGTAGGTATAATAATCTTATGACAGTATAAGAATTACAGACATAGAATTTAATTAGTGTAATAAGTACAGATAAATTCAGAAAATACATAAACAATTTGTAAACAAGGAAAAGTAGTTTCCCGTTAAAATATGATTTCAATGCCAAATGATAATAATTAATTACTCAATAAAATAAATAAATTAAAATGTTTTAACAGGTAAATTATTTGGTACTTCCCAAGTAGTAGAAAATATAAATGTAATTTAAGAATCTGTGTTATTTGAATTTTACAGCTTCATTTAAATTTTTCAATGTATTAAATTAAAACTATCACAGTAATCCAGTATGTGTACTTATAAGAATCTAATAGGAATTGAATAGGTAACCTACATAATGTTTATTTGATTTCTTGGTTCTTGTATCACATTCAAAGAAAGGAAATTATAGGTAAATTGTTAAGCATTGTTGTGCACACATTGGAGTACAAATTGGCACCACAGGCGGCGCCAATTGAATTAGCCCATAACGAAATAGTGTTGGTCCGCAGATTCAAACCATATGTTATCATAAACGTACTGTCGAAAGCCGATACTGATTACAAGGCGCCTCCAGCGTAAACAAAATTTATTTTTAATTTCCCAACAAACACCGCCGCACGTAACCATTAGCACAATAAACAATGGTGTCCACACTCACCATATGAAATCCTTGCAGTGAGAGCAGAACGTAGGCTGCTTGAAGAATCTCGGCATAAACTTGTGGTCTTTCACGAAGTAAACATTCTTCTTCTTCAGCGCTCCCTTGCGGCCCCGGAGGCGGAACGCCTGATTCATCTTCATCTCACCACCACCATCGTCACAGTTATTCTCCTCGTCCGCCATGGTAACGCGCGAAGGCCGGGACGCCGGTAGAATCCGAAATAAATAATATTTCACAAATAAATCGCTGAACTACGCGAACGCAACCCGAGCGGACAAACCACCGTCCTCAGCCGAACGTCATTGCGCTTTGACAAGCAAGAACAGAATTTACTCAACAACCTACTATTGAAATGGAACAATCCCAGAACTGTCAGTGTCACGTCAAATTTACCCATAAATGTTGTCAGCTGCTTGAAAGCTTACCCTTCCCATAAGTTTAATAAAATACGATTCGAGCGAAATTGGTGCGCTTGGAAAGATCTGCATTTGCGCACACTCGACGCAGCTTAGACGATGCAACATGACAGACGACAAAAAACAAGACAGACTAAGCACGATATCGGGATTTTGGCCCCTTATTTTTAACAATTATTTATCCAGTTAAAAGTATGTACTGTATCAGCGTAAACTTTGATCTGAAAATACCTAAATATATATACAAGCTCGAGTCACAAAAGTGTCCTATTATTTTAGCAATAAATGCGTGTCTTTAGTGGACAAATAAAAAACATAATAATGCCTTATCAGTCTTGATTAGTTTATATAATTTGAAAAATATTTTATTTAAATTAAAGTTTCATTATCAGCCTATCGCAGTCTACTGGAAATAGACTCTCCAATTGCTCGCCACTTTGTATCAAACATCTGAAACCTTTACCCTCTAATCACCACACTGCATGAGCAGGCGGGTTGCCCAAACGCCAGTCTTGGCGACCGCAGGGCAACAAATTTCAGCTATATGTCCAACGTACAGAGACAAAATTTAGAAGTCATACAGATTTTAAGAAAACTATTACAATATCAGTCTATGGGGGTTGAATTTGTGGATTGCTGTTGTTTTATGGCATTATTGTACGACTATAAGTTAATTATATAGAGTGACCACCAAGTCCAAATCTTTAACATTTAATGTAAATGGCAATTTGTACAGTTAACTATCTTAGAGAAACCATAAAATAATGATACGTGCACGATTTACGGCAGCTACATAAATAAATGTAATAATTTAGTCGAGGTACATAGTAAACCTTTGGTATTTATTATTTTAATTATTATGTATATGAACATAAAAAATAAAATTACCCTTAATGTGTTTTGTACTTCCAATCACTAGCAGCCTAAGTAAGAAAGTTGCCATTATTATTATCTGCAATGGAACACTACTTATCATTTCGTTCAGGAACCAATTAGATGTAAATATATTCATTTAATATTTAAAACAAATGAGTGAATATATTGAAAGTAAATTGTATGTATTTAATTTAATCATTTACAAATGAATATCTGTTAATAAATTATTTTTCTTAACCAATTCCAACAAAAGGCTACAATCTGTAGGTACCTAACTAATTTTTTAAATTCAGAACGTCATTCAAGCCGTCCGTTTTTTGACATTAGATTGACTGGCTGACTGGCGGTGGCCGTTAAAAATTCAAGTTCAGCCGTGCATTTGGGTGTGTGGTGATAAACCGAAAAATATTGGATTGAAATGTGAATGTCTCTCGTAAACAGTGTGCTTTGTGATCAAAATATTATAAATTGGCTAAAAATGAGTACAGAAAATTCAGATTCGGGGCCAGGCCTGACGCTCTCGTTGGTGGCTCAGTTTGATGATTTGAATCGTTTGAATGGAGTTCTCAACGACGGAGCAGCGGAAGAATGTGAGTTTATGTGATAATTATTCTACTAACCTATAGGGCTCATGTCTTTGATGCTCAGTACTTTGGTTTATCACCAGTGGAAGTCAGTTAGCGAGCATCATTTTTTCATCATCTACCCCCCGCCACTGTTTTTTGTTGTTTGTTATCTACTGCTATAGAAATGCATCATGAACTTTTGCAACTTTCTACTTATTGTTATATTAATTATTAATTTACTTAGTACCCAGAAAACATACAACCTGAAATACCTAGCTAAGTTCTATTGAATTTTTTTGTAAACATGACACCTATATTTTTAAACTTGATGATACTATTTTAAACCTAATAATGCCAACAGTAATCCATGTGGCATTTTCAAAGGAGATAGGCATATCTACTGCAAATGAAAGCCATTCATACTATACATAATCACATAATTAAATCTAAATTGTAAAGGTATTTGGTATTTGTATTAGTTCTATATTTCAACAATAGGGAATATGCATGAAAAATAGTTTCAGGTATTTACTAATTCATCGTAAAATAGATCAAAACCTACTACAAAGAGTGAAAACAAAATCAAAATTGGTTGAAAAATGGGCGAGATACAGTCGTTGAAAGTAAATATATCCATCTCTCTCTCGCGAAACAGATCACTCACGGTACGTGATGTCATCCGCCACGTCGGATCTCTCTGTCTAAGCAATAACTTAAACGCTTTATAACTCGCTTAATAGAAAAGATAGTTTAAAAATTCTTCGATATTTATGTATCTGGAATATAAAAGATCCCAATAAATCCATAAAAAAAAGTCATGCATATTCCCTATTAATATTGAGTTCATCATTATGTTTAACAGTCCACTGCTGAACATAGTCCTCTCCCAATGCAATTATTGACTTGATCCTTCAATATTTAAATGTCTGTATTTTGCTCAAAAACGTTGGGAAGGATACTTAATAAATTGAATATGGTTGCATGTCGACACAATAGATAAAACAATGGGATTTTTTTCTTCTTTGAGTCAATCTGCAATCAGTCCCATGACTATAAGCAGATGTCGTGTGAAGTGTGCTCTCCTACGAGAACACTACTTATTTTCATACTACACCATTCTTTGGTGTAGTTTGTGGATGGCATGTCTCTTGAGGCGATTACCGTAGCTCTGGCACAGTAGCTGGGTGGCTAGCTCATTGGGATGGGAAGTCAGCCTTTCCTGATACTTTTCAGCTGCTTCTCTTACTTCCTCTAACACTGTGTCCATCTTAAATGCCTCATGGATTTCCACAATGGGGTTTGGATTTCAATAGGATATTGGGCATTACAAGGTTAAATAACTTATCTTTTTCCCTACAGGTTTCTTAGCATTTGTGAAGCAAATGGAATGGGTGAGGTCACAGTGGGCATCGGCAGAGGCCGAAGCGATGAGGCTGCAGACGGAGCTGGACGAAGCGCACAAGACACTCTCCAAGTGGGAGGCCAAGTTCGCACACGTGAGGAAGCTGCTCGATAGTGAGAAGAGAGAGAGGAATATTGTACTGAAGAAGTATAGTGAATTGGTAATTGTTTTTTTGTTAACAGCATTCCATACAGGGTTCAATGGATTTTATAGCAAAAAAGTCCTACTTTTTTTGTTTAATATGAAATTTTTTTAGTTTTGTCCATGCAAAGACAGAGATCCACCAGTTTTAATAAACCACTCATCATCATCATCTTGAGCCTATTCCAGTCCACTGCTGGATATAGGCTTCTTCAGTTGTTCGCCACTTGGGGCAATTGGGTAGGTGGATTGGTGACTGCAGTGCTTAATAAACCCCAGGGGTTATATAGCTTAGAATGATGTTTTATGGGGCTATAAGTACTGCAATAAAGTAGTTGATGTGTCTAACCAGTGGGAGAACTAATGTTGGACATTGAAATTCCCTTCTGACGGGAGGTCCCTTATAGCTGCGGGCCAGTGACAATTCTCCGACTTGCCACCATGTATAGATTGTAACTCAAAAAGCTTAATATTAGCCACCACACCACACAAACATTTTCGATTAATTATTTAATTTATTTAACACAAAATTATATACAAATACTCTTAATTTGTTTGTATATTTTTATTTTAGAGCAAACTTCTGGAGATGGCTCGCGACTTGTTATTCAATGACAACAGAAACAAACTGAATGATGAAACTCTGCAGAAACTGGCATTCCTCAATGGCACGGCTCAGCAGGACCATAATACAAAGCTCGGTGGTGTTCCTGAACTTAATTCCACTGGTAAGAGTGTAGAATGCTTTGTTCAATTTAAATATTTAGTTATTAATTGCTAACTAAGGGATATCAAGGGTATGTAAGGGAGCAACCTATCACCTTTTCGCTCCAAGTCATCCTCACCTGCCCGTGGTGCATCCTGCCGAACAACAAACGACGCTCTGGCAAACCGACTGGTGGCGGTAAAACCATCACGATAGCAGGTGTGGCTAAATATCACAGGCCGATGACGGGCAGCAGCGTCACCGGAGCGAGAAGCTACGCCCTGCGATCGCCAACCCGTCTGCCTAGCGTGGCGATTATGCGTATATCCTCCGGATGTTTGCCCCTTGGTGACGAACGTTTGGAAAGGCCTATCAGCCCAGCAGTGGACTGCAATAGGCTGGTGATGATGACATAACATTGGAAACAAAAAAACATACCATATTTTTATATTTAAAAACTAACGAGCTGCCCTCATTTCGTTTGTTATTCGGCAGGATGCACCACGGGCATGGACGGATGGGTCGCTCCCTTATATCCCTATTCCAATGTTATGTGGCATCTGGTATTATTCTCGGTGCAGGTACACTCCTGTCGGAGATGTCGTACTCCCGGTCCGAGGACGACCTGGACATCTCGCTGGCGTCGACGCGCCGCTCGTGGGTGCAGCGCGGCGGCTGGGCCGCGCGCGACAACGCGCCGGCCGTCAAGAAGCGCCGCTCGTCTACTTCGTCTGCTACCAAGGTTTGTATTTTTTTTTTTATATATAGTGGCTCGTCATAATGGCTTCCCTACGCCTGATGGAAAGCGAAAGAGAGGCCCAAGTCGCTGTGACAACGGGCAAGTAACTGGTCAGTTACCTGTCAGTTGCCACCACCATGCCGGCCTAACCCTAACCCCCCATGAGCTTCGGAAACGCTACTCACCGCCAGAAACACGACCCAGAGGTCATTTCACTGCGGTATTCTATAGGGTGGAGGTCCTTCCCCGGTCGGGCGGCTCAGTTCGAGCGAAAATTCGCTATGCCCTACCTCACAATGCTAGTCTGTGACAACAGACATTGGCGGATGATTTTAAAACGTACACATTTTTCCACTTTGTAAGCGTCTCTCGCGCAAACTATTCAGTCTATTAAAAAAATTATATTAGGAACCTCAATATCATTTTTGAAGACCTGTTTCTGCTTAGCCCAATGGTTGACTGGTAGAGACTGCCTACTCGGCATTAAGTCCGCCTTTTGTGTAAATTTTATGTACGATAAAGATTAAATAAATAAATAAATAAAGTATGGGTTTAATCAGTGCCGGTTTTAACACTACCAGCGCCCTGGGCGAGATTTCGACAGCGCCCTCCAACTTCAACTCAATCCCATACGAAAAAACCGGCCAAGTGCGAGTCGGACTCGCGCACGTAGGGTTCCGTATCACCGATTAAGTGAAAAAAATTAGGTAATTTGATATATGACGTTTAAAAAAAAACTACTGTCTAGATTTCGTTCAAACCAATTTTCGTTAGTAGTTTTCATAGTAATACACATCATATTTTTTTTTTTCACTTTTATCATGCCTATATTTTAGGAGTTACGAGAAGAAGTTACACTTTTTACCACTTTGGCAGAGTCTCTCGCGCAAACTATTCAGTTTAGAAAAAAATGATGTCGGGGATCTCAACATCATTTTCAAATACCTATCCATAGATACCCCAAACGTATAGGTTTGATGAAAAAAATTTTTTGAGGTTCAGTTCTATGTATGGGGAACCACAAAAGTTTTAGATTTTTTTCTGATTTCATTTTAAAATCATAAAGCGGTTAACAGAATACATCTACGCACCAAATTTCAATAATGTAGCTCTCATAGTTACGGAATAAACTGGCTGTGACATACGGACGGACAGACCAGGGGGCTTGCCTTAATTGGCCGGCCGGAGTGGAGCAAACCACATTAAAAAACCGCCTGTTATCCCGACTTCGGTCGGGACAGGGAGGCGCGAGCTCAAGTGGAGAAAACCACAATAAAAATCCACCCTGCGGCGGCGGCTGCACGCCCGACGGGGTTCCGCGAGGTCGGCACGGGGGTGTCGGCCACGTATCGCACGAACCCCGTCCTTGGAGGAGGGAGACGTCCTTTACAGGACTGATCCCTAGGCTGCCCCAAGTGGGGGGGCCAAGCCGAGTCTGCCTAGCAGACGAGCGCTGGTGGCTTCACGGAGTCATGGTGAAGGACCCGTGTCGCCACAACCCAAGGCGCATTTGACGGTGGCAACCAGGGTTTTTTAGTGGGTATTCTCTGCCGACGCGGAGCGAGTCCCACATAACCTGCTGCTCCCCCGGGCAGCGGGTATGCGTAAACTGCATTTCTCCCTGGTGAAACAAAAAAGCCAAGTGCGAGTCGGACTCGCGCACGTAGGGTTCCGTACCACTGATTGAATGAAAAAAATTTGGTAATTTGATTTATGATGTTTAAAAAAAACTACTGTCTAGATTTCATTAAAACTAATTTCGTTAGTAGTTTACATAGTAATACACATCATATATTTTTTTCAGTTTTATAGTGCCCATATTTTAGAAGTTACGGGGGGGGGGGGGGGGGGGGACACATTTTACCACTTTGGAAGAGTCTCTCGCGCAAACTATTCATCTGAGAAAAAAATGATGTTAGAAACCTCAACATCATTTTCAAATACCTATCCATAGATACCCCACACGTATGGGTTTGATGAAAAAAAACATTTTTGAGTTTCAGTTCCATGTATGAGGAACCCCAAATTTTTTTCTGATTTTACTTTAAAATCTTAATGCGGTTAACAGAATACATCTACGTACCAAATTTTAATAATGTAGCTCTTACAGCTCTTCGGAATAAACTGGCTGTGACATACAGACGGACAGACAGACAGACATGACGAATCTATAAGGGTCCCGTTTTTGCCATTTTGGCTACGGAACCCTAAAAAGGATAACAAACACGCGCTATATTCGGGATAGCAATTTTTACTTATATTTTTCGAACTTAGTTCCCGTGTATAGAAATAAGGTCGTAAAATTAAGCTAACGTTGATAAGGCAGCAAAATATTTGTGTTTTGTGAGAGTCCACAGATTTGTACGAAAAAATCACGATCATCAACGTATGGGAATTAGACATTTTTAGAAGCCACATATTTCTCCGCCCGCCCCGCGCCCAACATTTAGTTAAATAATAAAATGTTACCTCTTTATTATAATAACTAGCAGCCCGCTCCTCGCTTCGCTTCGGATAAATCAATTGGTTAAAAAGAGATAGGCAATGTGTGTTTCATGATCGGGGATTCCCGATAAAATGAATTCCGAACGAACAATTGTATACTTCGTTAAATTCAAGTGTTGCCAACATAAAGTATTTTCGCTTAATTATGGGATTCCTCGAACCAAGACAATGGGCCGGATAAAAAAGGGCGCCTGTGGCGCCCTTTTTTATCCGGCGCCCCGGGCGGTCGCCCAGCCTCGCCCTACCCTAACGCCGCTACTGGGTTTAATGAAAAACTCCTTAGGACCTGGTGTGGAAATAAAATGTACAGAAACAGTACACTATTTTATTTTAGAATTGTTTCGGCTTAACTCGCTTTTTGTTTAGTTTTTTTTATTTTTGTTTGTATTGACAGACGGTAGAATTACAAGGTGGTAAAGTGCTGGCCACTGCGACCACCACCCTCACTCTGGAGCGCGCGCCCACTAATCACGATCTGAAGCCTCCGCTGAATTTCGTAAGTATTGTCACTTTAAATTTAATTAAATACTAGCTGCTGCCCGCAGCTCTGCCCGCGTGAATATTCGTATAAAACATAGCCTATGTGTTAATCTGATGTACAAACTATATTCCTGTAAAGTTTCATTATAATCCGTTCAGTAGTTTTTGCGTGAAAGTGGAACAAACATCCATCCATCTATCCAAACAAACTTTCGCGTTTATAATATTAGTAGGAAGTAGGATAGGATTAGACAACATCACATACATTGGTCCGATCCCAAAGTAAGTAGCTTAAGCACTTGTGTTATGGGTATCAGAACAACGAAGGTACCACAAATAAATACTTAAATACAAATATAAACACCCAGACACGGGACAAACACAAGTGTTCATCACACGAATGTTTGTCCCGGGTGGGAATCGAACCCACGACCCTTGGTTCAGAAGGCAGAGGTCACTATCAAATGAGCCATCAGTTCATGAACATGTCTGTTTATATTTGGTCTGGGGGTTTACTATGTATAATATGTATTTATTTACAAAAAAAAAGTATATAAGTACGTTTATCAGTTGTCTAGTACAAGCTTCGGCTTAGTTTGGGGCTAGACGGCGCTGTGTGGCCCAGCGTGGCATGTCTTGGGTTGGGTTATTATTTTTGACAGGCTCGGTGGCTCAATTGGTAGTGACCCCTGCCTTCTGAACCGAGATTCCCACCCGGGACAAACATTCGTGTGATGAACACTTGTGCTTGTTCCGTGTCTGGGTGTTTATAATTTGTAATTTGTCATCATTTATATGTGGTACCTCCGTTGTTCTCATACCCATAACAGAAGTGCTTAAGCTACTTACTTTGGGATCGGAGCAATGTATTTGATGTTGTCTGATATTTATTTATTTATTATTATTTATTTATTTATTTGTTTGTCAACAGCAACCTATATCGGAGAGCAGCGACGAGGGCCCCGCGCCGCGCAAGTCGGCGACGCGAGCCTCGGTCGTGAGCGGCGTGCACGTCCCGCAGCTGCACTGCACGCCGTCTGCGCCGCCGCGCTCCGGTAATAATGGAACACTATCTATATCTATCTATACTTATAATATAGTTTGTTTGTTTGATATGAATAGGCTCGCAATCTACTGGACCGATTTGAATAATTCTTTCACTGTCCGAAAGCTACTATCCCCGGTGAACTTAGGGTATATTATATTTTATAAAAACGTTAGGGAACCGTGCTAAAAGTTTAATAATGTAACCCAAGGTGTGAAAAAATTGCCAAAAAGCTATCTTTCAAACTGACGTGTATTGAAAACGTTACCATAGCGACCTAAACTACCCGAAGCAAAGCGAGGGCGGTTTGGCTAGTTAAATATATTTTCAAAATAACTATCAGGGGGTGATTAGTGATCGATACTGATTCCGAAAATGCAATCAGTAAAATTTTTATCTGTCTGTCTGTATGTTCGTTATAGGAAAACACTTCATACTCCTGGGCAGGTTATAGTATACTTTTTATCACGCTACAATCAATAGGAGCAGAGCAGTGAAGGAAAGTGTTGGGAAAACGGAAGAAATTTTTCTCTGTATGTTTGATCGCGCATCACGCGAAAACTACTGTATGAAATTGAATGCGGTTTTCACCAATGTATTGCTAGAG
The DNA here is from genome assembly GCA_031163375.1 of Conogethes punctiferalis. Lineage (NCBI taxonomy): Eukaryota > Metazoa > Arthropoda > Insecta > Lepidoptera > Crambidae > Conogethes > Conogethes punctiferalis. The sequence continues at coordinate 14,187,864 of CM062091.1, forward strand.
GTTTGACTTAAAACTTAGGCACTAGGTATAGATAGGTATTTTATGGAAGTCTGTTATTTTTCAAACCCGATATCCACGCGTGCGACGCCGCTGGCACAGCTAGTAGATAGATAAATAAATTTATTTATTTATTTGTCACACACAACAGAAATACAGTGAATACAATTATAATATGGTAATACAAGTTATGCCACGGGTTTAGGCTTTTTTATTTTTTTTTTTATTTCTCGTGTTTGTTTTATTTACGGTGTTTCAGGACCGCGATTGGATACAGTCCATGTTTAATTGCTCATAATAATACTGTGTTTCCCTGATATGACATAGGTATAAATTTACTTTAAGTTATTGTGTTTAATTATTGTGCGTCTCTATTGAATTCTTTTAAGTTACTAATTATGTGGGTTATAAATTGCAGGAATGAAATCCTTGAAGTCTCCTTTTTGGTCACCTCCATCAAATTAAATGGATTGACTCTGACTGAGTCGCAGATGAGTTGGTGGTCGCTCCTTTTGGATGCAAAACATATGCATTTTGTGATCAGGTGTTCCATCGTCTGTCTGCTTGTGTCATCGCAGGGACATGTTTCGGTGTTGCAAATTTTAAATCTGTGTAGGTATGCACGGTGGTAGCCGTGTCCAGTCAAAATTTGGGTGAGACTGAACGATGTACCACATCTGTCCATGACCGTAGCTACATCGTCCAACTCTGGGCATATCTCTCGTGTGTGACTGCCTTGAGGACCAGCTGAGTAGAGCTCTCTCCATCTCTGGAGCGTGTTCCTCAGCTCCTTCTTCACGAAGCTGACCGGGAACTTGGCGTAGCAATAATCGGAGTGAAGCTCCGCCGCAGCTTTGGCTGCTACGTCTGCCGCTTCGTTCCCGGTCACCTTCGCGTGGGCTTTGACCCATATGAATTGGATCTGGCCTGTTAGTCGTATGTCTTTTATTCGTTGGTGTATGGAGACTACTTGAGGGTTTGTGTTGCTTCGGTCGCCGAGGGCCAGTATCTCCACAAGCATGTGTGAACAGCATGTCTTTACTGTGTCAGCATTGGTATCAAGTAAGAAGTGTAAAACTATACATTCATGCAATTAAGCTGATCATTAGAAAGGAAAAAGAGATTTTAATTTTATTTATTTTTTATAGTGGCTCGACATAATGACTTCTCTACGCCTGATGGAAAGCTAAAGAGAAGCCCAAGTCGCTGTGACAACGGACAAGTAACTGGTCAGTTACTTGTCAGTTGCCACCGCCATGCCGGCCCAACCCTAACCTCCCACGAGCTCTGGAAACCCTACTCACCGGCAAAAACACGACCCAGAGGTCATTTGACTGCGGTATTCTATAGGGTGGAGGTCCTTCCCCCGACGGGCGGCTCAATTCGAGCGAAGATTCGCTATGCCCTACCTCTCTAAATAACCTAAGACTTGCCACACGGCGTTATCTAGTCCCGAACTAAGCATTTAAGCTTGTACTCGACGTCCGCAGAGTCGGAAAGCGCGTCGGACACGCCTCGCGCGCCGCCCGCTCGCACGCCGTCCGTAGTATCGGCGGCCTACGGCGGCTCCCCCCGCGCACGCCCGAGACAGCACAACTTCGTCGCCAAGAACTTCTACAAGCGGGAGACTTGCGGCCCTTGTGGGAAGACGTGAGTATACGTAGCGTAATCAGTAGCCAATAAACAACAGCGTCATCGGAGCGACGCCCTGCGATCGCTTTTTTTTTTATTCATTATCGGTTTGCGCTTGGCCACAATTCACCTGGTGTTAAGTGATATTGAAGCCTACGATGGAGCACGCGTACCCAGAAAATACCGATTAACTCTCGCCTTGAACACCTCAAGATTATATGTCTCCAGAAACAAAGAGTCCGGCAAGGAGTTCCATAGTTTGGCCGTTCGCACCAAGAAAGTAGAGGCAAACCGCACCGTGCGAGTCCTTGGGACCTGCACCATAAAACGGTGTCTCTTGGTCGTATCTCTACTCGTCCGGTGGTATAAAGGAGCTGGGGGAATCAAATTCCCCCAGCTCCTTTTACAACACCTCGGCCAACCCGGCTCTCTCCAGGACATCTTGTCTTGTCTGTCACCGTGCCTCTTCACACTTTGCAATCGCGACTAAAACTTGATTGACACCCTTGTTGCAGCATAAAGTTCGCAAAAATGGGCGTCAAGTGCGAGACGTGCCGTGCGCAGGCGCACCCCGAGTGCCGCGCGCTGCTGCCGCTGCCCTGCGTGCCGCCCGGGCCCAACGCGCGCCGCCCCAACGCGCAGCAAGTAAGTGACGCGTGCGCAAGTAAGGGTCTCCCCGCATTTATACACGCGGAATCGGTTAACGCCGGTAAAAAAAGTCTTTATGTCTACGATGTAAGGGTGTTATTAATGCCATTCGTATCGGCTCGGCTCGGACGACGCGTCGCGACGTACGTACGGCAAAACGTATGTAAGTGAACGTAGAATGCACGTTCACTTACATACGCACTCGGTTTAAGCCGATTCCACGTCGATAAATGTGGGGAGACCCTAAGTAACTCGTGCGCAGCTAGTAAGTGATGCGTGCGCAGCAAGTAAATGACGCGTGCGCAGCGGGTATGTGACGCGTGCGCAGCGGGTAAGTGACGCGTGCGCAGCAAGTAAATGACACGAGTGCAGCAAGTAAGTGACGCGTGCGCAGCAAGTAAGTGACGCGTGCGCAGCAAGTATATGACGCGTGGGCAGCACATATGTGCGACATGTGCCGTGCGCAGGCGCAAATAGCGGTTCAGATACCGCTATTTGCGTCATATAGTCATAGGGGCCCCATTATTCTAATATGTCCAGAGCTTCCATAAACTTGACCGCGCGCGAGAGAGACAGGCAGATTTTTCATCATATGCATGCTGTACGACGTCACGCTTATTCACAGGCACTAGTGTAAATGTGTTTAGCTAACTGATCTGTACGTTCACACACTAGACGCTGTACATTGCGTTCCAGGAGAGCTGCATCGCGGACTACGCGCCGAGCACGCCGCCGATGGTGCCTGCGCTGCTGGTGCACTGCGTCAACGAGGTGGAGAAGCGCGGCCTGGGCGAGCGCGGCCTCTACCGCATCAGCGCTGTGGACAAGGACGTCAAGCGGCTCAAGGTACCGCGGATATTGTGATTGTAGGTGTCGCTACATGTTGTAGCGACATTTGTGCCTGCGCTGCTGGTGCACTGCGTCAACGAGGTGGAGAAGCGCGGCCTGGGCGAGCGCGGCCTCTACCGCATCAGCGCTGTGGACAAGGACGTCAAGCGGCTCAAGGTACCGCGGATATTGTGTTTGTAGGTGTCGCTACATGTTGTAGCGACATTTGTGCCTGCGCTGCTGGTGCACTGCGTCAACGAGGTGGAGAAGCGCGGCCTGACATTTTACCACTTTGGAAGAGTCTCTCGCGCAAACTATTCAGTTTAGAACTTTGACTTTCAGTTCTATGTATGGGGAACTCCAAAAGTTTTGGATTTTTTTCTGATATTATCATAATGCGGTTAACAAAATACATCTACGCACCAAATTTCAATAATGTAGCTCTTATAGTTTTTGGAATAAACTGGCTGTGACATACGGACTGACAGACAGACATGACGAATCTATAAGGGTCCCGTTTTAGCCATTTGGCTAAGGAACCCTAAAAAAAGTAGCTCGAGCAGTTGAGCTTGCTCGCAGGCCCTCGGTGCCAGTGCATAGATGTGCGACGCAGCTAATATGTCCACACATCTTAACTAATATTATAAAGCTGAAGAGTTTGTTTGTTTGTTTGAACGCGCTAATCTCAGGAGCTACTGGTCCGAATTGAAAAATTCTTTTTGTGTTGAATAGACCATTTATCGAGGAAGGCTTTAGGCTATATAACACCACGTTGCAACTACTATTAGGAGCGAAGAAATAATGGAAAATGTAAAAAAAAAACGGGGAAAAAATAACTATTCCACGCGGAAGAAGTCGCGAGCACAGCTAGTACCAGATAATAACGGAATGTTTCGTCCCCAGGAGCGTTTCCTGCGCGGCTGCGGCTCGCCGCAGCTGGCCCACGAGGACGTGCACGTGCTGTGCGGCTGCATCAAGGACTTCCTGCGCTCCCTGCGCGAGCCGCTCGTGTCCGCCGCGCTGTGGAGCGACTTCATGGACGCCGCCAAGCTCAGCGAGAACAGCGACGCCACCGCCGCCGTCGTGCAGGCCGTCAGCCAGCTGCCGCAGCCGAACAGGGACACGCTCGCCTTCCTCGTGCTGCACCTGCACAAGTGAGTACACATCACAGTTACCTCGCTGTGGAGCGACTTCATGGACGCCGCCAAGCTCAGCGAGAACAGCGACGCCACCGCCGCCGTCGTGCAGGCCGTCAGCCAGCTGCCGCAGCCGAACAGGGACACGCTCGCCTTCCTCGTGCTGCACCTGCACAAGTGAGTACACATCACAGTTACCTCGCTGTGGAGCGACTTCATGGACGCCGCCAAGCTCAGCGAGAACAGCGACGCCACCGCCGCCGTCGTGCAGGCCGTCAGCCAGCTGCCGCAGCCGAACAGGGACACGCTCGCCTTCCTCGTGCTGCACCTGCACAAGTGAGTACACATCACAGATATGGATACGGTGATCAGATACGGTGATAGGATCGGTCAAATGACCCTGAATGTCTGGACCCGGCTTTAGGCGCACGAGGACGCAGGTAATCACGCAAGAAACTGCTCCTCTAATCCTTAAATGGATCCGCTTCGTCCCCAGAGTGGCGGAGAGTCCCGAGTGCGAGATGGGCATCGAGAACCTGGCGAAGATCTTCGGGCCCACCATCGTCGGCTACGGGCTCATGACGCAGCCCGCAGAGATGTACACCGCCACTGCGCAGATGTTTAATGTAAGTATATCTTTATGTAGGTAGTCTTTATGTATGCGTAAAATAAGTCGAGAAAGTGCGACACAGCACCATCTAGTGAAGAAGTTTTGACTTATTGCTACATCGATACGCTGCAAATAGCATTAGTATTCTACCCAAGGCCAAAAGATGACGCTACCCGTTTTCTAAATAATAGTATACTGAATTTACTTTGTTGCTACTTTGTTGCTTGGAAACCCTGATTGGTCGAGAGAAGTTTAAATTTTAAATTATTCTATACTATTTTTGCTATTATACTTACTTTATATACCTACTTACAATGGCCCCTACTGATAAAAAGTGTTCAGGATGTCACAGTACGTTACCTAAGAGAATGTTCCTTAAGTGTGGGACATGCGACCTATTATACGACCTTCCATGTACAAACGTATCTGAAAAACGTTTTTTCCTCATGCTGCCTGAAAATAAAAAGAACTGGAAATGCCAACAATGTGTTTGTAAATTGCGTAAAAAAAATAACATCGAATCTCCTGCTTGTGCGGCAAACATCGCAGCTGACTTATCATGCGCTTCAGACTTGACCCGCATGAATGTAACCCAACGTAGAAAACTGTCGGCTCCCTTATCAGACAGCGATGACTCTGAAATAGATGAACGGTTGAATAATGATGAAAGCATCCTAGGGGACACAATTAACTCACAAATAGATATTCCTTTAGGTAATCGATTAACAAAATCGATTACACTTGACCAAATTAGTGAACTGCTAGATAAAAAACTGGAAGACCGTGAAAGAAAAATGCTTTCAATTATTAAGGCTGAACTGAGACCCCTGATACAAGAAGAAATACAAAATGCGATTGCCACCTTTAACAACGAACTAAAAACTGGATTAGAAAATGTAATAACAGAGCAAGGAAGGTTAAATATGGAAATAGACTATATAACGGAAAAAATAAAGACCTTGGAAGGAGAATACAATAAATTATTATGCGATTTAAAAGATATACGAAACCACCAAAATTCATCATTGTCCACCAAAACTACCCACCAAGTCAGTGTAGATAATAGCAGGAAGTTAGTTCTATACGGACTCGATGAGCATCAATGGGAGACGGAAAACGAACTACATGACCGCGTACTTCACATATTCTCGGATATTTTACACTTAAACCTGGAGGGATATATCGAGGGGCTAACTAGATTAGGAAAGAAAGGATATCGTCGGCCGATAGTTGTCGAACTTCTAAGCAAAAGAATTACCATGCAAGCATTACAAAATAAACGATTTTTTAAAAACACTGGACTAGCGATTAACAGCTTTTTGGAAAATGAAGCACTTCACGAACGGAACAGATTAGGCAAACTACTCCAAGAAGCAAGAAAAGAAGGACACCATGCAGTAATAAGAAATAACAAGCTTTTGATTGATGGATTGGAATATACTTGCCCAACCCAACAAACTCGCGTGCTTTCAAACAAAATAGACGATACGAGCTACATTTCAACGACATTACCAGAAAGCAAGCCCAATAATCGGAATAATAATAGAAGCAATAGTTCCTTTCGAAACTAATTTTAATGTTATGTTACAAAACGTCCAAAGTATAAAAAATAAAACTGATTTATTAGAGAGCCTACTCAACGAAAATAAATAAGATTTAAGATATTTATTTCTCAAAAAGATTACAATAATCACTTATAGAGAAAACACAATAACAATAAAATAATGTAAAACAGTGCGCGCGAAACACATGTGGGTATATCACTAAAAGTCAGTCACTTTATTCACATCGATGCACAATTTACTGTGACTCAAGTTTGAGGCGGCGCTAAGGCCGCGGACACATTAACTTATTCACTTGTCCCAACATCACGTCAATCAATTAAGCAATACATGATCCCTTAAAATATGGTCTTTTAGTAAATTTTTGAAAGCTAATATTGTTTCAGCATCCTTGATATTTTTAGGTAACCTGTTGTAAAATTGTGCACCTTGAAACATAATATTATTTTTTCCATAGTTTGTTCTAGGAATTCCTAAACAAATGTTATTTGCCTGACGAGTTCTAAGCTTATGATGTTCTAATGTTTTTATAAATTTTATTTGCGTATGTATAGTTTTATTGAGTATTTTTTGGATTAACATGCAGGTGTTATATTTAAATAATTGAGCAATGTTCATTAATTTAGTTTCTTTATATATTTTTTTTGTAGATGTAAGATAATCATAGTGAAATAATGTTTTGATAATTCTATTTTGCAGTGTTTGTAGTTTTATTAAGTTTGTTTTGGCTGCCGACCCCCACACTTCGATAAGGTATTCTATATGCGGTTTTACCAGAGAGTTATAGATAGTATATCGCACTTGTCTTGGAAGGCTTCGTACTACACCTCGCAATGCACCCCTTATCGAGGCTAGTTTTGACCGTACTTTTTCAATATGGGGCTTCCAAGTTAAGTGTGCATCAAGAATAAGTCCAAGATATTTCTCCTCTTTTACTTTGTTAATAGTTTGACCGTTAATTTTAAGTGCGTTATGGTTACCAATTTTTTTGTTTTTTGCAGAGAATACAATATAATTTGTTTTACTTGCATTAACCGTTAACAGATTTGACTGGAACCACACATGTAGGATATCTAAGTCTTGCTGCGCTTGATGTATAACTGAGTCAACTGAATTGGCACTATAAAATAAGTTGGTGTCATCAGCGTAAAGTGTAATGTCCCCCTTAAGACCGATCTCATGTATATTATTGATATAAATAAGAAATAGTAAAGGTCCTAATATCGATCCTTGTGGCACGCCGCATGATATTCCTTGGGGCTTACTTTGCTGATTTGCTATTTTGACAATCTGACTTCTATTTTCGAGGTATGAGCTAAACATTTCATATGCTTTTCCAGTAATGCCAATGCTACGTAGTTTCATCAAAAGCACCCTGTGACTAACAGTATCAAATGCTTTTTTCAGGTCAATAAATACTCCTAAAGTTACTTTCTTTTTGTCAATATTGTTTTTAATATTCGTGACGAGATCAATAGCAGCCGAAAGCGTGCTTGACTTTGACCGGAAGCCGTACTGTTTCTCAAAAAGAAAATCTATACTAGAAAGAAAATATTCCAATCGGTTATGAAGCACTTTCTCAAATACCTTTGATAAGACGGGCAGCACCGAGATTGGGCGATAATTGCCGGGGTCTGTCCTATCACCAGACTTAAAGACAGGGCAAACTTTAGCTACTTTCAGGGAGTCAGGAAAATAGCCTCCTTCAAGACACCTATTAATACAATTTGCTAAATTGACTGCTATAGTATTTTTAACACATTTAAGAACCTTTGTGCTAATCCCATCGATGCCACAACTGGTATTAGCATCGAGATTGCTGATTATTTTAACTATTTCTTCTGGGGTCGTCGGCTTAAATTCTGATAAATTATTTTTACATGTTTTAGATTGACCGGAGTTTATGGTGTATGTTTGATTATTATGAAATTTTTTTGGTATTTTATTTGCCAATTCTGTGCCAATAGTTGCAAAAAATGAATTTAAGTACTCACAAATTTCTAAGTTTTCTGTTATAGGACCGGATGGGCTATTAAGTTTCCATGGCGCACAGGTGATTTCTGCTTTATTATTAGACAGGTGATTAATGAGTTTCCAAGTTTTTAAAGGATCATTTTGACAATCTTTAAAAATTTTTAAATAGTACTGGTTCTTTGTTAATTGAATTTTAGAAAAGGTCAAATTTCTCTTCTCAATGAAATCCTTCTTTAACTGTTCATCCTGAGGGTTTTGTTTCCATTGAAGCCATATATTATTCCTTTCGTTTATTTCTAGAATTAGGTCTTTGTTTATCCATTCTTTCTTTGGTGGATTAAGTATCTTGAACTTTTTGACCTTGCTACTATCAATTATTTCTAGTAGATCAGTCTCGAACCTTGTATAGTCTGAGTTAAGGTTATTCATAAAGAGTTCTTCTGCACTTTTTTCCAAATTCGAGTAATTTATTGATGTGTATTCGATCCTCTTCAATTTATCACGCCGGGTTCTGTTTATCTCAAGATAAATTTGCTTATGGTCAGACATATTTGATTCTATAATGGTAACTTTGAATGTATTTTCCATTAGATTGCTACACAAATGATCCAAAATAGTTGCAGTTGTTGTCGTTTCTCGAGTACAATGTCTTTTATTGATCTTATTTAATATTTTGAGGCTATTTTCTTGTAGAACCTCTTTATATTGCCTAACTGGGTTATCATGGCTAAGTAAGTCTAAGTTAAAATCACCAAATACAAGGATTCGTTTTCTTTTTGACAGTTGTTCATTGTAGGTGTCTAAGAACTTTCCTGTGTCTGCTGCTGGTTGTTTGTATATCGCTCCAATATCAAGTGAGAGGGTTTTAATATGCACCCATAGAAAATGGTTGCCGTCCTCATATTGCTCATGCAAAAACTCATGATCCAGGTTATTGTGGACAAAGATCGATACTCCTCCGCCCCTAGACTTGGGTCTGTAGTTGAAATAATGTGTATAATTAGGTAGCTTTTGTCTATGTGCTTCGATTTCGTCCTTTATCCAGGTTTCCGTCAAAACAATAACATGTATGATAGTATCAAAAGAGTCTATAACACACCTTAGTTCGTCCAACTTTCCCGGCTTAACTATACTTCGGACATTTGCGTAAAAAAATCTTATAGATTTATTGCTAATTTTGACTTCATTATAATTATTACAAATATCATGATGCACATACTTTTCCTTACATGCGCTTGTATTTTCTCTAGAAGTTAGTTTTTTGGTTCTTGTTTTGTAATAATCTTAGGAATCCCTTTGATGTATTTAATAACTAGGTTTTTTTCTCCATTCTCAAGACGTTGTTTCAGTTCATTTTTTAAAATTACCATTTTCTTTTGTTGATAGGGAGTTTGGTCAGAGTAAATTTTAATATCGTTGTTTTTTAGAGTCGATTTCATCTTGAGTATAGTTTTAGCCGTATCTGGAGATTTAAAGGTCACTTTCAGGAGTCTTGATTTATGTGGGTCGTACTTTCCAAGCCTAGTTATTTTTTCTGGTTTCAAGCAGAGTGGGTCAATAGCTGTGATAATTTTGGTAACTTCATTTCTATCATTTTCTCGTCTTTCCTTTATACCATCTAGATGCCGCTCAGGGATCCCAGCTATTATAATATTTCTACTACGATCAGAACGCTCTTGCATTTCAGCCAGTAGATCATCACAAACATTGGTTGAGGGCGATTGGGGTAGTGATGATTGAGAAGTTGGTGGTCTCTGCTTCAGTTCCTGAATATCAATTTCTAGTGATTTTACTTTTTCTTGAGTTTCACTGACAGAACTTGAAAGGTTCGCTATTTGGGTTTTGAAAGTTTTATTTTCTGCCATTAGTTGCTCCGCTGTGGTCTTAATATCAGCCAATTGTTCTTTGATAGAAGATATATTTTCGCTTATAGTATCGAAACTTTCATTATGTTTTTTCCCGAAGGCTTGCAGTAATCCCAAAATTTCTTTCTTGAACTCACTGAGCTGGTTTGAGTAATCATCATCTGGAACTTTTCTCTTTCGGAATGATATATTACTTGATTCCATTTCACGTCCTTCAATTCCTGACACCTCTGGTTGGGAGTTACTATTTTCTCCAATAGCACTCATACTGCCTGTTACAGTTTTCTTTGTTGGTGATCGTATAATATTCATGCTCACTTACTGGTTAATCCGCTACCGCTTATCGCTCCGCTTGTTAATGTGTGCACCCCGCACGAAGTCCGAGCGTGAACGAACTGGCCCCACGGTGGCCGAGCGTCTCCGAATGCTCGACTACGCGTCTCGCTCTCCGATGATAACAGGCGTATAGACCAGTATTTGCAGTAATGTAAAATGCACTATAACGTAGTAGTATTAGAGTCTAAGTTACTTTAACACAGTAAAAATAATTTATTTGTAAGTTGTTCGCACGTCTGCTCGCTACGGTAGCACGCAGCGAATCCATAAATACCAAGCTGTATGCTTGTCGGAAACTTGGATCACAAAAGAACAGCAGCCCTACGTGCGAGTGGAGGGGTACGACATCGCCGCTGCCTACTGCCGAGGCCAACGCCGGGGAGGCGGCGTCGCCATCCTGCTGCCGACCGGGACCGAATTTACCGACAGACAAGACTTGACCGACTTATCCATAGAGTATGTAGTAGAATGTTGTGCAATAGAGCTTAAACCTAAGTTAATTTTAATTAGTCTATATAGGGCAGATAGAGATCTAGAAACGTTTTTCAATTTTCTTGAAGTATTGCTGGGGAAACTAAAATCACATTATTATAAAAAGCATATCGTAATTGGGGGTGATTTCAACATAAATGCAACGCATGGGTCAAGTGATTACAAGCGATTAGTCCAAAAAATGTTCGAATACAATTTACACCAAATAGTAGATAAGCCCACTAGAGAAACAGCTACTAGTTCGACCTGTATAGATTTACTTTTTACAAACAGTAACGAATTCACGTCGTTAACCGTTGAAGATAAAGGCATTTCAGATCACAAATGCATAACGTATAGCTTCAAATTAGAAACAAATACGCAACCAAAACCATTTTATAAACACATCCGGTTTACAAATAATCCTAAATATATAAACAAATTCAAATCGCTACTCAATCAAATTTCTTGGGAAAACATTCTTAATTCGCACAACGACGTAAACACAAACTATAACCTTTTTGATGACACAATAAAAAATACCATAGATACAGCTATTCCTATAAAACGTATAAAATTTTCAACAAAAGGCAATAGTAGTTGGCTTACAAAAGGATTAAGAATCTCTTGTAAACATAAAAGACTTTTAAAAATCATTGTTAATAAATCTAAAAATAAAACCATTAAGAATCACTACACCCTTTATCACAAAACTTTAAAAAGAAGTATAAAACTATCAAAAAAACTTACATATATACACGAAATTCAAAATACAAGTAACGTAACAAAGAAAATGTGGAATATAATAAAACGGGTAACATCCAAAACTAAAACCAGCCGTATCAAAACCATGGAAATCAGTACGAGTGAAGGTATGACACAAAGCCCAATAAAAATAGTCAATACTTTTAATGAATATTTTGCATCTGTCGGCGCGCCCAGCTCCGTTACTGACACCACATCCGAGCCTCGCGGCCGGCCCGTGGTGTCCCCCGCCGTCAACTCGATGTTCCTGCAGCCCGTCACGGAAGATGAAGTGTACAAAATCATTCGAACTCTCCCCAACAAACGCAGCTGTGGGATAGATGAAATACCTCCCACACTGATCAAAGCGTGTGCAACTGAATTGACTCCTCCTTTAACCAAGCTAGTTAACCAATCTTTTTCAGAAAAATCTTTCCCTTGTAGATTAAAAACCGCAATTATTAAACCTCTGCTTAAAAAACGTGGCAACCCTAAAGACCCTACTCAATACAGACCCATAGCACTTCTTCCAGCCTTCTCTAAGATATTCGAAAAAGCTATGACCAATCGTATATGCAAGTTTCTTGAAAAATACCACATTCTACACAATAATCAATACGGCTTCCGAAAAAAGCGCTCCACCATCCATGCTGTCTACACATACGTCCAAGGAATTGTCACTTACATTAGGGATAAAAATTACGCAGTTGGGCTCCTGCTTGACATGAGCAAGGCTTATGACATGGTTTCGCATCAAATACTTCTCACAAAACTACATGGGGTCGGTATAAGAGGAGATGCATACGAGTGGCTCAAGTCTTACCTCACTGATAGACAGCAATGCGTCCAAATGGAACATCCAGAAGACGATAATAATGAGTTGCATAAGATTCAATCCCAATTCTTAACCACCAACTGGTCTATCCCACAAGGAAGCGTATTAGGATGCATTCTCTTTCTCATATACATCAACGACCTTCCGTCCATATGCGATCCATTATGTATACTTTTTGCAGACGACATTTCCCTACTTTTCAAAATTCCGAACAATGCTCAAAATGTTGATACAGTTATAAACGATTCTTACCACACGGTTAAACTCTGGCTACAAGAACACAACCTTCACATAAATAACAATAAAACCAAACTAATACAATTTAAGCCACATCAAAAACAATACATTAATTTAATACCTGTAACAAAAAGTATGAATGTTGAAGAGGTTAGTGAAATTAAACTTTTAGGACTGACTCTAGACACGCATCTGAATTGGAAGAAACATGTTGAACAAATAAAAACAAAATTATCCCAATTCATCTACGCTCTACATGTTTTAAAAATAAACACCAATAAGGAATGCGCAAAGTCGGCGTATTACGCATATGCACACTCCTGGCTTCGCTACGGTATTATTCTGTGGGGGCACAGTGTAGACGCCAAACACCTCTTTATCGCCCAAAAGAAATGCCTTCGAATTATATTGAACATAAAACAGAGAACAAGTTGCCGACCTCACTTCATTAGACAAAAAATCCTTACTCTGCCTTCTCTATACATACTAGAAACAGCCACTTTTGTAAAAAAGAACCTAAATCTCTATGAACACGACAAAAATCCCCGCCGCCCCTTTAATTTAGTCTTACCTGTACCACTATTAGAAATGTATAAAAATAGCCCACAATATCGAAGCATCAAAATATACAACCAGCTCCCAACCAATCTTAAGTGCGAAACCGACGTAACCAAATTTCACAAAAAACTCAAATCAATGCTCACAAACCAATGCTACTATACCATCCAAGAGTATTTCGAGAATAAATTAAAATAAGTAGAAGATTTAATTTCATGTCTGCGATAAACATTTATGTTCTCCTCTATATTTAGTTGATAATATTATTTAATCTCATTTCTATGTTTAACTAATATTAACTATTATTTTACTTAAAAAGTGTTAATGTTCCAACACCATATTAATGTTGCTATACCCTTACAGGGTCTATGTTGTATTAGTTAGTAAGTATACCCTGTATGTACACTATCTATGAACATGGTGCAATAAATATATTCTATATTCTAGTCAAAAGCAAAAATATGTATGTGTCACCGGAAAATAGCAATAATCGCAAGTTGATCAATTTCCTAGGTAGTTGATTAACTTTCGGAATATAACAAACGGTAGTAGAAATGTATTATTTAACGCAATGGATTTCAGTTAGTTGATCAATTTACGGTAGCCTGACAGTCATTTAATAATTTACGATTTTGACACAAGTTAAATCGTCCTCCACAGCGCCAATCGTTGCTCAATGTACTATATAACGGTGCACTATTACCCGTAAATTAATACACTGTTCCCTGATTGGTTGCCGGGATAACGCCACGTGAGCCATTGAACCAATCAACGTTCACCTCCGATGAACCAGGTTCTTCCGATGTTCAAGGCGAGAGTGAATCGGTTTTTGCTGGGTGAGCGCGTTCCATCGTAGACTACGATATCGCTTACCATCAGGCGAATCGCAGTCAAGCGCAAACTCTAACATTTCAACTGCCGTTTATTATTTTCCGGAAGTTAATCAACTACCTAGGAAATTGATCAACTTACGATTCTTGCTATTTTCCGGTGACATATGTATACTTATGTAGGTAGCTTAGAACTTCATCACACTGACCATATATTTTTTTCTCGCGGAGCGCGGGGCAATGTCAGCGGCAGCATCAACGCGAATCACCTGTTTACATTCTCTCGCTTCCCACTTCCCGTCCCAACAGGGCTGAATATAAATGATGCATTAAAAGAAACACCCTGTATAGTGTAAAAATATACTTCTCCAGTTGTCTTGACTGGAACATGATATAGATTAAAGATAAAGATACATTTATTTACTAAAACATGTGTGTACATATTACATTTGCATGAATATATTTCAGATGTCAGTGTTAGTTTTAGGTGTCAACATGTTTTGCCAATATATGGCGTGTAAAAATTGGAGTTAGTAACATTCTGTTTCATACAATACTAAGTTTATTTTAGAGATTAGACGATCTCTCTGTGTACTGTGTGAGTATAGAGCGTGTGTGTGCGTGAGTCTAGACCGTGTGTGTGTGTGAGTATAGAGCGTGTGTGTGTGTGCAGGTGATGCAGCTGCTGCTGCGGCTGCCGGCGGAGTACTGGGCGCAGTGGGCGTGCCCCGCGTCGGAGGCGTCGTCGCCGCCGCCGCCCAAACCGAAGGGGTTCTTCTTCTCGCCCGCGGACACTGGGTGAGCTATATGAACATTTACTATGACACCACGTTTTATTTATTCATTTACTTGCTTTTGCCCGCGGCTTTGCTCGCGTTAAATTCAGGGTGAATGGTCAATCTTCGCATACAAACTTCCACCCCCCCATTTTAGGGAAGTGGGGGTTTAGAAAGGGGCAAAAAGTAGCCTATAGTAATATAGGCTCCCTGGACGCATAGAAGGGATATCCCTGGACGCATACCATCCAGACGATGGTAGCGCGCACCAAGAGTTCCTCGTGCCTTCCACTTGCCATTAAGTCATGGAATGCCCTTCCAGCTCATGTGTTTTCTTCCTCTTACAATGCTGGATTCTTTAGGCGGGGCGTGAAACGGCATCTCAGTGGGCCTTCAGGATGAGGGCGACAGGCGCAATGGGTTTGTTCTATTGTGGCTGTCGACCTATCTTTTGGACCTCACGATCGCTTATCATCAAGTGGAGTGAGGTCATCTTCTAAGCTCTTCTTATAAAAAAAACACATTTTTCGATCGAGATTTGAAATCGAATAACTCTGTAATGCTGATGGTTTATATCTTTTTTTCTTTGTTACAGTATATCGAGAAAGAAAAGGAACTACTTCCAGTGACGTATGTAAGTTGTCCGCGTATTGTAGACTGTAGCTAGTTTATTTATAGAGTAACTGATTATTTTCGTTTGTTCGCAATGAACAGTTATGTTAACCAATTCAATCTTTGTATATTTGTATGTAGGTATGTAATAGTAGTATATAGTACTTTAGATTGTTATGAACGTTTAATATAAAACCTGTTTGTGTTTTTTGTGTGGTCATACATACCTGCATTCAGTCTTGATATTTTCATAGCCTGGGTCGTGTTTGAAATTTAAACTGAAATCAATTAATTTTTCATCCATCAAGATCAGTATAAAAATTGGAACACGATTGTAACGAATATAGGTTTCCAAATAAATAGATGACTTTTCCGAATAGATACGATCAAGGGTCTCCCCACATTTATCGAAGAGGAATAGGCTAACGCCGGTCAAAAAAACCCTTAATGTCTGTGATATAGGGTGTTATTAATGCCATTCGCATCGGCTCGGCTCGGAGGACGCGTCCCGACGGTGTATGCCGCGTTTACACGCTCGCGTTCAATACGACATTCAACGGGCACAAACACAAGCACAAGGATGTGAACGGGCTGTCGTCTGTTTGAATGTGCACGTGCGTGCGCAGTGTGTAGGGCAGGGCTGCTCGCCGAGCTGCTTGCCGGGCTGCGTGCCACGCGTGTAAACCTAGCAGAGAACGAATGTAACGTAGAATGGTGTTCCGCGTCGATAAATGTGAGAAGACCCTTAAAGACCTTTAGCCAAAAGCCAGCCTACAGACTTTTCAAGGGCCGGCAAGGCACCTGTGACTCCCCTGGTGATGCGGTGTCTATATGCATTATTTAATAGTGGATGTAATATATTGTTTCCATAACACTATTTCTTCACTCCCATAGGTTTAGCTTTTCTTTATTTAATTTCATATAGTTAACTGTTAGTGGTTAAAAGTTAAGTTCTAAGATCTGGTACTTAATTAGGTTATTATTTGTCTTATATAGATATTATACATTATGTAGGTTTACATTATAAACGAATGTAAAGTGGATAAGTTGATTCTGTTATTATTTTATGCGAGAGACATTACTAACATGGCATAGGGTGATTATAACGTATATGAATAGTTTTGTATAATAAGAAATTTTTCATGTGAAAGGGTTTTGTAGAAGAAAATATTCACATATACAAGATACACCACTAAAAATGCCAGTGTGCTCACTAAAAAGCGTCTATGTGGGTTCTAGAAAGCGCCAGTGTGACCATTATACAGAACCAGAGTGACCACAAGAAGTACCAGTGTGGCCATTAAGAAGTTTAATAGGTCCTCTAGAATGCGCCAGACTTACCTTTTTAAAAATCCTTTAAATGCGTTGTTGTGTAAAGTAATGGCTGCATTTCTTGCTCGTCAATCCAAACTTTACTAGACCAGTGAATCTAAAGCCACGGCCACACATTGGAGATATTTGCACCAACATACGTTTTGCGCCCAATGCACCAATGTATTTATCGGTACTTTAGTATTGGGCATTAGAGAGTGATTGGACGCAAAGTTGAATCCAATGTGTGGTCGCGGCATAACAATTACTAGACATCGATTCAGAACTATAAAATAAATTAATTTGTCGACCGATCCGGTCTCATATTCAAATGAATGCTGCTTTAAATAGATAAGCAAAATTTAATTTGTATGATTCGGTTTATCACAGAGTTCTGAACTGATGCCCGGGTCGCATGCCAAGTACAATACACATAATAAGCAGCATAAAATTGCTCATCATTACCGATCTTTCCGTTCGAGTGACGTCAACCCACCGCCTATAACAACCGATTGTAAATAAACGCATCTTGATTATGTTTATTATTAAACTCCTATGATTATCAATAAGATTTTTGTCGGCTTTTCAAAGCCTGTATTTTGTTTAATATTAGGGTCTATTTATACTAGCGCATAGTCGAAGCGCCTATCCAATACTAAATGTAACAAATTCTGATGATGATCTGTAAAATTTTTTGCAATATCGGTGGATGATAGTTCGGCTGGGGTGTTGAGGCACCCCTGTGACCGTCCTAGGGTTAAGGTTGAATTTGTTATGCTCAATTTTGAATAGACGCTTCGATGCGCTTCGACTCTGCGGTAGTCTAGAATGACCCTTATACCTTCGCGCAGTCGCAATAGTATTTTTTATTTACAAGAACATTTTTGTCACCTTCGTTTAGTAGGAGTTTGATAATGAATATTTGTTTTATACTTGCTTTGGTTTAATAGCTAGTATGTATTTTAGTCGTTTAGTAAAGCACATTGGATTGATTTACATAGCTTTTATGCTTTATAAATGATTCCCACTTCTTCATTCATTTTTTTTTACCAAATACCAAAAAAAAATAAAACATAATTTCTTAGCGTCTGTACTGTTTGAATATGAATAAAGAAGTGATAAAGAATGTGCTACATAACTGTACATATACTTAGGCAGCGGGATTGTTTTTTTTTTTCAGAAATTTCGATTAACCTCCCCAAAGTAGGTAACATAGAAAATATTGGGTTCAAATAAAGATATTAACCCCTTGACCGCCGAGAAATGAGACAATAGAATCTATTGTTATTGACGCATATAAGCGTCATCGAGGTTCAAGGGATTAAAATAAATGCTGCAATTCTTCTAAATCCAAGATAAATTGCTTTTTTGGGGTGGTTAACGAATTTTTTGTTTATTACAATATAAAATCTAATATATTGTAGTGTTTACGTATGTATACTTAAGATACGATTTTGTACGTACAAGATAATTAGCAACTACTTTAGAAATCCATTTTATAGGATGACGTTAAAGTTTATTTTTAATATTGTAACAGGAGATTATCAAATAGGTACTAAAGAAATGTTTTTGAGACTAGAGAAGTTTAGTCTCACCTTTATTTTGGATAAAATTAGTATTTTATATGCCATTAAAAGTATTTAAGGGTTTTTGTTTAGTAAATGCGTAAAACGTTTTGATCCAGAATACAGTGTACTTTAGTTAGACATACATTTAATTTCACCAAATTCATCACGAAAATGTTATAATTAATTTGTTAGCGTAGCCATAAGTATCTGTTATTTATGTAACATCACTTCCCTAGTCACAGACTAGTATCTATTTTAGTCACTCCACCAGTGATACATTTATTTTGTGTACCTTAGTAATTTTTTTGACTTTGTAAGAATGAAATAAAATCATGTAAACGTTAATAATTGATTTTGATGTAACCTTCCCTTGTTTGATGTAAAAAGATTATTCTACGCCTTGAGATAACGTAGTTATGCCCATAATTCGGCTTTTTTGGGCGTACTGCAAAATTTCCATTTTTGACTTATTCTTTTTTCTACTGAGGCTGCGTACAATTTTACATTCAAAATGCGATTTATTAGCAAATGAAATTCTTTTACCGGGAGTCAGTGTTTCTAAGCAAGATGTAATAATATTCAGGTTTTTCGTTGGGTGAGTGCGCATCGTAGGCTTTAACGTCTTTAACACCGAGTTGGGGTCAAGCATTAGCCATATAAAAATAAAATAAAAAGTATAATAGTCCGGACCGTGTTAAAAAAAACAAGGTAACTTCAATGAATTTCAATTTATTTCATAACAAATCATAAATTGAGCAAATAAAATAATAAATAACATTCGAAAACATCACAGTTTTGTGATATGATCTTTTTTTACATAAATGTCTTATTTTAAACTATAATGTGACCAATATAAGTGCTCTTTTATATTTTAATTGTAAAAATATTGTGTTTAATAAAAGCAATACAATAAACGCAAAAGTCGTACTAAAATGTCTGTAGTTAAAGTTTCATTTCTCTTATAATTATTATTTAGGTTAATCTACTTACATGCGATGGATGACAGATGATATCTGCACGCATAACATAGTAATCTAACAAAAATAATATAGGTATAGTAGAACCATTTTTATAAGCAAATACATCACTATTTAACACCGGCCAACGCCGTTGAAATACAGAACTTATTGCAATATGTTAAGATTTCAAGTCAACAAAATTGAGTCGCTGCTCTCTCGTGCTTTCTCTCATAGTCAACTATCAAGTCGACGGGCAACGGAACATGGCGCTACGCATCAACCAATCAGCAAACGAGAACGTTTCGCGCGCATACGCTGAACTATGCGATTGGCGAATAATCTTGGCCTTACAAAAATTAAAAATCCTGCGCGGGTGTTACTTATTAACGAGCTACTACTATACCTATCTACTTCGAAGTAAAAAATCTGCTTATTAATAATATACAAGGTCACATTCACACCATTACAAACCAATTAATCCATTGATTAGTAGAACTAAACAGCTTATAAATGGACGCATCTATATGCACCCTTATATGGTTTGCCAATAGTTGGTTTAAACATCAACTTGATCCTATCGGATGTACTTGATGATCGTAGTACTTTTATTTTTTTATTATTGCATCATAGACTAGGCTCCACAGATGGAAGATTGCAATTATTATTTTACTATTTACATATTGTAATCATTAAAAGAAATGTTGACATCATTCACAATTATTTTAGTAATTTATTTAAATAAGCCGATCGCACTATTACAAGCTTTACTTCTTATGATGTAGATAAGTCAATATTCCTTATAATGAAGATTCCTATTTGATAATAATAATTATTATTATTTCTATGTATTCAGTTACTATTTAGACTACATATTATATTATTTATACAATAACGTTTATTCAAAATTAATAAGATATTAAACATTCTTTGGTAATGCAAATGAAAGTTTTTAACTTACGACTAGATGACTTAAATTAAAATAATTACATCTAACATGGTATTGATCTCTCAACCTTGTGTGACAAAATATAGTATAATGATATAATTATATTTATTTAAAAGTTAATTCAAATCAATTCAAACAAAATGTAAATATTTTATCTTTAAATGCACTAGAAGACGATTTATTCAAATTTATTTGCACAAACTAATTATATTGACTTTTCAAATACCCGAATTTAAAAATATACACACACAATAAGAAATTTAATGTATCGCGCCCGATATCTGGGTTACGGGGTTAAAATGCAGATAAATGTGACCTAGAGCCAAGGTTGAGAAACGAAACGAACATTGCAATTACTACGTACTCAAACCTAAATGGGCATCTATAAATGTAAGACAGATAGCGTTTAGAAGGTCGACTATATAAATGCATTTACTAAGAAATAAAAAATATCAATGCATTTAATTCTTATTATAGCAGCCCTACATAGTGCCTCCTATTCACCGGACGATTTAAGTAGTTAGAAAATGCAAATCGTCCTGGAAATAGTAAAATATGTATTTGAAGAGATACTTAACATAACAATGTCTCTATCGTAACTGCCTTTTATTATCTAAATAAAATATTATGTTATTTACCTATTATTATAAATGTGTAAATGATTCACAATAAGTTCACTACAAACCATAAAAAAGGACTTGATCGTGATTACCTTAAAATAAACGCTTAAAATGACCCTGATGACATGATAATAGGACAAAACTACCATAATAGAGGTATATTATGCTACTGACTAACTAATTAATGGCAAGAGTACAGTTCTGTACGCAAACGACTATGTAAAGGAACTCTAGTTGACGACTAGTAGCTTTCTACCAAGAAATATTCGCCGCGAATCATTACACGCTGTATATGCGAGTCAGATTAAAATTAAACTCATATTGTTTCTTAAGGATTTTTTGAAGTTTAACCGAACCGATATGTTAATTTATTGCTTTTGTATTAAAATTATGTACCCATTGATACCAACTTATGTGAATAAGCCTCGAAAGAATCCACAAAAATGAAATTTAGCTTTGTCAAAATTTCGTTAGTATTACTTACTCCCGAAATATTTCTATGCTATTGTAAGGCGTTGCAAAATTATAAAGAAAAATATTTTGTTAGAATTTCCCTTGCGAGGTATGCTAAAATTATCTATTCCCCATATAATATGCATGTATATGTATTTACATTGGATTATAATATAAAAATAACTAGGAAATGCAAAGAATAATATCATTACGAAGCATCAAAATATACATAAATTTCCTTGACAAACCCTACGCTAAAACATTATATACAATATAAAAAGTATTAAGTTACTTATACACTATAATATCTTTTATAACAAATGCATTTATAAAAATGCTTAAAGATCTTTTAATAGTTTAGTAATTTCGTGCAATGAGTTTGAGATTCGTTTTGGTGATGCGAAAACATAATCTTGAAAATACCTAGACACAAAAACAATGCTTTGAAACCGAGTCAAGTGTTCACGTGAACCTTTGTCAGTTGCGCACACATAATCTCGGATCGACATGCCAAAGAGACAGAGCACAAAAATTGCTAAAATCATTTTTAATTGTAGTATTTTAAAAAGTCGACACACGAATTGGTAAATGGTGTACTTAGTTAGGTATTTCTCAGTCGATGTTGGATAAGCTTTAAAATAATATCATTTTGTGGATGGGGAAAATACTTTTTGGCAACAATTGAAATTTATTGATGCTTATTTTTTAATTCCAATGCGATTATGTATTGGTATCGACGATTATAATAATTCGTCACTTACTTTAATTTTTCATTAAATTTCTGCAGTTTTTTACATTTTAGTTAGTATGTCCATTTTATTTTTTAGACTTCAATAATCTATACTAATAGTTTTTCTTTATAAAATTATTATAAAAATTATTAGGCCTAATATTATTTCGAGAGTGACAGCGTTTATATACTTTCAAACTATCAAAATATGAGATTGTAATAAACTGGGGCTTCTGCTAATTTTAAGAGATTCCTTATCCATGATTTTCTAGTCTTTAGATGTTAGAAATATAATACAAAATGTATGTTATCGCTATATAATTACATATTTTTTGTAACAACGCAGCATATTCACCACCTTTCGTCTGATGGAAAGTTTAAAGGGGTGTCGTCCACGCCAATTTTTATGTTAAAGTAAAAATTTCGTACAGTTCTATATCTGTGTCAAAGCTATTTATTCTTTGTGTTTAATAGTTTTTCAAGTACTCGTAATATAAGTGACATCCCCAATTTGGGGCAAAATTAATCAAGTACGAGAATAGGAAACTTAATATAATTAATTGTTGTTTTGGAACGGACCCCTATTTGCTGGGAACTGTCTAGCTAGTGGCTACACACTTAGTAGGTATCTGTTGAACCTTACAGTCAAGTGCACCAATAGTTCTTTGGTGTCGTTCAAGTTACTCCACCGCTTGATGAGCGGTACATATCGCTACTTTAAACTAAATGGCCACAAATGAAAATTGCTCCAGGTTCAATTGAAAATGTAGACAGAAAATTATAAATAGACGAGCCAAAGACAAAAAAAAATAAGATTGAAATTATAAAGTAGCATTGAGATTGAAACGAGTCAAAAAGAATCTGCACGCCACGCTGGGTGTCTAATCCCAAACTATAGTTCATTCGCGTTAAGAAAATAGTGACTCATCACTGACTGCCGGCCAAGCCACACCCCCTAGCCAATTAAAACACTAGAAATTATAATTTCTAGCGTTAGCCACACCCCCTAGCCAATTAAAACGTTACGAAATTATAATTTCTAGCGTTTTAATTGGCTAGGGGGTGTGGCTTGGCCGGCAGTCGGTGATGAGTCACTATTTTCTTAACGCGAATGAACTATAAGCAGAACCTTATACTATGGGTACTAGACAACTGGGCCAGTACCACCAAAATCGAAAACGATCGTTCGTTGACCGGATCGCGTACTTTTACACCATAAATCCCTCCCATTTATCCCTCCCGTGTTCGAAAAATACGCGAACCGGTCAACGAACGATCGTTTTCGATTTTGGTGGTAGGGGCATTGATATAGCAAACACTCGACCAATACAAACACAAATGTTTGTACCGTTTGTGGAAACGAATCCGCGACCAGTAGAAAATGCGTTCATTACCACTGAACCAAACTGATCGCAAAATTTTAATTTGTGGCCCTTTAGTCTCGAGTAGCAAAATATAATTATATTATATCATTTAACTTATATCACTAGTGCACCTCCATTTCTTTGGTGTCGTTAGGGCGTAAGATCTTAGGCAGGTCCCCGGCGCCCAACTTGATACCGTAGGGTCTCAGGTGGTATATCAAATAGTCTAGTACATACATCTGTTGGGGACCCACGTAGTGGAACGACACGGCGTGGTCGGAGCAGCAGTCTAGGCCCTGGAATAATTTATTTATAGTATTAGGCCCTAGGACGAATAGAGATACGGTAAAAAGGTAACGTTTGCAAGTCCTAAGGACTCCTATCGCGTTTTGCATATATTTTCTTAGTATTATACTAGCTGTGCCGGCGGCGTCGCACGCGTGGATATCGGGTTTCAAAAATAACGGACTTCCATGAAATGGTATCTAAATTTTAAGTTACACTTCTAGCAATACATTAGTTTTCGCGTAATCCGCGATCAAACATATAGATAAAAATTTCTCCCGTTTTCCCGTCACTGCTCTGCTCCTACTGGTTAAGCGTGATGAAAAGTATACTATAACCTGCCCAGGAGTATGAAGAATAATCTTACCAAGTTTCGTTAAAATCCGCCCAGTAGTTTTTTTTTCTATAACGAACATTCAGACAGACAAAAGTTTTACTGATTGCATTTTTGGATTCAGTATCGATCACTAATCACCCCCCGATAGTTATTTTGAAAATATATTTCATGTACAGAATTGACCTCTCTACAGATTTATTATAAGTATAGATATAGATTAAACACACTAATTGATAATTTGAAAGTATTTATTTACAAAATCCAATTACAAACACTCATTCAACCAGAGAAAGAAAAAGTAATCATCGGCGGGAACTCGATAACAGCTGTCAGTGTCACCGTTACGTCAAACTTCAACTGTCAACGATAGTGCGGTGACTCCTGAACGTGGCGAATAGTGCTGTGCGCAGCGGTTGTTTATTCTCTAACATTAGTATGAACGGCCAAGCTATGGAACTCTTTGCCGGACTCTTTCTTCCCCGAGACATACAATCTTCGGATATTCAAGACGATAGTGAATCGGTATTTTCATGGTAAGCACGCTCCCAAACCCACGCAAATAAAAAAGTAACATCATGTGCTTGCTTTAATTTATTTCTCGTTGTCCCCAATGTGGGGACAAGGGTAAAATATCAAAGAAGTTATATTTAACTCGTTAAAGTTAAATGTCCGCCGGAAGAAGAAATAAACACACACACACACACTTTCACTTACACACACACACTTTCACATACACACACACACTTTCACATACACACACACACTTTCAC
The DNA here is from genome assembly GCA_031163375.1 of Conogethes punctiferalis. Taxonomy (NCBI): domain Eukaryota; kingdom Metazoa; phylum Arthropoda; class Insecta; order Lepidoptera; family Crambidae; genus Conogethes; species Conogethes punctiferalis. Next base: position 14,212,858 of record CM062091.1, read on the forward strand.
ATACACACAACACCTTTTGTTTTTCTTTTTGATTTGTGTATGTATTATTTATTATATTACGGAAACGCTGTCTCTCGCACTGGAGGTGGGCGCTAGCAGCTGTTACCCAGTTATAACAACTAATACAGCAGTTAACGTAACCTGTTTAAATGTTTGTCATTGTATTGTTCCAAAAATAAAATTATCGCAGCTGTAACGCGCATCATTCGTATGACATCAGTCGCGCCCGGCCGCTATGTACAAAAATCGACTTCAGACTTTGATGCTGAAGGTCTATTTTTGAACACAACTTAATCATCAATTTGTTACCAAATAACTCACCTCATCCGTCGGGTAGTAAATGTACTGCCAGTACCAGAACCCTTTATCCTTGTTCGGGAACAAGTGGTCCTGCGGCACGAACGGGAAGAACCGACCGCGGTGTAGGGAGTCGCGGGAATCTAGCGCCTTCACGCCGATTCTGTCTAGACATTTGCCTGGAACCAAACCACAATACATTTTTTTACCCGACTTTTATAAGAATTAGTCCAAGTTACTAAACCATCATCATCATCAGCCTATTACAGTCCACTGCTGGACATAAGCCTCTCCAGGTGTTCGCCACTTAGGGCAAACATCTGGAGGATATACCCACAATCGCCACGCTGGGCAGGCGGGTTGGCGATCGCAGGGCGTAGCTTCTCGCACCGATGACGCTGCTGCCCGTCATCGGTCTGTGGTATTTAGCTAAGCCTTTAATTAATTGTGATGGTTATACCGCCACCAGTCGGTTGCCAGCGCCTCGTTTGTTATTCAGCAGGATGCACCACGGGCAGGTGAGGTTGGCTTGGAGCGAAAAGATGACAGGCCGCGTCCTTACATCCCCCAGTTACTAAACCATTTGTTTGGTATTTGCGCTACGGTGTGTATGTGTACGTGTAGGTGTGCGGCAAGTACCCATTTGTTAGGTATTTGCGCTACGGTGTGTGTGTGTGTGTGTGTGTGTGTGCGCGTGTGCGTGTGTGTGTCACCAACACACACACACACACAGTACTGACCCATCTCGGCGTCCTCGGCGCCGGTGTCGGCGGCCTTGCACAGGTGCGGCGCGGGCAGCGCCTTGTCCACGAAGCGCCGCAGCGCCTCGCGGCTCAGCACGTAGCCCGCGCCGCCGCTCATGTAGCCCTGCGAGATAACAACAGAGGTAGGGCATAGCGAATCTTCGCTCGAATTGAGCTGCCCGTCCGGGGAAGGACCTCCACCCTATAGAACACCGCAGCCAAATGACCTCCGGGTCGTGTTTCTGCCGGTGAGTAGGGTTTCCGGAGCTTGTTGGGGGTTAGGGTTGGGCCGGCATGGCAGTGGCAACTGACAGGTAACGAATAAGATCAGTTATTTGCCTGTTGCCACAGCGACTTGGGCTTCTTTTTTGCTTTTTAAAGGTTACACTGTCGTCCAGTTTACATCAAAATCCATACCTGCGGTGTGAAAGGCTTGAACCGACACCCGAAGTACACCGGCTCGTTGGTGTCATAGTCTGCCAGCATATACCTCAGGTTTTCCACTATTACGTACCTGCAAACAGAGTTTGAATAAATAAATAAATAAAAATAACCCAAGACATGCCACGCTGGGCCACACAGCGCCACCTAGCCCCAAACTAAGCCGAAGCTTGTACTATGGGTACTAGACAACTGATAAACTTACTTAGATACCTTTTTTTTTAAATAAATACATATTATACATAGAAAACACCCAGACCAATACAAACAGATATGTTCATGAACACAAATGTTTGTACTGTGCGGGAATCGAACCCACGACCCTTGGCTCAGAGGGCAGAGGTCACTACCAAATGAGCCACCGAGCCTGTCATAATAGAATAAATAGGGGACACGACCATGGTTGAATTTCCATGTTATTTGATGGTTGCCAGAAAGAACTATTAAAATAACAACAAAATTGTTTTGCTTATTGAGAGAGCGATAGGCCTTCAAAGTTCATCGGATTCAAAGTTTAGTCAATTTCAAAAGTGTAAAATTAATCAAAAATCATTATAACACTGTTTAAGGTAGGTAGGTAGGTACATTAGGTAAAACGTATTTTGATATGAAACCCAAAACATAAACCAACTACCTATTTAATATAGCCATCGAACAAGCTTCTTAAACGAGGCATATCAGTTTGCATGAGCGCCCGTACACCGCGCGGTCGCGGCTTGAAGCAGTCGGTTCTCAATTGCTTGAAGCGGTCCATGTACGGCCGGGCTTAGGTTTCGGTTCCAGCCAAGAATGGCAAAAGTTTGGTAACCCCTGGCCTAATCAATGGTTAAACTCCGATTATAGAATAGAATAGATATGTCGCAGGCAAATTCTATTATTCGCCCGTATACAAACGGCGTCGGCAGTTTACAAAGACAAATTTGTTATATAAAATGCCGTACGCCATATGTAAGTGATGTCGTTCATTTACTAATATGCCGAGCTACGATATTACAGCCGATTACAAATTGCCTCGGCATATCGTTCCAATTAGTACCAAATTTAACCGCGCCCTGGCGCTACTAGTCTCCAAAACCAATATGGCGGTCAACAGTGAAAGTGTTGAAGAAAAAAATATTAAAATATGTCTAATATCGGCTGTTTCAAATAGATTTTAAGGGCTAGTATTATTGGAAACTATTGAAATTAAACTAATCACAAAGGGGGCTCCGAAAACACCGTGGAAAAAAAACAAAAAAAATTCGAGGTTATCCAGCACGTAAAAACGCTAGGGTGTCCATGGGAACTGGTAAAGTGGAACAAAAAATTGCAATAAAATGCATTGTATTTTGATTCGCTGTAAATCAATTGTTTCGCTGATGGTTTTACGCTTGTTTAAGCTTAGCAGAATAAGTGAAACAAAGAAACTTTGTTGAATTTATTTTTGTTATTACCACTGAATGTCTTGTTTAATTAATAGGTAATTCTTGGTAAGTTTACTATGTATGTGTAAGGATCCTAAAATTAGGGAGAATATGTTCTCACACGGTACCATTTAGTGCAGGTTTTGTTCGGTTACGGTTTCAATTCAATTTTCATGCTTATTTAATCGACGAATTTATTTTCGTAGTCAATAATTTAATAATATTCTATTATGAATCTTAAATACGTAAATAAAATGATTAAAAACCCTGTTTCATTTCTATTATCATGGTCACCCTAATACACAAACCAAGTCGACGTTGATGCGATGACAATTTGCCTTCGGCATTTTATAACACGTATTTATCTTTGTAAACTGTCGACGCCGTTTGTATACGAGCGAATTATAGAATTTGCCTGCGACATATATACTTTATTGCACACTATACAATTGACTTAAAACTAGTAAAATGGACATTAGTTGTACAATTAGGCGGCCTTATCGCTCCAAGCGATCTCTTCCAGGCAACCTTAGGGTAGAGGATAAATTAAACAGACAGGGTGAGGTGAGCTATAGACTGAACATTATGTTACACCGGAAGAGTTATGCAACATCGTTATGTTCTTTGTGTCATGAAACAAAGCGATAATCGAAATCCACGAACTCCATATAACGTTATCAAATCACAGTAAACAAATGGCAATTAAAACTGTGATTTACCCACGACAAGAGATATCACTGTTTTTTCTCCAGGCAGAAGATCGCGTGGACGTTCAACACGATCCTCAGATATGAGGGACCGACCACAGAAAGAGATCACCAAATCCTATCTTACTAATATTATAAATGCGAAAGTTTGTTTGGATGGATGGATGGATGTTTGTTACTCTTTCACGCAAAAATTACTGAACAGATTTTAATGAAACTTCTTACTAATATTATAAATGCGAAAGTTTGTTTGGATGGATGGATGGATGTTTGTTACTCTTTCACGCAAAAATTACTGAACAGATTTTAATGAAACTTCACAGTAATATAGCTTATACATTGGATTAACACATAGGCTATGTTTTATACGAATATTCACGCGGGCAGAGCCGCGAGCAGCAGCTAGTGCATTATAAAAACGCCTTGCACTACCGGAAACTGGTCTCTCAGTCAAACTAATCTCTTATTACACTTTCAACCTTACACGCTCGTAACAAGATTGAAATTTAACCAATTTAATCATATTTTTCAACGGAAATAAAGGCGTGAAATCTCTACTATGTAGCAAGGACATCTTTCTTTCTCATGTAAATATGTGTTTTGAAGGGAAACGTGTGGTAAATATGACTTCAATAGTACAAACATGCTTTGTTTTGTCAAATGTACCGTCGCAGCCAAAAGTCTGAATGTTATTAAAGAGAGAGAGAAAACAATAATATTGAATAGATATTCCGACTACACAAGGTTGTAAATAACTATAACATATTCTTTGGGTATATCAAAGGATGTCTAATAAAAGATATTCTAATAAACGGAAGACTGGCAAGATGTGGCTGATTTTCGGGAGCTATGGAGTCACTTAGAGGAGGCTTTCGCTCAGCAGTGGGACGACAAAGGCTAAAAAAACGAAAGTAACTAATATAGTGACAACTGACATTCATCATCATCGGCCTGCAAACGTCCACTGCTGGACCTATGTCCAGCAGTGGACGATGGCCTATGCCTCACGAAGCACGTGTCCTCCGTTCCTTCGTCGATTGCGCTCGATCGGCCCTCCACATTTACGAGTAACATTCATTTTCATTAGTATAGATTTTTGTTTTTAATACAAGCATCATCTGAAAGTCTTCCGCCTACGAGGCAAGTGTCATGTTTATTTATTTAAATAGCGATATATCACTGAATTGGATAACATCGACAGAATTGGGTTAAGACTCAATTGAGTGCGCGATGATCGGATGTCGCGCCGACACTTATGTTGGTGCTAGGGAAACGGACAATAATGTGGCTCATCATCATTCTGGCGTTGGCACAGTCGCGTTGTCTCGCTTCCGATTACATATACCAGTTGTGTGTCCGACACACCGATGGGTCGGACACACAACTGCTAAAATGACACATGTGGAAACGACACCTCGATCATCAATAGGCTTGTTTGGCTAAAAAATGTAATTAGTCCGTCTTTTAGCTTATTCAAAAATAAAAGACGCGTATGTTTTTATTTCTAAATTAGACTAAAAATTAGAAAGTTATAGCCCGTTGAAATTACGCGTGACGTCACTCAGTCAGGCATTTTTTATGGGACGGAGTGACGTCAAAGACTCCCACTCCTAACTTTTAGTGCCTAATTTTTTGCCCCGCACAACTAAACTATGGAATGCTTTGTCGCCAGCGGACCAATACGACCCCCCAAATCTTCAAGAAAATAGCGTACCTCTTCCTTAAAGGCCGGCTGCGCAGCTGTAACTCCTGATGTTGCAGATGTACATGGGCGGCGGTTATCACTTACCATCAGGTGAACCGCTTCAACCGCTTGCTTGTCTGCCCCTTATGTAAAAAAATTAATTTGTCCTATTCTTCACGTTGATGATAGTTACATTGGTACAAATATCTTGGCAACGCTTACGTGTCGTCATCGGCCTTGAGGAACCAGTCGGCGTCCCTCCTGTGGTGCTCGTACACGTAGCGGAACGCCTCCTTCGTTTTCGCCCAGAGGTAGTCGCGCCCTTCGTGCACCGGCAGCTTTATAGACGGCAGGGACGGGTCTGGAAACGAACGATTTGTTTAAGGACGAGTGGAGTTTGTACGAGAAATCGAATACTCTCAGTAAGAGAGGTAGGGCATAGCGAATCTTCGCTCGAACTGAGCCGCCCGTCCGGGGAAGGACCTCCACCTATAGAATACCGCAGTCAAATGACCTCTGGGTCGTGTTTCTGCCGGTGAGTAGGGTTTCCGGAGCTCGTGGGGGGTTAGGGTTGGGCCGACATGGCGGTGGCAACTGACAGGTAACTGACCAGTTACTTGCCCGTTGTCACAGCGACTTGGGCTTCTCTTTCGCTTTCCATCAGGCGTAGGGAAGCCATTATGTCGAGCCACTATAAAAAAAATGATTTTATTGTAGAGAACTTTCCATCATGTACCTTTTTGGTTTTTTTTTAACGTCGGGAATGCCTTTACGCATACACCAAGAGAGGCCTATGTCCAGCAGTGGACTGACAAGGGCTGATGATGATGATGAAGATGATACAGTAGGGCCCTGGGTACGGGGCACCTGACACCTGGATTATGTGCGGCTCACTCCTATTTAGCGGAGAACACGCACTAAACCCGACGGTGGTCCGCTACGAGCACTCTGTCTGAGGAGGGTCGGGATGCCCGAAGGGATTCGACACAACCCCCCACAGCGCGGTAGCGCTGCGCCGCCCAGTAAGAACGGCACACCTCGGGGGGACGGTGTGGTGTCCTCCCTGCATCTTGCGATGCACGACGCCACTGACCACTATGTCCGAAAGCACGTGTCGTCGTCTTCCTCGGGGCCGCTAACCGGAGCACAAGCCTTTTCTGACGAGATAGAGTTGTAGCGACACGTAGCGACACCTATCTCCACACCGCTACAATATGCAATACAAGTTCCGCCAGCTAACAACAGAAGGCGATGTGAAATCCGGGTCTATGGAGAATTAAATCACTCCATACAAATTGTATGGAAGACGTACAACTCACATACGAAGTTTTCATCACGAGTCGCTATATATACGAAAAACCAAGATGGTCCATCGGACCACGGTCCCCGAGCACGATCACCTAGCTCGGCGGAAGTACTTCCACTTTTCGTAGGGACAAGTCTGTTCCTACAGAGTCTATCCTACATCTGCATCTACATGAAATACTAAGTAGGACATTTCACATACAAAGCGAGGGCCGACATAAAAAAAAATAAAGGCGGACGCCACGATCCTCACTTGAGAAGGACCGACTTGAGAGATACAGGCATTAGATGCACCGTACCTTCTTCACTAAGAGATGGGAAGATGATATCAGGAAAATAGCGGGCCCAACCTGGACTCGAGCGGCTAAAGACAGAAAAGAATGGCAATCATTGGAGGAGGCCTTTGTCGGAAGACAAGTTGAGGAGTAATTACCGTTTGCCGAAGTAAAAACATGTAATTAGTTAATTTTGTTAGCAGTTATAAATATTAGGCATCTTGCACAACCTTTCAAATGTTTCAAACTAAAACCCAATAATAAAGGCTTTTTATTTTATTTTATTTTATACCTTCTTCAGTGCTCATAAACAGCAGCTTGTTGCACCTCTTCCCCCAAGTGGCCTTCACATGCTCAGCCTTCTTCTTGTGGTTGCTCGGCTGCGTCATGATCCAGCATAGCACCCTGACGCGCTTCGACAGCTCGTCGGCCACCGACCGGTCCTCGTCCCTGTGGGCCGGCTCGTCGGCTCCATGATCGTCCACCAACGCTATCGGGTGCTTCTCCAAGTCCCGCATGGACTCCCTGAAAACGGGACTTTTCTGTTTAACACCGTTAAAAATAAATTCAGTTGTTTCCGATAGATAGTCGACTATACATAGGCTATCAATAGTAAAGATAGCTCAAAACCAAGCCATTACAATCGGTACCATAACCCTACCTAATAAAATTTTCTTATTCTTATACCGTCGATAATATTGTTCGTCACGAACAGTAAAGCATGAATAGGTACTATCGATAGCTCATAAATAAAAATCTATCGATAGCCTAAACCTAAAACAATCGATAGTAGTATTACTTTCATGCGATGCGCGAACACGCCGCGTGTATCCATGGCATTGAAGGAAATTCTCCCCTAATAATTTATATCTTAAATTAGGATTGATTAATTATCGGAGATTCTCCCCTCATAATTTCTGTCAACTGCTATGACTCTACCTTGTATATTTTTCAAACATAAGTAGGTACCTGCAAACTCGACTATGATAAATTCAAAAATTACAGTTTTAAGCAGGTTCTCATATTTCTAGGTCCTCAATAAAATGTGAGACGGTTTTGAAAAGGTGACCTGGCTAGAGGCAGTCCCCAGCAAACTTAATTGACAGTACCATTTACTTAAAAAACTTAATTTTAGATTCCAATTTTTCATGGCGTAGGTAAGGTAACTTGATTCTTAACTCTTAAGATTGAGTATAAAATCAAAATAATTTCACATTAGATTGGTTTAAATTTAAACTACTTTTAACAATAGTGTTATAAAAAATTTAAATGCGATAATATCTACTATGTATACTAAACATTACATTTACTACAATTCTATTGACATAAAAATCTAGTATATCAAAAAATTGTAGCTCAAAAATATTAAAAAAAAAAAACACACAAAATCGAGTTGTTTTGCTGCATTAAATAAAACATTGTGCAAAAAACATCTATTTAAAAAAAAAAAATAAACAAACCTTTGCAAAATAGCAAAACAAATCTACAAATAACAGAAATACAAAGGGAAGTGCACCATAAATCAAGCGGCCTCAAATGGCCTTTTCCACTTTCGGTAATAGGCTAGTAATCAAAGTCACAGACTAGTTTATGACCTGAATGTCTAGCGCTATTTCGTCATCAAGGCAGACTGTAGAGTTCTACAGTACCCAATTGGGTCATAATAATCAAATAACGGATAAATATAAACAGACTGATAAAAGGTAATGGTCATTGACTTTTGAAATCAGTTTTCAGTAATGCCGCGGCCACACATTGGATCCAACTTTGCGTCCAATCACTGTCCAATGCCCAATACTAACGCGCTCAATGTCTTCATTATGTCAAAGTACCGTACCGGTACATACATTGGTGCATTGGGCGCAAGCGTTACGTTGGTGCAGGTGCAAATATCTCCAATGCGTGGCCGCGGCTTAAGAAAGATAACTAAATGATGTTTTATTATTTTTACCCGAAATTAGCTATCTTAACTTTTTTTAGACAAAGGAAGGCTATAACAGGACGTCATTAAGTAAGTATTATTTCTTACTGAATAATTATGAAATAAATTATCCACACAAAGTGGATAGAAAATACGATAATAACTTTAACATACAAACCAAACGTACACATAATATACACAAAACATATCATCAGCCTACCACAGTCCACTGCTGGACATAGGCCTCCCAACTGTTTACCGCTTTGATCAATCCTGGGCTTCTCGTACCCAGATCTTGCCGGCAATCTTGTGCAAATGCAAGTTCATAAACAAAATTAACCATGTTTCCCGTAGGATTGTCATTCAATGAATCAACTCTTAGTCTTGTATTTTTGGAGTCTTTTTCCTGTCAATGACTATCAATGGTATTTCTTAGTAGGCTACAATTCCACAAAATTTTGTCCGTTCACTTTCCTCAGAATAAGGGCATACATAGGTACTTTAAATTCATATAAATATGACGCATTATTGACAACTGTTCAATAATACGACCATTAAAATTATTTAATTATTACTTTTTGTACGGGTATGCGATAATAAATCTACTTCGTTGTAAAATCCCATATACTATCTATATAAGTAGGTGTCTGTACTTAAATAAAATATTTTCTAAAAAGAAACCTTTTTGATAGATCGCTTGTCAAGTACATATTAGGTAAACCAATAATAATGTAATTTACCTACCCTAGATTGCGCCCCGTGTTACTAAATCTAAGATTATTAAAAGACTATTAACGACGTCAAGAGTATGAATAATAATGGCATAAATTCCATTATATTATGTAGATTACCAATCATTCTTATCATGTACCTACCTACCTATTGAAAATATAAATATTTTTCATATTAAAAATACCACCATATCAACGGTAAACGGATCGTAACCGCATCAACTCGAGCTTTTAGTATTCGTAGTATGAAATTCCCTACCGAAGGCATACCTACTAATCGGACTCGTAAACGGGACAAAAGTTGGCGAAAAGCGATGTGACGATCCCTTTAGAGTTGATATGTTTGAGGTAAGTAAGCCTTAAGAGACCCCGCAAACCACATACTGTCTATCGGCCAATGTTTTGGTCGGACAGTCGGATCAGTATGAAGATTAATGCAAGTCTGCATACTATGTATAACGATTTGGTATCAGCTGATCTTCATACTGATTATGAGCCTGACCAAACTATCGGCTGATAGAAAGTCTGTCGTTTGCGGGGATTCTAAACATGGTGACAACCGCTGTTACCGGTATAAAACGAACCTTATTTTAATTTCAATTAAATTTGAAAACAATAAAGAATGTTCAAATTAAATCATTGTAGCAGTCTGGCTAAGTGGCTACCCTAGCACTTTTTAGTGGCCAAAACGCACGTTTTTTTGACTCAGCGTTCAATCACTCGTACGCCACGAAAAAGCGCCAATGTGATCACTAAAAAAGCACCAGTGTGGTCGGGTTCTAAATTAACATAAACATAGTGTTTAAAAAGTTAGCCTACAAACAGCCAGGCACAAACATAAAATGCGGCATGCACATGCAACATGCAAAGAGGGTTCTTTTTCTTTTAAAAATAAAACCACTTGAATAGGTGACAGGTGACTAACAACAACGTGATTGGTCCGGATTGAAAACATTGGCATATGAACGTCAAAGCGAACCAATCACGCAACACTGAAAGTTTGAACTGTCGCCTGCGTTCGAAGTTAAATTTATTCTAAAAAACCCTCGACAGATCAATATTTACCTGTAAGAAGACCAGCCGACCTCCTTCTGGTATCCAGTGGAAGTTAACAGAATGTATGCGAAACTAAATCCAGCTGATATCCCAATCACCAGAGTTAGCACAAATCGGCGACCCATCACCCGCGGTTCGGCCTGCACAGTATTGGACATTGGCGACGGAAGTAGGACAGAGTTGGACATAGTTATTTACATTTAGAATTTCAAGCTTCTGCGCCCATGGATCGAAGTCCTTTGCCGAGAAAAGGACTCAAAGAAAAATAAAAGAGGCAATTTTTTCGCGCGTAGTGTGTTCTCGCAGCGGAAGTTGTTTTTTTTTTAAATTGACTTCGATGGCGATTAAGGAATCTTATTTCATTTATTAGGGGGAATCGATCGGCTTTCACCCCAAGAGCCAGACTTTTTTTTACTGTTCGTGTAAAGACAACGCGGTGATGCCACCAATGTCAATGGTTCAGAGACGTGTCGAGCGTGCAATGCAACGTTTTGTATCGAACAGGCGCGTGCTGTCATCAGCGGTACTGATAGCAAACGGAAGGAAAGAACGCGTGTACGAGTGAGTATAGCGTAGCGATAACAGTTGAAAATGTTAATTACTTATATTATTTCTGTTAAGTACATTGTTAGTCCTGTACGCTCGACACCAACTATGTTTGTGAATAGTACGACCTTCATGGAAATTATTTTGAATTTTGGCTATTTCCTTTTAAATATCTACACGATTTCACTTTGAATTTAGCACATTCCAATAGGATGTCTATATCACTATACATTTCAACTGCCGTTTATTATTTTCCGGAAGTTAATCAACTACCTAGGAAATTGATCAACTTACGATTCTTGCTATTTTCCGGTGACAGATATACGTAATACGATGGCTGGAGGGCGAATCACTACATAGTATAAAACAAATCGCTTTTGTTTTTTATCTGTCCCTGTCTATAATATCTTTGAAAGTGCGCAACGGATTTTGATGCGGTTTTTTTAATAGATAGAGGGATTTAAGAGAAAGGTTCATGTGTATGGTATATGCATACAATACAATATTGCACACGTACGAAGCCGGGCGAGTTGCTAGTATTACAGTAAAACATTACTCCGGTCCCAGATGACCTGAGCGCAGAGCACAAAGCACATATAGATGTCGCAGTCATCTGGTTGAATCTGCTATTCAATTGAATGACTAGCGCGTTCATTGAATGACGACATTTAATTGAATGCCTAAAGGTCAACTCGTCAAGTTATTGAATGAAACGTTCAACGTCTTGACTGAACGTCATTTTAGCATAGTCGTTGAATGGGTAAAAGCCGACTGTTTAATGTTTAGTTTTTAATTTTTCTTTAAAAGTATCCGGAGGCGGCGTATTAATAGGTAAATCTATGCTGTCACACTATTTTATTACGTACTAGCTGTGCCAGCGGCGTCGCTCGCGTGGATATCGGGTTTCAAAAATAACGGACTTCCATATAATACCTATCTATACCTTGTGCCTAAGTTTTAAGTTAGACCTCTAGCAATACATTGGTGAAAACCGCATTCAATTCTATGCAGTAGTTTTCGCGTAATGCGCGTTCAAACATACAGGTTTAAATTTCTCGCGTTTTCCCAACACTTCCCGTCACTGCTCCGCTCCTATTGATTGTAGCGTGATGAAAAGTATCCTATAACCTGCCCAGGAGTATGAAGAATAATTGTACCAAGTTTCGTCAAAATCTGTTCAGTAGTTTTTTTTTCTATAACGAACATACAGACAGACAGACAGACAGACAGACAGACAGACAAAAATTTTACTGATTGCATTTTTGGTATCAGTATCGATCACTTATCACCCCCTGATAGTTATTTTGAAAAAATATTTTATGTACAGAATTGACCTCTCTACAGATTTATTATAAGTATAGATAAGTCAGTTTAAAGTAAATCTAATCAAAAAAATATCAACACTCAGGTGATCATGTTCGACGCCATATTTGTTTTAGTGACTACTAACGCCGCGCGGGAAAAAAATGAACTAAATTACAATCACCTGACTGCCTTTACGTCCGCTCTTTTCAAAGGGCTATGTTTCAATCCGCTACCTAGTTGGTGGACGTTAAGTGACGCGCGTTAAGTTAACGTTCGGTCTAGTCATTCAATTGAATGTCGTCATTCAATGAACGCGCTAGCGATTCAATTGAATAGGAGATTCAACCAGATGACTGCGACATAGAGATACATCTGATACTGTGTTCAAAAATAAACAAATTCTACCGTACCGATTACCTTGACCTAAGCTAAGTCCAATATTGAATCGTTCTATTTGATTTCCATTATTATTGGTAAGTAAGGCTACATTTGTTAGACGACTTGATACATAAAGACTATACTAAGGTGTACGATCCTATTACGTAAATTGGTTTTATTACCGACCCAATTTGTTTGCTATTGTAAGATTGTAGCGTGTAGATAAGTTATAGCTGTTAAGAAAAGTTGTTAAAGATATGTAAAAACGTAAAACTTAGTTGAAACTTACATTAGTTAATGAACAATGAATAAGAAATTAGCTATTTAAGAGGTACGATAGATAACAGACAAGGATCCCAGTCACTACGACAACGGTCAGGTAACCGGCCAGTCTAGTGACAGATGCAAGAGCCTCGGCCCATAACATGCTTCTTCTCGCTCATTTAAGGGATCAAACATCAAAGGGAGGAGGAAAAACGCATGGTTCCAAATATTAACGACGCGACACGCGAAACAACAGCCATCCGTTGAGAGAACACACTCACCATAATTCGAATATTTTGACTTTGATCACGCATGGGGCAAAAGTAAAGCTAAGAAGCGTTGACAATATCCGTCCGTTAAGTGGCAAGTCACCAGAAGAAAGAAAATATATTCTACACAAGAGATTGTTTAATTGTTTACAAGTCACGTGCTCAATATGTTTGTTTGTTTGGTAATGTGCGAGATTCTTAACATTATTTTAGTAAACAAGATTTTGCTTGATTGTTTAAACAGTATCCACATTGTGTTTATGCAACATACAACAGTTAAAACATCTGTTAATGTGTATTAGTATTGGACTTAATAAATATCAAAGCATTCAAATAACTATCCGACTGACACATGATAATGGGGATCGATTTCAATAACATAGAGATCCCTCTTTCCAAGATTGATAGGATGGGTAAGTTTGTTTTCAAAACAAGATTATAATTAACGGTAACGGCCCATCAAACCTATTAACGAAACTTGGCAAATCTTTTCACACAATGTAGATAATTGTCGTTTTAGAGAGTGAGGGATCAGGAGTTGTGACAAAATTTTTAAACATTACACTAACAATGCAAGAGACTTACACTCATTATATTTTCGTTTAAATCCGAATCAGACAAAAAAAACACAATTCGAAATCACTTTTACAAGTCAAGATATCCTTAGTTTCTTTTGGGTCTATGAATAGCTATATCCAGAAAACAAACATTGCAGTCTCTTACATTGCTAGTTAGTTATTAATGACTTTACAATAGTAGTAATTGTGGTAGTCATTAGTAAAATAGTTGCTTGCACATAATTCAGCAAAACTAATTGTCTGGTGGCGACTATCGTAACCATCGATATTTCAGTTTCGAATTTAATAAGTGATTTTCTTAGTTTTAAAATAGTATTTTTCTGGCTGGTACCAATGTAGAAATGCCTCCAGCATCGCCGATAACCACGTTTAGGCTCAATTCCTACTGAAGAATCAGCGGCCGGTAGCGGTTTTTACAGGGAAATCATTTTGTATCTTATCTGTATGATTACATACTTAGTTAATAGATATTAGGATGAGCAGCGCGGCGCCGCAGTGCACGAACCTTCTAGCGCCGCACTGTCCCTTGCGATTCCGTGGTAAGTAACTTGCTCTCAAGCTGACCATACATGTAAGTGTACCTGACAGGTTTGTCTGAATAGGTCAACTGTTCTGGTAAACCGGAGAGTTTATGTTACAGACCTGTACAGGTTTCCACTCAACTTTACCTGACAGGCATAAGTACACAGGTAACCTCTCAGATACACCCTTGCGTGTATGGCCTGCTTTTCAGCCGCCGCCATCTGCTGCTCCTTCAGTGGGAATTAAGCCTTAAGGAGACAATTGAAGAAGCGCGTCGCGTCTGGCCTTTCGTCGGTAGAAACGCCGCTCCTTAAAGTTAAACGCCTGCGTACTTGACTTCGTATATTTCTTTTGTGCAACACGACGCGTTTCTTCAAGTGATGCTTAAGAGAATACTATTCAAATATTATTTGAACATATTTTAAGACATTTTTGGAAATAATCTTTAGGGTGGCAGCAACATCGAGTAACATTATATTAGTTTACTAGCTGTTTCCTTAAATAATATAATATTGTTTGCTTTCAGTTTGTATAAAGATTGTAAATTTTTTTATTAATTTCAGAAACCATTTGTAACGTTCAATTCAATTCAGCTTTTTAACACTTTGTTACTGCACTATAAACTGCCTGCCAATAAAAATTATTCTTTAAAATATTCACAGGAAAATATAGGAGCAATTATTACACATACAAATCGTCCCTTTACATCACTTGATTCCATTTTATTACCAACGGAGACACAAAGTGTCTGGAACAACTTTACTCTACACACTACAAAAATAATTGAATGCACAATTAAAAAGGTAATTTCATTTTATGACTAATAAAAATATTATGGCTGAGACATTGTAATCAATCAAAAATGTTTGCATCAAATCTTTGAACAAGTTAAGTTCTGTAAGGTGAGAATGTACAAAATTATTAAAACTTTCACACAAGTTGCAACTATTCGTCTAACGGTTGTACTGGTAATAGGTAGTGTGAGTTAAATTTAGCATAAAATTGTGGCGGTGTATAGCCAATTACTGTAAAAATTGGTTATACTTTTGATAAGGGTTTTGCGATAAATCACAGACCAGTTTTAACAGCTGCTGCCAAGGTAAAATAAAAGTATAATTATATTAATAATATGAGTACTGATTTCATTTCTAGTTTTATTACTCTCCTAACACTGAGGTTGCCTGGAAGAGGTCAATCATAGCAAACTTAATTTGTAGGCTTTGTCAAGTTCTAAGTCAATCTTTTTGTTACACAACAAAGTATCTATTCATCTATTTATTCAGTTTCATTTAATCCTCTTGTTTAAGTTAGTAGTTAGTGTTAAATTGTCAGATATTGTGGACTTCTATAAATAGCCTATAGATAACTTCTCTACTAGTACACCTACACCTAATTATGTTCCTATATAGTATATACCATATTGTATTGTCGGAGTCAGAGTTAAAAACTTTATGAATAAATTAATAGATAATTAATTATGTCATGACTATTACATATATCATGACTCTTTTGTACAGGTTTGTACTTATGAGCCCTAATTGAGTTAAAATAAAATAGGTAACATTCTAAAAATTACAATGAAGCCATTGTAATTTTTAGAAGCCAATGAATTCTTAATATGATCAGTAATAGAAAATAACATAAATTTCTAATCTCAATCTCATCTAATCAAAATATGGATACTATATTATATTAAAAGGTTGTAATATCCAGATGTAATAATAATAATAATGCTGTCTCTTCCTTCATCTACCTATTTTCTAATGCAGAAAGCT
Organism: Conogethes punctiferalis; assembly: GCA_031163375.1. Lineage (NCBI taxonomy): Eukaryota > Metazoa > Arthropoda > Insecta > Lepidoptera > Crambidae > Conogethes > Conogethes punctiferalis. The sequence goes on from CM062091.1 coordinate 14,229,058, forward strand.
GTGATTCTAAACACATGCAGGATAGTAAGAAAATTTCTACAAACTGACTCATAACAATAACTTTACTTCATTTATATCATCATCATCACACACAAATCCATCTGAGATACACTTGGCCTAGGCCCGTGGATTTCAGTATTCCAGCGCCGCCGTAAGGTGTTGAGAAAAACTAAGGTTTTCAAAAATAATAATAAAATTTATTACCATAAAACACAAAGTACACCAATGGTTATTTAGGGTAGTTAAGCCGGTTTCCCGTCCAGCTCTGGTTTTCGTCCATTACCTACAACATTTACGTAGAATAGCATCATATTAATAGTCAACCGCGTAAGATTGGACTTGTTACGGCCTTTGACGTCATATCTGCACGTCTACCAAAATTTAAAAAGATTGACAATTCAGAACTCGAATTAAAGCTATGTTTGTCTGCGGCTTGCTTCCGAGCTATGAACACGCCATCTTGAATGTGAAAAAATTAGTGGCGCGAGGTAGATGCACGGTAAGTTTTTTTTGGTAATTTACGCATGTATTTATTTGTTTTGGTCATTTACAGCTAAGTAAAGACACAAAGTTGGCATTAGGAGGTGTTTTTCATACTTATTTAACGAATTACTTATAAAATCTAAGTGGACGGAAATGGAATTACCTATTTCGCAAAATATTCTGTTCTCGTCCACATGGACGAAAACACAAAAATATAAGTGAAATTTGATAAATCAGTTAAAATTAGGAATGCGAAGAACTTCATTCAATTTTTTAATGGCTGGATCTTTGTTAGATATTCGATCTAGAATTTCATTTTCGTCCACGAATTTATCAGTGTTACAAGCATAAATTTATATTTAAATACCTTGGACGGAAACCAAAAATATCGATAAAAATTATTCTTGTTTTCGTCCAAGTACTTTAACATAACAGACGAAAACTAAGACTAGACTTTTACTTTCCGTCCATTAACTTTAATATAAGTGGACGACAAGTAGCAACACCAGTTATTTAGTTTTCGTCCATTACAAACTGCGATTATTATCTTGGTTAGGCATGACTTTTTTATTTTGTTTTTCGATCACTGCTGGTATTATATTATCATTATCGCCTATATCATTTGCCGTTTAGTATATCTGGTTATTAAATGCATTGTTTTAGATGACGTCATTGGAGCCGAAAAAAATAAAGAAAAAAACAAATTCTTACACCGAAGATGCCGTCCCGGGCCTCTCGCATTCAGCACTTGCCAGCCGTCCTGCGCAAATCGTCACTCCACCTGGCCTGAGGGCGTCCTACACTACGTTTGCCGAGACGTGGTCTCCACTCCAGAACTCGTTTACCCCAACGGTTATCAGTTCTGCGGATGATGTGGCCAGCCCACTGCCACTTCAGCTTACTGATTCGGTGAGCTATGTCGGTAACTTTCGTTCTCTGCCGGATCACTTCATTTCGGATCCGATCTCAGAGAGACGCCGAGCATAGCCCTTTCCATAGCTCGCTGAGCGACCTTCAACTTGTGGACCAGCCGTACCGTGAGTGTCCACGTTTCGGCTCCGTATGTCATAACCGGTAGAACGCACTGATCGAAGACTTTCGTCTTTAGGCACTGTGGGATCGACGATGTGAAGACTCGACGAAGTTTCCCAAACGCTGCCCAGCCTAGCTGAATTCTCCTATTTATTTCGTCCTCAAAGTTGTTTCCACCCAACTGCAATGTCTGCCCAAGGTATACATATTTTTGAACAGCTTCGAGGACGGCGCCGTGCACTGCATTCGGTTCCGGTAGAACATCTTCATTGAACATGACCTTGGTTTTATCCAAGTTCATCCGTAGGCCGATGCGCACAGAGGAGCAGCGATTGCGATGCGGTCCTGCAGCGATTCTGCCATTATGATGATGTAATCTGTAAATCGCAAATGTATTCGCCATTTACGTTGATGCCACGTCCTTTCCAGTTCAGCGTGTTGAACTTATTCCATTGCATTAGTGAACAACTTTGGGGAAATGACATTCCCTTGTCTCACTCCTCGATACAACGGTTATAGGCCTTGTTTGCTGGTTCTGTACTTGGACGGACATGGTGGCGGCTTCATAGAGACATCTCATCACATGGATGTATCGCCATTCTACTTGGCATCGCTGCAGGGACTCCAGAACAGACCAGGTGTCAACCGAGTCAAAGGCCTTCTCATAGTCCAACAATGCTAGACACAGGGGCTGATTATACTCTTCGCTCTTCTGTATAATCTGCCGCACTGTGTGGATGTGGTCTGTGGTGCCGTATCCGCTCCAAAACCCAGCCTGTTCCGTCGGTTGGAATTCGTCGAGTCTTCGCGCAATACGGTTCGTAACCACTCTTGAAAACAGCTTATAGACGTGGCTTAAAAGGGAAATGGGTCTATAGTTCTTCAATAGGGTTTTGTCTCACTTTTTGAAGAACAGGATAAACCTAATACACGCCTCCGGAGTTCTCCCTTCCAGAAGGACAGCGTTGAAAAGCTTTTGGAGCTCCCTTAATACGGCTCTACCTCCAGCCCTCATCAGCTCTGTTGTAACGCGGTCCTCTCCATGGGGCTTTTCTATTTTTAAGCTGCCCAAGAGCGATCTCGATTTCGTCAATGCTGACTTCTGGCAAGTCTTCGGTGAAATGGCGTGTTAATGTGGCTCAAGTAACTTCATTTTCGTGATCAGGTCGAGATACATGCGAAGCGTATAACCGGCTGTAGAAGTCTTCTATTTCCGAAAGAACAGCCGGCTTGGAGGCAACGACTTCTCGACTTGGTGCGGGGGCAGCTTAGTCAGGTCAAGTGGCTTTTTCCAAGAGACCTTAAAATTTTGTATACGTGTAAATTCCGTTTTGTTTTAATTGTTGATTGGATAGGAATGACATAAGTCATATTAATTCTGATTTTGCAAACAAATCTTAACAGATTTTAAAGATAATTAATGTTTTTATCAGCCAAATGCTGTTATAAAAATACATTTTGTATGTTATTATAAAAACGTATTATAGTTGCATTTCACTAAGTTGATTAAAAATACTATTATATCACTGATTTTTAATTCATTGCATTATAATCCTCTTTATTAACAGCGGACGAAAAGTAACGTAACATAGGTCGAAAACTAATATTTTTGGACGAAAACTGACGAAATCGGTACTTTTCACTAAAATATTTTTTATAAAAAAAACGATGACTATAATTAATAGTCCCTTGGTGTAAACATAAAATAGACTATATTAGCGTTTAATAAAAATATAGTTTGTTAGATTTGGCCCAGTGGAACATATTTTTTTTAAATGTTTAACCTGGCAACTCCACTAATTGGACGAAAACCGGCTAAACTACCCTACTTTATGTGATTTTAGACTTTATATAAATAGGTAGTATCAATAGATGTCTCAAGTACCTAGGTATATAATAAGACATCATAGTGTGAATGATAACTTATCTAGAAGAAACAAACATATTTTCCAATTTCTATAAATTATTATAACTGCAGGGAAATAGGTACTAATTTTATGTTTTACAGGTCCCCACCAAGATCCAAATATTTACAGAATTTGATTTTAATTTTAATTGGCGACATCTTACGGAATACTATAGATCAACCTAAAGCATGGCAAAGGATGGTAGAACTAACTTATCAGATACATGTACCTATATAATTTTTTTATTTACATGAAAAGATTTTAAATGAAAAGAGTTGGCGCATCCATACTTGTCTTTTTAAATAACTAAATAATATCGCAATAATAATAATAAATTTAAATTAGGTACCTGATTATTTTTCCAAAAGATATTGGCCTTTTTCAAACACTTGTTATTTATTATAGATTATTACAACAACAATAAATATTTTAACAGAATTAAGTGGACATGTGTAAAACAGAACAAACACACTTATTAGAAATGATATTATCAAGGGAAGAGGATGTAGCAACAAGATAACAATTCAAATCTCTTACCGTCATTGTGATGGTTTTTGCAGCTTCTATGGCCTACCGAATGTTATGATAGCTGGCGCATATGTAAGTAACATTTCTTTATTGATAAATAATGTTTTTCCTATTAGAATGCCCAGAAGTATTTGCTTTTCATTTTACAAATCACTACACACACATCGGCTTGTGTAAACCTGTGTAAAAAAAATTGTCAAAATTTGACTTTTGTTTGAAGTTGTCATTGTCAATTTGTTGTTTTTTTTATGATTTTAACGGCCTGGGATCTCAATTTGTTGTCTAAATAAAAAATCATAGCTGTGGGCTCACAATTTGTAGACGTCGGGGTGAAACGCCGTACCCTGATTTTGCTCCGAGTTTTAAACTATTCATAACAAACAATGTGCAGTCTGTTCTTTTGGAACGATAATTTTTTAAGAAAATGAGGTTCAGGGTCCACCTGGAAATAAATCATGCCTTTTCGTGGGGTAAATAAACTATGAGTTTTTTTCTTGGCAGCCCCTAATCTAATCTGACAGCGACAGCCATATTAATTTGTGTTAATTTGTTACGGGGCGATTTTACCATCGTAAAGATCTATTTTTAAATATATTTTATTTAGTTTCAACATTTACAGCAAAATGAAAGTGTTTCAATAATTCGAGTGTTCGATATGAGCAAATTTTCGTTAGTAATCCCATAAACATTCACAGACAGTGATCAAAATGTTACGTTCGTTCTGTTGTTGGTTTATTTTGTTTTGTTTGTTACAATATGTTGCTGCAAATCAAAATAAATATTCGAAATTTTGTAAAAATAACAGCATGACTTTAAGCTGCAGTACCCAGGTAAGTCTTTCATGTGTTCAGTTCAGTTGTTTCTACCTATTTATAATTGGCCATAATATATGTCGACACATACTTTATTGATTTTCGGTACATCTTTTTTGCTAACAAACTTACCTGACCTTCCTTCAGAAAAAGCAATTTGTACATTCTTTTAGCACATTTCTTGGGTGCTTTTATTAAACCATATTAATGAATTTTTCCTTGTTATTTTCCTCATAAAGGTTATCAAAGAATGAGAATACATTTAATAATGATAGTATAATGTTATCAGAAACGGATGTACTTGTGAGTGGTAGACCAAAGAAGAACCTCAAGGGAAAATAATTGGTTTCAACTAAATCACTTTTTAGGTTTTGTGTACTTGAAGGACTGTTTACAAAAATATCATAAAAAAATGATGGTACCTAAAAATATTCTGTTTAGACCAAAACAACGCTAAATGACCACAGATTCAAAAGGCCCCTTTTCAGTCAACCACATGCATTCCAACCTTTTTGGAAGTCACATCTTTTTTAGGGTTCCATAGCCAAAATGGCAAAAACGGGACCCTTATAGATTTGTCATGTCTGTCTGTCTGTCTGTCCGTCCGTATGTCACAGCCAGTTTATTGCGAAACTATAAGAGCTACATTATAGAAATTTGGCACGTAGATGTATTCTGTAAACCGCATTAAGATGTGAAAATAAAATCAGAAAAAAATCCAAAATTTTTGGGGTTCCCCATACATAGAACTGAAACTCAAAAAAAATTTTTTCATCAAACCTATATGTGTGGGGTATCTATAGATAGGTATTTAAAAATGATGTTGAGGTTTCTGACAACATTTTTTTCTAAACTGAATAGTTTGCGCGAGAGACTCTTCCAAAGTGGTAAAATGTGTGTCCCCCCCCCCGTAACTTCTAAAATATGGGCCCTATAAAACTGAAAAAAATATATGATGTGTATTACTATAAAAACTACTAACGAAATTTGGTTTGAATGAAGTCTAGACAGTAGGTTTTTTTTAAACGTCATAAATCAATTTACCTAATTTTTTCATTAAATCAGTGGTACGGAACCCTACGTGCGCGAGTCCGACTCGCACTTGGCCGGTTTTTCACAGTTTAGAACTGCCAATATTGATAAGTCTTATCAGAAAAAGAAATCAATGTTCCATCCTATTTTAGTTGGCAGGCCACACAGAAGACACGGATATTTGTAAAGTGGAGAAGTTCCCGCCGAACAGCCAAGAATGCAAGTACATGGACTTTGGACCAATTAACTCTAATGTGTACATCGGTGGTGTCAGTCTGAAACCTTACATCTTGGATGATGGTCACAAACTATCCAACTATACTGTGCTGAACATCACATTTACAAATATAAAATGGAAAAGTAAGTATGGCATGTAGTCTTGTGTACCACTAGTTTGTAAGAGCTCTTCCAAAGGAAATAAGAGAGGTAGGGCATAGCGAATCTTCGCTCGAATTGAGCTGCCCGTCTGGGGAAGGACCTCCATCCGTGTTTCTGTTGGTGAGTAGGGTTTCCGGAACTCATGGGGGGTTAGGGTTGGGTTGGCAGAAGCAACTGACTGGTTACTTGCCAGTTGTTACAGCTACTTGGGCTTCTCTTTCTATCAGGCTGCGGCCACACATTGGAGATATTTGCACCAACGTAACGTTTTGCGTCCAATGCACCAATGTGTGTATCGGTACTTTGACACAATGAAGACATTGAGTGTGTTTTGGGCATTGTTGAAACCAATGTGTGGCCGCAGCATCAGGTGTAGGGAAGACATTATGTCGAGCTACTATAAAAAATAAAATATGCATTTTGTCTGGAATGCCTTTACACATACAACAGGGTCCTGGGTACAGGATGTGCCAGCTGGAGTTAGCATCTAGGGTGTGGAATCAAACATAATGAGAAACCACAAACACTATTCAGCCGCAGATGTAATTTAAAAACACACTATCTTCTAATGACACAAAACAATATCAATCAATCCATAGCAACATAAAACAGATTATAAAAACTATGTAGAAAACTATTTACAAAGTAAACATATATAAAAAAAAGGTTGTTATCGCTGCAACACAGGACACTCCTGAGCTCACTCCTATATAGTGGAGAATACCTACTAAACCTGATAGTGGTCTGTTACAAGTACTCTGAGGGTTTGGGATACCAAGAAGAAATTAACACCAGTCTGGGTGGCCTCCGTAGGACGATCTCGTCAACACAACGCCACAAGGTCGAATGGTTTGGTTTAAACCAATGGCCGTAGGCTTGTTTGCAACCCTAGTGGTAAAAAAAATGCTTCCTGCTTGAAACAATACCTAAAACCACTATGCCATTTTCACTTTATCACATCTATAAATAAATAATGATTTAAATACAATTTGTTTGTTAGCAGACAACCTAAGTAGGTATGCATAGTTTTGTTTTTTAATTAGCTTAGTTTTGATTATTTATGTGTGTATGACTCAAATGTGTGAGCAATATAATTTACATTTTGTTTAGGGAAATTTATGTTATTAATTGGGCAGAGTTATACTTATACTTGATTAAATAATAACCTCGGGCATTAGATAACCTGCTGGCGATAAGTCAAATTCAACTAACTTAGATAATAATACGACAGAATCTTAATCAACCCTACCCTCTGAAATGCACTTGGCCTAGGCCCGTGGATTTCTAGACTCCAGTATTTCTATAGAATACTGAGAAAAGAAAAAATATACAAATAATAATAAGAAGAGAAGCCCAAGTTGCTGTGACAAGGGGCAAGTAACTGGTCAGTTACCTGTCAGTTGCCGCCGCCATGCCGGCCCAACCCTAAGCTCCACGAGCTCCGGAAACCCTACTCACTGGCAGAAACACAACCCGGTCATTTGTCTGCTATTCTATAGGGTGGAGGTCCTTCCACGGACGGGCGGCTAAATTCGAGCGAAGGTTCGCTATGACTTATCACTCTTAATCGATAAAATAAATTCCGCCTTAACTATAAATTATATACAATTTTTCAGCAATGAAGTTCCGGTTCCAACCGACGACATTCCAAAGGAACCATTGCCGCAACATCGTGCTCTCCAACGACGTCCAGATCGACGACCGCTCGGTCCTCTACTACGACTGCTACTGGTCCCTCACCGATGGAGACTACAACAACACCAGTCACATACTGGACTTCGAAGCTACGGACGATAAGAGAGTCAACAGGGGACAGTATTACTTCAACATACCGAACATTCAAATGCTGAGTGAGTCCTATTATTTACCTACTAATATTATAAATGCGAAAGTTTGTTTGGATCCGTGTGGATGGATGTATGTAACCCTCTTTAACACAAAAACTAGCATAGCGGTCCATTTCCAGTCATTTAGATTAGATATCAGATTGTCAATCTAAACTATGTTGGGAACAAATGTCTAGTCTGGACCATACAGTGCCTGCTAGCCCCAAACTAAGTCAACAGACAACTGATAAACTTACTTAGATACTTTTTTTTTGTAAATAAATACATAATACAAACACAATTATTTATGTATCTTGAAAAGAAAGAAGTAAGTGAGAATGCTGAATGTAAATACTCGCTCGCGTTCGCGTTACCGTCCTTTGACTTCCGCGCGAAAAACCGACAATAGAGGGAGCACGGGGCAATGTCTACAACTGCGGCAGCATCAACGCTACTTACTCACCTGTTTACATTCTCGCGCTTCCCATTTCCCTGCTCACTTCCCATCCCAACAGGGCTGAATGTAAATGATGCATATGGCCCGCAGCCTCTGGGCATCTGCAACACCGGGGGTGTCACACCCTTTAAAAATCCTATCACAGCCTTTTTGAACTGAAACTTTGATGTAGAAGATGAATCGCCGGATTGTGTCTGTGTCATATATGGGACCATATACAGATACGATTGGTGTATTTTGCGAGATTACTGTAATATAAAATGACTAAACTTGATGTCCTTGAGATAAACTTGACTGATATATTTAGTACAATTTGTGTGCATAAACCGGTATTGTGTAGAACTGGCGTTTGCTTTGATTTAGCGAAATAATAGTATGGATATTCCTCCACACTAACATAATACATTATTATCCCTACTAATATTATAAATGCAAAAGTAACTCTGTCTTGTCTGTTACGCTTTCTCGCTTAAAACTCATAATAACAATAGTGTTTCTCGATTTTCGGGTGGGACACTTTAAAAGAAGAACTACTACTTCCTAAATTGACTCGGGTCTTAGTGTTCTGGCTTCGTCAAATAATATTTTATCATTTGGCACTCATAACAATAGTGTTTATCTTTTGTTTCCCTGTGTCACTGTCGTATTCACATCCAACATCTCACAGGTCCGTTCGTGACTGAAAACGAGTGGAAGCCATTCCTGTACATCGAGATCCTGCCCAGCACGCTCCGGCTGCACGTGATGCCGCCGCCGGCGCAGCTGCGCATCAGCGGGTACAGGATCGAAGTGAGGAAGGGCTGCAACAAGGGCACTCCCGTAGAGGCATGCACCACGGAGCTCGTCAACAATACTAATGTGTCTTTGGCGAATAATACACAGGTAACATGTTTGTTCAATCAACGTTTTTTTTATTTTAGAGGGAAAGCAATGCGTTTTGCACCTTCACCCCGCCTCTGGGGAGAGTCGGCGTGGTGTGTGGGGGTAATCACACCTCCTGAAATGGGAGGGCTCTTCCACTAAACCCCTCTTATCGCCAGGTGTATTTAAATGTGATTACATAGCCGGTTTGGAATGACTTTTCTAACTAGAAGATTCATCCACTGGTAGGTAACAAGAGATTGCAAAATGTTTTTTTGCAACAGCTTTTTAGCGTATCTTCGCTCGAATTGAGCTGCCCGTCCGGGGAAGGACCTCCACCCTATAGAATACCGCAGTCAAATAACCTCTAGGTCGTGTTTCTGCCGGTGAGTAAGGTTTCCGGAGCTCGTGGGGGGTTAGGGTTGGGCCGGCATGGCGGTGGCAACTGACAGGTAACTGACCAGTTACTTGCCAGTTGTCACAGCGACTTGGGCTTCTCTTTCGCTTTCTATCAGGCGTAGGGAAGCCATTATGTCGAGCCACTTTAAAAAAAAAACTAGAAGATTCATCCACTGGTAGGTAACAAGAGATTGCAAAATGTTTTTTTGCAACAGCTAACCTGAGATCGCACATTGTATAGGTAGATAGATAGATAGATAGTCAATTGTATGGTGTACCAAAAAAAATCTATTCTTTAGGGCACGTACGCCATACAATAGGGAATATGCATGAAAAATAGTTTCCTGTATTTACTAATTTATCGTAAAACAGATAAAAATCTACTACGAACAATGAAAATAAAATCAAAATTGGTTGAAAAATGGGCGAGATATAGTCGTTGAAAGTAAATATATCCGTCTCTCTCGCGCAAACCAGATTTTTCTATGGAGTTTGTATGGCGCTCACGGTACATGACGTCATCCGCCACGTCGGATCTCTCTGTCTAAGCAATAACTTTAACACTTTATAACTCGCTTAATAGAAATGGTATTTTAAAAATTCTTCGATATTTATGTATCTTGAAGATAAATGATCTCAATAAATCCATAAAAAAAAGTCATGCATATTCCCTATTGACTTAAAGACATAATTTGTACAATTTAGACTTATCGCTATAGTGTCTGTATAGAGTATCACTACTCTAAAAGGCCTTTAATATATTTAATTCGCTTAAACGATTGTTACCTTCATCGGTTTTGTGAAAGCGTCTATAGACTTAGTAACGACTTGGCCTCGGCGCCGCATTAAAGCGCATCGAAGTTCCGATTCCTGGTATGGTAATAACGAAATCGACTTTACTAAAATGCTTTTTAGGAGTAATAATACTCTCCAAATCGAATTTGGGTCATAACAGTTACGGCCGTATTCACAAACGTTACTATGCGTCGCGGGAACGCACAGGTACCCAAAAATGTATAGGATTTTGGGCACTGTGCGTCCGCGCGTCGCATAGTAACGTTTGTGAATACGGCCGATAATCTCCAATGAGACTAGGCCAAGTAGAAGTTATTAAAGTAATGGTTTTCACTGAAAACCAGCGTTACAGCAAAGGTTCGCTGTATCATTAGCTGAGTGGATGCACAATTGTAGGCGTAGCTAAATACCACAGACCGATGATGGGCAGCGGCGTCACCGGAGCGAGAAGCTACGCCCTGCGATCGCCAACCCGCCTGCCCAGCGTGGCGATTATGGGTATATCCTCCAGATGTTGGCCCTAAGTGGCGAACAACTGGAGAGGCCTATGTCCAGCAGTGGACTGCAATAGGCTGATGATGATGATTTCATTACTATGGTTTCCTTTACCATGACATGTTACGGCAACATTCACAATCTAAACTTTAAAATTTATTCGAGTCCTATCTTTTGTTTCAGGAGGTGACATACGATTTTTATTTCCTAGGCAACTCAGGATCATACTACTTCGTGGTAATACCTTTGCATGTCGACTGTCCTAACGGAGACGAGAAATGCCAAGTTGTTTCCAGTCCCAAGATTACTATAAGTAAGCACCATTTGAATTTCACTTCGTTCCTTATTGGCTTATCTTATGTAAACAACAATGATATTATATATGAAATCAATCGTAGTTCCGGAAATAGGTACCTTTTTTTTAAACCGGGGAAAATCCTTTTACGCATTCCCGCCGTTCGTGGGTACGACGGGATATGTGGGACTCGTGCCGCTCTCAAAAAACGATCTTCCGTCCAGGAGCGGTACCGTTTTTTTTGTCTAGAGGGGAATGCATTAGGCCCCTTCATGCCCTGCACTCACACCTCCCAAAATGGGAGGGCATACCCACTAAACCCCCCTGTGTCGCCAGTGGGCAGCATGTTGCAGGGACACGGGTAGCGCCGAAGCATACGGCCACATCCCTGCCTGCCCTGGCCAGCCGCAGATGATAAGCGGCCGGCACTCCTGGTCCGGGGAGGGCAAATACCCCTACCCCCGGATCCGGGGAGCAATAGAGTGCCCCCCGGGCGGACCTCGTGCAACGGTGTGGCTGCACCCACCACACCGTTACGCCCCTATGAGTGGATCGCGCCCCCGCACTCACCAGTTTGGGCTAAGGCATACGATGCGTTGTGTGCCCTCCGGCGACGCCCGGGCCGGGAGGAGCGGTAGGAGGTAGGAGTTCAAGTTGGTAGGAGGCACGGAATGCTCACTAAAAACCCCGGCGCTTCCGTCAAGCACCTTTACTTCTTGAACGGTCTAGAACCGCCGCAACAGGAAATAGGTACCTTAGAACGAGCCTGGTGTAACAACTTTCTGAACGCCATTTTTTTTATAGCAGCCAGCTTAGTGATGCCCCCTAAGGCCGATGGAAAACCAAAAATAGGCCCAAATCGCTAATGGCAAGTTGCTACGACCATGTTGGCCTATAAGATAATCCTGAAACGCGACCCAAGTCGCATCACTGATGTTTAGCCGAGAGTAGGTTGGTGGCTGACCAATCTTCTGATTAGATGAATTCTCAAGAAGTTTTTTTTTTATTCTTTTTTTCAAATGCTTATTGGTGGCAGACGAGCAAGCGGCCTGTCTGATGTTAAACAGTAACCGCTGCCCATGGACATCTGCAATGCCAGGGGCACAGCAATGCCGCTACCTACCGTGAGAAGAGAGCTCTCTTTAAACCTCGTTTGAAAAAGGACATGTCGTAGCGATCAGGAAACACCGCGGCTGGGAGGTCGTTCCAGAGTTTACAAGTCCGTGGCAGAGAAGTCCCTTAGACGACTCTTACTACACGCACGGGACGAAATGGGCTGGTTATTTGTTTTTTTTTTATAAAAGCTCGACATAATGGCTTGCCCACGCCTGATGGAACCTTGTGGGAAGCGAAAGAGATACCCAAGTTGTTGCGACAGCGGACAAGCAACCGGTCAGTCACTGCCACCGCCATGCCACCATGATTTCTTTTCCAACGGTTTTTTTTTCAAAAATAACAGTGCAGTCGTCTACTGCTCTGTAACGTGTACATTATATCGGATTAATCCCGTGAATTATCCACTGCTGGACATAGGCTTCTCCAGGTATTCGCCACTTTGGGCAAACACCTGAAGGTTATACCTATAATCGCCACGCTGGGCAGGCGGGTTGGCGATCGCAGGGCGTAGCTCTTCGCTCTGGTGACGCTGCTGCCCGTCATCGGTCTGTGGTATTCAGCTTCGCCGTTAATTGTGATGGTCATACCGCCACCAGTCGGTTGCCAGCGCCTCGTTTGTTATGCGGCAGGATGCACCACGGGCAGGTGAGGTTGGCTTGGAGCGAAATGATGATAGGCCGCTCCCCTACATCCCTTAGGATTATGTTCTAAGATTGTCAAGTTTTTAAGGGATGTAAGATTCTGGAAATTAAGGGTATTTCACCACTATTTTCGTAAATAGTTGTCAGAAATATTGTTTAGTTTATTTTATGTAAATAAGATAAGGGTTTATGTGTCCGGCAAGTACTGATATTGATAATATTGATAAGCGATTTCGTTACAATGAAGAATATGTACGTGAATCATATACACACAATGAATATTAATATTTCAAATGCATTTTTGTGTGTAGACGTCATCTTTAATAATGTGAAATATGTATGTAATATAATAATGATTTATAGCTGTTATGACGTCGGAAATTTCTTTTTCTTTTCTTATAAGGAAATAAGTAGCTCTTGACCCCAACCACAGAACTCTCTGTTAAACGACACTCACTCTCGCCTTGATAATCTGAAGAGTATCGCACACATTTGCACTATGAATGTAGAGGCAAAGCGAGTTTTTGGAACTTGCACCATAAATCGGTGTCTCCTTCCTGTTCGGTTGTAAAATTCCTGTCCTTATTAATGTTTTGTCGACACGAGAAACTTTTCATCGCCATCATCAGCACACTGCTGGACATAGGCCTCTCTAGTTGTTCGCCACTTTGGGCACACACCTGTAGGCTTTACCCATAATCGCCACGCTGGGCAGGCAGGCAGGTTGGCGATCGCAGGCGTAGCTTCTCCGGTGATGCTGCTGCCCGTCATAGGCCTGTGGTATAGAGCTGCGCCTTCAATCTTGATAATTGGTCGCGAAAAGATCTCTTGCTGGCTACCGATAATTTATTTATTTATTTAATCTTTATTGCACAAAAGAAATAGTGTACAAAAGGCGGACTTAATGCCGCATAGGTATTCTCTACCAGTCAACCATTGGGCTAAGCAGAAACAGAATACTCGTATGTAGGTAGCGTGCTGCAAAGTTGGATAAAATTAAACAGTGATAAAAATACTTAAATAGATAATAATATATCGATATTATAAAGTAGGTACATATCATAAAAATAGATCACATAATATACACATATTATATTATATATATAAAGGACGACGACAGAGTTGTGAGACGACTTCTCTCTTGCTGTCCGTGTGACAGAGTTTTGGTCTCGGGAAAGTTTGACCTATTATTGCTTCAAGAAGAAGATGATCATGGTTATACCGCCACCAGTCGGTTGCCAGAGCCTCGTTAGTTATTCGGTAGTATGCACCACGGGCAGGTGGGATTGGCTTGTTGCGAAAAGATGATAGGTTGCTTCCTTACATCTCTTACATGTGTTTGAAAGGTACTTAGGTACTACTACTTTAAGAGAGGTAGGGCATAGCGAATCTTCGCTCGAAATGAGCTGCCCGTCCGGGGAAGGACCTCCACCCTATAAAATACCGCAGCCAAATGACCTTCGGGTCGTGTTTCTGCTGGTGAGTAGAGTGAGGGTGTCCGGAGCTCGTGGGGGGTTAGGGTTGGGCCGGCATGGCAGTGGCAACTGACAGGTAACTGACCAGTTACTTGCCAGTTGTCACAGCGACTTGGGCCTCTCTTTCGCTTTCCATCAGGCGTAGGGAAGCCATTATGTCGAGCCACTATAAAAAAAAAAACAAGGTAGTTAGGAAAACCTTTATTATTATGTAATTGCCAGGTAACGAAGAGCACAAGACCCTGAACATCTGCATAGCGAGCGTGTCTGCACTGGTGGTGGCCACCTTGTTCGGTTACTACATCGTGCTGCGCGTGATACGACGCTACTGGTGCAAAGACTACAGCCTCGCTTCACGTGAGTGTGCTATGATAATGCCCTCATCAATAATGCCTCAACCCCAGTTACAGAAACCTGATGATGATCACTTCATCATCATCACTTCGGAGCTAAGGCTCCGGTGACGCTGCTGCCCGTCATCAGTCTATGGTAATTTACTACGTGTCTGTAGGTCAGATCTGGTAATTAGGGGTGGCTGAAATTCTATTTCGTATTTTATGAAGTAACCTATGGTACTGTTACGCTACTCCCTATATTTCGTTTTGTTTAGCATGAGGAACATTGATAGGGAAAGTTTTTCTGCAGACGTTTTGTGATGACCAGCAGCAGATGTATAAGAAGAAATTTTACCTACATTTTTATAATTTTATTCTAAATGGCGCATAATTCCGTCACGCTTGGTGGTAAGCGATATAGTAGTTTACAATAGAACGCGCTCTCCCATTAAAAATCGAGTTGAAGTGAACAAAAGTTGAAGTGTCGAGTCGGATCAGCGTCCTGGCTGAGTCTGATTGCGTCATGCTTCTTATTTGTTTTATTACTTCTGAACTTTTGTTTGTATAATTTTTGTTATTGTTTTGAATATCTACTTCAGCACATACTTTTCTATATCATCATTATCAGCCTATTGCAGTCCACTGCTGGACATAGGCCTCTCCAGTTGTTCGCCACTTAGGGCAAACATCTGAAGGATATACCCATAATCGCCACGCTGGGCAGGCGGGTTGGCGATCGCAGGGCGTAGCTTCTTGCTCCGGTGACGCTGCTGCCCGTCATCGGTCTGTGATATTTAGCTACGCCTTCTATCGTGATGGTTATACCGCCACTAGTCGGTTTGCCAGAGCCTCGTTTGTTATTCAGCAGGATGCACCACGGGCAGGTGAGGATGGCTTGGAGCGAAAAGGTGATTAGGTAGCTCCCTTACATCCCTTTTCTATAAAGGTGTACATATTACTTTGGTATCGCAATCCCGATTTAAACTGTTGGATTTAACTGTAATTTTGTTTGTCGTACATAAAGAAAAAAAAATGGTTAAATAAAATTAACGTTCTCCGGTTCCAGGCCACGATATCCCCGCACCGACGAAGGTCCTAGTCATCTACTCCCCCGCGAGCCGTTTACACGCGGAATGCGTGGCCTCGTTCGTATCGTACCTCCGCTCCGAGTACGGGTTCGACGTGACGTACGACGGGGACATCGCGGGCACGGCGCACGGCGACCCGTACGTGTGGGCCGACGAGGCCGTGCGGCTGAGCACGCACGCGCTGTACGTGGTGGGGCCTAAAGAGGAGAGGACCTTGTACAACAACATATACGAGAAGCCTATTGGAGCGCACAAGGTGAGTTTTGGTGATAAATAGGTAGATACACTATGTATAACCTAGGACGCACTGATTGATCGGTTATGACATACAGAGGCGAGGCCACGTACGGTACAGCTGGTCTACCAGTTAAAAAAGTCATCGGCGTCTCTCTACGGGATCGAATCCGAAACGTGGTGATCCGACAGAAAACCATGGTCATCGACATAGCTCACCGGACTAGTAAGTTGCAGAGGGCTGACCATACCAGCTGCAAAACGTCTACCGTAGGGATAAACGAGTTCTAGAGGGGACAACGTAGTATAGGACGCTCTCGGGCCTGGTGGAGTGACGATTCGCTCAAGATGGCTGCCAAGTGCTGGATGCGAGAACCTCGTCGAAGAAAGTGACAAAACAATGGGAGAGGCCCATGTCCGTTAGTGGACTATGAGTGGTTGTTTGTGATAAAAGTGAGGCAAAGTATGCAAGTGTACAACAACGACGTGACGTACGACGGGGACATAGCGGGCACGGCGCACGGCGACCCGTACGTGTGGGCCGACGAGGCCGTGCGGCTGAGCACGCACGCGCTGTACGTGGTGGGGCCCAAGGAGGAGAGGACCTTGTACAACAACATATACGAGAAGCCTATTGGAGCGCATAAGGTGAGTTTTGGTGATAAATAGGTAGATACTCTTTATTGCAGACCATAAAATTTACTTAGAACTATGTATAACCTAGGACGCACTGATTGATCGGTTATGATATACAGAGGCGAGGCCACGTATGGTACAGCTGGTCTACCAGTTAAAAAAGTCATCAGCGAGCTACGGAAAGTACTTTAATCGGCGTCTCTCTACGGGATCGAATTCGAAACGTGGTGATCCGACAGAAAACCATGGTCATCGACATAGCTCACCGGACTAGTAAGTTGCAGAGGGCTGACCATACCAGCTGCAAAACGTCTACCGTAGGGATAAACGAGTTCTAGAGGGGACAACGTAGTATAGGACGCTCTCGGGCCAGATGGAACGACGATTTGCGCAAGGTGGCTGGCATATCCGTTCGTATCCGTGGTTGTTTGTGATAAAAGTGAGCAAATATGCAAGTGTACAACAACGACGTGACGTACGACGGGGACATCGCGGGCACGGCGCACGGCGACCCGTACGTGTGGGCCGACGAGGCCGTGCGGCTGAGCACGCACGCGCTGTACGTGGTGGGGCCCAAGGAGGAGAGGACCTTGTACAACAACATATACGAGAAGCCTATTGGGGCGCACAAGGTGAGTGCCGTTGTTAGATAGATAGATTACTTTCACCAAAAAATTACTTAGAACTGGGCAAAGTATACTATAGATAGGGTATTTGACTATGTTTCATTTTGCATGTTACTGCATAGTTACCAAAAATTCCATAAATTATGGCTTATTTAAAAAATCGCAAGTAAAATTATTGAAAAATAGGCTTGCAAAACTATCAGGAAAAGCCATTTCAAATATTATATAATGCTTTATATTACATTATTTGTAACATCTTCTGTTATGAAACCGATTACTTTAACGCAATTAAAATAAAATAAAATAAAATAAAATAATTTATTTCTGCAAGTAGATTTACAAGTAAATTCTTTTGCACGTCAAACTTTTTTTTCCCTACTAGCACTTCGACGTGATAAGGATGAGGCCTGATGAGAAGAAGTGCCGCAAGAAACTCATCAATTTTGGCTTTTTTCAAAAATATACATAATCATTATACAGGTTGATGTCATACATTAATACAATATTTGTTAAGTGCAGGCGAGCAGCTCATTATGTCCATGTAATATTATCGTCTAGGAAGTCTTGTATTTTATAATATCCTTTTTTCATAAGACATGACTTAATATGAGACTTAAACCTATGTATTGGTAATTCAACAATATTCTGTGGTACTTTGTTAAAGAATTTTACACTTAGCCCAGCAAACGAATTGCCAGTCTTATGCAGCCTGAGATTTGGAACAGCAAGTTTGTTCTTGTTTCTCGTGTTAAATTTATGGCAATCAGCATTTCTTTTGTAAAGATGAATATTCTTTCGTACGTGCACAATACAGTCAAATATGTATTGTGATACTACAGTCAAAACATTAATTTCTTTAAATAATTCTCTAAGTGAAGCACGCGAGTTAAGTCCATACAAGAAACGAATGGCCCTCTTCTGCAACACAAAAATGGTTTGGATATCAGCAGCTGATCCCCACAGAAGCAGACCATACGCCATGATACTATGGAAATAACTAAAATAAACAAGTCTTGCTGTTTCAATGTCTGTTAGGTTCCTAATTTTTTTAACAGCATATGCAGCCGAACTGAGTCTTCCAGCCAAGGCGGTTATATGAGGAGCCCACTGTAATTTATAATCTAACGTTACACCCAGAAAAGTGGTCGAGTTGACACATTCAATTTGTTCATTATTTATAACTATATTAGTATTACTTTGCCTCACATTTGGCATTGTGAATTTAACGCATTTGGTTTTATTAGAATTTAACAAAAGATTATTCGTATCAAACCAAAGCAGAACTTGGGAAAGAGCACTATTCACTTCGACGGAAACCTCCTTGTGTCTGTCAACTTTAAAAATCAAAGAAGTATCGTCAGCAAACAGCACTGTTTCGCATAAACCTTCAACAAAATATGGAAGGTCATTAATATATATTAAAAAAAGTAAGGGTCCTAATATTGAGCCTTGGGGCACCCCCATACGTAGAAGGGCGCCTGGAGACTCAACTCCATTTACTACAACCTTCTGTATTCTGTCTGTAAGGTAAGACTGCAACAAATTTAGCGCAACATCTGAGACACCATAATGCTGTAATTTCATAAGTAAAGTAGTATGTTCAACACAATCGAATGCTTTTGACAAATCGCAGAAAATACCTATGGCATCCTGCTTTCTTTCCCATGCGTCAAAGATATGTTTCATGAGAGCCACTCCTGCATCGGTAGTGGACTTACCTCTAGTGAAGCCAAATTGTTTTTCATGCAACAATTTATTTTCCTTAAAGTGAGATACAAGCTGGTTAAAAATTATTTTCTCAAAGATTTTGCTAAGTGCTGGCAATATAGAAATAGGTCGAAAATTTGAAGGGTCACTTTTTTGTCCCGATTTAAATAATGGAACAATTTTGCTACACTTCATTAAATTTGGAAACTGGCCTAAATTTACGCACTCGTTAAATATTATAGCCAAATGTGGGGCGATAGTGGGTATAATTGTTTTTAGAACCACAACTGAGATTCCCCATAAGTCTTCAGTCTTTTTTAAATTTAATTCTTTAAAGGTCTCTAATATAGTGATGAAATCTATATGAGAAAATTTAAATGAGATTTGGCATGTACTTACTTTGTCCTTAAGGAAAGACTGAGCCAGATGTACACATGACTTTACTTTACTTGTAACTGATATAGGTATATTAGAGAAGTAGTTTTCAAATTCATTTGCTACTTCTGCATCAGTTCTAAGGTGATTACTACCTACTTTAAGAGAGATCTTGTTATTATGTGATTTTATTTTACAAGTCTCTTTATTAATTATTTTCCAAGTGGCTTTAACTTTATTATTGGAATTTCTAATTTTTTCTTTCAAATAATTTCTTTTGGCTATAGCACAAACCTTTTTAAATAATTTTGAGTAATTTCTAACATATTCTATGAATCTGTCATCCTTGGAATGAGCCTTGGATTCATATAGATCAAATAACTTTCTTCTGCTTGTATAAATACCTTTGGTAGCCCAATCACTAAATTTTGTTTTAGGATTGTCTACAATAATTTCTTTCTTAGTGAACACACTGTTAAATTCCTTTTTAATGGTGCCAAATAACTTTTCATATAATTTATCAATATGACTGTCTATGAAAGGCATTATAGAAATCTTATGATTTATATTTGATTGAAATTTTTCTATTCGATTTGCAGTTATAGGTCTATAAACATAACTATATTTAGTACCAACATTCTGGCGCTCAAACACTGCCATCTGTCCAGTATGGTCAGAATTTATAAAATTTATTATAGTTTTTGTAATGACTTCACAATTACAGAAAATATTGTCTAAACAAGTAGCTGATGTGGCAGTCACTCGCGTCGGTTCAGCAAATAGATGATTGAGATTAAAAGATGTAAATAAATTTATGAACCTGACCGAGATTTGGCAATTATCTAAAATGTTTATATTAAAATCACCACATACTACTACTTTTTTGTTACATTTACATACTTTCTTTAGAACATCTTCCATTGTTGATTCAAATAACTGGTAATTTCCAGATGGAGGTCTATATACACAGACTATAATGTACCGCTCAAGCTCTGCACATGATATTTCAATGGTTCGCTCAATAGAGTGTGATGATATATCTTTACGATCTTTGCATTTCAATAAATTTTGATCTAACAATATAAGTGACCCTCCTCTAATAGCTTTTTCCCTAGTGAACGAACTAATGACCATGTAGTTATCAATACTAATTATCAATTCTGATTGACGTAACCAATGTTCGGTTAGACACAATACATGGATATTTTTGTCCTTTAAAAATAATTCCAATTCAAGTTCTTTGCCAGAAAAGCCCTGTATATTTTGGTGAACAATGTTTAACTGATTAGACTTTTCCTTTGTCATTACATTTAATTCGCTAGAGTTATTCTCTATTGTCCTATGGTATAATTTAAATTGCATGGAATAGACTCCAAGCATTTATCAGTAATGTCAATAGACTGCTCAATAAAAGCAGGTCGGGTAGCCAAGTTCTTGGCTGAGTATTTAATATAAAAAGCTAGCGAAATCGCTATTTGTTTTTTAAAATAATTCGAAAGATAGAATCTATCTTTTGTCCAGTATAAATGTTTTGTTAAATTATATGTCACATTATTATTGATGTCAATTAATTGGAATTTATTATTATTATATGTCAATGTACTCATTGTCAAATTTATTTTGTACCTTGCATTGTTTTCCAAATGTGACAAGCTGTCACTATAAGGAACTGTAAACAAAACAATTTTATTTAAGTTTAATATAGAATTTAAACTTTCAAAATAGTTATTAAATTCAGCTTTATTTACATTTCCCCTATTTGCTACCAATATAATTAAGGTACTATTCTCTTTGAAACTATATTTACAAATAAGTTTCATAATATCTCTAAGTGACCTATTGGGGTAACAGTGATTTGAAATTTGAAGTCCCGTATGGTTCTGAAATAAATGGCCCATGTTTATACCAAGTTCATCACTAAACATAATATAGTCACTTTCACATATATTTTGTGACCGAGGGAAGGAACCGCTGAGTTTATTTGCACTGGGCAAAGCCGTCAAGTTATTACAATTCTCAAAATAGCTATCAAATCAAAATATGACTTTAAACATGTTTGTGACGTCATTGGCATGTCGCTTGTTTGGACTCGTCAATAATTGTAACAACTCGGAGACAATGCCAACGATGTAATTTTTTCACCAATATTTCTTTAATGAAGTAATTTGAGTTGTGGGTGTCCATGGGCGGTGTTGATTGCTTACCATCAGACATCACACTAGCTGGCCTTCTGCCTCTCGCATAAAAAATATCAATGGCAAGCAAAAGAAAAATAGTCAAATAGCCTATTGTACAATGCCGTGACGTACGACGGGGACATAGCGGGCACGGCGCACGGCGACCCGTACGTGTGGGCCGACGAGGCCGTGCGGCTGAGCACGCACGCGCTGTACGTGGTGGGGCCCAAGGAGGAGAGGACCTTGTACAACAACATATACGAGAAGCCTATTGGGGCGCACAAGGTAAGTACCGTAGATAAGATAGACCGATACATAGATATGTTACTCTTTATTGGACAACAAAAATGAGGTAGAACCACGCAGGAAGACTTTAGTCTTCAAGCACTGCGGCATCGATAATGGGAAGACTCAACGGTATGACATATGGAGCCGAAACATGGGCATTTAGGTACGGCTAGACCACAACTTATAAATTGCTCAACGAGCTATAGACAGTGCTATGCTCGGCGTCTCTCTGCGGAATCGGATACGGGAAAAACCAAGGGCATAGACATAGTTCACAGGGAGGAGAGGACCTTGTACAACAACATATACGAGAAGCCTATTAGAGCGCATAAGGTAAGTACCGTAGATAGATTACACATCAAAAATGTACTTAGAACTACACAGAGTATAACCTAGGATGCACTGGTCTTAAAACACTGTGGGATCGATGATAAGAAGTCTCGATGGTTATAACATCATCATCATCGCTAGAAATGGGCCTCTCCAGTTGCTCCCCACTTTGATGAAACACCTGGAGGCTTTACCCATAATCACCACGCTGGGCAGGCGGGTTGGCGATCGCAGAACGTAGCTCCTCGCTCCGGTGACACTGCTACCCGTCATCGGTCTGAGGTATTTAGCTACGCCTCCAATTGTGATGGTTATACCGTCACCAGTCAGTTGCCAGAGCGTCACTTGTTATTCGGCAGGATGCACCGCGGACATGTGAAGGTGGCTTGAAGCGAAGAAATGATGGGCCTTTACAATCTTTAACGTGATTCAGGATATTTTTATTAAGATAGAGTATCTTATTTTTTGCAGGACGTCGACATACTTATCCTGTCTATGCTCAAAGCCGGAGTCGTCTCAAGATGCCCCAAGCAGATCTCAAACGTGTTCTTCGAATACTCCAACGGACCGGTGCCGATAGAAACGAAGTACGGTGACAAGTTCTACCTGCTGAGAGACTGGCAGAGGCTGATATCGCATCTGTCCAAGAATCTGCTGCCAAAGAAGACTATCATGAGGACAGAGAAGGGCAGGTGCTTTTTGGATGAGCTGACTAAGGCGAAGAAGATGCTCGGTGGCAGGAACGATGGTAAGAGTCTTGTTTAGTGCGATTGTTGATTGGTACCAATAGAGTTTTTGTCTAGGGTGGATCCAACCATTGTCTCACGGAGAAACCTTTCTCCATGAAAAGTACACTTTATTGTACACCATACAAATTTACTATGAACTAGTACAGCATGCAAATTACATGGAGATCGAATTCCTCCTTCAATGAAACTGAGGAAATTTATATTAGAATTTTCGTTAATTAAAAAAAAGGGCGTGTTTTTGTGTTTTTTAGATTTGGCAGGCTCCAAATCATAATATTGATGAGTCGTTGTTATCGAAAAGCAGCTCAAAGTTGTTATTAGATAATCTATTGCATTGTACGCGTATTCTAAGAGTCAACAGCGTTCAGTGGGTTAACATTTTAAAAAATCTCGGTCGGTTCAATTTCCAGGACAATTGTTTGTGTAACCAACATTATTTTTTATTCGTTGGGTGAAAAAAAATGGACAATGAAAGTATAAAGTTATCTGATCTGAAAAGATGTTATAGCTATCCCAAAAATGTAGAATCTATACATGAGACCGTGGCTTGGATCCGCCCTTGAAAATCAGAAGGCCGACTCAGCTTATCGCAAGAAAACAAACCTTATGCCGAACGAAATAAGAGCGTTATAAAGTGTCTTGCATAGTATGGCACTTATCACAAGTTTGTGCTTACGAAGAAGCCGGCCTTCTGCCTATATCTATTTGTGACAGAACATCGGAGTGATTGTAATATGGAAGTGCAATACAAAATCTATTTTGATATCAAGAATTTTTTGATTCGCCTGTGAGAACAAGATGAAACGAAACGTTTAAAGGATTTTGGGCCGTATTGTATGTACCTTACATTTTTTTAACGTACATTTTTGCTCTAAGTCGCGTATTTTGACGTGACTTAGACCACGCCCACTATTATAGGCAGTGGTGTAAGTAGTATACTATTCGAGGCCGTGGCAAATTCACCGGATCTTTAATAAATGTTAGGAGTTTTTTTTTATGCAAGAGGTGGCAAACGACCAAATGTGTTGCCTGATGGTAAGCAGTCGACCCTGCCCATGGACATCTACTACTCATATCGAGTTCTGGGGTCGCTTCCGGCCTTTTAAATAGGAATACGCTCGTTTCTTGAAGGCTCCCAAGTTTGAATTCTTCTGTGTCCGAATCGACCGACCGGATCGATCAGATTTCGAATATAAAAAGGCAGGTCTTATACCTTTTTGCTTACTCTATATTAAAATGGCCAAGAATCTTGAACGAATCAGAGGAAAGTAAGCTTTATTGCTTAACTATTTGGCACATATTGCCTTGCGGTACTTCCACGTACAATTACTCCGTTACAATAAAAGGCTAAATAACGTATATTAAGCTGGCGCGTCGCGTTCCAGTTCTGAGACTGATAACGGGATCGAATGTATCGGTTAGGTGTCGTATTGACTGAAGGGCACAGTTCAGAGTACATATCAATGTGTCGTGGTGTCTGAGAACTGTTGGGTCTATGGTGTCATGTTAAAAAAAAAGACAAAAATTATTTCGGAGTCAGACCCATATTACCAAAAGTCTGAGTTCGTATGCATTAAAATTGGAAAGAAATCCAAAACATTGACCAAAACTCAAATCAACATTGGAATCATATTGACTGGCCTTTTGCAATATTAACCTTCCTTACCTAAAGTACCTTATCAAAATAACAGATTGCCAGCATAAGTGTGATTTCTAAGCAATGAACTTTACACTGACATGGTACTAAATTGGTGGTTATATGGTATCGGTGGTTGGTAAAGTATTCAGCGACTTTTGGTGCTGAGCTGACCGTACTATATGGGATTCTTTAAGATAAGCGCGAGGAAGCACTTCAGGGGCCAGCATTGCAATTTAAAGGAAACTGTGCCTGCTGTTGGCACAGCGATTTTGCCTCCCTTTTGCCTGCCTTTTTTTACACTGTAAAAAAAATCTTAAATTGAATAAAAGCTATAATTTTTGCTGGCAAAGACCATAGAGTTCTTATGAAACCTGCGACATTTCGAATTGAGGGTAGTTAGTTATTTAACGCTGAACGGGACGACGACGTATGCTGCATCGTAAGCTTGAAGACAACGGGCGACATGAGTTATTTAGTCTTATTTGAACGCGGATTTGACAGACTAAGAGAAAAATATGTATACAGGCTGTTATAGAAGAAGAAAATGTTCATTTATTTTCAACTTTATTCCTGTGGAATACAGTTCAAGTTATGCAAAGGTGAATGTAATGTCGCCGATGTCGTTAAATGTTTAAATTAGAATTAACTTGGTGCAATGTCGAGACTGTATTCGATTGTGTAGCGTACTGTACGCCAAACATTGTTATGTAGTCGGATACGTCCAAACGAATATACATTATTGATCGTATTCACAAACATTACTATGCGACGCGACGTACAATTCCCAAAATCTTGTAGGTTTTTTGGTTCCTGTGCGTTCCCGCGACGTATAGTATCTATGGCGAATACGGCCGTTAGTCACGATGAAAGTTGGACATTCTGCGAATGAACTATTTATCGTTGTGACGTCATTTATGGATGTCTCCTTGCAATTTCTTCTGGCGTTAACGTACCTTTCGTGTGTTAGAGCAATAACGTTTACTGTTGCAATGTATAGCTAAGTGTTATGATACCGGCTAAGTATCGGTGTATATCTTGTGTGTTGATCCTTTCTTATCGGGATAATGTCATCTGTTTGTAGTCAATGAGTAATAGGTTCTTGGTAGATGTTCACTCAACATAGCTTTTCATTCCTTCTGCATATTTTTTTCTTAGTCTGCTAAAGTATTATTTTACGTTAGGGGCACATTTTGTTACACATCGGTTTAAGAAACGCAATGGAAAGGAATTGGATTTTTTAGTTTTAGGTAGGCCACATACATTCGGAATTTCGATGGGAAATTCACGTTGGCAACAAAATTGCTCTACTTACATACAAAATGCTGGAGCGCTTCGTATGCAAGTAGAGCATATATGTTGCGAACGTACATTTTAATTCGGAATTCCTAATGTATATGGCTAGCCTTAGTGGTGAAATTTTAGAGCGGTTTCACTTATTTTATTAGGTTATCTTATTAGGTTTTAGTCGCGCGACTGAAACGCTGCGAGTTTGTGGAGTGTGTTTGATCGATAGTCGACTTGTCGACACTCATTATCGCACGACTATCTAGATAGATAGCTTAAAAACAGGCAATACTATCGCATGTAAGCAATGGTATCAATAGTATTCTTCGTCACGAAGACTAAGCACTCGATAGTATATATATACTAAAAAATGATAGTTTTCCATTAGCAACAATACTAAAGTGAAGGCGCTCTAAAGCGTTTCTTAAAGTATCGTGCAATAGATTATGAGAAAAATCCAAAACCGAGAGATTATAAGTTATTGCCGGCAAAATGTGCACCGAAAGAAAAAGAAAATAATGTTATTTATCGATATTTTTGTGGATATTTATAATTGTTGTCAATGTAACGTTTCCCAGTCTTCAAAAACTGTACTGTGCTTTAAACTTGTATATAGAATTTTGTACAACCTTTTTCTTTAGATGTTTTTTATTTTAAGTTGAATACAATGTTGCCGTTCTTCGAATGGTACGTGCTAGAACACTACGCACATTTATTTTCTCTTGCACTGTGTAAGATGTTACGGCGGTGTTCCTATTAGGCTGGCAGTCTGCTAACGTCCTAAGTGGCTGTTCTGACCACTAAATGTCTAATGAGCGGCGAAATGTAGCGTTTTTACCGCGACTCAGCCGCTCACTGAATGTATCGGCCAAACGTCTGTATGGACATCCGTGCAGTGACTTCGGAGGCTCTTGGGATTGGTGTACAGCCAAAGCTATCTAACAAACAGTGGAAATTGACAAGTGATTCATTTGGTAGACAAATAACCCTTGCCTCAGCCACTTGGCTTCCCTTTCGCTTTCGATCAAGCGAGGGGAAGCCTTATGCTGTGCTACTATAAAAACTCCCTTTGAAATATATAAGGTCGTTGTACGTTAGCCGTTGACTTGAGTCTAATCGGGACACGGTCTTTGTCTGGCCAGAAATGTATGACTAAACTAACTAATGAAATACTATATGAGTGTTACGAACTTGTTTCCCGCGTTGGGTGTAGAACGCCCTTGTTATTATATAAAGTGATGATGATAAACGTTGTTCTAACTTAGTAACTTACAGAGTTACATGAAATACATCAACAAGATGATAGATACTAGTTGTAGTGCTCAAATGTAGCGACTTTTTGTGGAAGCAATATTGACATCTCAAGATATATTTTGCATTTACATACAAACCCTTATCATCTGATTTGTTATTTGGTATGAGATTTCTTTCTTGAGGTGTCAATATTTACCCCCATACAAAAAGCTGTTACATTTGAGAATCAACACGATCAAATTTGTTTGTCAAACTTCACGTTTTCATCAAACAGTAGCGTAAGCGGTCTATCCAAACGTCGAACATTCATATCAATCAAGGTTTTCATCAAACGCTTGAAACACATAACTGTTTGACAAACACGTAAAATTTGACAAACAAGAGGTTGTTGAAGTCTTTCATATAACCCTATAATAGTGTTATTCATATGTTTGTGGCCAGGTAACTCTACCAGCTATGTGTCTTTTTCATGATCAAGCGTGATTGCTCCAACATTCCATATAAATGTTAAATTGGATGTGCCATAAAGTCTTAGTAAATGTAATTTTCTTTCTAAGTGTTGAACATTTTTCCACGCCCGGGTTTCTTAGTGTGGACTAAAAGTAATTGATTGATAATAATTTGAGTTTACATCACTGTAATAGGTAGGGTAGGTACAAAATGTATAAAATTTTGTAATGTTATTGAAATTAATATTATAATAGTTTCATTTTTGATTATGTTAAGCAATTAGTTCTTTTATTATTGCTACTTTAGTCCACATTACAAGAAATTAATTGAACCACGTATCTGAAGATTGAAATGAACGGCACTTTTTCTCAAATCTCGCCTATATAAGCTCTGGCATACGTCTGATACTTAATGGCATCAGACTTCTGGTTAGGTCAATTGAGTTGAACGTAGTAAAAGCTAACAGTAGGAAAGTTTCAACCTCGACGGGTTCAAGGCAATTCCTTGCAAAAAGTCGTTCGGAACTAAACGTGCAGCCAATTTGGCGCTAAGAACTGACATAGGTACGTGTGATGCAACTCGGGGTTCTGTTCTCGCTTTCCATCAGGCGAATAAGGAAGTGTAAAGTAATCGGTGCTAAAATTGTAATAAAAAAAAATTTATATGCTATTGTTCATACTTATCAACAGCTTCTTAGGCTAAGATTCGACCTCAGCAGTATTTCGGGGATGCTTTGACATAAATTGTTCTTTTAGTAATGCCAAACTGCATCCAAAATGTTTGCTAGGAAGTCCTAGCTTCGGGCTGTAGGTATAAAGCCCATTTAGATGTAAATAAAAGGAAAACATGCTCTTTGTTCATCTAATCTCCAAAGAATGAAGGATGTGGTTAGTTATGAAGTATTTGTCAGAAAGTGGCGTTCATTCCTTTGCAGTGGTTCAAATGTTACTCCTGCCGTCATTTCGGCTTCTCACTTGGCTTCGACCATATCTTAAAAAAACCGTCGTCTTTTTATAAATGTCAAATTTTACAAAATGGTTGTTGTAATACCGAGGACCTAGTGTTAGTCTCTACGCTAAGAGTTTGTAAATCGTTGATCTCAATTGAAAACTGTTAAAAGTGTGTTCTATCATTAATATATACAGGACCTTCAATTATTAAGCTCAATATATACCTTGTGATGTATTTTTATAATAAAGTCGTACATATTACAATTGGGAGTTTTATTTTATGTATTTCATTTACTGCAGGTTCTTTTACAAAACATATATATGAAGGAAGTTAAAATGTTCTTAATATAATAATTTCTATGAGATTTTATACTACCATATTTTTTGTTTAAACAAAGAATTTAATCTTGTACAAGTCGGTGATAGAAACTCCTTACTTTTTTGAGCTATTCTATTTATATTTTTGTTTTTGAGTTAAAGGAAGTATATAATTAAAAACGTATATGTACTGTTATCATTGGTTTATTTATCACGATTAAAACATTACAGACACAATTTGGAATGAAGTTGTATCATACAACGCGCCTTTTATACAAAAGTTAAATGTATCGTTAAGATTTATTACAACCAATGTTGTCATATACAATCCTAGTTTCAGAATGAAAATATTTTTTTTTGTTAAAACTATATAAAACGCAAATAAAATTTCAATTTACAGAAGTAATTAGGTAAATAATAAAAATTATATTCAATTAAACTATAAAAGGAACAAATGTCAAATTCATGATCAGAATAATAACTAGTTGAGCAAATGATGCTTATGTACTCCTGGTAAATGATAATTTACGAAAGTTTTATATTTAATTTTATAGAAAGTAACTTTCAAAAAGCAATAATGGCAAGAGAGCTCACAAATATACATCAAAGCCGTGTTATTAAGCAACAAACGAATCGCAGCGCTATTGTTTATTAATGAACACGGATTTTGAATAACGAAATTCGCAAAGAAATAAGCATCATACGCACACAGAATAACAAGAATATTTACAATCCTTCATCGCCATAAAAACAACACCAGGGCAGTGCAACCCTCACGGAGTGAATCTTGTATGAATTGTCTAGTTTTTTTTTGGGATTAAAAAAAGACACAATTGAGTTTTTTATTAAAGATTATTTTATTATATTGTATTACTTTAATATTTATTGTTGTTCTATTATATTAATTTTCAAATTTTGTTTTTCAAACAAACTTTTTTGGCACACTACCCTATTGCTAGTTTCTGCTTAGCCCAATGGTTGACTGGTAGAGAATGCCTATGTGGCATTAAGTCCGCCTTTTGTACACTACTTTACTGTGCAATAAAGATTAAATAAATAAATAAATAAAGATTGGTTAGTTAGAAGTTGAAACGAAGGATTAGTACATAAGGACACGTTCATATGACCACGCTGGAGCTCAATGGAGCCTAATACAAAAGAGAAATCAAATATATAGTTTACAACTAAAAATTAAAAGAGCTATATGAATTATACAATATTCACTCCAGGAGAATTGTGCACAATCATTAAAAGCTAATAATTTGGTAAATTATTCTATAATTACACCTCCTATCCAAATGTATACTTAAATTTTAATAATATTATCTTTGGGGTTTTACTGACAAGTTAAAATCCCGCTCCACATAATTTCTAATAAGCCTCAAACCGAAATCTTGTGGAAAGTATAACTAAACATCATTTTTTTTCATGAAATGTTCTTGCAGGCTTATCTGATATGACTCAAGAGGACGAGTTTACATAGAAAAATAGTGTAGACGTATTAAATGTTAATATACAGTTGCGTACATGAATAAGATCTCATAATCAACCAATTTGTCCGTATGGTTTCCGGATTTAGAAGACGACTAAGGGAGTATCAGGAAATGGGCAGCAGCGTTTACCTGGGTATAAATAAAACCTACTGCGGTCACCAACTAGTCTGCCAAGCGTGATGACTAAGGCAAATCCCCCCAAATGATTGTCATTGGAAAGGCCTATGTCCAGCAGTGGACTTTTGCATGTTGATGATGATGAATCAACCTAACTAACTTGGATCATGTCTCTAGTACCTATATGATTATAAAATCTTATTTATCCTCAATACTCTCATTTATTGCATCTATAATGTAGGTACATAAATATTACAAGATGTTATAGGTAAGAAACATGAGTAGATGCTAAGACATCTTCGACTTTATTGTAATAGTGATAAGAGTCATCATCATTCTTAAAAATGTGATGATGACAATAGCTTATTGACCATCATAAAAGTCATTGATAAAAAGAACCCCAATATTTTAGAATTTACTCGGTTTATTGCTAGTTAAAATAAAATCCCCACATAAATACCTTCAAAAATGCTAAACTACGCAATTTTTATTACTAGATAATTACATAGGGTTCAAGACCATCACAACATCAAAGTAGGTACGCTATGAACTCGTTTAAGGAGACGTGGAGCGTCGCGTGTTTGTCACAGAGCCCCATTGTGTCCTGTGGCATCCCCCTAGGATCTATGGCGACCCAAGGCGCTCGACAGAGGTGCTGAAGTTTTTAGTGGGTATTCCCTGCTTCCCCATCATCTGGAGGCAGGGTCCCGCGGCTATAGGGCGGCGTAAATTCTATAATAATATACTCCGCCTCTCCTCCAGTGTGGTGAGAAGCGAAAAAAACATTTAAAAAAATCTCAATTAACGGACTTCAAAAAAGGAGGTTCTCAATTCTACTTTTTTGTATGTTTGTTGCCTCTATTTTGCAGTGGCTGTTCCGCGAAGCGCCCCGCGTCTCCTTAAACGAGGCCTAAATGCCTAAATGGAGAAACGTTTACTCTACAACAGTTATGGAAAACAATTGCTTAGCTCTAAATATAATATCAAAAGTATGGAACCCGTCAAATTATGCACGTTTTATTTCACGTTAAAGTTGAATAAGCGTTAAGGAAGTTTCCGATTTCGACGTCTGATTTGAGTATCCCGCTGTACCCCTATCCCGTTATAACATCAATCATAGTACCTAATATATTTGAATAAAATGCTCCGCTATCTATGTGGCATTTGCCTAAAACCCATATGTGACTAACAGCCATCCATGAATTATCTTACAATTTCATGACTTTTTTGACCCCACAC
Source organism: Conogethes punctiferalis (assembly GCA_031163375.1). Lineage (NCBI taxonomy): Eukaryota > Metazoa > Arthropoda > Insecta > Lepidoptera > Crambidae > Conogethes > Conogethes punctiferalis. The sequence continues at coordinate 14,260,879 of CM062091.1, forward strand.
CCTTGTCACAGTTTAACACCCCTGACGTGTTAAATCCCATAAATCCTCTAGACTTTTGACCAAAATGACGAACTACTGGAGAAGCTTATGTCCAGCAGTGGACTGCGATATGCTGATGATAATGATGATCACCCTCGACATGTGACGTAATTCATGGATAGCCGAAACGTTTCATTGGTTCATGGACTCTATTTCACAGCAAAAGAGTTCAAAATTATGTGGCAGTTGTCCATTCTCTAGTGACGTCATAATTTTTTTTTATAAAGAGCATTTAATGTGGCCTCACTCCACCTGATGGTATGCGGTCGCGAGGTCCAAAAGTTAGATCCACAGGCCTAATAGAAGATTTGGCGCCTGTCGCCCTCACCCTGAAGGCCCACTGAGATAATGGGCGGGGTACTGACAAACGCGACCCACCGTGATTGCTTCTAAGTTTTGAGATTGAGACGAGTTCGCTCTTCTATGTTGATACATATCTATGGTATCTATCTACTAGAATACTCTTACACTGTCAATAGGAGGTATACGATTTGCACTACGTCAAGGCTATGACTGTCATGCAGCATCACACTCGCGGCCGACCGCGGCGTTGCCCGCGTGGACGACGGTTTTACTCTTCATGTACTGGAAAGATAGTTTACGCATTAATACTCAAAGATCTCGTGGGAAAGAAACTTCGACGATCGGAAGGTGAAGGAAAACATCGTGAGGTTATCTGCACAATTGTGAAGAAATTCTTAGATTCCAGCAGGGATGTAAGGGAGCGACCAAATGAGGGTGGCTCGGATCGAAAATACGATAACCTTCCCTTATCTGCCCGTGGTGCATCCTACTGGACAACAAACTTAGCTCTGGCAACCGACTGGTGGCGGTATAACCATCACGATTGAAGGCGCAGCTAAATACTACAGGCCGATGACGGGCAGCAGCGTCACCGGAGTGAGGAGCTACGCCCTGCGATCGCCAACCCGCCTACCCTGCGTGGCGATTATAGGTAGAACCTCCAGGTATTTGCCCAAATTGAACGAACAACTGGAGAAGCCTATGTCCAGCAGTGGACTTATCGCGTGATGAAGATGATGACACACATCTAAGAGTATAAGTAGGTATTTAGGGTTAGTACGCTGAAGTGACAGTGTCAGGCCACTGCACTGACTCTACTGATCTACTCCACTCCAACGACTCTACTGATTCTACAGCAAACGTGACCACGTCTGCTGTAGAATCGCCAATCGGTGGAGCAGACGATTAACATTTTGTCAGACATTGATACACACACTCGATGCGTCAATGCATTACATATTTATTTATTGAATTTAACTCTGACATCATCGTCCCCCCTCCCTCACCGTATAACCTTGTAAGCCACAGACGCGCCAGGTCGCGCGGGACGGTATCCTGTATAAGGAGACTAGCTTTTGCCCGCGGCTTCACTCGCGTTACATTCGGGATGAATGCGCCATACAAACTTCTACCCCCATTTCAGGGAAATGGGGGGTTAGTCGCCTATGTTTCTCTCCATCCCTTCAACTATCTCCACTTAAAAAAAATCACGTCAATTCGTCGCTCCGTTATGCCGTGAAAGAAAGACAAACATACAGACAGACATACTTTCGCATTTATAATATTAGTATGGATAACAGCACCCGGGATCCACAGAACTGGAGATGAAGCCCAGGCAGAGATAACCAATATCAAGGCCAAGGTAAGGTAGGCCTTCAAAGAAGACCTCTCAAGACCCCGTGTATGTGTGTCAATGCATTCCTGACGTAAAACAAGGATACTTCAGCTCTAGCCAAGACTTTTAGCTACACTCACTCACATAATTTCCAAGCTGCTGTCACTGTTCTTGGTCGCCTGCTCGCCCTCGCTGGAGTTGGACCCGCCCGACTCTGAGCGCTGGCTGCGGCTCCGGTGCGGCTTCTTCTTCTCCTCGGGCTGGACTTCAGTGGAGGTGGCTTCCTCGGACTGCCGCTGCCACGCCGGTATGGAGGGCGGGTCCGGCCTCGTCTTGAGCGAGGGGAATTGGTTCCTGCAATAGATAAATAAATATTTAGTAACTAGCTGTGTTCGCAACTTCGTCCGCGTGGAATAGTTATTTTTCCCCGTTTTTTTTTTTTACATTTTCCATTATTTCTTCGCTCCTAATAGTTGCAGCGTGATGTTATATAGCCTAAAGCCTTCCTCGATAAATGGTCTATTCAACACAAAAAGAATTTTTCAATTCGGACCAGTAGTTCCTGAGATTAGCGCGTTCAAACAAACAAACAAACAAACTCTTCGGCTTTATAATATTAGTTAAGATTACGATTAACCCAAAAGTATAATTTAAAAAACCGGTCAAGTGCGAGTCGGACACGCATTTATTGTTATTTTTTCTTTATTAGTATGAAAATCTTAACGCGGTTCACCGAATACATCTACCTACTTAGGTACCAATTTTACACAGTATAGCTCTTATAAGTAGTTACGGAAAAAAGTGACTGTGACATACGGACGGACAGACATGACGAATCTATAGCGGTTCCGTTTTTTGCCATTCGGCTCCCTATCCCTAAAAAAGGTACAATAAGTATCCTAAACGAGCATGTATGAACAGATTGATGAATGTGGACGAAGCAAAAGTTGTGTGCCAGGTATCGTAGCAACGTATTTTTTGTATGTAAATCATCATCATCATCAGCCTATTGCAGTCCACTGCTGGACATAGGCCTCTCCAGTTGTTCACCACTTAGGGCAAACTTGGAGGATATACCCATAATCGCCACGCTGGGCAGGCGGGTTGGCGATCGCAGGGCGCAGCTTCTCGCTCCGGTGACGCTGCTGCCCGTCATCGGCCTGTGGTATTTAGCTACGCCTTCAATCGTGATGGTTTTACCGCCATCAGTCGGTTTGCCAGAGCCTCGTTTGTTGTTCGGCAGGATGCACCACGGGCAGGTGAGGATGGCTTGGAGCGAAAAGGTGATAGGTCGCTAACTTACATCATCGTATGTAAATGTAAGTACCAAATAAACGTTTTTCTATTCTATTCTATTGAAATGGAAGGACGTGGTCTCTGCCTGCACCTCTGGGAGAAAGGCGTGACGTTATGTATGTAAGTAAATAACCCAAGACAAGCCACCTTGGGCCATAGTAAACACCCAGACCAATAAAAGCTCATGCACACAAATGTTCGTAATGTGCGGGGATTCACCCTGCGACCACTGTGTGAACACACTATATATGGTAGATAGAATAGCCGTGCTTATTAATATATCATTAATGTTTATAAAATAAAGATGATTCTGATATAAAACGCCACTTCCTATTATAACAATTACCTATTCTATTATGAATCATAAACAATACATGTCATTGTTTTGATGATAACGCTTGAAGTGCCTGCTAATTCAATGGCTCTTAGTTTGATAAAGAAAAACAAAGCGCAGTCGAATTATAGCCGGACAATACATTTCCTACTTTAAAAACTTTCTTTATAAAAAAAATACTTGGTTTTTAGCTTTCTTTTTGGCCCTAAGTGGCGAACAACTGGAGAGGCCTATGTCCAGCAGTGGACTGCAATAGGCTGATGATGATGATGATGAGGTATGTGGTGTGAACCGATGTATGTAAAGAGGTGAATGGGTGCTCGCCAGCGTAGCATTATAGCGGTGTAGCCTGCGCTTCAGGCATGGGATAAATACGACACTCGTCATCGGCCCGTGTTTTGCTACGCCCTCAATCATGATTGTTATACCACCACCAGTCGGTGTCCAGAGGCTCGTTTGTTATTCGGCAGGATGCGTCACGGGCGGGTGAGGGTGGCTTAGAGTTGTCTACGTCGTCGTCTTAAGTCTTTGCCTTATCCCACTTGACAAAAAGATTTATGTACGCTGCAGCGCAGGCACATGCACACAGACATGCGTCTGTTCTATATGTCTATGTCAACTGCCATGCTATGTGCTGCGCCGCCTGCATCTCAGTCTCAATATATGTTTAGGCTTACAGCCTTTACCGTTGTTGACTGATGACGAGCATCTACCAAGCAACTCACCTATTCAGCAGGATCCCTTTGACAGACGCGATGTCCGACTTGATGCTGTCCAGTTGCGAGCGTATCGCGCTCTGCTGCGCCGACGCCTGCATGTCGCTGCGCAGTGACGTCACGCTCGCGTTCAGTATGTCAAGCGACTTGCGCAACTCGTCTATGCACTCAGCTGTGGATTTGCGTTTGGGCTCCTCGACGAAGAGGAGGTGCCTTAGGCAGTTCTGTGAACAATGTGTTTTTTTAAGGTACGTTCAGATGATAAGCGTTCAAGGCGCTTTGAAATTATTTTTTTTATAGTGGCTCGACATAATGGCTTCCCTACGCCTGATGGAAAGCGAAAGAGAAGCCCAAGTCGCTGTGACAACGGGCAAGTAACTGGTCAGTTGCCACCGCCATGCCGGCCCAACCCTAACCCCCCACGAGCTCCGGAAACCCTACTCACCGGCAGAAACACGACCCAGAGGTCATTTGACTGCGGTATTCTATAGGGTGGAGGTCCTTCCCCGGACGGGCGGCTCAATTCGAGCGAAGATTCGCTATGCCCAACCTCTCTTCGACTCTACGACTCGTCGCGTGACGCCCTTTTATATTGGATTGGACGCCCTAAGCCGTCGCCCAACCCTAACACTACTCTAACTGCCTGTGGGGCTATTTCACAAATGCGTTCAGAGAGATATCTTTCTTAAACGCTTGTTCGTTGAAATTTAACATTAACTCTTACTAGAATTATTTGTCGGTTATGGTAGACGTATGGTAGAGGATCACTCGCTGCTTCATGTCATGACCGTCAATCTGGTTTTAGACCGAAACGGTCAACGGGTGATCTTCTAGCGTACGTATCGCACCTCTGGGGGGAGGCTATGGAGAAAAAATCAGTTCTGAAATCTCAAAAAGTGCGGTCAACTCTTAAGACACCCACAAGAAGGTGATGTGTTGATTTGGTGAATCATCATCATCATCGGCCTTTTGCAGTCCACTGCTGGACATAGGCCTCTCCAGTTGTTCGCCACCTAGGGCAAACTTCTGGAGGATATACCCATAAAATCGCCACACTGGGCAGGCGGGTTGGCGATCGCAGGGCGTAGCTTCTTGCTCCGGTGACGCTGCTGCCCGTCATCGGCCTGTGGTATTTAGCTACGCCTTCTACCGTGATGGTTTTACCGCCACCAGTCGGTTTGCCAGAGCCTCGTTTGTTGTTCGGTAGGATGCACCACGGGCAGGTGAGGATGGCTTGGAGCGAAAAGGTGACAGGTCGCTCCCTTACGTCCCCATTTGGTGAGTGATCTTAATAAAAAATGGTTCACATGCTTTGAACAAGTGCAAACGCGCCAAGGACGCACGTACGATGTTCACAGTCCAAACGCTAGGCTGTTGAACTGTTAATGCGATAAGAGTTTGGCAAGCGCGTGGTTTTGTAAAACTTTGTTTATTTTCCTTTAAAAACATTACGCTCCTTTCTTCGGCAATCGGATAAAAACCAAGCCTGAAAGGTGTCGTGTGGAATTGAAAACTACAAATTGGAAAATGAATGATAATCAGTGAGTGTCAGTGCTTAGTCGGTTTTGTATAATCTAGGCCAACCAAGACAAAGACAATCTCAAAGAGAAACCAATTATAACCAACCAACTATTATTTTATTTATATTTATTTAATCTTTATTGCACAATTAAACTGTGTACAAAAGGCGGACTTAATGCCACCAACGCTATGTGGCCCAGCATGGCATGTCTTGGGTTAATTGTTTCATGTAATGTAAAATATATAATACTTCATCATCAGCCTATCACAGTCCACTGCTGGACATAGGCCTCTCCAGTCGTTCGCCACTTTGGGCAAACTTATCTGTATTTAACTATACTTTAATACATTTAATTTAAAAAAAAATGTTTTAAGTACCTACTTAGCAGGCATTAGGTACTGTTTACTCTAAAACGATGTACTTCATGCAACTTTGTATGTACCTATTGCTGTTGTATGTTAATTATGGAATGTGTAAGGTCATTCGCTGATGCTAAGCCTTAGCTGAAAACATATAGGTATCATCTCAAAACAACATAAAGTTATATATCACTCACTGCCTACTGGTGTTATAATTTTGTAATTAACTACTAACTACATTATGTAGTATAAAACAAAGTTGCTTTTGTTTTCTTTCTGTCCCCATTGTATGCTTCTATCTTTATGCTGCAGCCACACAATGGATTCTACTTTGCATCCAATCACTGTCCAATTTTATAAAAAAAAAATTATGAGCCTCAACATGTTACATTACTATAAACCTAGATAAAGGACCTAACTGGTCCTTTTTAAATCGCCAGTTAAACCATTCACCTTCTGGTAGTTTTGGCTTCTTATACCATTCAGCAATGCTAGATAAACAAAGCTGTTTCTAAGCTATTAAGATTGTAAACGGTGCAGAGAATTAGGGCACTAGGCACCTTATCAGTAACTAGCGACACACTCTCACTTCACTTTGGGTATTTCATATTTATTTATTATAGGTACACTTATAGATTACTGTCATAACAAGCATAGTAGTCATAATTAAATATAGTAGTGACTAGACGGCAACCTAATATTTGTCTACACAAGATGTTTCTTTTTTTCAACAAACAAGACACTCATAATAACGAAAAAGACTACATTATTATTAGAAAAACCCAATATGCAATATTTCAGATTCGAACATTACATTATTGGGGCTTTAGTAGGTTCCTTAATCTTTTCTAGCAATAAATATAGCCTATGTTACTCAGGTTGAATGTAGCTTTTCAATGGTGAAAGTTTTTTAGTGTATTCATTACAAACATGTAAGGGAGCGGCCAATCTTTTCACTCCAAGCCAAGCTCACCTGCCCCGTGGTGCATCCTGCTGAATAACATATGAGGCGCTGGCAACTGACTGGTGACGTTATAACCATCACAATTGAAGGTGTAGCAAAATACCACAGACCGATCACGGGCAGCAGCGTCACCGGAGCGAAAAGCTACGCCCTGCAATCGCCAAACCAGCGTGGCGATTATGGGTATGTCCTCCAGGTGTTTGCCTTAAGTGGTATACAACTGGAGAGGCCTATGTACAGCAGTGGACTGCAATAGGCTGATGATGATACACACAGACATAAATACAAATCTTTCTTCTTTAAAGTATTAGTGTAGATGTAGATGAGACTTACCTTATAAAACCAATAGCATCCGTACGCAAACCCTCCGTAAATAACTAAAGGTAACACATTGTCCCTGAACCATGATCTTCTCGAGTGGTGGAAGAACATCAGTTCCGATGTGATGGATGGCACGTCAACCAGGTCACCGACTTTCTCAATGGCGGCCTTTATCTCAAGGTCTGTGAGGCCTTTGTTGCGGAGGAACCGTTCCTTGCTGTCCATCGTGCATCGTTGGACACTTGGATTCGTAAGGAATTTGACTGCAGTTGTGACCTGGACAGATGAAATTTTTACCAAATAATTATCTCAGGATTAGGCAAAGTATACAATTTATGTGGTTTTATTGTTGTATGAGTGATCTCTTTTAGACAACCTTTGTAAGGTGGGTAAGATATTAATGAATTAAAAAATCTGAGTATGTAGATTCTACAGTTTCAACTCTGTGGGAATAAATTTGACATTCACAAATTCATAAAACTATAAAAAAGTACATAAAATAAATGTGAAACATACAATAAATTAGGATTAATGAGTAAAGATAGCTGGATGTAGTGACAGTGTAAGGAATGTAAGTACAAATATGTATGTATTGTTATTTAATTGATATTGTTATGGTACAAGGAAATAAGATGTACAGATACACAAAGAATACCTACGTATGGTACCTATTAGGTACGAAGGTCAGTATGCATGCCTACATAAATTAGATTCGCTAGTACAAATTTGTGCTACTTTATAACACTGACATAAATTCGGTATAAATCAATTAGAGAAGATGGTAGCTGTTTACAGGCACCATCGCTTTAGAACATAAAAAGACACTGCTTGAATAAATAAGTGAAAACATAAACTTACCAAGTTCTCACGAATTTCAGATCCAGTGGTAGCGAGAGCCTCCGCGCTCATTTTGCGTGTTCCAGATAAGACTAGAATAAATCACACTATCTAATAAACGGATAAAATTAACAGCAACGATAAATTGAATTGATATAAAACGAAGCCGATTAATTGAACGAAAATAGGCAATTTCACAGACAGGTAAGACAGGCCAAGCAAAATTTCGATTTGACAGCTATCACATAGTGTTGTGCCCTAGGTTGTGCCACAGGTCAGCCAAAAGGTGACAATAGGCTGTTCTCATGGAAGTAAACAAGTACTTAATACTTCCATGGCTATTCCACCCCTGTGTTCCACCCTATGAATAAAAAAAACTAAAATTATGTTTACGTAGTACTTAATACTTTCATGTGTTTATACATGAAAAAGTAAAATATTTTTTATAGGTCTCAATAGTCAGTGTAACGTGCTTTATGGTCACGCGGTGGGTCGGTTGTTAACCCTAATTCACCCCAGACTACAGGATCGATATTTCTGAACTGATCACAGACATGTCACGATGACACTGTCATTTTCATGTTGACATTGACAGTTTATTTGTGTTCAATGTGCGAGCGAGGCGAGCTGAGAATCGCGAAGTTTTGTATGGTACCCATTTATTTTCTTACATGGTTAAAATTAAACAAGTGAAATGAGTGATATGAAGACCGCCGCAGAGGCGGCGTCTCTCGCTGTGCAATTCGATCAAATGGGGGAGACGGACAAAGCGGTAGAATGTTACAGAACTGCGGCGCGCTTGCTCGACCGAGCTAGAGACTCCGTGCCTCCTGAACGGAGAGCGGGAATACGAGAAAAAGTACAAGAGTACTTAGAAAGAGCTACTATGCTGCAGGATCACAAAGGTACAGCCCTGTAATTTCACCAAACAGTTTGAAACCAAATAGTTTTTGTATGACTTTTCAGTAGGTAAATATAACTGGTTTTTGCTTTGTGGAGCTAACTCTATGACTCATAATGGCAATAGCGTGACGGCAGCACAGAACTAGCGTTACTTTACCTAATTTAAAAAGTGATGATGCATTTATTTTATAAGCTTATCATTTTATTTGTAAATAAGGGTCAGAGTAATGGATTATACCAGTATTATTCTTGAATCCAATTAGGTATCATTCCAATGTTTATGTGGTACTTATTAGAAGATATAGCACTGAATTCGCATGCATTAATAAAATCTTTATCTTTAGCTTGATAACGCTTATTTATGTATAAATAGCAACACAATTACTTTACATGGTTATTCTTACTGTGAAGTCAGAAGTTGTTGCATCTACATAGACACCTCATTATTCTTTCGCAGTCCACTGTTGGACATAGGCCTCCCACTACTTTCTCCAGCACAAAACAACCATCTTGCACAAATTACTCCACCTAGCCTGAGGGTGTCCTACACTAAGTTTGCCGAAAAGCGGTAAACTCATTGACTCACACCCTTCTACAATGGCTCCAGATGTGGCCCAGCAAGCGGAGAGTGAGCGCAGTCTCCAGCAGTGCAACTTTCTGCTGCGGCAGGCCCTGGACGCTGACGAGGCTGATTTACAGGACCTAGCGCTGCAGCTCTACACTCAAGCTGTTGAGTTAGCGGTCAATGTGGTGAGACAGACCTTGTAAATTATTATCAAATGTTGATAGTTGATATTTATATTCTTATCAATATTTTCTCAGAATGTGCATATGATACAGGGTATTTACTATAGTAGCCTATTAAATGTATATTTAGAAGTTGTATTCACCTTCATTAGTTTGTTTAATTTATTATTTGTCTGATAAAAAAAATACTAAATCAAGAAATTAATATAAATAAATGAACTGAATGAATAAAAACAATTTCATTTTAATAGTGGTGATAGTTATTTTATAGATATGTATAAATACTCCATGCAGTTGACTTAAAACTAGTTATAATAGATACTAGATTAGATATGTTGTACAATTTAGGCAGATTAATTGCTGCATTATGATATATGCTGTGCTACTATGAAAAAAAAGACGATAGGTGTAGGTGTAGGAAGTAGCCATCCAAAGGCAAAGCCATGCATCCATCTTATTATAGACCTTAAAATGTAGGCTTCAAATTAGCTTTTTTTATTGTAACAGCAATCCAGTGATCCAGACATAAAAGCAAAGATCAAAGGGGTTGCCAGACAAGCCCTTGATCGTGCGGAAGACTTAAAGGGTATTAACAAGATTGGCACTTTGTCTATAAATGAGCCTAAAAGGCCTGGTAAGTACAAAAAATATTATCATAACTAAATAACACAACCTATGTACGGGCAGGAGCGCTTCCTCCCGACCCGCCAAGGATCAAAATGTCCGGGCAGGAGCGGTGGTTGTAAGGTGCTATGCTCAGGATGGTTGGCGTTCCCTGGGGGAGGCCCAACGTTCAGCAGTGGACGGTAGTGGGCTGATTGATTGATTGATGCTATGCTCGGTCACACAGCGCCATCCAGTTCTAAACTAAGCTGAAGCTTGTATTATGGGTACTAGACAACTGATAAACTTACTTAACATACTTTTTTTTTGTAAATACGTATTATAGTAGCAAAACTAGGAAACACTCATACTAATACAGACATTTTCATACACAAAAATGTTTCATACCCCTATCTCAATGCAACATTCATTCAATTGAACAAAACTTGTCGTGTTAAGACAGTGCAACGTCTATTGCATTGAAACCATATTCATAAACATACTAGTTCTGAGAGGTGTTCAAATCCAAATTCGAACCAAAACTTTGAGTGTGCGTGACTATTTCTTACTTCATATTATCCATTTTATCTTGACAGCAGTCTCTCCAAGAGCACAACTGCAGAGGGAGCAAAGTGTCCACTTAAAAGTAAGCGGTGGAAAGCACACATACACAGAAGAAGAGAAAGATGTACTACGCCAAACGTCCAATATAAACGACAACTGTTTCCTGCCATTCATGGACGTCGATCTCTCGGAGAAGTTCCAGTATGCTCTACCATTTGAGGACAGAGCGAGCGAACTGAAGCTTTCGACGAAACAGGCGAAGGAGTTTGAGCGCTGGATCAGACCGCACGAGATATGCAGCGACCCGAAGTTGATAGCCAACGAGCATGTGGATTGCTTTAGTATAAAACAGACTGTACGTTATATCTATACTTATAATAAATCTGTAGAGAGGTCAATTCTGTACATAAAATATTTTTTCAAAATAACTATCAGGGGGTGATAAGTGATCGATACTGATACCACAAATGCAATCAGTAAAATTTTTGTCTGTCTGTCTGTCTTGACGAAACTTGGTACAATTATTCTTCATACTCCTGGGCAGGTTATAGGATACTTTTCATCACGCTACAGTCAATAGGAGCGGAGCAGTGACGGGAAGTGTTAGGAAAACGCGAGAAATTTAAACCTATATGTTTGAACGCGCATTACGCGAAAACTACTGCATAGAATTGAATGCGGTTTTCACCAATGTATTGCTAGAGGTCTAACTTAAAACTTAGGCACAAGGTATAGATGGGTATTATATGGAAGTCCGTTATTTTTGAAACCCGATATCCACGCGAGCGACACCGCTGGCACAGCTAGTATGTCATATTTTTATATTACGAATCTGTCCAGTAATCATCCTGACTTATTCACAACTAACCTCTTGACTAACCTACTCATCATTCTCCTCCCATTATCCCGTCTGAAGGATTGTTTGCAGTACTTATGGGACGGAAGAATATTAATAATATTCATAATTCCCATACTGCAAACAATCCTTTGACGACCGTCAACTGTACTTGGATTGGAATCCTATGTTGTGACCAGTGTTGCCAGTGGCTGAAGACCTAACATTAAACTGCTCAAAAAAGAAACATTTTGGTTGTGACATTCACACACAAGTTTAAACACGTTTTTCAGATAGTGTCCGATTGTTCGTTCGTGGCGTCTCTTGCGGTCAGCGCGTTATACGAGAGAAGGTTCAACAAGAAGATCATCACCTCCATTATATATCCAAAGAATAAGAATAAGGACCCAGTTTATAATCCGTTTGGCAAATACATGGTGAAGTTACATTTGAATGGCGTGAGGAGAAAGGTAAATTAAATATATTTTTTTATAAGTCATAGTCAAACATCTCTTTATTATAGACTTGAGACTAGCACTTATTAATTGTGAAAATAGTGTCTGTGTGTAAGCGCGCGGCATGACGACGTACTACATGCGCATCATATAAAGTCTGCCTGTCTCTCTCGCACGCTGTCTAACATAAGGACATGTGTCCATGTGTGTGTGAACATAAGGATGTGTGTAAGGGGACAGTTATAGCTTTACTTTTAGAGATCGTTTAATCTGAAATGACGCGTCCCAACCAAGCAAATTTCTAATATGGATAAACAATGCAATTATGATTGGTCGTTCAGTTGACGGTTAAATTCAAATATAGGAACAGCGCAATTCTCGGATTTGTTGTCCAACTACTTTAGGTTATCGTAATCTCGTGAGAGAAAAAGTCGTCTTGTTTCATAAAATGTGAAAGCGATACTCCATTAGAGCCGAGGGTTGTCGGAATCATCATAGTTCACCAAATTTTGCTCTTGTTCACTAAATCGGCGCTCCCACACAGATGAAGTGCCAGAATATTTGCACTCGCACATCTAAATAAAATAATTAAAGGAGTGGGGCGTCATTTTAGTTTAGAGATTCTCTACTACTGTACAGTGAAGTTGCATAAGTTTGAGTACTGTGAATATGTCAGCTTTAGTTAACTGATCTGTATAGCTGTTACAAGTAAGACCCACTACGTACTTACACATTTCCCATATATCCTTTTTATCTCATTTTATTATTTCCAGGTCATAATAGATGATAGACTACCATATAGTAAATATGGCCGCCTCCTTTGTTCGTATTCAAGCAATAAGAACGAGTTTTGGGTGTCGATGTTAGAGAAAGCGTACATGAAAGTCATGGGCGGATACGACTTTCCTGGATCTAATAGTGTAAGTACCACAATATGTAGGTATAGTGTGTAACCTAAATTAGCATACATATGACATAGATATTTAAATTTAAAATAATGAAAAAAGGGTCAAAGATGTACGCCAATATAATTTTGGTGGTTAACGTAGTAAAATCTTCCAGAACATCGACCTGCACGCGCTGACCGGCTGGGATCCCGGAGCGCTGCGCGATCCGCAACGGGCGAGGCGGACTTCAACGCGGACGCGCTGTACGAGCAGATCAGGTCGCGGCTGGAGCGAGGCGACTGCTGGCCACCGTGGCCACGGGCGCGCTGTCCGACGCCGAGGCCGAGCGGACTGGCTTGGTTGGCCACGCACGCCTACGCCGTGCTGGACGTGCGGCAGGCCAACGTGAGTCATGTGTCACAACGTGAGTCATATGGACGCGCTGTACGAGCAGATCAGGTCGCGGCTGGAGCGAGGCGACCTGCTGGCCACCGTGGCCACGGGCGCGCTGTCCGACGCCGAGGCCGAGCGGACTGGCTTGGTGGCCACGCACGCCTACGCCGTGCTGGACGTGCGGCAGGCCAACGTGAGTCATGTGTCACAACGTGAGTCATATGGACGCGCTGTACGAGCAGATCAGGTCGCGGCTGGAGCGAGGCGACCTGCTGGCCACCGTGGCCACGGGCGCGCTGTCCGACGCCGAGGCCGAGCGGACTGGCTTGGTGGGCCGACGCACGCCTACGCCGTGCTGGACGTGCGGCAGGCCAACGTGAGTCATGTGTCACAACGTGAGTCATATGGACGCGCTGTACGAGCAGATCAGGTCGCGGCTGGAGCGAGGCGACCTGCTGGCCACCGTGGCCACGGGGCGCGCTGTCCGACGCCGGAGGCCGAGCGGACTGGCTTGGTGGCCACGCACGCCTTACGCCGTGCTGGACGTGCGGGCAGGCCAACGTGAGTCATGTGTCACAACGGAGTCATATGGACGCGCTGTACGAGCAGATCAGGTCGCGGCTGGAGCGAGGCGACCTGCTGGCCACCGTGGCCACGGGCGCGCTGTCCGCACGCCGAGGCCGAGCGGACTGGCTTGGTGGCCACGCACGCCTACGCCGTGCTGGACGTGCGGCAGGCCAACGTGAGTCATGTGTCACAACGTGAGTCATATGGACGCGCTGTACGAGCAGATCAGGTCGCGGCTGGAGCGAGGCGACCTGCTGGCCACCGTGGCCACGGGCGCGCTGTCCGACGCCGAGGCCGAGCGGACTGGCTTGGTGGCCACGCACGCCTACGCCGTGCTGGACGTGCGGCAGGCCAACGTGAGTCATGTGTCACAACGTGAGTCATATGGACGCGCTGTACGAGCAGATCAGGTCGCGGCTGGAGCGAGGCGACCTGCTGGCCACCGTGGCCACGGGCGCGCTGTCCGACGCCGAGGCCGAGCGGACTGGCTTGGTGGCCACCCACGCACGCCTACGCCGTGCTGGACGTGCGGCAGGCCAACGTGAGTCATGTGTCACAACGTGAGTCATATGGACGCGCTGTACGAGCAGATCAGGTCGCGGCTGGAGCGAGGCGACCTGCTGGCCACCGTGGCCACGGGCGCGCTGTCCGACGCCGAGGCCGAGCGGACTGGCTTGGTGGCCACGCACGCCTACGCCGTGCTGGACGTGCGGCAGGCCAACGTGAGTCATGTGTCACAACGTGAGTCATATGGACGCGCTGTACGAGCAGATCAGGTCGCGGCTGGAGCGAGGCGACCTGCTGGCCACCGTGGCCACGGGCGCGCTGTCCGACGCCGAGGCCGAGCGGACTGGCTTGGTGGCCACGCACGCCTACGCCGTGCTGGACGTGCGGCAGGCCAACGTGAGTCATGTGTCACAACGTGAGTCATATGGACGCGCTGTACGAGCAGATCAGGTCGCGGCTGGAGCGAGGCGACCTGCTGGCCACCGTGGCCACGGGCGCGCTGTCCGACGCCGAGGCCGAGCGGACTGGCTTGGTGGCCACGCACGCCTACGCCGTGCTGGACGTGCGGCAGGCCAACGTGAGTCATGTGTCACAACGTGAGTCATATGGACGCGCTGTACGAGCAGATCAGGTCGCGGCTGGAGCGAGGCGACCTGCTGGCCACCGTGGCCACGGGCGCGCTGTCCGACGCCGAGGCCGAGCGGACTGGCTTGGTGGCCACGCACGCCTACGCCGTGCTGGACGTGCGGCAGGCCAACGTGAGTCATGTGTCACAACGTGAGTCATATGGACGCGCTGTACGAGCAGATCAGGTCGCGGCTGGAGCGAGGCGACCTGCTGGCCACCGTGGCCACGGGCGCGCTGTCCGACGCCGAGGCCGAGCGGACTGGCTTGGTGGCCACGCACGCCTACGCCGTGCTGGACGTGCGGCAGGCCAACGTGAGTCATGTGTCACAACGTGAGTCATATGGACGCGCTGTACGAGCAGATCAGGTCGCGGCTGGAGCGAGGCGACCTGCTGGCCACCGTGGCCACGGGCGCGCTGTCCGACGCCGAGGCCGAGCGGACTGGCTTGGTGGCCACGCACGCCTACGCCGTGCTGGACGTGCGGCAGGCCAACGTGAGTCATGTGTCACAACGTGAGTCATATGGACGCGCTGTACGAGCAGATCAGGTCGCGGCTGGAGCGAGGCGACCTGCTGGCCACCGTGGCCACGGGCGCGCTGTCCGACGCCGAGGCCGAGCGGACTGGCTTGGTGGCCACGCACGCCTACGCCGTGCTGGACGTGCGGCAGGCCAACGTGAGTCATGTGTCACAACGTGAGTCATATGGACGCGCTGTACGAGCAGATCAGGTCGCGGCTGGAGCGAGGCGACCTGCTGGCCACCGTGGCCACGGGCGCGCTGTCCGACGCCGAGGCCGAGCGGACTGGCTTGGTGGCCACGCACGCCTACGCCGTGCTGGACGTGCGGCAGGCCAACGTGAGTCATGTGTCACAACGTGAGTCATATGGACGCGCTGTACGAGCAGATCAGGTCGCGGCTGGAGCGAGGCGACCTGCTGGCCACCGTGGCCACGGGCGCGCTGTCCGACGCCGAGGCCGAGCGGACTGGCTTGGTGGCCACGCACGCCTACGCCGTGCTGGACGTGCGGCAGGCCAACGTGAGTCATGTGTCACAACGTGAGTCATATGGACGCGCTGTACGAGCAGATCAGGTCGCGGCTGGAGCGAGGCGACCTGCTGGCCACCGTGGCCACGGGCGCGCTGTCCGACGCCGAGGCCGAGCGGACTGGCTTGGTGGCCACGCACGCCTACGCCGTGCTGGACGTGCGGCAGGCCAACGTGAGTCATGTGTCACAACGTGAGTCATATGGACGCGCTGTACGAGCAGATCAGGTCGCGGCTGGAGCGAGGCGACCTGCTGGCCACCGTGGCCACGGGCGCGCTGTCCGACGCCGAGGCCGAGCGGACTGGCTTGGTGGCCACGCACGCCTACGCCGTGCTGGACGTGCGGCAGGCCAACGTGAGTCATGTGTCACAACGTGAGTCATATGGACGCGCTGTACGAGCAGATCAGGTCGCGGCTGGAGCGAGGCGACCTGCTGGCCACCGTGGCCACGGGCGCGCTGTCCGACGCCGAGGCCGAGCGGACTGGCTTGGTGGCCACGCACGCCTACGCCGTGCTGGACGTGCGGCAGGCCAACGTGAGTCATGTGTCATCATCATCATCATCAGCCTTTTGCAGTCCACTGCTGGACATAGTATCAACTAATAGCTCAATTCGAGCGAAGATTCGCTATGGCCTACCTCTTTTAAAGTCTCCAAATATTTGTTCAAGCATTTAGAGGCTTTGCCCATAATCGTCACGTGCAGGCGGGTTGGTGATCACAGCGCGTGGCTTCTCGCTCCGGTGCCGTTGCTGCCCGTCATTGACCTTAAGTCCTTATTTCCAGTGGCCACTTTGGGTCCCGCGATCGATGATAGGGTGGCAAGTCGGCTAAATGCCTCTTGTCCGCAGCCATAAAGGGCCCCAGCCGTTAGGGGCCTCTAGCCGTAAGGGGCCCCATTTGTAAAGGGCCCCATTTGTAAAGGGCCCCCAGCCGTAATGGACCCTAATGGCCCTCACTTAAAATGGGCCCCTAGCACTTAAGGGCCCCAATTAGAAGATCTTAACTTCCAACATTCATTTATTTATTACACACACATAGTAAACATCCGATAAATTTGACACGGTTATAGTTACGAGTGGGCCCTTTGTTTACTCGTATTGAGATTGCCTTTTTTTTCAGGGCGTCAAGCTACTTAAACTGAAGAATCCATGGTCGCATCTCCGCTGGCGAGGCAACTACTCCGAGCTGGACGCGGCGCATTGGACGCCGAACCTGCGCGCCGCGCTCAACTACGACCCGGACAGCGCCGCGCAGTACGACAACGGCGTCTTCTGGATAGACTACGCGAGCATACTTAACTTCTTCGACGTGTTCTACCTCAACTGGAACCCGGCGCTGTTCGACTTCACTTATTGTATACACCAGTGAGTATCGGGTCCTGAAGAACCCCTGGTCTCAACTTAGGAAGAACCCCTGATCTCAACTTAGGAAGAACCCCTGGTCTCAACTTAGGAAGAACCCTTAGTCTCACCTTGGAAAGAACCCCTAGTCTTAACAAGGCAGAACCCATGGTCTCAATTTCGTAAGAACACCTGGTCTCAACTTAGGAAGAACCCCTGATCTCAACTTAGGAAGAACCCTTAGTCTCACCTCGGAAAGAACCCCTATTCTTAACTAGGAAGAACCCCTGGTCTCAACTTAGGAAGAACCCTTAGTCTCACCTTGGAATGGAGTGTTAAATCGGGGATGAGGGCGGGGAACAACGTTTAGTTGGGGAAAAGGGGTATGGGAGGTATGGTAGGTACTATAACTTGCATATGACTGTAACTACACTACACGCTCAACTACGACCCGGACAGCGCCGCGCAGTACGACAACGGCGTCTTCTGGATAGACTACGCGAGCATACTCAACTTCTTCGACGTGTTCTACCTCAACTGGAACCCGGCGCTGTTCGACTTCACTTATTGTATACATCAGTGAGTATCGTGTCCTGAAGAACCCCTGGTCTCACCTTAGGAAGAACTCCTGATCTCAACTTAGGAAGAACCCCTGGTCTCAACTTAGGAAGAACCACTGGTCTTAACTTAGGAAGAACCCCTGACCTCAACTTAGGAAGAACCCCTGATCTCAACTTAAGAAATAAGAAATAAGAAATATTTATTACTATTGGACATCACAACACAGCAATAACAAATAGACACAATAGACAACACACAAAAAAAAAGGAGAAGAAACAAAAAAAACAAATAGACACATACATTACAACTTACACATGAAAAACAAATATAAAAAAAAAAAAAAATTAAAAAAGACAATAAACTTACGAAGAACCCTTAGTCTCACCTTGGAAAGAATCCCTAGTGTTAACTAGGAAGAACCCGAGGTCTCAATATCGGAAGAACTCTTAGTCCCACCTTAGGAAGAACCCCTGGTCTCAACTTAGGAAGAATCCCTATCCTTAACTTAGGAAGGACCCTTGGTCTTAACTTAAGAACAACCATTCTGACACAGATGTAAGAATGGGTTATTCTTCCGTATGAGTTCTTCTTCACTTAAAAGACTAGATATTGCATCTCTTTGATATGTACTTGATCCTCAATTTGGACAATAAGAGATTTTCTATTGAAATCTTTAAAACACTGTTCGTGCCTCTATTAGGCGCCTACAGCCAATTATCTGCCGCTGACTTCGTCGTGGCCAATCAGAGCGCAGGGACTAAACAACTAGATAAAAGATCTACAAGCATGCGAAAAAACCCTACGTTAACGTAAAAGATAATAAAAAGACCACTATCAGCTCCAAAAAAATGTCTTTGTTTTGACAGTCATGCATATTATTCACTACTAGCTGTGCCAGCGGCGTCGCACGCGTGGGTATCGGGTTTCAAAAATAACGGACTTACATAAAACGGTGTCTAAATTTTAAGTTAGACCTCTAGCAATTGGTGAAAACCGCATTCAATACCGTGTAGTAGTTTTTAAGTGACGCGCGTTCAAACATACAGGTAAAAATTCGTTTTCCTAACATTTCCCTTCACTGCTCTGCTCCTATTGATTGTAGAGTGATGAAAAGTATACTATAACCTGCCCAGGAGTATGAAGAATAATTGTACCAAGTTTCGTTAAAATCCGTTGCGTAGTTTTTGTTTCTATAACGAACATACAGACAGACAGACAGACAGACAGACAAACATTTTACTGATTGCATTTTTGGCATTAGTATCGATCACTTATCACCCCCTGATAGTTATTTTGTAAATATATTTAATGTACAGAATTGACCTCTCTACAGATTTATTATAAGTATAGATTGAGTCTATGAATGAATGTACAAAATATATCTATGTAAGTTTATCAGTTGTCTAGTACCCATAGTACAAGCTTCGGCTTAGTTTGGGGCTAGTTGGCGCTGTAAGGTCTAGCGTGGCATGTCATGAGTTATGTTTGTTCGCAGGAAGTGGGACGCCGGCACCGGCCCAGCCAAAGACGCGTATAACATCGGCGAGAACCCGCAGTTCTCGCTGCACGTGCAGGGCAGGGGCGCCGTGTGGCTGCTGCTCACGCGCCACATCACCAACATCGACGACTTCCGCGACAACCGCGAGTACATCACGCTGCTCGTCTACAGGAACGACGGGAAGAGGGTCTATTATCCCTGTGAGTACAGTGTGTTGAGTTACTGACGCGACTGGAGCGCGACTATAAGACAGAGAGTGTGTGTAGGAGAGAAAGAGCGTGTGACAGAGAGAGAGAAAGTGTGACACACACATACACACAGAGAAAGAGAGACACAAAGAGAGAAGGAGTGTGATACACAGTGAGAAACAGATAGAAGGAGTGTGACAGAGATAGAGAATGAGACAGAGAGAGAGAGAGAGAGAGAGAGAGGGAGACACACAGAGAGAGAGAGAGTGAGACAGAGAGAGAGTGAGACACACACACACACAGAGAGAGAGAGGGAGGTAGAGAAAGCGTGTGAGAGAGAGAGCGTATGAAAAAGAGAGAGAGAGAGAGCGTGTGACAGAGATTTACTACCTTCCTTCCACTTACCTTCAGGCCGGTTTGCCCCATACATTAAGAAAAATGTTCTATAACAAAAAAGTGATTTTTTCTTTTCAGACGACCCTGAACCCTACATAGACGGCATAAGGATCAACAGCCCGCACTACCTGTGCAAGGTGATCGTGGGCGACGGCAGCAGCGGCCGCTACACGCTGGTCGTGTCGCAGTACGAGAAGTCGCGGAGCATACTGTACACGCTGCGCGCGTACGCCACGTGCCCCTTCACGCTCGCCAAGCTGGAGCCGCACCGGCACAAGAGGACGGTGAGTGTGGCCTTAGCTTAACCAGTCGGTAACCATGGTGACCAGCTGTCTTGTCGACGATGACGTAGGTCAACGACCTCGAAGCAGACTGCTACTCGCGAGACGTAGGTCAGTAACCCCAAGGCAGACTGCTCTGCGCGTACGCCACGTGCCCCTTCGCGCTCGCCAAGCTGGAGCCGCACCGGCACAAGAGAACGGTGAGTGAGGCCTTAGCTTTTAACCAGTAGGTAACCATGGTGACCAGCTGTCTAGTCGACGAAGACGTAGGTCAGTGACCCCGAGGTAGACTGCTACTCACGTCCCTTCGCGCTCGCCAAGCTGGAGCCGCACCGGTACAAGCGGGCGGTGAGTGAGGCCTTAGCTTAACCAGTCGGTAACCATGGTAACCAGCTATTTACTTAACGGAGACGTAGGTCACTCCCCGACGGCTACTTACTGCACGTACGCCACTTGCTCCATCGTGCTCGCCAAGCTGGAGCCGCACTGGCACAAAAGGACGGTGAGTGTGTACACGTTTTGTGACCTTTATACGATTTGGGGGACGTAAGGGAGCAACCCATCATCTTTTCGCCCCAAACCACCCTCACCTGCCCGTGGTCCATCCGACTGGTGGCAGAATGACCATCACGATTGAAGGCGTAGTCAAATACTCTTCGAATGGCATGGTTCTCTAAAAATGGTATCTGATAATGATGTCCAGCAGTGGACTGCGATAGGCATTAGCCTATTGCTGGACATAGGCCTCTTCAGTTAAACATCTGGAGGCTTTGCCCAAAATGGCCGCGCAGGGCGTAGCTTCTCCGGTGACGCTGCTGCCCGACACCAACCTGTGGTATTTAGCTACGCCTTCTATAGAAATTGTCATGCATATGCCCTATATATGAATAAATTAAAATGTTCTTTATTCCAGTTGAAGGGCGAGTGGTCCGGCCGCACAGCGGGCGGGTGCGAGAACCACCCCACTTACCCCAACAACCCCAAGTTCGTGATAACCGTGCCCGAGTCGCGCGTGCCCCGCCACGTGGTCGTGCAGCTGAAGGGGCCCAAGCAGTACCAGATGGGCGTGGACGCGCGCGTGGAGGCCCTAGACGACCCCTCCGTCACTGCGCCCTTCCTGAGACACTCGTCCGGACCTTACAGGTTAGGAATAGGGAATGTGGTCGATCAGCTCAAGGGGCCCAAGCAGTACCAGATGGGCGTGGACGCGCGCGTGGAGGCCCTAGACGACCCCTCCGTCACTGCGCCCTTCCTGAGACACTCGTCCGGACCTTACAGGTTAGGAATAGGGAATGTGGTCGATCAGCTCAAGGGGCCCAAGCAGTACCAGATGGGCGTGGACGCGCGCGTGGAGGCCCTAGACGACCCCTCCGTCACTGCGTCCTTCCTGAGACACTCGTCCGGACCTTACAGGTTAGGAATAGGGAATGTGGTCGATCAGCTCAAGGGGCCCAAGCAGTACCAGATGGGCGTGGACGCGCGCGTGGAGGCCCTAGACGACCCCTCCGTCACTGCGTCCTTCCTGAGACACTCGTCCGGACCTTACAGGTTAGGAATAGGGAATGTGGTCGATCAGCTCAAGGGGCCCAAGCAGTACCAGATGGGCGTGGACGCGCGCGTGGAGGCCCTAGACGACCCCTCCGTCACTGCGTCCTTCCTGAGACACTCGTCCGGACCTTACAGGTTAGGAATAGGGAATGTGGTCGATCAGCTCAAGGGGCCCAAGCAGTACCAGATGGGCGTGGACGCGCGCGTGGAGGCCCTAGACGACCCCTCCGTCACTGCGTCCTTCCTGAGACACTCGTCCGGACCTTACAGGTTAGGAATAGGGAATGTGGTCGATCAGCTCAAGGGGCCCAAGCAGTACCAGATGGGCGTGGACGCGCGCGTGGAGGCCCTAGACGACCCCTCCGTCACTGCGTCCTTCCTGAGACACTCGTCCGGACCTTACAGGTTAGGAATAGGGAATGTGGTCGATCAGCTCAAGGGGCCCAAGCAGTACCAGATGGGCGTGGACGCGCGCGTGGAGGCCCTAGACGACCCCTCCGTCACTGCGTCCTTCCTGAGACACTCGTCCGGACCTTACAGGTTAGGAATAGGGAATGTGGTCGATCAGCTCAAGGGGCCCAAGCAGTACCAGATGGGCGTGGACGCGCGCGTGGAGGCCCTAGACGACCCCTCCGTCACTGCGTCCTTCCTGAGACACTCGTCCGGACCTTACAGGTTAGGAATAGGGAATGTGGTCGATCAGCTCAAGGGGCCCAAGCAGTACCAGATGGGCGTGGACGCGCGCGTGGAGGCCCTAGACGACCCCTCCGTCACTGCGTCCTTCCTGAGACACTCGTCCGGACCTTACAGGTTAGGAATAGGGAATGTGGTCGATCAGCTCAAGGGGCCCAAGCAGTACCAGATGGGCGTGGACGCGCGCGTGGAGGCCCTAGACGACCCCTCCGTCACTGCGTCCTTCCTGAGACACTCGTCCGGACCTTACAGGTTAGGAATAGGGAATGTGGTCGATCAGCTCAAGGGGCCCAAGCAGTACCAGATGGGCGTGGACGTGCGCGTCCCCTCCGTCACTGCGCCCTTCCTTAGACACTCGTCCGGACCTTACAGGTTAGTTGAGGACCGCAGATCTACATACATCAGGCTATATAGGCCTCTCCAGTTGTTCGCCACTTAGAGCAAACATCTGGAGGATATACCCATAATCGCCACGCTGGGCAGGCGGGTTGGCGATCGCAGGGCGCAGCTCCTCGCTCCTCGCTCCGGTGACGCTGCTGCCCATCATCGGCGTGTTCGATTTCTGGACTTGGTATTGACAAGTCTGTTTGTAGGTATTGGTCTGGGTATTTGCTATGTAGGTATATAATGTGTATTTATATTTACAAAAAAAGTATCTAAGCAAGTTTATCAAGTTGTCCAGTACCCATAGCTTCGGTTTAGGTTGGGACTAGATGCAGCTGTGTGGCCCAGCGTGGCATGTCTTGGGTTATTTATTTATTTGATGCATTTGTGTGCTTGCACCTCATCTTTCATATTTTATTTACAGGTCCGGCTTCGTAGTCTTAGAACTAAACGACCTGCCGGCCGGCAGGTACATCCTCACACCTTCGACCTACTTACCGGGGCAGGAGGGTCCATTTTTCCTTGAGCTTAGATCTACATGTGAATTGGGCTGCGAGGTACGGAACTAGCGAGCGATCGGCAGGAGAAGGGAGGTTGCGTATCTCTTAGGAACTGTTCGATGAGGCACATAATAATATCTAACAAGTTCTTTCTCATGTGTATCACATATGATACATATCAATCGAAATTTTAATATGTCTGGACCGTGGACAGGGAAGGGTTAAACGTAAATAAAGAACTAAGTGGCTATCGAGGTATGAAATAAATATCGGCTGCTTCATTTGTGTAGTGGTCGAACCCAAGAACCGAGAGGTCCTGGTTTCAGATCCCAGATCAGATCGAAATTGAATACTGGGTTTTCCTGTAAAAAAAATATTGAAACCATAAAATATAAAATACCTATTTACGTACATATTTATTGTAAAAAAACCTTTGAGAATTAATTTCGAACAAATTTTGTTATTTTTTAAATGAAGAAAAGTCATGATATTATTATGTGTGAGAAAACAAACGTTTTTCAATAAAAAATAAATAAATTGCAGTTTCATAGCAACTTTTTTTTATTTATTACTGACATTTTATGACTTTTTTAATTGTTCATAATTGACATAAATTGTAAAAAAATCTAATATTGTATTATGTGGCTCCACGCTCAGTTCGCTATGTGAATAAAGATATTTTTGTAACAAAATACATTAAGAATTTAATGACTAAATACTTGGCTCAATAAATAGCCAGTTTTTTTGTTTTTTGTGAGTGAATCTATGAATCTTTTATATAAAATATAGGTACCTATTTCCATTTTATTTGTTGAAACGGTTACACATAATTTTATTTCAATTAATTAAAACCTTGTAATGAATTTATAAATGAGATAATTACACAATGATCTCTCTTTTTTATGTATTAGTTCAATCTCAAAAAACATCCATTTATTTTGACATTTTCATATACCTAAGTAATTTAAGTTTTTTATAATTATTGTTTTTTTGCCTTCATTCGCTTAAAAGAAAATGATATTTTAAAAACATTCTAAGCTTTAAAAATATTTTTTGCCTAAAATTAAGTTATATTGTTGTGTACATAGCATTTATCTTGTTCTCATTTATATTTTATGGGGTTTCCTTTGTAATTAATATTTATTTGACAATAAAATGTATTTGTGCCTTTAAAATTATGATTGTAAAGCTCGTCATATACGACACAAATTTGGAATTTATTTGGTCTTAAAGAATTTCCTTTACTGTTATCTACACTAATATTATAAAGAGGAAAACTTTGTTTGTTTGGTTGTAATGAATAGGCTCAAAAACTACTGGACCGTTTTTAAAAATTCTTTCACCATTCGAAAGCTACATTATCCACGAGTAACATAGGCACAATTTTATTTTGGAAAAAAAAACTTTACGCGGACGAAGTCGCGGGCGGAAAGCTAGTTTTCTAATAAAACGTTAAAATATTTTGCATTGTATTAACATGGTCCTATGACGTCAGATTTTATACTTTTTTATGAATCAAAACCAGTACGAAGATACATTATTAAAAAACACATACAAATCGTCAATCTACCAAGCAGAAAGCAGTATTACATTGAAATACTACATTGAAAAAGCAACTACATGTTTTTAACCTCGTTATAGTCTAAGACTTTTAGAAACCTTACAAAACCAACAAGACATGACATATCACTATTGACCTTATTAAGCTTTATGAACTTTCAAATATTCAAATTGCCCTTCTTGCCTTAAATTTCCAATGCAAAATATCCAATCAAGATCCACTTTGTGCCCGCTCAGATCCGTAGAAGAACAAAACGCGACGCATGTGCATGCATGCGGATGCGACGCGTCTAATTGCATCAATGCAAATTTATTCCGTTTCTTGTGTCGTGTGAGACCGCGCTTATGTCGTTTGGGATGTGGCAACGCGTAAGTCGTATTTGATCACTTTTGAGGATGTTTTATTACTTCGAATTGTTCTGGCGTTTTAAAGGGTTTGATGCGTTTTTGGGTCGGCGGGGATGTTTTGTTTCTATGTTCATTACTAGTTCCATAAACAAAAGCAGATTAAATCAAGTCAAATATTTATATTATACATAATAATGTAGTCTCCTTTTGAATTGGGAAGGTGTTATCCCTCCCGGTCCTTTGAAAGGCTTGCGCGGGGCAGGCCCAACACGCAGAGGCCCCTATTATTTATTATTAGGTTATTAAATTTGTGGACAGCTTTATAATTTACATGTTTCATAATCCATATTAGAAATATATACAAGGCCAGTGTATAAGTTCCCGACTTCAGAATAGGCGAGAATGAATCGGTTTTTGGTGAAAAGCGCTCTTCTAACGTCGGAAAATATCAGGTGTAGGGGTCAAGCGGTACTATTTACTTATTATTAAAAAAAATATTACTATAATGATGACTAATTTATTATTGTCTATCACTGAATATAGGATGTCTTTCACCACTGTTTAACTATCTATATTTTAGCATGTTAAAGCAACAATAAGTAAAAGATGCCTCCAAAATTGAAAAATGTGACTTACGCGTTCGCGATGAGGTGTTAATTTCTTCTGTCGTTGTCTGATAATTGCGCGCCCCGCAGCTTGTACCATTCGCACTGCTGTGATAGATAGCTCTAAGGATCACAGTTTGAATATTGTTAAATTGAATTTTATATAGTCGTACATAATATATTTTTTGTAGTAATAATTTTTGTGGTTTTATTATACCTACCCTTCTTCTTAGTTATTGTACCGATCGTGTAAAACGCATGTTATGAATGAAGACTTGTAATATTGAAACCCATATCATCTCGTGAGTGTTGTAGAAGACGATTAAGCCTCTCCAGTTGTTTGCCACTTAGGGCAAACATCTGGAGGATATACCCTTAATCGCCACGCTGGGCAGGCGGGTCGGCGATCGCAGGATGTAGCTTTTGCTCCGGTGACGCTGCTGTTCGTCATAGATCTGTAGTATTTAGCTACGCCTTCAAACGTGATGGTTATACCGCCACCAGTCGGTTGCCAGCGCCTCGTTTGTTATTCGGCAGTATGCACCACGGGCAGGTGAGATTGGCTTGGTGCGAAAAGATGATAGGTCGCTCTCTTATATCCCCACCGCTGTAGCACACATACAATTCAGATTATTTGTAGATTTATTGTAGGCACGTGTATATCTATCTTCACCATTACTCCACGGCAAAACGGGTAAGAAAGTTATGTGCGCTTTAATCTCGAACATTTCGTGTCTTATTGGTAGAAAATACACCTCGCAGAGAAGTCTGGTAGCCATCAAAGTAGTACAATATGGTCGGATGAAATATGTTATGGGTTGTATCTCAGGAAATATGCTTCGAACATACTGTGTTCACGACGTAACATCATCTTGGTATAAACTACCGCACGTGTTCATAACAACGTTATAAAGTGAGCAAAAAAGATTTGGATGTTCAATACGTGTTTCCAACAAACTATGTCGCATTCAATAAAGTATTTGGTAGGTCGGACCGGAACAAATGTCAGCAATTTACCGTATGTATCTACAACGAAATGGAAGATCAAATACTCGTTAAGCATTCCCTATTCAGGGACACGCGAATCTCGACTCAAAAGCTATCGTAATAAGAAAATGACGCGAGCGAACTTGGCATTTCATTCCGTCATTATGTGGCGTAAGTTTGGAACGATCAGCGGGTTCTTGGTGGCTACATGAACGGGGAAATTGATAAACTATTCGATATTGTCCTTAGGTATAGGTTCTACCAACTGCCTAAGTTTATAGAGCTTTTAGGACATAGTTAGGAAAGCTATTGTCATGATTTGAGCTGTTGAACATAAACATGAATTATCGCAGTGGCATTGTTTGTGAAATACATAGGTACTACTACTTCTATAATGATTGATGATGATTATACTACATAGATTAAAGAACCGTAATGGCGAATCTTTGTTCGAATTCAGCTGCTCCTCCCGGGAAGAACCTCCACACTGTAGAATACCGCAGCCAAATGACCTCCGGGTCGTGTTTTGGCCCGCGAGTAGGGTTTCCGGAGCTTGTTGGGGGTTAGGGTTGAGCCGGCATGGCGGTGGCAACTGACAGGTAACTGACCAGTTAGGTAGGTACTTGCCTGTTGTCACAGGGACTTGGCTTCTCTTTTGCTTTTCATCAGGCGTAGGGAAGCCATTATGTCAGGCTACTATATAGGTAAAAAAAAGACAATCGTCTTTGAGGGTGGCCTATGACCAGCAGTGGACGCCTACAGGCTTATGATGATGATGATGATGACGATGAGGTACTTTCATTTCCGACTTTCCGTATCTAACCGTTCGCCGCTAGTGACTTGCCCGCGCCGTAAATGTTTTATAAGGGCGTGCTTCAAAATTTAATTCTGCCCGCTGTGTGCGATTGCGCTCATTGTTTTTTTAGACCCTAATTTCGCGGAAATGTGTCAAGGTTGGGCATCACGCACTTTGTTGCTGTTCGCTGCTGCTCTCTGAACGTTTGAATGGCGAAAGGTCGAATAAATTATATTTTATATTTGAAGCGGAAAAGGCAAGGGGTCGCCGGTAATTATTGGTCAACACCGCGTGTTTTATAGGTACGTTGGAAAAATATGCAAACGCGGTTACGCCAACTCAAACCACAGATATATTTCCATACCAGGGTAATACATACTTCACTTGTTTTTATCAACGCATTGATAAATGAATTCTGTAAGGTACTACAAATAGAGTCCAGTGGTACCTATAGTATAGTAGGTACCACGTCAATAAGTAGCATCGGCAAAACTCGTCTGCGCAGAAGAAAAGCTAAAGCCGGTTACGGTTATATACGAATACCAACACCGTTGAAATATAGAATTTATTGCGTTAGGTACGCTAAGAAGTCAATAAAAAAATTAGGCTGTCAAAAACCACTTGGTTTTTAGAAATACTATAAACTTTTATGAAAGTTTACCTACGTTGCGTTATCCAATACCAAGGATTTTAAAACAATTATGGTTTTCACGTGCGTAGGTAATAGGTATTTTAATAAAATGACGGAGGTAACTAAGTCAAAATTTAGGAAAACTTATATTCTAACGGGTCATACAACAGTGTTCTTAGATATATAGAGTCGCTTAATTAAATAAACATTTTTACAAAATTTTATTAAGTGTGCGATATAACATATCTACCTACTAAGTAATCTCAAGGTTTATTACCCGGCCTGAAACAAATAAGCTTACACACTTATTCTATTGATAGAACCGCTATTATTTGGTAGAAGTTATTGCGTGTGTTGTATTTTTCCCGTCTAATAAAAGTCCAGAATTCTTATTACGGTATAATGTTATTTGCTAAATCTAGAATCCAATACTTCTAGCTCTATTACAAGTAACTATGAATAGAAGTAGGTACTGTGTAAATATTGCGTACAATATAATGTAACTATCAATAAAATTAATCTAAATTCTCCGTCATCAGCCAATCACAGTCCACTGCTGGACATAGGGCTCTTCATTTGTTCGCCGCTTTTGGCAAATACCCAGGTGTTTACCCATAATCAGGGAGGCTTTACCCATAATCGCACGCTAGGCAGGCGGGTTGGCGATATCAGGGCGTAGCTCCTCGCTTTGCTGTCGCTGCTGCCCGTCATCGGACTGTGGTATTTAGCTACGCTTTCAATCGTAATGGTTATGCTGCCACCAATCGGTTGCGTGAGCCTCGTTTGTTATACAGCAGGATGCACCACGGGCAGATGATGGTGGCTTGGAGATAAAAGATGATAGGTCGCTTCCTTACATCCCCATGGATTAATTTTGTATTCCTAACATATACCTAAATAGAATAGTGATTTCTTGATCTGTGTTTTTTGTTAGTAGTACGTCGTACAAATACACATTCGCCATTAAAATGCACCAGTGTGTAAGGGGCCGGGTTGTAAGCTAATATGTGCTACGATAAGAAAAGAAAGAGAACATTTAAAAACTTTGCAAATCAGCGCTCCTATCCACAAAAACATCTTAAAAATTCATGTGTTAGAGCTGTGAATGCCTTTTCCATTTTGTCTACTTATCACATTTGTAGTTTATCGAATTCCGGATACAATGTAAAGAAAAGCCCTCAGAATCCGTCGGCGTTCACTCACCGTCAAACAATGGAGCTACGACATGTAGGTGTGTTGTGCCTGTTCGTATCCATCAAAATTAATTGAATCCGCAAAACGTGGGCACAACACGGCAAGACAAATTTGTTTTGGAAATGCTTTCACATCAAATTAAGTTTTTTTTTTGGTACAAAACCGCCCCGCTATTCGGACGTAATCTGTCAAAGTCTAATTTTATTTAAATTAAAAATTTAGGTTGGTCCTTTTTAATTGAACGGTAATGTTTAAATAGGGCGTTTATACGAAGGAGATTAATATTAATGATGGTTAATCTGCAGGATTAGCCACGATTCAACGAACAATAATATTATTATAGTAGGAATAGTGATTAAAGTATGTGTGCATTTTGTTTCTTTCTTGTTTATTCTCAACTTAGTGATTAGTAGTATGCAATTCGCCAACAAATTAAATATTGTTTAAAAAACTGTTAATTACGACACTGTGGCCCCGGGTTCGATCCCCGCACAGTACAAACATTTGTGAACATTAAATCTCTCTTGATATTGGTTAGGACGGCTGGCAAGTGCTGGATGAGAGAAGCCCAAAATTGAGCACAGTGGCGAACCTTGGGAGAGGCCTATGTCCAGCAGTGGACTGATGTGGGCTGATGATGATGATTGGTCAGGGTGATTGCTATGTATAATATGTATTTCTTTACAAGAATATAGTATATCTAAATAGGTAAATCAGTTGTGTAGTACCCAATCCCAAAGTAGGTACCTAACCCAGGTACAGCTTAGGTTTCGTTTGGGACTGGAAGACACTCTGTGCATTGGAGTCTTCCAAGCGTGACACAGCTCCAAAGGCCCTTTTAGTCACCGCTTACGATACCCTGCCTGTCCTGTAAAAGGCATGGTTTTTTCATAAGAGGTGGAGACAGGATACATCGGAGTATTCTGATTCTAAACCCAACTTCAATGCGTTCCTCGAATTTAGGTACTGCAATATCAATAGAGCCGTTTGCTCCTCATTTAGCATTAAGTTCACATTAAATAGTGCATAGTAGAATAGCTAAAATGGTACTTGTATTACGTATTAATAAGTAGTTTGTGTAGCGAGTTCGTTTGAGCTCTGCACCCCGCACAATCGCTGATCAAATATTAAATACTGCAAGACTACGCGGGGCGAAATTGCTAGCCATACTAAGGAATTGGCTTACCATTTTGCTCGTATAATTTCTTGAAACGAGCTGCTTGAAACCAAATTCACAGATGTGGCTCTTTTGTTTTGCATAGGTAGGTACTGTGGTTAACAGGTGTGTTAACTTTTATGTTATTTTGTAGAGTGTGCAGATTAGACGATTATGACACCTTTTGTATGGTTGCTTGCTCGTTACCACGGTGGCTTGGGTTTGTCTTTTGGTTTAAACTATGCTGTGCTACATGAAATCGTGGTTGTTTTCAATGAAAAAGAAAATGTTGTAACTTTATTCTTTCATGTAAAATGTAAAGGGGCGAAAAAACATCAGCATTTGTTAGATGCTCACCAAAAATTTACTTAGAATTATACAATTGTTGGACAATTTAAGCGGTTCTTTTAAGGCTTCCTATTTGCTTATCAACAAGTGAAAAAATGACAGGCTATATAATGCTACACTAAATATGCTTTCACGTCATCGTTCTTTCGTCTTTCTCATTTCCACGAAAGGAGAAGTAGGTACTTGCCGCCGCAATGTATGGAATCTTTCGCTTTCCATCGTAGGAAAGCCATTAATTAGATCGAGCTAATATAAAAAAATAAAAAACCCAAGACATGCCACGCTGGGCCACACAGCACCATCTAGCCCCAAACTAAGCCGAAGCTCGTACTATGGGTACTAGACAAGTGATAAACTTACATACATTTTTTTGTAATAGGTATACATAGAGCAGCAGGGAATAGCGGCAGCTTCACCGCCATCTGTTGGTAGTCAGCGAAACTAGTGAATGTCTTAAATGAAAAAGAGCTGTAGTAGTAATTACTTATCGGAATAGCTACATGAAGACTTGAAACTCCGGTATCGTTTGAGAAGAGTAATCCTAGCTTCGCCCAACCAAAGCAATCGCAACCTGCTAAGCAACCACAGTGGTTGGCGTCCTCCACAAACTACTCACACAAACGAAGTCATCGGTCGCTAGTATTCAATACCAGTGATAAATGACGGGATCGTCACTCTGACGGACCGGGTTAGGTGATATATCGCGCCGGGGGTTTATAATGGAGCTGTTGGGTGTTTAACGGACCGTCGCCGCCGCCATCCATAACGTTTAATATCGTGTCGATGTGGATCCGAACGATTTGCCGCCTCGCCTCGGTTTTAGTTGGCAATAAAAGTGATTGGTTTGAAATTAATCGGTTTGTGTGTTGGTAGTATTAACGGGTGCTGTTAGACACTGACATAATCAAGATAATATCATATCATGGCATAACGAATCTTCGCTCGTATTGTGCCGTCCGGGGAAGGACCTCCATAGAATACCGCAGCCAAATGATCTCCGGGTCGTGTTTTTGCCGGTGAGTAGGGTTTCTGGAACTCGTGGGAGGTTAGGGATAGGCCGGCATGGTGGTTGCAACTGTCAGGTAACTGACCAGTTACTTGTCCTTTACTTTGTCACAGCGTCTTGGACTTTTTTTTGCTTTCCATCAGGCGTAGAGAAGCCATTATGTCGAGCTGAGGGTGATGACGGTTTTCTGAAAAAATAATTCCACCAGATGCCACCACATAGGCAGCAGGTCCAACTGTAAAGTAATTGGTTTATTTTGACATTGCACTGACATTTACATAGTAACTGACCAATCACGTGATAGCTGGACCTATTCATCATCATTAGAGCTATTCATCGGATATTTCATTTTGAAACACTGTCATTGAGATGTCTAATACTTAAAATTACGCGCTTTCGCTTTGATGTTTTTGTGTTTGACGACCTATCGTTATAGACCGTCATGACATGAAGTATCGCCAGAGCAAAATTTAAGTTGATTTTTGAAAAGATAAAGTCTGTCTCATCATCATCATCATCATCATATTCAGCCGTAGGGGATCCACTGCAGGACATAGGCCTCCAAAGACTTTCGCAACGGCCGGTTGCAAGCTGCCCGCATCTAGCCCCACCCTGAGACTTTTATAATGTCGTCAGTCCACCTCGCTGGAGGGCGTCCCACGCCGCGTTTTCGGTCGAAGAGTCTCCAGTCCAAAACTTTTCGGCCCCAACGGCCATCTGTTCTCCTCACTATGTGCCCTGCCCACTGCCACTTCAGCCAGCCAATCCTCTGGGCTATGTCCGTGATCTAGGTTTGTAGAGAAACGCCGAGCATAGCCCGTTCCATAGCTCGCTGTGCGAATCTGAGCTTTCATGTCTGTCTCAAGTCTGAAAATGTGGTCACTTTTTATTGTACGGATTTTAGAGGTAGGTTAATAACACCAAATCACCGTAGCTACAGGATTATCCCATGTTTTTACCGGCCTTTATCCTGTAACTAGTTGCCATTCAGCGTACAACAAAGGGAGCTTAGCAAGGCCTCTGTAACAATATACGTTCTAGTAGCAAACAACTAGTTTTGCGTCTTGTTAGATTCTCGTACGGTTCGGAAATGCGGTCGGAATGTGTAATTAGCCGGGTGAACACCGGACGATCTAATACAACGATCAGTGATCCGAATCGTGAAGAGTGGGTCGTGCTAGACCGATCTAGACGGCCTACTTCGAAATGTTAATAAATCTTTCTTCTTTTTAATATTACTCGTATAAATGCGAAAGTTTGTTTCGATGGATGGTTGGATATTTGTTATCCTTTCACACAAAATCTACAGAACGGATTTTAAATGAAACCTTTCAGTAATACGAGTACATATAGCCCATTCATTTATTTATTTAATAAACATTTGTAGGTTACTGATTAGCGTAGCTAAATACCACAGGCTGATGACGGGCAGCAGCGTAACCGGAGCGCGAAGCTACGCCCTGAGATCGCCAAACCGCCTGCCCAGCGTGGCGATTATGGGTATATCCTCCAGGTGTTTGCCCTGAACGGCGAGCAACTCGAGAGGCGTTATGTCCAGTAGTGGACTGTAATGGGCTAATGATAATGATGATGCCTTTAATACAACGCAACATATTGATTCGAGCGTACCTAAGTTGCTGCTTTCCGAACGCTTGGGTGTAACGAACGCGAAAGTGTGACTTTCAGTACGGTGAATCGTCTGGTGTGGATCCAACCGTTAGTAATTAGTATTGCAGGCGCGAACGTATAGCTCGGCATTCGTCTCTGCGCTCCCATCCATCTGAGAAATGATTGATGGGCAATCTAATTATTATATACTTACCTATATAATATTTATTACTAGGTAACTGTTACGTAATTGTACCTGGAGGTGCCTTGTGTAAGGGACTCCCCACTGGCGTCTTTTGAGGGTCGATTTCTATTACCGCATCACATTATTGTTTTCTGGCCCACCACATGGTTGACTGGTATGGAATGCCGTATGGCTTTATGTCCGCCACTTGTGCTCTTGTGCAATAACAAACCGAACGAACTAAGGGACAGCGAATAAGGGCCAGTTTAAGGTGTACATACCTAAATAAATAAATATCAACATCACATACATTGCTCCGACCTCATATTAAAAAGCTTAAACACTTGTGTTATGCGTATCAGAACAACGAAGGTACCACAAATATATTATACTTCAATACAAATATAAGTACCCAGACACGGAACAAACACAAATGTTCATCACATGAATGTTTGCCCCGGGTGGGGATCGAACCTACGATCCGTGATTCAGAAGACGGGAGTCACTACCAATTGAGTCACCGAGCCAGTCAACATGTAAGCAATTCGATACTGAAGCTTTTTTTTTATAGTGGCTCCACATAATTACTTCTCTAAGCCTGATGGAAAGCGAAAGAGAAGCTCAAGTCGCTGTGACAACGGGCAAGAAGCTGGTCAGTTACCTGTCGGTTGCCACCGCCATGCCGGCCCAATTCAACCCCCCACGAACTCCGGAAACCCTAGTCACCGACAGAAACACGACCCAGAGGTCATTTGACTGCGGCATCCTATAGGGTGGAGGTCCTTCTCCGGACGGGCGGCTCAATTCGAGCGAAGATTCGCTATGCCCTACCTCTCTTCGTTTCAAAACACCATACAATAGATAATCCGATTCGCCTCAGCCAAGCCGCCGAAGATTTATAAACTTATCACGTACTAAGCTGTTGTTGGTGAACAGCTCAACCCTTTCTGCTTTATCGAATTTCCGGTGAGTAAGTAGATTGGCGGAGGCTGCCGCTTCTAAAATGAGTAGGTATTGTTCGCAGATCTTGCCTAATTCAGCGTGAGCCACAGACTGGGGGCGTGCAGCGGGTTGAGTGCAGTGGATGAAACAAAAACTTGTATAAAATAATAAATCATTATAATTTAAATCAGGCTGTAAACGTTCAATCGGAAAACGTAATGTAGGACGCCCTCAGGCCAGGTGCAGTGACGTTTTGCGCAGGACGGCTCGCAAGTGCTGGATTCGAGAAGCCCAAAATCGATCTAAGTGGCGAACATTAGGAGAAGCCTATGTCCAGCAGTGGACTGACCCGGGCTAATGATGATGATGATGAAACGTTCAATGCTGGAATTGTCCAGCATTGAACGTTTCATCATCATGTTTCACGCTGCCCAATGTTTCTTTGGGAGCTTTTACAGTTATTTAAAAAAAAAAAAACAAAAGAAATTGTTAAACTGCCAAACTCACTGCCTTCTCTGCACTGCACTAGCGTCCATTAATGTGATTGCCAATCTTATTCCTTGCGTCCCGACTAAATAATCTCATCCAGACAGATGTCTTTTCGACGGAAGCTGTGTTTCGATTGGTTTCCGATCGACTGAGCAAATTCGGTCCAACCAGAATAACATTTTGCAACAGATGACTTGTAAAATGGTTAGCAGATGATAAATGTAAATGTTATTTAGTTAAAATGCAACCGTTGCTTTCGTCTTTCTTGGAGATTTTCGTTCCCTTTGTATTAAAAGATCCAGACATGATCCTTGTGATTGCGACGAATTTTATACTTTCATGCTCAGGTTATGTTTTTCACAGTTCTTTTGTGAAATCGACAGAGAAAATTGTACTTGTGTAGTTGGAAATTTTTAGTAAGTAGAAATTTAGAAAATAAACGTTATCTTGCTTTTCATCAGATGTAGAGAAGCCATTACACCGTGCTATTATAGAAATAAAGGACGCATGTCGATTATAAGGTATAGTATTGGCTGTATATTTAGATGATCATATAATATCTAAATCGAAGCTACTCTTGACTCTTGGTGATAAAATGGTTGTACCCTAAAATTTGCCAGCCTTTTGAACCGGTGATCGTTTAATTCACACTAACATGAACAATTTGTGTTTGTTCCGTAGTGTGTGCAATACCTTCCACACAGTGGTACTTTCGTCGTTCCCATAACACAAGTGCTGAAGCTACTAACTTTGGGATCGGAGCAATGCTTTACATAAGCATGCTGTATTTACTCATCATTTCTCAAAACGGGCTTCGCAGACCTTTCTCTCTTGAAAAGAAGTCTCGTTGCCATTAATTCGATTGCAACGACACTTTAAAATCCATAGAGAACCCGGGCAATAGGTACAACCTCTCAAATCCTATTACCTTTGATAGTGACACCGCTGTTGCGTCTACGAACTCCGCTCAAAGGAACATTTTAATCTGACCTATAACTTCGAATTCATAAATGCGAAATACCCGTACGCCATTCGGGAATAAATACAAAGCGGTCTCAAAGTGGGTAAGCGAAAACCGGCAAACCGCAAAGTTGGGGTGACCATATCCGAGTTGGCGAACTTTCGGTTTGGTTTGGCGTCAACTTTGGATTGCTCCTCATGTCACTGTAGGAACAGACTTGTCCCTACGAAAAGCGGAAGTAGGTACTTCCTCCGTTAGGTATGTGCTCTGGGACTACGGTCTGAAAAACTATCTTGGTTTGTTGAGTATATGGTAAGCCAGCGTTCACACCAAATGTATTGTCCGCCGCTGGCTGTAAGCTCACGCTAAGTAGTTCATCGCTTTTCCATATATATTTAACTTATTATAATATGTATGTAAGTACTCAGATTCTTTGGACACGTTACCCGTAATAACAACTCCATGGAGCGGTTGGTGATTCAGGGCAGAGTTGAAGGTAACAGGACCACGGGGTCGATCAACCTACCCGCTGGACAGACACCATCAAGTTTGCACCGGGACACCTGTGGTGGAATGTTCTCGCCATGCCACCTGCAGAGACCGGTGGAGACGGATCGCGAAAGCGGCTACCACAGTAGCAGACGACTCCCCATGACCACGACCACTCTGTCAAGAGTGAACGACTGAGAAGAAGAATATGTATGTCGTTCACACCGAACCGGCAATACGCTATTACGTATTCCGTTGTAACAGTAAGCATGCAGTCGGCGGTGGACAATAGATACGTTTGATGTGAACGATGCTATATTTTTTTTTTTTTTTTTTATTAGAGAATGGGTAGCTCTTGACCTCAACTAGCCTGATGTTAAGCGATGTTGAGGCCTAAGATGAAGCGCGCTTACCCATCAGAAACCGATTCACTCTCGCCTTGAAAATCTGAAGATTATATTCCTCGGGGAACACGGACTCCGGCAAAGAGTTCCACAGTTTATTGCTATATGGCATGGCGATGAAACTTAGAATTTGCATTGTAGATCTTCCATAGAGCTTGTATGGAGCAGTTTCTTAATACATATATGGCGATTGGTTGCCGCGGAAGGTACATCGCCGTTGTTGTTAGTAGGCGGTATTAGTGATTGTATATTGTAGCAATTTGAACATATATGTTACTACATCACAATATCTCTACTGTATAGCATAGTATCTAGTGTATAGCACTACTGACTAGAAAAGAAGAAGATCACAATACTTAGGGTTTTAAATCGTCTGTGTACCTACATCTGAGTCATCTAAGTAGTCTAAGTCTTTCGAATTTGGCTACGCCTTCAATAATGATGGCTACGCCTTCAATCATACGCCAACGCCTTCAATCATACCGCCACCAGTCAGTTGCCCGAGCTTCGTTTGTTATTCGGCAGGATGCACCACGGTGCGGGTTGCTTGCAGCGAGAAGCTGTAGTATATGAATATGTATAAGTTGAATGCCTTCAACCTATACATATTATATTACAGCTTTAACAAATCCAGTACAGGTCACATAAAATGGTCACATACCGACCGGTTGCAGAAATGATTATTTAACATTATCCTGTTACCGAGCACCATTGTCCCGGCGACCGCAACCATCGCTTTACGGATTTTTGCGAACTTTCCACCTGAACGGAACTTTTTCTATTATCTTTATCGCGACCGCGGCGCTCTTTACTGTTATGACGCAATTTTTGCGCCGAGGTTCGTTAAAACAAACGTTATTGGAGCGGAGACAATAAGTTGGGAAGTTGTTTTACAGTGATTTCTGTTCGGCTCGCAAGCGTTTGTAGATGGTGTGACTGTTAGAGCGCTTTCACATATACGTATAGGCGTTTTAGCGAATCCCTTCACAGTTACGCTGCAGACACTCCGCGAACGTAGAGATGACCTTGCTTTTTTCCAATTAGATTATGATCTGAGGCCTTACATAATCATTGTCATCATCAGCCTATCACAGTCCACTGCTGGATCTAGACCTCTTCAATTGTTCGCCATTTTAGGCAAACATCTGGAGGGTTTAACTTTAATCGCTACGCTGAGCTGGGTTGGACGTAGCCCCTGGTTTTGGTGACGCTGCTGCCCGTCATCGGCCTGTGCTATCTAGCAACGCCATCGATCGTCATGTTTATACCGCCACCAGTCGGTTGCCAGAGCCTCGTTTGTTGTTCGGCAGGATGCACCACGGGCAGGTGTGGTATGCACCTAATTTAACATGCTTACATTCAAAAACACAGCTAACTCATTTCGTCATCGGAAGAGGAGGGGTATGGCGAATAGGCACCGTTATATGGTGCAAGTTTAAAGCTCGCACAGCACGTTTCGCCTTTGCTTTCATATAACAAACTATGAAACTCTTTTCCGGGCTTCTTGTTCACCGAAAGTTTTATTCTTCCGATGTTCAAGGCGAGCGTAAACCAGATATCGCTCAGCATCAGGGCTACTGCCACTGGAAATCTCTACAAACGCTATTTTATCCTCGTAAGACAGATATTTCCATACACAATAGTTTTAACAATAAATTAAGGTTTTTAAAGGACATTCGGTCTTGTGACTTTAAGGACAGGAGCGACCGGTTGCGTGCCGGTTTTGCGGTAGAGAAACTCTTTGGATACTGAAAGCTACTACTGTATACGTATATACCAGTACCTACTCTGTATGTATGTATCTATCTATTACCAATATATACTAGGACAAATGCTGAGTGGCACCATTTTGGCTGCTTGCACACAAATCCAATGTACTCTAAATTAGTTTTAAGTTATAAGTTATTTGGTAAACAAAAACAAACATCAATCCGAACAATCTGTGATTTTGACAGCCGGCAACTATTCT
Source organism: Conogethes punctiferalis (assembly GCA_031163375.1). Taxonomy (NCBI): domain Eukaryota; kingdom Metazoa; phylum Arthropoda; class Insecta; order Lepidoptera; family Crambidae; genus Conogethes; species Conogethes punctiferalis. The sequence goes on from CM062091.1 coordinate 14,300,105, forward strand.
TTTTTTTTTTCCCATAATATTTTAACGGCTTGAATTTGACATCTGTCAAATTTGTATTTGCAAACCGTAAAATCTTATCTTTTTTTTTTCTTCTTGTTTATTGTTTTGTTGGTTTTCTGTTGCCCAAAATATTGTAATTTTGTATAATAATGTCCTTTAATTTTGTGATTTGTGAGCGCCAAATAAACTGATTTTCTTTCTTTCTTTCTTTCTTTCAATATATTTAAATATACCTTTAATTTATTGTAAAATATAGAATATTATGAGAGCAGGTACAATCGTCCGTGGGCTTCACTCAGCAGGACTCACTGAAAACCAGCGCCGTGGTTTCTACGGGGGCCACGGCCTAATGCTGAGTGAGGCCCTTTTATTTTGGACGTCGCAACGGCCGTGTCCGGTTTAATTGTTATGTGTATGTCGGAATTTAGGGTTCATTTTAGACATCAGAAGTAAAGCTGTAGGTACTTTTATATAAGAAATAACTTAATGAGTTGTCAAGATGCCACTATATAGAACACTGTGCCTATATAGCACAGTTTATATGAGAAATGGTATAAAGTATATAGATTAGAAGAGTCACCAATTGAATAAGCTACTTTATAATTGATATGCCTGTATATAGCAATAGTAAGCTAGTATATAGGCCTGTATATAGTAGTAGTAAGCTAGTATATAAGCCTAGCATAGAATAAGCCAGTATATAGTAATAGTAACCCAGTATATAAGCCTGTATATAGTAATAGTACGCTAGTATATAAGCCCGCACATAATAAGCTACTACATAAGCCAGTATATAATAAGCTAGTATATAAGCCAGTATATAACAGCCTAGTACATAAGCCTGTACATAATAACCCAGTATATAAGCCAGCCCATAAACTAGTACATAAGCCTGTACATGGACACTAATTAAGACAATATCTTAATTAGGTAGGTTCGGTTCCAGTCCTACTGGTCCGTTCACCCAGACGCATTCATTGGAAATGCGTGCCGACTGAGAGCTGCAGCGCCTTTTATAGGCGAGCGTACGCCGAGTGGGGCGTGCATAGTGGGGCGCAGTGACGTCACAGTGCATGTGCCGTTGACGCGCTTACGGCGCTGTCTAACTTCGCTGCCGTCACGGCCATTCTGACAATCGCTCGTCCTCGAGCGCCAATGTCTTATCTATGAAACAGAAGAAACCTTATAACATTGCTCTTGAACAAATTGAAATTTCACAATTACATAAATATGATCTTTACACAGTAACTCAGACCCAATTCCTTCATGCTGGTCTAGACAGTCACTCACTTAAGTGCACCGTCCCTACAGCTAATTCCGTGCTGGACTAGACCGTCATCCACAACAGCAGATGAGGCCCCTACAGCCAATTCCGTGCTGGACTAGACCGACATCCACAAAAGCAGATGAGGCCCCTACAGCCAATTCCGTGCTGGACTAGACCGACATCCACAAAAGCAGATGAGGCCCCTACAGCCAATCCCGTGCTGGACTAGACCGACATCCACAACAGCAGATGAGGCCCCTACAGCCAATTCCCTGCTGGACTAGACCGACATCCACAAAAGCAGATGAGGCCCCTACAGCTAAACACCGTGCTGGACTAGACCGTCGTCCACAAAAGCGGACGAGGTCCCTACAGCCATCCCATTGGGTAGATCTCAGACCACTTAAGTATCCAAAGAATCGCAAACAGATAAAGTTTCTTCTGAATCTAGACACAGTGTCTACACAATCAAGCGACAATGTTTTAGAACTACATTAACAGACTCCGCAAAGGGAGGAGGCTCCCAACTCGACCGCATGCATAGGTATATTTTTTGTTTTTTTTTTTTTTCTCTTTTTTTTTTCTTTTTGGTTCTCTTTTTCTTTTACTACAACTACTTGAATTATTATCAGATACAATACCTGCCGTCACGGACCATTAGTCATTATCATCGTCACTATAATTTTAATTTTTATATAAAACACTTATTTAGTCAGACCGAAACCGAAATTTCGCCGAAACCCGATTTTTGCCTAAAACCGAACCTTCGGTCGGACACTAGCACTAATGATTTTAAATGAATTGAATATTTTTTTAACTAACTTTGATATCTCTATAATAAATACGAAATCTCCTTGTGGAAATGGCTATACCTTTGACTTGCCTCTATAAATTCATAAGGTGTCATAGGTTGCCAGAGAATTAGTAATTTCAGATGCAGATAAACGGGCGCCTCAACATTACCTATGTCTATCTACTATAGATGAACCAGGCGAAACTCTAGCTAGATTTAGTAGGTTCCCCTGGATTTCGAACATCTATACCTATCTACACCAATATTAAAAAGAGGAAATATTTTTACACCCCTGCATGTAATGGAACAAACCAAAAAGAGGCGGACCGATCCCAACAATTCCCTCTCCATTATAAAGCCGAATCATCACCGACTAACATAGGCTATATTAGCCCAAAAATGCTTAACCGAAACACCCGAAGCGAAGCGAGGGCTGGTCGCCAGTTAGTATATAGGTGAAAGCCCAGTAATTCAAGATCGTGTATAATTAAGGGCTAACAAACGGGAACGAACTTTCTCTAATTTTTTGAAGCTAAATTGATAAAGCATAATTGATAAAATATTCTCATCTACGATTAAAGATTAATAAGGGAATATCTATATGGTCTCCTTTGCACTGTCTTATATAGGTTAATCAGATCTGTTTAACTCTACTGTTTTAATTAGAGTAGTAGGCAGAGTATCACTGACAGTATTTTAACATTCCTAATAAATCAGTATCAATCGATTCAATAAATAAAATATTTAAGATATTTTAATTATTATGAGCAGCAATTTTTTTTTTAAACTGTCCAAAAATTAAAATTTCCTTTACATATTTCTACAATAATATCATGTGGCAAGAGATATCGTTCCAACAAGGCAGTGTTTAGGTGACCATCGGGCTGACCATGAAAAGTAATTTCTTTTGGAAAATAATAAAAATAAAATAGTCCATCTCCACAAGTAGACTCACCAGTAATACTTTTGCAAGTCACGTATTAACTATAGTTTATTTATTTATTTAATCTTCATTGCACAATTACAACAGTGTACAAAAGGCGGACCTAATGCCGCATAGGCATTCTCTACCAGTCAACCACTGGGCCAAGCAGAACTAAAATAGTACAGTACTTTTGACAGAGTCGTCACCTATGCCTACCATAATGATAGGATCATACGACTTTTTGCCAATAACTAAATGTGAAGCCAGAATCAAGAACAAAAGGATATTTCATACTACTACAGTCCATTACATTTATTCTCTTTAAAATATTAAAAGAAACTTGATCTGAAGTGGGTGGGGCAAGTCCCACTTCTGATGTCGGAATTTAGGGTTCATTTTAGACATCAGAAGTAAAGCTGTAGGTACTTTTATATAAGAAATAACTTAATGAGTTGTCAAGATGCCACTATATAGAACACTGTGCCTATATAGCACAGTTTATATGAGAAATGGTATAAAGTATATAGATTAGAAGAGTCACCAATTGAATAAGCTACTTTATAATTGATATGCCTGTATATAGCAATAGTAAGCTAGTATATAGGCCTGTATATAGTAGTAGTAAGCTAGTATATAAGCCTAGCATAGAATAAGCCAGTATATAGTAATAGTAACCCAGTATATAAGCCTGTATATAGTAATAGTACGCTAGTATATAAGCCCGCACATAATAAGCTACTACATAAGCCAGTATATAATAAGCTAGTATATAAGCCAGTATATAACAGCCTAGTACATAAGCCTGTACATAATAACCCAGTATATAAGCCAGCCCATAAACTAGTACATAAGCCTGTACATGGACACTAATTAAGACAATATCTTAATTAGGTAGGTTCGGTTCCAGTCCTACTGGTCCGTTCACCCAGACGCATTCATTGGAAATGCGTGCCGACTGAGAGCTGCAGCGCCTTTTATAGGCGAGCGTACGCCGAGTGGGGCGTGCATAGTGGGGCGCAGTGACGTCACAGTGCATGTGCCGTTGACGCGCTTACGGCGCTGTCTAACTTCGCTGCCGTCATGTATTTATGTTTGTGTTTTTTTTGTTTGTGTGTAAGTGTAATCTGTATGTTCTGTACATCATGTTGTGATGTCCAAAAATAATAAACATTTCTTATTTCTTATTACTCTACTCTTTATACTCTCTACTCTATATAAGTAGTCTTTTGAAGTGTTATTAACTACATGCAAAGGAAGCGATCGAAACTCTCGGTAGAACTTAAGGGAAGTTCGAAGTGCACTGCGAAAATAGACGATGATTGGACACGAAGGTGAACACCTGCGAGTTAGGAGCGCGGAAGTTGCGAAGAGTTTGACTTTTGATGGAAATCAATTTGCATTTACTTTGAAAAGCAGCTGTTAAGTGCGAGTATTTCTAATAGGGTACACGATTATGTTTGATGACTACCAGAAATAACAACACAATAATATTACAGATACTAGTATTATCAGCGTTGTTCTCTAAGTTATTTTTAATTAAGTATGTAAGTATCTCTGTTAGCAAAACTGTATTAAACATATTCCGACTAGGGATAATCTTGACCTAAATTCCTTCGTGACGTTCTTCCACTTATCAACGGGTCCAGCCTCGATTTGAGAATCAGACGGAACAAAACGCGTAGCCATCCGTCTATTAGCATAATTTAAACGGTAATTCGAGCGGAAAAGTGGCCAGTTAACACGAATTTGCAATTCATGGTGGGTCCCGGCGGCCGCCCCTGGAATTAATAGTTCCCTGTATTTATAGCTTCTGTTCGGGATAACGCGTAGTTTGCTCGGATTTACGACGTGTTTAGTGATTGGTACGCGACGGTCGGGTGCGCTTTTTGCTATTAAAACTAATTGCTTGATTCTGTCAATTATTGTCTGGAGCCGACTCAACATCATTCTTTTCGCTCCAAGCCACCCTCACCTGCTTGTGGTACATCCCGCCGAATAACCAACGAGGCGCTGGCGACCGACTGGTGGCGGTATAACCATCAAAACTAAAGACGTAGCTAAATACCACAGGACGATGACGGACAGCAGCGTCATCGGAGCGAGAAGCTGCGCTCTACGATCGCCAACCCGCCTGCCCAGCGTGGCGATTATGGGTATATCCTCCAGATGTTTGCCCTAAGTGACGAACAACTGGAGAGGCCTATCCAGCTGTGGACTGCGATGTGCTGATGATGATGATTATTGATTGATATTGATACTTGTTTATATCAATTATTCTGTATCAAATAAATGAATATCAAAATACCCTATAGAATACTGCAGTCAAATGACCTCCGGGTCGTGTTTCTGCCGGTCAGTAGGGTTTCCGGAGTTCGTGGGGGGCACGGTTTTTTTTTCAGTCGCAGTCAGTAATCAGTCTCAACTGTTTGAAGCAGTCCGCGTACGGCCGGGCTGACCACATCCTCATAAAGAAATGCGACGGTGATCTGTACCCTGTACCCTTATCCGACACCGCACGGATAACGTATCAAATTGAGAACACTACCAAATAGGTTGTTTATGTTATTATTGGTCTCCGCCCCTCACTCCCGCAAATGTTACCGCATCCATTAAGCCGTGTTTTCTCTGCTCCTTAAACAAACAGAAGTAGATCGCGCTCAGTCAATTAGCTGGGGCCCATTCACGCAGCTTTGGATCTTAAGTCAACCGTAGCATAGTTGGGTTTCGCGTGATGATGGCTGATCTGCGAAGAGGTTTGACGAGTCGTATTAGGCATTCCGTTTGACAAGTTCGGAAAGGGATCAGTCGACGGGAGATACAGGAGCTAATAATCTTAGACGGATGCGCGCAAACAATTATTGGATGGAGACGATAGTGGCTAAGTTGGGTTGATTGATTTGATCAAATGAATACTAATTAGAACCGTTTTGAAGTATTTGCAGTTTTAAAAGTATTAAATGTAGTAGGAGGATATACCTATAAATATCGCGTCTGACTTAATAATAAGTAAAGTACATTATATATTGCTGTGTTCCAGCAACCGTGGGCAAAAACCGTCTCGTGGTTTTTAATCTTAGGCGAACGGAGTGGCGCCATCTGTGTTTGTTATTGTGAAAACAACCTTTTTTTAAATTTCTTATAATGGGGCTTTTCACTTACTTTTTCACTCACAAGACTCGTCAAAATATCCACAAGTACTCAAGGTAGGTACGGTATGGTTTCTCCGTGCTCCGAGTGGTAAGCGCGGGGGCGCGAACCACTTAATGGGGCGTAATGGTGTGGTGGGTGCAGCCACACCGTTGCACGAGGTCCGCCCGGGGCGCACTCAAACGCTCCCCGGAAGCCGGGGGTAGGGGTATTTGCCCTCCCCGGACCAGAAGTGCCGGCCGCTTGTCATCTGCGGCTGGCTGGGGCAGGCGGGGATGTGGCCGTATGCTTCGGCGCTACCCGTATCCCTGCCATTTGCTGCCCACTGGCGACACAGGGGGGTTTAGTGGGTATACCCTCTCATTTTGGGAGGTGTGAGTCCCACACACCATGCCGACTCCCCCCGGAGGCGGCATGAAGGTGCGTAATGCATTCCCCTCTAAAAAAAAAAAAAAAAAAAAAAGGTACGGTATGGTTTTCTAAAACCCGCTAATGTAAGTCTCAAGACCATCGGACCATTTTATGGGGTAGGCCGTAAACATGGCGAAGGCAGCTTAACTGCAAGCCAGCCATTTTAAGATGAGATCTATATTCATTAATTTTATGGCGCATACTTTGCGTATGTTTTGGCTAGATGAAAGGAATGGAAATAGTAGTGTCGTTATTACTGAAAGGCTGGTCACATAGGTACATTCGGAATTTCGATGCGGAATTCCGAATTGAAATTCACGTTCGCAACAAAAATGCTCTACTTACATAAAAATGCTGGACGTTTCGTATGCAAGTAGAGCATTTTTGTTGCAAACCTACCTACATTTTAATATGTGGCTGGCCTAATTCGAACTCGAATTGAGCCACCCGTCCGGGGAAGGAACTCCACCCTATAGAATACCGCAGTCAAATAACCTCCGGGTCGTGTTTCTGCCAGTGAGTAGGGTTTCCGGAGCTCGTGGGAGCCTAGGGTTGGGCCGGCCATGGCGGTGGCAACTAACAGACCAGTTAATTGCCCGTTGTCAAGGGACGCCATTATGTTGAGCTACCTACTATAAAAAAAACCCTTTGACGTCTGACAATTCTAAGTTTCAACGCAATAAAAATAGAAATTCTCGACTGGAAAATTGAAAACGAATCTCCAAACCTTATATGGATGGCTCAATACGTAATTCTCAGTCTCGGAGATTTTTCACTGGCGGATTATTCGATTAATGAATATTTTATTCTGCCGATAATCGATAGAAGTGATTCGTGATTTGTCGTCGAGAGCCGGTTTCTATTTCGTAACTTGATAGGGTTGCTTTGTTAGATCTGGGGTGTTTTAATACTCTCCTGACCTTTTAGTGGAGAATGCATTAGGCACAGTCATGCCACTTCCGGGGGGAGGTGACATGGTGTGTAGGACTCATACCTCCCGAAATGGGAGGGTATACTAAAACCCCCTGTGTCGCCAGTGGGCAGCAAGGTGCAGGGACACGGGCAACGTCGAAGCATACCGCCGCATCCCTGCATGCCCTGGCCAGCTGCAGATGACAAGCGGCCGGTGCTCCTGGTCCGGGGAGGGCAAATACCCCTACCCCCGGCTTCCGGGGAGCAATAGGGTGCTCCCCAGGCGGACCTCGTGCAATAGTGTGGTTGCATGGTCACAAGGGCCTTTCTCGATGTAGATGGGCCAAGCAGGCAGGAGGTACTATAAGGCACAAGTGTGTGCCCAAACACAGGCTCACTCTCATAATCCAATAGGTCGATTTCAACACGAGAGAGCACAGAACTTATTAGACAAGGAAGGTGTGTTACCGTAACTTTCCGATGTTATACATATATTACTTACATATTTTGTAAATAAATACGTATTAAACATAGCAAGCTTCTCGCTCCGTTGACGCTGCTGCCCGTCATCGGACTGTGGCCAGCACCTCGTGTTTAAGACCCTCGATCTATGTGAATTTGTTCTAATAAATTAGTATATAAAATATGGACAGTATAAAACCTCATTTTTGAGAAGTATAGGTCTTCCGTTGCTATGGCAACCGAAAAATACAAACAATAAACTCGTATTGAATTATTGTCATTCTGAGGTCAATTTTCTAAAAGATCAACCTTATTATTTTCAAGTTCAACAAATATATTAGTACAGTTTGAAAGTTCAAGCCTTTTATTTACGCCACATCGAAGACCACCAAGATCAACAGACCACCCTAATCATTGGTCCTCCGGCCGATATTTGAAGAACCGAGTAAACCGAGTTGCGACTAATTCGCATCGTAGTCCGCACCCAGGGTAAGGTGTGTTGCGTTTATATAGAGGCATACCAAGCTATCCAGAGGTCACTGAGTGGATATCCAGAGGATGCCAAGCAACTATCCAAAGATACCACGTAATCGCTTGGATTCGCAGTTGGCGCTGTGTCTCCGTCCCAGGAGATTCGACTAGTCTGTAAGTGTGCCCAACGTTCAGTGTACATTTAGTATTTTTCAAGAACAATCTATTGAAGATAGTGAAGAATTTGATTATTGGACATTTATGTGATTTTAGATTTAAGATCATAACTAATTATTATTAACATAAAAGTGCATCGAGTTCTGTATATAAATAAAATATTAGTAGGTACCGCGAAAACATTTGTACACACTTTAGTACAATTTATTAATATCTATTTTAATTATCATTTTAAGCTCTTATCTTGTTCAGTGCTGTTTATTTTCTGTTGTTATTTTTATGTTTGTAAATATCAAAGATGGATGGAATTATTAATGTACAGAGAGCTTTGCAACGATCCATAGAAAGGGGTTCAATTAATTTCAGTAAGTTTCCAAAAGAAAAATTGACAATAGAATACATAGAGACAATATTAGAGAATCTAGAAACAAATTGGCAATTATTTTGTAAAAACAATGCCAAATTATACGAATCTTTTCAACTTGAGGACTTAGAAGATAGTTTGTATGTACACGAGGATATTTATAATCAAACAGAGGACATTTATGTTAATTACAAAACTTTATTAAAAATTGAATTCAATAAGCTAAATAGTTCAGCTGTGTATAGTGTTACTGAGGACAAAGCAATTTATAGCCAAGCTTCTTTAGTCAAGTTACCAAGACTTTCAATACCCATGTTTTCTGGAAGTTATACAGAATGGCCGACTTTTAGAGACTTATTTATTTCATTAATACACAACAATAAGGAATTAGATAATATACAAAAATTACATTATTTGAAAAGTCATCTCCTTGGGGAAGCAGAACAACTTATTAGATATGTGCCGATTGCAGAGGCTAATTACTTACAATGTTGGGAAAAATTACAGGACAGATACAATAATAAAAAGTATCTCGCTAATAATGTACTTAAACGACTATTCGGCCAAAAACAAATGTTAGAAGAATCAGCGACATCTCTCAAAGATGTTTTAGATACTACGACTGATTGTTTAAATACTTTATCTAACTTAAACGTAGATGTGTCAACTTGGGACATCATAGTAATTCATATTATAACTCAAAAATTAGATTCAGAAACCCGCAAACAGTGGGAATTACATATTTCATGCATCTCGTCTACTGATTTGCCTACACTTCAACAGTTTAAATTATTTTTAGAACAGCGCTTTAGAGCATTAGAATGTCTGGATTTCAAAAAACCAGTAGCATACGAGGACAGAACAGAATCATTATCAATCACAAGTAGTTCAACTCATTTAAGGTGTGAATTTTGCTCTCAACGTCATAAGCTTTGTTTCTGCAAGGAGTTTGCTAAACAAAACTATGAACTAAAACGGGAATTCATAATTAAAAGAAAAATATGTACAAATTGTCTAGGTAGTAATCATACTGTAAATAAATGTAAAAAGCATACCACTTGCAAGCTCTGCAATAGCCGCCACCACTCCTTACTACATCAAGGAATGGTATCGCAGAACAAAGATCAACAATTGTCATCGTTATCGGCTGAAAAGAGTAACCCACGACACTACAGATCACCAGCAAATGGTTCTCAGATAGTTGCCATGCATACAATGGTTAATGAGCCAGAACACGACTACAGTTTTTCATATAAAAATCCTAGCTCACGGGAAAAAGTTAACAAAAGATGTAGGATATAATAACAGGACAACGGATTGACGGATTATGAAAATAGAACAACTATGCTAACCTTACATGAAAGTTGTATCAGGCCAACATGATAGCTCTTGTAATTAATGTCAATTACTCTATTCCATTAATTGTATTTTCATTCATAGATCATAGTATTAAGTTAGTATTATTTAAGTTCTATGTAGTACATTTCGTCACTAAATGTCCTACGGGGGCGGCATGTTTAAGACCCTCGATCTATGTGAATTTGTTCTAATAAATTAGTATATAAAATATGGACAGTATAAAACCTCATTTTTGAGAAGTATAGGTCTTCCGTTGCTATGGCAACCGAAAAATACAAACAATAAACTCGTATTGAATTATTGTCATTCTGAGGTCAATTTTCTAAAAGATCAACCTTATTATTTTTAAGTTCAACAAATATATTAGTACAGTTTGAAAGTTCAAGCCTTTTATTTACGCCACATCGAAGACCACCAAGATCAACAGACCACCCTAATCACCTCGTTTGTTATTCAGCATGATGCACCACGGGCAGGTGAGGTTGGAAAAGACGATAGGCCGCTCCCTTACATCCCCGAAGAGTTATCTTAACTTCACCAACTATTTACACAAAAACTCCGTGATACAAAGGAATGTTTTCAACTACTGTTCATCACGTAGGTACTAAATGAATTGAGCCGAGAGTTTGGCGGAAACGCTCCCGTTGGAAGGTCCGATCGTCGAACTGAAAAAAGTTTCTCAAATTATTTAGCCTCCTCCTAGTCCAATTACGCTCTAGCTGAACTGTGAGAGATTTATGCAACTAATATCGGACGAAAGTTCCAGTAACGAAGCGCCTGTTACCTAATCGTTGGGTCGTTAGGTTTGTTCAAAGCGTAATTGTTTGGATTCTTCTTTGTATTCTGCCTGTAAATACTAGTTTTAAGCCACTTAAGGGTAAACATTTAAGAATATTTAGCGATTCTTTTGTTTTGAAACGAGTGGGACGCCAAACAACGAACAGAGGATGTACAAAACCACTAGATTTTTTCAAAATTAATAACAATTTCACCATCTCATTCCGTGGGGGTCGTAGAATACGACTAAGGGAATATAAGGACCTGCGCGGTGACGAACTGCGGTGACCAACCCGCTTGCAAAGCGTGGTAACTAAGGCAAATCCCCCAAATGACCATTAAATAAATAACATAAACCACCAAAAAAAAAAAAAATGCTTAAATACAAATTTAAACACCCAGACTCGGAACAAACACAAGTGTTTATATCCAGAAGTTTGCCCTAGGTGGCGAACAACTGGAGAGGCCTATGTCCAGCAGTGGACTGGAATAGGCTGATGATGATGATGATGGCATTCAAACCCAGGACCTCTTGGTCGAACGAAACACACTTTAAAAGTATATATCAGTCGTCGCTTCACATTACACTATTGGAATTGCAATTTTTTTTTGTCAAAGTAAGAAGTAACAAATATGTTTACTTGCGTTACTTTGTAGCCTAAACGGTGACAACATTGGCAGCAATTTGTAGTAGCTATTACAGCGGTCAAGCCGCTTTTATTAGCCGGTGATATACCGAGCTGACGTGAAGCTTGTCGATACTGGTGACCACACGTTCCGTTTTGATGGGGCTGTCAAAAGGGTGACACACGCAAGTGTAGGGTGGCATTATTAGATATCTATCTGCTTTTATTATATTCTACTACTTATATTAGGTGTTTGCCTCCTTTGTCATAAAAATCTACACTAATATTATGAGGAAAATTGTTTTATAAGTTTGAGTGTGTGTTTCATTACAAATTAAAAAAATACTGTGCCGATTTAAAAAAATATTTCATTGGAAAGCTACATTTACCCTGCGTTTCATAGGTTTTATTTATTGCTAGAAAAGAATAAGGATATTTATTAAAACGCCAATACCAATGTAACCCAATGTGATGTTTTATTTATTTATTTATTTATTTAATCTTTATTGCACTGTTAAAAAAATGTACAAAAGGCGGACTTAATGCCACATAGGCATTCTCTACCAGTCAACCATTGGGCTAAGCAGAAAGTAATAAATAAGGATGTTTATCTGAAATACGCGAAACGAAGCTAGGTCAGGCCGCTGGTCTTGAATATTCCAGGCCAAATCGCTTTATTCGTTTGTTCTCCACCCGGAACAAACATCAATGTGATTACCATTTTTTGTTTCCCAGCGTTTGTATTTAAGTTTATACCGGAGTTATGAAGTCATTTCCACACTTTCTAACTAATGCTACACTTTCTTTATCAGTAAACCTTTTGTATTGATCTATGTCTGTCTATGTAGGTATAATATTTATTTACAAAAAACAATGAATGGATCTATGTCTATGTATAATATTTTATGTTGTTCGAATAGTCCTAAAGTGTATTCTTTTCCGTGCGCAGGGTCCCCAAGATACAGGGTTTCCTAGTTTGGGGCCCATTGCAAAAATTATATTATTATTATGGAAAATAAACGTATTATTATTTATTTGCAAAAAAAAAGATAACTAACCAAATTTCAGTTGTCTAGTACCCAAAGCTTCATCTTAGTTTGGGATTAGAGAGCGATACGTTGCCCAACGTGACATCATCATCATCATCATCATCAGCCCACATCAGCCCACTGCTGGACATAGGCCTCTCCCAATGCTCGCCCAACGTGGCATATCTCGGTTTATTTATGTTTCTACTCTATAAAGTATTTACTACTAAGTACCTACTCTATATTATTTATTTATTCCTATGCTCGTATATATTCACACTATTTGATATATTTTAACACTTACTTATTTATATTATTTTATGTAGTAATAAGTACGGTTTGCTATACATTATTATACAATTTTAGTTACTGTACCAATACTAGTTTATTTAATTGATGTTTGCTCGTGAAGCGTTGTTGCACGCGACCCCGAGCCTCTTGACTGGTGTTGGCTGAAAACCAGCGGTTTGCTCATCGAGCGAACATTTCGCTGAGCCAACACCTTTATGCATTGCTGGAGCACACATGCCTAGGTCTCAGATCACTTTGCAGTTTCATTGTATTTTATTTTTGTCTGTGTATGTGTGCCTGCTTTTGCAAATAAATTTTTATCTTATCTTTTTTATCTTAAAGTCTCATATTTCCCACAGTCCATGGCTACAGTAGCGGCGCGCGTCGTAAACGCTGCCTACGTCGCAGCAGTAAAGTCGCGTCTCTGAATATTTGATTCCTCGTCCTGCTCCTATGATTTGCGGTCACTGCATATTCATGTAAGGTCTAAATACTGCGGGGAACGTTCAAACATTCAATGTTCGTTGTCGCATATTCTGTATTCAGCAGTTGCCATGTATTTAAACTTAACGCCATTTTATAAATAGTAACTTACCAAACAACTTAGAACTTTTTTTTAATGTAACGGTAATTCCGTGCAGTCATCATCATCATCAGCGTATTGCAGTCCACTGCTGGACATAGGCCTCTCCAGTTGTTCGCCACTTTGGGCAAACATTTGGAGGCTTTACTCGTAATCACCACTGGGCAGATGGGTTAGCGATCACAGCTTATCGTAGCTTCTTGTCCCGGTAACGCTTCGGTTGCCAGAGCCTCGTTTGTTTTTGGGCAGGATTCACTACGGGCAGGTAAGGGTGGGTGGTTTGGAGCGAAAAGATATTCTTTATTACAGAGAGCTATGGTACAATATAGGCGACCTTATCACTCCTAAACGATTTCTTCCAGACAACCTTTAGGTAGAGGAAGTGTAACACGATAGGTCGCTCCATCCTATCAACATATTGGTTTTTTGTAATAATGCTCAAAAGTGCTAGATTGACATTATGCTTTTAGCGAACACAATAATAAATAAACTAATAAATAAATAAATAACCGAAGACATGCCACGCTGGGCCACACAGCGCCACCTAGCCCCAAACTAAGCCGAAGCTTGTAGGTACTATGGGTACTAGACAACTGAAAAACTTACTTATATACTTTTTTTTTTTGTAAATAAATACATATTATACATAGAAAACACCCAGAGCAATAGAAACAGACATGTTCATGCACACAAATGTTTGTACTGTGCGGGGATCGAATCCACAACCCTTGGCTCAGAAGGCAGAGAGCACTACCAAATGAGCCACCGAGCCTGTTATAGATTGAAACGCGCAGTGAGCGAATGCATTCATAGGCAACAGTAAGATGAACGTATACATACACGCCAACAGATACGGGCAATACGGCACACTTTCATGTTGGTAACTTCATGTAGAGCCAGTTACCAAATCCGGTCGCGTCAAGTGACATCAATCTCCATCGCAGGCGCGTCCTGGCGCCGCGCCAGACACGTGTTGCGCCTGTGGGAACTGCAGCAATTGCTGGGAACATGACGGAACAAAACTCCGAAAGAGGAAATTAATGTATAATAGTAGATAGATTAAGTTATAGTAATAGTATAGTAGTGTAAGTTTACGGATGGCTATGTTATCGCATTGGGTTATACCTGTAATGGTAGCATAAGGTTTTTAAATAAATAAATAAAAAAAAATAAAAAATCTTTATTTTATGTAGACTGACGGATCGAGTGACGATTTACGCAAGATGGCAAGCGCTGGTTGCAAGAAGCCCAGGATCAAGCGAAGTGGCGTACAATAGGCTATTATGGCTAAAAATTGTAATTAGTCCGTCGTTTAGCTTATTCAAAAATAAAAGACACGTATTTTTTATTTGTGAATTAGACTAAAAATTACAAAGTTGTAGCCCGTTGAAATTACGCGTGACGTCACTCGGCGAGGCATTTTTACGGGAGCGAGTGACGTCAAAGACTCCCACTCCTAACTTTTGATGCCTTGAATCTTTGCATTCAGTTTATTTGAATGAAGGACGACTAAGGAAATGTCAGGAAACGGGAAGCAGCGTGTACCTGGGTACAAATAAAACCTACTACGGTAGCAAAACTGCCTGGATATTGGTGATAAACCAATAATCACCCCAGATTAACAATTGTCATTGAAGGCCTATGTCCAGCGTGGACGTTGCAGGCTGATGATACAGCGACGTGGGCCTCTCTCAACTTGACATAAATGACTTGACATTTGCGGCTATATTAAACCGCGGAACTCTCCATTACAAAAGAAAAAATATAAACCTCCACAAAAACAATATTTGGGACGCCCGCAATAATACAACTTTAATAACATCTGACCCTTTCATCGGTATAATGGACTATAAAAGTTTCCTCGAAAAAAATACAACAAGAAAAAAGCCCCGCCTGTTATAACTAAGCCCTTTTATTCTCTCGCTGTTTCCTCTGCCCAGTGGCAGTTGGAGTTGGCACCTTTCGCCTAAGTAAGCCATTTTCAATAGAATATATTCATACATTGAACCCGGTGAAAGAAAATATTTTCCCTTTCAGAAATCAAATGCGATTGTTAACAGATGAAAAGGTTTCGCTCCGTTGTTAGCGGAGACCGTCATAGTTTAAACGGGGGACGGATTAGGAACTTTTGGATAAATTTTCGGCGTTAAAACAGTCCGAATATGACATTACTAGCTGTGCCAGCGGCGTCGCACGCTTGGATATCGGGTTTCAAAAATAACGGACTTCCATAAAATACTTATACCTATACCTAAGTTTTAAGTTAGACCTCTAGTAATACATTAGTGAAAATCGTATTCAATTTCATGCAGTAGTTTTTGAGAGATGCGCGTTCAAAAAATTTCTCCCGTTTTCCTAACATTTCCCTTCACTGCTCTGCTCCTATTAATAGTAGCGTGATGAAAAGTACCCTATAACCTGCCCAGGAGTATGAAAAATAATTGTACCAAGTTTCGTTAAAATCCGTTGAGTAGTTTTTGTTTCTATAACGAACATACAGACAGACAGACAGACATCAGTATCGATCACTAATCATCCCCTGATAGTTATTTTGAAAATATATTTAATGTACAGAATTGACCTATCTACAGATTTATTATAAGTATAGATTATTTGAAAAAATTATAATAGTAACATACGTACGTACTTATTACGTTATTTGACGGGATTTAAGGGAGCAACCAACTAACCTCAACTGCCCGTGGTGCATCTTGCCAAGCAAACAAATGAGGCTTTAGCAACCGACTGGTGGCAGTACAACCTTCACGATTGAAGGCATAGCTGATTACTAAGGCCCATGACGGGTAGCAGCGTCTCCAGAGCGAGCAGCGTTGCCCTGGATCGCTTACCTGCCTGGCCAGCGTGGCGTTAATGGGTAAAGCCTTCAAGTGTTTGCCCAAGGTGACGAGCAGCTGGAGACTTCTATGTCCAGCTGTCCTGTGTCCAGCAGTCCTGTGTCCAACAATAGGCTTATGAGATTATAACGTTATTAAAGCTCACAGAAACATATCAAGGAAAGAATGAGAGAGATATTCTTTATTAAACAAATTATAAAAACATGTACCTACATTTCAGTCATATTTTTAGTACAATTTAGGCGATTATGCTATCCCTACTAGACAAATTTTTGGGAGAGGACCTCTGTGCGCTAAAAGTGTGACTCTATTTTGATGTGATATAGAAGGATTTTATGGAAGGGATTATGAAGACATATAAGTATAGTTTTATTATGATATGGGGTAGATTTTATGTAATGTAACCGATGAGATGGCCAATAGACTTTCTATGTTGAGACGAATTGGTTCTTTGGCTAAAAAAACAAAAGGACAAATCTCTATGAAAATATAGGACACAAATTCTCAATGTGACCCTTGATAACAAAACAAACAAATATAGGGAGACCCCTATGTTTGCTTTTGAAATAGAGTGTGAATTGGATGTGCTAGTCGATGGCAGTAGTTATCTGGGGCCACAGTCTGGGGCTTAAACAGACTGCGCAGCGCAGTTTGATTTGAATCTGTCAAATCAAATAAAATCAAAATTTCTTTATTCATATAGGCAAGCTACTTATGAATCGTCAATATTGAATAAAGTATGCAAATTAAAAGGAAATAAACTACCACCGGATTCTATCGAGAAGAACCGGCAAGAAACTCGACAGTTACTCTTTTGGCCGCTCAAGGACAACCTGTTTAGATCGGGCTTTATAGACGCCTCTGCCATCCTGTAAATGTGTTGCAGCTCCCCAAACTATGGCTTACATAGGTACTCCAGTGTCCCGCATCAAAAGAGAGGTAGGGAATCTTCGCTCGAATTGAGCCGCCCGTCCGGGGAGTTCAAGGCGAGAGTGAACCTGTTTTTCCTGATACCTGATAGAGATACAAACAAAGTATACTGAGGAGAGGCCGGGACCGGACCACACACACTAAATCTTACATACACAAAGTATATAGCTGAATGCACCTTCTGTTGCAGATTGCAATAATTAACAATAAAAAAAATGAACATAAAGACTTGTTCAATACGCTAAAGATTATCTCGTATGTGCTTGACTTGCTAGGAATCATAATTTTTATACTACCACTATGCCCGGAGGCACGTGTCGTCGTCTTCCTCGAGGCCGCTAAACCGGAGCGCAAGCCCCCCCCCCCCCTCCCCAAAGCGCGCCACAGTCCCCGAAGGCCCTTTTAGTCGCCTCCTACGACAGGCAGGGATACCTCGGTAGTATTCTACGCCCCATACCGCAGGGCGCCGAACTTCAACGCCTCCTTCAACTGTTGAGTAAATGTTCGTCTTGACATTCTCCTTTCTCTCCTGCCTTCTACATTAATGTCTATCCTAATTTAAATTCAAACCCACATCCCCTTTCTCAGAAGGTATCACTATAGAAATAATTGTGCCAATGTGCCAGTAAACATTAGCACCAAAAGGTATACCTCGTGTACATTCGCTGTGTTTAATTTCTCTTCATTGCAGTTTGCGAGTTCCCCACTCCGACGCAAACTTTCTGTACAAAGTTTGCGCTGAAACGGAGCCACTATATTGGTTAACTAATTTCATCAGACGTGGAGATATTATTTCATGTGAGCAGAATTGTTTTATTTAACTTAACGGCTGTAACTGCGGACGTATTGTTGGCTATTGTAGTTTGTGTTATACGACTAAGTTACGTCAGGAACACTGGATTTATGTTGTTCATAGATTTACAGCGATAGTTATACCGCCACCAGGCGGTTGCCAGAGCCTCGTCTGTTATTCAGCATGATGCACCACGGGCAGGTGAGGGCTTGGACCGAATAGACGATGAGTTGCTCCCTTACATCCCAATAAGAACTGAAGTGGTTATTTGTTTATTCCGACTATCGATCTCAATACCAGACTGGTAGTCGTGTCACAATAGAGGCGGGTCACGGAGTTCCTCCGAGCACTCACCGGAGTACCGCCGGGAACACTCGAGGAGCCGACGTATCTCCGGAGACTTAATGTGTCTAGTTGCTCTGAGAGTTTGGAATCGTCGAACAACCATGGCTTTTGAATTCGGGTTACTATCAAACTTTTTGGTAAATATGTTGAGTTGGGGATCCTATATTGTTACAAAAGCTTTTGTGTCCTGTTGTTAGTTAAAATTTCGGTTATAAAAATAACCTACACTACCACTTAGGACTGGCTACAGTACACAGTAAGACTATCTGAGTAATATTATCTGTACTTCTACACTAATATTATCAAGAAAAAAGCCCCTATTCCGTTTATCCCACCTCGTCGCCCCATCTAGGAGGGAAAAGTGGATAATTTCCACTTTTCCCTCCTAGGTGGGATGGCGAGATGGTTTATACGGAATAGGGGGAAAAAAGATTTGTATTTGTGTGTGTGTGTTTATGTGTGTGTGTGCATGTTTGTAATGAAAAAACTCACAAACTATTATTCCGATTTCATAAGTTCTGTCACCAATGGAAACCTACATTCACCCTGAGCAATGCAAGCTATAATTTATTCCTAGAAAAAAATAGGTGGGCGGGTAAGACCAACTGAAGCTGAAACTTCAAAAAGTCCCTTAGTCGACTCTTAAGACACCCACAGGAAAAGATAGGGTAGTGATTTGTATTCTTTATCTGTTTCAAAAAGTAAAAAAGAAAATGTTAAATGTTGTATGTAGATTGTAATAGTAAATATGTGTGTTTGTGTAAGTGTAAAGGTTATAAAAACCGGCCAAGTGCGAGTCGGACTCTCGCACGTAGGGTTCCGTACCACTATACAGCTAAATAAATGTTTTTCTTTACGTTTTATTATATTGGAGTTAATTAAATGAAAAAATTAGGTAATTTGATTTATGACGTTTAAAAAAAAAAATCTACTGGCTAGATTTGATTCAAACCAAATTTCGTTAGTAGTTTGCATAGTGATACACATGATATATTTTTTTCAGTTTTATCATGCCCATATTTTAGAAGTTACGGGGGAAGGGGAAACACTCATTTTACCACTTTGGAAGAGTCTCTCGCGCAAACTATTTAGTTTAGAAAAAAATAATGTTAGTAACCTCAATATCATTTTCAAATACCTATCCATAGATACCCCACACGTATAGGTTCGATGAAAAATTTTTTTTTCAGTTTCAGTTCTATGTATGGGAAAATTTTGGATTTTTTTCTGATTTTATTTCAAAATCTTAATGCAGTTTACAGAATACATCTACGTACCAAATTTCAAGAATGAAGCTCTTATAGTTTCGGAATAAACTGGCTGTGACATACGGACGGAGAGACGGAGAGACGGACAGACAGACAGACAGACAGACATGACGAATCTATAAGGGTCCCGTTTTTGCCATTTTGGCTACGGAACCCTAAAAACATAACAACCGTTTTATCAACATCAAAAGATTTTAAAATACGATTTTTACCTTAAAACTTTTCACTTTAACTAAAAAACGACCAAAGCTAAACTAAATTAGCATAGCAGCCGTCTCTTTTTTACTTTAAACTCCAAATTACTTCAGCCGAAGCAAGAATCACGTACCTACCTACCGCTCCGTGAAATATTTTTGCAAATTTATATTTTTAAACTAACTTCATTTCCATATGACCGAGTCTGTCGTGCGAATTTAAGCTCTAAGTTTTAGTTTAAAGGGTTGTTATTTGTACAAGTGTGTGCACTGGAAGTGTAAGCCAATCTAGCATCGGATCCAATACGGATCCAATTCGCTGCGAACGATTTGTTAGGTTGACAAATCGAGAACGGGCCGGCACTAATTTGTACCTACTTGATGTATCGCCGCGAATTAATGGTGTACCGATATTTATACCCGGTGAGACTGTTATATGTTCAGCTATTGTCGTCGTACTAGACTTTCCCGTTACTTACCAGGTACAGAAGAAAGAACTTACAAGTGTACAGGCAGGAGCGCTTCCTCCCAACCCGCCAAGGAGGCTGCCCGGACTTAAGGAACCTTAAGTCCGGGCAGAAGCGGTAGTTGTAAGGCACCGCGTCCCGCCAGCTAGAAATATACACGGTTGGGAAGGGAACCTAACTCCCTAGTGATACTAGAGCCCCTTTACCCCTGACTCCCCTGGGGTTGCGGTGCCTATGGGCTGAAGTGATCACTTACCATCAGGTGACTTTCGGGCCCGTTTGCCCCCTCTACCATAAAAAAAGACCCTAAGTCCCTAGAGCCTAACCGTGTAAATATATACTTAAATAGGTAAGAGGTGTTGAGAGCTCGCTCCCGGGTCGCCCCGGGTAGCGAGCGGGAAGAGACTGGACGGTAGGTAGGTGGTGCGGACCCGCTGCCAGCCGCGCAGACTCACGCGGCTGATCATAGTGACGGCTAAAGGTGTCTACTTTGAATTTTTGTCAATGGTTAGGTATAGTTTTATTTCGTCTTCTGACGTAAATGCGCATTTTGTACCAAAACTTTTAACAACAAACCATTCATATTTGGTAACCTACTATAAAAAGTGATTAATTTCACATTTACATTAGAACATTTTATTAGGTAAAGTCAAAATAAATTTACGATTTTCAACAGAAATTCATATTATTCGATAAACATTTCGAAGCAAATAAAACGACGGCTTCATTATTTATTATAACAACATTTAAGTAAGCTTCGAATAAAATTAACCGTCATTTTTGTATTCCTATAATATTACCTTTACCGTTTCCTGAAAATGGTAATAACTTTGGCGTTAAAAGGAAAGTACTCTGGGAATTGTAAGCAGATAATCTCTATTTTATATGAGCGTATAAGATGCAAGTGATATTGGGTTGCCTTGTAATATGATTATCCTACTTACCTACTTCCTACTAATATTATATAGCTGTGCTCGCGACTTCGTCCGCGTGGAATAGTTATTTTTTTCCCCGTTTTTTTTTTACATTTTCCATTATTTCTTCGCTCCTAATAGTTGCAACGTGATGTTATATAGCCTCAAGCCTTCCTCGATAAATAGTCTATTCAACACAAAAATAATTTTTCACTTCGGACCAGTAGTTCCCGAGATTAGCGCGTTCAAACAAACAAACAAAACAAACAAACTCTTCAGCTTTATAATATTAGTTAAGATGCAAAAGTTTGATCAGATAGATGATTGGTTGTTTGTTATTCCTTGACGCGAAAACCACATAGCGTATTGTTACTAATTCCTTGGCTCTATGGTTTCTGCATCTGTGATAGACTTGCTGTTTAGTCTATGGAACGATTTGGTTTGAAGAGAGTTTGGCGGGTGGAGGACGATTTTCTTTTGCTCGAGCCTTCAGAAAGATTGGAATATCGGAATATTGGATTAATGACCAAGGAATGGTCGTAGATATGATTCCTGGGTGGTATGTGGTTGTCCTGGACGGATGATCTTTATTTTGTTGTTGAATTCTTGCCTAGTAATTTATCGTTAACCATTTAAAACTAACCTCACTTCTGGTTTCTAAAAGTATTTTAATAACAGTACAGTAATAGAGCAATGCTTTTTTTATATATCACTAGCTGTGCTCGCGACTTCGTCCGCGTGGAATAGTTATTTTTTCCCCGTTTTTTTTTTTACATTTTCCATTATTTCTTCGCTCCTAATAGTTGCAGCGTAATGTTATATAGCCTAAAGCCTTCCTCGATAAATGGTCTATTCAACACAAAAAGAATTTTTCAATTCGGACCAGTAGTTCCTGAGATTAGCGCGTTTAAACAAACAAACTCTTCAGCTTTATAATATTAGTTAAGATTTGACATAATATCAGTGATATTTATGCGGAGATTGTGGGAATTTAAAGAGTGTAGAGGAAAATTGTATGTAACTTTATTTTAGTGTCGAAATAAAACAGTTGAAAATCGCCTACCCTTAAAGCTTAGAAAGGTAAATCATTGCGGTAAAAAAAAACCGCAATAACGACGCCATTACACGATCCGAATGGCGGTTCATTTCCGATCCGGACGCGAGGCGGGCAAACAAACACACAGACAGGTTTGTTCAAAATGAATTTGGATATAAAATTAAAAATTGACAATTTGAGGTCGGTGGTTAGGTAATGGTTCCGTAGGAGAAAGACTTAAAAGAGGTGAAAGGTATTATTAATGTACTTATTTACTTTGCTAAAAGGCATGGCTTAGTCTCTAAAACTGTTCAGCTTTATCAAGACAAAAAAATCTCCCGTAGGTAGGTATATCGAAAGGACATATTTCAAACAAGTCCAGCGTATGAACTGTGCAACACCCAGTGAAGCGTTCTTTTGACAAAGATGCGCCCGTATCGTCCGGTACAATAATTAAATTGCGCATTCTTCTTCAAAGCTTGGGAAATTGGCATTAAAAAAGAGTAGCTATCGAGTTTTTGCCGGATCTCTTCGATATAACCTGCATTCCAAATCGTCAAGTCAATCAAGTTTACCCTACTATTATTTGACGATTCATAAATGCTTGCCTCGAGTCTATATGAATAGTGCCTTGTGGACATACCACTTAGAGAAGTACCATGACTTAGAATACTACCGAGATGTTCAAGGTGGAGGGCGCATGTGGACACCACATCCGAGGTACCAACGCTAGGCGGCACAGCGCTTTCGTGCTGTGGGGGGTTGCGTTAGTCTCTCCGGGCATCCTGACCCCCCCAACCAGAGCGCTCGTAGCGGATCACCGGTCTGGTTAAGTGGGTATTCTTTGCTATAGATAGGAGTGAGCCCCACATAACCCATGTGTCCTGTATCCAGGGTCTTGGTGCATGCGTAAAGGCATCCCAACGAAAAATCTATATGAATAATATCTTGGATACGATAACGATAGAAGACTCGATGGAGTTGAGCTAAAATCCAATTTCTGGTAAACAAAAACGGCCATTTATGTTTGTTCACCATAAACTTATATCTAAACTAATATTATAAAGCTGAAGAGTTTGTTTGTTTGAACGCGCTAATCTCAGGAATTAAAAAAATCTTTTTGTGTTGAATAGACCATTTATCGAGGAAGGCTTTAGGCTATATAACATCACGCTGCAACTATTAAGAGCGAAGAAATAATGGAAAATGTAAAAAAAACGGGGAAAAAATAACTATTCCACGCGGACGAATTATTTCTATATAAAATTAATATCATTTCCTCTTGCACAAACACAAACGGTTCAGTTTCAATTTGTTGCGAGTTCGAGGGAACCCTAATAAAAAGAGGGTAAGTAATTGAATAGAACCAATTGAGCTGGTGAATTGATTGCAAAACGTTGTTATGTGTACCAAATTCAATTTGATTGGCCTGCTGTGAAATTAGTGGCGTTTGCCAACTTCGAGTTGAAAATGAACTTTGACTAAAGGGCGGTGTCGAAAATTGTTTGGGAACGCTCTGACGCCAACATTTGTATGCGTTCAGTTAAATACACTAAACCGATGTTTACTTGTATGACGCGAATAGTGATTAGATTTTGTATGAGAAATTCGTAAGTGTTTGATGACTACTTAAACTAAATTTAGTTTTGACATGAATTTCATCCACTTTACCTTTCTCTCATGGCATTTTCATAAGTATATTAAGTGTTCTGAATAGCGAGACGTAAGGGAGCGTCATATCATCTTTTCGCTCCAAGCCAACCCCACCTGCCCGTGGTGCATCCTGCCGAATAACAAACGAGAGGCTGGCAACCGTCTGGTGGCGGTATAACCATCACAGTTGATCGCGTAGCTAAATATCACAGGCCGATGACGGCTGCAGCGTCACCGGAGCGAGACGCTACGCCCTGCGATCGCCAACCCGCTTGCCCAGCGTGGCGATTATGGGTATATCCTCCAGATGTTTGCCCTAAGTGGCGAACAACTGGAGAGGCCTATGTCCAGTAGTGGACTGCAATAGGCTATATGAATAGCGAGACAGGCTGGGTGATATGTCGGGGCGGTGAGCTATGTCGATGATCTTGGTTCTTGGATCACCTCGTTTCGGATCCCATCCCGCAGTGTGAGGCCAAGCATAGCCCTTTTCATAGCTCACAGAACAACTTCTAACTTGTAATAACTGGTAGAACGCAATGGTTGACGACTTTCGTCTTAGGCATTGTGCTATCGACGATGAGAAGACTCAATCACTTCTAGAATAAATATAGCTAGTTTTATTTAATTAAAATATTTATTATCACATTATCTAAATCAAAAGGTTCACTCGACCGTTCATAAACTAACTTCTAAACAAGTCTGCTTGTTAAAATATTTATTATAAAATGGCATATTGTTAAAACATTCCAGCATTAATATACTTTGCTAATAAGATTACTTCATCATTTGTGCAGACAGGCAAACTAATAATTCTACATAATATGTTACGTGGATAATTGAATTTAGTACCCAAATCTGGAATTTATAGTCACATTCATAACTATATAATCTTGTTAACGAGTTCGGGAGACGGGCTGAAATATTACATGTGTTCGTAAATAAATTACATCTATTTGTTATTCTATGTAACTAGCTTGCTAGCTAAAGCTAAGGCAAACTTAGCGTATTATTTTGGATAGATTATTTCAAATGTATAATCCTTTAAAGTGAGGGCACGCTTAACGACACACTACACGCGTGCGAAAGTTCTAAGTGTAGTTGATCTTTATTTTACAATAGATGGCGTTGCCTGTCGTTTACATCGCGGGTGCGTTTCGATTTTCTCAAATGTGTAAGGCCCTTTGCTCTTTATTTTTATTATTACATGGCTTGAATACCATATGATTGTGGAATGGTTGGTGAATCGCGGCATAGCTCGTCTCGGCTCCGTCCCGCTTCACCTCCTAACCCTCCTCCTCAAACCATAGGGCTGAGCCCTTGGATAGCATTGACGTCAGTTCTGAAAAACAGTTTAGTTGTCCTGAGACGTTATTGTAGACAGTGAGCTAAGTGATAATAAAAAGGGAGTTCAAAAAAGTCTTCGAGGATTTATACAGAGGAAACTCCTGTAACCCCCACCCACTTATGCTCCAACATGATTGAGCACTCTTTTTTTATAGAGGCTCGACATAGTGGCTTCCCCACGCCTGATGGAAAGCGAAAGAGAAGCCCAAGTGGCTGTGACAACGGGCAAGTAACTGGTCAGTTACCTGTCAGTTGACACCGCCATGCCGGCCCAACCTTAATCCCCCACGAGCTCCAGAAACCTTACTCACCCGCAGAAACACGACCCAGAGGTTATTTGACTGCGGTATTCTATAGGGTGGAGGTCCTTTCCCGGACGGGCAGCTCAATTCGAGCGAATTTTCCCTATGCCCTACCTCTCTTTAAACTCACGATTTTATCCCCATAGTCAAAAGGAAAGGAACCCTTACACAAGCACTTACGTTTTATTCCTTCCCATCAGCATGTTACCGCATCCCTGCAGCAGGAAAACCGATATCCTACCAGCCATTACTGCCAATGTGGTTTGTCAGTAAAACCTATTATGACTAAAACGTGCCAATCGTTTTCCCGTTACGCGCTCTTCCGTTTAATACTTAGAGAAGCAATAAAACTGGAGGGAAGTTGAGATGACAACTATTTGGAGAACGTGATCATAACATGTTGTAATCACCGTACACTAGGAAAAACATCTGTGAAGTGGCTTCGATTGTGTTCAAGGTCAGTATATAGCCAGAGCTATGCTCTACCTCCATGCTATCTACGGGGTGGCATGATAGTATTTAGTTTCAGTGCAAAGCTTGGCTTTTTCGTTACACATTTACAAAAAATGTAGGTTCCTTCCTACTCGTTTTTATAACAAAAAAGAATTGTAAATGAAAATATCCAGCTTGCAAATAACTAGTTCCACATCATGGATTTTTCAAATTCCTTTTTCGTTTTTTTTGAGTTAACACTGATAGTAACTTTTTTGTAGAGAGTTTAATTCTCTACAACTTTCTTCACTGTTCCTGAAATACATGGTCATTGTTATTGTCTAGCTCGATGGCTCATGTACCCTGTAGGTAGTGAACCCTGAGCAAAGAGTCGTGGATTCGATTCCCACCACAGCAAAAAATCGTGTGTTGAACATTTGTGGTGGTTCCATGTCTTGCTATTTGTATTCAAGTATTATATTGGTAGTACCTTCGTTTTTCTGATACCCATAACACAAGTATTCAAGCTAATTCGGGAAGGTCAATCACTGGCGGGAAGTAGCGCAGGATAAGATCTTTAGTTTCAGAGACCATGATTCAATTTGGGTCACTAAGCCCGCTGTGTTAGTTAAATGAAATATAAATAAGAACTTAGGCATTGACTCCTTTGTTGTTGCGGTGCCTTAGCCTGAAGTGATCACTTACCAAGTGTCATTCCGTTTGTCGCCTTTCATAAAAAACGAAGGCTTTTTCGTTGCTCAAACGCTTGTTTTTCATTTTTGGAATAGCCCTCTCTGGTTCCATAAATACTCCATGACTGACCCAGACTGGAATTGGTGGAATTAATCAGTGGCTAGTGTAATGGCGGTGAATATTTAAACTGGGTTAAATAAAACAACAGGTCTATTGGACTGGTAATATGCAGGCCCAATTACACCTGTTGTGTACGCGTGTAGTCATTGGTTGCACCGGCTTTTGTCTATGGGTTTACGGTTTTACGCATGATAGCTGTAATGCTAAATTTTACAAAGATGAAAGCTTATAACTAGCGAACTTTGCATAAGCTTAGCTTGTGTTGTGTGCATGAACATGTCTGTTTGTATTGGTCTGGGTGTTTTCTATGTATAAAAAAAAGTATCTAAGTAAGTTTATCAGTTGTCTAGTACCCATTAGTACAAGCTTCGGCTTAGTTTGGGTCTAGGTGGCTCTGTGTAGCCCAGCGTGGCATGTCTTGGGTTATTTATTATTATTTATTGTATCGCAGATTCCAGATCTTTGAATGGTGAACCGATTTGAAAAAAAAATATTCGAAAGGGTGATTCCGAAATGGTTCCATTGTCACCACGCTATACTTAAAGTGCTGTTATGTTATTAGTGCTTGTGTTCGCGCAGCAAAAATGGTAGTAAAAGTTCTTTACTTAAATATATAAAAAAGCTAGCTGAATGTTTAAGTGCAGGGCAATAATATTTCATCTTCATCATCAGCCTATTGCAGTCCACTGCTGGACATAGGCCTCTCCAGTCGTTCGCTACTTAGGGCAAACATAAACGATATACCCATAATCGCCACGCTGGGCAGGCGGGTTAGCGATCGCAGGGCGTAGCTTCTCACTCCGGTGACGCTGCTGCCCGTCATCGGCTTGTGGCATCGGCATTTTACTTACGCATTCAATTGTGATGGTTATACCGCCACCAGTCGGTGGCCAGACCTCGTTTGTAATTCGGCAGGATGCACCACGGGCAGGAGAGGTTGGCTTGGAGCATTTAACAATTATTCCAGTACAAATAAGATATGCCCAATTGGGCAATTATGTCAATTATGTGTCAAATATTGTGTCAATTATGCCGATTTCATATTAAAAAGTATTTCAATATGGCATCATCTTAATTAACCAGGTTGTAATATGAAATTATCATGTATTAAGGCGACCGGTTCTTTTAAAATAATCTTTCCTTAATTTTAAGCCATGAATACCGAATATATTTCCGATTTTATATTTAAAATTTAATTTTCCCCTCATACGCAGGGAAATTCCATAAAATCACTTCTTAATTAGAAAGGATTCCATATAATTTCCCCTGAAGGTATCATAAGTTTCATCAAGTTCAAATTTCATGTAGGCAATAATGAACAATATTGGTTTCGTTGTACACACGACCACACATCGAGTTGATCAAATTTGTCAATAAAGCTCGATGGATAATGGACTCTATGCTTTGAACATTTAGTTCAAAATTAATTGGGACAATTTGCAAAAGGGGCAGGTTGATGAGTGGTAAATAAATTAGTCAGTCGAGTCGTGTTGTACGTCTAAGTAATTATGAATTGGATTTAAACATACATATCACGTAAATCTTGAACACGTTTGAAATACGTGTTGCCCCATATTAAGTACTTTATGATATTTAGATGATACTTAGCGCCTGTTCATACTAGCGTTTATTTTCGTTCACACTAGCGGTTGATCCGCCCGGCGGCGACCGCAAATCGACCGCCGATCAACCGCAAAACGGCCGAGGTGTTCACACTAGCGGTCGCGGTTTTGCGGTTCGGCAGCTGGTAGTGTTGTAGATCGATGGTCGGCTATAGGTAATTGTTGATTCTTTAGTGAGAATAAATCGATTCAAGTACCAAATGATTTTACAATCTAAACATCGATAATCGCTTTAAAGATAATTTATGTGTGACTTTAGTTACTCTGTTTTGGGAATAGGATACACGACTGTTTACTGTTTTATATTACTTTCTGGTCACCTTAAGAAGAAGTACAATTTAACTTATTTGAGAGCCATGAGTACTAAATTGATTGCAAATGCGAAGTGTATTGATGACTACAAACTTCAAATATTATTACAAAAGTTAAGTTTTGATTAAATTATAATATTATCGTATTTTTATCTATAATAACATCTTCATTTAAGAAATTAATTTCATAAACTCACATTTAATACAGTTGTCACAATTGTCTAAAGCGAACAGCAAATTATAAACGATTCCTAGTGATCGTTTAACTTTCTGGTGTCCAATGCTGATTACAATTTGTACTATTTACATATCGATTAATCATTATAATCCATTAGCGTAACGATTAAATTGTAACAACACTAAAAATAAAACAATTACGTATCTACTAACAGAACGTAACCATTTTTGAAGCGCGTTGCGAAAATAAAGAATTATTGTATTTACTTACTTCATACTAAAATTATGTTGTATTATGTTGTTCTACTACTGTTTTTACGGTAGATCTAATGGGAGTTTTCGTTCCCACAATAGGTACTTAAAGAAATTCTTATCAAATATTACAATGCTTCTTGTTTAGGAATTGAATAATTTAAACTTCCTATGTGATATGCACTCCTGGTACTTTCAATTAGAGAAGCACACATCAGTCATGTCGGTGCTATCGTCGACACGCACACAAACAAATCTCACAGGGTCGATACCGGTTCAATTGGGGATTTTCGCTAACAAATAAGTTTATGAGAACACAATAAAAGATGTGTAATAAGAAACACAGTTTGAATATGGATACCACATAAGTACCGTATAAGTATTCATGAATTAATCATGTTCAGATTTCCATTATTTCGTATTTCATAGAAAATAATGTTTGATTTTTGGTATAGAAAAATGCTAACTAAAAATGTATCCATAGTTTAATAACCATTTCTAAATAATTAGTGTGGCCTCATTGTGTACTTATATTTTCCACCATAATTTATAAATTTAAATAAATTTGTTTCATATTTTATTTTAACCGTGTAAAGTTACGTTCTATAAAACAGAAGAAGAAATGTCACTAGCTAGTGATGGAGGTATAGTGCTATTAAAGTTTCGATAATATCTAAATATAATAAGCTGAAAAGTAAAATAATTTTAAATGGAAATGGATAGTTTCTTGAGAAAATATTTCGACAAAGAGTAAAGAAAGGTAATTTTTTTTATAGTGCAAACGGGCCATTATTATCACTTAGGAAATAGTTAAATAACTTTCTTCTTAGCTGTTGTGTAATGGTCGTCGTGGCCTCTCTCATCCTTTCTTTCCTATTCTATATTACCTTCGAGTACTGTTGTACGTAATGGGAGTTGAAGGCACTGGCGGAATTCAGGGAGTGGTGGATATTGCTCACGCTATAAGAGCAAACCTCTTTAGAATTAATGAATATGAAATTTTGCGACATTGACTTGTGGTAGAGTATATCTTCTAGCTAAAAATATTTAGTAGCTGAAAATTTTACCCAAAATATGGATAGTATTGCTGCCCACCAATTGTGAACCTTTAATTACGAGAGTACCTACACTAAAGAACTTACGTCGGCACTAAGTTATTTTCCTAGTGACACTACGTAGTGCAGATACGCTTACTTTGCATATGTAAGATTCGCGATGGGCATTTGTCTTCTACTTTCATCTATATTCCCAATTTGACTATAGAGCAGCCCTAGCCCGCCGATGTCAAAACGCGGCCGCCGCCGCCGATAGTGTCAACAGGGGTAGCGGATCAACCGCCAAACCGCAGTTTGAACGCCGCGCCCCGCCGCGTTCGTAGTGTGAACAGGGGTAGCGGTTTGACGGCGGTTTGATGGCGGTTAAACGTCAATCTGAAGGAAGCCTTAATAAGATTTTGTACTTGGTTTCTCAAGGAGATTGCCCACTTTGGCCAATCTGGATCTTTGAATTCTTGGAAATCTTTGGATTCTTCCAGAACTGAGCTTCTATAAGTAGGTTATAGTGAGTTGTTCCTCCCCCATAATCATCCATAAAAGATAGTTTTTTTATTATTGCTTTTTGGTGGCAGACAGCCTGTCTGATGTTCAACAGTAACCGCTGCCCATAGACATCTGCAATGCTAGCAAAGTTTTATTTAATTTGAAACTTCTAAACAAGTTAAAGATTAAACATTATTATTTCATCAGATTTATTTAAGTCCAATCGCCGAGATAAGGAGAAAATCAGGAAAATATAATATCAAATTGTTTTACGTTTCATTAAAAAAACACGAACAGTCGACAATCAGAAAAGTTGACAACTCTCACATAATTTGACAACAATTTAATGGCACCTGAGGAAACATTATACATTTGTAAATGGTCCTTATAGTATACAACATAGAGTTTATATTACCGCAGCCCAATTGGCGTCTGAGGGAAAAGGAAAAATTGTTATGCTGTCACTCATTATTTTCCTGTCACGGCGCATGACAAATCCCGTAGTAATTTGCCCCAGTGGTTGGCAAAGTGTGGGTCGCCATTTTTAACCGACCGAAAAAAAGGAGGTTCTCAAATCGACTGTATACTTTTTAAGACCCTAGCCAGCGGCAAATGACAAGCGGAAAGTACTCCTGGTCTATAACTACCCATAACCGCGGCTCCCGGGAGTAGAAGAGTGCTCCCCGGGCAGACCCCGTGCTGCAAGGGTGTTTTTTTTTATTTTTTTTAATAGTAGCTCGACATAATGGCTTCCCTACGCCTGATGGAAAGCGAAAGAGAAGCCCAAGTCGCTGTGACAACTGGCAAGTAACTGGTTAGTTACCTGTCAGTTGCCACTGCCATGCCGGCCCAACCCTAACCCCCCACGAGCTCCGGAGACCCTGCTCACCAGCAGAAACATGACCCGGAGGTCATTTGGCTGCGGTATTCTATAGGGTGGAGGTCGTTCCCCGGACGGGCAGCTCAATTCGAGCGAAGATTCGCTATGCCCTACCTCTCTTTACATGCACCCAACACACCGTTATGCCCAACCAATGGACCTAGCTCCCGCAATCACCACTTCTAGATACCACTAACTACAACCAACATTTTCAAGACTCCTCTTCTTATATAACAATATCTGCGCTGAATTTCGGTAACTTTGCAAAATGAACGATACGTCGCGTCGTCTGCTATGCAAAATAATTGAATGCACGGGAATAGCGAGATGAAAGGTTTCATTATGGCAAGCGCTACGTAATTTCAGCTGATGTGTCATCGCTTTAAAACACTGAGCTCATTTAGCCGAATATTCTCCAGATAAAATATCGGCAAGAGAGGTAAAAAGTTAAATATAGGTGACTATATTTTTTTTAGTAACACAGCATAGCGGTTTTGCGTCAACTAATGGAAAACGGAAGAGAGACCCTCTGCGGCAAAGGACGGAAGGAGAGAAGTCTGCCTCGGTGACTGTCTCGGTGGCTCAATTGGTAGTGACCTCTGCCTTCTGAGCCAAGGGTTGTGGGTTCGATCCCCACACATTACAAACATAAACATGTCTGTTTGTATTTTTTTTTTTTTGAATTTTTTTTGTCTAGTACAAGCTTCGGCTTAGTTTGGGGCTAGATGGCGCTGTATGGCCCAGCGTGGCATGTCTTGGGATATTTATTATATAAATTACTTTTTCATGTGTTTCAGTTCATTTACTTGATATGTTCATGCACACAAATGTTGTACTGTGCAGAAATCTTACCCGACCACTGTTTCAGAGGCAGCATTGAGTACCGTCGAACCAGATCAGTTGTCATATTGAACTTCGAAGATAAAGTCACAATGAAACTCATTAAGAAAATGGAGAGTGCCGTAAGAAAAAGTTTGGGAACCGCAGCCCCGAGTTATTAATGCAAGTTGTATAATTGTTATGTTAATTAGCGTTGGTAATTTCGCTGCGTTTAAACGATCCATGAATATATTTATGAGAGTGCTCTGTATTTATTTTTAATTCACTATAATTAACACTTGGGCTTAAGTACTGGCTTACTTAAGTTGTAAAAGGTGTTGCTTATTACTCTATTATGTGGAAATTGGGTGTTTAACAAAATGTTCAGTTAAGTGTAAAAGGATTGGCGATCGCAGGGCGTAGATTTTCACTCCGGTGACGCTGCTGCCCGTCATCGGTCTGTGGTATTTAGCTACGCCTTCAATCGTGATGGTCATACCGCCACCAGTCGGTTGCTAGAGCCTCGTCTGTTATTCAGCAGGATGCACTACTGCCCGTAGCCAGAGTCGCTTGGAGCGAAAAGATGATACGCTCCCTTATATCCTCATATTACTCGCCTATCAGATATCATATAACGGAATTCAATTTTACCCTACTTGATTGCATAGTCGGACCGTATAGCCAGCAACGCGTAGACGAAACTGCCGTGAAATATGAATGGCGGTTGAACAAAGCACTATCCCGGATTGGCTCTTGAAATATTCCCCTTAGAAGTGCCAAAAAAACGGTTGTATGTCGGACTGATGCCCTGAGGCATTGACGCAGTTGGGTTCTGTATGAAAATGAACTTAAAAATACGAAGACATATCATCAACGCTTCAAAAGTTAGTGCTTATGCTAAGGCGTGAACGTTTCGAAGGTTTTGGGTTCGATTCTTGGTTGAGTCAATTTAATAGCAGTTTAATAGCTGGGCAGGCGGGTTGGCGGTCACAGGGTATAGCTTCTCGCTCCTGTTCCTTGCTCAGTTTGTGGCATTTAGCTACGCCTTCAATTGTGATGGTTATACGGACACCAGTCGATTGCCAGCGCCTCGTTTGTTATTCCGCAGGATGCACCACGGGCAGGTGAGGGTTAAGAGATGATATATCGCCCCCTTACATCCCGATCATTGTATCCTACACCTACATATCTTTTATCTCACTTGTCTAACCCAACCGGTCGCGTATATCGGCCGGTACAAGCGAACTTCGCCCCGCCCGGGACTGTACCGGTTGAAACCGATTAAAATCACATGAGCACTCTGCGCGATTACCGATCACTGTAGTGGGCTTAGTTATTGGAACACCCGGTCTGTTAGGCAATTGCTTAGTTGTACACACGTAGTATTAGTCAATGTACAGAACGAATGCACGCTTTGTGTTGTGTGTAACTTGGCTTATTTTTAATACAACCTACTACTACTTCTAATTAATTAATTTTAAGGTTCTATTGCAAAATTTTCTTCTTTGGATCATTTATGGGACAAACTTTTCACAATGCCTTATTTGTTTGGATTAATTTAATGTATATTAGGAGATCAATTACCAAATTCAAAAGAAAGTATCTGAGTAAGTTTATTACCCATAGTACTATAGTTATATCTAGTACCCATAGTACAAGATTCGGCTTAGTTTGGGAATAGATGGCGCTATGTGGCCCAGTATGGCATGTTCTGGGTTTGTAATTAATTAATTCTTGTTCTTAGCTTACTTTTATTCGTTCGTCTTTAATATTAGTCCGTCAGATTGAACAAATAGCCTCCTAATTAAACTTCTTACACGTAATTTACACAAACCTACCTACTAATGAATACCTACCGCGAATGACGACAATTTGGCCTAGAGCCAACAAACTTCCGCCCAACAAACATAGGTACATCAGTTAGCTTCTAATCAGCATGCCGCAATAGGCGCTATCACCTAATAAAGGGTTGAATCAATCGGGGGACCCGCCCGGGGCGAATACGATTGAAATTAATCGATTTAGTTCACACGGAGTATCGATAGCGATCTGATGCTGTGTCTTGGAGTAATGAATATGTATATCATCTAAACCAATGGTTTAAACCATGCTCTGTATACTCGTAACATAATATCGTATCATGTATAATCGTAATAGCTATAATGAATGAACTTGTGACATCACAAGCCAACCTCACCCACTCGTGGTGCATCCTGCCGAATAACAAACGAGGCGCTGGCAACCGACTGGTGGCGGTATAATCATTACAATTGAAGGCGTAGCTAAATATCACAGACCGATGATGAGCAGCGTCACCGGATCGAAAAGCTACGCCCTGCCATCGCCAACCCGCCTGCCCAGCGTGGCGGTTATTGTTATATACTCCAGATGCTTGCCGTAAGTGGCGAACAACTGGAGTGGCTTATGTCGAGCTGTGGACTGCAATAGGCTGATGATGGTGATATCGTTTCGTTATAGCTATAATGAATGAACTTGTGACATTTTCATACCTAATCGAGGCCTAAATAAATCATTGATGATTACGAATACACTGGAGACTTGAATTTTAAAGTACTGATTGCAAAAAGTTCCGAGTCAAGCACACCATAGGCCGATGACGAGCAGCAGTGTCACCGGTGCGAGAAGCTACGCAATGGGTTCACCAACCCGCCTGTCCAGCAAGGCGATTATTGGTAAAACCTCCAGATATTTGACCAAATTGACGAATAAATGGAGGGGCCTAAGTCCAGCTGGGAACTGCGATAGGTCGATGGTGATGATGATTACAGTAATATACTCGTAGCTCATCATCAGATTAAGACATTACCATATAAAATGTAAGAATACCCTTTTATTATGTTCAAAAAGAGTTTTTTGCGATGCGATTTCTGATCAATAGTGTACTTCTGTACTCCTTTTCGAACCGAACTCATATACCGAAAACCATCAGTCGATATTTCCTGATACGACATATAAAAAAGAACGCTTTTACTCCGGTATACAGCAGTTACATGTTTCTACTCACTAACCAACGCTACAGTTACACATAACGTGTATTGAATCGATTCAGAATTTCAGATACGATCTCGCGTTGGAAACAGCCGGCGGCCGGGTATCGGGCCATTGAAATAAATCGATTAAAATCGCTCGGGATCTGTGCGATACTGATCAGGTGTGGTGTTCATGAACGTATGAATGAAATGCTATCTCATCTCGTATAAACCTTACCTACAATAAGACCTACTGTTTTCAGTGAAATAAAGCACTATTTCATTTCACCATTTCAGCGGATTAGTAAGCTGAAGTGGCAGTGGGCTGGCCAGGCCACATCAGCCGCAGAACCGATAACCGTTGGGGTAGACGAGTTCTGGAGTGGAGACCGCGTCTCGGGAAGCGTAGGGTAGGACGCACTCAGGCCAGGTGGAGTGACGATTTGCGCAGGACGGCTGGCAAGTGCTGGTTGAGAAGCCCAGCATCGTTCTAAGTGACGAACATTGGGAGAGGCCTATGTCCAGCAGTGGACTGATAAAGGCTGATGATGATTTCAATTAATTAAATGGGTTTGTAGAGAAGGCCGGTAGAGTCCGGGAGATTTTATCAGGTGAGGGAGATGAATCAGTTTTCAAAGTAAACTTAAATTTTGCTCTAACGGCGTACCGTTAGTCCATAGACACCGCAACACCAGGAGATTGCGGTGTTTATGGGCTGAAGTGATCACATCAGGTGACCTTCAAGCCCGTTTACCCCCTCTGTCATAAAAAAAGAAGGGAATATAATATACTAACTGTGCTCGCGACTTCGTCCGCGTGGAAAAGTTATTTTTTCCCCGTTTTTTTTTACATTTTCCCTTATTTCTTCGCTCCTAATAGTTGCAGCGTGATGTTATATAGCCTAAAGCCTTTCTCGATAAATGGTCTATTCAACAAAAAAGAATTTTTAAATTCGGACCAGTAGTTCCTGAGATTAGCGCGTTCAAACAAACAAACAAACTCTTTTGGTGATTTTATTGCACCATGTTCATAGATATCCTAATGTATAATGTACAAATTTACCAATTTCCTTAATTCAGAAATATGTTTCTTGATAATCCTCTTCACTTCACTTCATGTACTTTAGTTTATAATGTTGATGAGATTTGTCTACTCACTGTAATGGAAATAAAATAAAATACCGAAACAAGATCAGAGCTTCGTGGAAAATTTAAGGTATTTTATATTTGTACGAAACGTCGACAAATGCGGTTATCGTCCTTATTAATGGAAATAAGCCGAAGGAAGAGAAATAAAAGCCGCAATAAATATGAGACCGTGACACGTGGGACAAAGGACTCGTCGCTGAATCTGTGGACACAGTGCTAGCAGAACCAGTGATGCAACTTCATTAAAACTCAACTCCATTGTTTTAACCCACTGTTATATGTATTCCCACTTGACGGTTCCACCGTCAATCAGAAAATCAGCGTCTTGGCAGTCTTTATGTCATGCCTTGACATTCACTGAGTGGATACCGATTTGGCTGCACATTGTATAGCTTAGTTATAAGTTACTTTATAGACTTAGTACACCCTTGTGTTATTTAATGTGCGCTGAATAAACTATTTTCTATTCTATTCTAAAATGTACTTGCAAAGCGAATAGTTCATCATCATGTCACGTCTGGACCACGACTGGATATGGGCCGCACCTCAATTCGTCGCTCCGTTTTGCCGTGAAAGAAAGACAAACATACAGATAGACAGACAGACGTACTTTCCCATTTATAATATTACGTATGGATTTCTTAGGCGAAGGTGGGTAGGTACCTACAAAAGAGCAGCCATACTGCGTAATCCTGTTTACGCTGTGCCCTAATTCTGATACAGAAATAAGTAGGACATTGCGGCGGGCATTTAAGCGTAAATCATTTGGCATAAAGTTTAAACGTTTTTGTTTATTATGCGCGCCAACGCGTTAAAGTTTATAAATCTCCTTAATGCATACTACTGAACATTTGCTGAAATATGGTTTAAACGTTGCTATAATCCGGTTGCGTTCTAATTTATGAAAAGAAAGTTAAAACTAGCTTTTTCCCGCGAATTCTGTATCAGAATCTTACACCGGGGGTCATCCATATGCAGAAACAAGCTTGTCCCTACGATAAGTGGAAATACTTCCTCCGATCTTGGTGTGTCGTATAATAACTAAATCGTGACGAAACCTTCGCAAGCGAACGATGTTGCTACACATTATATTGGGTCACAAAAAGGAGAGGAAAGGAGAGTTTCTCCCCTACAAAATATCGGTCACCGATTAATTATCGCACGTAAATAAGTAATAGTGAACAGCGGTAGCAAACGAAATACACACAAACTTATTTTCGAATTTATAATATTTGTAAGGATTCATATTTCTCCGGCTTAATTTTTCTACTGTTTTTTTAATGTTCTTACTTGGGCCATTCTTTCGCTTTCTATAGGACAACAGAAGTCCACTATTTTGTGCTTATTTTGTTACAAAATCTTTATATAATTAAAGCCTGATCATGCGAGTTTCTTAGGGCCAACTCACACTGGCGCAAAGTCAAAGTGACGCGGCGCGTCATGACTCGCGAACCCATTCGATTCCAGCTGCTCGTTGCCATATTTACATAACACAAATTTGTACTTAAATAGTAGAACAATAAAGATGAATATGCTTTAGGCGGATAAATATGACGCGTCGCGTCGCTTCGACTCTGCGCCAGTGTGAGTTGGGTCTTAACGATATTTTCCCTAGTCGATATTAAGGACGAATGTGGAGCTGTATTCGAAATTTTGCCTTAAAAATATTTTCTCAGAAAACATTGCAACTTATGCAGTTTATATTGTTATAATCGAGTCAATACTTCTAACAAATTAAACTAGGTATGCAAAGGTTTGAAATAAAATCTATGGAAACTAGTACTGTGACTGTCATTATTTATATGGAAAAAGTTTTATTTTCCAGTATGCAGCTGATTTTCCTATTTGCCAATATTGGCAATTTGCACAGAGCGGTAACCGAGTCGGGCGGACAAATAAAAAATTTATGTGAGAGTGAATAAAAAATTACCGCCAAAATGGCTGTGTACAGGACGGGGACAGTTCTGTGTTTTAAATTTGATTAAAGTTACTTTTGTAATTTCACAATAGTTGCGAAAGACTTTACAATGTCCCAAAACTTGTTATCAGAATTGACTTACTAGAGAAATATCTATCTCCATCGCCATTGATAGGAATACTTTTCTGGTTTTTCTTTTTTTTAATTAATGTCAACCAGCCTCATTCATCAACATCATCAAATTTTTGGATTTTTTTCTGATTTTATTTTAAAATCTTAATGCTGTTAACAAAATACGTCTACGCACCAAATTTAAATAATACATCTCTTATAGTTTCGGAATAAATGGCTGTGACATACGGACGTATAGACAGACAAGCACACATGACGAATCTATAAGGGTCTCGTTTTTGCCATTTGGCTACGGAACCCCAAAAAGGAGTAACATAACATTTCACAGGTAGACCTACACATGTTTAAAAATTCATCTCTTATTTATACATCTGTTTAGTTACCTACTGAATCACAAAAATTTCTCCCTTTTTCTTGCTTTTCAAAGGCATCAATAGCTCTGTAATGGCCACTTTAGTGGGTATAGATGAGTTGATCGCGAACAACTTCACAAATTTACCCCGATTATAAGAATTGCGCAACTGAATCGGTCTGTAGCGAGAAATTCTCCGAAAGTAAATAAACAGCTATCCAGATTTCTTGGGATCGAGGCCAAATAAAAAGAGTTCGGCAAAAGAAAATTAAATTAATCTTAGCAACACAATATATAAACAGGCTTCACAAAATACTTATCAGACGAATGTCTTAAGCTTATTTCACTACTAACTATAAAATGCCATGCTGGGCAGGCGGATTGGCAATCCCCCTCAGAGGGGAGAGCCTGTCCTGACCAGGCCGCGTCGGTGACGTCTTGGTGGACATATACATAGGACCGTCGACATCATCTTTAAGGCGCATGACGAAGGGGCCGCGGTTTTAAGTGTCAAGAGTCCCACATACCCCGCTGCTCCCTCAGCGGGAATGCCTAAATGCATTTTCCCCGGTAACACAAAAAAGGCGAGTTGGCAATCGCAGGTCGTAGCTTCTCGCTTCAGTGACTCTGCTGCCCGCCATCGGCCTGTAGTACTGAGCTACGCATTCTACCACCGCCACCATTCAGCTGCAGCGGTTACCAGTCTCGCTTCGTTTTTTTTCCGACAGGATGCACCACGGGCAGGTTCCGGTGGCTAGAAGTCAGTCATCATCATCATCCTAGCCTTTTTCCCGATTGTCTCAGGGTCGGCTTCCCAAACTGAGAGATTTGGCGAGGGCTAAGCTTTTACACAGAGCGACTGCCATCAGACCTCCGCAACACTTAGGGTAAGCTATACCCATTCCCAGTTTAGGCGAAGTCAGTAAAAACAACTAAAAAAAATCCTATTTTATTTGTTTCAAAAACGGTTAGTTATCTCTGTTAAATTAATCTCTGTTAGACGTAACAATTTAACAAGCAACCTTTAATTCAATTTAATCAAGACATCTTAAGTGAAAACCCGAATCGTGGCAGCAAACTGAAATAAAGACTTTGTCGCTTTTTGCCTCCCCCGGGAGAAATTTAATTAATTCTGAGTTTGTGTCGTTTTTGTCGTGGGCACAGGTTTACTGCCCGCCAGGGATTATCTCTTACAAAGAATGGAAATTGACAGACGAGGTGACATCTCCTTAAATATGCGTCAGACCAATTGTCACTTTCTTGCTAAGCGTACTTCTCAGAGTTGAAATAGGAGTTGAAGTGCTGTTTCTAAAAGTATAATGGACGGTGAAAAGAATTTAATAATATAAGAGACTATGCATTTTAAGTGACTATTTTAGTAATTCATGTTATTTTATAAAATCTTATTAAAAATTAAATCAATTGCTGATGAAAAGCCAGCATTAAATTTGACTAGGCAAATTTGGAGTGGCATTAAGCCATGGAGGCTCATTTGGTACCTGGTTTTTGGATCAAGGTTTCGATTTCCACAAACAAACATTCGTGATGTACATTTGTTGGTTCCGCATCTGCGTTTTAATATGTGTGTATAAGTATCATCATCATCAGCCTATTGCAGTCCACTACTGGACATAAAACTCTCCAGGTGTTCGCCACTATGGGCAAAGACCTGGAGGTTATACCCATAATCACCACGCTGGGCAGGCGGGATCGCAGGGCGTAGCTCCTCGCTCCGGTGACGCTGCTGCCCATCATCGGCCTGTAGTATTAAGCTACGCCTTCAATAGTGATGGTTATACCGCCACCAGTCGATTGCCAGAGCCTCGTTTGTTATTCAGCAGAATGCAGCACGGGCAGGAGAAATGGAGTGAAAAGATGATAGGTTGCTTCCTATCGTGTATAAGTACGTAGAAAATACGTACGTACGTAGTTAAAATTTGTGGTAGGTGCAGCTTGGTGGACTTCACACAACCTTTCTACCAAATGATCCATCAAGCCAGTCAAAATTGGGCTCTTTCTACGTAATAGACTGCGTAATAAAGAATAACGCTGCAAAGAGTATACACACATTGTATCTAATTGTACTTAGGCTGAATTAGTGACCTCCTCAAAGCTTAGACCATAATCTTGCCTAATGAGCTACAACAAATATAATGACAGTGGACATATTACAAGTAATCAGTGCGTGCGAACGCCTAGGTGATTAATTACGGCGTAATACCGGAGTCTCAAGTCTCAATGGACGTTAATACTCTACAAGGTGTGAATACTAGGACATAATAGATTTACTAGATGTCTAATTCCAATATATCATAGGGATCTATTGAGCGAGAAATGTCACACGCTACGGCTATCTCTGGCGGTTTGCTTTGACATTTAAAACTAATTAATCCCCGCCTTTATTTAAGCACTCATTATCATCATAAGACAGATAACTTAGATCCATGGGTTAGTAACAATTGCTTATAAATCTATAGTAATACAGCACAAAGTAATTTATAAAAACACAAATTTAATAATTTGTACTTAACTGTGTTATGTACCTAAGTGGCACCTCCTGCGAACGGAACCAAGCGCTTTTAGTGACTTCGGTCAACATCAGAGTTGCCAGATCAAAATGTTGACTTTTCGGGAGGTGTATAATCAAAATCCGGGAGATGTATGACAATACTTGTGAAAAAATCGGGAGATGTTCTTTTTGCCTAAGAATGATGATTACTAACTCAAATTTTCCCATTCAGTTGCTTGGAGAGCAAAAAAAAGTTATCCTTCTAAGAAAATCGCTAAATCATTGAGGATTTTGCTCCATTTTGGTCATATTTATACAACACAGGAGGTAAAAAAAAACGGGAGGTTTGGACGGAATCCGGGACATCGGGAGATATTGACCAAAATCTGGAGATCTCCCGGGAAATCGGGAGATGGTCAACATACGCACGAAGTGCCTTAATATAGGCGCATGCGGATCCTATTCCCCTAACTTCAGTACCTATGCTTATTTCAAGCCTATGTGAATAAAGAGATTTTTGATTTTATTTGATTTGAATACTTGGCGATGGTGTACCTACTCCGAGGATCGTTAAAAAATATTACCAAATGCAAGTAAATTCACGGCTTAAAGCTTGTATGTTATTGCATGTTGATAAAGTCGTAAAATAGCGAAAAAGCGGGGCGGCCTGAATGAATGTTTATTATTCATGTGCCGATGCCGTCTGCGTCACAAACGTATACATTTGATGCGATTCTTATCGCGAACATTTATTACGCCCATAAAAGTGCAGAAGTTAATAATAATAATGCCTTTGCTCGCTTCGTTGGTATAGCGGTTGCAATCGCCTATATATACTAATATACTAATAAATATACTAATAAAAATATATACTAATAAATATAAATAAATATCAGAAAAGATCACATTTTAAGAGCATAGCGAATCTTCGTCACCCGTTTTACCACTTTGGAAGAGTCTCTCGCGCAAACTATTTAGAAAAAAATGATGT
The DNA here is from genome assembly GCA_031163375.1 of Conogethes punctiferalis. NCBI lineage: Eukaryota > Metazoa > Arthropoda > Insecta > Lepidoptera > Crambidae > Conogethes > Conogethes punctiferalis. Next base: position 14,342,686 of record CM062091.1, read on the forward strand.
TAGAAATCTCAACATCATTTTGAAATACCTAGCCATAGATACCCCACACGTATAGGTTTGATGAAAAACATTTTTTTTGAGTTTCAGTTCTTTGTATGGGGAACCCCAAAAATTTTGGATTCTTTTTGACGTTGACAAGCTCGGTGGCTCATTTGTTAGTGACCTCTGCCCTCTGAGCCAAGGGTCGTGGGTTCGATTCCCGCACAGTACAAACATTTGTGTTCATGAACATGTCTGTTTGTATTGGTCTGGGTGTTTTCTATGTATAATATGTATTTATTTACAAAAAAAAGTATCTAGGTAAGTTCATCAGTTGTCTAGTACCCATAGTACAAGCTTCGGCTTAGTTTGGGGCTAGGTGGCGCTGTGTAGCCCAGTGTGGCATGTCTTGGGTTATTTTCTGATTTTACTTTAAAATCATAATTCGGTTTACAAAATACATCTACGCCCCAAATTTCAATCATGTAATGTAGGTCTTATAGTTTCGGAATAAACTGGCTGTGACATACGGACGGACAGACAGACAGACAGACATGACGAATCTATAAGGGCCCCGTTTTTGCCATTTGGCTACGGAACCCTAAAAATGCGCCGATGTTTGCACACAAATTAATATCCTCGCCGGACGTGGCTGGTCTACGGTGGGAAGAGACTAATGACCTTATTTCGATCAGGTATTCGTTTCCATTTTTAACCGAACTCAAAAAAGGTGCAGATTCTCAATCCGACTGTTTTTTTAATACTTATGTATATTATATACGTACGACCATCAGTCTCAGCACGACTATTATCTAGATCAAGAACATCAAGGAAGCATCGACACAAGAAAACTTTTACTATATCTTCAAGTACCCAAGACTTCATCATTGCACTGCCAATCGAAAACAGACGCTATTCCAAAAGCAGTAAAGATTGATTGATCCTTCCATTCCACGAGAGATCGGATTGTGAGTTCGCCCCACATTCCAACATCCATTCAATACAAGCACACTTTCCTAGTACTCTGATTTGTGTCTATGCAATATCAGCTACTTATTTCTCTGACACCGTAAATCACGGCCCAACAGATCAGACTCTGGGGACACTAAATCAAATGCGGTCAACATTGTTCAGTAACATCATGAAAAGAGCGTCCAACTGGGTCGGGCTGGACAAGAGTTATAAATCAGATATGATGAATTATGCACTTCATATAGGAGTGCATGCTGGTATGCATACGGGTCTTGGAGCAAATACAAACAGGAGATGGTGTGAGCAACTGTGCACTGCGATTCAGAACTAGGTCCTGACAACAAGGTATTCCTCGAACTGCCCCCATTTTCAGGTAGGGCATAGCGAATCTTCGCTCGAATTGAGCCGCCCGTCCGGGTATGGACCTACACCCTATAGACTATCGCAGCCAAATGACCTCCGGGTCGTGTTTCTGCCGGTGATTAGGGTTTCCGGAGCTCGTGGGGGGTTAGGGCTGAGCCAGCATAGCGGTGGCAACTGACGGAAGTCTGTGATGTTTGACCTACGTGGCGAATAATTGGAGAGGTATATATCCAGCAGTGCACGGCAATAGGCTGATGATGATGATTTTTTGTTAATAAGTAGCTCGACAATGGCTTCCCTACGCGTGATGGAAGTCGCTGTGACAACGGGCAAGTATTTGGTCAGTGTCAGTTACCTGTCAGTTGTCACCGCCATGCCAGTCCAACCCTAACCCCCCGCGAGCTGCAGAAACCCTACTCACCGGCAGAAACACGACCCCGAGGTCATTTGGCTGCGGTATTCTATAGTGTGCAGCTCCTTCCAAGGATGGGCGGCTCAATTCGAGCGAAGATTCACTATACCCCTACCTCTCTTCTGATGATGGTGTGCTGTGAGAATGAATTGTTTCATAGAAAATTATCAGTTATAACATCTCCTCTTTGTATTTGCTCCATGACACTTGTTATGCACTATGGGACTTGTGACTAACTTATCTGTTTTATTTAAAATGCTTATAGTACCCGAGGGAGCCGAGGTTTGTTTAGCAAAATGGAAGCAATTAACAAACGAGGAAAGTAGTTTCGCCTTGGCGGAGTAATTGAAGATGTAGCTTTATCTTTGCTTACTTATCAAGTTGAGGAACACTTATTAGTTGAGTGTTAGGCAGGAGCGTTTTATATGTTTTTGTTTTGTTACGTAAGCACGATTTCCACTGTGATGAGTTGTTTTTTTATATAGTAGCTCAGCATAATGGCTTCCCTTCGCCTGATGGAAAGCGAAAGAGAAGCCCATATCGCTGTGATAACGGGCAAGTAACTGGTCAGTTACCTGTCAGTTGCCACCGCCACGCCGGCCCAACCCCAAACCCCCATGAAACCTTATTCACCGGCAGGAACACGTCTCACGACCCGGAGGTCATTTGGCTGCGGTATTCTATAGGGTGGAGGTCCTTCCCCGGACGGGTAGCTCAACTCGAGCGAAGATTCGCTATACCCTACCTCTCTTAGAGTGGAAAGAAGGCGCATTTCATATATAGATAGATACTCGTAAATATTCTTTATTATTCTTCATACATACCTAGATATTCATAACAGGTAATGGTATTGCTGATAACAAGCTTTTCCAAATAACCTTCAGGTATGGTGGTTTATGTTGAAAAAGACGAAGCACCTACCTACAGGTATATGGATTCTGAATGCCTATCTTAAAAAAAATGATCTTTACTTTCTAGTCATTATTATTATCAGCCTGTAAACTCCCACTGATGGACATAGGCCTCCGCTAATAAAAAATGTCATTTGAGGGGATTTCCCTTTACCATCATGCTTGGCACTTGGCAGGCGGGTTAATAACCATAGTAGGTCTTATTTGTACCCAACGCTGCAGCCCGTCTCCCTATATTTCCTTAGGCTGGACGCATAGGTTCAGAATATTATTGCGTAATTCTGAATTGAAATACACGTTCGCTACAAAAATGCTCTACTTATTTATAAATGCTGGAGCGCTTTGTATGCATGTAAATATTTTTTGTTGCAAACGAGAATTTCAATTCGGAATTCCGCATCGGAATTTCAAATCTGTGCGGTCCGGATTAGTCTTTCGTAATTTTTCTTTAGGTAGAAACAAAGAGCCAACAATAGAAATGAAACCACTACTACTATCCTGCCAAAGACCAACCGCCGTACTAAATCTTGATAAATTTAACCCGTACCGCAACTGCTAAGGCCTTGCGACACAGGACGCTCAACAATCAAGTGTAACGGACTGAGGTCGCTTTGACCCAGCTCCCGGGGCGTAATCCACAGCAAACGTAACAAACAGATAGTGTGACGCGATTTGTCAAAGTTCACCGCAAGTAGCAGCGATTTACGAGGCAAGACATTAGCCACAGTTTCTGTAGAAAACATTCCTTTGAGTATAAAAAGGTTCGTCAATTCTTATCTTTGTCGTTTCATTAAAATGTGGAACTCATTGCCGGTACACATATGTACTGTGCTAAAGAGTGTTCCTTGGACGGACCTCATGAAAAGGTGTGGCTGCATTTATTTATTTATTTAAACTTTATTGCACAAAATGGTAAAAGGCGAACTTAATGCTAGGAGTATTCTCTACCAGTTAACCTTTAGGTCATGCAGAGCGCAGATTTATGTGCATTGAATGGATTGAGCCATCACCACTCTATGCACAAAGGAGAGGCTCAGAGGGCATACGGTGCGTTGTATGCCTTCCGGCGACACCCAAGTCCCGAGCCTCCCTCAGCTGTGTTGTTTAACATTTCTAGGGGTGATGGTTATTGAAGTCATATAGAAAGAAGTAAGCACAACTATTTTTTTGTTACATTAGCACAGCGCCAGTCGTCCCTACTCTACAGAACCAATGAAAGATGAAGAAAGTTGAGGGCTCAAATTTGTAACACCACGTCGGCAACTGTACCTTCGGGGATTATAATAAACCAGAACTTATTGAAATACAGTCCATTTATTTACCATCAAGACCCATTTAGACAAGAGGTCTTATCACACCTAGCACCATATACCACCGTTTGCCTTCTGTAGCAGACGGTAAAGATCCGAAGGGATTCTAATCGATAAAAAAAATGTACTCATTAAAAAAAAGAGGTAGGTAGCGTGACTCCATTCGTCAGACACTACCGAAACTGCCTTGCGATTCAATGTCCTAATCCAATCCAAGACATACGGACATAAACCACACAGGTTCCTATCACATAGCACAGCAATGTAACAACATAGTTAGTGTCTGGACTCCATTCGTCAAACACTACGGAGTTGCTTGGCTCGTACTCCGTTACCCGGCTTAGGAATAGCTAATGCTGTTTTGTAAAGTTGGATTGCTTACATTGCGTCTTGTAGTTAGAGTTTAAATTGAATAAGAACAAGAAAACTTTATTGTACTTGGACATCATAACATAATTTACACGTGATGGTGATATAAAATTAAAAATGTAGGTACACAACCCTAACCCCCACGAGCTCCGGAAGCCCTACTCACCGGCAGAAACACGACCCGGAAGTCATTTGACTGCGGTGTTCTATAAGGTGGAGGTCCTACCCCGGACGGGCAGCTCAATTCGAGTGAAAAATCGCTATGCCCTACCTCTCTTAGATCTCTAATGTAAGGTATAAGGTACTAGCTGTGCTCGCGACTTCGTCCGCGTGGAATAGTTATTTTTTCCCCATTTTTTTTACATTTTCCATTATCTCTTCGCTCCTAATAGCTGCAGCGTGATGTTATATAGCCTAAAGCCTTCCTCGATAAATGGTCTATTCAACACAAAAAGAATTTTTCAATTCGGACCAGTAGTTCCTGAGATTAGCGCGTTCAAACAAACAAACAAACAAACAAACTCTTCAGCTTTATAATATTAAAAAAATTAAATAAGTTAAGATAGTTAAAATGATGTAAAGGCTACTTGCGGGAAAGTCGCAAGGAGTAAAACACACAGAGGTAGGCGAGTGATTGATCATCGGTCGGAAATTGTAGTTAAGTCTTGAGCCGGGGACTCCGTCTTGCTCGGTGCAGTGCGGCTCCGATTACTCCACCTGTTGTTATTACACGGTTCCGTAGTTGGCTTGTGTGTATTTCGACAATATCTTAGTAATTTCTGTAAACTTCTGTTTGAATAAATGGTTATAAAAGCTTGGGTATGTAAGGACCGCCTGTTGTGCTTTATGCTATTTGCGAAAGTTACTGCTGATATAGAAGTGTCTGTATGAAAGAGTATTAAACATAGCGTAATCTTGCCGATGTACTGGACAACTTATTTAGATATTATATTTTGTTGCAAATAAATAGGTACATACCTATTATTAATGTATTGAGGGGGGCGACAGGCGCAATGGGTTTGCGAGAGAGTTCTATTACGCTTGTTGACCTAACGTTTGGACCTCACGACCGCTTACCATCAGGTGGAGTGAGGTCGTCCTGAAAGCTCTTCCTATAAAAAAAAGACACTTACAAATAGACATGTGCATGCACACAAGTGTTTGTAGGTACCGTACGGGGACCGAACCCACGGCCACTGTGCCCTAATCAGCGTTCCCTACCACTGAAGCCATCAACTATAGTATAAACATAGTGAGTACGTACCACTTCATGTAATATTAAGAGGACATATTACTAAGGACGCACCCACTCCAATAAGGAAATGCCAAAAGCAACCCTCAGTAATGCGATCAAATATGTATGCTCAGTGCTAATTGGGCAAACACTGCTACAGTGGCAATTTGATGATATATCAGCGGTTTGGGGTTAGCCCGCGTAATGACCGCCCGACGAGGCAAGGGTTAATAGTTCTCGCGCGAGCATTAATAACTTCTAAGTGCTAATATATTTGAGGGATGTAGGGAGCGACTATCATCTTTTTGCTCCAAGCCAACCTCACCGGTGCATCCTGCTGAATAAACGAGGCACTGGAAACCGACTGGCGGCGGTATTACCATCACAATTGAAGACGTAGCTAAATACGACAGGCCGATGACGGGCGTCAGCGTCACCGGAGCGAGAAGCTACGCCCTGCAACCGCCAACCGGTCTGCCCAGCGTGGCGATTATGGTTACATCCTCCAGATGTTTGCCCTAAGTGGCGACCTACTGGAGAGGCATATGTCCAGCACTGCAGTGGTTTGGATGTCAATCTATAGTTTTGATAATGATCCTAACATACATACATACCTACATTGCAAGCTAAATAAAATAGGTCCTAAACAGATTTAGCCGGTTTTTCTATTTTATTTTTGAGACTTTCTCTCTTATTCGTAGGTTCAAAGCAACAAACACTTTATAGGAATCCAATATTTGCTAACGCGTTTCTTTACCTTTCATAAAAAGATTTTGTCCCTTTGTGTCTCGTTCATATTGATTTTGGAGTATTTGCGAATGTAAAAACACATTTCTAGCTTAGCGTATTTACGACTTAGATATAAAATGACCTATGATGGCTTATATCATCGGCCATCTGTTTTTAACCGACTTCGAAAAAAGGAGGAGGTTCTCAATTCGTCTCTATGTATAATATTTTTTTTTTTTATGTATGTTCAGCGATATTTCCGTCAATTATGGATGGATTTCAAAAATTTTTCGACAGTTCGACAGAAGACACTTCCGAGGTGGTCCCATTATCACCAAGTAAGGATCTGATGATGGGATCCTGGAGAAATTGAGGGCAACAACCGAAAATTGTATGCTCATATGGTGTTTTTGTTACGTAATCATATTTTACTCAGGTATATGCTTCCGGGCGACAACATCTGGTGCTGATGATGAAGCCACAGAACTCCTTAACGGTTAGGAGTTAGGGGACAGTACTGACATTGGTCGATATTAAACTAGGTAGTAGTATGTACTTATGCAGGGCTAATAGGGCAGGTGATTTGGTAAGTGATATGCTTGATTCTAGATCGCAAAGTCTTCACTTGACTTAAAGCAAAATTTTTCATTCCTAAGTAAAACTCTTAAGGACATTAATTAGCCTTTATTCAAGGTCACAGCACATTAACGCAACTAAAAACAGAGAAATAAAATTATTTTTAAAAAAAAAATTAAACCGACTTCAAAAAAAAACGCAAACGACCAAAACTAAAAAGCGATAAATAACGTAAGTAATTCTATCCTTAATACATAATCATTTAAATATTACAATTATCACTTATTTTTGAAGTCGGTGCCAGCCAAACATATCTAGGTATATTGTCGTGTGGATATGCCGGCCGCGCGCGTCATACAACAACAGTCTACGTTAGGTACCGAGAGGTTGGCACCGACTTCAAAAATAAGTGATAATTGTAATATTTAAATGATTATTAGTGCAGTCAATGAAGCGAAAAATACGGGCTAACCTCCGAATTTTTTTACTGTGATCCGATTTGCATGAAATTTTGGAATTAGGCTCATCTTACCATTAACTTCAAAAGTGAAAATGATTTGAACTCCGCCACCACCATGGGGGTGGTTGCCACCCCTTCTCGGGGGTCAATGGTTGTTTTTTCAAAATAACCTCGGATATCGATTGAAGATCTAATTTTAAGCAAAAAAGTTTCTATAAAGTTTATCGAAAAATCTAATACTTTTCAAGTTATTGGCAATTGAAAATTCGCAAATTTTTCACGATTTTCATCAGTTTTTTTCAAATATCTCCAAAAATATACGTTTTATCGAAAATTTTATAAGGAACGAAACTGTAGCAGGTAAAAAAATGAACAATTTGGTTTTTTACAAAGTATTCTAAGTGCAATATTAAGCTAGATATTAAAGATCAAAGCCTTTTTTTATTTTATCCGAAATTTCATCGATGTAGTCAATGCCATCTAGCAGCGAGCAAATGCATTTTATGCTTTCTAATCGAAAAGGGTTTTGTAGTGCCTGAAATAAGCTTTAAAATGAGCTTTATCAAAAGTCTTTTGCACGTAAAATAAGTGAGCTATATTGCAAATAAGCGGAGCATCGAATGTTTTTTCTTTTCAATCAATGGGTTTAAATAAGTGCCATTTCCACCAAAACTAAAATTAATCATATTCCGCCTAGAATTAACTTTATTATGAAGAGTTTTATAGATTGTATTAGTTTGGCTGCTTTAGGACACATAGTTTTCAAAAAAGTCACGATTATGGGAGGCTGTGATTGCGCTGCCACGCGCTCTTTAAACAATCATATCTCCGTCAATTTTTATTTGATAGAAAAAACAAAAAAACCAAATTGTTTGTCAGAAAAATACCTAAATTTTTTATCCCTACACTTTTATACGTATCTGTCGTCATTTTTGAGATATTATGAAAAAGGGGTGGGATTTTTAAAAATTTGAAATTCTCGATTTTTTTTCAATCGTGACTTTTTTGAAAACTATGTGTCCTAAAGCAGCCAAACTAATACAATCTATAAAACTCTTCATAATAAAGTTAATTCTAGGCGGAATATGATTAATTTTAGTTTTGGTGGAAATGGCACTTATTTAAACCCATTGATTGAAAAGAAAAAACATTCGATGCTCCGCTTATTTGCAATATAGCTCACTTATTTTACGTGCAAAAGACTTTTGATAAAGCTCATTTTAAAGCTTATTTCAAGCACTACAAAACCCTTTTCGATTAGAAAGCATAAAATGCATTTGCTCGCTGCTAGATGGCATTGACTACATCGATGAAATTTCGGATAAAATAAAAAACGGCTTTGATCTTTAATATCTAGCTTAATATTGCACTTAGAATACTTTGTAAAAAACCAAATTGTTCATTTTTTTACCTGCTACAGTTTCGTTCCTTATAAAATTTCCGATAAAACGTATATTTTTGGAGATATTTGAAAAAAACTGATGAAAATCGTGAAAAATTTGCGAATTTTCAATTGCCAATAACTTGAAAAGTATTAGATTTTTCGAGAAACTTTATAGAAACTTTTTTGCTTAAAATTAGATCTTCAATCGATATCCGAGGTTATTTTGAAAAAACAACCATTGACCCCCGAGAAGGGGTGGCAACCACCCCCATGGTGGTGGCGGAGTTCAAATCATTTTCACTTTTGAAGTTAATGGTAAGATGAACCTAATCCCAAAATTCTATGCAATTCGGTTCACAGTAAAAAAATTCGGACCTATAATGCTTCATTGACTGCACTATATGTATTAAGGATAGAATTACTTACGTTATTTATCTCTTTTTAGTTTTGGTCGTTTGCGTTTTTTTGCACTATGTGTTCTGCCCATTGTCACTTCACCTCCTCCTACTAATCCTTTGTTAATTTTTCCTTTTGTATGGGGATGTAAGGGAGCGACCCATCATCTTTTCGCTCCAAGCCACCTGGCCGTGGTGCATCCTGTCGAATAACGAACGAGGCGCTGGCAACCGACTGGTGGCGGTATAACCATCACAATTGAAGGCGTAGCTAAATGCCACGGACCGATGACGGGCAGCAGCGTCACCGGAGCGAGAAGCTACGAGCTGCGATCGGCAACCCGCCGCCGCCGCCTGGTATATCCTCCAGATGTTGGCCCTGTGTGGCGAACAACTGGAGAGGCCTATGTCCACCAGTGGACTGCGATAGGCTGATGATGATGAATTTTTCTTTCTATGGTTTTAACTGCCGAGAAACTAGACACAATAAAAAAGCTATTGTTTTATTAATACGTTAAGGCCATGTAACACGTTCACATGTCTTTAACGTGTTAATTTGCCTGCCTTTAACAACTGGAGAGGCCTATGTCCAGCAGTGGACTGTAATAGGCTGATGATGATGATGAACGTGTTAATAAAAGTTGTCATTAATTATTGTAAGGAAAGACTATATATTTATGGGGGTACAGCAGAAAACAACCAACCTGTTACGTTTCGCGCCCTTACTGGGAATTTTGACAACCACCCATAAAAAATTCGTGGCATTTTTATGACTAGGCGCACTGTGGAGCCCAAATGAGGTGTGTTCTCACTCTATAAAACTAGGTAATAAAACACCCTGTTGATGAACTTGTTAAAAGTGAAATATTACCCGGGAAATGAATACTTGAAACGGTAGAGCAATGTTTTTGTTATGGACTATTTTTATTTTTATGTTATTGTTTCTTTATGCAAATAACCACGATATACCACTCCAATTGTAGTAACTCTAGTCTATTTTAGACGACCTTTTTTTTTTAAGAGGGGAATGCATTAGGCACCTTCATGCCGTCTCCGGGGGCAGGCGGCATGGTGTGTGAGACTCACACCTCCCAAGGGAGGGCATACCCACTAAACCCCCCTGTGTAGCCAGTGGGCAGCAAGTTGCAGGGACACGGGTAGCGCCGAAGCATACGGCCATATCCCTACCTGCCCTGGCCAGCCGCAGATGATATGCGGCCGGCACTCCTGGTCAGTCTATTTTTTGACCTAAATTAAGCCGAAGCTTGTAGTACTATGGGTACTAGACAACTAATTAATTTAGTTAGTTACTTTTTTGAAAAAGAATACAACAGGTATATCAAACACCCAGACCAATACAAACAGACATGTTCATGCACACAAATGTTTGCACTGTGCGGGAATCGAGTCGGCGATCACTGATCCAAACTGGTCTACTATTACTATTTTAAACACAGTTAAGAGAGGTAGGGCATAGCGAATCTTCGCTTGAATTGAGCCGTCCGTCTGGGGAAGGACCTCCACTCTATAGAATACCGCAGCCAAATGACCTCCGGGTCGAGTTTCTGCCGGTGAGTAGGGATTCCAGAGCTCGTGGGGGGTTAGGGTCGGGCCGGCATGGCTGTGGCAACTGATAGGTAACTGATCAGATACTTGCCCGTTGTCACAGCGACTTAGGCTTCTCTTTCGCTTTCCATCAGGCGTAGGGAAGCCATTATGTCGAGCTACTATAAAAAAAAAGTCTCTCAAAAGTATAAGTAAGGAATAAAATTGGTCCCGTATCTGTACTGTGCTTTAATGTTGACAGAGTTTGACAATAAACTAACAAAAACTTTTTACCTGTAGATAAATGTATCATGCAAATTCGTCATCTCCCCAGTGTGAATTTCAATGTATTTCAGACTTTGTCGTCTTCCGAAAACAAAAGAAGCCTGGATCGCTTTCGAAATGAAATTTACAACTGCTAATTAAATCCCAGTATTTTTTATGTCAGTAGGGCAGAAGGTCACTTGATGGTAAATGATCACTATAGGCATTATATATGACCGCAACATCAGTGGATTCACAGCTGTGCCGGCCCTTGAAAAATTAGGCTTCCAAACAGTCTTGAGGCAAAGGACCCTAAGTTCTATTAAGGTCTGCTTTAATAAGTGACATTACAGAGGTCAAGTCTTGAGTCAATACTTATTTTATACTTAGGAGCACAGAATGTGGCCTCCCCATATCTATTGGCTCCTGGTACTTTTCACTCAGTCACAAAACTCATCTTACGATGATTGGACGTTTAGCAACTTAGAAATTATGCGTTTTCACTATCTATCGATCTAGTAATTTCCAAGAAAACTAAGTGACCTGCTTTATAGAACAGCTATTCCGTAGTTACGAGAAAATAAACTGATATGACCCTATTGGCACACGACAGAGCAACATAAAAGCGATAAAACTGCAACTCAGTGAAAAGTAATGTTAAAATCGATGGCGAACGCCCGACGCTTTACGCAGCGAAACACAATACTACTAAACAGGATTTGTTCAGATTATAGGAAGAATGAGCGTTGGTCTTGGAATGTATGAGAGTGACCTATCATCTTTTCGCTCCAAGCCACCACTTGCCCGTGGTGCATCCTGCCGAGTAACAAACAAGGCTCTGGCAACCGACTGGTGGCGGTTTAACCATCACGATTAAAGGCGTAGCTAAATGCCATAGGCCGATGACGGCCAGCAGCGTCACCAGAGCGAGGAGCTACGCCCTGTAATCGCCAATCCGTTCGGCCAGCGTGGCGGTTATGAGCAAAGCAGTAAAGTTTTAAGATGTTTTCACAAAGTCGCGAACAACTGGAGAGGCTTGATAGCCTCTCCAGTTAGATAGGAGATAGAGATAGGCTGATGCCTATCTTCGTAGGTTCATCATCATCATTTTCAGCCTATCGCAATCCACTGCTGGACTGCGATAAGCTGATGTTGATGATGGTCCTTAGTCTATGTCTGCAAACGGAAAATGACGCAGAGTCATGTCTCACAGCCGAGAGAAGATCCCGAATCAAAGCTCGCAAACGGGATATCAAGGCAAATCATGTCTCGCCGACGGGAGATGACACCGGGTCATGTGTTGCAGATGATAGTAATAGCCAATTCATGTCTAGCAGTCGATGGATTATGCTGAGGTAACTATGTCTCGTGAACGGGATAGTCGTCGTCCTGTCACGCAGACGAGGAATTACACTGAGCCATGTATCGCAGACGGAGATGAAGTAGTCATGTTTAACAGTCGATAGATTACGCTGATATATCTATGTCTCGTGGATGGGAGATCACGCCGTCCTGTCACGCAGACGAGAAATTACACTGAGTCATGTATCGCAGACGGAGATGAAGCAGAGTCATGTCTAGCAGTCGATTGTTTACGCTAAGGATACCTATGTCTCGTGGACGGGATAATCGCCGTTGTGTCACGCAGACGAGAAATTGCACTAAGTCATGTCTCGCAGACGAAATATGAAGCAGATTCATGTATCGTTGACGATAGATGACGCCGAGTCATGTCTCGCAGACTGCAAATGCCGCGCGCATATCGTTTATAACAATTTGCAGCTTAGCTGGGAAGGCCGTTTAAATTGGAATGGAGAAAGTTAGGTAGGGGATTGGGTGGGAGAGAAATTTTGTATGTGTTGTTTTAACGTTTGAAATACTAAGAAGAACACGGACTACAGTTAAGTGGACAGTGCTCTCTGATCATCTGATTTGAAACTGCTAGCATTATTGAGTGCTGTTTTGAACCTGAACTATTATAACTATCTATAAGCAATTGCTAGCTATAAAAAATAAGAGAGGTAGGGCATAGCGAATCTTCGCTCGTATTGAGCTACCCGTCCGGGAAGGACCTCCACCCTATAGAATACCGCAGCCAAATGACCTCCGAGTCGTGTTTGTGTCGGTGAGTAGGGTTTCCGGAGTTTGTGGGGGGTAGGGTTGGGCCGGCATGGCGGTGGAAACTGACAAGTAACTGACCAGTTACTTGCCCGTTGTCACAGCGACTTGGACTTCTCTTTCGCTTTCCATGAGGCGTAGGGAAGCCATCATGTCGAGGTGCAATAAAAAAAAAGTTATAATCAGAATAATTATCACTATCACTAACTATCAACCAACTCTCTGCTTCAGTATTTCCGAACAGCTACGACATGGGAGCCTTCAAGAAACGAGCGTACTCCTATTTAAAAGGCCGGCAGCGACCCTAAACTCGATTTGAGTTGCGGGTGTCCATGGGCGGTGTCGACTGCTTACCATCAGGCATCACATTTGCTCGTCTGCCGCCTCTTGCATAAAAAAAAAAACAAAATTATAATAATAGTTCGTCAATCAGTGTCAATGCTACCCATAATTCCCCGTTGTTTCGTTTCGTTAAGCTAATTTTTTATTTTAAATTGGACTAGGAATCGCTCCCGCGTTCTTCTGCCACTCGCCTGCAGCCTGCCACGCAAACAGGCAACACATTTAAAATGCAATTCATCTCAGTGCACGCTCTTTGTAGCCGGTTCGGGTTTGTTATTTTTTATGATTCGCAGCGCGCGCCATCTAGCGAGTTCACTCGGGGGTCACAACACTTGATGAGATATTGTTTTATGAGAGAAACGTTTGGACAAATGTGCTTACTGCTTTGTAGACACAAAGTGTGGGCTTGACATAATAATAAATAAACCCAAGACATGCCACGCTGGGCCACACAGTGCCACCTAGCCCCAAACTAAGCCGGAGCTTGTACTATGGGTACTAGACAACTGATAAACTTACTTAGATACATTTTTTTTTGTAAATAAATACATATTATACATAGAAAACACCCAGACCAATAAAAACAGACATGTTCATGAACACAAATGTTTGTACTGTGCGGGAATCGAACCCACCACTCTTGGCTCAGAGGGCGGAGGTCACTACCAAATGAGCCGCCGAGCCTACCTACGAGTATATTGATCAAAATGTGAAACTGTTTTGAGAGTGATGGTTACCTATAAGAGACTGTGCATTGTATAATAGTAATAAGGTTATAATTTAAGATTTATTTTGATGTAACAGTCGTTGGTAATCTAAATAAAAAAATAAAAAAAACTTATTTTGTGTTTTTTTATTTAGCAACATCACATACATTGCTTGGATCCCAAAGTAAGTAGCTTGAACACTTGAGTTTTGGGAACTATAATAAAGGTACCACAAATATAGGCTAAAATCCAGCCATTATCACATCCAACAAACACAAAATATGTACATGGCACTATTGAATGTTTCTCCCGGGTGAGATTCAAACCTAGAACCCTCGGTTCAAAAGGCAGGGGTGACCAAATGAGCTGTCGTACCAGTCATAGAGCTGATATTCTTAACTCTACAGAAAATTAAAAAAAAATACATTTAATCATACTTTTTGTATTCCAAACAAAATTTAAAAGTTAAACTTCGAATGGTTTCTGATAAATCCTCTCTTCTTTGCGTTAACCCTAAGTTGCCATAATCTGTAACGCCACCACGCTGCTACGATGATGCTACGAAACGGTAGCCGCTACGGTCGTAGCAGTCACGTAGCGCTGACTCAAACGTATTGTGCTAGTGGTTCATAGAATATACTCGTAGTATTTATTTGTTCATTGTGTACAGCTTTAGATATTAGGAGTTGTTTGCTTTACTCGAAGTAAGGAATTATGGCGAAGACGTGTTAGTATAATCAGTATATTACTTAAAGGATATTACATAATAAATTAAACATAACAAATTTGGTCTCCTTGAAGGTGGTATGATCCGAAGTAATCGAAAATGAGTGGCAGAGTTTATTCGCCCGGCTGGCGGCCACTGTACGTTTGGCAAAACACCCGTCAAGTAACTTCGGGCGCGTTTTGGGATCAGTTGGTTTATATGTATAATATGGTATAATTGAAAATAGTATAAAAATATATTTTAACGATACACTGTTTTAACATTGCGAAACAAAATCTATTAGTAACAGTTTGTACGAATACCCAACTTTTCAGTTAAATATTGGTTTCTAGAGGAAAATGAAGATTCTCTGGAAGAGATCCCTAGTATTGATAAGATCGCATAAATTGAACTATATTCAATTTGTAATATTTTTTCTGTAAATTTTGTGTTTTTTGCAATAAAGAATATCTATGCATCTACAGTTTCAGCATTGCTAAGCAAAATAGACGTACAGTTCGATAAAATCGCTCCCAACCTCTATAGAACCGATGTGTATCAATTTCAGTAAACGCCCTATTATACTAAGCATTGCATTCATCCCCCACTAAGTATTCAGTATTGAATGTCAGCACAATAGTAACGGCACCGATAAATATGCGTCTGTCGATCCCAATTTATTGATACTCGCGACGACCCGGCCGAATGGGCTTGATAATGTAATGTAGCTAGGCCACAGTGCATGTGACGTGAAACAGTGAAGAAGAAACGAGAAATAGTATGAAACAAAGTTGCTTTTGTCTGTCTGTTTGTCTTTTTTTTATAGTAGCTCGACATAATGGCATTCCTACGCCTGATGGAAAGCGAAAGAGAGGCCCAAGTCGCTGTGACAACTGGCAAGTAACTGGATAGTTACCTGTCAGTTGCCACTGCCATGCCGGCCCAACTCTAACCCCTCACGAGCTCCGGAGACCCTACTCACCAGCAGAAACACGACCCGGAGGTCATTTGGCTGCGGTATTCTATAGGGTGGAGGTCCTTCCCCGGACGGGCAGCTCAATTTGAGCGAAGATTCGCTATGCCCTACCTCTCTTAGTACATTTATTTCACTAAATCCTTATTACTCGTGGTGTCTTCTCAACGTTGCCATAGCGACGGATTTTGTATAGTCATCGTAAATAAATAACTCTATATTATGAAGACGTAATTTCATTCTATTTAGTTAATAAATACATATTAATTGAAGAACTTACGGCGCCACATTGACCAAATGCTTCCGGCCGGGAGAATAGTCCTAAGGGACCCGACTAGGTATTTTACGGCGGAGGACAGTCCTTATTATGCAATAAGGATTGAATAATTAAATAAAGCCTGTGAAATTATTGCCATCGATATAATCCAAAGAACAGGTAACATAATTATTATTTTCTTTTCGATTAAAACGGAGTTGCTTCACTACGTTAGTGTTCACTGTGCCATCGGTGGCGAGAGGTTTGGAGTCAATTCCGACCACAATGGCGCTGGTCTTATCGAAGCTCGCGGTTCACTTCTAGAGTTATTCCGAACGTTTCGAATGGCTTATTATGTGCACAAAAATATGGATTACTTTTTAAAGTGTACAGCGAAATGTTGTTTGCGAAAGTTGCATCTTGAGCAAATCCTTTTCATTATCGGAATGCATTTTATATAGTATCTCGACATAATGACTTCCCTACGCCCGATGGAAAGCGAAGGAGAAGCCCAAGTCGCTGTTACAACGGGCAAGTAACTAGTCAGTTACCATCGCTGGCCCAACCCTTACCCCCCACGAGCTGCGGAAACCTTACTGGCAGAAACAAGACACAGAGGTCATTTCAAATGACCTCTGCACCGCATCTACAGTTTATAGACTCGCGACTTTGAAAAAATCTAGAGGCATTACCTATAATTGCAACGCTTTGGACGTAACTCGTCGCTCCGGCGACCCTGGTGCCAATCATCGGCCTCTGGTAGTTATATACCGCCATCAGTCGGTTGCCAGACCCTGGTTTATTATTCAGAAGGTGAGGGTTTTTTTATAGTAGCTCTTTTTAAATACGACCCGGAGGTCATTTAGCTGCGGTATTCTATAGGGTGGAGGTCCTTCCCCGGACGGGCGGCTCAATTCGAGCAAAGATTCGCTATGCCCTACCTATCTTAAAGGGTGGCTTGGAGCGAAAAGATAATAGGTCGATCGTATACTTTGCAACACCAGGCCAGTCACAGGTGTGTTGTCAGTCCTTGAGAAATTTGAAGGCTCTCTTTTTGAAGGTCCCAAATTCCTATCCATTCGGTTTTATATTTATTTACAACGTAACATATTATTTATTATACGACTGGCTCGGTGGCTCAATTGGTAGTGACTCCTGCCTTCTGAATCAAGGGTCGTGGGTTCGATTCCCACCCGGGACAAACATTCGTGTGATGAACACTTGTGTTTGTTCCGTGTCTGGTGGGTGTTAATATGTATTTGTATTTATTTGTGTTACCTTCGTTGTTCTGATACCCATAACACAAGTGCTTACGCTACTTACTTTGGGATCGGAGCAATGTATGTGATGTTGTCTGATATTTATTTATTTATTTCAGCACAAACTAAGCTTAAATAGATGTATATCGTAAACAACAATCGTCTAGGATTGAATATAAACAATGCTCTCTAAAGAACAATGAGCGAAATAGTTACTCGCGACAATCAATCCGCTATCGGGGCTCAATCCTGAGGTCTCTGTCAATAATTGAGGCGGTAGTTCCGTTGCCATGGTTACTTTGAGTACACTTGAGCCCGTGATTTGCGTGAATGTTGTATGAAGTGATTTTGTGAGTAACAGATCGTGAAGGGTTGATGAGGTTTCGAAATTTTTGTTTCGAATGATTTGAAAGTTGCTTACTGGTAAATTATTAAAATCGGACGATCGGTGAGATCGGACTCCGTTATCACAAAAAGGATTGGATTCGGATCGGCGATTACATACTTTTGTCTTTTTCTTAAAACGTCCTATCCTTGCGGTGAGGGATAAAGAATACAGATTGCCAGCCTTTCTTTTTCTGTGGATCTTGTAAAAATTCACTAAGGGGATATAACTAATACAAACCATTATGGCTTAGCTGTTCTGATGTTAAGCTATTGATTTTCTCAGCAAAAACCAAAGGGAAAAACTCACTCACTTCTATGGACGTGCTGCCATAAAGAAAAATCCATGTCGTATCTTCGGACGCTGGCTCAAATTTCATTGTCTGCGCGTGGAGTTATGCGCTGCGGCGTGGCCCGCTAAATAAGCGGATGTGAATGCTTGGCCTGTCAATACAGGCATCGTGATTTATTTTTATGTCCTTTGCGGCCACTCAACGGTAGGGCTGTGGCACACCGTTACATACACCTACCTGCCACGCTGGGCCACACATCGCCATCTAGCCACAAACTAAGCCGAAGCTTGTACTATGGGTACTAGACAACTGATAAACTTACATAGATACTTTTTTTTTGTAATAAATACATATTATACATAGTAAACACCCAGACCAATACAGACATGTACATATTATAAACACAAATGCGTGTATTGTGCGGGAATCGAACCCACGACCAAAGGCAGGGGTCACTACCAAATGAGCCATCGAGCCAGTCGAACATGTTTCTTTATAACTCAAAATTATTTTCATTAACTTAGCAACGCCATCTAGCGGAGTTTCGTAGCGTGTGAGAGCTAATGTACCTAACTACCTAAATGTCAAAAGGTGATCGGAAAAGTCCATTTCGAAAATCTGAAATTGTCTCAAAAACATTACATCATGTTTTACACACGTTGAGCGTCGTGGCGGTCACCGGTGACCTATTTTGTCTAATTTGTCGGTGGGCAAAGCCTTAAGTTGCATTATTTAAAAAAAAAAAATTTTAAATAATTAAATAAACTCAATACATATTTAGCATAGCTATCAAAAGAAAATAAGACTTTAAACATGCATGTGGCGTCAATTTTGATTGATTTCATACGTGCCAACCCTAGAGTCTGTTCCTGTTATATTTTATTTGACGGTGTTAAATATGAGCTTACGCATGAAATTGTGGCTGACCCTGATGCGAGCGGCGCGAATTATGGCGCGGGCAGTGCAGAGGTTTAATTACATTCGTATTCGCCAATTCCCCTGTTTGCGCTTTTAATTTAATGAATCAACGTAAAAATGTATGTTGTGTATTTATTTTTATAGTAGCATGGTATAGTCAGATGAAAAGCGAAATCAAATCAAATCAAAATAGTCTTTAGTTATCATCAGCCTATCGCAGTCCACTGCTGGACATAGGTCCCTCCGGTTGTTCGCCATTGTGCAAACACCTGGAGGACCGCCTCCTGGTTCCACGCTGGGCGATCGCAGGGCATGCATCTCACTCCGGTGACGCTGCTGCCCGTCATCGGCCTGTGGTATTTAGCGACGCCTTCATTCTATGGTTATACCGCCACCAGTCGGTTGCCCGAGTCTCATCTGTTATTTAGCAGGAAACATCACGAGACGGCTTAAAGCAAAAAGATGATCGTTCCCTTACCTTCTACCTAATTATAAGCAATTTTGCAGTCTACAATGGAACTTTCCATCAAGCGATGTTGGGTCGATTTAAAAAATAAAAGCAATATTATGACTAATATTATTTTCCTTGTAAAAGGTGCGATGAAATGGGTACTTCATCTCATTGTGTTTGCTTAAAATTGTCCCATGGGACGGTAAGGGAGCGTACTGTAAAGTGCCAAATTTAAATTTATTTTCAAACGGAATATTGTTCTAGTAAATTGAATTGCGTTGTACACTTAAAGGTATTGTGATTAGACTTTAGTTATTATTTTGTTATTAGAGTGGCTATAAAATGGCTAAACGTAGTGACTACTTTTCGGCCGGCTTAGGTCAAATAACTATTACAATTGAAAATGAAAAGGTATTTAATAACTGGCTCAACGGCTCATTTGGTAGTGACCTCTGCCTTCTGAACCATGGGTCGTGGGTTCGATCCCCAAAGAGTACAAACATTTAGGTGAATTAATATGTTTGTTTGTATTGGTCTGGGTGTTTTCTATGTATATATAATGTCTATTTATTTTTAAAAAAGTATCTAAGTATCAGTTGTCTAGTACCCACAGTACAAGGTTCGTTTTGGGATAGACGCTGTGTGCCCCAGCGTGGTGCTAGATAACTGATGAACTCATTTGGATACTTTTTTTTGTTAAAACAAATATATATTATACATAGTAAACAACCCAGACCATTACAAACAGATATGTTTATGCACGCACACAAATATTTGTATTGTGAGGGAATCGAACCCTTGGCTCAGAATGCAGAGGTCACTACCAAATCAGCCGTTGAGCCATTCGACATCACCATCATCAGCCTATCTCAGTCCACTGCTGGACATAGGCCTCTCCAACTGCTCGCCACTTTGATCGAACTTCTCGCATCCAACATTCGCCAGCCATCTTGCGCAAATCGTCCCTCAAGCCTAGCCTGACAGGGTCTTAAAAAGATTACGCGTCGTAAAAAAACCGTCGGGATGACGTCATAATCTGGCTAATCACGAGTTGACCCGTCATCGCAGACTTAGCGCTTTTTGCGTCGCGCCGAGTGTTAATGCGGCTTACGTATTGGTGTTTATTTTTTGCGTTACGACGCATTTTTTGCTTCGGGCCGCGAACCGTCTCAAATTTTTTCCTTCCAAATTAGGGCCCGCGTGATTTACTGTCACGGATCTGATAAATAGGGGGTTGAAATATTTTTCTCGGCGGCTAAACGGTGAGGGAATGGTACCTTAATATTTTCATCTTGTTTATCTGATTCTATAGCTATGTGGGTATGGAAAATACTAAGTAAATAGCGCAGCTTTTTTCATCATCATCATCAGCCTATTGTAGTCCACTGCTGGACACAGGCCTCTCCAGTTGTTTGCCACTTAGGACAAACAACTGGAGGATATATCCATAATCGCCACGCTGAGCAGGCGGGTTGGCGATCGCAGGGCGTAGCTATTCGCTCCGGTGACGCTTCTGCCCGTCATCGGTCTGTGGTATTTAGCTACGCCTTCAATTGTTATGGTTATACCGCCACCAGTCGGTTGCCAGCGCCTCGTTTGTTATTCAGCAGGATGCACCACGGGCAGGTGAGGTTGGCTTGGAGCGAAATGATAATAGGCCGCTCCCTTACATCCCAGCTTTTTTACGAAGTCAGTAAAGTCCACTTTCTGGGATTGGAGGTGATCGGTTACGGAGGTAAATTTATCATCATCAGCCCGCAAATGTCCACTGCTGGACATAGGCTTCGTCCAATGACAATAGGGATGTTTCCAGGGTCAAAATAATTAGATTATATTTAGTCCGTATTTTAGACTATAAACATATATTGGGCACGTATTTTTACCTTTTTTGATTTAAACAAAACATAACAAAGATACTAGTCATCTAAATTTAAGAGTGGGGGTCTTTGACGTCACTCAGTGGCGAAAAAACTCCCACTCTTTGACGTCATGCGTAATTTTAACGGGCTATATCTTTCGAAGTTTTGGTCTAATTTACAAATGAAAAAATACGTATCTTTTATTTTTGACAATCTAAAAGATGGATCTTGTCAGTTTCCTCTCGGTAACTGACCAGTTACTTGCCTGTTGTCAAAACGACTTTCTTTTTTGCTTTCCGTCAGGCGTAAGGTAGTCATTATGTCGTGCTACTTATAGAAAAATTTATATCGAATTTTAAAGTTCTTTTTCTGTGTAGCTATTCTGTTTACAGACAGGCCGCTGTAGCAGAAATCCGGTCAAAAGATAAACAAACCTAAAATCTGTTCCATTTACTCAACCAACGAAAGTTGGTATTCGTCTAATAGAATTTAAATTAGATCACCAATTGAATCAAAATTCTAATTAGTTTTGTTTCGTGCTACGTACTTCCTATTTTCCTGTAAATTAGGTACATACTCTGAATTAGATTGCGCATTTGAACTTTGCAAATTTGCTGGAGGTTTCAATGCAGTCCGTTCGTATGCAATTAGTTTTTACCGAGTCAATCAAATTTGGCGGTTTGTTTTCGCAGTTGAAAACATAAAACTAACGATTAATTTCAAAGCGTTTAAGTTTTAACTAACTAAATCCACAAACTCATCATTATCATAGTAATCAGTCTGTAATCGTCCACGGTTGGATATAGGCAAAATGATAAAAACAATATTGCGACATACCTAACAAAAACACACGAAAATAGGATTCCTTTTTCTTTTCTCTATCTTATCCCACTGCTAGGCACAGGGGCCCTACTACAGAAAACGAAAACGATCGTTCGTTGAACGGATCGCGTATTTTTGCCCTATAAATCCCTCTCATTTGTCCCTCCCGTGTTCTAATATATCAATTAAATTGTTGAAAATCGACGTAGACGAATTTTAGTTCGTATATTCGAACACGGGAGGGACAAATGAGAGGGATTTATGGGGCACAAATACGCGATCCGTTCAACGAACGATCGTTTTCGTTTTCTGTAGTAGGGCCCCAGGTCTCTCCCGAACTTTTCAATAGCTCTCTATCAAAATCTAGTGCCAATCCTCAAGATATTTTAATTTGTAAACAATAAAACACCCGAGCATTATTACTTTGTCACAAAATATTTTGTCTATTTTCACTCGATATTGCCAGAAATGGATCTCGTAAAGAGATCGGTTGCCACTATTTAAAAAAAAAGAGAAAGACACCTCCTCACCGATTAAATTTTACACCTAAAAGTACACATTTCAGGTGAAATTAGCAAGCCATTAAGTATTACACAAGCGCCTATGTTAATGTCGGATAATGAGTTATGAAACTTGAGGTGCCCGCAGACGCTCGAGAATATATTAAAGTAATTTGAATGAATTTACATGGAAGTTAGTATTGATTGATTGGTCGGTCGAGTTCGGGAGTGTGCACTACAGTTACGAAACATGATTATGTATAGGTCTCTGCCCACTACACCGTATCATACCATGGCCGTGCTATGAACGTGTCAAGCACGGAAGGTAATACGATACGGCTTGCTTTGCCCACTGAAACCAGTCGACGGCGTTTAATGCCCGTATGATGCCCGTATGATGCCCGTATGATGCCGGTATGGTGTCCGTATGCAACCCGTATGATGCCCGTATGATGCCGGTATGGTGTCCGTATGCAACCCGTATGTATGGAACTAACATGGTATAACCCAGGTAAATTGAAATGATATAAGCTCTTATGTGTGCATCTAAATATTTGTGTACAATTAAATTTGCTAAACTCAGAGAAGGCATTTGAGACGCGTTTATAACGGTCCTTATACGCGGTTATAACCCGTATTATCACCGTTTTGCTGCCGGCACGCATCGGTTTGGCACCGTCGCGTGCCGTGCGCGGAGCGTACCGCCACCGGCAAAATATTCTCGCCGACAATTCTGAACTGTCCGTGCATGGCACGCGACGGTGCTGGTCGGTGACGGAACGGTCTAATGGGCATCGTCTCATAGTTTTCAATACAAAGAATACTTTTTTGTCTGACACGTTCATAGCACGGTCATGGTATGATACGGTGTAGTGGGCAGACTCCTTGGTTGATTGAATTTGGTGTTGCGAGACGTAGGGAATGTGGAAATAATAATTTGCTGCCCTGGTTCAGCCACAAGGACTTGATTGGAAGTTGAATGGCTGTATGGTATCAAGAGAGGTAGGGCATAGCGAGTCTTCGCTCGAATTGAGCCGCCCGTCCCGGGAAGGACCTCCTCTCTATAATTCTATAGTCCAATGACTTTTGGGTCGTGTTTCTGCCGGTGAGTAGGGTTTCCGGAGCTCGTGGGGGTTTGGGTTGGGCCGGCATGGCGATGGCAACTGACAGGTAACTGACCAGTTACATGCCCGTTGTCACAGCGATTTGGGCTTCTCTTCCGCTTTCCTTCAGGCGTAGGGAGGTCATTATATCGAGCCAATATAAGAAGAAAATTGGCCATTTGATATTGGCGGGTTGGCGATAGCAGGGCGTAGCTCCTCGCTCCGGTGACGCTGCTGCCCGTCATCAGCCTGTGATATTGAGCTACACATTCAATTGTGATGGTTATACCGCCACCAGTCGGTTGCCAGACTTGCCAGAGCCTCGTTTGTAGGTCACCAGAATGTACTACGGGCAGGTGAGGGTAGCTTGGAGCGTAAAGATGATAGGTCACCCTCTCATCCCATAATTTCTGGTTCTTTGTGTTTCTATTTTTAAGAATATATGTACTTATGACACCTTTGTTATTCTGATGCCCGTAACACAAGTGCTAAAGCTGCTTAATTTGGAATAGGAGATTCTATTAATCTATGAATTTTTAGGTGTAATATAAATTTTAAAATAATTAAATATAAACCCAAGACATGCCACATTTAAAGTAAAATGAATACTGCAGACCTAAACTTTATTAAGAGCTAGGAAAATTATAGATAAAATTTAGGCGCTATGATTAGTTTTTCAATTCACACTGATTAATGTATTTAAAAGAGAGTTCTTTTTCTATTTCTACTTATTCAATAAGACGTAAAATAACAAAAAAGGTATTGCTTAGATTGATGTAAAAAGGGCCAGTGTTCTTTTATTTCTCTAGTAGTTAAAGGCAAATGTCTGATAGTGCAATAAAACGTGCAGTGAACCCGTTTTTGCCTCGCGTTTGCGACACTTGTCTCTGATTGGAGCTGTGAGATTTTTAATTTGTTTGTTAGTCGTGGGCGGGTATACTATTCTCTACTAGTGTTGTCGATATTTAGATGAAAAATATCGATAGTTTCACTGTCAATAGTAAAACTATCGATGGTTTCTATTTGAATAACGTATCATTTTTTGCTTCAAGCCAACCTCACCTGCCCGTGGTGCATCCTGCCGAATAACAAACGAAGCGCTGGCAACCGAACCGTGGCGGTATAACCATTAAAATTCCATTTCATTCAATTAAAACCATAGTTCGAACATAAAGGGATTTATGTACGACCTAGGTTAGTGGCTTAGTGGTTAAGGGCGGTGACTTTTCATGCCTCGCCAGTCGTTCAAACCCGTACGTACCAATGTAATAATGTGATTTCAGATTTAAATTCAGATATAATATAGTTTTAGGCATAAAATCTATAGCATTTAAAAATCTACCCGATCGGGCATCGAACCGTCGGATCACTTGAGTAGCTAAAATGTTTCAAGTGTAAAAGGCTATAGGCTTAATGCTTGCTAACTGCATTGTTCTTATCACTCTAGATGTGTAATAGGATCTTGAAGGCCAAATCATACACACAAGAACAGTATAAGGATATGCGCACAAGTCTTGTGGACTCAAATTGCTTTTGCGTATTTTGGTAGTCTACTTGGAGAGTGGTTGCTTGTTCCGAATTTCATCAGAAGAGTTTTTATATACTCAGGTCTGTGTACCCGATGTCTACAAATTTATTCAAAAACATTCTAGCTTACCGATTGCAGGCTGCTCGTAATCCTCGCTCGTAATGCTCGTAAATCCATGTGGAGGTCGTTGGTCGTTGCGCATTTATTTCTATGCGTTATGTATTTCTGCAGGATGGTAATAAATAAATAACCCAAGACATGCCACGCTGGGCCACACAGCGCCATCTAGCCCCAAACTAAGCCGAAACTTGTATTATGGGTACTAGACAACTGATAAACTTACTTAGATACATTTTTTTTGTAAATAAATACATATTATACATGAAAAACACCCAGACCAATACAAACAGACATGTTCATGCACACAAATGTTTGTAATGTGTGGGGATCGAACCCACGACCCTTGGCTCAGAAGGCAGAGGTCACTACCAATTGAGCCACCGAGTCAGTCATGATGATTGATGATTGCAACTTACCATACCTTGGATTATCTTTCGAAATAAAAGCCAATAACTGATTTAATTCTGATATAATTTTAATATTTATTTCGTAATGTCACTGGAAACAACATAAGAGCCTGCGGCAAAGTCGCCCCGGACTCACGGGCGACCCCGACGCGGCTTCATAGACTCTAACGCGTAAAAAAACAATTCTCAACATCCTCTATTATATGTATATACCTTTATATTATTTACAACTCCCCACCTAAACGTATTTACACTCACTACCAACGATAAGTATGTATAACATACAGAAAGCCGAAATATAATACAAGTAGGAGAATAATTTAGTCCATTGAGCGCCAGCTCAGTTATATACATAGTAAGGACATTTTCGTTAGAATTTTTTATTGCGACCCCGTCGGTGAGTCCCGAAGAGGATTCGGGCGAAAGCCTGGCGGAAGTCGGGGCTGAAGATCGTGTAGATGACGGGGTTAAGCGTCGAGTTGAAGTAGCCGAGCCAGAGGAAGAAGCTAGCAAGATAATCGCTGATCACGCACGTCTGGCAGATCGGCATCACCAGCGCCATGATGAAGAACGGGAGCCAGCAGAAGACGAACGCGCCCGTGATGATGGCGAGCGTCTTAGCAGCTTTCCTCTCCCTCTTCGCTTCCAAAGACTCCTTCTTCTCTCTGTGCGTGGGAGCGGGCACGATCGCCCGCTCCTGCTTCGACCCATTGGTTACGGTCGAGGAAGACTTTTCTGGCGACACCGAGGCCGGCGCCTTTTCGTTGACCGTGAACGCTGTCGTTCTCGGCTCCTCGTCCAGCGTGTCCACTGTCGACGTGCTCTGACCTTCTGTCAGCAGCAGAGCAGCTGCCAGAGTCTCCGTTCTAGTTCTCTGGTTGCACTTTTTCAGGTTGAGGAAGCGCTTCTTGACGAATCTCCTGTCTCTAGCTGATTGCACTGGTCGGCCAGAAGGAGGGGCGCCGTCTGCGGAGGTCGGCCTGGGTGGTGGGGGCTCCCTCCTCCTTCGGATGCGTCTCCGAGCGGTCTGGAATATCTTCCAGTACAGGATGAGGATGACAGCGAGCGGGACGTAGAAGGTTGAGCAGGTAGCGAAGATCTGGTACGCCAGATCTTGGCTGACGAGGCACTTCTGTTGTTGCGTGATGCGCGCGAGGTAGTCTGGGTCCTTCCAGCCCAGTTGGGGGGCGAGGGACACGACCAGCGCCGCGCCCCACACCAGGAAGATCATTGTGAAGATTCGTCTCTCGTTGCGTATGTGGATGTAGTCCACGTCTGTCACCGCCCAATATCTGTGGGAAAAATATGTAAATGTAGAGATCTTTGTTACACACCAAACAGTTATAAATTACTAGCAGCCAGTCCCGGCTTCGCACGGGAGACTCATTTTTCTACACCTTCGGTTACATTGTTCAAAGTTTACCAAGGATCCCTATTTTTTTTCAAAATGAAATGTAGCCTATGTCTAATTGGAAGAATGTAGCATTCTATTGGTGAAAGAATTTTTTAAATCGGCCCAGTACTTTTTGAGCCTATTCATTACAAACATACAAAAATGGGTACATATCTTTCCTCTTTATAATATTAGTGTAGAAAATGCGAGACCATTCATTGCATCAACCTGGACTCTAACTAAGGCTTCTCTTTTACTATGAGTACCAGTTGATGATAGGGGTTGTTGACCTGACCGGGAATAGAACCTTCGGATCGACCACGCTTTAGGCTTAGCATTCCAATCAATGCACCAAGAAGACTTAGAGCTTAGAGTTAGAACTAGGTTTAAATTTAAACTAATCTTTTAGGAGTATAACCACTTAGGGCAAACACCTGGAGAGAGCCTATGTCCAGCAGTGGCCTGCGATAGGCTGATGATGGAACTTTTAGACGTAGCTCTATTTGACAGAACTATTCAAAATGTATGGTATGGGTATTTGTATTTTGGGATATCTTCTTTCTCTTAATTCCTATAACACCAGAGCTCAAGCTACTTTGGGATCGAACCAATGTAATTTTGTCTAATCCTACTTAATATTATAAACGCGAAAGTTTATTTGGATAGATGGATGGATGTTTGTTCCACTTTCACGCAAAAACTACTGAACGGATTTTAATGAAACTTTACAGGAATATAGTTTGTACATCAGATTAACACATAGGCTATGTTTTATACGAATATTCACGCGGGCAGAGCCGCGGGTACTTCATATTTATAATATTACAAGTATTGAAGCAATCTAGAATTGTGTCGGTCTTGTTCGAAATGGTAACTAATTCCAATCGGTGTCTGGAATGAGAGTAAGCTATCAGCTCACACGCCACGTCATGTAAACATCTAATTTATTTATTAGTTCACCTGATATAGAGTAATAAATATTAAGATAGTCGTGACTATAAGATTACATAGCACAGTAAGAACAACTGAACATTAATTAATATTATGAACATTTGTTGGCGCCACTATTCCAACCAACCAATAATCTGCCGCCGACGTCGTCGCAGCCAGTCAGAGCGCAGCTATCTTGTAGCAGCGCGTCAACAATAGGGAATATGCATGACTTTTTTTTATGGATTTATTGAGATCTTTTGTCTTCCAGATACATAAATATCGAAGAATTTTTAAACTATCTTTTCTATTAAGCGAGTTATAAAGCGTTAAAGTTATTGATTAGACAGAGAGATCCGATGCGGTAGTTGACGTCACGTACCGTGAGCGCCGTACTAACTCCATAGAAAAATCTGTTTCGCGAGAGAGAGACGGATATATTCACTTTCAATGACTGTATCTCGCCCATTTTTCAACCAATTTTGATTTTGTTTTCACTGTTCGTAGTAGATTTTGATCTATTTTACGATAAATTAGTAAATACCTGAAACTATTTTTCATGCATATTCCCTATTATGCTAAAAGATCTATAAGTACGCTACCGGTAGGTGCCGTCTATATTATGTTCACTAAAAACCCTAAAATGATTAACGTAAAACGACAATAAGGCGCTTTACAGACGGCGGGGCGGGGCGGGCCGGTCTATTTCGCCGCTAACGATAGCACAAAGTGAATCCTGTACTACAAACAAACACAGAGATGGAAAGTATACCCTTTCGAACAAAAAAGGAATTTTTCAAATCGGTTAACAATTCTCGAAGATATGTGGGAACAAAGAGACGACATGTTATAATTTTTTTTACTTCATTGTTTTTTATATTTTTATTATTGTTAACGGTACCACTGAAACCAGCGCCGCGGCGCTTGCGTCACGGCTAATGCTGAGTGGTCACCCTTTTGGTGCATTACCCTATAGTGTAATGTTACTATGATAGATGTCTCTATACCTACCTACGTTTTTTACCTGTATGTTACTCCATTTTCTTGTTAAAATTGGCATGTATTGTTATGCACTAAATAAACGTTTTCTTTCTTTCTTTCTTTTAACAAAAAAACCTTTTTAAAGTCGGTTAAAAACACGAAAGCTACTCGTATTTTCGTTGAGTTCGAGAAGGCGCCGCATCACGGATCATTGGCCACGCACTAGCTGTAGATTTTGCGACTCGGCACTGCATACATAAATATCGGATGGGGAGAGATAAATTGCCCGCCTAGGTAGGTTTTAGCGCCGAAGTGGCGTTAAATGAATGCTGGTTTCTGAATCGTTTCGTGTAAGTTAAAGATTTGCAACTGCTATTTCGAAGTATATCTCTCCCCTGTCGTAATTATTGTTGTAATACCAAATCATGTAACAATTGGCGATTTAAAAAGAGTAACTACCGAGTTTCTTGCCGTTTCTTCTCGGTAGAAATCTACTTTCCGAACACGGCGGTAGCTTCTTTTAAATGGCTTTTATTCACATTCTTACATTACTTTTTATATTTTTACATTATTTTTTACTTGACGATTCATAAGTGCTTATTTTAAGTTTATGTGAATAAAGGTATTTTGACTTTGACTATTACCCCATCGGATTATGAGAGTGTAGGAACAGAGACTTCGTCATCATCATCAGCCTATTGCAGTCCACTGCTGGACTTAAGCCTCTCCAGTTGTTTGCCCTAGCACACATCTACAGTTGTATATACAGTTGTATAAACGTACACATATACAGTAGTACGTACCTATATTTGTGTGAATATACAGTTATATATTCGCACTAATATACGTATTTTACTAATATTATTTCTGTATGTTATGATATATAATATACTAACCTGTCTGTAGCGATAGCAACTAGATGGAGAATGGAAGCGGAGCTGCATAGAACATCGCTGGAAGTCCACATATCACATAGTTCTGGCCCCAGGATCCAGCCTTGGCTGACCTGTGAAGATAAAAAAAATATGTTTATTATTTTTCACCAAAATATATGTTTTGATAATCGCTGTTGTTACAGTCTTATCACTGAAGAAAACATTCCTTCGCGACAAAAAACGGTTCATCATCAGCCTATTGCAGTCCACAGCTGGACATAGATCTCTCCAGTTGTTCGCCACTTAGGGCAAAAGTCTGGAGGATATACCTACCCATAATAACCGTATTATTCTGCGTCTTATAATCTCGTTGGATCATAGGTATTATACTTTCAGAAAGTATCAACATGTTCTACAGTTCAACATCTTTGCTGTAGTTACGAGTATCCTACCGTGAAACGTTGTTTGGTGCAACTTCGTGCATTTTCATTGATATATTATACTGCAGTGTGATAAATCTGAACATTAAAATACTTGCTACGTAAGCATAGAATTGGTTCAAATCTTGTTGGTAATATATGTACGAGTATTTTGTTTACTTGCAAAGCACTTGCTTAAACACTGTACTTTTTCATTTATGAGTGAATTTGTTTGGAGATTGCAAGTGTTGCCTAAAGGGAGAGTCCCATTTACACCTCTACTAATGAAACAGCATGACCGTGGTACATTTATCATCATAATCAGCCTGCAAACCGCTGGAGATAAGTGTCCCCCACTGACAATTGTAATTGTGGAGAATTGGACGCTAACCACGCTTTGCAGGCGGATTGGTTACTTTAGTAGATCTTATCTGTACCCAGGTAAATGCTACCTACTGCCTGATGTTCATTTAGTCGTCTTCTACGACTCCCACAGGATGAGATGGGCTCCCATTCTAAATCCATAAACCACATGGATAACATATTATATTCCTGACTTAGAAAAACGTATCTTAAAAAATATATATTCTAAAAAGATTTTTTTATTTCTAATGGAAGGACGTGGTTTCTGCCTACCCCTCTGGGAGAAAGGCGTGACCTGATATCTATACTTATAATAAATCTGTAGAGAAGTAAATTCTGTACATAAAATATAATTTTAAAATAACTATCAGGGGGTGATTAGGGATCGATACTGATGCCAAAAATGCAATCAGTAAAATTTTTGTCTGTCTGTCTGTTCGCTATAGAAAAAAAAAACTACTGGACGGATTTTTAAGAAACTTGGTACGATTATTTTTCGTACTCCTGGGCAGGTTATAGTATACTTTTCATCACGCTACAATCAATAAGAGCAGAGCAGTAACGGGAAAACGGGAGAAAATTTTATCTGTATGTATGATCGCGCATCACGCGAAAACTACTGCATGGAATTAAATGCGGTTTTCACCAAAGTATTGCTAGAGGTATTAAAATTCAGGTACCATTTTATGGAAGTCCGTTATTTTTGAAACCCGATATCCACGCGTGCGACGCCGCCGGCACAGCTAGTATTATATATATTTACTACAAAATCCATGTATTTATACTCATTAAACCAACTAGGTAAGGCGCTGCCTGAAGCCATAATTCACACCTCACGCACAATAGTTATCTTCAACCCCTAATATTACCGCTAATACTTATAATTAGCACATAAATTGTCCACAGCCACATAATCGTGTACCAAATAAATCATAAATATACCCTTAATCAATTTTCACCTTCCTCGGACGACCTTGGTTTACCCAATTAGACTATTCCGGCTACGGAAACGTATCAGAATAGAACGTCCTTAGTAGCGCTAAAAGTGCCAATAATAACCCAAGACATGCCACGCTGGGCCACACAGTGCCATCTAGTACCAAACTAAGCCAAAGCTTGTACTGTGGGAAATGAGACAACTGAAATCTTGCACTAGTGTGTAAGAAAAAACAAATATAAAATAGAGAGAAAGATTCAAGCTTATTGGACTAGGTAGCAAAAGTCGTCCAGAGATCCCTAGTTCGAATCCCAAAACCCTAATTTTCTGTCAAGAAATTACTCAATAGCCTTGGGAGTCACTAAGATATCCAACGAGATACACTATTCACAATCATTGTTATTAGATGAGAATAAATATTCGCATCAGTCACACTGTTACTCGATGCGAATATTTTTCTAAACCAGTCACAGTATGATAGAATCCAGTGTGACTCGTTGCGATTAAAGGATTTTTTTGGTAGCCTGATCCTAAATCTGCGCGATTGCCAACCCGCTTGCCACGCGTGGCGATTATAGGCAAAGCCTCAAGATGTTGCCTAAAGTGGCAAGTAACTAGACAAGCCTATAGTCAGCAGTGGACTGTCATAGGCTGTTGATAATAATGATGAATTCCGCGCGGTTCCGCTTAGGTATATAGAAACGCACCTTAAGACAGATTCATAATCATAAATTAGATACATGAAGAGCAGAGCCTCCTGGTACAAGCATTATTATGCTTAAAAGGAGACTCTGGCCACTGGTTACTGTAAAAGGATATTTGAATGTAAATAAATATTTTTGATTTAGATTTTTGAAGACAAGATGTCCGTTCTATTCTTTATACATTCCTCTGATTCCGGCCACTTACCGCCAGCGACAAAAACCCGAAAACATTTCTTCTACTTAATTACGAACATTTTGTTGGTAACGTTATTCCGTAACTCACTGTTGCACGCGATGGGCCAAAGCTTTGCGTAATGGGCTATTTACAACTATTATTGAACACCATTTTGAATGCCGAACATTTGCTTAAGTAGGTACTTAGACAAAGTTACTACCACCAAGTAAAAGTGGTAAAAAACTTTGCTAAAATGCTTTTACATTCATAGTGCGAACGGCTAAGGTAAGCTCTTAGTCTGTGTTCCGCGAAAGATATAATCTTCAGTTTTTCAAGGCAAGAGTGAATCGGTTTTTGTTGGGCGAGCGCGCTCCATCGCAGGCTGTCAACATCATCATTCTTCTTCTTCTTCTTTTCGTGTCGATAGCAACACAAATATTATTTAAAAGGCCGGCAGCGACCCTAAACTCGTTTTGAGTTGCGGGTGTCCATGGGCGGTGTCGACTGCTTACCATCAGGCATCACATTTGCTCGTCTGCCGGCTCTTGCATAAAAAAAAAATGTTGCCATCGCGGTGAAAGGATCAGCCAGTCTGCGTTACCGATTAAACTGTAATCGCTGACTGTTTCCCGGGGTGCGCCAGATACAACTAAATTGAGTATGTCATACGGGGAGGCTCCTTTCTTGCACCCATCATCATCAGCCTATCGCAGTCCACTGCTGGACATAGGCCTCCCCAGGTGTTCGCCACTTTGGGTAAACAAAACCTGGAGCTTATACCCTAAATTGCCACCCCGGGCATGCGGGTTCGATCAGAGGCTGTGACATAATTTTAATAGATCGTCTATTTACTATCATCTGTAAAGCAATAATAAAAAAAAAACTTCTTTTTTTATATACAGTAGCTCGACATAATGGCTTCCCTACGCCTGATAGAAAGCCAAAGAGAAGCCCAAGTCGCTGTGACAACTGGCAAGTAGCTGGTTAGTTACCTGTCAGTTGCCACTGCCATGCCGGCCCAACCCTAACCCCCCACGAGCTCCGGAGCTACAACTAAGGACAATACACTAAAAATAGTTCTATGAAGCTCCTCACTGCAAATCCCTTCCATCTGGTAGAACCTGCCTATGCACTGCAAATCAAGCCTTAGAGCCTGCCACACCTGGTTAAACGTATAAGTGTAGTCATATTTTATCCAAACGTACGTGACGCTACATATAATATAAGCAAATAGTTTAATTTATTGCGGCAATGTATCAAGACGTCGGCTCATCACTTCTGCTACACGGACCGTTCGTCATTCATGAGTCATGAGTCATAACATGACAGGCTCGGTGGCTCATTTGGTAGTGCCCTCTGCCTTCTGAGCCAAGGGTTGTGGGTTCGATCCCCGCACAGTACAAACATTTGTGTGCATGAACATGTCTGTTTGTATTGGTCTGGGTGTTTTCTATGTATAATATGTATTTATTTACAAAAAAAAAGTATATAAGTAAGTTTATCAGTTGTACCCATAGTACAAGCTTCGGCTTAGTTTGGGGCTAGGTGGCGCTGTGTGGCCCAACGTGGCATGTCTTGGGTTATTTATTTATAAGGCGTCTTGCGTTATTGAAACTACGTGTACATGAACATTTAATAAAATAAGTATCACTTTAGTACTGACCTTTTAGGATATAAAAAAACATCTGATCTGAGAGTTTGTAAGAGAGATAGGGCATAGCGAATCACCCTATAGAACCGCAGTCAAATGACCTCCGGGTCGTGTTTCTGCCAGTGAGTAGGGTTTCCGGAGCTCGTGGGGGGTTAGAGTTGGGCCGGCATGGCGGTGGCAACTGACAGGTAGGTAAGTGATCAATTATTCGAAATCTGGAAACCACACGGACCATATCTATCTATCTATCTATGACTATGACTGGCTCGGTGGCTCAATTGGTAGTGAGTCACTGCAGTGACCCCTGCCTTCTGAGCCAAGGGTCGTGGGTTCGATTCCCACCCGGGACAAACATTCGTGTGATGAATACTTGTGTTTGTTCCGTGTCTGGGTGTTTATAATTTGTATTTAAATATTTATTTGTGGTACCTTCGTTGTTCTGATACCGATAACACAAGTGCTTAAGCTACTTACTTTGGGATTAGAGCAATGTATGGGATGTTGTCTGATATTAAAAAAAAAGAAAGAAAATGATTTTTTACAAAACATAACCCTTCGTAAGTAGTTAACCATTTGAATAGTACTTAGCAGTTTGTGTTAATTAACCAATTACGTCTAAGTGCTAAGAGCTCTTAAATAATTATCACATAACAGTTTACGTGACACGACAGATGAGTGTTGAGCAAAATTTAACGCTAAGTATCGTTAATCGTCTACTATTGTTCAATGATTGATTAATTTCCTATTATATACCCGTAATTATGGGTAGCATTGACAGTGATTAACGAACTATTATTATAATTATTCTGATTATAATTGGGATGATGACTAAAAAATAATTTAATGTCCATCAGATAGATTAATGAAAAATATTGGATACGTATTTTTTATTTTGCCTCTTGTTCAAAAACTTACGAAGATACATTGATTTTAAATGTCACATGACGTCACGTTAGAGTACAAAATATACTCTAACGTGACGTAGTTAGCCCCCACTCCGTAACTTTAATGCGCTATATCTAAGTATTTTCTTGTTATTTCGACAAAACAAAAAATACGGGTCTTATATTTTTTTATTATCTAAGAGACGGACTAATTATTTTCTTCATTTTCATACCTTGTCATCATCCGTATTGTGTTGAAGTACGGACGTCGGATAAACACTTGCGCTAGTATTGAATTCAATGGGATTGTCTCGCATTTTGTAATCTGATAGAGTGGCTTTATTTTTTGTTCGGGGTATTGATGTTTGTTTGCAGATAGAGTATAATAAATATACCTACCTTATCTTAGTGTACACTAGCTATGCCGGCGGCTTCGCACGCGTGCATATCGGGTTTTAAAAATTACGAACTTCCATAAAATGGTACCTACATTTTAAGTTATACCTCTAGTACATTGGTGAAATCCGCATTTAATTCTATACAGTAAATTTCGCGTGATGCGCGATCAAACATACAGATAAAAATTTATTTCGTTTTCCCAGCACTTTCCTTCACAGCTCTGCTGCTATTGATTGTAGCGTGATGAAAAGTATACTATAACCTGCCCAGGAGTATGAAGAATAATTGTACTAAGTTTCGTTAAAATCCGTTCAGTAGTTTTTAATTCTATAACGAACATACAGACAGACAGACAAAAATTTGACTTACTGATTGCATTTTTGGCATTAGTATCGATCACTAATCACCCCTTGATAGTTATTTTGAAAAATAATATTTTATTTACAGAATTGACTTCTCTACAGATTTATTATAAGTATAGAAGATATAGATAGAAAATATATTTTTCATGTACAGAACTGACTCCTCTACAGATTTATTATAAGTATAGATTATCATCATCAGCTGCCAACGTTCACAGCCGGTTAAAGGTCACCCCCAATGACAATTATCATTCATTTGACTGGCCCGATCAAAGGATAAGGGTATGTAGTCTGTCTAAAGCAAGGCGTAGTATAAAACATAATCAAATAGCATACACGCAAACTTGACCCCTTTTACAAGTCCCACCAACGTCTTCAATTTTCCAACCCAACACAGTTCTCCCCTCTCATTTACTCGTGCAAATCTCCGTTTTCAAGACGATCTGTTTGTAAATGCGATATGACCGGACTAACCACAATTCGCCCCTTGTCCGCCGGGTCGCTCGCCGAGCAGGCCAACTCAATTTAGCCTTGTATAAATGCACTTATTACCATTTCCAGTGACTTAGGGCTACCAAGCACAAAGTTGGTTGTAACATTAAAGAGTTTCTTGTCAAATGTTCTCGATAGAAGTTATTAGAGAGAGGGGCATAGCGAATCTTGGCTCGAATTGAGCTGCCCGTCCGTGGAAGGACCTCCACCCTATAGAATACCGCAGCCAAATGACCTCCGGGTCGTGTTTCTGCTGGTGATTAAAGTCTACGGAGCTCGGGGGTTAGGGTTGGGCCGGCATGGCAGTGGCAACTGACAGGTAACTAACCAGTTACTTGCCAGTTGTCACAGTGACTTAGGCTTCTTTTCGCTTTCCATCAGGCGCAGGGAAGCCATTATGTCGAGCTACTATAAAAAAAAACTCGCGGGCAAATCCCTAGGCTGTAGTTAGTATTAAATAAAGGTAAACAATAAGGGATTTACCACGTCCAATTCGTAATTATCCCATCGCGGATCCCATAAGAATAAACACTCGGAGCTCGCGTCCGTGAGAGCTTATATTAGCGGAGAACCTTCTGCGAGATAAATCCCTCGGCTGGAACACTGATAACCTTTTAGCGATGTTTTCTGAGCGACTGGCGGTTAACAATGTGTGTGTATATGCGCTGATACATACATGTATGTGCTATAGTGAGTAGTTACTTGTTAGAATAGCATTAAGAAATAAGAAATGTTTATTATTTTTGGACATCACAACACGATATACAGAACACACAAATTACACTTAAACACAAAAAAAGATAGACATACAAACTTATTACACATAACAATTATACCGGACACGGCCATTGCGACGTCCAAAATAAAAGGGCCTCACTCAGCATTAGGCCGTGGCCCCCCTAGAAGCCACGGCGCTGGTTTTCAGTGAGTCCTGCTGAGTGAAGGCCACGGACGATTGTACCTGCTCTTTTAATTATGACATAAATAGGTATAAATATATATTGGCAATAGATAGATACATACATATTAAGAGTATTTGAACTCGATTTGAGATGCAGGTGTCCACAGGCGGTGTCGACTGCTTACCATCAAACATCACACATGCACGTATGCCGCCTCTTGTATAAAAAAAAAAATGTATTGACTTTTTAACGAACTTCAAAAAAAGGGAGGTTCGCATTTTGACAGAATATTCTTTTTTTTTCTTTATAGTACCTCGGTATAATGACTTCCCTTCGCCTGATGGAAAGCGAAAGGGAAGCCCAACTCGCTGTGACAACGGGCAAGTAACTGGTCAGTCACCTGTCAGTTGCCACCGCCATGCCGGCCCAACCCCAACCCGCACGAACTTCGGAAACCCTACTCACCGGTAGAAACACGACCCGGAGGCCGCGGTATTCTATAGGGCGGAGGTCCTTCCCCGGACGAGCAGCTCAATTCGAGTGAAGATTCGCTATGCCCTACCTCTCTTATCTTATTTGTCTTAATCGCCACGGTTGGCAAGCGGGTTGGTGACCGCAGTATGTTTTATTTATACCCGCGTAAATAGTGGCCAATATCTATTTTTAGTTTTAACCAAGCCGTGGCTTGGCCGGAGATCTGTGGGCAGACAAGCCACCAGATGGTCGGATGACATAGCGGCGGTGGCCGGGAAACATCGGACCAGGTTGGCGAGGGACCGTATAAAGTGGCGGTTGAAAGAAGAGGCCTATACTTAGCAGTGGGTAGATGTGGGCTGAAATTATGATGATGATGCACCCAAAAACAGGTTCGATTCATTATGAAATTCCATTGGAATCTGTCCTAAAAATTTGTGTGTCTCTGTACAGTCTTTAAAAAGATTTTTACGATCTAACAAGGTCTTGTTGCCTCAACGAACAAGTGATTGTCCGTGGTGTGATCAGATTAAGGTCTAAATCTATGATTTATAAAAAAATGTTAAAGAAACCTTAATTTCTTGCCAAGCGAGCATTGTGCTTTCCAAAATTCTTGAAGTTAGGTGGTTTTATATGAGCGTAAAATCTAAGCTTTTGAGAAATATACTGTCAAAGAAAACTTAATTTCTTGCCATTAGGTTAAAATGGCTGATCTTAGATGTCAGGCTGATAAAATATTATTTAAATGAGGCGGAGCGCAGACTGTGCCGTCATTTAACCATTCATATGGCTTGAAATTAGGTAATGCAATTGTGATTTTCGAGAAATCATCATCATCAGCCTATCGGATTCCACTGCTGGACATAGGCCTCTCCAGTTATTTGCCACTTAGGGCAAACATCTGGAGGATATACCCATAATTGCCCATAATTGCTGGGCAGGCGGGTTTGCGATCGAAGAACATAGCTTCTCGCTCCAGTGACGCTGCTACCCGTCATCGGTCTTTGGTATTTAGCTACGCCTTCAAATGTAATGTTTAAACCGCCACCAGTCGGTTGCCAGTGCCTCGTTTGTTATTCGGCAGGATGCACCACGGGCAGGTGAGGTTGGCTTGGAGCGAAATGATGATAGGCCGCTCCCTTACATCCCCCTACGACTATGTGATTGGTGAATAGCGGTACGTTTCGTCTCCGCTCCGTCTCAGTGGAACCACACCCTAACTTTGAACTTCGCTTGAACAAGATCACCTTGTACGTTCAGAGGACGTCTTTGCAAACAGTTTCTTAGCAGGAATTTTCCACGAGCATTTCGAAAACGATTCTCTCAAGCGCTCGTTAGTACTAAGGACTAGGTTTCCCTCTAATTAACACATTTTACTAGTCAGGACTACTTGCGTAAGTGCCACAGTAAAAATCAGTCTAGCAATGTGGTTGTACATTCTGATGAAAGGAAAGGTGACTGGTACATTCTTTTTAGACGTTCCCTTCATCATCCGATGAGTATTATTTTTGTTTAATTCTTTACAAGCATTTCTCTAAAATCACACCTGTTGATGTGCTGTGATGTTAAGTGGTGACAAAGACTAGGATGGAGCCTGCTTACTTAGATAAAGACTATTCACTTAGCCTTTTCACTTCGAACCGAACATGAACAGTAGCGGTAGAATTCAAGGAATCCAGACGCCTCATTTTAACGAAAAAGTGCATTTAATAACGTTAAATACAAACGGATACTTAATTCAAGAAATCTAAGTAAGAAAATTCGTTCCTAGGGAATAAACATAGATTTTTAAAACATAAGGTAGCTTTTTTAATACAAAAGGCGAGACAAAAATGAGGATATTAATTTCTACCCTAATGAGGTATCCCAAACAATATTTTTCATGATTTTATCTTTATCGCACTTTTTTCACCGGTAGAAAGAAACGAGAGATAGAACGAATGAACTAAAATCATTAAATAAAATACAATTTAAGAATAAATTATATGAATGGATTACGGGAAAAAATTTTTATGACATAAAATATTTTAAGTAATAGAAATCTTGCTGTATGACTTGACTAGGTACTCGTAATGTGTATGTGTATTCCAGGGCTTGGTAACGTTACCAATTTAACATTATAATAGCGTTAAGTAACGGTAATTTATAATGTTACTTTTTTTACCGGTAAAATAATTACCGGTAAGTCGGTAGCGATACTAAATTTTAACGGTAAATTATAACGGTAATTTTTACCGGAACGAAAACTTAACGTTAAGTTTCAGGTATCGATACTGCAATATAACGTTAAAAGTATCGATACCTGCTTTAGTTACCGGTAAAAGTAACGATACTTATTACGCTACTTTGCTGCATTGCCGCTCCGCACGGTTACCTATAGCAGAGCGGCAACTTCGCGACACGAGACGCATGAGACCATGTTGGGTGGGAGCGATAGAGACAGAGAATGAATTTAATCCAAAATTAAGTAAGTAACGTTTGAACGTTTACCGATACTTTTTACCGATACCATCATGAAGGTAGCGGTAATTTTTAACGTTAAAAATTACCGCTACTTTAGGTATCGCTACTTAAAAAAGTATCGATACCTCGGCGAGGCAAAAGTAACGTTACCATATTTTTACCGGTATTCCAAGCCCTGGTGTATTCATAGATTTGCATGCTATACTAAATTGGCTAAACATGCGGAATTGTAAAACTTTATTCATCCTTGTATACCATGTTTTGTGCGAATAAATAAATTATTATTATTATTATTATGTTGTCTCCTTTGGATTTCACGGGAAGGTGTTACCCCTCCCGGTCCTTTGGAAGGCTTGCGTGGGGGCACAGGCCCAACACGTAGAGGCCCCTTGAGACGATTTAATATGTGAATGTGAGAATTATTATTAAAGAAAGGAAGAAAAATTTGATGATAGATAGACTAAGAGATATGACTTTACTATAAGGGTTCCGGCGGAAAATGTGAACGGATACGGAACCCTAAGAATAGATCAAATAGATGTGTATTAATGAGTTAAAAGATAATTAAACCCTTTGCAAGATTTTACTTTACGGGATTCTGTTCATTATCTAAAATTGCGATAATTTGCCCTTTGACTTCAAATGTAGCAACCAAGCCGTTACCATACCCATGCCAAGTAAGACTTCTATTGAAAGCACACTGATTGAAAACGATCAGAACCAGAATCTTCAAAAGGTTCTTTGCTAAATTAATCTTTATCTAAAGAAAAGATAAAGTATCCTGAATATTATCGGTTAATTTTATCTCATGTTGAATTCATAAGAAAATCTTAATTAGATATTAATTGGTTTTAAATTATAGCTAATACACTAAAGTTTAATATTCTTTTATGTGACCTTGGCATCGGTAGGCATTTAATAATTTTCTCATGCCTCATAAAATATTAAAAGTGAGCTAAGCTCCCAAAGGGACGTAAGTGGGCGACCTATCACCTTTTCGCTCCAAGCCAACCTCACCTGCCCGTGGTGAGTCCTGCCGAATAGCGAACGAGGCGCTGGCAACCGACTGGTGGCGGTATAACCATCACAATTGAAGGCGTAGCTAAATACTATAGACCGATGACGGGCAGCAGCGTCACCGGAGCGAGAAGCTACGCCCTACGATCGTGAACCCGCTTGCCCAGCGTGGCGATTGTAGGTATAAACCGACTTCAAAAAAAAAAAATCACAAACGACCAAAACTAAAAAGCGATAAATAACGTAAGTGATTCTATCCTTAATACATATTATATGTATAACGAGGCCCGGGATCGATCGAAGTGGCGAGTATTGGGAGAGGCCTATGTCCAGCAGTGGACTGATGTGGGCTGATGATGATGATGATGATATGTATAACTATAATTATTTAAATATTAGTATGTTTGGCTGGCACCGACTTCAAAAAATTTTGAAATCCATCCATAATTGACGGAAATATCGGTGAACATACATAAAAAAAAATATTATACATACAGACGAATTGAGAACCTCCTCCTTTTTTCGAAGTCGGTTAAAAAATGTGAGGTCACAGTCCATGACACGTAATAACGGCCGCGCAAACACGAAGAAGCGGAACAGTGATAACCTTTTAGCGATATTTTCCCTCGTCGCTGTAGTTATGCGGGCCTCGTCCAGACTTAAGTGTTATTAGACGCTGTAATTTGATGCAGATGCTAATATGCTTAATGTTTGGACGGTGAAAAAGTGGTTTGTGATTGGGGATTACGTGTGAGCTGTGTAGATGTGTATGTTTTGTTGTAATATCTTGGATCCTGGTTAATCTCCTGGCTTGTATCCACTATTACCCAATAGGCTATTATGGCTAAAAATTGTAATTAGTCCGTCTTTTAGCTTATTCAAAAATAAAATACACATATTTTTTTATTTGTAAATTAGACTAAAAATTACAAAGTTATAGCCCATTGAAATTACATGTGACGTCACTCGGTGAGGCATTTTTACGGGAGCGAGTGACGTCAAAGACTCCCACTCTTAACTTTTGTGCCTTGTATCTTTGCTATTGTTCATTTGAATGAAAAAAGGAAAAATATGTGTCTTTTATTTTTAAAGAAGCTAAAAGACGGACTAATTACAATTTTTGGTCATAATAGCCTATTGTGAACAATGATTCAAAGTTTTAGGGTTGAATTCACGCTCAGGCCAATTTCGATAGTCATGTTTACCAAATTTGGTCTATCATCATCATCATCATCAGCCTGCAGCCGTCCGCTGCTGTACAAAGGCATTCTTAGCAGGCGGGTTGGTTACCGCAGTAGGTATTAGGTATTTGTATTCAGGTGAAAATATAAGTGCGATTCTTGAATGTGGATCGTACAATAGAACTCGCCCGCATTATACTGGGATCAGCAATTAGGTATATCTGCTGTTTGATTCATCATCATCAGCCTATTGCAGTCCACTGCTGGACATAGGCCTCTCCAGCTGCTCACCACCTAGGGCAAACCTCTGGAGGTTACACCCATAATCGCCACGCTAGGCAGGCGGGTTGGCAATCGCAGGGCGTAGCTTCTTGTTCCGGTGACGCTGCTGCCCGTCATCGGCCTGTGGTATTTAGCTACGCCTTATATCGTGATGGCTATACCGCCACCAATCAGTTTGCCAGAGCCTCGTTTGTTGTTCGGCAGGATGTACCACGGGCAGGTGAGGATGGCTTGGAGCGAAAAGGTGATAGGCCGCTCCCTTACATCCCTGCTGTTTGATTGCTGATCCCAGTATTTCTCGTGGGGCAATGTGTTCTGGTGCTCTTATAACAAAGTCAAAGTCAAAATAATCTTTATTTGTATAGGTTTTTAAAAAAAAACACTTACAAATCGTCGAAGCTACCACCGGTTCGAAAAGCAGTATTCTACCGAGAAGACGCCGGCAAGAAACTCGTGCAGTTGCTCTTTTCAACATAGTGTTTACAATATTATCATTACAATTATATGTTTAACTACGATCACGTCATACAGTCTAGGGCCCTTTGAGACCTTACAAAATTAATTATTAATTAAACTAAAAAGATATACAGCAGCAGTGGACTGTAATAGGCTGATGATGATGATATAATATAACCACGTTCTCACCTCATATACAGCGCCGAGCGGCATGACCAGGCAGGCTACCATGAGGTCCGCTACCGCCAGCGAGGCTACCAGATAGTTGGCTACGTTCTGCAGGTTCCTCTCGATGATGATGGCAGCTATCACGAACACGTTACCTGAAGACAACGTAATGCGTTAGTCATACATGCATGGCAGGCTCGGTGGCTCAATTGGTAGTGACTCCTGCCTTCTGAACCAAGGGTCGTGGGTTCGATTCCCACCCGGGACAAACATTCGTGTGATGAACACTTGTGTTTTTACCGTGTCTGGGTGTTTATATTTGTATTTAAGTATTTATTTGTGGTACCTTCGTTGTTCTGATACCCATAACACAAGTGCTTAAGCTACTTACTTTGGGATCGGAGCAATGTATGTGATGTTGTCTAATATTTGTCTTATATATATAATCCCTTGGTTCAGAAGGCAGGGGTCACTACCAAATAATCCAACGGGCAATAGCAATAGCAAATGTACCTCTAATCTATGATCTTCTATTTAAATATATATAATTCAAAGGTGCGATCTATCAACGGACAGCCCAAACTACTGGACGGATCGGGCTGAAATTTGGCTTCTTAGAAAGGATTTTGTTCAATTCTACTTCCAAAGGGATAAAATAGGAATTGAAACACTTCCACGCGGTCGAAGTCGCGGGCACAGCTAGTATTGATATAATAAAAGATAGGACCTATATTAAGAGACAAATCCAATCTCTAATGCCAATCCACTTACAAATACCTGTTCCGGAGTTGTCAATAAAAAAAAAGCCACTAGTTTTAACAAGTTGTCGACTTGCGGGCGAGAGACGAGTTAACTAAGTACGCTTTGACTGGAGCTTTACCGGAGCTGCGGTTAAACTTGCGTTAAACGTTTACTTTTGCTAAGAGCATCGGTTTACGGTACCATGCCACAGATATTATCTAGATAGAACAAGATAGGTGGACTGTCTGCAGTTGAAACCAAGTGCTTTAAAGCCGCGACTGCGCGGTGAACTATAGATGCGGTCGGGACTGCTCTAGCGGTGTGTACGGTAGCGAATTAATGGTTGACTCGGAGACTGGCTCTGTGGCTCATTTGGTAGTGACCTCTGCCCTCTGAGCCAAGGGTCGTGGGTTCGATTCCCGCACAGTACAAACATTTGTGTTCATGAACATGTCTGTTTGTATTGGTCTGGGTGTTTTCTATGTATAGTATGTATTTATTTACAAAAAAAAATATATCTAAGTAACTTTATCAGTTGTCTAGTAGGTACCCATAGTACAAGCATCGGCTTAGTTTGGGGCTAGGTGGCGCTGTGTGGCCCAGCGTGGCATATCTTGGGTTATTAATTATAATGATTATAATCCATATAATTTATCATCATCATCATCATCAGCCCGTGTCAGTCCACTGATGGACATAGGCCTGTATATTTAGTGCAGCTATTATTAGCAGAATGATTTATAATCTGAATAACTGTAATTAAAGCTCACCGCGCATTCGTAGCTTCAAGCAGTTAGTCGCTCTCAACTGCTTGAAGCAATGCGTGTGCGGCCGCTCTCTTATACTAACTAGATAGAGTAAGGGAGCGGCCTATCATCTTTTTGCTCCAAGCCACCCTACCTTACCTTACCTACCCCGTGGTGCATCCTGCCGAATAACAAACAT
The DNA here is from genome assembly GCA_031163375.1 of Conogethes punctiferalis. Lineage (NCBI taxonomy): Eukaryota > Metazoa > Arthropoda > Insecta > Lepidoptera > Crambidae > Conogethes > Conogethes punctiferalis. Next base: position 14,387,529 of record CM062091.1, read on the forward strand.
GGCCCTGGCAACTAAGTGGTGATGAAATAACCATCACTATTGAAGGCGTAGATAAAACCACAGGCCCATGACGGGCAGTAGCGTCACCGGATCGAGAAGCAACGCCCTGCGATCGCCAAGCGGACTGCCTAGCGTGGGGGTTATGGGTTTAGCCCAAAGAGCCGAACAACTGGAGAGGCCTATGTCCAACTGTGGACTGCGATAGAGCAACGAACTCGTCTTATTTTCAAGAAAGTGGAAGAAATAGTTAAATCTTATTAGACTTTACCCTATTTAGACTCTGCTTTCTTTAAAAGACATATGAAATGCTTATCAATAAGTTATGTTTACGTGCGAGCTGCTTTTAAGTAGTAATATCGTACGTGTACTAAAGTGCAAGATTGAGCCACGCGTTAAGCACACACAAAATCGTTCTATCCTTTATACATTTCCGTTCGCGGTCCACTGGAGTTTGCGTCCTTTAATTTTTGCGTTCGGTGAACTCTCGCTTGAATCGTGAGTGAGGAAGATGTATTTGCGGAGTTTGGTTCGCGTGATTACTTTGTTTAATGTCTCGATACACTGTCCGTGTGGTTTACGGACTTAGAACAGGTTCAGCCTGTCTCATCCCGTGGGTGTCATTGAAGACAACTAAGGGAATATCAGAAAACGGGCAGCAGTTTGCCTGGTGTACATATAAAACATTTTTTAGGATGGGAAAATGCTTTTACACGAAAAGATGATAGGCCGCTCTCTTACATCCCTATCCAGTGGTGGATATTTAAAGGCTGATGATGATGATCATGAGCGATCTTAGCAACTATAAAAAAAAAAGACGTGACGACAAAGTACCTATCGATATTTAAATTGGTTCCTTTTTTCAAATACTCCGTTATAGGTTGCATCTGTTCTGTAGTTTATCCTTTGACACTTCGGCTTAGTTCACATCATGGTAGTAATAAGTACGTAGTATTTGTACGTAGTACTTAATACTTCCATGGTTCACATATATGCGGCCTTCGAAGACCATAAATACATTGCTGTTATCCACTTTCAAACTACGAGTAGCTAGTTACAATCTCTTTGCTACAATTTCACTCCCAGCTACTTTGGCCAAATCAAACATTGCAGTCCGCGAGAACAAAAGAGAACTTGGGAGCATGAATATTGAAGAGTGGCGGGCTTGTGGCTTTTGAGTATTGTTGTTGATTTGAATTGATAATTGGTGCTGTGTAAAGGTTTAATTAGTGTTGTTTCATTAGCCATTGTCGCGCAGACCGTGAACGTGCTTTGTGTGCACAAGAACGCTGATTTGTAGCGCTGTTTTAGCAGCGGAACTGAAGTATTTATTTCATTGTTTGTTGAAATGCTTTGCGAGTTTACTGTTTCAACTATTGTACCTACTTAAAGTACCTACGAACATTTCTTCAAACTCAAATCGTCAAGTTGCAACCTGACGATTTGAGGTGTTATCGAGTAGGGGAGGCCGGGTACAAAAGTAACGGCGGGTCGAAAGTAACAAATGCTCTCTAGATTTATCCAATAAGCAGTCGGGACACAGGACTATCACCTGTAGGCGGCAAAGCGACCTTTCGCCCATTGGATAAATAGAGAGCATTTGTTTTTTACAGGGTAGGTACGTTTAACAGGATGTTACAAAACTCTGACATAATATTGTGTGATGAGACTGATGCCTGACCTAGGCAATTAAATGCCTGTGTTTCAGGTCATCAGGCTCAAACCGTCTCAACAAAGATTACGAGTTAAATAACATTGTCTAATTATTACATATGCTAAAACTTACATTTTGTGATACAGTTTAATTTAGAAAAATTACAAAAATTTATTTTAAATAATTAGTTTTAAGAAAAAAGAAGACATGTATGCTTACCTATGTGTGTGTGTGTGTGTGTGTGTGAGTGTGTGTGTGTGTCTGTGTAGGTGTATGAGTTGTGTGTGTGAGAGAGAGAGCGAAGGAGTCTCTGTGCGGTAGCTGAGTGTTCATATAATATGTATACTAAGAGAATAAGATACTTTCGACCCGCCGTTACTTTTGTACCCGGTCTCCCTTATGTATTATAGAGTTATAGAATTTCAATGTCACATAATCACAGTCAATACGTAAAAATAATTTTCTAATGTCACCCTAAGTATGTGTGTACCCTAGTACAGTATTTTTATTTTAAAAACATAAAAACAACTGTTGCAATACAAAACAAAAAATAACAATAAAAAAAGTTATGCTGCATGTTATTTCATAATCTTTAAATATTTATTATGATAGGAAATGTTTTCTCTGTAATATCAGAATAAAATAATTATACAAATCTATACTGTATTAAAAGTGTTAGAAAATTTATTTGTACTTGGTAATTAAAAGGCATGATGCATTATGATGAAACATTTCTAAATAATTTTCAACAAAACAATCCACATGGACATTGGACATATAATTTCGAAGCAAAGTAAATATCCAGAATGAATACAAACGTCCCCAATGAAATATAACATTAGGTGTACACGATTCTGTCTAAAAGTTGAAATTTATATGGAACCTGTAACAGTACTGGTTGTAAAATGGAAAAAAAATAGTCAAGAGTGTGTTGTACATCCGTGTGATAGGAATTTTATTCCCATGAGATGCTTTCTGTCTTGTTTCTATTGCTATCTTTGTCGTCGTTATGAAGAAAAGTCTGAAACAGCTTAACTTTACAAAGAGTATAAAACCGACATCCGTATTCACAAACGTTACTATGCGACGCGTGCACTCCCACTTTTGAAAAATTTCTGACAATTTTCAAAAGTGGGAAGTTGCTCACTATGATGTTTTGCCAGATCGGAAGCAAAGGCCCAAGTCGCTGTGGCAATGTACAGGCAACCAAATCAACTGTCAGTTGTTGGCCTGTAGAATTATTCTGACTACATATACCCCAATGATCCCGAAACGCTACTAAAAATCACTTCGTAGGTGCTTACGGAGGTTTCTCAGCTTAGATACCTAAAGCTAACTTAATTTGAACAGCCCGTTCGTTCAAATTAAAGTCCCTTATTCAAAATAACGGCCCCTGTGCGATTTTTAGCGCAATATCACAGTCGGTAAATTTGCAATGATGACAAAACAAGTCTCTTAAATAACAATATCTAGGTAATTGTGTACGTTTTATGGAGTACACAGATGATACATTGCTGTATGCTTTGTCTTAGGTACACGGGAAAATTAAGATCATTTTATTTCAGCGTAGCTTTTGTATTAATATGTTTTTTTTATAATAGCTTGACATAATGGCTTCCCTACGCCTGATAGAAAGCGAAAGAGAAGCCCAAGTCGCTGTGACAACTGGCAAGTAACTGGTTAGTTACCTGTCAGTTGCCACTGCCATGCCGGCCCAACCCTAACCCCCCACGAGCTTCGGAGACCCTACTCACCAGCAGAAACACGACCCGGATGCTCTTATATGGTGGTTTTTCGCTCCAAGCCATCCTCTCCTACCCGTGAGCATCCTGTCGAATTCACGATTGAAGGTGTAGCTAAATACCACAGGCCGATGATGGGCAGCAGCGTCACCGGAGCGAGGATCTACGTCCTACGATCGCCAACCCGCCTGCCCAGTGTGACGATTATAGGTAAAACCTCCAGATGTTTAGCCCAAGTGGCGAATACCTATGCCCAGCAGTGGACTGCAATAGGTTGATAACGATGATGAAGCCTGGAGAGGCCTACATCCAGCAGTGGAATGCAATAGGCTGATGATGATGAGACAATATCGGGATGAATCCGCCGACTGATGTGACGATAAAGCTACTTTTGTGCCCAGCTTAGTCTCCAGACATGTATTAATCAATCCCTACAACCCAATACCTATTGCTGACTGGCTCGGTGGCTCAATTGGTAGTGACCCCTGCCTTCTGAGCCAAGAGTCGTGGGTTCGATTCCCACCCGGGACAAATATTCGTGTGATGAACACTTGTGTTTGTTCCGTGTCTGGGTGTTTATATTTCTATTTAAGTACTCATTTGTGGTTCCTTACTTACAACTGTCTGGGTGTTTATATTTGTATTTACGTACTTTGGGATCAGAGCAATGTATGTGTTGTTGTCTGATATTTATTTATTTATATTTATTTATTATTTATTTACCTATGTACTTACCCTTACATTATAACTGCGTTAACTTACACTGACCTACATAAAATTATAGCATATAAACATTATTATCAATAAAGACCCTGCGTCTACTAACGGGAAAGCTGAAGTAATCTTCAAGGCTTGCGTCCATACGACCCTCCTCACCAGTAAGAGGATTGTGCTCCCCCCCCCCCCTCTCTAAATCTCCCCGTTGACATTTGTACTTGGTGATAAAATCGATTGTAATAATAAATATCGCCCACACTGAAGATTTTATTGCGCGGTTATAAATTGTGAAATTGTATTTGTGATTTCATAAATATGTTCTCGTATACACGTTATTGTACGAGTATGACGACTACTTTGGCTCAGTGGCAATGAGCCTCTGACAGTGGTCGCCGGTTCGATTCCCGCTCAGTACAAACATTTGTGTGCATGAACATGGCTGTTTGTATTCGCCTGGGTGTTGACTATGTATCGCTCGAATTGAGCCGCCCATCTGGGGAAGGACGTCCACCCTAAAGAATACCGCAGTCAAGTGATCTCAGGGTCATGTTTCTGCCGGTGAGGTGAGCGGATGCAGCGCATTGGCAGCCGCGGGTTAAGGTTAGGCTGGCGTGGCGGTGGCAACAGACAGGTAACTGATCAGTTACTTGCCCGTTGTCACAGCGACTTGGGCTTCTCTTTCGCTTTGCCCGAGGCGTAGGGAAGCCATTATGTCGTACTACTATAAAAATAAAAAATAGTATTACTTCCAAAAAAAGTATTTAAGTAGGTAAGTTTATCAATTGTCAAACCTACATACTCATAGTACAAGCTTCGGCTTAGTTTGGGACTAGATGGCGCTGTGTGGCCCAGCGTGGCACGTCTAGGCATATTAATTCATTATGTACGTCTAATGAACTTATGACTTACGAGTGACGCTAAACCAACCCTTAGAGTAAATCCTAAATCGACCCGATTTGGAATCAAATCTGCGCCATATTGATCTTCAATGCTTTTATCGACCGTTTAAAACACCGCCGAGGTTGTCATTCTAATTGGGCAGACTTTTGATGTAAATTTTCACAAAAACAAACTAAAATCCGATAATCCGCGTCCCTAACTCGCGCTAAGTTCTGATACCTTTCAAAGCGGCTAAATAATGATAATGCCGACAAAAACAACCTCTACACGACTTTGAGAAACGTGAAAAATAAACTTATTCTTTTGTGAATTTGGCCGGCGTCATTTTACACAAAGGGAAAACTTGCACGATTTTTGGACAGATCTTGGGATGGAAATTAAAGTTTTTTTTTCGGGAATTTGGCCGCTTGAATGGAGTTTTCTTAGTCGCACTGTGTGTGAAGTGTGCTCTAAATTTAACTTATGAAATAAGTCATCATCATCATTATCTTAACTAATATTATAAAGTTGAAGAGTTTGTTTGTTTGAACGCGCTAATCTCAGGAACTACTGGTCCGAATCGAAAAATTGTTTTTGTGTTGAATAGACCATTCGTCGAGGGAGGCTTTAGGCTATATAACATCACGCTACAACTATTAGGAGCAAAGAAATAATGGAAAATGTAAAAAAAACGGGGTAAAAATAACTATTCCACGCGGAAGTCGCGAGCACAGCTAGTCATACTATAAACGTCTATGACTGGATATAGGCCTTCTCCAAAGACAATTGTTATTTGGTCACCGCGCTTGGTAGGCGGAATAGTGACCGCAGTAGGTTTTATTAAAGTTCACCTTTTGTATATTGTTGTAGTGGTGTATCAGAAAAACAATACAGGCTATGATTTATAAGATTATTGACGTGGGTAGAGTTGCAAGCTGCAGCTATAGTTTACATTTACAATCCCGCTATACAACGACCTTCACCGATGTTTATTTGATGAAACTTACATCATAATATGTAATTAAATATGGGATGTAAGGGAGCGACCAATCATCTTTTCTTTTCAAGCCATCCTCACCTACCCGTGGTGCATCCTGCTGAAAAACAAACGATGCTCTGGCAACCGGCTGGTGGCGGTATAACCATCACGATTGAAGGCGTAGCTAAATACCATAGGCCGTTGACGGGCAGCAGCGTCACTGGTGCGAGGAGCTACGCCCTGCGATCGCGTACCCGCCTACTTAGCGTGGCGATTATGGGTATATCCTCCAGATGTTTGCATAAAGTGGCGAACAGCTGGAGAGGCCTATGTCCAGCTGTGGACTGCAATAGACTGATGATGATGAATTAAATATGCCAATAAATATATTGCATATGGGTTGCCTATCAAATTTTAGTCCAATTTATTGGAATGTGACACCGCGAGACAATTTAATTACGTAACTGAATTTTATATTAACTCTTTTGGTTGGAAGCTTACTCGTGTATTAACATCTACGTTTGTACTCAATTTAATTAATTTTATCCAAGGTTTTGTTCCCCGAATTCATAGCGAAATGTCCCATAAAATAAGTCTTCGGTGGCACAAAGGAGTCAGGAAATAAAGGCGTTTTTACTTGGTGGCTCGAACAAGAACTTCCAAGAAATTCTCTTTAGAACCTCCTTACTTAATAAAGATGCATTGGTTTGCATTCACAGGGCTGCCTTGGTGTAGTAGAGCTTTCTTAATCTCATTCTTATAACTTAATGCATACAAACCTCGTAAAATCCGCAGAGGCATCCAACCCGATTTTTTATCCCACCTCATTACCGGAAAATGCACTCAAAAACTGAGTCGAGAAAAATTTGCTGGGTTTTTCTATCTAAAAGTGACTTTGTACTTAGTACCTTCGATGTTCTGATACCCATAACTCAAGTACAAGTAACAAACTACTTATTTTGGGATTGGAATAATTTATGTGATGTTGTCTGATATTTATCTAACTAGCTGCTAAATATTCTTTTAAATTATAGCCTATGTGTTAATTCAATGTATATGTATAAGCTATTTTACTGTGAAGTTTCATTAAAATCCGTCCAGTAGTTTTTGCGCAAAGGAGTAACTTTCATATTTATAATATTAGTAGGATAAAATCCAAAATTGACTGGCTAATCTATCAAATAAGACATCTGGGCCTAAAATAAGGAGGGATTTTTCGAAATCCTACCTCTTGAGGGTTGTAACGGGAGTTGAAAGTTTGTACAAAAGTCAGAGATATAGGACTTTGAAAATTAGTTATTTTTATAGTGGCACTCAATTTTTGATGAATACCGAGAGAGAAGCCTAAGTTACGATAACGAGCTGGTAGCTAGCCAGTCACCTGTCAGTTGCTCCCTCTGGCTGGTACTTTACGCCTCGTGTCATGATTTTTAATATTTGTCTAATTATTGCCCTCATTATTTAGTATGTTTTGTAAGAATTAAGTGGCAATACTAATTTAATATGGCAACTCTGACAGCGCGCCTCTCTGGCGGCAAAATAGGCGGGAAAAAAATGGAGGGGAAAGCTGTGCTGGGCGGATGGACGAGGCAAGCCGGCATTCGATTATCAGCGTTGACCGAGGAAGGACATCGAGGGGAATCTATGTTCGACGAAGAAGTGATTAATAAGTAACCTAAGAAGTCTAATTGTAATACTTTTATACCAGTACAGTACCTTACACATACTTCGACAGAGTTTTATTCTACCTACGTACCATCCTGATCCTCATACTCGTTTGAAGGATCCCATGTCGAAGGAAGGAGGAAACACGTGTACCAGCAATTAGCTCCACATTTATAAGTGTGTCCTTACATAATTTAAACGGGCTTCACTAAAACAGTTCCATATAATCCCCAGGAGCTTTAATGCGAAGTCTGCCACGCCAACCCTGGCCTTCTCGTGTCTACGAAACTTTACCGAACATACCTTGAGAGAACCCGATTGCTCTTTTAATCGGACGGTCTCAAACTCCTGTTAATTAAAAATAACTTAATAAAAGTTCCGATCGCTCCCAACCTTCATGGAGTGTTTAAAAAGTTTAGCGGCATTAGAGTTTCGGGAGGCCATTAAATATTTTGTGTGTCCAGTTTTGAAACGGCATTAATCTTTTGAGAGTTCGGTATGGGACCTTAGGGTTTGCGTCGTGGTTTGGACTTATTCTGTAATTTCAGGAATATGGACTGGCTCGATGGCTCATTTGGTAGTGACCTCTGCCTCTGAACCAAGGGTTCTACAAACATTTGTGTGCATGAACATTTATGTTTGTATTGGTCTGGGTGTTTTCTATTTATTTACAAAAAAAAGTATCTCAGTAAGTTTATCAGTTGTCTAATACCCATAGTACAAGTTTTAGCTTAGTTTGGGGCTAGATGCTATGTGGCTCAGCGTGGCATGCCTTGGGATGTCTTGGAATATAAAACCCTTTATTCATATAAACATGAATCAAACACTAATTAATCGTCAGTACAAATTATTAAAATGAACGCTCTTCAACCACCACAGCAGGTTTGGAAAATTGCTTCCGAGAATATTCGGCAAGATCCAATTAATGTTTTTAATGTATCTTACAATGGCACAACCTCACCCCTTCCTTCAATACCATTCACCTAAAGGTTGTCTCGAAGAGATTGCTTATACCTAGCGGTAAGATTACATAAATTGTACCATGTTTTCATCATCACCATGCTTATTGCAGTCCACTGCTGGACATAGGCGTCTCCAGATGTTCGCCTGTTGGCTCAAATATCTAGAGGGTTTGCCCATAATCTTCACGTTGCTGGGCAGGCGGGTTCGCGATTGGGCGTAACTCCCCGCTCCGGTGACGTTGCTGCCCGTCATCGGCCTGAGGTATTTAGCTAGCTATTCCTAATAGGCTGTTATGGCTAAAAATTGTAATTAGTCCGTCTTTTAGCTTATTCAAAAATAAAAGACATGTATTTTTTTATTTGTAAATTAGACTAAAAATTACAAAGTTATAGCCCATTGAAATTACGCGTGACGTCACTCGGTGAGGCATTTTTACGGGAGCGAGTCGTCACTCGCTTTGACGTCTCAAAGACTCCCACTCCAACTTTTGATGCCTTGTATCTTTGCTATTAATTATTTGAATGAAAAAAGGAAAAATACGTGTCTTTTATTTTTGAATAAGCTAAAAGACGGACTAAATACAATTTTTAGTCATAATAGTTTTACTTAATTCTATGGTGTGAAATAATGCCTATCTATGACTGTATGTCTTACTATGGATGGTAAGTTTCGATCGAAGAATCACCGAATTCCATTGTATTCCGGTAACATTAATCAAAATATTGAATATCAGTGTACCATCGAGAACCCACTTTGCTTAATTACAAACACGAGACACTAATTAGTCCGGTATTGTATTATCGCAAAATCTCCGGAGGCGCCGGTATTATTAACATAGTTACTAAGTAAAGAGCTCAAAACTTTATTTTCATAACTTGGTCCCCGTTTTGAGATGGGTTTGACGCGTAACGACTCTGTCACGGGGTAAATGAGGTGTCATGCCATTGACTTCGATTCGGAGATACTTCAGTGAACCAATGGATACAGACGCTATCAACGATTTGTTTAAGTTTGGAGATCAATTTTAAAATAGCTTTTACAATATTAGTTTTTATTTATTTACACAAATTAAAGGACATTATTATACAAAATTACAATATTTTAGGTAACAGAAAACTAACAAAACAATAAATAAGAAGAAAAAAACCATAAGATTTTACAGTTTACAAATACAAATTTGACAGATGTCATTACAAGCCGTGAAAATATTATGGGAAAAAAAAGTATGGTTGCCAGCTGTCAAAATCACAGATTGGTCGTATAACTTCTTCTCATGATGATGATGAGAGGCTGTTGATGATGATGATAACTTCTTCTTTTTTTTTCATTATGGGTTTGCTTGAATACCGGAAGATTATTATGAGTCTCGGGGAACAAGAAGCCTGGGAAAGATTTCCATAGTTAAAAGATTTTCATAGTTACAATCAGGCATCACAATTGCTCGTCTGCCACCTCTCGCATAATAAAAATAAAAAAAAGTTAAAAGATTTCCATTCGTGCGAGTCTTTGCAAAGATTATGCCTTGCCTCTCTTATCGTGATCTTAAGTTGTCGTAAGTAGAAGGTAGTACAGGAACATTGTAAACGATCCAATAAAACCCCCCATAAAACCAAAACATTTTCTCTATCTCAACATTTATAATAATATTTATCAAAATCTTTCTTTTTCATATGGTAAAAGCTTTTTACGGACATCAATAGACTGAGATATATCGGCTATCCATTTTTATCCCAGTCATAAATGTCCCGTAATGTTAGACACGATCGTATGTCCAAATGAAGCACTAGTTTTTTTTTCTAATCAAACCGATATGAATGTGCCTGGAAAATTGGCTGACATCCAAATTGGAAGTGCTTATCTACGTCACAACGCCGACGTATCAATGGATCTCTGCATGTTGTTGGCTGGTTGTGAATTTTAAATTTTGTTTTTATTTTATTTTTTAGAATCGAAATCGAACGCTCTCTAATGCCGCTGCAACACATTGGAGGTATTTGCACCAACGTAACATTTTACGCTCAATGCACCAATGTGTGTATCGGTACTTTGACATAATGAAGACATTGAGCGCGTTAGTATTGGGCATTGGACAGTTGGAAGCAAAGTTGAATCCAATGTGTGGCCACGGCATGATGGCATAATAATAATGATTCATTGTATCAAAGTACTGATACACACGTTGGTTTATTGGGGGCAAAACATTACATTTGTGCAAATATTTCCAACGTGTGGCCGCGGCTTTATAAATACCGATGGTTCATCGATAAAATATTGTCCACAATGACGAATCTTCAAGGAAACAAGCTTAGAACGAAGGCATTATTATTGTGAAACATAAAATTTAACACTTCTTTTATGGTTTTACCGACGAAAGATTTACAAACTATAAATTTAATTCATCCAGCCAGGCCTGGATCCTGAGAGGCCTATGTTCAGCAGTAGACTCAATTATATAGGCTGATGATGATGATGAATTGATCAAGTGATATTTTTTTTAAGTGGCACAGCATAGTAACCTACCTATATAATTACTAGTCAGTTGCCACCGCCATACCGGCTTCCAAGAAACTCTTAGCCCTGGCATATGACCGCGTACCATCAAGTACCACCGTACCACCGGAGCAACGCGTACCACCAAGAACACTACTCGGGGAGAAAAGAAAGTAAAAAAAATACATAGCAAAACACAATACTTATTCATTTAACATAAAATAAAAACAACGTCACGTCCACTAAATAATCAAAGTATAATGCACACAAAACTGTTTGCGGCGTTCAAATTATAAAACAAAAAAAAACCAAGCCCAAACAACGACCGCAAGAAAATAAATTTTAGCGAAATGAAAAATTATTCTTACCAGTAATTAAATTCGTTTGACGCTCGCGACTACTCCAGGAAAAAAAGTTGTGCCAAGTTAGAAAAACATACCGAAAATTTCTGAAACGATCCGTCTGAATTATGCTAAAAATACTGCGAAGGTAGAGAGGCTTCGGTAAATTGTTTCGGCTTTATCATTTCTGACGAGTGATTATGACTTTTTAATTTAGACGGGAATTTATATTTTTTTTTCTATGTCGATTGTCGGGAAGGGATGGTATTTTGTTGGCTTTTCTTGGAAACGGGCAGTGCGAGCGGAAATATAATTCTTTTTTTTTTGTTATTAATGTTAAGGCAAGAGAATAGAACTGTTTCTTGAGTTGCTGAAGCCATAATAAGGAATGTGCATAACTTTTTAAAATGGCTGTTCCGTTATACAAGTTATAGCGTTTTAAAGTAATTAATTAGACAGAGACATACATTTGACTTATGTTCTCATGTCACATACGCGCCATACAACCCCATAGATCAAAATCTGTTTACTTAGGAGGCAAATATACTAAATGACGCGATACATCGTTCATTTTCCAGCCAATTTTGATATTCTTTTCACTGCTCGTAGTACATTTTGTCAATTTTACGATAAAAAATGATGCTCGAAAGTATTATCCATGCATATTCCCTGTCGTAGCTAAATACCAGAGACCGATGACGGGCAGCATCATCACTGGAGCGAGAAGCTACGCCCTGCGTTCGCCAATCCGCCTGCCCAGCGTGGCGATTATGGGTATATCCACCACCATCCAGCACCACGAGCAGGTGAGGTTGGCTTGGAGCGAAAAGATGATAGGCCGCTCCCTTACATCCCGATCAATTGGAGAGGCCTATATCCAGCAGTGGACTCCAATGGGCTGATGATTATGATGATGTAACCCTATTCTGTCAGCAGAATATAATTTTATGTTATCCTGTTCTAGACGTCTGAGGCATATCGGAAATCCGTATAATTTTGACCTTTCTATTATATAGCGGGCATTATTATTTAATAGACACTCAAAGGCTTGAAGGGTCACTATTACACGTAGATGTAGTTATGGGTAACGCGTTAATCAGTGTGATTGCAGCTTATAGGCAGACCAGATGTATGTGGATGCTGTTGGCACTGAAATGTGAGGCTCGGTGCCAAAAAGCGGGTAAACTTAAGCTGACTTTAATCAGTCGGTGTATATGATAATGAACTTGAAGATGATGATGATGCCTGCCTAGCCGATTCCGGCCACGGCGACCGCTTCAACTCCGACGAGTTTGTCGACCATACCGGTTGTGAGCCCGCATGTGGCTCGCGTAGCCCACCTTATAATGTCGCGTTTACACGCTCGCGTTCAATACGACATTCAACGGGCACAAGCACAAGCATGTGAACGGGCTGTTCGTCTGTTTGAATGTGCACGTGCGTGCGCAATTTGTAGGGCAGGGCTGCTCGCCGAGCTGCTTGCCAGGCTGCTTGCCGGGCTGCGTGGCACGCGTGTAAACCTAGCATTAGAAATGGTTCGCGCACAAAGTGAACACGCGAGCACACCACCGACATAATTATAATTATATGCCGCACGTCAAACTTGAAGATAATTTGTTATCACCATCACCAAATTACATCTTACCTTTCGCTTCGTGGAAAAATTAGTACGTTACTTCTGGTAATATGTGGATTGAAGTACGCAATGAAATAATGAAATACATCATCATCATCAGCCTACTGCAGTCCACTGCTGGACATAGGCATCTCCAGTTGTTCGCCACTTAGGGCAAACATCTGGAGGATATACCCATAATCGCCACGCTGGGCAGGCGGGTTGGCGATCGCAGGGCGTAGCTTCTTGATCCGGTGACGCTGCTTCCCGTCATCGGCCTGTGGTATTTAGCTACGCCTTCATTTGTAGTGAAATACAGAATGAATAAATGAAGTATTTTTTTTATGTGATGGGAGGGGCAAGATTTTAGGTGTAGTGATGGAATATAATTTAAATCACCGCCCCATTTGGGCGTACGTGTCGGTCTGTGCATATAGCCGGAATAATCATATAGGCCAGAATGGTGCTGGCAAGTAATTTGTTGGGTACTTGTCCGTTGTCGTAGAGATTTGAGCCTCATTTTCGCATTCAAGGACGCTATGATGTGTTACTATAATCAAAAGAAACAATGATATTGTTTAAACCATATACACCATTATTTCCGCTCTACCTTAGGTGGAACACATCTTTAGGTAATTTTTAATCAGCTCCACGTAACCCTGTTACTCTGAAACGCTTCCTTACGATTCCAAACCGGAAATCTCACGAACCATTTGCATCAAACTTGCCTTTCAAGTAAACGAACTACTACAAACATTAATACCATTCGAACTTAACCCGTAGAGGTTCGAAGTTAAACTAGAAGCGGGGCTATTAATCGATAGGCCACAGTCTCCCGATACCGAAACAAGAGAGCCACTCCATTTACGTAGACCGGCTACGGAGTTGAGTGCGAAATTTGCGGATAGTGGGTCAAGTTGGTTCGTGTCGAAGCTGTGATGTTGTATCTAGTGACGGAATGCGGTCGTTTCGACCGATTTATTAATTGGGAAGAAGCGCGTCTGGTGAGTGTTGATTTCCTTCGACGCGTGTCGTCGTATGAACTTACTTATATGAAACACGCGCCCTCGGTATTGGATCTTTACTACCTTTAAGTATAATTCGACTGGCTCGATGGTTCATTTGGTAGTGACCTCTGCCTTCTGCGCCAAGGGTCGTGGGTTCGATCCCCACACAGTACAAACATTTGTGTTCATGTCTGTTTGTATTTGGTCTGGGTTTTTTGTGTATAAATGTATTTATTTACAAAAAAAGTATCGTCAGTAAATTTATCAGTTGTACAAGCTTCGTGACTAAAAGTGTCTCCTGACTCCAGTTCGCGACCACGGGAAAGACGAACGACACATGCTTTCGAGTAAAGAAAACTTTGTTTAAACATTCGACATTGGTAGAAATTGAGTTCATAAAGAAACAAAAAGTTGCCATTAATTATAATAAAATAAACAAAAAAATATTATACATACAGACGAATTGAGAACCTCCTCCTTTTTCGAAGTCGGTTAAAAAGCAATAAGCAATTTGCAACTGTGAGCGTCTACAATTTCAAAGGGTACGGTATCTACTGCTGCTTTGTGGTTTGTGTATTGAATCTCAAGTACAGGAGATGTCTTATAATTATCATCATCATCAGCCCATGTCAGTCCACTGCTGGACATAGGCCTCTCCTAATATTCGCCACTTAGGTAGATTTTGGGCTTCCCGCATCCAGCACTTGCCAGCCGTCCTGCGCAAATCGTCACTCCACCTGGCCTGAGGGCGTCCTACATTACGTTTGCCGATACGCGGTCTCCACTCCAGAACTCGTTTACCCCAACGGCTATCGGTTCTGCGGCTGATATGGCCAGCCCACTGTTACTTCAGCTTACTCAGGTGAGCTATGTCGGTAACTTTGGTTCTCTGCTCGATCACCTCATTTCGGATCCGATCTCGCAGACAGACGCCGAGCATAGCCCTTTCCATAGCTCGCTGAGCGACCTTTAACTTGTGGACTAGCCGTACCGTTAGTGTCCACGTTTCGGCTCCGGCTTATAATTATGTACATTACCAAATGAGCTCCTACACTACCTAATTATTAGTGCAGGAGCAATCAATCAGTTTATCAAGTAACCAGTATTAATGTTCCGTGTGAATTATGACTGTGATAGTATTGGATATTGCAATAAGCCGACATGATATTGGCTCGAATCACGCTCCGTGAATTGTGATTTATAGGCGTTATCCAAAGTACTATAAATAATTTGAAGCATGATTTATAGCAGACTTTAATGCCATTATTGTTAAACTTGTAAGCTTGTATAGTAGAATATTAGTGGGCCAGATTTAATGTTCATTCATCCACATGGACGAAATAGAGATCAATTGTTATGTATCAAATGTGAGAGACATGGTAGGGGTCCTGTTAAGCAATACAGCTAAGGGTGTCTTATGACAAGAATCGTTGCTAAGATGGTCTTTACGTTTTTAAGGCGGTTGCTAAAAAAACCCATTGAGTAGCTAGTGATAGGACAAAGAATGACACGTGCTTAGCATGTTAAAACCTTCTACGTATTTGGAGGGTAGCTTTGAAGGTTTGTAACCATGGTCTTAGGGCTTCTATAGTTTGTTAGATAAATCTAACTACCTCACTTTTGAACCTCCCGACCGCTTACAATCAGGTGGAGTGAGGTCTCTTCTTCATCATCATCATCAGCCCATTGCAGTCCACTGCTAGACATAGGCCTCTCCAGGGAGCGACCTAAGTCATATCCTCTGTGTTCTATACCCAGTTTACTATTGCATTTTTTTTTATAAATAACCCAAGACATGCCACGCTGGGCCACACAGAGCCATCTAACCCCAAACTAAGCCGAAGCTTGTACTATGGGTACTAGACAACTGATAAACTTACTTAGATACTTTTTTTTTGTATATAAATACATATTATACATAGAAAACACCCAGACCAATACAAACAGACATGTTCATGCACACAAATGTTTGTAATGTGTGGGGATCGAACTCACGACCCTTGGCTCAGAAGGCAGAGGTCACTACCAATTGAGCCACCGATCCTGTCATTTTACGACAAATATACATGGTTTGAGTGATAGAAATTTTAATAGCTTCAAACGTTTTAACAATATCCGTGTCAAGGTTTGAGGAAATACATCTGTGCCAGTTCTCACGTCATTTTAAACTTAATTAATAGTTAAGTAGGCATGTACTGAATTTGTAATTAGCCATCTGTGTAGCAAATGAAGGTGGTAGAAATATGGTTTGTTAATGTTATATAACATTTATGACTCGTCTTATCATTTTCTGTACAGTACTTTTACATTTCTCAATCTTTCTCCGATAAAACCCTAATTTCTATTAATATCCGAGATATTGCACATGACCAATACAAAAATTCCCCTGCTAACTATTTGGATTTTTATTTTACGTATTTAACGTACCTAGGGCAAACATCTGGAGGATATACCCATAATCGCCACGCTGGGTAGACGGGTTGGCGATCGCAGGGCGTAGCTTCTCGCGCCGGTGACGCTGCTGCCCGTCATCGGTCTGTGTTATTTAGCTACGCCTTCAATTGTGATGGTTATACCACCACCAGTCGGTTGCCAGCGCCTCGTTTGTTATTCGGCAGGATGCACCACGGGCAGGTGAGGTTGGCTTGGAGCGGAAAGATGATAGGCCGCTCCCTTACATCCCCATTGATTTGATATACTGGGCATTTGTGCCATTTTATCATCAATGTTAGTAGTGGATGTAAGGGAGCGGCCTATCATCATTTCGCTCCAAGCCAACCTCACCTGCTCGTGGTGCATCCTGCCGAAAAACAAACGAGGCCCTGGCAACCGACTGATGGCGGAATAACCATCACAAATGACTGCGTAGCTAAATACCATAGACGGATGACGGGCAGCAGCGTCACCGGAGCGAAAAGCCACGCCCTGCGATCGCCAACCCGCCTGCCCAGCGTGGCGATTATGGGTATATCCTCCAGATGTTCGCCCTAAGTGGCGAACAACTGGAGAGGCCTATGTCCAGCAGTGGACTGTGATAGGCTGATGATGATGATGTTAGTAGTGAGCTAGAATAAGTCTACAATTTAGGTCACTAAATTACTAACCTTTCTATTTTTTATAACTTATATTATGCGGAACTACATCGTCGCCGGATTCGTCAGTAGAATAGTGGTTAAGGCCATTGATTTCTATGCGGGAGGCAGTGCACCCTTTGGACGAGAAGAATCTGTCAAACTGCATCTCTGCACAGTAAGTAATAATCAAATTACGACACCCATACAAAGAGAAGAACCGGTGGCTTACTTATATTCTTTATACGTAATCGCATGGACCAGTGTTTTTATAAAAGATATTTTTAGCGTAACGCTCATATTTATTTTAAGATAAAAATAAACTTAAGATAACAAAGTGCGTGAGACCCGCGTTTTACCTAACAAAGGATAAATTTTCAAGTCTCGTAACTCAAATACGGTGGGTAAGTTGATACTTATACTTTTCAGATTCATGACACAAGCAAAGAAGATGGGATATCGTTCAACTCAAGTGCGCACAATGGCTCTCAGACAAACATCTCTTGAACTTTTTGTGAAAGGTTTTCCCTAAATTGGTTTTGGGGGTATTTGCAGCTCTGTGCTGTGTATTAATGTTTGGATAATAGCTTAGCAAGTCTTTATAAATTTTCATTTTTTTTAGAGGGGAATGCATTAGTCACCTTTGACCTTCATGCCGTCGAGGCGGCATGGTGTGTGGGACTCACACCTCCCAAAATGGGAGGGCATACCCACTAAACACCCCTGTGTCGCCAGTGGGCACCAAGTTGCAGGGTAGCGCCGAAGCATACGGCCACATCCCTGCCTGCCCTGGCCAGCCGCAGATGATAAGCGGCCGGCACTTCTGGTCCTCGGACCAGAAGTGCCGGCTAATTTTATTGGTAAAGTAGTGCATTCGGGTGAAAGTTGCGCCGATTTGTAAGTGTTTTTATGAATGCCAATAGTCGTAGTAACATATATGTTGAAACATTTTATAGGCTAGATTAATGTACGATTATTTGTTGTGTTAGCACAACAAATCATCGTAAATTGACAATCTTCATCTTAGGATGAAGATCTATCCTCGGATAAATCCTCGGATGAAGATCTATCCTCGGATAAATCTTCATCCTAAGATGAATCTAGCCTTTAAAATGTTCAACCTATATGTTACTACGACTATTGGCGTTCATAAAAACACTTATAAATCGGCGCAACTTTCACCCGAATGCACTATTCTACCAATAAAATTAGCAGCTAAAAGCTCGTGTAGTCACTCCTTTCAAAGCGTTTACAATAAATACTTAACTATAAATATGTTTTTTTTTTATCAGTTACGTCTTAGAGTTCAAGTAGCTTCGGAGCCTATAATAACAAATAAGATTACAAACAATAATGATTAATATATAAGTAAATAAATTAACAATCGACGCAAAGCACCGATAAAAAGGAGCACTATTTCACCAAACCCGGCTAGGTATCTTTGTTTTTCGCCGACAGATACACTTATAACATTGAAAACTCTCTTAAGCTTCCTAGATTCCGATTAACTTTCTAAATACCATTGTGTCTCCGTTCTACAATGACTTTTGTACAACTTAGCTCCGTTAGCGCTCAAATATCCAAAGAGACACCGACCATGTTTGGAAACACTTGGCTCTTTGTGATCCGGAGATTACAAAGATCGAAGCTTCTCATGTAAGTAGTCTTTGTGCAGAATTCCATTGGTAAGTAGTCTCCCTGTCGACCTAAATAGTGAAGCATAGTTTTATCGAGACTGGTCTACAAATTACCAAGATGAATCTATTAGCGAACTTTGTGACAGACATTGGTTATTAGCTATTTATGTACCTATGTTGAGATAATTAATAAACTATATGAATTTTATAGTCAATAAGAACTAATTCTTGAATTGGATTATTTGTGTCCTTTGCAATAAGGAAATAATATAGTTTCCATAATCGTCAAAAGATGGCGTTAATAGTGCCATGGCAAACAGATTTAGAGTCTCTTGATAGCGAATCGCTGGTATTTACCTGATTTAATGATAGTCATGACATTGCGAACGCTTTTATGTGTGACGTCATTGATATTAGATACGATATGACGTCACTGGAGGTGCTGTTGCCGCCGGTGCCGTTGATGCTGACGTTGTGACGTCACTAGCGCTACTCGACTCACCGACGATAGTGGCGAGGATGATGAGCGCGAGCACGACCGAGGTTACCGCCATGAGGACGAGCGACGTGACGTCACTGGAGGTGCTGTTGCCGCCGGTGCCGTTGATGCTGACGTTGTGACGTCACTAGCGCTACTCGACTCACCGACGATAGTGGCGAGGATGATGAGCGCGAGCACGACCGAGGTTACCGCCATGAGGACGAGCGACGTGACGTCACTGGAGGTGCTGTTGCCGCCGGTGCCGTTGATGCTGACGTTGTGACGTCACTAGCGCTACTCGACTCACCGACGATAGTGGCGAGGATGATGAGCGCGAGCACGACCGAGGTTACCGCCATGAGGACGAGCGACGTGACGTCACTGGAGGTGCTGTTGCCGCCGGTGCCGTTGATGCTGACGTTGTGACGTCACTAGCGCTACTCGACTCACCGACGATAGTGGCGAGGATGATGAGCGCGAGCACGACCGAGGTTACCGCCATGAGGACGAGCGACGTGACGTCACTGGAGGTGCTGTTGCCGCCGGTGCCGTTGATGCTGACGTTGTGACGTCACTAGCGCTACTCGACTCACCGACGATAGTGGCGAGGATGATGAGCGCGAGCACGACCGAGGTTACCGCCATGAGGACGAGCGACGTGACGTCACTGGAGGTGCTGTTGCCGCCGGTGCCGTTGATGCTGACGTTGTGACGTCACTAGCGCTACTCGACTCACCGACGATAGTGGCGAGGATGATGAGCGCGAGCACGACCGAGGTTACCGCCATGAGGACGAGCGACGTGACGTCACTGGAGGTGCTGTTGCCGCCGGTGCCGTTGATGCTGACGTTGCAGCCCCACGACACCGCCTCCACCCACGAGCAGTTGCCGTCGAACCACTCTGATGGCGGGTACGTGACATCATCTGAAACAAACAGACAATCTTAGTAGGACGGTCTAGATTCTAGATCTACAGTCTAGGTTCGCGTTTCATTGTTGAAGGTCGTGGCTCCTCAGAGTCATATTTGTTGGCTAATAGGCTTGTTGCCTTAAAATAGCTTATTAAAAGGCATGTATTTAGACAGACAGACAGACAAAAATTTTACTATTTGCATTTTTGGCATCAGTATTGATCTTCATTCTATCGCTCTTCACTTATCACCTCCTGATAGTTATTTTGAAAAAATATTTCATGTACAGAATTGACCTCTCTACAGATCTTAACTAATATTATAAAACTGAAGAGTTTGTTTGTTTGTTTGTTTGTTTGAACGCGCTAATCTCAGGAACTACTGGTCCGAATTGAAAAATTCTTTTTGTGTTGAATAGACCATTTATCGAGGAAGGCTTTAGGCTATATAACATCACGCTGCAACTATTAGGAGCGAAGAAATAATGGAAAACGTAAAAAAAAAAACGGGGAAAAAATAACTATTCCACGCGGACGAAGTCGCGAGCACAGCTAGTTTATTATAAGTAGTATAGACAGAAGATAGATGAAGACATAAGTTGTGATGGCAGTTTGAAAAAAAAATGAAAGAAACTTTTGTCGTTTCTTACATCACAAATGCAAATCGTGCTTCAGTTTCATTTCAATCACTTTACATCGCCCGTCTTGAAGGCTCGGTAATGTATCTCTAACCTGACGCCGTACACGTCCAAACCTCCCTGTGTGGTTCCACTACGTGACCGTAATATTAATGGGGATAAGCGCACGTATGGCGTATGAGAATAAGTGTGAAAATTACCGTAATGCGTTTTATGTTTCATGCCCTAAAATAATTATATGGGTACGTAGATAGGGGCGCGAAAGGAAAAATATTATGTGCTATATTATATGTGATGTATGATAGATTAACTCTGACTCCTAACTGGTATAGCTTACCCTAAGTGTTGCGGAGGTCTGACGGCAGTCGCTCTGTGTAAAAGCTTAGCCCTTGCCAAATCTCTCAGTTTGGGAAGCCGACCCCGAGACAATCGGGAAAAAGGCTAGGATGATGATGATATCGGTCCAAGCCAACCTCACCTACCCGTGGTGCATCCTGCCGAATAACGAACGAGGCGCTGGCAGCCGTCTGGTCGCGGTATAACTATCTCAATTGAAGGCGTAGCTAAATACCACGGACCGATGACGGGCAGCAGCGTCACCGGAGCCAGAAGCTACGCCCTGCGATCGCCAACCCGATTCCCACCCGGGATATTCGTGTGATGAACATTTGTGTTTGTTCCGTGTCTGGGTTATGTATGTGTATTTAAGTATATATTTGTGATACCTTCGTTGTTCTTGTTTAGTATGTTGTTTAGTGTGTTGTTGCTAATCCAATGTGCTGTGCACGCGTGTGTTCGTATCCCATCCTTGTCGCCAGTTGTTTAGTATGTAGGTAGCTATAGCAGTGAGACGCGTCAAGCAAACAACGTAGCTAGTTGCACACTGGTTTATTATAAACTCATTGGCGGGAGCGCAGCCGCACCTTTATCTTAAACTACCCTATAAATACATAACAGTTCTGATACCCATAATACAAGTGCTTAAGCTACTTACTTGGGATCGGAGCAATGTGATGTTGTCTGTTGACTGTTGTATGATATTTATTTGTACTCAGATAAACGCTGATGCCCATTTCCTGATATTCCCTTAGTTTTCTACGACACCCACGAGATGGAACGGGTCCTATTCTTAATCCAGAAACTACACGGAAATTTAACGTAAATAACCAGTCACCAACCATATTTAGTCTGTAAGATATGTCGGCACTCTTAAAGTCCATCATCATTCACGAGGCAGGCTAGTTCTCGCGCTCCGCCCCTTCTCCGCCACGGCCGGTAATCTATCTCCTCCAACTCCGCGTATGCGGTCTCCGCTCCTACGTGACCGCAATACGGATGCGGACAGTGACAAGTGCGGACGTAAAATCAGGGTGACCTCGATCGTTGACAACGTTTGATTCGGAACAACCAAGTTTATAGGCGACTATTTAGAGCTAGATTTTTTTTTGTGACGATATCTTTCTCGTTATAGAATGACCTTTTCGCTATAAGTGTCAAGCTTGCAAAACTAAACGGCGCTTGCATATTTTACTGTTATAATAACATGATATGCCACGCTTGGCTGCACACTGTCATCTAGTCCCAAACTAAGCTGAAGCTTGTAATTTTTTTTGATAGTAGCTCGACATAGTGGCTTCCCTACGCCTGATTTCCATCAGCGAATGAGAAGTACAAGTCAGTGCAAGGGCAGCTGCCCTGCTACCTGTCAGGTTTGGCCTCCGCCATTCCGGCCCAACCCAATCCCATCACGAGCTCGGAAACACTATTCACCGGCAGAAACACGACCCGGAGGTAATTTGCTGCGTATTCTATGGGTGGAGTCCTACCACGGACGGCTCAATTGCGAGCGAAGATTTGCGATGCCCAACCTCTCTTAAATAAGATAGTATTAAGGGTACTAGACAACCTTATAAATAATTCTACGTAGTTAACGGTATTACTCAAATAGTATCTATTTCAAAACACGTAATGCTCCGGGAAATAAATCTTCTGACACTAGAATAGGTACGATAGAAAATATATAACGTATATTTTGAGCATCATCTGGCAAATTTATCTTGATATTAAATTATTATCAAAACCGACTGTAGCAATAACAAAATATCCATACAAAGCGAACAGAGACAAAATGGAAATTATCTCCGAAGCTGTAACAATACCACCAGGGTAGTTAGAATAACTAGTTCCTATACAATGTCCATGCAATTTATTCATACAGCCAACCGGACCACCTGTGTCTCCTATTGCACTAATAAACTTAATGTATTCATACTGCAACGCCTTCCGGGATCTACAAATTGAATTCAACGCCATTCGGAGTACACGTTTGATCATTCCCAGTTGTTGAGTGTGATATGTTTTGGGTGTAAATGTTTACCAGCGTTCTAATGGCGGTATAATATTGTGAGCATAAGTTTTTTTTTATTTTTTTTATTGTAGCTACATAACGGCTTCCCTACGCCTGATGGAAAGCCAAAGAGAAGCCCAAGCGCTGTGTCAGCTGGCAAGTAACTGGTTAGTTACCTGTCAGTTGCCACTGCCATGCCATGCCCAATCCTTACCCCCCCCACGAGCTCCGGAGACCCTACTCACCAGCAGAAACCATGACCCGGAGGTCATTTGGCTGCGGTATTCTATAGGGTGGAGGTCCTTCCCCGGACGGGTAGCTCAATACGAGCGAAGATTCGCTATGCCCTACCTCTCTTCAAAATGTCGCCTTTTAACTGTAGAAAAGCTGTCATCCCGTATGACAAACGTTGCGGAGTCTGCAAAATGGTTCCTTATCGTCATCACTAGCCTGAAAACTTCCACTGCACATAGGCATCTTCTAAGGATTTATCTTGATCACCACGCTTGACAGACGCGTTAAAGTGCATCATCTGGGACACATAAGTATAAGTAATGCACGGCCAGTGTTTCCATCAACACGAATTAAATTGTTTCAAGAAGCATCTACATGTTGGAACTGTGCCACCACGCAAGCTTAGCGAGAGCCGGGAGGGGCAACACCAAACATAGACTATTATTCAATCATCATCATCATCGTCAGCCTATCGTAGTCCACTGCTAGATATAGGCATCTCCAGGTATTCGCCACTTTGGGCAAACACCTGAAGGTTATACCCATAGCCGCAAGATGTGTAGGCGATCGCAGGGCATAGCTCCTAGCTCCAGTGACGCTGCTGTGGTACTAGCTACGTCTTCAATCGTGATGGTTATACCGCCACCCGTCGGTTGCCAGAGCCTCGTCCGTTATTCAGCAGGATGCACCACGGGCAGGTGAGAGTGGCTTGCAGCGAAAAGCAGGTCGCTGTATACATCCCCTACTATTCAATAGTATGTAATAATATGCGTGCGATAAGCGATAAATACTTCTCAGCGATGCCGTGGTAGCAGTGGTAGCCTAGTGGTAAGATCGACGCTTCACACGTGAGGTCGTCGGTTCGAATCCGCGCGGGCACGCACCTCTGAATTTGCAAAAATCTATGTGCGGAATTTACCACTAGCTTAGCGGTGAAGGAAAACATCGTGAGGAAACCTGCACATCCAGTTTAATTCTGAATGTGTAACCATGATCCAATTTATCTGGTTCCCCTTTCTGGAGGGTTACGAAGGTCAGATGGCAGTCGCTTCAATGTAAATACCAGACTCGCTAAATCTAGGATCATGGTCAAAAGCGGACCCTGGGCCTAGAGGCACAAACCGGGACAACGCTAAAGAGGATGAAGAGGATGTAAATTCTTCTCAGCGGAAACCTCAATTTCTCGAAAACTAAAAGCTAAAACTATTTACAATTTCCTTTCCCCCTGTCCGTTCAGTGCACTTAACTCCATCCATTTTCGTTTCTTGGCGAAATTCTCGAGCATGTGAGCTCTCGAGCTACACTTCATGCTCTCGGCCGAAGAGTGCATTTGCAAGCGCCCGGCGCGGCGTGACCGGCATCAGAGGCTAAGTAAAAAGGTGTTGGATATACGAAGTCGTTTTAAAGTTTTCACTCGCGTGGTGTTTTGTGTGAAAAACAAATTGGGAAAATTTTCGTGGTGAAATTGCGTTACGGAATACGTAAATTGCGTAGTGGAATTCGTAAATGAGTAGTGTGGAGTTTTTGGGATTGTGACTACGCAAAGTTAAATTCCACCAGATTTGTTAAATTGTGTGTTGGGCTTTTTTAAACTGCGTAACGAAATAACATTAAGTTTGGGCAGATTGAAGAATAAAAAGTTCGTAAGTAAGTAAAAATGTCATTAAAATTTAAAAAAGGGAACTGCTACCTAGAACCCACCGAACGCACGTACGTACGTCATACGTAGTCCTACTAGCATATATTAGTGTAGATATAAAAATATCAGCAAAATATCCTCGACAAAATTCGAGCCTCCTAGAAAATAAAAACAGAACAAAATGTCGGTACCTACCTACCTGAAATAAATTGAACATCACAATCCACTAACGAAACCGAACGATTCATAGCACCTCTCAAACCTGGCAATATTTGACAACTCCGCCACGTGACGAGGCATCAAACCCTGCACTTTATCCGGCCGGCCGTCCCGAAAAGGGTTTTAGACCGATTTGCAATCGCGAGGACGGGGCGTGACCAGAATCACGTGCCGACAACTCTCACGGTGTTTTCCGATTCAACGGCCTGAATGATTTGAAAGTACGTGATTTGGGATGTGAAGCGCGAAACAGGAGTTTGCCTGCACGTTATAACGGGTGGACTGTGTAATTCGCTAGATCTAGGTGAAAAAGTGGAATTGCTATTTGTGAGTTTTGTGACTCTTAAATCGTATAGGTATGAGCGTTTTTTTTTCATGTCAAAGCGATGTCGCTTATCCTTTTTAGAATAGGGTCAAAGGATCGACTAATCTAGTAGATTTCCTGACCGGATGGCCACAGGTCAAGTTTTCGTTGGCACTTAACTGGTACTTGTATGGTATTAGGCTAGTAATATATGTGTATAATACTTTATGCAAGAGATACATTTTTTTTTAATAATGGCTCGACATATTTGCTTCCGTACGCCTGATGGAAAGCGAAAGAGAAGCCCATGTCACTGTGACAACGGGCAAGTAACTGGTCTTGGCAAGTTACCTGTCAGTTGCCACCGCCATGCCGGCCCAACCCTAACCCCCCACGAGCTCCGGAAACCCTACTCACCGGCAGAAACACGACCCAGAGGTCATCTGACTGCGGTATTCTATAGGGTGGAGGTCCTTCCCTGGACGGGCGGCTCAATTCGAGCGAAGATTCGCGTTTAAAATCCTAGAGGCTTTAGCAGAAAATATGTGCAAACTTGTGCATTCTGAATCGTACAGGGATTAAAAGGAGCAGAAAGGGGCCTTAGGCCTATTATGAGGACGGTTTACAAATATAGAGAAAGAATACACTTAAGTGCTATTGAAGTAAATTTTAGATATACCTATATTCAATAATTTTTAAACCCTAAATCAGTAATTTTTAAGCCAGTATTTCTCTGATTATTTTAAGTTTTTTTAAGTTGGTTTAGTTAATTATTGTGTCATATACACGGAAGTATGGTTCTATATCAATAGTCAGAAAAGCTTGTATTAAACAGTCAAACTGTCATGCATTATCCGACTCTGTGCTTTATTTTCCAAAATACACAGGACGACAGATTCCGAATTACGACGGTAAGGATGTCAAGTGTCGGTTTAACGGGAGTTTGGCTGCTCGAACACAAATGATTCCCTTTCATGTTCGGATTGAATGAACAGTTGATTGATCTGCGTGTAGCATACGAATGTGCGTGTAATTTTTGATTTATTTTAACCGACATTAAAGGGAGGCTTTCGGTCCTTTACGTATGATATTTTGTCAGATATTAACGTTCCTGTTCTACAATCTGGCCTTCTAAATCAAAAGTGTGATGAACACTTGTATTTGTTCCATATCTGGGTGTCTATATTTGTAAGGTACATATTAAATACTAGCTGTGCTCGCGACTTCGTCCGCGTGGAATAGTTATTTTTTCCCCGTTTTTTTTTTTTTACATTTTCCATTATTTCTTAGCTCCTAATAGCTGCAGCGTGATGTTAGATAGCCTAAAGCCTTCCTCGATAAATGGTCTATTCAACACAAAAATAATTTTTCAATTCGGAACAGTAGTTCCTGAAATTAGCGCGTTCAAACAAACAAACAAACTCTTCAGCTTTATAATATTAGTTAAGATTAAGATGTAAACCATACTACTATATAACCATAAATTTTATGGTTCTGATACCCATAACAAAAGTGCTTATGCTACTTACTTTGGGATCGACGCAATATAATATGTTACGTTGACTGATATTTACGGCCGTATTCACAAACATTACTATGCGTCGCGGGAACGCACAGGTACCCAAAAACGTATAGGACACTGTGCGTCCGCGCGTCGCATAGTAACGTTTGTGATACGGCCGTTAGTTATCTTCTTTATTTATAAAAGCAACCACCCACTGATTAATAACGAAATCAGAAACTACAACACCTAAAAACTTGAATTTTCGCAATTTAAAACTTACTTGCTTATAAATAAGATCTAGACTAGAAATCATATCCGTTAAGAAAGCGGTTTACGAAACTTTACCCCTATAATAGAGAACAGGCGTTAGAATATTTAAATATTTAGTATTGCATTGCATGTGTGTCGGGGATTATAATTTGAAAAACCTCAAACTAAGGATTTCCTTTGTACTACGAGTACTTAAGGACGATTTAGTAGGGGCGTCGCCCAGAATACAAAGCCCTCTAGCAAATTAATAAAGTCCGATGCCAAAATTCATGAATCGACCACGCTTGAGAGACCTGCCTATACAAAGCCCCACCGAAGTTCCATTGATTGTTTTTGTTTGACAGGCTCGGTGGCTCATTTGGTAGTGACCTCTGCCCTCCGAGCCAAGGGTGTTCGATTCCCGCACAGTACAAACATTTGTGTTCATGAACATGTCTGTTTGTATTGGTCTGGGTGTTTTCTATGTACAATATGTATTTATTTACAAAAAAAATGTATCTAAGTAAGTTTATCAGTTGCCTAGTATCCATAGTACAAGCTTCGGCTTAGTTTGGGGCTAGGTGGCGCTGTGTGGCCCAGCGTGGCATGTCTTGGGTGGCATGTCTTGGGTTATTGTTTAAGAGACAAAAAATCGCGAGCGTAAATTAACATCCTTTGCATCCTACAAAGCTGCTAATATAATTTTTTTACCACTAAAGTGCCTAGTACCACAGCCTATGGACGCCTGCAACAATTTACACCAGGAGTATCAAACGCGCATTGCCCACCCTATCCCCCGGCTGCCGATGCAACACTCACCCTACGAGCTCCGGAATCCCTTTATTATAGAGGGGGCAAACATGCCTTGATGGTAAGTGACTTCAGCCCATAGACACCTCAACACCAGATGTGTTAAAAGGTGCGTTGCGGGCTCTTTTTTTTTGCTTTTATAGTAGCTTGACATAATGGCTTCCCTACACCTGATGGAAAGCGAAAGAGAAGCCCATGTCGCTGTGACAACTGGCAAGTAACTGGTCAGTAACCTGTCAGTTGCCACTGCCATGCCGGCCCAACCCTAACCCCCCACGAGCTCCGGAAACCCTACTCACCGGCAGAAACACGACCCGGAGGTCATTTGGCTGCGGTATTCTATAGAGTAGAGGTCCTTCCCCGGACGGGCAGCTCAATTCGAGCTAAGATTCGCTATGCCCTACCTCTCTCTTGAGTTATAGGCTCGCTTTTTGAAGGTATCCATTCGAAAAAGTCGCATCTTAAACCGGATTCCAAGCAACGTGGCAGAAAACGTACCATGGAAGGCATAACAATAACAGATCCGATACACATCTAGCGACAAAGAGCCAAAGTTCTTGAATCGTGACACGTCTGAGCCTGTGATTGGCCGATAGCGCGAGTGTTCGCGAAGCGACCCAATAGCTTATCTGTCAGAGCAGATTGTCTATCTAAAGCAACCTGTTATTTGTCTGCTTTGTATGTACCGGAACAGAATTTTAAGCAATGAGTTTTTTATTTAACTAAGCAATTTACTTAATATTTCGTAGCAAAGTTTTTTGATAAACATTTTTGATGGGGATGTAAGGGAGCGACCCATCATCTTTTCGCTGCAAGCCAACCTCACCTGCACGTGGTGCATCCTGCCGAATAACAAACGAGGCACTGGCAACCGAGTGGTGGTAGGTATAGCTATCACGATGAAAGGCGTAACTAAATACCACAAGCTGATGATGGGTAGCAGCGTCACTGAAGCGAGCAGCTACGCTCTGCGACCAAGCCAAGCACGGCCAAGCCGTCTGCCGAGGCAGCGTGGCATTTTTTATATACATATAATACCTCGACAAAATGGCTTCCCTACGCTTGATGGAAAGCGAAAGAAAAGCTCAAGTAACTGGTCAGTTGCCACCGCCATGCCGGCCCAACCCTAACCCCCCACGAGCTCCAGAACCCCTATTCACCGTCAGCAACACGACCCGGAGGTCATTTGACTGCGGTATTCTATAGGGTGGAGGTCCTTCCCCGGACGGGCGGCTCAATTTGAGCGAAGATTCGCTATGCCCTGCCTCGATTATGGGAAAAGCCTCCAGATGTTTGCTCAAAGTGACGAACAACTGGAGAGGCCTATGTAGAGCAGTGGACTGCTATAAGCTGATGATGATGGTCTCGACATATATTTTTTCCTATTGTGTCTACATCATGTTCATATTTTACACGAAACATAGGTATTGCCGCGTTTTCCCGACGGGCACCGAACGGAATATAAAACAATGAGGAAATTTCAAGTCCCAAATTGGAGGAGTGAAAAAGTGTCGCGTCGTTTTTAATTACTGACTAATTACTGAGTTACTCAATTAGGTGTTAACAAATAACTTTATTTGGCTCAAATTGGGGGAGGTGAGAAGAGGACAAATTTGTATAAATGTGGCACAGGTAATGATAATTTTGAAAGCTTATAACTATAGATTTTAGAAGTATGTCTTTTTTCAAATTACTGATTTTGTGTTAAACTTAAGTAGTTCTTTAAAATATATAACCATTAATTTTTAGGTAATTATGTATTCTCTAATATTCAAATATCTTTGTGAAAGAACGGAGTCTCCTGAAACAGATAATACTTAAGCCTCCAGACATTCTCAAATTCATAGATAAACATACCTACTAAATAAAGACTTTTAATTCAATTTTTTATTGCAGACCGTTGGCCGAGAAGATGAACCCCAACAAGTCTGATAAATTGACTATTGCAATAAATAAAATAAAATAGTTTATTTCTGCAAATAGATTCACTACTTAGTAATACTTTGCATGTCACACTTTTTTCCTACCAGCACTTCGACGTGTAGCCTGCTGAGAAGAAGTGCCGCAACAAACTCAACAGTTAGCTTTTTTTTAAAATAAATACATAAAATCATTTTAATAAGCGCAAGCGAGCAGACTATCATGTCCATCTTGTACTTTATAATAACCTTTAGACATTAAACAAGACTTAATGCGAGATTTAAATCTATGTTTAGATAGATCAACAATATTCTGCGGTATTTTCTTAAACATTTTTACACTTTATCCAATTAATGAGTTACCAGTTTTATGAAGCCTGAGATTGGAAACAGCGACTTACGGCACTTATGGGATGTTTTGAGCAGGTGATTTGAATTGCACACAAAAACTTACTTACAACTAGAATAATCGCGGACAAACATACATGTCAAACTGAGAGCCTCCTTCTTTGAAGTCGGTTAAAAAGTATTTCTATACTTGCTGTATAATTTATGACCTCTTCAGTACTACCTTATAGTCGTATTACATTATATTAAAAGAACTAGTCATTTTATTGAAATTAATGCAGTTGTACCCATTATTATGTTATGTATTTATTATCTTGAATTATTCCTGACCTAAATGTCGTAAGGGACATTCTTAAATATTGTCGTCTTTCGCTGTCGACTGTACTGGGCCTGAATATAAAACAGAGGGGAATTTCAAGTATCAAATTTTGGAGGGTCGGAAAATAAGCTTCGTGTCGTTTCAATTATCAGCTAATGAGTGGTCGTTAACAGCGCGTTTAACGAAGGTCGCGAAACGTTTTGTTTGGATAAATGGGATGTTCTTCGACATTGGGAGTGTGAAAGTTTTGTACGTTTGAAGATTTGTTGGTAGCTTTGTTAAAAAAACGAAGTAAGTATTGATGTAAAGTGTTGTTTTTAACATACTACGCTGGGTCACACAGCGACTTAGCCTCAAACTAATCCGAAATTTGTACTATGGGTGCTAGGCAACGGATAATCTTACTTAGATACTTTTTATATAAATAAATACATATTATACTTATATAAACACCCAGACCAATAAACAAAATATTATGTTCATGACCCCAAATGTTTGTATTGTGCCCCCGCACAATAAGCCTGAGGGTTTGATTCCCATCAAACCCTCAGGCTCAGAAGGCAGAGGCTACCAAGTCAGCTATCGGGCCAGTCGAATATGAATACCTACAGCTATTTCAAGCTTTCACTTTTCTCCTAGGTCAAACTACTCGTATCATCCCATTCGTGTTATCAGCTTAAATGTACATAAAATATTTGGCTACAATACAGCATCCGGTCAGAAGATAACAGTTACAAAAACAAACACAGTTCGTCTCTGACCCACTAAACGGATTTACGTATAGAACAATAGCCACGTACCGCGTGTACAAATGTAACTGTAGCCCGTTGTGTCGCCTCCCGGCCGCCGTATCGCCTCCGCGAAGCCGCGAGTTCTCAGGCACTTTCCGGCATAGTTTCACTGTTTTACTTTAAATCTAGGACTTTTACCGCGCAAACGGAAAAGGCCGCGTGCTGAACGCCAGCGGCCAGAGCGGGCGATGTAGGCGGCGCGGGCGCAGTCCACTGCTGGACATAGGCCTCTCCAGTTGTTCGCCAAATTTAGCAAATTAGTATTAATAATTGTGCTTTGTTTAGTGTGATCTGTCTGTGTATCAATTTGCGGGCTAATAAATATTTTTTTTCTTTCTTTTCTTTCTTTCTTTTCTTTCTTTTCTTTCTTTTCTTTCTTTTCTTTCTTTTCTTTCTTTTCTTTCTTTCTTCTTTTCTTTCTTTTCTTTCTTTTCTTTCTTTTCTTTTCTTTTCTTTCTTTTCTTTCTTTTCTTTCTTTTCTTTCTTTCTTTTCTTTCTTTTCTTTCTTTTCTTTCTTTTCTTTCTTTTCTTTCTTTTCTTTCTTTCTTTTCTTTCTTTCTTTTCTTTCTTTCTTTTCTTTCTTTCTTTTCTTTCTTTCTTTTCTTTCTTTCTTTTCTTTCTTTCTTTCTTTCTTTCTTTTCTTTCTTTCTTTTCTTTCTTTCTTTTATTTCTTACATTGGGCAAACATCTGGCATCATTTACTCATAATCGCTGTTCTACCTTAACTTTACTAATAATTCACACATACATAACGCCTTTCTCCCAGAGGGGTAGGCAGAGACCACGTCCTTCCATTTTCTACGCTCCTGGTACACAACTTTTGCTTCGTCCACATTCATCAATCTCTTCATACAAGCTCGTCCGTTTGAGGTACGTACTTTACTAATAATACTTTATTGCTATTTTACACTTCCCTCACAAGTAAAACTATCGTCCCATCGAATTACTTGCCATTGACTGACATCTGATGACAGAGCTTGCATTGTTTTTACTTTTGACCACCATGAGCGCTGCGATAGATTATGTTACCCCCACCTAGTACATGCTAAGAGAGGTAGGGCATAGCGAATCTTCGCTCGAATTGAGCCGCCCGTCCGGGGAAAGACCTCCACCCTATAGAATACCGCAATCAAATGACCTCTGGGTCGTGTTTCTGCCGGTGAGTAGGGTTTCCGGAGCTCGTGTGGGGGTTAGGGTTGGGCCGGTATGGCGGTGGCAACTGACACGTAACTGACCAGTTACTTGCCCGTTGTCACAGCGACTTGGGCTTCTCTTTCGCTTTCCATCAGGCCTAGGGAAGCCATTATGTCGAACCACTATAAAAAAAAACTTCGCATCCAGCCAATAGGTACGTACCGCGTGTACAAATGTAACTAGAGTTCGTTGCGTCGCCTTCCGGCCGCCGTAACGCCTCCGCAAAGCTGCGAGTACCGAGCCACTTTACGGCAAAGTTTCACTGTTTTATTTCAAATCCAGGACTTTTCCACAAAGGAGTACAAAGGCGAGGTGTGTTATGAAGATTCACTTCAAGCGTGTCCTGGTTTACCGGTAAAGTGGGTCAGATGGAAAATATGATGCGGGAAAAAATATATAAGGTGATATGAAAGTTATTGTAAACGTCTGTTTTGAAATTGAACGGATGCTTTTAAGCGAACACTTTATGCGTAATGTGACTTCCGACCTCTCTCTGTATTTATCGACTCGACATAATGGGAAAGCGAAAGAAGCCCAAGTCGCTGTGACAACACGGGCAACTAAGCAGTTACCTGTCAGTTGCCACCACCATTCCGGCCCAACCTTAAGCCCTACGAGCTCCGGAAACCCTACTTATCGGCAGAAACACGACCCGGAGGTCATTTAGCTGCGGTATTCTATAGGGCTCTACCCTACGTTCGCGTCCTTCCCCGGGAGGGCGGCTCAATTCGAGCGAAGATTCGTTATGCCCTACCTCTCTTAACTTAATCCTCACTTTGTGTTGTATAATTTTGTTTAAAAAAATAATTGTGTTGTAAAATTGAAAAGAGTAACTATCGAGTTTTTAGCCAGATAGAAGCTACATTAAAGCTGTTCTCAAGATCTATAAAAGGCAGTGATTTATATTTTTTTTCCCTCATCGTACAGTAAACTGCTTTGTGTTGCCGCTTGCTCATCCACCACCTTTAGCAATAAAAAAAGTATAAAAGAAACGCGATCGACTTAAACTTTACATAATAAGAGGCAGTTAATCTTAAGAGACTTCGAAAAAAAAGTCGGAAACAAGAGAAATGAAAACATTTGTAGCTACAAACGCAACGAAACGGTGATCCGATCCGTAATCATCCTGGGATTGTTTTAAATGGAATGGAAAGTAGCTCCCCTCCCTTGGCCTCTCTGAGGCATTTTCCCTGTCTAATGTTCTGTAAAGAGGTCAGTAGTGATGCGTCGCGTCCGGCAATAGAATCGGTACCAGTTTATAGCATTAATAAATAACAAATAAGAAAGGTTTATTGTTTTTGGTGCCTGCCCGTGGTGCATCCTGCCGAATAACAAACGAGGCGCTGGCAAACCGACTGGTGGCGGTATAACCATCCCGATAGAAGGCTTAGCTAAATGTTACAGACCGATGACGGGCAGCAGCGTCACCGGAGCAAGAAGCTACGCCCTGCGATCGCCAACCCGCCTGCCCAGCGTGCAGCGTGGCGATTATGGGTATATCTTCCAGATGTTTTCCCTAATTGGCGAATAACTGGAGAGGCCTATGTCCAGCAGTGGACTGCAATAGGCTGATGATGATATTGTTTTTGGACTTGACATCAGCTCTGTACTCATATATTTACGAGTACAGAGCTGATGACTTTAGAAGAACTGGAGAGGCCTATGTCCAGCAGTGGACTGCAATAGGCTGATGATGATATTGTTTTTGGGCTTGACATAGCTCATATTTGGTATAGCTCATTGTTATGATCATCATCATCAGTCCACTGCTGGACATAGGCCCAATGTGGCGAACATTGGGAGAGGCCTATCTCCAGCTCTTAATACGAGTATGTATGTTACTAATTATTGTTTTTAGATTAAGTCTAAAATTTGTTTATAGACTAGCATGCTGACGTTTTGGGTAGCACTGTGAGTCTGTATGTATACCTACTACCTATATGTAAATAAATAAAGTAATCCCAATTTTGTTATTATGGTATAACTTATCCAAAAATACCGGCTACCTAACCGGTACCTAAGCCCTCGTGATTGAGAAAACAAATTTGTAACGCTTGTCACGACCGGCCCTCGGGTTGTAAACTGCCTGATATTGAGGCAACTTGTCATCCGGTAGATAGGTAAATATAAAGTTGGTATAGATATGATTACGGGTACACGAGTGACATTTAAATCAGCTTTGGTTAGGTTGCTCGATAAGAACTTTCCTTGAGGTAGAATCAAGCAATTTACTTAAAACTAGAAGGTGTAGAAGACATTGTTTTGTGACAATATCAATCTATCGAGGTATCAGACCTTAACTACTTAATCAGTTTTTTAATGACAAAAGGGGCAAATGAGCTATAAAATCATCTGCTGATAAGTGATCACTTCGGCAGGATGCACCACGGGTAGGTGAGGATGGCTTGGAGTGAAAAGGTGATAGGTCGCTCCCTTACATCCCTCGACACGAAACGAGGCTCTGGCGAACCGACTGGTGGCGGTATAACCATCGCAATAGAAGGCGTAGCTAAATATCACAGACCGATGACGGACAGCAGCGTCACCGGGGCAAGAAGCTACGCTCTGCGATCGCCAACCGGCCTACGCGCCTGCCCAGCGTGGCGATTATGGGTATTATCCTCCAGATGTTTGCCCTAAGTGGCGAACAACTGGAGAGGCCTATGACCAGCAGTGGACTGCAATAGGCTGATGATGATGATGAAATCACTTCAGCCCATAGATACCCCAACACCAGGAGATTCACAGATGCGTTGACGGCCCATGAGAAATTTGTAGGCTCGCTTTATGAAGGTCCTATCAGTCTTAGTTTATCAGTGGTCTAGTACCCATATTACAAGTTTCGGCCTAGTTTGGGACTAGATGGCGCTATGTGGCCCAGCGTAGCATGTCTTGAGTTATCTAGTATTTAATGAAACGAATTCCGAGGCAAATAATAACTTACTATGTTTGGTATTTGAAATGCTACAAAAATAAATCGTTGCAATTGTAAAATTAGGTACATGCACAGCACAAATTGTTACTAAAGAAAATATTTTGTTTGTAATATGAAAATAATTGCTTCTGCAAGTCGATTAAATTATCATGCAATTGAGTTTTACATAGAAAATTAAACATAATGGCTGAATTATGCTTGGCCATTGCCAATCGCATTGCCGAAATAAGTTCTAAATTCGACTGATTTTTTTGCTATTGTTACCACATATCTCCGAAAATTGTAAACCGATTTGAAAAAATCTTTTTTTTTTCGAAAGGGTATAACCATTTGAAGTCGTTTTTCTACACTAATATTATAAAGAGGAAAACTTTGTTTGTTTGGTTGTAATGAATAGGCTCAAAAACTACTGGACCGTTTTTAAAAATTCTTTCACCATTCGAAAGCTACATTATCCACGAGTAACATAGGCACAATTTTATTTTGGAAAAAAAAACTTTACGCGGACGAAGTCGCGGGCGGAAAGCTAGTTTTTTATAAAAGTGCTGTTATTATAGAGTCTGAAACGGTTCGCCAACAGTCGATTGTTCCATGAACGTTTGACCAACAGAATCTTTCACCCATTAACTTTTCGCCCAAAAGACATTTGGCCCATGAACTGTTCGCAAACAGAACGGTTCGTCAGTGAACGTTTGACCAACAGAATCTTTGGCCCATTAACTATTCGCCCAAAAGACATTTGACCCATGAACTGTTCGCCAACAGAACTGTTCGTCAGTGAAAAAAATCAGTCGAATTTAAAACTTATTTCGAAGTCGAAAATAAAATAAAGTAGAAATACGAGTCATACTTACTACTGGTGTCATTTAGCTCGCGTGTGAGTAATCGCGTGGCATTCATGATAGCACCCTTGTCGCTCGCCCTCCTGAAACAAAAAAAAGCACGTTAGCGCCCATAGACAAGCTCAGTGCTAGCCAAAGACAATAGAGTTGAGTCGAGTATGCTCCGAGCTCTGTGGAAAGCGCTACTTCGCACTTTTGCTGAATTGGATTTGTCTTTGTGTTGTTTCAAATCCGGTGACGCTGCTGCCCGTCATCGGCCTGTGGTATTTACCTACGCCTTTAATTGTCATGGTTGTACCACCACCAGTCGGTTGCCAGAGCTTTCTTTGTTATTCAGCTGGATACGCCATGGGTAGGTGAGGGCAGCTTGGAGCGAAAATAGTATCTCTACATAATGGCTTCCCTTCGACCGATGGAAAGCGAAAGAGAAGCCCAAGTCACTGTGACAACGGGCAATTAACTGGTAAGTAAGATGATAGTTCGTCTCTTACACACTAAATATTTAATTAAATAAATGTAATATCAGACGAAAACATAATACATTGCTTCGATTAAAACTGTTGTAATATTATTATGATGAGTATCAGAACAACGAAGGTACCACATACCACAAATATACACTTAAATACAAATGTAAATAAATACACGATGTCAGTCTTAATACCTTCTTCAATTTGATTATCTACTCTACTTCAAGGTAAGGTAAAGGAGAAAAGGTAAGGGTAAGGTAAGGTAAGGCCTTCCTTTACTTTACTTACCTTATTCTCTTTTGCAATGTAAATATCAAAAGAAATCCTACGTCTAGAAATTCAATTGCAGCGTTGATTTTCAAATGAACATTCGCTTACATCGCTTTCAAAACTCCGGCAAAAGTTGCTTACAAGAATTCCCTTGAAATTTTTCTTGTAAAATTCATAAAGCCCACACAACTCTTGAGGCGAACAAATCCGCGCTTATGGCAAAGTGGGGTTAAGAGGCAGCCAACCTCGCCTTGTTTTGTTTAGTCGCGAATTGTTAGCTCGGCGGTTTAGTCACTTAGCTAGCGGGGTGGGGAAGCAACGTTGCGATTTAAGGGGGGGAAATAGATTATCAAACGAGTAGGAGTCGTTCAAAACAGAATTATGAGCAACGTAACTAGCGCCGTATGGTTCTATAGGAAAGAAAGCCTTCATCCGTTAAGGACTAGTAGTACCTCGTACCTAAAGTGAAACTCTTCTAAATACTTCTTCTTCTTCTTCTTGAGTAAATGGTCATCATCATCAGCCTATTACAGTCCACTGCTGGACATAGGCCTCTCCAGTTGTTCGCCACTTAGGACAAACTTATG
The DNA here is from genome assembly GCA_031163375.1 of Conogethes punctiferalis. Classification (NCBI taxonomy): domain Eukaryota; kingdom Metazoa; phylum Arthropoda; class Insecta; order Lepidoptera; family Crambidae; genus Conogethes; species Conogethes punctiferalis. Next base: position 14,425,296 of record CM062091.1, read on the forward strand.
GAGATTATACCCATAATCGCCACGCTGGGCAGGCGGGTTGACGATCGCAGGGCAGAGCTTCTCGCTCCGGTGACGCTGCTGCCCATCATCGGTCTATGGTATTTAGCTACGCCTTCAATAGTGATGGTTATACCGCCACCAGTCGGTTACCAGAGCCTCGTTTTTATTCGGCAGGATGCACCTCGAGCAAGTGAGGTTGGCTTGGAGCGAAATTATGATAGGCCGCTCGCTTACATCCCTGGTAGTGAATGGTACTCTACCACAAATAGAACCAGTCTAAAACCTAGCGACATGGAAACCTTTGTCGGTCGTCTTATAAAGGTCACCCATGCAGGGATGCCATATGCTTCGGCGTTACCCATGCCCCTGCAACTTGCTGCCCACTGGTGACACAGGGGGGTTTAGTGGGTATGCCCTCCAATTTCGGGAGGCGTGAGTCCCACTCACCATGTCACCTCCCCCCGGCGGTGGCATGACGGTGCCCAATACATTTTCCTCTAAAAAAAGACAATATCACCCTAAATAACAATAGGCTATTATGGCTAAAAATTGTAATTATTCCGTCTTTTAGCTTATTTAGAAATAAGAGACACGTATTTTTTATTTGTAAATTAGACTAAAAATTACAAAGTTATAGCCCGTTGAAATTACGCGTGACGTCATTCGGTGAGGCATTTTTACGGGAGCGAGTGACGTCAAAGACTCCTAACTTTTGATGCCTTGTAACTTTGCTATTGTTTATTTGAATGAAAAAAGGAAAAATACGTGTCTTTTATTTTTGAATAAGCTAAAAGACGGACTAATTACAATTTTTAGCCATAATAGCCTATTGTTATTGAGGGGGGGCGACGTCCAGCAGTGGACGTTTGCAGGCTGATGATGAGACAAAAACCAGTAAAAATTGTGGGACTAACTTGGGATTGAAATTCGGATTCCGAAAATACCTCTTCTTGGTTTTCAGGCGACATCAAACCAACAAGGCTTTAAGAAGAAGAAGGCTTGTTGAAGAATTGGAGAATATTCCCCAAATTACTAATCAGCTCCGCAAAAAACAATGTAAATAAGGTAAATTCTCTCACAAAATATTCCAGTTGCATTTTTCCCGCACGTGTTTGCGAAACGCTAAGCTATTTAAAGGCTGAGGGACTTAGCTCGCGGTAAGCGCTTAACGACCAGCGTTAGTGGCTGCAGAAAAACAAAAATGGCCTCACAGCTTTTAGAGTATTTTGATGTTTGAAATTACAGGGCTTTTTTGGTGTGGGAAGTATGTAAAAGTAAGTTGGTATTAGTGTACTGAAGGTAGTAAAAGTAGTAGATAGAGGAAGTACTCAAACGTGTGTTATCATCAGTGATGATGACTTACGGTTCCCAGATATGGTATTTTACTGCTGGTCTTCTACAAAAGATGGAAGTCGTTCAACGAGATATGTTCGGAGTTTCTCTGCGGGATTTTTCGGAGTATCGGTTATGAGGTTATTTGCAAAAGAATCAAGTAGCTAGAGCCGTCATAAGAGGAAAACCGAAGATAAGATGGCATTATTCTCTATCCTGGCTGGAACGGGCCATCTTTGACGGACGGATTTTAACGAAACTTGGTGCAATTATTCTCTCTCTCTCTTGGGCAGGTAATAGTACCTATACTTTTCATCGCTCGTAGATGTCTATAGAAAAGTAGAACCAAATACATTTGAAATACATTTGCGTCGCTATCTCATTGCTTCATACAAAAATACCAAATAAATTCGTTATTACGGAATATATTATATACGGAATACTGATAACAAAAACGCCTCACAGATCGGATAGTGTCCATCGCTAGAAGGCTGTATCGGCCTCCAGATCGATTATCCGTGACAAATCGCTCTTCGGCCTGTGTCGTGTCGCACGGACTGTAATAACACGACCTTTATTTAGGATTCCGTACTTCTCTTTCAGTAAGAGGGAGCAAATTGGCCTGTAGATCTTTGATCGGCTCGTTGGATCAATTGGTAGTGGTAGTGCATGAACATGTCTGTTTGTATTGGTCTGGGTGTTTTCTATGTATAATATGTATTTATTTACAAAAAAAAAAATGTATCTAAGTAAGTTTATCAGTTGTCTAGTACCCATAGTACAAGCTTCGGCTTAGTTTGGGGCTAGATGGCGCTGTGGGGCCCAGCGTGGTATGTCTTGGGTTATTTATAGAGATCACCTGATGGTAAGTGATCACTTAAACCCATACGCACCGCAACTCCAGATGAGTCACAATATATCAAGCGGTACATCCCTAAGTCGCATCTACTCGGAAAAGTCGTGGTGTAATGTATGTAAAAAAAGTATAATGGTCCTTTTTTAAGCCCAAAACCACTATCACTGTTGCACTATCTCAAGACTAAAAACTTTTAAATTTTATATTACGTAGTTTCCACAAATAATTATCTAAAAATTTATACGGAACAATTCTATGAGCCATCATTGCGCTTAGTCGGTTTTTTATCTAGGCCATTGAAATAAAATACGAGGAATGGAGCAAAACACGTTAGGCGATAATTGATAGTATAACGTTGATAGTACGATATTAACACATTCATCACATTCAAAGTTATTATCCACTGGCTCGGTGGCTCAATTGGTAGTGACCCCTGCCTTCTGAACCAAGGGTCGTGGGTTCGATTCCCACCCGGGACAAACATTCGTGTGATGAACACTTGTGTTTGTTCCGTGTCTGGGAATTTATATTTGTATTTAAGTATTTATTTGTGGTACCTTCGTTGTTCTGATACCCATAACACAAGTACTTAAGCTATTTACTTTGGGATCAGAGCAATGTATGTGATGTTGTCTGATATTTATTTATTTATTTTATTTGTTATATCTTGCTGTGTTAAAGTTAATAGTAAAGTGATCATTGCACGCGTGTTCACAAACGATAGTTATCTATTCCCCCCAGGAGGGGAATTTGAGGGGTCCCTCAATCAGGGCAGACTACGCTGGCGGTGCCATAGCAGCATGAGTCTCCTTGGACCCATGGTACCGTCTCTAAGGCGCTTGACGAAGGGGCTGGGGTATTCCCTGCCTCCTCACCATCCTGAGGCAGGGTAGAGGCGGGGGCGGCGTGAGTCCCACATATCCCGCAGATCCCCTGAATGGCGGGGATGCGCAAAAGCATTTACCCCGGGTAAAAAAGGGGTCAGTCACAGGTGCGCCACTAGCGCTTGAAAAATTTGTAGGCTCGTTTTTGAATCTTGACATAATTTCTGTTCATTCATAATGTCAATAACAAATTAAAACGTTCATTTATTAACAACTATAGTCGGTTAAATTTACCCTAAAATAAACTAGTGTTATTATCGTATCATTAACTCGATCGCTTTGTCGATATTGTAAACACGACACTCCTTGCATCGTCACCATTGTCAACAAAACCAATTAGTGTTCCTATTGTAATTATCCGACAAAACAACGCTGAAAGGGGGAAAGTATGGAAATACAGAGCCGAAAGCTAATTGCGTATTCTGCCTATAAGGACGCTGTTATTGAGAAAGTGCCTTTCTAGTTTGGTGTTTCTTTTTGTTTGGGAACGGTGGAAATGTGTAGTTAAATTTTTTAATTCTCTCTTTCTGGTTACAACAGGCCTTAGTAGTGACTAATAAGTCGTCATCATCATCATTAGCCTATTGCAGTCCACTGCTTAACATAGGCCTCTCCAGGTATTCACCACTTCGGGCAAATACCTGGAGGTTATACCCATAATCGCCACGCTGGGCAGGCGGGTTGGCGATCGCAGTGCGTAGCTACTCGCTCCGGTGACGCTGCTGCCGGTGGGATGCTGTTGTGGAATGTATGGGAGCGACCTATCATCTTTCCGCTCCAAGCCACCCTCACCTGCTCGTGGTGCATCTTGTCGTTGTTGTCTAAAACTACGGACGGATTTTAACGAAACTTGGTACGATTATTCTTCTTACTCCTAGGCAGGTTAAAGTATACTTTTCATCACGCTACTATCAATAGGAGCAGAGCAGTGACGGGGAGTGTTGGGAAAACGGGAAATTTTTTTATCTGCATGTTTGATCGCGCATCACGCGAGAACTACTGCATGGATTTGAATGTGGTTTTCACCAATGTATTGCTAGTTGTCTAACTTAAAATTTAAGTACCATTTTATGGAAGTCCGTTATTTTTGAAACCCGATATCTACGCGTGGGACGCGGCCGGCATAGCTAGTATCTAATAAAAAGTGACTTTTCTATTACTCTGTGCCCATATTCGAGCTAAACGAATTTCCGAGACGTAATTTGAGTGAAGCGAGTGGCAGAGGGTTGGAGTCGGGATTAGCGTTCGTGTGTTGGTCTTCATTTAAATTAATGATGTAAGACTGTTCGTATTCTATAGGAGAGGGTATTGACCTCAAAGAAAATGGAGGATCGCTAGCATATTTTAGGTTAACGCGCTTCATAGTAGTCTGCGATACAGCTTACCATCAGGTGAGTTGCAGTCAAGGGCAAACCCATTTGGATAAATAATAAATTGGGTTCATACGTGCACCAGATAGAGTTTTCTCAGAATGTATTATTTGTGGTTGATATCTTTCTTAGTTACAAATAGCAGTGCAATGTATGTGCAGTAGAATAGCCTGATGGGATAATGGTTCGATCCGATCGGAGAGAGTGGGGATGTAAAGAGCCGACCGGCTTTTCGCTCCAAGCCAAACACAAGAACAAACAACAGAGCCTTGTTTGCAACCGACTGGAAGCGGTATAACCATCATGATTGAAGGCGTAGCTGAATAGCACAGGCCGTAGCGTCACCGGAGCGAGGAATTAAGCCCAGCGATCGCCAACCAGCCTACCCAGCGTGGTGGTTATGGATATTAGACTCCAGATGTTTTCCCAAAGAGGCCCAAATAGGCTGATGATGACCGGAGAGAGATCAGATGCTGGACCAACTGCAACCACTGTTTGAGCTAATTGTTTTTCAGCTTTCCATCTGGCGAAAGGAAGCTAATTTCTATTGCTTTATTCATAATTTGTATGTGACTCTAATAAACGTTTTTTTTCTTTCTTTCTTTCTTTCTTTCTTTCTTTCTAATAAGCTGAGAAATTGTAAAAAAAGAACAGGTTCAAAAGGTAGTGTCAATATTGAGCTACTGGTCAGTCGACAAACATGACATTTCGTGACACTTCTTCGCAAATAAATCAATAATTTGTTGTCTTTCCGAAGGTTAAATAAATTATTACAAGGTGAATTGATGAGACACTCAAATGTCATTTAGGAGAACGTTGCTACCATCAAATGGACTGTCTTTTTTATGCTCAAATAACCTCTCGAAGGTCGAGGTCATCCGTGTGTTGGGTAAAGATTACCTGTAAATCCCTGCCCAAGCTCTTTTCTTAGGTAACGTAAGAGTTGACTAAAGGGATTCTTGAGTTATCAACTACCTACTAATTACCTTACCTCTCCTGTAAGCCAGCGCATCTTCAAATGTGATCTCTTAAATACTTTTAATTTTAATTTTTAGATTTAGACACTTGTGTTTGTTCCGTATCTGGGTGTTTATATTTGTATTTAAGTATTTATTTGTGGTACCTTCGTTGTTCTGATACCCATAACACAAGTGCTTAGGCTATTTACTTTGGGATCTTAGCAAAGTATGTGATTAAAAAAAAAAACAAAAAAAAAGATTTTCCATTCATTATGTACCTACTCTTGTATAATAATACCTACTTGTTAACTATTGCCGCCATTTGTAATACGTAATCAAGTGTATTTCTTTTTTTTAATAAAATTATGATTGCCACGATACAGGCATAGCCTAGTGTGGTAGTCATAGCCAACATTGTTCGTGATTGTACATTTTCTTTGGAAATAAACTATTTTTATTTATTTATTTTACTTACTCAGCCAGTTAAAGCTTACCCGCCTGACAGGGGACAACTATTTAAGAGAGGTAGGGCATAGCATAGGAATCTTCGCTGGTATTGAGCCGCCCGTCTGCGGAAGGACCTCCACCCTATAGAATCCCGCACTCAAATGACCTCCAGGTCGTGTTTCTGCCGGTGACGAGTGGTGGGGGTTTCCGGAGCTCGTGGGGGGTTAGGGTTGGGCCGGAATGGCGGTGGTAACTGACAGCTTACTTGCCAGTTGTTATAGCGAGTTTGGCTTCTCATTCGCTTTCTATCAGGCGTAGGGAAGCCATTATGTCTTAAGTATTCTTATGCTTAAAAGGAGACTCTGGCCACTGGTAACTGTAGAAGGATATTTGAATGTAAATACCTAAATATTTTAGATTTTTTTGATTTTCTTTTTATTTTATGTCGAGCTACTATATAAAAAAAATACACGTAGCAAAACACAGGTCTGTCACAGATTAACATTGTGGTGGCAACTGACAAGAGCTTGCAACTTTCCTACAACCTGTCCGCTATTATACAAAAACAAAGAAAATTACAAGGTAAATTGATTTGACACTCAAATGTCTTTTAAGAGGTTACCATCAAATAGAGTGTCCTTTTCGTGCATTACCCTCTCCAAGGTCATGGTTCATTTAACTTCCAAAAACGCTAAGAATGAAACACGCACTGGGTAACTGAGCACTTCAGACAAATTGCACTACTTCCAAATGCGTATTTACTAACTCTGAACTAAATCTAGGCTATATGTTCTTGTCTAGGTAGATAAATAGATAAAATAGAAACTCTTTATTGCACAAAAACACAGACATTACCTACAGGAAAACACATTACAAACAAACCAAAGTATAATTTAGGCGGTTTTATCGCTTTTTTTTTTTTTTTATTTTTTTTTTTAAGAGGGGAATGCATTAGGCACCTTCATGCCGTCTCCGGGGGGAGGCGGCATGGTGTGTGGGATTCACACCTCCCAAAAGGGAGGGCATACCCACTAAACCTCCCTGTGTCGCCAGTGGGCAGCAAGTTGCAGGGACACGGGTAGCGCCGAAGCATACGGCCATATCCCTGCCTGCCCTGGCCAGCCGCAGATGATAAGCGGCCGGCACTCCTGGTCCGGAGAGGGCAAATACCCCTGCCCCCGGATCCGGGGAGCAGTAGAGTGCTCCCCGGGCGGACCTCGTGCAACGGTGTGGCTGCACCCACCACACCGTTACGCCCCTATGAGTGGATCGCGCCCCCGCACTCACCACTCGGGGCACGAAGGAGAGGCTCAGAGGGCATACGATGCGTTGTATGCCCTCCGGCGACGCCCGGGCCGGGGGCGGCGTAGAGCGGGCGCGTCTACCGCAGCCTCACGCTCTCTTTCCGCCGCCTCCTTCTGCGAGATCACTGTCTCGCAGAATGCGAGCATCGCTCGCCAGACCTCCTTCGACGCCGTCATCTGCCGCAAGAGTTGCGGCAGGTCGAGGTCCTGTGCGACAGTGACGAGGACGGAGCGCTCATTGGCCCAGGCAGGGCAATGCTGAAGCGTATGCTCTGCCGTGTCCTCCGAGCCACTGTCGCAGAGATGGGTAACCTAGTGCAACCTCCCTGGTAAGGTAAATCAAAAAAAAATTAAAAATCAAAATTAATGGGGTATTTGAAACCTTGACAGCCAGTCAAGGCTGGCTGTCTCATTTGGTATTGACCTCTCCCTTCTGAGCAAAGGGTCGTGGGTTCGATCCCCGCACATTACAAACATTTGTATGCATGAACATGTCTGTTTGTATTGGTCTAGGTTTTGCTACGAGTATAAATGTATTTATTTACAAAAAAAAAGTATCTAAGTAAGTTTATCACTTGTCTAGTACCCATAGTACAAGCTTCGGCTTAGTTTCAGGCTAGATGGCGCTGTGTGGCTCAGTATGGCATGTCTAGTCTTGGGTTTTTTCATCAAACCCTCGATCAGATTTGTTCAATACGCCGCCCAGTAACACTTACTAGATAAATGGGTAACATTATTCACCGGAATCAGCCTTAGTGCCACTGTTTCAATTCCGGGACCGTTATCACTTTAGTACTCAATGGTAGTGATTTTGGATATTATTACATTTGAATTGTTAGGCGTATTACTCAGTTAATACTATTTTTTTTTATAGTAGCTCGACTTAATGGCTTCCCTACGCCTGATGGAAAGCGAAAGAGAAGCCCAAGTCGCTTAGACAACGGACAATTAACTGGTCAGTTACCTGTCAGTTGCTACCGCCATGCCGGACCAACTCTAACCCCCCACGAGCTCCGGAAACCTATATGTCCTATATGGAAGTCTATATGAAAAAAGATATTTCTCATTTTCATCATTGTTACATGATTGTTTGACCAGGTTCGTTTCTTACATCAAAAGGCAGGGCGTATCAAATAAATAAATAACCCAAGACATGCCACGCTGGGCCACACAGCGCCATCTAGTCCCAAACTAAGCCGAGGCTTGTACTATGGGTACTAGACAACTGATAAACATACTTAGATACATTTTTTTTTGTAAAAAAATACAAATTATACATAAAAAACACCCAGACCAATACAAACAGACATGTTCATGCACACAAATGTTTGTAATGTTGTTTGTAATAAATGAGCTATTTCAATAAAGTATATAAGGTTCTTCGAGTACCTACTTAAATGTGGGCGGGTGTGCGAAGGGTGCCAAAGTAGTTCCTAGCAAAAAATTAAACCGACTTCAAAAAAAAAACACAAACGACCAAAACTAAAAAGCGATAAATAACGTAAGTAATTCTATCCTTAATACATAATTATTTAAATATTACAATTATCACTTATTTTTGAAGTCGGTGCCAGCCTTTAGGTACCTAACGTAGACTGTTGTTGTATGACGCGCGCGGCCGGCAAATCCCCACGACAATATAGATACATTTATTTGTTTGGCTGGCACCGACTTCAAAAATAAGTGATAATTGTAATATTTAAATAATTATGTATTAAGGATAGAATTACTTACGTTATTTATCGCTTTTTAGTTTTGGTCGTTTGTGTTTTTTTTTTGAAGTCGGTTTAATTTTTTTTAAAAAATAATTTTATTTCTCTATTTTTAGTTGCGTTAATGTGCTGTGACCTTGAATAAGGGCTAATTAATGTCCTTAAGAGTTTTACTTAGGAATGAAAAATTTTGCTTTAAGTCAAGTGAAGACTTTGCGATCTAGAATCAAGCAAATCACTTACCAAATCACCTGCCCTATTAGCCCTGCATAAGTACATACTACTACCTAGTTTCTATCGACCAATGTCAGTACTGTTCCCTAACTCCTAACCGTTAAGGAGTTCTGTGGCTTCATCATCAGCACCAGATGTTGACGTCCGGAAGCATATACCTGAGTAGAATATGATAACGTAACGAAAACACCATATGAGCATACAATTTTCGGTTGTTGCCCTCAATTTCTCCAGGATCCCATCATCAGATCCTGACATGGTGATAATGGGACCACCTCGGAAGTGTCCTCTGTCGAACAAAAAAAAAATTTTTGAAATCCATCCATAATTGACGGAATAATCGGTGAACAAACATAAAAAAAAAAAAAAATATTATACATACAGACGAATTGAGAACCTCCTCCTTTTTTCGAAGTCGGTTAAAAATGTCCTTTCGTGTGGCGGCACTAAGCAATGCTGGCTATTAGCGAGCTACATTCTGGCACTGTGCCTAGGGTTGCCAGAAATAAATAACCCAAGACATGCCACGCTGGGCCACACATCGCCATCTAGCCCCAAACTAAGCCGAAGCTTGTACTATGGGTACTAGACAACTGATAAACTTACTTATATGTTTTTTTGTAAATACATACTGAGCAGGCGGGTTGGCGATAGCAGGGCGTAGCTTCTCGCTACGATGACGTTGCTGACCGTCATCGGCATGTGGTAGCTACGCCTTCGATGATGATTCGTGATGGTTATAACGCCACTAATTAGTTTCCAGAGCCTCCTTTGTTATTCGGATAGATCGCTCCCATAGTAGCTTATTAAATCCTATAGTAAAAAGTAAAACCCAAATTTCGGCTGTAATACATAGAAATGTGTGTCAATCAACAGTTTGGGAAGACTGAAGCCTGTAGCATGTAATAGCCTGGGATGTAAGGGAGCGGCCTATCATCATTTCGCTCCAAGCCAACCTCACCTGCCCGTGGTGCATCCTGCCGAATAATAAAAGAGGCGCTGGCAACCGACTGGTGGCGGTATAACCATCACAATAGGCGTAGCTAAATACCACAGACCGATGACGGGCAGCAGCGTCACCGGAGCGAGTAGCTACGCCCTGCGATCGCCAACCCGCCTGCCCAGCGTGGCGATTATGGGTATATCCTCCAAATGTTTGTCCTAAGTGACGAATAACTGTAGAGGCCTGTGTCCAGCAGTGGACTACAATAGGCTGATGACGATGATGATAAAGCCTGTAGCACAGTTAAATCTATCGCAGGAGACAGTGCTACTGTAAAAACGACATGTTACTTTTTATGAATAAACGATTTATTATTTATTCCCTGTCACCTGCCAACCCTGGGTCATTAATGGGCACTTTCGAGTACCTACCGTCAGCTGATATGTTCGTCTTGCTACATTGTGGACTCGCGTTTAATTGTTGGCCAAATGAGGAGATCAAATGTAACAATGGTATGAACAAAAGATTTAGTTTGTATCACTGTGTCAGTTCACGAGATGCATTTTATTACTAAGCTGCTTTGACTTACGGTGCGATATTTTTTAAATTGAAAAAGTTATACATGAATAAGAAGTAGACACACACTGATAATTTTAAGACTTGATAGGTGTCTAATTATGTTTTTTTTAAATACAAAGCAAAGCGAGGGCATGTCCCTAGTAATAGATAATAATATAATGCGCGTTAAGTAGCATAGTTGCACCAGTCCTTATTTCTAAAACTGACTAAAAAACGAACGAAACCTGCTTGACTTCGTATACATTTCATTACTAAAGATAAAAGAAGAACGACGTGTAAATTAGACCGAGAAAATAAATCTGGAGTAGGTATCACCATCATAAAATCAAACCCTTCTCGATTCTAGCTTTTAAAACCGCCAACTTTAAATTCATTCTGGGTTGTACATTATCCAGATTGCTCTCAAGTCAATCTACTCGTAAGTTTTGTTCTTATTTAACCCTCGACATGCTTAGTAGGGTCTATCGGACCAACGTAGGGAAATAAAAATAAGCAAATACGAGTAGCGCATGGGTCAATCAGACATCATGATAGTAATTTTACCATTTGATATCTGTTGCAATTATATGAATTTATTTCATTGACTTTTATTTTAATGGGAACTACAGGCTGAAGTGGCAGTGGGCAGGGCACATAGTAAAAAGAACAGATGGCCGTTGGGGCCAAAAAGTTCTGGACTGGAGACCTTTCGACAGAAAACGTGGCTTCGAACGCTCTCCAGCGAGGTAGACTGACGATATAATAAGACGCAAGATGGATTTGGATGCGAGCAGCTTGTAACCGGCCTTTATGAAAGTCTTTGGAGGAGGCCCATCTTCTGCAGTGGATCTACTACGGCTAACTACTAATGATGATGGTTTATATTACTATCACTTCTATATCCATTCAAAATACTTCTAAACCATTAAACAAGTTAACGTTATCGAACATCTGGGTCTGATAGACCCAACAGGTATAGCGTCTAACTTTTAGCCACCTGCATGCCAAGGGTTAAATAGTTGAATGGTCGAAGTCGAGTAAACATGTGCATTTACTAACACCACTTAACATTCATGATGCAACCTTCCCTGTAATGCATACAAATGTTGCAATAAATCTCTCAGTTGTGCTTCACTGATGTTGCTAGTACGGTTTATGGGTTACTTTATGTTATACTGGAAAAATCTTGGTTGAATATAAAAGGTGCTCTTTTACTGGGAACAATCTTGATCATCGTCGTAAGCTTGCTGGACTTTCAGTCTTCTATCGGTTGCATTTTGGAGAGAGTGCTGCGGAGTTGTTTGATTTAATTCCGCCTGCCCCTTTTTATCATCGAACGAGCAGGGACATGGCGAGGAGACACCGCTTTATGGTCCAGGTTCCCCAAACTCGTACAAAACGCGAACGGCTCAGCTCTTTGCCGGAGTCTGTGTGCCCTGAGAGATTATAATCTTCAGATTTTCAAGGCGAGAGTGAATCGGTTTTTGTTGGGTGAGCGCGCTCCACCTTAGACTCTAACATCGCTTAAGATCAGGCCAGTTGGGGTCAAGCGCTACCCCATCATCGTCATCATCATCATCAGCCTATTGCCGCCCACTGCTGGACATAGGCATCTCCAGCTGTTTACCACTAAGCGCAAACATCTGGAGGATATACCCATAATTGCCGCGCTGGCCAGGCGGGTTGGCGATCGCAGGGCGTAGCTTCTCGCTCCAGTGACGCTGCTGCCCGTCATAGGTCTGTCGTATTTAGCTACGTTTGATGGTTATACCGCCACCAATCGGTTGCCAGCGCCCCGTTTGTTGTTCGGCAGGATGCACCACGGGTAGGTGAGGTTGGCTTGGAGCGAAAAGATGATAGGCCGCTCCCTTACATCCGCTACCCCATACGAATATAAAAAAAAAACACAATCGCGTGCGTTACACATTCGATCATTGCACTAATAAGCGAGGTGAAACCAGGATTAGGTACAATGCGCACCAATGATACAACGTGTAATTCTGGATAAAATTTAAATCTTTTGAGGCATTGTCCTTAGCAAGATGACCCCTTTCTACCTAATTTAGTTTCACCGATTCCTATCGGCCCATCAGCAGAACTCAGATTACAACGAGACGGTTCAACCTCGACTTGGCACTGAATTATTACCTCAGTCTATTCTGGGAACACTCTTTTGTAGTTGACCTTGAGTTGAGTTAGTGCTGTTTAAAAGGTTTTTGCTTAACAGATTCCATGTCATATATGTCACACTTGATACATGACAATTGTATTCCTTTTCCAGAAAACACATGCCACAATGGGCCACACAGAGCCATCTATCTTTTTTGTTTTTTTTTATTCTATATACGTGTGCGCTTGACTGCAATTCACTCGATGATAAACGATACCTTGGTCTACGATGGAGCGCGCTCACATGTAGATATATCAAAAACCGGTACGCTCTCGCCTTGAACATCGGAGCATTGTACGTCTCGGGGAACAAGGAGCCTGTCAAAGAGTTCCATAATTTAGCCGTTCGCACTATGAAAGCTCTCCGATGATAAAAACGGGCCGGATGAATGAAGTTAAATAACTCCATCGCACACCCAAAATGTAACCGAATAATATCGAGAGACAAGCGACTTTCCGACGGTACTCAAGTTTTTGCAGTCTCGCATCTAGCATCAAACTAAGCCGAAGCTTGTACTATGGGTACGAGATAACTGATAAACTTATTGCGATATATTTTTGTAAATAAATACACATTCATTATAGATATAAAACACCCACCTATATATTTATATAATTGAAACGCAGGTTAATGATTTATTTAAGGACTAAGCGCTCGCTGGTTTTTTATTATAGTGCAAATAAAACTTCAACAAAATAATTATTTTAATCTATCAACTGACGAATAATTTAACAAACCATTTTGAGTTTTGGTCAGATTCACGCGCCACAGAAACCATTATCACAAATGTATGTTTCCAAATGCGTGATGTGGTGGCGGTGGATCATTAATGCGGTTTTTTGTATAATTATTATAATTAAAATACGCCGTTTCAGGATTAAGGAATGTAAGGTAGCGACCTATCATCTTTTCGCTTCAAATTACCCTCACCTGCCCGTGGTGCGTCCTGCTGAATAACGGACGAGGCTCTGGTAACCGAGTGGTGTGGTTAAAACCACCACGATTAAAGGCGCAACTAAATACTACAGGCCGATGATGGGCATCAGCGTCACCGGAGCGAGGAGCTACGCCCAGCGATCGACAACCCGCCTGCCCAGAGTGGCGACTATGGGTATAATCTCCAGGTGTTTGCCCAAAGTGGCGAACACCTGGAATGTCCAGTACCGGACTGCAATAGGCTGATGATGACGCCGTTGAGGTCGAAAGTACCAACTAAGAACCGTCAGGGCCTAGTTTACGCATCTTGCATCGCGCCCACAATAGTTGTAGCTCGGTTTTTGTGTCAAGAGATTACTTAATAATAAATAGCATATGTTCTGCAGTGGGACCGACAAAAGGTAGACTGAAGATGATGATGACACCAAAATCTCTCTCTCTTCAATCGGTCCCTCATTACTGAGGCTCGTGGTCACTGGAACCCCTGCACGGACAACCTGCCTTCATCGATTCCGGTCCGACGTAGCCTTCTCAGCTTGGTAAAACTTGGACGAGGAGGTACCTGCTATCACTTGGTCAGACGGCCTCGTATTCTCTTCCTTTCGACACCAAAATAGTACACTAAAACTCTTTATAGCTTTTTAACTCTTAGGGATGTAAGGAAGCGACCTATCACCTTTTTGCTCCAAGCCATCCTCATCTGCCCGTGGTTTTTTTTTTTTATGGAATAGGGGGCAAACGGGCCTGAAGGTCACCTGATGGTAAGTGATCACTTCAGCCCATAGACACCGCAACACCAGGGGAGTCACAGGTGCGTTGCCGGCCTTTGAGAAATCTATAGGCTCGCTTTTTGAAGGTCCCTAAATCATATCCACTCGGAAAAATTGCAGCAGGAAGCTGATTCCAAAGACCGGTTGCACGAGGCAGAAAATTGCGCGCAAAACGCACCGTGGAAGATCTCCAACTATCAAGATGATAAGTGGTGCATCCTGCCGAACAACAAAAGAGGCTCTGGCAAACTGAATGGTGGCGGTAAAACCATCACGATAGAAGGCGTAGCTTAATACCGCAGGCCGATGATGAAAACTCTTTATATGATAAAAAGAGATCAATCAATACCTACTTAAGTTTATGACCATGATAGAAACTTATGTTTGCCATGTTTCATTAAAATATGGAACTCGTTGCCTGCGCATGTGTTTTCGCCTTCGTTTGACGTGGGGTACTTTAAACGGGGTGCGAAAAACTGCGTCGGCATGGCGGTGACTGATTAGTAACTAGTCGGTTACTTGCCCGTTGTCGCAGCGACTTGGGCTTCTCTTTTGCTTTCTATCAAGCGTGTGAGGCCACTATACCTCGCTACTATATAAAAAAACCAATAAAACGATAATGCGTCTCAACTAATTTCCAAATATAGTTTTTAAAACTTTTGGCACAATTTTGACATTTCCGGCATTACGGCTGTATGTTAGTGTAACAGATTGCCCAATATGCCACGGCTGTCACCGCAGCCTGACAGCTGTCTGTGTAACACCACGCCGGGAATTACTATGTCACGTCACGGGAGGGATGACGTGATGTTGAACATTAATATTAAACATGGGCAGTAAACTGTTCTGAAATTACTTTGTTGACCCCTTACTGGGGGGTTATGGGACCACTGTGCACTGCGAAAGGTGAAATCTTAAGAAGGTGGAGTGAGGACATGGTCCTGAATGCTCTTCTTATAAAAGAAGGTTTTTTTTATAGTAGCTCGACATAATGGCTTCCCTACGCCTGATGGAAAGCCAAAGAGAAGCCTAAGTCGCTGTGACAACTGGCAAGTAACTGGTCAGTTACCTGTCAGTTGCCATCGCACATGCCGGCCCGACCCTAACCCCCTACGAGCTCCGGAAACCCTACTCACCAGCAGAAACACGACCCGGAGGTCATTTGGCTGTGGTATTCTATAGGGTGGTCCTTCCCCGGACGGGCAGCTCAATACGAGCGAAGATTCGCTATGCCCTACCTATCTTAAAAGATTCCAAAAAAGCTACGTTCGAGACCTACTTAGGGGACCCTAGGGGTATTTTTCTAAAATATATTATATGACTTTACCCACCCAGGCTAATTTAGAAAAAAAATCTTTTCATAATATGCACCCGAAATTTTTGGATCTATTATTTTATTATTAATCGAAACTATACCACCACTGCGCTTTTTATGTCGAGATCAAAGAGAAATGTGCTTTTTTTAACAATGTAGTGTTACATTAAATAACACGCGAAAAACCTGCAGACTAAAATATTTATTACTACATCCAATCCCGCGAGGATTCGAACAGTTCCCGAACTTTCCTGACTGAATACAAATATAATTTTGTTACACACTCTGTAAAATGTTCGCGGAAAACAAACGTATATATTTGGAAAGAAAACTAAAATGCAAAAGTGTCCCTTGTCGTCACGGGTCGCGTCTGAGACACCACTTGGCATTTTAATGTCCTATTTACTCGCCTTTCGTTTGTACAGAATTGATACTTTTTCTGGTTGAAGTGATCTTAGCCGGCGATTTTGATATTTGTAAGTTTTTTTTCTGCCCTAGAAAGGAATGCATTATGTACTGTGGCACCGTCTTCAGAAGGAATTTTGTTGTCTGATGCAGTAGGTAGTAATTTGTAGCATCTCAGGGGTTTTTTCCCAGAAAGTACACAGTATTGTATGTAACATAAATGATATTTAAAAAAAAACTTTTCTTAATTACTATGTACATTACGTAGCAAAATAATTTAAGTAGAATGCTTTCATCATTAAATCTGACCTTACCCATCTCTTCAGCAACATTTATTTCCTCTACCTGAAAATTATCTGCAAGATATTGTTGTCTAAATTTTACTATATCAAATTTGTAATGTTTGTGTTTTGGGCAATAAAGCATATCTATTTATCTGTAAAAGCAAGCCACGCCATAATTTTAGTTGCTGTTAAAAAAACCCAAAAAGCTGTTCGCTCTCTCCCCTTCAACACGAGTACATGTTCTAAGTAGTAAGGCAGTAAGTAGAACGTGCAAGTCGAAACAATTTCGGCTTCGATATTTCACAATGCTACACAATTCCTCCTAAACACACGTGGGATTATCTCTACATTCAATGAATGCTGATTTGGTTGCCTTCGGGACGTCTGGCAATATTAGTTCCTGGAAAAGCCTTGGCGACAAACTAGCTGTTAGTAACTCAGTGAGAATTCTAGATAGAGTCTTGCAACCATCTAATGTTGATTACATACTATGCCTTGACAGACTTGTTCTATTGAGATGTAAGGGAGCGATATGTTTTGACTAATAGCTTTTCATATAATTTCACTTTATGTAATTTCAGTTCGTCTAAAATCAGTATCTTATTTTGGGATATAAGGGAGGGATATCATCTTTTCGCTCCA
Source organism: Conogethes punctiferalis (assembly GCA_031163375.1). Taxonomy (NCBI): domain Eukaryota; kingdom Metazoa; phylum Arthropoda; class Insecta; order Lepidoptera; family Crambidae; genus Conogethes; species Conogethes punctiferalis. The sequence continues at coordinate 14,442,417 of CM062091.1, forward strand.
AGTCACTCTCACCTGCCCGTGGTGCATCCTGCTGAATAACAAATGAGGCTCTGGCTACTGTCTGGTACCGGTATAACCATCACGATTGAAGGCGCAGCTAAATACTACAGACCGATGATGGGACGCAGCGTCACCAGAGCCAGAAGCTACATCGTGCGACCGCCAACCCGCCTGCCCAGCGTGGCGATTATGGGTATAACCTCCAGGTGTTTCCCCAAAGTGGCGAACACATGGAGAGGATAAGAATTCAACAGTTTATTCAAAGCCAACATTTTTTTTAATTTCAGTGAACTCTGCTCGTGACGTGCATATTGACTAGTAGATGGCTACATTGTAAATTGCGTTAGATAGATAGATACACTTTGTATACCAAACATTTGACTTATCTATCTATACTTATAATAAATCTGTAGAGAGGTCAATTCTGTACATAAAATATTTTTTCAAAATAACTATCAGGGGGTGATAAGTGATCGATACTGATACCAAAAATGCAATCAGTAAAATTTTTGTCTGTCTGTCTGTCTGTCTGTCTGTATGTTCGTTATAGAAAAAAAAACTACTGAACAGATTTTGACGAAACTTGGTACAATTATTCTTCATACTCCTGGGCAGGTTATAGGATACTTTTCATCACGCTACAATCAATAGGAGCGGAGCAGTGACGGGAAGTGTTGGGAAAACGCGAGAAATTTAAACCTGTATGTTTGAACGCGCATTACGCGAAAACTACTGCATAGAATTGAATGCGGTTTTCACCAATGTATTGCTAGAGGTCTAACTTAAAACTTAGGCACAAGGTATAGATGGGTATTATATCGCACCCTCCGGCGAATAAAGCGGTTATTGCAGAATTGCTATTTTTCAGGAGAAGCAAAAAACCGAAATCGGTGAATATCTCTGAAACTATAACTTTCAAATAAATACTTTTAACTTTAATTGAAAGTAGATTTTTGATTGTATATAATATTTAAAAACTAAATTAATTTAATGGGAAATTCATAGATAAAACCTCAAAAATATGTAATACCGCATAACAATAATATTGTTTTTATCGTATGGTGACATTACCACTTTCTTCTCGGCAGCCTTCTATCAAAACTGCCCGCGCAACGAGGCATAGCGACAGTATTCGTTAGTTTTTGGTGTCTATTCTATTGAGAGTAATAACTTCTTACCACTTTATTCGTGTGAAATTAAAAATAGGTTTATATCGTAAGCGATGAATACTATAATATTCGCGGATCATTCTACGTAAACCATTACTGTAACAAGTGAATGCAACAACATTAAAATATAGTTGTTATTGCTACATTTGTGTTTTTTTAATTTTATTATTAAATAAACATAAAAAAAATATGAATTACAACTAAATTAACTCTCATTAAGTCTAATGCCTATCAAAATCAGGTTTTTAAGCTATGATTAGACCACAGCACATCGAAATACTTTACGGGGTTTGGGTCATTTTGGAGTCGTTTTAAATTTTGGTGGCCACTGACGGAAGTTATAATGTTCGAAAGAGGAATTCTATCGGATTTTAACGAAACTTGGTACAAATATTCTTCATACTCCTGGGCAGGTTATTGTATACTTTTCATCGCGCTACAATCAATAGGAGCAAAGCAGTAAAAGGAAGTGTTGGGAAAACGGGGGAAATTTTTACCTGTATGTTTGAATGCACATCACGCCAAAACTACTGCATAGAAATAAATGCGGTTTTTACCAATGTATTGCTAGAGGTATAACTTAAATTTTAAGTACCATTTTATGAAGTCTATTATTTTTAAAACGCGATATCCACGCGTGCGACGCCGCTGGCACAGCTAGTCATTAATAAAAACTTCAATTAAGTTGTTTCTGGTTAAATAAGATAAATATAACCACCCAGTCTTGTCTTACCAATGCTTCAAAACCCTGAAAAAGTAATCGTCATCATGAGTCCACAGCTGGACATAGGGCTCTCCAAATGTTGGCCACTTTGATCGATCCTCGGCTTCTCGCACCCAGCCAGCGCACTTGCCAGCCGGCCTGCACAGATCGTCACTCCACCTGGCTTGAGGGCGTCCTACACTACGTTTGATGAGACGCGGTCTCACTCCAGAACTCGTTTACCTCAACGGTTATTGATTCTGCGGCTGATGTTGCTAGCCCGATGCCCCTTTAATTTATTAAATCGGTGAGTTGTGGATAACTTCGGTTCTCTGCCAGATCACCACATTTCGGATAAGACAGAGATACCCGAGCAAAACCCTTTCCATATGATTGCTGAACGATCTTTAGCTTGTGGACTAGCCGTACCGTAAGTGTCCACATTTTAGCTCCGTATGTCATAACCGGTAGAACGCACTGATTAAAGACTTTCGTCTTTAGGCACTGTGGGATCGACCATCTGAAGCCTGACTATTCCTAATCACCTCGTCCTCAAAGCTGGTTCCACCTAACTGCAATGTCTGCCCGAGGTCTAACTACATATTTTTGAACAACTTTGAGTTCCGGTAGAGCATGTTCATTGAACATGACCTTGGTTTTGTCCAAGTTTATCCGTATGCCGATGCGCGCAAAGGAGTCAGTCAGTTCATTCAGTATTTCTTGTAAGTCCTGCAGCGATTCTGCCATTATGAATATGCTGTTTATGTTGATGACAGGTCCTTTCCAGTTCAGCGTTTTGAACACATCCTCCATTACATTAGTGAACAACTTTTGACTTGATCCCATACCTAGATGCAACGGTATAGGCCTTGTATACTAATTCTGTAATTGGATGCACATAGTGGCGGCTTCATAGATCACTGTTACTGTCTCGTCACTGCATGTATGGATGCCAATCTACGTGGCATCGCTGCAGGGACTCCAGAATAGACCAGATTTCAACCGAAGTCAAAGGCTTTCTCATAATCCACGAATGCAAGATACAGGGCTGATTATACTCTTCTGTCTTCTGTACAGCACTGTGTGGATGTGGTCTATGGTGTCGTATCCGCTCCGAAACCCAGCATGTTTCGGCGGTTGGAATTCATCAAGTATTCGCACAAAACGGTTTGTGATCACTTTTGAAAACAGCTTATAGACAAGGCTTAGAAGGGAAATAGGTCTGTTTCGTCTCCCTTTTTAAAGAACAGGACAAGCACACTCCTTAGCCACGCGTTTGGAGTTCTCCATTCAAGCGTTAAAAAGTTTTGGAGCTCCCTCAGTACGGGTTTATCTTCCGCTTTTACAAGCTTTGTTGTGACGGCATCCTCTCCAGGGGCTTTTCCATCTTTAAGCTGCCCAAGAGCGATCTCGATTTTGTCGATGCTGAATTCTGGCAAGTCTTTGGTAAAATGGCGTGTTAATGTGGCTCTAGTATCCTCATTTTCGGGTCAGATTTATGCGAAGCGTATAAACAGCCAGTCTTCCACCTCCAAAAGAACTACCGGCTTGGAAAAAAAGTAATTAGTAATGTAGTCAATCAACAGCCTTGCTTCGTCCATTATTGAACGTAGGCCTCCTATAATTCGCGCCACAATTCTTTATCCCGGGCGTGTTTCTGTTCAGCCAATGCCAGCAGTTCTTTTAAGGTTATCAGCCCATGGATTGCAGGGCGTCCTAAATCGTCTGCTCCACCTATTGTTGGATAGATATGGATAGATATGGTCAGCCCACTGCCACGTATTATGTTCGTTTCGTTTCCTATTTATTTATTTGCAAACATTTTTTAAGCTTACAGAAATTCTCCAAAGCGCAATAAGTTTCAAAGGCAATTACATATCAATTAGTAAGTATACAATTAGGTAATGCAATAAATTATTGGAACAATAAAATTTCTAATAGGTAGGTAGGTACATCATACGAAAAAATCTATTTTGTTTAAATCATGGTCAAGTCAAAAGTTAGTACATAAAATAAATAATAATAATCCATCATAATTAACAATAATTAATACAGAACATGTTACTCTATTAAAATAAAATAAAATGTCAAATAATGTCATATCAAATCAAATCAATGTCAATCCGTTGCATTCTCATTCAAAATAATCCAAAATTTATAAAAGAGATGTTGTAAGGTGTCAGCAAATAAATCGACCTCATAGTGCCAATCTTTCAACAGTATAAGCATTGGTCTTTCCATAGCGCGTTGAGGGACTAAAAAACTTGTGGAACAGTCTTCGCGTAAGTGTTCACATTTCGGAACGTATGTTAGGGTGACTTTTGATCCTTAAAATGATCCTTTCAAATGAAAATAAAACCCTATGTTTTTCCAGAATTGAGCACATTTGATTCCTGAGTGTGGCAAACGAATTTTCTAAAATAATTTACATTATGCAGTATTTTTCTTTTTAAAAAAGAAATATTTTTTTTGTCACAAATGCTCTAGCTCAAATATTAAGAGCACTTTTCCTTCAGGCGTTGTCCTAAAATTGAAATGCCATTATCTTTGCTCCAATATTACTTACAGAAAATCTTATTTCATTAATTTGTTAGTTAAGGATAGTGCTACACAATATAAAAATGAACGATGGCGGCTAAAAAAACGACGCCAATGTCCATACAAAATGACCCAAACTCCTTCGGACATTGAAATAAAATTTTTACTAGATAGTGTTAAAGAAGTATATGGGAATGTATGGGAGCGACCCATCATCTTTTCTCTCCATGCTCCAAGCCAAGCTCACCTGCTCGTGGTGCATCCTGCCGAATGACGAACGAGGCGCTGGCAACCGACTGGTGGCGGTATAACCATCACAATTGAAGGGGTAAATATCAGACAATAATATAATATCAGACAATATCACATACCTACATTGCTCCGATCCCAAAGTAAGTAGCTTAAGCACTTGTGTTATGGGTATCAGAACAACGAAGGTACCACAAATAAACGGTTTCTATTCTGTTCTATTCTAAATACATACTTAAATACAAATATAAACACCCAGACACGGAACAAACACAAGTGTTCATCACACGAATATTTGTCCCGGGTGGGAATCGAACCCACGACCCTTGGTTCAGAAGGCAGGGGTCACTACCAATTGAGCCGCCGAGCCAGTCAAACTAAAGTAATGCTACGGCCCGATGACGGGTGGCAGCGTCACCGGAGCGAGAAGCTACGCCCTGCGATCGTCAACCCGCCTGCCCAGCGTGGCGATTATGGGTATATCCTCCAGATGTTGGCCCTGAGTGGCGAACCACTGGAGAGGCCTATGTCCAGCAGTGGACTGCGATAGGCTGATGATGATGATGATGAGTGTAGGTATGGCTATGTGTATGAAAGTAAAAACGTAATGTTTTTTATTGCAATACGTACAAATAACGTATTAATTTTCGAACGCAATATTTTAATACAGCATTATGAAATTGAATTTAATGCAGTAATATATTATTACGACTCTATAATCATTATTTTATAACAAGAAGAATAGCATAACTTCAATTTACGATTCACCCGTTTACAAACCTGAGTAGTAACAACCTATTACAGCTTACGCGCCGTAAATTTTTCACCCGAATAAAGTGGTAAAATCGAATACTGATTTTGCGCTTGGGAGGACTATCCCGAATAATGTCGCATTGAATCAATGCGGACTAGACTAGTGAAGTTTTGTACGGTAATATTTGATTTCTACTTTATTCTCGTCTAATATCTTCACATTATGTTTCGTAGAAAAAAGTGGTTGTGTAGTATAATTCTAATAATATTGCATTTAAAAATATGAAAAAAATTCAGGCGATGGGTTAGGTCACATAGAGGCCAAAAATCAAAAAACATTAAAAAAGTGGTAATCGTCGATAACCGCTTTATTCGCCGGGGGGTGCGATATGGAAGTCCGTTATTTTTGAAACCCGATATCCACGCGAGCGACGCCGCTGGCACAGCTAGTAACTAAATAAAAAAATATATTGACGTACAAGTTAGGCAGTCTTATCGCTAAGCGATCTCTTCCAGACAACCCTTGGGTAGAGGATATCTAATCAAAAGAAGGTTAATTTAGGTTTTCATTATTACATTAAAAAAAAAAAGGTTTTTCTTATCCACAACTTATAGAGTCTTCACAAAGGTGCAATAAGAAATAGTTAAGAAAGTGTCCGTACATAAGTAGTCTTTGTATTTCTCCCTTAGGAGCAAAAGTGAGGTTACCTGAAACTAGACTACACGTCGTGGAACTGTGACTCTGAAGTTATGGACCCTTGGGACGGATTGGTCAAAGGCCCCGTTGGTGTTAGACTTGTGAGAACTTAGTTTTATTGAGGACATTTTATGTGAGTTTTCTTACAAAGTGGCAGGTACATTTTAGGGTTGCGTACCCAGAGGGTAAAAACGGTAGCGTAGGTAGGTATTACTAAGACTTTGCTGTCTGTCCGTCCCCTTGCTGGCTTTTTTGCTCGATATTAATAATGGCAACAGGTAAACACTTGAAATATTCACAATATGTTGTTTTTTTACTTAATTATCATCATCATCATATTCAGCCGGATCCACTGCAGGATATAGGCCTCCCCAAGGACTTCCGTATTAGCAGGTTGCAGGCAGCTTAGTTAATAAAACTTTAAATTAAAACAACATTAATGGCTTTTCCAATTAATCACCACTTTGGTCGGTCTATTCATTTTCAGCCTTTGCCAGCCATCTTGGCCAAATCGTCACTCCACCTGCCTTAAAGGGCGTCCGACATCGTATTTTAAATATTTAATATGGGTTCCCACTTGATTGCAATTCACCTAAGGTAAGGGATATCGCAGTCTACGACGCGTGTTGATCCAGCAAAACGTTTGCATTTGCCTAGAAGCGGTATCCCCTTCAAAACTCGTTCACTCCAACAACTGTCAGTACAAATCACTCCAAAATCTGCAATCGTGTCTCTCCACAAAGCCCCAATAAGTGCTTACTCAATAATTTATGTTTATTCCGTCAACGCTAACAAATAGTGAAAGCTTACTCACGATTCCCCACAAAGGGTACACGTCCGTTCCAATTTCGTCACGGGTCTCAAAAAGGTGAAATAAAAGGGCGTACTGGCACCGCGTGGAATCCGACATATGTTCCTACGTCCCTTTGAGGGCGCAGCCGATGCTGGGATACTGCGGTATAAATAAAAGTAAGCTGATTTTCAGAGTTCTGTACCCAAAGGGTAAAAACGTAACCCTATTAGAGTCCATACACCCGTCTGTCTGTCTCTCACTAGGCTGTATCTCAAGATCCGCGATAGCTAGATAGTTTTTAACTTTCACAAAATTAAATGATGTGTTTCAGTTGCTGCTCTAATAACAAATACAGCAAACGCGACTTTCTTGTCCTTTTTTGCTCAATATCAAAAAGAGACTTGAACTTGAACAGACACTTGAAATATTTACAAAATACTCAGTTGTATTTTTACTTCAATAATAAATAATCAAATTAAAATAAAAGAATATTTGAGGGCCTTACTTACAAAAAAAAACAAAAAAACGGTATTTTTGATCATTCTGCGCGTTATTGGCGCGGAACCCTTCATACGATAGTCTGGCTCGCACTTGGCTGATTTTTATGAATGGCGCTTTGAACGTTTACGCAGGCTGTCTCAACTGTATTTTTTCGTGTATATTTCGTTTGCATGACACTGAACTGGATGGGCGATATTGATGAATATTTTAGTGGATTATGCAATTATTTAAATACATTCTCCGAGACCTTAAGACTAGGCAATATAACTGTCATGTTAGTATTTTAGTCGCTACGGGCAAGTGATTAAATGCGATCCGTTGCCGCAATGACTTGGGCCTTTCTTTCATTTTCCATCTGGTAGCGAGAGGCCACCAAGCCGTGCTATTAAAGGAAAATATCATGCTTAGTTTAGATTTTTTGCCTGTAGATAACAAAATTAAATGCAAATTAAATGTAACAAAATTCAAATAAAATCAAAATTTAAATTTTCATTTTATTGGCCATCTACTGGCAAAAAAAATGTGTCAATAAATAAATATCAAACTCTTAATACGTCATGATAAGTGCTTTGTGTAAAAACACGGGTTATCAGTGTCACAGAAATAATGGCCCATTATTCCTTCTCTCTAGCTCTCTAGCTACCTTAAAAGAGGTAGGGCATAGCGAACCTTCGCTCGAATTGAGCTGCCCGTCCTGGGAAGAACCCCCATCCTATACAATACCGCAGCCAAATGACCTCCGGTCGTGTTTCTGCTGGTAAGTAGGGTTTCCGCAGCTCGTGGGGGGTTAGGGTTGGGCCGGCATGGCAGTGGCAACTAACATGTAACTGACCAGTTACTTGCCAGTTGTCACAGCGACTGGGGCTTCTCTTTCGCTTTCCATCAGGCGTAGGGAAGTCATTATGTCGAGCTATTATAAAAAGAAAATACCTTCTGAGCCATTCTCACGATTTTTATCTCAAGATTTTTAAAGGAACCACGTGCTCATATCTATCTCGCGAACATTCCTGATATACTCACTGAGCCTAGTCACAAGGAGATGACAAAGCCTTCTCTGTATTGTGCTCGCGAGTCAACATTTTTGCATTCCTACCAGCTGAAAATTCCTGAACGCTGTACATCTCATCAAACATTTTGTTGTTGCGGTCACAGCTTATCTTCAAACACATGTTTTTGAATTTCAAAGTACCTATTATATGAATATCTTGCGAATTGAAGAAAAATGTCTTTATGGAAATATCCAGAGTTATTAAAATTTTTCAAATCGTGTTAGAGGAAATATGCATGCCTGCTTGTTTGAATAATAAACGAAAGAGTTATCATAATATTTAATGCTGATACTACAGAATATGAGTACCAAATGATGACTTCCTAGCTGTAGGGTAGGGAGTCTGTCACACACTCAAATCCGAAATTCTGATGATCAGATACGCTTCTGTATCACCATTTTGATTAATGACGAGATATTTCTGATGGCTCTAAGATGACCAGATACTTTTCTGTGTGGTGACGGAAAATACCAATCACCGCCCAATGGGGGTTCCCATTGGGCAGTGTTCCCTACGGGTCAAGTAGGTATCCTAATATAGTCGACCAAGGGATTTGTTTAGATTTCAGCTAGTAATGGGCACTCGACGAAACTCTATAGAATAGGCATTATTCTCAAATTGTTAGAATTTGTTGTATAATAGGCACAAGCTCTTTAATAAAGAAAAAGAAAATGCATCGTCAAGCATCTTATTGAATTACTAGCTGCTCCTGCTGCTGCGGGAATATTCGTATAAAACATCGCCTATGTGTTAATCTGATGTACAAACTATATTCCTGTAAAGTTTCATTAAAATCCGTTCAGTAGTTTTTGCGTGAAAGTGGAATAAAGATCCATCCATCTATTCAAACAAACTTTTTTCGTTTATAATATTAGTAGGATGTGGAAATAATAAAAAAATAGTAGTAATTGTATTAACGGAACGCATGCAGATCTCCAAGAGGCGTAGAGCCTACCCGAGTCCGACCTAGACATATAATCGCGATGCATTTTTCTGCATCTGCAGTTATTGCGCTCATTAGAGAGGCTTTGTATTCAACTGCAGTTTCACTTTTAATATGGGCGGACGTGGACCGCGCCATTTCAATCTTGATTTTTCTTGCTAAATTTCTAAAATTCTTGCTATTTTTTTCTTGGAGAAGAGAATGTGCTATGATTTCTTTACTTTTTTCGCACCATGTTATTAGATACTTTTTTAAAGAGGGATATGCATTAGGCACCTTCTCGCTGGATCCAGGGAGAGTCGGCGTAGTGTGTGGGACTCATATCTTCCAGAATGGGAGGGCGTACCCACTGAACCCTCGAGAGCCGCCCACTGAGCAACTTGCACGGTTGCGGGTAGCGCCGAAGCATACGGCCATATTCCTGCCTACCCTGGCCAGATGACCTGGGCAGATGACAAGCAGCAAACATTCCTGATCCGGGGAGGGTAACCTACCCCGGCTTTCGGAGAGAGATACATACTCCTCGGGCCAATCTCGTGCAAAGCTGTGAAGCTGAACTTTGCGCCCCGTCGAGTGTTCATAAAACGCATTATGAATACTTTGTAGCAAGATGGTTGATGATGATGATAAATATTATGTTGTTATTAAATGAAAAATTATTGGCGGGGTTCAAACACTTTTAGGCTTAACACTCTAACCATTGCACCATCGAAGCTACGACAAATTCTACTTTTCATTCTAAAGCAGAAATGAATACCGTAAACATGTTACCATTCCTTCAAATCGCTCATACCAATCAGTTCTAAATAAAACACACACGAATTGCCCGTATGTTTTTTTAAAATGTTTCCGATTTTAGGAGGATTGCTTAGAAAATTGTTTATGATGAGTTTTTAATGCGCCATTCCTGTTCGAGAGCGGTTATTGTTTCGCTTTATGACACCTCGCCAGAGGAGGGAGCTGGGAGGGATGTTGCTTTATTTGTTTTGTTCTGGGCTATAACAAACTGGCTAGAAACATTTTCAAGGTAACGTAATATGGGCTGAAATAAAAGAAGTTGCACCGTTAGAACGCACAACTCTTGTATTAATTTTTTTTTTAATAGTAGCTCGACATAATGGCTTCTCTACGCCCGATGGAAAGCGAAATAGAAGCCCAAGTCGCTGTGACAACAGGCAAGTAACTGGTCAGTTACCTGTCAGTTGCCACCGCCATGCCGGCACAACCCCAACCCCCCACGAGCTCCGGAAACCCTACTCACCGACAGGAACATGACCCGGAGGTCATTTGGCTGCGGTATTCTATAGGGTGGAGGTCCTTCCCCGGACGGGCAGCTCAATTCGAGTGAAGATTCGCTATGCCCTACCTCTCTTCCTTCAGAATCAATCTAGTAAATCTTCGACCCCATATCATTCTGTGGTTGTCGTAGAAGACATATAAGGAAATATCAGGAAACGGTAGCAGAGTTTACCTTCTTTTTTTTGTTTCACCAGGTAGAAATGCAGTTTACGCATACCGGAGGGAGCAGCAGGGTATGTACGACTCGCTCCGCGTCGGCAGAGAATACCCACTAAAAGCCCTGGTTAGTAGAGTTTACCTGGACACAAGTAAAACCTGCTCTTGTCACTAAACAAATACACACAAATCATTGTACTGTTAGGCGTACCTGAATACCACAGGCCGATGACGGGCAGCAGCGTCACCGGGGCGAGGAGCTATGCCCTGCGATCGCCAATCCGCCTGCTCAGCGGGGCATTTTGATTAAATTCTCCAGATGTTTACCCAAAGTGATAATGATGATGACTGTACTGTGCGGGTATCGAACCCGCGACTAACGTATCAGAGGCAGCACTCACAACCATTGAACCGTTGAAACGTCGTAGAAATTATCTTAACAAAGTCTTGTTGGGTTTTTCATAATTTATAATACCAAACAACGATTATCTAGGGACTTGGCTACTCACAATAGAAAACGTTAAGCACTTATTGTTTCACCGTATCCAACTCAAACAATTACGTGCTAATTAATTTTGTATGTAAATGCTCCCGCTGTTCACTGTGTCTCATTTTGTTTATCTTGTGTCGTCCGTTTGTTGTTCTAGTTGTTTGTTTGTGTGTGATAGTTCGTGTTTGTGTTCGAATGTGTCGCACCGTCATGAGGTTGAAGTATAATTAGGGACGGTTGTGAATGATGGAACTATTGTTGAGAGACGTACCATAGAAATAGGTTTCCGCTACACACAGCTCGGTACGGTATTAAGAATCAACATCTGTACGGGTGCATGGATAAAAAACTTAGACCATCATATCATCAACCGGATTAGTAAGCTGAAGTGGCAGTGGGCTGGCCACCGAAGAACCGATAACCGTTGGGGTAAACATTCAGGAGTGGAGACCGCGTATTGGGATGTAAGGGAGCGACCTATCACCTTTTCGCTCCAAGCCATCCTCACGTGCCCGTGGTGCATCCTGCCAAACAACAAACGAAGCTCTGGCAAACCGACTGATGGCGGTAAATCCATCACGATAAAAGGCGTAGCTAAATACCTCAGGCCGATGACGGGCAGCAGCGTCACCGGAGCACGAAGCTACACCCTGCGATTGCCAACCCGCCTGCCCAGCGTGGCGATTATGGGTATATCCGCCAGAAGTTAGCCCTAAGTGGCAAACAACTGGAGAGGCCTATGTCCAGCAGTGGACTGCAATAGGCTGATGATGATGATGATGAGTGGAGACCGCGACTCGGCAAACGTAGTGTAGGTCGCCCTAAGGCCAGGTGGAGTGACGATTTGCGCAGGACGGCTGGCAAGTGCTGGATGCGAGAAGCCCAAGATCGATCTATGTGGCGAACAATGATTGTGTATCACTGATGAGTGTGTATGATTGTGTATCACTTGGAGCTATTTATTGTGGACACATATAGCTGAAATTGGTGTGTTCTAACCATATATTTGTTGCATATTTTGCTGTAATCTTTGTTTAAGTTAGGTATCTATTTATATCCACTCCGCATTGTTATACTAGTTGTATTTTAAAGGAAACCTATAATTAGCCTTACTAAATGAATGTAATTCCATTACCATTATGTTTGTTACGCCGTTGGTTTCTTAATAATAAATAAATAAATAAACAATGGGAGAGGGCTATGTCCAGAAACATTACTATTCCCTTAGTCGTCTTTTACGACACCCATGATATGAGATGGGGTCTGGTCCTATTCTAAATCCGGAATCTACACGGACGTGTCATACTAACAACTATACATAGCTACCCTATACACATATTGCATAGTTTACAAATGGCTTGCGCCAGTACTCGTGCAACGGTCGTAACCATGACAGACTTAAACCTTTTGAGGGTCTGACCCAGTTCTGCGTTTGATGTGCGTTTGCACATTTCATTCAATATGAAGCGAGTGTTGGTTGTCTGTGTTACGAGTTGTGGGTTCAGTAGGAAAATAAAGAACAATTCTTTTTATTTTCTTTGCTCGGCACGATTTGAGATAAGCTCAAATGGCTATAGAGCCATGGTTTAAGTTTTTGATGATGGATCAAAACGTATTGATACGTAGAGATTATAATATAATCATAATCAGCCTATTCCAGTCCACTGCTGGACATAGGCCTCTCCAGTTGTTCGCCACTTAGGACAAACGTCTGGAGGATATTATACCCATAATCGCCACGCTGGGCAGGCAGGTTGGCGATCGCCGGGCTTAGCTTCTCACTCCAGTGACGCTGCTGCCCCTCATCGGTCTATGGTATTTAGCTACGCCTTCAATTGTGATGGTTATACCGCCGCCAGTTGGTTGCCAATGCCTCGTTTGTTATTCGGCAGGATGATGATAGGAGCGTCCTATCATCATTTCGCGTCAAACCCGTACATCCTGCTAGATACTACAGCTTAAATATTATCTCTTAAATGTTTACTGAAACAACCAGGTACATTACGAAAGGCGAGACGTCAACATGCCAGTCGGCAAATAACAATAACAATGGTTGCATTGCAGCTCTAAAACCCAAGAAAGCAAAGAATATCGTATTTTCCGAGCAAGCACAGGACGAGGCCGCGAAACGAGCGGGATTTATTCAATGTTTACGTAAATTCGATGGTTGGCGATCCTCGACGGTGCCCTTTATGAGGAACTTCTTGCATTCTTCCTGCGACAGCCTTTCCGAACAGCTAAGACTTGAGAACCTTCAAGAAACGAGCGTATTCACATTTAAAAGGCCGGCAGTGACCCTACACTCAATTTGAGTTGCATCACATTTGATCGTCTGCCGCTTCTCGCATAAAAAAAAAACGAAGCGTGGCGCAAATTGAAAGAAAGTGCCTACGTTCAGAAGTTGACGGGCCAGGGCTGTTGATGGATGATAACGTGGTACTACACACCAGCGTTTGCCCATCTGTAGTAGACGGTGACCGCCCGAAGAGATTCTACTCGAAAAAAAAGGCTGTTATTTTTTTATTGAAAGGTAGAGTAGGACAGGAGAATCCTAGAATAAAGCAAAGTGCCGAACAATTGGAGAGAAGGGGAGAAATGATGATAGTATTTACCTTTGTAAGATAATATCAAATCACAACACATTCTTACTAGAGCGAGTAATTTTATTGTATGTGCGATGCCACGATTTTACGTGCATTGTATATTTATTTATGCTAACCATTTCTTAACGTTCTTTTTGTCTTTTTACATTATAAAAATATTTTTGCGCGACTTTACCCGTCTCTTCAGAAAAATATTATATTTACTCTAGCTAAAGGTTGTCCGGAACATAATATCGCTTATCAGATTTACCACCCAAACTATACTATAATCATCTATGCTTTATTTTAATGCTTTTTCCTAATACATGTTTTTGTTCGTAATAAACTTCGTTCAGTAGCTTTCGTGTAAAAAAGGCAAGCATCCATTACTCGTAATCCGATGTAAGGGCTATATCTGTAAGTTTCATTAAATCTTTAGTTCATTAAATCTTAGTAAGTTCAATTAAGTAGTTATTGCGAGAAAAAGTTGCTGATCAGCAACTTATCAATACCCATTCATCAGTTCATTCAACTCGTGGTTCTACTAAACAAAATTTTTAATTTACAATTCCCGAATCTCGGTTTAAAATCGCTTTCTTAGTGGCCTCGACAATTTGAAAAGATAACGGGTGGAGCGGAGCGAGGCTACGACCCGACGAGAGTACGAGACCGAACATTCGAGCACTGAACACGTGAATGCTCCAGGCGAAGCAACTGGTGCATTTAGTATAATATACCTATTGATATTGTGAAACAGGACAAAAGGCTTCATGGAAGAAAAGGCTCCAATGGTAGACCATCCATTGGAGACTGTTGGAGCTTTTTCTACCATGCGGAAAAGCCAAGACAAAACATAACCATAGCAAACCGCGCTGGGTCACACAGCGCCATCTAGCCCCAAACTAAGCCGAAGCTTAGACTATGGGTACTGGACAACTGATTAACTTACTTAGATAGTTTTTTTTTATAATAAACACTTGACTAATACAAACAGGCATGTTTGTTTATGACACACAAATGTTTGTACAGTGCGAGAACGGAACTCGCGATCACTGTATCAGAGGCAGAGTTTACTACCGCTCTGGTCATCATAATATACAAATCACAGCTCTATTTCTTATCATGGAATCTTCCTAGCGCCTCATGGTGGAACATTTTAAAATCATTCGGTGTGTTACGGACTGGCCGCAAGACGGCCAACCTCTTTCGAGGTTCTACTTTTTCAAATTTTCGTTGTTCTTTTTTTTTAGTGAAAATTTAGTGTGCTTTTTCCAATTTGTTGTGCGTGGTGCGTGTGTTATTTTTATTTGTATTATTTTATTCTACTTTTATATTATACTTTACTAATTTCCTCTGAGCCTCCTAGTTTTCTTCCTTCCTTTATCTTTCTATCGATAACACGGTGTAATCAGAACCATTTAAGTAATTAATAAGTGATTGAGGTTATTTATCCGTTTTGGCAGGGACTTGGACTTCTCTTTTACTTTCCATGAGGCGAGGGGAGGTCACCATGCTATCCTGCTTTAACAAAAGGTAAAGTGATGGTTTACTTACAGTGAAGCCATTTTTCTTAAACTAACCGCATTCATTCTCAATGTACCTGAAAATAGTAAAAATTGTACTGTTAGACATATCAATGACATCCCACTTTTATTATGTTATGTACTGTTAGACATATCAAGGACATCCTACCATTATGATGTTAGTCATAGAGTCGTTGTGAGAAATAACAAACATCACACACCCAGGCTGCAGTAAACAGTAATAGATTAGCGAAACTCAACAAAAACATATAACATACAATTCTTTTTATGAATACAAACAAAACTCTTATCAAACCTTAATAGTAAAACGGTGTACAAAACTATTTATATATTTTATAACGATCCTGCAGTAAGGAGCTTTAGCATTTGTGTCATGGGTATCAGAATAACCAAGGTACGAAATATCAAATCAAATTAAAAATTTCTTTATTCATGTAGGCTTAAGACAAACACTTATAAATCGTCAATTATTAAATAGTAAATTAAAAGGAAGTAAACTACCACCGGTATATTATATAGTATTGACATAATATATTACCTACTTAAATACAAATATGACATGGAACAAACACGAAATGTTCATCACACGAATGTTTGTCCCAGTTGGTGTACCCACAACCCTTGGTTGAAAAGACATACGTCCTACCAATTGATTCACCGGACTAGACGATCTATATAATAATATTTGTATTTACAAAACCAATGTTTGTTTGTCCGCCTCAATGCATATTCTCTAATTGTAAAGGTATAAATTCTAACGTCTTAGCTATATGCTCAATCTCTTTCTCTTTTTTCTTTCTCTTTATTCCTTCAAGTCTAGGAATTACTATTCAAAGAAAAGAACGGACAGGTAATGTAAAAAAATAACAATTATTGAGAACACTCCCCGTGTTTGAGGCGGTAAAAATATTGAGTCAATTTAGTGATCCAATTTTTGTGCGTGATCGAACAGATTTGTATTACGTACGCGGCAGTAATTCTTTATTTTTGTGTTTAATGCTCTCGATATAAATTCGTATCAGAATCCAATTGCAAATAAAATGTATTGTCTTTTATTCTCGTTTGTTTTATCAAAGAATAACTCTATATCTGATTCTGTGACTAGACTATTCATTGAAGATCTGAGGTGACACATTATATAAAATGGACTGTTTTCAGTGTGGTTCAAGTTTGGGCTTAGTTCTGAGGTCTCTTATCTTACATTTTAATGACGGCGAAGAATAATTGAGCCAACTGTTTGTATTGGTCTGGGTGTTTTCTATGTATAATATGTATTTATTTACAAAAAAAAGTATCTAAGTAAGTTGATCAGTTGTCTAGAATCCATTGCCCTTTTCGGCTTAGTTTGCGGCTAGGTGGCGATGTGTGGCCGAGCGTGCAAAGTCTTGGGTTATTATAATTATCTAGGCACCATGGATAAAATCACCAAAACATAATTCCTAAACTGTACCAACATTTCGACGCTAACTCCGCACTCTGATAATTGTTTGCAAATTGGACAAATCAAGAAAATAAACGACCCGACGGAGAACAATTGAGCCATGCCCGAATAACTGATTACGCTGTTGCAGGCTTTGGGGACAAAAACTGAATGGGCTCCAGCGATAGGAAAGGTAATTATCTCTTTAGGGATTGTGTGCGTAGTCAGTGGCGCGTGAATGTGTAAGTGTGGCTCGTTAAGTTAGGATTAAAGGTCTTTGTCCTAGTAGATTATCCTCCAGATAAGGTAAAGGGGATGTAAGGGAGCGACCTATCATCTTTTCGTTCCAAGCCAACCTCACCTGCTCGTGGTACATCCTGCCGAATAACAAACGAGGCGCTGGCAACCGGCTGGTGGCGGTATAACCATCACAATTTAAGGCGTAGCTAAATACCACAGACAGATGACGGGCAGCAGCGTCACCGGTGCGAGAAGCTACGCCCTGCGATCGCCAACCCGCCTGCCCAGCGTGGCGATTATGGGTATATCCTCCAGATGTTGGCCCTAAGTGGCGAACAACTGGAGAGGCCTGTGTCCAGCAGTGGAATGCGATAGGCTGATGATGAAGGTAGAGGGTGCCGTTGCGGGTTGACCTAATCATCATCATCATCAGTCTATCACAGTCCACTGGATATAGGCCTCTCCAGTTGTTTTTCTCTTTGGTCAAACGTTTGCAGGCTTTGCCCATAATCGCCATGCTGCGCAGGCGGGTTGGCGATCGCTGGGCGTAGCTTCTTACTCCGGTGACGCAGCTACTCGTCATTGGCTTGTGGTATATAACTACGCTATCCGGGACATGGTTCCTCGGACAGCACAACGTGAGCTATCTCCCTTTGCTAGTTGTAAAGTACATACATGTTATTATGTTAAATTGTTAATGCTGTCTAGAAATTATTATGTATCTACCCAATTAGCAATAAACATTACGAGTATTTCATTCATTCATTAATTCAACTACACCTTCAATCGTAAGGGTTATAACGCCACCAGTCGGTTTCCAGAGCCTCGTTTGTTATTCGGCAGGATGCTAGGTTGCTCCCGTACATCCCTATCGCCTAACTTGTTCAATGTTTTATATAACGTAAGACGTCTACCAAAATGTAATTTGTAAGCTGTAAGTTTTTAATGAAAATAAAAACGTAATGACAAAAATCTATCTATCTACCCATTTCATTAGATCCTCAAGGGAATCCAATAAACGCAACGACATAAATAACGTTACATTAATTGGACTTTAGGCAGAAGACAAATTCGCAACAAACAAGCCCTTTTAAGTAATGCCCCCGTTTAACCAATCAACCTGGATGCTCTGGATCCACTCAGAGTAATTGTTCGTAAATTGGGCGAATCAAGGAATAGAATACTCAGGAAGATAGGATTTATTTATTTATTTATTTATTTATGGATTGAGGAGGATAGAGGGCTAATAGATGTCTATAGTGGAGGTATTGTTGCGGGTACTCAAAGGAGGTCTTTTTTCTTTTATTTAAAGAGAGGTAGGGCATAGCGAATCTTCGCTCGAATTGAGCTGCCCGTCCGGGGAAGGTCATCCAGCCTATAGAATACCGCAGCCAAATGACCGGATCGTGTTTCTGCTGGTGAGTAGGATCTTCGGAGCTCGTGGGGGGTTAGGGTTGGGTCGACATGGCGGTGGCATCTGACAGGTAACTAACCAGTTACTTGCCAGTTGTCACAGCGACTTGGGCTTTTTTTCGCTTTCCATCAAGCGTAGGGAAGCCATCATGTCGAACTACAATAAAAAAAATATCTTTGTACCTTTTAGATTCGTTCTTTACCTTTGGGATTCGTGAAATCGGTTGTCTCATGGTACAAAACGTCCGGTAAGAAGTTCTATACCTAGGTCGGGTATCATCATCATCAGCCTATTGCAATCCACTCTTGGACAAAGACTTCTACAAATAATAGCTACGCTGCCGCGTTGGCTAGGCGGACCTTTTACGGATTTTATTACTGGATTCATTATTTTTGAATTCTTGTTTTATTTTTATTTGTTCTACCTCTTTGCATATTATAACGTTTCCTGTACACTTGGCTAGTTTCCATGGAGCTTGGCTGCTGTTTCCAGAATTAAGTTAGAAGTTATTTACGTTATTAGAGTTATTATTGCTAACGAAGCCAATAAAACCACCGCTCACATTCCTCTCAAACAGACAGCGGTTTAAATAAACAAATACGAAAAGTCCACTTAAATCTTCCAACGATGAAAGGATCCTTTGGAAATGTTAGAAACGTCGGTACTTTTGGTGAAAACGGCGATGATATTGCGGTACGGCGCTCGGATAAACAAAAAAAGGCGAAAAATCGCTCGTGAGAACCGCGCTCTAAAGGTTCTGTATAAAATTTGATGGTACGAGTACAAAGTCGAATATGGTATGTTGAAAATGTTTGGCATGTTTTTAATGACACACTTTCTCTTTATTGCATCGGGGTATTTTAAGGATAGATAGGTATGTGGATCTCTGATTTACGAAAGCCAATGTTAGTAATTCATTGAGGACCTCTTCAAAAACCTCAAGCTCAATGTGATTTTAAAAAAAATTATATGTAACCTACATACACATACATATTATGCACATTATCCGTTGGTGTCCCCGCTGATAGTCAAGTTAAAGAGATACTTTTTTTATTGTGTCTGGTTTCACGGCCTTTCAGCTTAAATGTATCATGAGAAAACGTGCATACTTGTTAAGAAATTTTAAGGTTATGTGAAGTGTTACCGTCTGTAGGTACCTGCCCAGTGTGGTTGTCTAAGGTCTTATCTTTTTAGTTTAGGGCAGGCTCACGGTGGTAGTGATAAGTTATTGTTAATTCAAAAATTCAAAAATTCAAAAATATTTATTTGGAACAAAAACAATTTAAAACTAATACAAATAAACGTTAACAGTTGTGATAGTCTGGGACTGTGTTACAACTGTTAGCGCCCACCTCCTGGTGTCCAGAATTAGTAGATCCTATAGTTTTTGACAAAAAGAATACTTATATTTTAAGGTACAGTACAAAACCAATTAAAAAGTGTGTGTGTGTGTTTGTGTGTGTTTGTGTGTGTGTGTGTGTGAGTGAGTGAGTTTGTGAGTTTACTATTAATACTGATGAAATATGTCATGCTTGTGAATATATTTCGCAAACCGGTCTAAGAAAGGATCTACATTACTACAATGATAGCTAACGCAACATTGTAATCATCACCACATTGCAAATGTCAGTGAGAGCTTTATTCGAGTATATTAGGGAAAACGTAACACCCCCGCGATGGCCAAGCAACGCCATCTCTTTTTAAAATAGGTCAACTAAAATTAACTAAACTAACATAACTAAACTGCATTCAAGGTCATCTCTAATTGCTTGAAATGCTCTCCTTTGAATAGACAGCTTAACGATCTAAAGGTTCCCCTTTCCATTTGAAGTACGGAACCAAAAAAATGACACACCAATGAGAATCGCACGAAATGGATTCCAATATGGGGAGTAATTGATTAACTGGGTCTGAAAACGGAAACGATTTGAGTGTGCGAGTTTGACGTAGCGAAATGTGTTGTAGGGTCGGGCGTGCTTTTGGCATTTTAGAAAACCCATGAGTTGCCAATTGGTTCAATAAACGTTGTAACTACAGAGATGTATCAAGGATAGAACGGTTAAACGCGAGGCTTCGTTTGTTCCTGTGGTTTCAGATCCAGAATCTGGGATAGAGCTAGTATCCTATAAGTGTCGTAGAAGACTAAGGGAATATTAGGAAACGTTTGTTTTTGGTTACCCAAGATACAGGCTAAGCCTAGTTTGGGATCCCCTGTTCCATTCATTACTCCTTAGACTTGTGCAATTTGTATAATTTTTAAGTTTAAACTACCATCAACTGTCCGAGTGTAGTCTATATGTTTTTCTGATAGTAATAAAGCATTTCCATTTCATTTCAATGGGCAGTAGCGTTTAGCTGGGCATAAAATCTACTGCCTCATTAATCTACCAAATGTGGTGACTACAGGCTGATGACGGACAGCAGCGGCACTGGAGCGAAAACCTAACCTAAAATATAACCTCCAGATGTTCGCCCTAAATGGTGAACAACTGGAGAGGCCTATGTCCAGCAGTGGACTGCAATAGGCTGATGATGATGATATATCCTTCGGCGTTCGTATGGATTGGTGTTCAAACATGATTCTTCCATTCAATGACAGATAATGACCACACATCATATATGAAGACTAGCTGTGCCCGCGAAGTTGTCCGCGCGAATTTGTGTGGCTCCGCGACCACGACGTTTATTAATGGCGTGACGTCACGCGCGAGTGTAGAGCCGGCTTTAGGCACATATTTTTTTTTTGAATTACTACATTTATAGCCAAGGCAATCTTAACATCTTCACTGGGCTTTTGGTGGCGCGGAAGGCTCACACTCTTAGAATAGGCTTTAGCCACAAAACCACGTGATCAGTCCGTCGAACGATTGATTTTTGTTCGTTCGATTCTCATAATAGGGCAACTTTAAAAGAAAAAATTTGAAATTACAAGACACAGCTTAAGCTACAAACTTCAAGTTTAGAAATAAATGCCAAGTACCGTCGAAAGCATTCATCTTTACCGTCAGCAAAAATCCCTAGGCCATTCCGCATAGCTGGGACTTAAGCGTGATTTAAACTCTTCAGGCTCCGACTCCGACTCAATTCTCTTAGCGGAGGCACTCAGGATTGAATAACGAGCAAATCTTTATCGCTCATCAAACAGTTTGTAGGCCGATCGTAAAATGCGCAGTCTCCCCGCTCGGTCGGATATAAAACGGTGTATTGATTGAATATGATGCACAGGAGATGTGCTTTATATTGGGGAGTTGTGTAGATGTAGATTGGCAGTTAATTCAGTTCCGTTTGATGGTAGTGTTGGAGAAATCTTTCAGTAGCAGGTCGGGAGTCAGAAAGTTAGCGGTAATACACCCCTGTGCACGATTAGCCGTTGGTGGTATGCTTGTCTGATCTTTTCTATAAGAAACTCTTTGCCTGAGACGTACAATCTTCCGATGTTGAGAGCGGGAGTGAACCGGTTATTGATGAGTGAGCGCGCTCCATCATAGACTGTGATATCGCTTAAATTGCAGTCAAGGGCAAACCCATGGTGTATACAAAATAAAAAATAAATAACACAACATAGTGGTCTTTTGTCGCTCGATTAAAGAAAAACTCTCTCTCTCTCTCTCTCTCTCTCTCTATCTCTCCCTTTTGTCTCTCTTTGTCTAGTCCAACTAAGGTTCTATCGGATTATGAGTGTAAAGAAACAGAGAGTACACATTTTCGCACTTAGTGACAAGCAATGTGTGGGTTTCTATCGAGGATATTATTGATGGTAATCGTCTACTTCTAACAATTGTATTCTTTGTCCAGTTCTAAGTAAATAAAAAGTATCTATATCATATTATTTATCATCGACCTGTAGTTATCATCAGTCGGTTCCCAGCAGCAGCATCACCGGAGCGAGAAGCTTCGTCCTGCGATCGCCAACCCGCCTGCCTAGCGTGGCGATAATGATGGGTAAATCCTCTAGATGTTTGCCGAAAATGGCAAACAACTGGAGAGGCCTATATCCCACAGTGGACTGCAATAGGCTGAAGATAATCTTATTTGTGTGTATTATAAGTAATAAGTCCTTTAGTTGCAGTATTTCTTGATAAAATATAAAATGTCCAAAATGTGTAAATCACTTAAAGAAATATAAAACTGAACTCGTTTTGATCCACTAATTAGAATAAGATGAAAGACCTAAAAAACGAGATCCGTTCGTCAAAGGCTGTCATACGAACTACATACCTATTTCACTTACAAAAAAACAGCACGTCTTTGATGGGCTCCATTTTAACTTACTTATTTTTATTTTTATTCATGAAATATTTCTTCTTTACCATTTTTTTACATGAACGAATATTCATTGAAGTAACGAAAGAAAATTGGTTATTGGATTTCTCTAAGTCACATTCGTATTCTGGATAAGTTACAGAACTAATATGGACTTGTTTAGATTAGCTGAATATTAGAAATATCATTGGAAGCCCTAAACTTATTTATCTTCAGATCATTCTATGATTAGACACGTCTAAACCATTTCGTTTTCAATCAATCAGCCTATTGCTATCAACTGCCTCCTTCGACTGGCTCGGTGGCTCATTTGGTAGTGACTTCTGCCTTCTGAACCAAGGGTCGTGAAAAACACTTGTGTTTGTTCCGTGTCTGGGTGTTTATATATGTGTTTAAGTGTTTATTTATGGTACCTTCGTTGTTCTGACACCCATAACATCATTAACAGCCCATCGCAGTCCACTGCTGGACATAGGAACCCCCAGTTGTTCGCCACTAAAGCAAACATCTGGAGGATATACCCATAATCGCCACGCTTTGCAGGCGGGTTGGAGATTGCAGAACGTAGCTCAATCAAAATGTTGAAATGGTGCACGTATATTTTTAAGTACAGGCATCAGTTCAGTATTGCACTGAAAAGTGTCTATATGCGAGATATTTGTCAGATAAAAGTCGTTCGCTCACAGATAAAACGAGACGTTTCATGTCAATTTCTGTGAAATTCGCTATGAGGATTGTGAAAAATACAAAAATATTAATATGTTTGTTAGCGTTTATTATACACATTAATACATTTTATACCTTTAAGTTGGTAATACATTGCATAGCTTATTATTTCTCTGATAAAATAGTCTCTCAATTGAAATCCGGCGTGCGAGTAGGAAATTAAATTAAATAGTCACTCAATTGACATCTGACGTCCAAGCGTATAAAAAGCAGACAAGTTGTCAGTTATCGGTCATTCTGTTACGAGACGCCGGACCGAACGGACGTATAGAGTGCTTTATGTGGGTTATGTGCATTATTATGTGGATTACCTGTAAAACAGTAAGTGTTAATAGATTTATATTTTATTGGTAGGATGGTAGGATTGGTAGGATATTGGTAGGATTGGCAGGATTATTGGTTGGATTGGTAGGAATTGATAGGAATATTAATTATGAGGGATTAGGTTAGGATAGGATTAAGGATATTAGGATTGTATACCAGTGAGGTATTGTATTTGTATGAAAAATAGTGAATATAAAGTGATTAAATCTTGAGTATTTTGGTTGTTATTTTCACAAACCCACTCCTTCTGAACTGATTGCCAACAGTTCAGAAGTGGGATCGTAAGAAAATTCTCTTAATTTTCTTTTCACGTCCACAATAACCGAGAATGGGCGAACTTTTTTTTTTCAGCAATAATGTACGGCTTTAAAGTGAATAGCTGTTCAGTTACCACTGGCAAATGGAAGTAAAATCAGTAGTGAATAATAGAATAACTAAAGCGGTACATGTTTGAATATTTTTTTCTTTGACCACGCCCAGTTATTTTATTTTCGTAATAAAGTCATTTTCTTAGCACAAATGGAACTAAATACTCAATACTTCGTTGCTTGCTGTGTAATATCCTTAATTCCTTAAATAAATAACAGATTAAATTATATTGTTTCACGTATTATGGGAATCGGGGTAGATTCCTAATTGAAACGGACCTCAATATTATACACTTGTTGAGTTGTGCTTGCATAGGTTTATTTGTCTATCGCCCAACGTGTGTACGATGTACTCTTAACGCAATAACGAATACATGTCGTTGGAGTCTGGGATTAGGGCGTAGCTTTTAAATACCGTTGTTACAGATTTTAAGGTAAATGTCACATGAATGAATGCCTAACAAGCTAATCTAGAATTATAAAATAAGAATTGAATAGGAGACAACAAAAATTAGTGATAGGTACGTACGTGTGCAAATATTCATTGAGGAATCACATAAGTAAAAGAGCTTGGACAAATTTAACAGTTATCAGCAGTATTCAAATATATTACGGGATTTGGTAAAGTAATAATAAATGATATATAGGGATAAATGATCTTATTTGCTAAATATGTATTCACTGGAAAGCTATTTTTAGGTATGGTCATGCAAGAAAAATAAAATGGTTTACTCGTGTTTCTTTAAGTGGATTCGCAATGTATATCATAACTTTTTATGACCGCGTTTCGACGTGTAGTCTGCTAGGCCTTCTTTAATGATCTAGTGATTTGGTGATCTAGGTAATCTTGCGCTTTGTGGTAGCCATTGGTAATTGTACATGACTCTGTGCGAGATTTAAATCGATATAATACTTAGATCAACAATATGTTGCGGTCAAACGTGTATTGGGACACCGCGGTTAGGATTTTTATTTCTTTGGATAATTCTTTAAGTGATTTACGGGATTGGGGTCTGTAATGTAGACCAGAGCACCCTTCTGTGATACAGGGTTAGTTTGTGAGGCTGATTCCCATAAGGGCAAACTGTGGGATATGATGCTGTGGAAGTGACTGGATTGAATTAGCCTTGAGGTATCGATGTCAGTTCCCTAGTTTTTTTTAATTAGGTAACGTTATGACAACTGAGTCCGCCCGTTGTAACTTGAGAGTTCGCAGTTATCCCTGGAAGGGTCGTGCATTCAGCGGGTTCCGTGTGTTTACTGTTCATGGTTATGTGAGTATTTATTTGACTCGCATTCATATTTACATCGTCCCACGGAAGTGAAGTAGTAGTATAAACTGACCGAAGCCTCTGTTCACAGAAAAATAAAGATAAAATTGAATTAAAATGAGTCTGAAATTAAATTCTGAATATTGTGTTAATCTAATATTTGTGCGCGTCCTATATGGACGGATATGCATTGGAATTTACAAGAAAATAATTGTGGTAAACTAATGTAAGACTGTGAGAGAGTATTGTTCGCTTAGTCATATTTTTGCTCATTTGTTGATGGGATAAGATTAAAACTTAATGCTGGTAAAATGGAAATGGACCTAGGAATCGATGAAATAAAGGAATAATCTTACTTGTTTCATTGGATTTGGATATAACTGTCTATACACTTGTTAAATATTATTGCAAAATTCTGTGAAACAATAATTATACCACTGCTGAAATTTCCTTACAAATATTTTTGATAAATGAAGTTCATTGAGAGTTTGTAGAATCGCTATTACACAATAAATATGATTTGGAATGGCTGAGAGGACATTCTTTCACATTTGCTTTTGGAGGAGATTGGGCTTAGGGTTTTTGGCTAAGGATTTATCTTGCTCGTTATTCAGGGTAGGTATGTTAGAAAAGTGGGTTTTGGATTGAGTGGCTGCTTCAGCATCGGAATTGGGACGATTGTCACTTTCTTTAGAGATCTTGTGGTAATGAACCGGGGTTCTATGTCCTTTATTACTTTTAGATAAGTACTCGTTATTTGTCTTCGCCACTATACAAGCCTTTTTAAAAGGGGTTTCGTATACTTTTAAACATTATATTCTCATCCTTTGATCTGGCTTGGGTTGCACAAGGTTCGAATAATTTCCTTCTGTTAATAATGTGAATGCCTGGAATGGCCCAGTCACAAAGATTTGTCTTTCGTCTGCCTTGGCCTATTTCTTAGTAAATACATACATGCAGTATTTGTAAAAGGATTAATTAATATTTAATGGTGTCAGATGGAAAAAATTGTCTGTGTGGGATACTTGAGGGATTTTATAATCAATGTTTTCTATATCCCAGTCCGATTTTCGAGGCTAGATCGATGTGTGAGGTTTGCGCCCGTGAAGGCGCTCAGGTGCTGGCATTTGGTCGCTCTGGTCCGGATTTATAATGTCTATTGCTGTTGACTTACTGATAGGTTTGAGGTAACGGAGAAATTTATATTTTCGGGCCAGTGCGTGATATTCAAGTGGGTCCATCAAAAGGGTCAGGGGATATGGATAACATTGGAAATTGGTCGGAGTCTGAGAGAATAGTGGATTCGGATGAATTTTCATTATCGGAGGTCGGGGTCTATATATAGGCAATCATGGTCTACATCATCATTGTCATTGTGATCTATCAACTGAGTGAATTACAATTGATGATTGATGAATGTGAACAGCAAGCGACCTTCCCTCCCTTCGAGTATTTAAGGTTGTCTATTACAGCCACGCTGTAACAGATGAACAGATAGCAGTACTCGGTCCGGACATGCTTTTTGTAGAGTCATAGTACACTTTTTTTTTTGGTTCTATAATCAATGGGTTTCGCTGCGCACGCGATGAGAGAAGGGTTTTGACGATTTTTGTTCATATCTTGAATTGAAATGAAAATAGCAGCTTTAATTACATAGATTTAAATAGAGGTACTTATTAATCTCCAAGTAAAATGTGGAAGGGTTATGCTAACGCCATATTCAGAGAGTGGATTCTGCCCGGGGAACCGGCAGGAAACAAGATGTTACTCTTTTTCTATCGGCAATTTTTGTATTACAATGTTTTATTGTTATTAAGCACTGCAAAGTTGCGTTTATATAACGCAAAATTCAAACTTGGGTAACTTTAGTGAAATTCTATTATGAATCCCATATTTAAAAAAATTATGACCTGTGTATGCCAAAGATAGTGTAGCTTCCTAAAGGCTTATAACTGATTAGGTTTTGACAAAAGATTTAACATTTTGTCTGAACGGTATTCTGTCGAATAGGTGAGATGTCGCAGTTGTGTTCTGTCGAAATAATGGCTTGTCGAAATAGAATATTGTCGGAGTACCTAGTGTTTTGTCTGACTAGAAATCTGTCGAATATGTGATTTGTCGAAACAGTGTTCTGTGGAATCATCGTACGTCCGAAGAGACGTCTAGTTGAAATAGTGTTTTCGAAATTCAGGATAAGATTCATGAAGGAGATATCAAATCGGATCAGTGTTTTTAGGGTCTGTTAGGTGTGTGGGCAAATTTACTCTCTGGCATTAGTGTTGATAAATATGTAAATGCGATACGTAAAGAAATAAAATAACATACTCTTATAGTAGAGACAGGGTTCACAACTTAAGGGTTTTCTCCCCAGGGTATATAGGTGAAATGAGATTATTATTGGGCGTCTGAAATTTTTAGGAGTATATACAGGAACTTTTTGACTCTTTCAAATGTTTTGTTTAAAATGGAATTTTATCCTAACAATGCTAGTTTCTTGACCTGGTGTCTTAAAACAACATCTAGTGCATATTTTCCAACTATGTCTGATATGAATCGGCAAAAAAAAAAAAAAAAAAATGTTTGAGAAAATTGTACAACGATTGTACACTGAGTTCAACGATTCAACGATTCGATTTTGTACTATCTACGTCGTACTATGTCGACAATAAATGTGTCAATGATGCCTTAAGGAAACAAAATTATTTTTAGGAGAAAACTATATAATTAAGGCGATTTTAGGGATTTTTGAGAAAAGTTTAGGGATAATAAATATTTTTGGGAGTTGGTACACTAAGTAGTGATTCCATGCATTAGAACTTGGACACTGTTAGTTGATTTTGACACTACAACGACTAGGCAAAACTAAGTACTTGATGAGGGCAAAGAGATGAGGAAGACTTGGAGGAAACTTATAGGAACTGGATTTCTTATCATACATGCCTTAAAATTTAAATATAATTCTAATTTATGATCTTCGTCGGGAAGGCCTTGAATATTTTCATGAACGGACGTGTTTTATTGGTTAGATTTTCCCTTTGGTGACATAATGTCTACATTGCCGGAGTTGTCCTGTATTTCTTTGTGAAGGAATTTAAAAAAAAAAAACCGGCCAAGTGCGAGTCGGACTCGCGCACCGAGGGTTCCGTACAAACCTGCAAGGCTTACAAAGTTCGTTCATTACGACAATCGAGTTATTTTTCTTTTCTTCTTTTCTTTTTTTTTCACGGGTTAAAGGCAATTAGATCTAAGTATTTGATATGAATTTCAACTTGATAGCTCTACGCGTTCATGAGAAAAAAAAGGAAAAAGTTTATATTTATTAAAAAAATATATCTTTTGTAATGTAACTAAAAACTTAAGGTTTTCGGAATTTTTCCTTCATGTGTGCTATAAAACGTTGCTTCATGCCAAATTTCAAGATTCTAGGTCGACTGGAAGTACCCTTTAGGTTTTGATTCCCTTGCAAGTGTCAAAAATTTGCGGCATAAACGGCTGTATCTTTTGATTGCGTTGGCTTAGAAGTTTGATTTTTTCACAGCTTCAAGGGACAGTAGACCTGAGTAATTGATATAAATTTCAGCTTCATACCTCCTCGCGTTCCTGAGAAAAAGGGTCTTGACAGATGGACGGACGGACAGACGGACAACAAAGTAATCCTATAAGGGTTCAGTTTTTTCCTTTTGAGGTACGGAACCCTAAAAATGGAATACTTTTGCATTCTCAATGTGATTTTTTCTGCTTAGTAAGAGCGGGTTAAGTAGCCAGATTCTTAGCTGAACACATACAATGTGATAGCGATATTACTACTTATTTGTCCTATTGAAATCGGATGAATAGAATATTATGTCTTTTGTCAAATAGACTCTCGATACATTAAGTGTCAGTGAGTTGCAGTCATTCTTATGAAATTACCTATCATTTCAATTTTTCATTTCTGTCCGTGCTAGACACTCACTGTGGGTCAGTCCGAGCATTGTAATATTTTGAATGGTTAATGGATTTTGAACATTGAAGACACTTCATAAGCCTTTTTTTCCCTATAAGTTATGATCGCACGCTGGCGGGAACAATTCTGGTTGCATTCACTATGGTGGTCGTTGCAATATGTCGATGAGATGGTTGAGGTGAGAGGCTCTTCAGGGCCAGGGTGTGTTCCTTTTTCTTCGTTTTGGAACTCGTCACAACACCAACAATGTATGAAATGTTTAGCTGAAATAATTGATTTATCCGAAGCGAAGCGAGGAGCGGGCTGCTAGTATTTTATATTCTGTTTTGTATTGATTTTGTAAGACGCGGTGTTTTTGATGAATCTTATTCAACACCTGATCTGTCTTTCCTTTACATACTTAAGTTAAAATGCCTATTAGACCAGATGACTGTATACGAAGTGGAGGAAGTTTGAATTACTTTTTACAGCTTTCATGTGTTATAAAAGGTAGCTACGGTAAGGGTAAAATTGGAACCATAAAAACAAACATTCATTATGAGTAGACATTTAAACGAGTTGTCTGATAGAGGCTGATGATGATGATGATTCAAAATACTTATTAGATCAGATGACTGTGTACGAAGTGGCGAAAGTTTGAATTACATTTTACTTATTTTTATATCCCATGTGTTATAGGTAACCACGGTACAGGTAAAATTGTAACTATAAAAACAAACATTCATTATAAGTAGATATTCAAAGGAGTGGACTGATACAGGCTGATGATGATGAACCTGATGATGATGCTGA
This sequence comes from Conogethes punctiferalis, assembly GCA_031163375.1. Lineage (NCBI taxonomy): Eukaryota > Metazoa > Arthropoda > Insecta > Lepidoptera > Crambidae > Conogethes > Conogethes punctiferalis. The sequence goes on from CM062091.1 coordinate 14,472,647, forward strand.
TGATGATGCTGATGATGATGATGATCCAAACGAGTACGGTGCTAAATATAGTATCTATATACGTACCATGTAGTCCATGTTTGCCACAATAAATGTGTATTTTACAATAACAATACTAAGCTTTTAAAAGTTTTTCAGATACCCACTACTACGGAAGAAGATGGATATGGATGGACAGTCGAGGGCAAGGAGTGAGGAAGGAATGGAGCCCAGGTAGGGCAGGAGTGGAGCCCAGGTAAAGCAGGACTGGAGCCCAGGTTAGAGGGCATAACTAGAGCCCAGGTTAGAGGGCATAACTAGAGCCCAGGTTAGAGGGCCAAACTAGACTTTACTTGACTGGGCTGGAGCGGACTGGACCGGACCGGACAGATGGTACAAGAGGACATCTCAAGAAACTGCTAAGAAGACAACAAGCTGAAACTAAGGCGAAGACTAAGGCGAAGAAGACACCAAGCTGAAACTAAGGCGAAGACTATGGCGAAGAAGACACTAAGCTGAAACTTCTAGTAGCAAGCGTGAGGACCCGCTTCGAACAGGATGGCCGAGCTGTTAGCGTTTATTATACACATTAATACATTTTATACCTTTAAGTTGGTAATACATTGCATAGCTTATTATTTCTCTGATAAAATAGTCTCTCAATTGAAATCCGGCGTGCGAGTAGGAAATTAAATTAAATAGTCACTCAATTGACATCTGACGTCCAAGCGTATAAAAAGCAGACAAGTTGTCAGTTATCGGTCATTCTGTTACGAGACGCCGGACCGAACGGACGTATAGAGTGCTTTATGTGGGTTATGTGCATTATTATGTGGATTACCTGTAAAACAGTAAGTGTTAATAGATTTATATTTTATTGGTAGGATGGTAGGATTGGTAGGATATTGGTAGGATTGGCAGGATTATTGGTTGGATTGGTAGGAATTGATAGGAATATTAATTATGAGGGATTAGGTTAGGATAGGATTAAGGATATTAGGATTGTATACCAGTGAGGTATTGTATTTGTATGAAAAATAGTGAATATAAAGTGATTAAATCTTGAGTATTTTGGTTGTTATTTTCACAAACCCACTCCTTCTGAACTGATTGCCAACATGTTCAACTCGCGTAATGCGTGTTTTCATGTTTTCTCTTGTGAAAACTATTTAATATCAAGTGTTTTTTACTTATTACACTTTTTTTGGTATCTTTAATCTGTATTTTGTTTGTTTATTTTTTTTTATAGTTAGACAGAATAGTAGCCTACTGTCAATTGACAGAAAATGAAAAAGAGGCTTGTCAGTTGCAAATTGCCTAATTGGCTTGTAGAATTTATTATTTGACCGAAGTTACTCTACGGGTCATTTACAGAGTAGGTACTGTGGTTGCCTGCAACGCGATGATTTTTCTAATTAAACATTTAAAAAGTTGTATTTATTTTACAAAAATGCTTGCAGTTAATAAAAATGCTTTCAGGCACTAGTTTTCTTGGCCACAAATCTTATCATCATCACCAGTCTAATGCAGTCCACTGTTGGACATAGGCCTCTCCAGTAGTTCGCTACTTAGGGAAAACATCTGGATGATATACCCATAATCGTCACGTTGGGCAGGCGGGTTGGCTATCGCAGGGCGTAGCTTATCGCTCCGGTGACGCTGCTACCCGTCATTGGTCTGTGATATTTAGCTACGCCTTCAATAGCGATGGTTATACCGCCACCAGATGGTATACCGCTCGTTCGTTATTTGGCGGGATGCACCACGGGCAGGTGAGGTTGGCTTTAAGCGAAAAGATGTTAGGCTCTTCCCTTACATCCCCAATCTTATACGTATTTATATTTCAACAATCTTTCCGGTTTCAAATTCTTTCTTCTGTACATATATCTACGAATAATACGTTGCTTTCTCAAACAAAAACTTACAACTACTTTGAGGATTAAATTGAAATATCTGCCTTTGATTTTGTCAGCGTTTTATATAGAAAAGAAAACATTTAATAAATAAAGCAGTTCTTGCGTGGGATTCAATCAGTCACAGAAATATCGTGGGCGGAAACTACTTTTCCACAGTTAACAGCTTTGTACTTCGGGATTATTGACGCCGACAAGCAATTTCTCTGATAAAAGCTCTATTGTAGGACGTTAAGCAGCAGTTTTGCAGTATTTAAATTTGAATCATCGCGTACCAGATGCTAAATGCTCTAGGAGTTTCGTTGTGTATGTATTATGTGCCCCGGAGCTCGTGGGGGGTTAGGGTTGGGCCGGCATGGCGGTGGCAACTGACAAGTAACTGACCAGTTACTTGCCCGTTGTCACAGCGACTTGGGCTTCTCTTTCGCTTTCCATCAGGCGTAGGGAAGCCATTATGTCGAGCCACTATAAAAAAAAATGTATTTTTGTTATAGTTATACCGCCACCAGTCGGTTTCCAGCGCCTCGTTTGTTATTCAGCAGGATGAACCACGGACAGGTGAGGTTGGCTTGGAGGGAAACGATGATAGGCCGCTCCCTTACTCTCATATACCCGCACGTACTGTGCGGGGATCGAACGCACGACCACTGTGTCTGGAGGTAGCGTTCATCATCATCATAATCATCATCAGCCTATTGCAGTCCACTGCTGGACATAGGCCTCTCCAGTTGTTCGCCACCTAGGGCAAACTTCTGGAGGATATACCCACGCATAATTGCCACGCTGGGCAGGCGGGTTGGCGATCGCAGGGCGTAGCTTCTTGCTTCGGTGACGCTGCTGCTCGTCATCGGCCTGTGGTATTTAGCTACGCCTTCTATCGTGATGGTTTTACCGCCACCAGTCGGTTTGCCAGAGCCTCGTTTGTTGTTCCGCAGGATGCACCACGGGCAGGCTTGGAGCGAAAAGGTGATAGGTGGCTCCCTTACATCCCAGGTAGCGTTCATTACCACTGAACTATACTGTCATCGTTATACATCTACATTCGTTATTTCACCTCGATTGGCCGCTACGATCGCAACTTGTCCATTTTCACTCGACAACGGCGTTATTCATTTGTTTCATCATGTATATTTACGACATAATAATCGTCAGCGCTCTCTCCTTGTTCATAAAACCGTCATTTTTGCCGCAACGCTCAGCCCGAGACAGTTATCGCTCCATACCCGTCACACTGTCATTTGTCTCTGTCACGATGACGCAAGGTATGCCGGGATGTTTGAGGTTATATTATATTTATCTTTGTCTTTTTTTAAGCCTATAATATGTGGGGTATATTTGTGAGTTGGGTGTTTCTTTGCCTGAGAAAATGAGATAAGAAACGTACTTAAAATATTTTTAAAAAAGGCTAACTGTTGAGTTTGTGGCGGCACTTCTTTTCAGCAGGCTACACGTCGAAGTGCTGGTAGGAAAAAAGTGTGACGTGCAAAAGTATTACTAATAAATCTACTTGCAGAAATAAACTATTTCATTTATTTTATTTTTATAAAACAAGCAGCTTTCACTGGACTTGCCACCATATAAGGTCACCAACTTTATTCGACAGTAACACTTGGTTTAAAGAAATTTATTAGAACTTACAATTGTTTAATTATAATGAGATATTATTAATTGTATGTGTAAAAATTATAATACAATTATTACCAAAGTGCTTTGTTCACTTGTATTATTAAATTGAATGCGTCATGCATGAGAAAACCTGCAGACCTGTGAAAAAGTTCGAAGGTTGTGTGAAGTCAAGCAACCCGCACTTGATCAATAAGATTGATTAAGCTCTTAGTGCCCTAGTTTAGGGTAGACTTTTGCCTCTCGATGAGCTTTTTATGAATTGCGTTGTACAGTTCACATCAACTGTCATCTCGTTAGTCTTGTACGTTTCTACAATCTAGAAATTACATATATACGTATACAGAGGCACTGTGTAAAACTGAACCTGTACCTGGTCAACACCTGAGTTCTGACTTAAGACTTTAAGACTTCGGGGCTGGTTATAAACCACGACTTTTGACTTAAGACTTTTATAAATATGTACTTATAATTCTACTGGGCTAGTGATAGAGCCAACTTTCGGGCTTCCGATTCTTAATTTGCCAAATGATTAACAACCCTAATCCACTCGAAACACACCTCTCTTATAAATACAATAAGATCCTCGTGCAAATGTTTCTGTAACAAAAAGTCGATCAAATCAAAGTTCTTTACGAGCTGTGCGAAGTTTCCGAAGTAATTTCGGCTCGAATAATGCCCTGTCACATTCATTATCACTTTAAAATTAGTTGTTACAAAGCAAAACTTCTGTATTTGTTGCTACAAATAAGAACATTTTGGAAAGCTCTTGTAAACTTTAAGTTATGTTCTGTTTGTCGTAAGTTATTGAAATAATAAATTATTGAAATTATTGAAAGAGTAAGTAGTAACTTTTTTTTTCTGTACGGATTTTGCTTCCCTGCGCCTGATGGAAAGCGAAAGAGAAGCCCGAGTCGCTCTGACAACGGGCAAGTGACTGGTCAGTTACCTGTCAGTTGCCACCTCCATGCCGGCCCAACCCTAACCTCCTGCAGCCGATACAGCACTCACCCCACGAGCTCCGGAGACCCTTCTCACCGACAGGAACATCTACCATCTTTTTTCTTTGAAATACCCTCTATATGTAAGGCATAGGGATGTAAGGGCCTACCATCTTGTCGCTCCAAGCCAACCTCACCTGCCCGTGATGCATCCTGCCGAATAACAAACGAGGCGCTGGCAACCGACTGGTGGCGGTATAACCATCACAAATGAAGGCGTAGCTAAATACCACAGACCGGTGACGGGCAGCAGCGTCACCGGAGCGAGAAGCTACGCCCTGCGATCGCCAACCCGCCTGCCCAGCGTGGCGATTATGGGTATATCCTCCAGATGCTAGCTCAAATGGCGAACAACTGGAGAGGCCTGTGTCCAGCAGTGGACTGCAATAGACTGATGATGATGAGGGCCTAGATAAATATGATAATGAACATTTACTTTTACGTAACTAAAAAGTAGTATGAATAAATTCAGCAGATAAATTTACTCAGTTACGAAAATACGGGGTTGAAAAGGGGATAGCTAGTGAAATGCAAATAAATACTTCAGCCATTGATCACCCGTCTAATGGCCCATGTAAACTATTTCATCAATATCACCCATTTTTGTAACGGAGCGCTTTCGATAAACTTTTATACCCTTTTTTAACCGACTTCAAAAAGGAGGAGGTTCTCAATTCGTCTGTACCTATGTATAATTTTCTTTTGTACAAATATTGAGAATAAATGAGAAAGTAATTTGATATGTTGAATGCAACTCAATGAGCAACATCTTTTAGTCTTTTTTAGGGTACCTTAAGTATAAGGAGAAAACGGAACTTTTCTTGGATTAACCGTTATCATGACGTTGTCCGTCTGTCGAGACCCTTTTTCTCAGGAAGTACGTGAAGATATCAAATGTTATAAACATTTTAAGTGTACTGTCTCTTGGAGCTGTGAATAAATCAAAGTTCTAAGCCAATCAAGCAATCAAAAGATACAGCTAGTTTTTGGCCTTTAACTGAATCCGACGAATGTTTGGTCGGTCTGTAAGCACAACACTCGATTTTGAAAATTATAGTTTTCAAACAGCTCCAAAATTTTACGACTAGTTTGGTTCAGTGGTAGCGAACGCCGCCTTTGACACAGTGATCGCGGGTTCGATTCCCGGACAGTATTTATAAACATGTCTGTTTGTATTGGTCGGAGTTCTTGCTATGTATAATTTAAGTATTGATTTACAAAACTGACAGATAACTGACGAGTTACTTGCCAGTTATCACAGCGACTCGGGCTTCTCTTTCGCTTTTTTTCTCTTTGCTACTTTCGAGCTACTATAAAAAAACCTGTCATGTTCCTAAAAGGCTAAACGCACGCCCTCTATATACTATAGTTTGAACGTGCGAACGTTCAGAAATGAAATTGATATCGTTTATTTTCACGTACAACTTTTCCATGCCAAAGGAGGTGTGTTATCCGATCTGTAGGCTTTTGTCACGATAAGGGTACCTTGTACAAGTGTGTGTAAATATGCCCCTGTCTACATTTACTTGTCGTATTTTTGCCTTGTAGATCTAGTCTGTAGACTTTAGGTACTTATAGTTTAATTTAGAAATATGCCAGGTTATAAACCGTACCCTCAGTGGACAAAAAACATAATTAGGTCAAAGTCAAAGTCAAAATACCTTTATTCACATAAACTTAAAATAAGCACTACAACTACCGTTTGTTATTTTCCGAAAGTTAATCAACTACCTAGGAAATTGATCAACTTACGATTCTTGCTATTTTCCGGTGACATATATATGTTTATGTCAACAAGTAACCACTGATTGCGCAGTACCAAGTCGATAATAATTAGTGGTTTTGCGTGAACAGACCGCAACAGATACGGATTAGGGATGTAGATTAAGTCAGGTATATGTAGATAATTTATAATTATAAGGTGTTGTACAAGTCAACTAAGGAACGTCAACAGACTTCTCCAATCTGAGGTTTCGTAAAACGGTAGTGTTCAGGACAAAACGCCTGCTGGAAATTAGAAGCAACAAATTGATCACAATATTTATTATTCTGCCACCTGCAACACATTTTTAAAAAACTTCTGTCAAAACCCATTATTGTAACAGACAAGTATTGTAACAGCTCTCGAGATATTTCATTAAAAACTTGTATTTAAATTGAGTTTGAATATTTATCAAATTCCAAGTGTTCACTACGAAACATATTTTGGCGACCGTGACAGGACAGTGCGCTAATAGTGCAATACTGTCGAATTAAAGGTCTGCCACTTCGCGGTACAAAGTCCATCTACGCATATCGACACCAAGTTTGGCCAATTCCACGAAGACCAGGACCTACTACAGCGTGCGAGGCGAAATATACCAGCGGCGTGGAAATAGATCTTGGAGTTGGAGCGACGAAGGCAAGGTTACCTACAGGACGACGCCGGGCAGTGACGCATCAAAAGCATCACCTCGCAGCATAATCCATCAGCTAAGTGCCTTGTTATTTCCTTTCTACTCCCTAAATATCAATCCTTTTCCTTATTTCCTATCTAAATCTCAAGGATTTGTTCAAAATAGCATTTAATCTGTGCAATACGTGGTCATAATTACCTACAAAAGCAGGTACCTACATATTACAATTTGTTGTGATTTGTTGCAAATTTCTTGCACAATTCAAGCTAAATAACAATTATTTAACTAGAAAGCGAATAGATAAACATTATTTCCATCATTTTATATCTTTTAACAAAAATATTGCCACAATTAAGTAAATTTTGTTAAGTAAATTTTTTTTTCCATTTATTGTTTTTTTGGTTACCGTATTTTTTTTAGAACTAAACTAAATTTTTTCCTAAAAGTAAGCGTCGTAGTATCTATATACTTCACGTATACCTACATATTTGGTTTTTGCCAAAGATTTAAACGTATTTGCCGACTATTCCAGCGATCCGGTAGTCGAGCCGTACGCTTCGTTGCAACGATCAACAACATCGTTTGCTGCGCGGCTACCAGCTACGCCCGGGTACCACCGCTGGACACCGTGAGCTAAAATATCATTTTTTATAATTTTTTGCCTTCTTTATTTGGAGTGCCTTGCATTTATTATAATAATAAATAATTCCTTCCACGCTGGTCTGGGAGGGAAATAAAAAACATAGTGTGTACCAGCTGCTTATCTTCCCGTGCAGATCGTAAAAGCCGATCAAGGGATAGGGCAAATTTGGGAATCATTTAATAGGCGATGCGGCAGACATCACTATTTTGATTCCACTACCAACTTGTATGCCCACAGTTCTTGTATGAATATTAATATTTAATCTCAATAACTTTCGATAAGCGTATTTCAAATAAATATTCATATAAGCACTTAGTTCTTTAAATTTCTGAGTCTTAGTCAGCTGTTATCATGCGTGCTGACCTAAAAGAATTATTAGTAAGGCGTAGTTCAATTAAGGGACAAATTACTAAATTTAAAAATTATTTGGATGAATCAAGGCAACCCAAATTGACAACTGTCGAAATTACTGAATTATCTTTAAAATTAAGCAAGTTCGAGGGTTTGTCATGTAAATTTGACGAACTGCAAACTCAGATAGAATTGTTGAACTCTGATAATTTAGATTTGGAAATCGATGAGAGGGAATGCATTGAACAAGATTTCATTGTTTACACTGCTAAGGCCAAGGTCATGTTAGACGAACAAAATGAATTAAAGATTATAGAACAAGATAAAAAACGTCGTGAATCTTTATTTCAAGAAGCTCAATGCACTCCTGATCATGATACTGTTATTCACGTAAAATTACCCAAAATTGAAATTGCAAAATTCGATGGATCATTTTTCCGCTGGCTCGAGTTTCGCGACACTTTTTCAAACTTAATACACAATAATGAACGTTTATCTTCCATACAAAAATATCATTACTTGCTTTCATACCTGCAAGGTGACGCAGCTCGCGTTATATCAAACTTAGAAGTATCGTCTTTTAACTACAATAATGCATGGCAGTTGCTTTGCGATCGGTTTGATAATAAAAGATTACTTATTAATCATCACCTAAAGTCTCTATTTAATATTCAACAAAATACTCGTGAAACCGACGCGACTTTGCGATTTTTGGTCGATCATGTCACCATGAACTTACGGGCACTGGCCAGTCTAGGGCAGCCTACAGATTATTGGGACACTTTGATTATATTTATGATATCGTCAAAACTTGACACACAAACTATTATGAAGTGGGAGGAACAGAGGAGTTGCTTAGGTGATATCCCTACCTTAGAGGAGTTTAAGAAATTTTTACTCGATCGCGCTTTTGTTCTTGAATCCACACGCCATAGTAAATCTGAATATGGTTCAAGGTCACATAATACAAACACTACTTGTGATAAAAAACAATCTTTGAAATCATTCGCGTCGACTTCATCAGTTGGTAATCGTCAATTCACTGGTACATTTAGATGTATCATTTGTAATCAAAACCATCGCATATATGATTGCCCAATATTTAAATCTAAATCCATTAAAGAGAAGTATATAGATGTATCAAAATACAAGTTATGCGCCAACTGTTTACGACAGGGTCACCCCATTAGCGAATGCCGCATGGGCCCATGCAAGCAGTGCAATAGGCGTCATAATACTCTTTTGCATTCAGTTGAACCAGCTAAAGGCAACAATGCTCAAAAAGAGGAACAAAAAACTATAGTTAATTTTTCTAATGAAATGTCAAATCAATCTCTATTATCCACTGCCCTAATTTATGTATCGAACCCAATAACTAAAAAAGGCATCACAGCGCGCGCCTTATTGGATTCAGGCAGTCAATCATCATTTATTACAAAAACCTTGCAACAAAAATTAACTCTAAATTCAACTCCTATTTCATTCAATGTAATGGGCATAGGTGACCACTCAGTGATGAAAGTCGATGAGAACTGTATTTTACAATTACAGTCACTGCATAACAGTTACACTACACAATTAAATGTATTTGTTCTCGATAAGCTAACAGGGCGCATTCCAAAGGCGCCCATAGACTTATCTCGACTACATATACCAAAACACATAAAATTAGCCGATTCAACATTTTTTGAGCCTGGTCCTATTGATATTTTGATAGGAGCCGATCTTTTTTGGGACATTTTACAACCCGGACAATTGTCTTTGGGTAAATACATGCCCAAACTTCAAAATACTAAATTTGGCTGGCTGATTGGTGCACCAGTTTGTGAAAAATTTAACGAAATTTATTGTAATAAATCAACAACTCACAGTGATGCACGATTAGATAAATTACTTACAAAATTCTGGGAACTTGAAGAAATTCCACGACAACAGTTTTTGAGTGTTATTGAAAAGGCATGTAAAGAACGTTTTAAAACTAAATCAGCCTAAGGACTAATTAAACAATACACTAATTCAAATTTCAATACACTTACTCAATTACACTAATTCAAATTTCGGCTACGGTTACCATTTTGGAACCATTAGTAGATTTTAATAGATTTTCCAACTTAAATAGATTGCAACGTACCGTTGCCTATGTTAAAAGATTCATTTACAATACACAAAATCCAAACAATAAGCGTTTAACAGCTTTTACTACTGACGAACTAAATTAGTCTCTTAATATTTTGTATTTATTGGCACAACAACAAAGTTTTCCCAATGAGTATAAGATTTTACTAAATAAAAAAACCATTAAATTCAAAATCAAAAATGTTATCACTATCTCCATTTGTTGACACCAGGGAATCAGACATTTGGAGGCTGTTAGTGATTTGAGTGCCGATGCCTTTATCATGACATGGCGTAGATTTTTTTCGCGTCGTGGTCGGCCAGCTGAGATATTTTCCGACAATTTTCGCAATTTTGTGGGAGCGGCTAAAGAAATCGGTGCGTTCATAGAACAAAAAAATAACGCCTTGACTGAGTTTGCGGTTCAGGAAGGCACTAAATTCATATTCAGTCCTGCTTATGGGGCGCACTTCGGTGGTATCTGGGAGGCTGGCGTAAAATCATATAAATTCCACATTAAATACATCATGGGTAACTCGCACTTAACATATGAGGAAATCGGTACCTTATTCGCACAGGTTGAAGCTATATTGAACAGTCATCCTTTGTGTCCTTTATCCACATCACCTGATGACTTCCTATACCTAACACCAGGGCACTTTCTGATAGGACGACCACTGAATGCGCTGCCTGCACCATCCCTTGAGCTCCATCCACAAAAGCGACTTCAACGATGACCAGCCTCGAACAAAAAAGGCAGCATTTTTGGAGAAGATGGCAAAAGGAGTATGTGTCCGAGCTACAGACGAGAACAAAATGGAAGCAAGACAAAACCAAAATCAATATAGGAGATAATATGGTACTTCTGAGTGATGACTCTCTTCCATCACTACGTTGGCGCATTGGGCGCATTGAAAAGCTGCATCCTGGGCCAGACGAGATATCCAGAGTCCGCAGACATCAGAACAACCACGGGAACCTATCGACGCCCATTACGACGACGACGACGAGTCACCGACGAAGATTTAAGAAGTTGAAGAACGGGAGTCTTCAACGGGGGGGAGTATGTTCAGGACAAAACGCCTGCTGGAAATTAGAAGCAACAAATTGATCACAATATTTATTATTCTGCCACCTGCAACACATTTTTAAAAAACTTCTGTCAAAACCCATTATTGTAACAGACACGTATTGTAACAGCTCTCGAGATATTTCATTAAAAACTTGTATTTAAATTGAGTTTGAATATTTATCAAATTCCAAGTGTTCACTACGAAACAGGTAGCTTATTCATTGGACAAAGTGTACAAATATTTTAAAAAACTATCGCAAAATATTATGGAATTACCTACATCTCGCATTAATTCATGTTAAAATAAACAATTTCAATACAGCAAAAAAGTATTACAGCATAAAGTTACCAAGAAAAAAGTGTAATAAATAAGAAAAACACTTGATATTAAATGGTTTTCACAAGAGAAAACATGAAAACACGCATTACGCGAGTTGAACATATTAATATTTTCGTATTTTTCACAACGCAACGCTTATAGCGAAATTCACAGAAATTGGCTTGAAACGCCTCGTTTTATCTGTGAGCGAACGACTTTTATCTAAGAAATATCTCGCATATAGACACTTTTTAGTGCAATACTGAAGTTTTGATGGCCGTTCTTGGAAAATTTCTAGTATTAAAGATTTTTAGTTGGCAAACGCCGACGACGGGAGGTCTCTATTCTAAGGCATTATAAAAACTAGTCAAATGCGTATCGGGTTCACGCACAAAGGGTTCAGTACTATTCACTAGATTTCAAGTGTTTACCTGATGCTGATTTGTCGCTTTAAAGCGGCATAAAAATCACGTCTTTTGGTGTATGAGAGCCCCCTTAATTTGAAAGAAAAAAGAAAGCAAAAATGTTTATTGGCAAACACAACTTTAGTAATTAATTTTAGATTTATTTCAATGATTTTTTTGTAATTTAAAAATTCAACTGTTTTTGTGAATATCTCGTATGAATAACGGAACCCTAAAAATTATAGGTACTTTTGTATATTATAACTGCGGATCACTTTTATAACGAATATTAAAAACAGCTCTCGTGCTAATGATGACAGAAACTAGTTACAACAATTATCGCAACACGTGTTTTGATCGTAATGAACTGATAGTAACACTTTCATACTCGTATAAAGATGTTTTAATGGACGCAAGCTATTGGGTGATCGGCGCGTTATGAAAGCAATTAAATTAATTTAACAAATAGGGAATATGCATGACTTTTTTTTATGGATTTATTGTGAACTTTTGTCTTCCTGATACATAAATATCGAAGAATTTATAAACTATCTTTTCTATTAAGAGAGTCATAAAGCTATAAAGCTATTGGTTAGACAGAGAGATCCGATGTGGCGGATGACGTCACGTACCGTACGCGCTATACAAACTCCATAGAAAAATCTGTTTCGCGTGAAAGAGACGAATATAATACTTTCAACGACTGTATCTCGCCCATTTTTCAACCAATTTTGAGTTTGTTTTCACTGTTCGTAGTATATTTTTATCTATTTTACGATAAATTACTAAATATATGAAACTATTTTTCATGCATATTCCCTATTAATGAAACGCGGCATAGGACACCCTCCAGCGAGGTGGACTGACGATATAAAAAAAGTAGCGTGGAGCTGGATGTGGGCAGCTTGCAACCGGCTGTTGTGGAAGTCTTTGAGAAGGCCCATGTCCTGCAGTGGATCTTACGGCTGAATATGATAACCTAAAGCCATTCACTGAGTGAGAGCTGACCAAGAGCCGTGGTAGCCTAGTGGTAAGATCGTCGCTTCACACACGTGAGGTCGTCGGTTCGAATCCGCGCGGGGCACGCACCTCTGGATTTGCAAAAATCTATGTGTGGAATTATACCACTAGCTTAGCGGTGAAGGAAAACAGGTCTGTCTGTGTCCAGCAGTGGAATTTTAGAGCTGATAATGATGATGATCATTACAAGCTCTCCATTTCAATGCTCGGTTATTCTCTGATGTACCTACATTTGTTTTACAAGGAATCCGCTGTAATGCTTAGCTTTTTCCTCATTCACTGATGTAATGCTCGAATCTGTAACGTTACAGTACCGGTGAGATGGCACCTTTACATAAGATCATATAAAAAAAAAACATCCGGCCACCCGAAATGGACTTCGCAAACTGTTAATACAGGTTTCTTATTTTGTGCCCTCACATATGTATTGCACAACACCCAGAAATTTATGTAAAAACTTCCCCTCCGGCCTTAATTAAATCTGGCTTCTGCGTCGCCAAATTCGTCTCGAGTTCGCGAAATATTCACATTTGCGCGATAGTTCGTATACAGGCCGATAAATCGCAATAGTTGTATCTTATTCCCAAGGAAATAAAGTTCATTTTCAAATGTTCCAAATGCCATTTGGCGATTATCTAAGGAGCCGATCGTAAGGGCTATTTTTGGTCGAGTGAATTAAATATAGACACGATACATTTACTTAGAACCTTTTGGGTAGCGTCAGAATTGCCAGGGGGATTGTTGTTATAAGAAGCTCTTTACGTTTTATATACTTACTTAAGGTACAACAATATTGATAGGTATATTATGGAGTATTCAATTATTATGGAGTACCTTTATTTACGAGTATTATTAATATTTTATTCCCATTTTGATACCTTTTATTAGTTTCCCCCCCCCGCTATTTTTCAAAGACAGGTTCTAGACTAAGTCTTGCGTCAATAAGTACCTACCTTTTTTATATCTACCGACATAATATTATCTTCCCTTCGCCTAATGGAAAGAGAAGCCCTAGTCGCTGTGAGAACTGGCAAGTAACTGGTTAGTTACCTGTCAGTTGCCACTGCCATGCCGGCCCAACCCTAACCCCCCACGAGCTCCGGAAACCCTACTCACCAGCAGAAACACGACCCGGAGGTCATTTGGCTGTGGTATTCTATAGGGTGGATGTCCTTCCCCAGACGGTAACGGCAGCTCAATTCAAGCGAAGATTCGCTATGCCCTAGCTCTCTTTACCTGCCTGACTTTCCCTAAATTGAATCGTATTGTCATCATCATCATCAGCCTATTGCAGTTTACTGCTGGACATATTTTGACCCCTCCTTCTCCTTGTCACGTTAAATCATTTTTTTTTTAGAGGGGAATGCATTAGGACTTGCAATTGCACCTTCATGCCGCCTCCGGGGGGAGTCGGCATGGTGTGTGGGACTCACACCTCCCAAAATGAGAGGGCATACCCACTAAACCCCCCTGTGTCACCTGTGGACAGCAAATAGCAGGGATGCGGGTAGCGCCGAAGCATCCCTGTCTGCCCTGACCAGCCGCAGATGACAAGCGGCCGGCACTTCTGGTCCGGGGAGGGCAAATACCCCCTACCCCCGGCTTCCGGGGAGCGTTTGAGTGCGCCCCGGGCGGACCTCGTGCAACGGTGTGGCTGCACCCACCACACCGTCACGCCCCATTGAGTGGTTCGCGCCCCCGCGCTTACCACTCGGAGCACGGAGGAGAGGCTCAGAGGGCATACGATGCTGTCACGTTAAATTACACTTAACCCACTATGAGAGGCCTCCCCTAATGACAAATGTCATTAAGGCTTACACGCTTGATGGTTTGGTGATCGGAGTAGGTTCCACTTGTTAAACACTACTCTTTTGATTCTCTATTCAATCCATCTGCCCTGGTCTGGTCAACTTACTGATCGCAAGATCAACCATCAACATAAAAAACCGGCCAAGTGCGAGTCGGACTCTCGCACGTAGGGTTCCGTACCACTATACAGCTAAATAAATGTTTTTCTTTACGTTTTATTATATTGGAGTTAATTAAATGAAAAAATTAGGTAATTTGATTTATGACGTTTAAAAAAAAACTACTGGCTAGATTTCATTCAAACCAAATTTCGTTAGTAGTTTTCATAGTGATACACATGATATATTTTTTTCAGTTTTATCATGCCCATATTTTAGAAGTTACGGGGGGGGACACTCATTTTACCACTTTGGAAGAGTCTCTCGCGCAAACTATTCAGTTTAGAAAGAAATGATGTTATTAACCTCAACATCATTTTCAAATACCTATCCATAGATACCCCACACGTATAGGTTCGATGAAAAAAAAAATTTTCAGATTCAGTTCTATGTATGGGGAACCCCAAAAATTTTGGATTTTTTTCTGATTTTATTTCAAAATCTTAATGCGGTTTACAGAATACATCTACGTACCAAATTTCAATAATGTAGCTCTTATAGTTATAGAATAAATTGGCTGTGACATACGGACGGACAGACAGACAGACAGACAGACAGACAGACATGACGAATCTATAAGGGTCCCGTTTTTGCCATTTTGGCTACGGAACCCTAAAAACAAGTTTTCTCAGGGGAATACAGTATGGGGCGCTTCAAGTCTAAAATAAATAGGTTTTTAATTTAAAGGGCCGGCAAAGCGCATGCTATGCCCCTGCTGTTGCAGGCGTTCATGGGCTGCGGTGACTGCTTACCAACAGGCGGGCCGGCAGCCATTTTGTTAATCCTAGTAGTATAAAAAAAACATTTTTGGGACTTTCGATCTTATGACATTAACTTGAAAATCATTTTTCCTAAGCTGACAACATCTTGCCTAACTTACAAGTACTCATTGACCTTGCTAGTGCGGCTGTCGAGATACATTAATCTTACTTAGAGAGCACTTGGAGGTACTTGCGCTGTTTGATAAATAGGTTACACGAGTTGGTTAGAAGCTTAGCCTGAAAAATCCCGATCTATCATTTCATATAATAAAAAAAAACGAAATGTATAACCTACAAACGCTGACGGTAATAAACTGACAAAATCAATTGATCATCATCGTCATCGACCTGCAAAGGTTTTTTTTTATAGTGGCTCGACATAATGGCCTCCCTACGCCTGATGGAAAGCGAAAGAGAAGCCCAAGTCGCTGTGACAACGGGCAAGTAACTAGTCAATTACCTGTCAGTTGCCACTGCCATGTTGGCCAAATACTAACCCCCCACGAGCTCCGGAAACCCTAGTCACCGGCAGAAACACGACCCGGAGGTCATTTGGCTACGGTATTCTTTAGGGTGGAGGTCTTTCCCCGGACGGGCAGCTCAATTCGAGCGAATATTCGCTATGCCCTACCTCTCTCATTCAGATTCATACGTATTCAGTTCCACTTGCATCTAAATCAAATAAAGCTTTATTAACAACAATCAAAAAAGTTATAAGCGTTCAAGAATGATTCCAACGCCCCGTTTTATGTTGATGCAGCTCCGTTTTATGTTGGTGAAACTACGTTTTATGTTGGACTTTCCACATTTTATGTTGGAGAACAACGTTGTGTCGAACGATTATATTGTTCGCTTCGATCTTTGCTGAATGCTTTTATAATTCGTTTCCGATAGAGTGAAGTAGACAGTGCGGTTTATTTTCTTTCCTATCCCTCTATTAACCATTGCTTGATCGCTTGTTGGTGTATTAAAATGAATTAGCAAAATAATGTTTTTTTATAAAATTTGGAGCGAGTTTTTGTTGGTGCTTTTGGGCGTTTGTTTATTTTATGAGTTGCTTTTTGTTCGGTAGTTGAACGGACGCTCGTATGAGATTTTTATTAATACACAAAAAAATAAAAGACAGTATTGACTGTCTTTTGTTTAAGTTTAATCATCTAAAGAAAATTAAAAAAATGTATCAAGATCTTTAATGTCATAATAAAAAAAAATAACTAACTTACTAGACTTAATAGATTTTTTATTATACTTTTAATGCACCCTTAATAAATTTTCACCCAAAAAAGTTTACGGTCAGAAAAAGATAACCGTGTGGCCAAGATTTATTTATTGAGTATAAGAGATAGCTAAAGACCTTCTCAATCACTGCATTCAATCTGGGACACGACGTACCATCATCATCGGGGTTTCACAGTCCACTGCTGGATATAGGTCTCTCCAGCTATTCTTCAGTTTGGACAAACATCTCGAGGCTTTACCTATAATCGTCGCGTTGATTAGGCGAATTGGCGATCGTCATATTGAACCAAATTTCCTGTATACTACCCCTGATTCATGTCTTGAGTAACAAATGTTCAGATATTGATGACAATTTCTTCGATAATAAGCCAATAGATATTTGAAAATTTTTGTATTACATTTGGGCAATTTATCTGCTACAATATTTCTCATGGCGACAGATACCAGTCCAATTTTTCCCTAACAGGGCGTCGATAGCTTTTATCGGTAATAACACTAACTTGAGTTCCTGCGAGTTGGGTCTTGAGTCTTATATGATAAGCTTATCGTATCACCTATAAAATGTTACGGTGCCATAAACGTTTTATGTATAAAATAGTTTCAAATGAAACAAAGTAAAGCTCTACTTAACATCTTTAGAGGTGAATTCCGAACTTGGTTTTCGTTTCGAAAACATGTCAGTGAATGCTGGTTGTAAAGTTTATTGAGCGTTATTTGAGACTGTTCTGGCTACTGCTTTTACAAATGTGACAAAAACTTTGTTGGTTAGGTTTTCATTTTGAACTGCAGAACAGATCATCTACTATTTTACAGTTGGATTTTACCTATCAAAGCATGGTAATAATTTGAATGACGTTTATGTGATAGAGCGATCTATGAGGATTTACTTTATGTATAACACAAATCAAACCCAAGTGAACAAACTTGAAGGCACTTATTCAATTGCAGATTCGAGCGTTTACAATAAGCCACAGGAAATTGAAGCTGGATTTATGTCTAGACTAGATAATAATGGCGTGTCGCTCGCGTCGACACTGTACAGAAAGCAGCATACGCTCCGGTATTAACTGTAATGCCTGTTTTCTTCCACTTCATCTCGGGATCAGATTAAATCACCCGGAAAACAACCCAAGACCTCATCAGTGGAATTAATAGCACCACCTCACGTAGCCTCTTCATTAGTCTTCTTGTTGCCGTCAAAATTACACATTTTTAACAGGTCGTTAATTTTGAGTGATTAAGCTCAAGCGGCAACCGGCGTAAGAATATCCGTAACGTTATTGCGTCACTTAATATTTCACGGTTGTAAGGAAATGCGTGGGATTTGGGGGCGGGCGTGCCAACTCCGCGATATATGTAGCTATCTTGTGAATTTATGCTTTGAATTTTCTACGGTGACTTATCCAAGGTTTTTGATTATGTTTATTATCATGAGACGCTCTCATGCTAACTTGTTTATTGGTAGGTAGTCGTAATGACAATTTTGTAATCAAAAACCTTATAAGAAATAGTGTTGCGTTTATACTGAACTTCGGTTTTTAATTTAACTCCTACATTTTTTGTTTAACTGAGAAAAGGAAAAATACGTGAACAATATATTTTTATAATCTAAAGTGCGGACAAAATATAATGTAATAATTATGACCCTGGAAACATCCCTATTCTCTAAATTGAGTGCTTAAAATTTAATGTGACGCACTGTAGTACTGAATGTGGTTTAACACAACCGCAGTGTAATAATGCACAAATGTGCATATGGAACAGTAATGCGCGGAATTCTATATATGTGTGTGGAATTTCTTGCAAACACGTGCAGTTTGCTAGATGGAGAAATTATGCGGGTTGTATATTGTGAAAAATTATGAGTCGTACAGATTTACGAGCAGATTGCAAATGTTGGTCTGGCTTGCTTCTACCTTTGCATTGCTTAGGAAGTTGCTTTTATCATTTTCCGTGTAATTTCTAATGTGTAACTGTAGGTATACGAGTGGATGTTAATTTTTGTTTAGGATTAAAAGTCACAAATATTTTTGTAACTTACCTACTTACTTTTAAAAGTAAGTAAAATAACCCAAGACATGCCACGCTGGGCCACACAGTATGCTGTGTGAATGTGCAGTATGCGGCTTAGTTTGGGGCTACATTATGATGTAAGACCCATACAAAACAGACATGTTCATGCACACAAATGTTTGTACTGTGCGGGAATCGAACTCACGACCTTTCAAAATCAAAATCAATTCAGAAAGCAGACGTCACTACCAAATGAGCCCTCGAGCCAGTCCTTTTTTCCGCAGGGACTTTTTTTTAAACTCAACTATCCACATCCGTAGATATTTTGAAAAGCCTAGTGTGCTCAGCTATGAAAAAGTTATGTTACATTTCCTGCTAATACTTGCAATAATGAAATCGTAATGGTATTTTTCAATAATAATTTGAATAAATTTTAAACTTATGTTCCTATTTTCCTCTCCCTCCGGAATAACCTCTATAATGTGAATTACACTTAAAGCCTCTGTTGTATTGCATTCCTTTGAATAGCGGACATTAAACAGAATGCCGGATGCATTCTGCTAGAGGTCAAGCATTTCAACATGCGACGCCGCCGCCGGTGACAAAGATATGCTATTAATGTTAAATCTATTCTCACAAGAGTCAATGCTATCTTAATAATAGTCTATCTATGTATATTCTTTCCAATATCTTAGTGAGTTTCAAAGTGACTCTAAAACAATAATTTTCCACGATGCACGTAGTTTTCTGCCAAGTTTAACGTCTCAATTTACCCTGGAATTGCCTGCGACTAGCACTTTGCAAAATTTAAGAAGTTTCTTTTGAAAATGTTTGCGAAGTGAAAATATACATAGCCTCCATTGACTCTTTATTGAACTAAGCGGTAACTTGAATTAATATTTGGAGTGTTTCACAGTAATAAAATCACTGCTTACCAATGCATTTTATTACAATTGTATGCACTGTGCAATGAATTAAGAGAGGTAGGAAGTCGTCGTCCGAGGAAGGATCTCCACCCTATAAAATACCGCAGCCATATGACCTTCGGGTCGTGTTTCTGCTGGTGAACCCTACTCACTCGGTCCGGAGCTCGTGGGGGGTTAGGGTTGGGCCGGCATGGCAGTGGCAACTGACAGGTAACTGACCAGTTACTTGCCAGTTGTCACAGCGACTTGGGCCTCTCTTTCGCTTTCCATTAGGCGTAGAGAAGCCATTATATCGAGCCACTATAAAAAAGAGAAAAAAAACAGAACTGCTGAAAATGCAAAGTTATGAAATTAGATCATTCCGATTTATAAAGTTTCAGATTTCTCAAGGGCCGGCAATGCACCTGTGAGTGTTGCGGTTCCTAAGAGCTGAAGTGATCACTAACCAACAGGTGACCTTCAGGCCCTACCTACCTTTTTTATGACAGATGGGGCAAACGCCCCATCTGTCATAAAAAAGGTAGTTTTACCAAGACACTTTCCGACTCATGTTTGCATAACCAAGTTACTAAAATCTAGGTAACTAAGTAACAGTATATTCGATAAATTAAATTAATAATTTACTTTTAATGATAAACTTGAAAAGAGCAACGACACGAGTTCTTCTCAGTATAACACTGAATTACGAACCGTAGGTAATTTTGAAGATTTGTAAGTGTTTTATGACCATATCAAAAAATGATGGTTTTATGAGTTTGAGCAATTTTTTTATAGTAGCTCGACCTAATTTCTCGACTCGACTTCCCTACGCCTACTGCTAGAAAGCGAAGAGAAGCCCAAATCACTGTGACAACAGGCAGGTAACTGGTCAGTTGCCACCGCCATACCGGCCCGACCCTAACTCTAACTAGCTCCGGAAACCCTATTCACCGGCAAAACACGATCCTGAGGTTATTTAACTGCGGTATTCTATAGGGTGGAGGTCTTTCCCCGGACGGGCGGCTCAATTCAAGCGAAGATTCGCTATGCCCGACCTCTCTTATTCACGGACAATCCTTTCCCGAACATTTTTGAATATACCTTGTATTGGATGATATAACAAAGACACTTACAAACGGATATGATACAACAAAAAAAAAACAAAACCTCTCTTTTGTACACAAACAAACTCAACCCTGAGCAAAAAATGTAAGCTTGTTGTTAAAAATATTTGTCCTTTGTAGGTATAATCTTTGTGCAAAAATAGTATACCGAGATAAAAATAACTGAACGTACAGAATTCTGATACTCCAGAGTATTCGCATATTATTTGCATCCCAAATAAGCATAAGACAGTGCTAGAAATGGTAAGCGCGGGTGTTGTAGTGAATAAGTTAGGCTAAAAATAATATTTTAGGAAGAAAATGCTTGCAAATGATAACCGGAATATAAGAGAGTTCTAAATGGCATTGTCATTGAAATTATGTCAAGAGTACAAACATAGTTAGATATAAGTAATATAATTCAAAACTGTACGCTTTATGAGGAACTTCTTGCCACGCGGATCGGTTTTGTGGAACCAACGCTCTGCGTTAGTCTTTCCGAACAGCTACGTCTTGGGAGCCTTCAAGAAACGAGCGTACTCCTATTTAAAAGGCCGGCAGCGACCCCAGAACTCGACTTGAGTTGCAGGTGTCCATGGGCGGCATCACATTGCTTGTCTGCCGCCTCTTGCATAAAAAAAAAGTTGCATTAAATAGATTCTTAATTTTTACGTAGCAAAGCCAGCTAAAAGTTAAACGAACAAATTTTGTCAGTGTATAAAAGTAATATCGCGGGGTTGACAGGACATCCTTAAAATTTATAAATTTTTGCCACGTGGGTATTGCAACGTTGGCAAAAAATGTCGTAGAGAAAGTAAAAAGACGTAGGCATTTTGCAAATTGGATTTGATGTTTTTTCTGCTTTAATGTCAACCTTATGCGGATGGCATTAAGAAATTAAATGTATGTAGCTGCCACGAAGTGGTAAGGGGAAAATGCTTTTTCGTTGATGACAATACAAATTTCGGCGACAAGTAGACAGACATGGGTCTTATGACCTTTATGTCGTATGAAGTTACGTAAGTGCTTACATTTCTATCCCATCATCAGCCTATCACAGTCCACTGCTGGATATAGGCCTCTCCAGTTGTTCGCCACGCCCCTTTGAGCAATCTGGAGGCTTTGCCTATCATCACCACGCTGGGCAGGAGGGTTGGCGATCGCAGAGCGTAGCTCCTCGCTCCAGTGACGCTGCGGCCCGTCATCAGCCTGTTTGACGCTACACTACGCCTATGCCTTCAATAGTGATGGTTATACCGCCACCAGTCGGCTACCAGAGCCTCGTTTGTTATTCGGTAGGATGCACCACAGGCAGGTGAGGGTGGCTTGTAGCGAAAGGAGCACCCATACATCCCTTACACCATACGTTATCATCATCATCATCAGCCCATAATCAGTCCACTGCTGGACATAGGCCTCTCCCAATTTTTGCCACTTTGATCGATCCTAAGCTTCTAGCACTTGCTAGCCGTCCCGCGTAAATCGTCACTCCACCTGGCCTGAGGGTTTCTCTCATCTTACGTTATAATAAAGTTAAATAACTTTCATAACAAAGAAATATCCACTACGCCGCTATCCAATAAGGTAAACGACTATAAACAATAACACAAGAGTGAGCAAACCCAATGACTCGCCCCATTACCTCCGCCAACAGATGAACCGATGTTCGCCGAAATAAATTAAATAGAAGGCGTTTTATACGAATATCCGCCTAACTATCTTATATCTTCATGTTATTCCTCCTTTCCGCTCTTCGTAATACGATTTTTCTGCACGACGGCATCCGGAAATTTTGGTGTTTTACTTCAAGGTTGGTGGTTACTACCGTGGTGCATCCTGCCGAATAACAAACGAGGCTCTGGCAAACCGACTGGTGGCGGTATAACCATCACGATAGAAGGCGTAGCTAGGTGCCACGGGCCGATGACGGGCAACAGCGTCACCGGAACAAGAAGCTACGCCCTGCGATCGCCAACCCGCCTGCCCAGCGTGGCGATTATGGGTATATCCTCCAGAGGTTTGTCCTAGGTGGCGAGCAGCTGGAGAGGCCTATGTCCAGCAGTGGTCTGCAATAGGCTGATGATGACTTCAAGGTTATGACTGATATATAATAGGAACTTAAGACTTATTCCTTCTGGGTATGGTTATATGTACATACGAAGACAGTTATATCTTAAACTAGCTGTGCCCGTGACTTAGTCCGCGTGGAATATTGTTTCATACCCTATTTTATCCCCTTGGGGGTAGAATTGATCAAAATCCTTTCTTAGCGGATGCCTACGTCATCATAACATCTACTTGATTGTCAAATTTCACACAGTAATAGATTTGGTGACTTGTCTGTTACCACACTGACTTGGGATTTTCGTTTTTCATAAGGCGAGATGAACAACCACATGCTGTGCTACTATTATAAAACTGTAATATTTGACCTCAAACCTAAATGTTTGACCTCACTGAACCTAGATCAAAAACTTGCCTTCTAACCGAAGGAACATTATACAAAAGCAACTTGGTACAAGTTCCGGGCAAGTTTCATAGACACTTACTCCCATTAATAGGTGGCCGACCTGGCTACTTTACATACGATCCTGACGTTTGATATACAGCGGGGATAGTTGAATATTTATATCAGACAACATCACATACTTTGCTACTATCCCAAAGTAAGTAGCTAAAGCACTTGTGTTTTGGATATCAGAACAACGAAGCTACCAAAAATACAAGATGACTTTTTATTTACTATCCATTTTTTTTGCGGCTGGTCAGGGCAGGCAGGGATGTGGCCGTATGCTTCGGCGCTACCCGTGTCCCTGCAACTTACTGCCCACTGGTGACACAGGGGTTTAGTGGGTATGCCCTCCCATTTTGGGAGGTGTGAGTCCCACACACAAGGTGCCTAATGCATTCTCCTATTTAAAAAAAAGGATCCTTCAAGAAACGAGCGTACTCCTAGAACGACCTACCGAGCCCAAAACTCGATTTAAATAGGCTAAAAATTGTAATAGTCCGTCTTTTAGCTTATTCTAAAATAAAAGACAGGTATTTTTCCTTTTTTCATTTAAATAAACAATAGCAAAGATACAAGGCGTCAAAAGATAGGAGTGAGAGTCTTTGACGTCACTCGCTCCCGTAAAAGTGCCTCACCGAGTGACGTCACGCGTAATTTCAACGGGCTATAACTTTGTAATTTTTAGTCTAATTTACAAAAAAAAATTCGTGTCTTTTATTTTTGAATAAGCTAAAATACGGACTAATCACAATTTTTAGCCATAATAGCGTATTGCGAAACAATTTCTACACACAAAATAATCACAAACTTGACGTCATCTGAAGTCACTACGCCCAGTTAGAAACTTATTGATATTCAAGATCTCCGTTATAAATTGCTCAGTCGCTTCACGGTCACCCGTCCCTACAGGCAGCTCGGTTCGTTACAGTCTAGGTCGTGCTATATCTAGACCGAGCCCGATCACTGTAAAACAACGTGTTTGTAACTGATCGTTAAACAGATGGACTATCATTTTCTTTACAATATATACGTAATTATTTAAAGTTAATTCAACGCTTTACTTCTTTTGTTTTTCTTGACTGGCTCGATGTCTTATTTGGTAGTAACCTCTACTTTCTGAGCCAAGGGTCGTGAGTTTGATTCCCGCTCAGTACAAACATTTGTGTACATGAACATATCTGTTTGTATTGGCCTGGGTGTTTCTGAGTCGGGAGTTATAGGTACATGTGGGGTGTAGTCTAGTCACCCCTGTTACTATTTACGTGTGCATTTTTTTTGCTTCTGCTGAACGATTATTATTTCCCTTTTTTTACTTTACTATGACTGTCCTACTATTTACAAGATGTTGCTGAAGATAAAAAAGACAAGAAATTAAAAATGTTTGCACCAAATGCAAAAGACCTGAACACCGCTAAGAAATTTATTGTCTGTGTGTCTAACACCATTTCTTCTTAATTTCTTTCGTTAACCATGTTTAAATACTGTTTTAACTCGAGAATGAAGTACCTTTTGTTTGTTTAATTAAGAATAAATATAATATTTCATTGTTGTTGTGTTTATATTTTAAATCGAAAATTTGACCCGACACCCCTGTTACCATTTACGTAAGAGAAAATTATGTTACTATCCTAGGGTTAATATGTTCCATTTTCCAGTATGACGTTTCAGCAGATTCTATAACTGTGAAATACTTAGATATATTTGCGCCAAAGGTACGTGTAATATAATCTGGAACACGTGTTATCGCATTTTCTCGTACATACGCATTCTGTTGTAAACAAAAATGTCTGCAATAATTATATTTTACTAAGTTAACGAAGGTAATCTAATCAAGCGGTGACTTGTAAACAGGAAAGTTACATGTTTTTCAATCGCTTAGAATGAAACTGATGTTGACACACAAAATGCTCTCTTTTTAATCCAAAGCTGGTGAATTCCTCCAGTCCTGCGTTTGACTACCTGTATGTATGGTTCAGGGTTAGTGAACGCCGCCTTTGAAACAGTGGTAGCGCGTTCGATCCCCGCTCAGTATAAACATTTGTGTCCATTAACGAACATGTATTTTTTTTATTATATGACCGGCTCGGTGGCTCAATTGGTAGTAACCTCTGGCTTCTGAGCCAAGGGTCTTGGGTTCGATCCCCACACTACCAAATAAGCCATCGAGCCAGTCAATCTCTCATAGATAGTATGCCGAACTTTTTTGGTTTCTATTGATAGGTATTTATTATTTTATTTACAATGGGTATAACAGATTACAATCACATTTTTAACAAACTTATGTACACAACATGGTTAGTTTTTTTATAGTAGCTTGACATACAATACAAGGGGCAAGTAACTGGTCAGTTGCCACCGCCATGCCGGCCCCCCCCAACCCAGCAACAAAACGAAAAAAAAAATAGCCAAAAAAGTATCTATGCAAGTTTATCAGTAAGTTGTCTAGTACCCATAGTACAAGCTTCGCTTAGTTTGGGACTAGATGATGCTGCGGTGGATAGGTTTATTTATACAAGTGTGATGGCACAAATGACCTTTTGCATCGTCAGCCAACTAGAGCACAATGAAGTGGATACTATTAGGTGGGCATGGTTCAACGATTTTATAACGTGATAAAAGATACACCACTAAAGCTTGGCTTGTATAAAACTTAATAACAATCTTTATGGATATATGGCCGTGAGTACACTTTTCATTGCAGGAAAATGTTTACGGGTAAAGGAATTGACTTTTATCACAAGTTAGGCAGTTTTGTTACCGATAGCGATCTATTCTACTCTACCTTTAGAGAATGGAAAAAACGGCCAAGTGCGTTTCAAACTATGAATTGAATAAATAAATAATAAAATAAATAAATAATAAATAAATATAAATAACCCAAGACATGCCACGCTGGGCCACACAGCGCCACCTAGCCCCAAACTAAGCCGAAGCTTGTACTATGGGTACTAGACAACTGATAAACTTACTTAGATACATTTTTTTTTGTAAATAAATACATATTATACATAGAAAACACCCAGACCAATACAAACAGACATGTTCATGAACACAAATGTTTGTACTGTGCGGGAATCGAACACACGACCCTTGGCTCAGAGGGCAGAGGTCACTACCAAATGAGCCACCGAGCCTGTCAATAAGGTTTTACAGTCAACCACAATTATTGTCCAAATGGTTTTCGAACTTAGAATAGAACCACCCTAACTCATCCACCCTAACTCATTCAGCCCATAGATACTGCAACACCAGGGGAGTCCCTGGGGCGTTGCCGGCCTTAAGTTAAGAAAGGTAGGGCATAGCGAATCTTCGCTCGAATTGAGCTGCCCGTCCGGGGAAGGACCTCCACCCTATAGTATACCGCAGCCAAATGACCTCCGGGTCGCGTTTCTGCTGGTGAGTCCCTACTCAGGGTCTCCGGAGCTCGTGGGGGGTTAGGGTTGGGCCGGCAGTGGCAACTGACAGGAAACTAACCAGTTACTTGCCAGTTGTCACAGCGACTTGGGCTTCTCTTTCGCCTTCGTAGGGAAGCCATTATGTCGAGCTACTATATATAAAAAAAAACCCTACCACCGATGAAGAAACTGAAATATTAAGAAGTCGACTCTTACGACAGGTTCGGGAAAGAAAATGGCGATTTGTATTCATTGCACTTCTTCTTCTTTTCGAGTCATTGATAAACCCCTATTAGTTTTGGTTCAATTATTTATACAGATTCTGACCAAAACTTAGCAACCGAGATACCTCCGTCAGTCGTTTGGCAGAGATCCATTCATTGCACTAAAAAAGGCATTATTATGAAGTGGCATTACATTTGTACACTAACTTAGATACATTACGACATTGATATCGTTATGTTTAAATAAACGATGCCGTGCCGCCTCTAAATGATCAAGTAATTTAACAAATTATACGTAATTGTCTTGATGTCAATAAACCATTTAATGTGTTTACAAAGCTGGTATGTTATTTGAACAACAGTATGTGGTGTTGTTTGATAGTGTTTTAGCTGAATATTTATGTCAACAAATGGATTACACACTTCCCGAATCCGCTATCGGGGAAATTACAACTTTTTTCTTAACACTATCAAAATAGTGTATACGTCCACCGTAAATTTGTAAATACCGTTAGATTATGTTCTATCTCGCGAGTTTGTAATCTGTCGACGAATGCTTACGTTTTAGCTATTAATTTTCTGTAGACTGTAATCGATCGTAGTGAAATTTTTAAATTAAAATCTGTCACAAGTCAAATTATCATCAGTGCCACTTTGATCGAAAAATAATATCTTCTATAGGTAAGGATAGAGCAGATAAAAAATAATATTCCAAAAGACAGGCACTTATACAACAAACAAACAACAAATAGGTTAATAGGTACAGCAAAGTTAATTACCAATATACGGTGCAGGTTCCAAAACCTCTTAGACGAATGCAGGCGAGCAGCTCATTACGTCCATATTATGTTATCGTCCAGGAAATCCTGTATTTTGTAGTATCCTTTTCTCATTAAACATGACTTAATATGGGACTTAAACTGTAAGGTAATTCAACAATACTCTGTGGTATCTTGTTAAAAAAAAAATCACTTAGTCCTGCAAATGAATTTTATTGCCAGTTTTACGAAGCCTGAGATTCATCATCAGCCTATTACAGTCCACTGCTGGACATAGGCCTCTCCAGTTGTTCGCCACTTAGAGCAAACATCTGGAGGATATACCTATAAATCGCCACGCTGGTCAGGCGGGTTGGCGATCGCAGGGCGTAGCTTCTTGCTCATGTGACGCTGCTGCCCGTCACCGGTCTTTAGTATTTAGCTACGCCTTCAATTGTGATGGTTATACCGCCACCAGTCGGTTGCCAGCGCCTCGTTGGTTATTCGGCAGGATGCACCACGGGCAGGTGAGGTTGGCTTGGAGCGAAAAGATGATAGGCCGCTCCCTTACATCCCAATAAAATTTAATCCCATACAGCCTGAGATTAGGAACTTGGCTTCTTGGCTTTTTCGGAACTAATGGCTCAGTGAGTTGTTCACTCCACGAGCAAAAAATCTTTAATTGCGTTATGCTACGGCCATTATTACATTTTCCTTTCCTCCATTCTCCAACATACCTCTACGGATGGGTGACCGCTGTGACCCAAATTACTGACATTTAGCAGGAACATCTCGGTGCCACGTGCCCGTAAATGGGTTGATCCCGGATTAAACTGTCAGTCGTTAAGACTTGGCTTAAGTCTAGGGTTACGTACAAACAGGGACTGCTAGTAGGTAGGTTTTTTTATCACCGTGTAATAAATTAACGTACCAACTTATAATGAGATAGATAGATTTATTGTATATGGGAAAGAGAGGTAGGGCATGTGATAGCAAATCTTTGCTCGAATTGAGCCGCCCGTCCGGGGAAGGACCTCCACCCTATAGAATACCGCAGCCAAATGACCTCCGGGTCGTGTTTCTGCTGGGGACGGGTTTCCAGAGCTCGTGAGGGGGTAACAGACTAGTTACTTGCCCACTATCACAGTGACTTAGGCTTCTCTTTCGCTTTCCACCAGGCGTAGATGAGCCATTATGTCGAGCTACTATAAAAAAAAAACATTTACTGGAAAATGTGTTACAGACATTTCGTGGTACAATTTAGACAGTCTTATAGCTAGTGATCTCTTCCAGACAACCTTCAGGTAGTTACGCCAAATGTAATTTTCTGAACAGAGGGATATCTTTCTTAGGCACGCTCCGACTCCAAAGGTCCCTTTTAGTTACCTCTTTCGACAGACTCTTCATCATTGCCATCAGCCTCTTGCAGTCCACTGCTGTACGCATGGCTCTCCAATCATTCTCCACTTTGCCCGATCCTGGGCTTCGCGTATCACATGCCAACCATCCATCAACAACCATCTTGGCAGATTTTGCAGACAAGGACACCTTTGAAGAATTATTTCGCCCCATACATCTTATCCTACATACATGACACGATCTACCCTATTTTACTGGTCTTTTAAGCTTTATCCGTTTGTTGCGGACAGAACGACCTTTTTATATAGTTTTACCTTTTTAATACGTTTTGTACATAGTTTTATATTTAGAAGGGTTTTTTAAGAATAATAAGTGTTACTATGGTTTTTATATTATTGTTTATCTAGTGTGTTTGAGTTATACAGTCCGCTACGGCTGTCCATTAAAGTGTTTTGTGGTTTCCCTATCATCTTGCTTTGATTCCACACCCCCGGTTCCAGCCGTAACATTTTGGTCTTCGAGCCTACTTTGTGCCAGTTGTTGTTTTTAATATTATGTTGAAAAAACAAGGTAACGTTGCTGCAGCACCCTCGTCGGCACTCCCATCAGACGACGTTGAGTGCCCAGGGGCTGCGCGAGGGGATGATCGCCATCTTCAGCCCACAGCTCATTGTTTTGGGGCTGAAGGTGTCGCATCCCCTCAAATCTCTAGTTCTAAGCGCAAATCTTCCCCCTCCTCATCCTCAAAATCGTCTCTCACTGCCCGACGCCTCGCAGCTGAGGCGCGGCATGCCGCTGCTATCTTAAAGATCGCGGAGGATGAGGCGGAGAAAGACAGAAAATTAGCTCGGCTAAGGCTAGACGCCGCAAACAAACAGTATGCCGCTGAGTTAGCTGAGCTAGCTTCCTATCATTCATCACGTTCACGCTCCACTCAAACCGTTTCCACCTTTCACAGCGCACCCGTGGAGCGTTCCTCATCACCAGTCCTGCCCATTGCCACCTGTCAACGTCCTCCCATCCCTAAAGCAGTGGGACCGATCGTCACCATAGAGGTAGATCCCACTCCAGCCGTACCTTCCCGTCCCACGCCGAATGCCGGAACAACTTCTGCCCATTTCACATCGCAACCAACAGTTGAACCATCATATGATCACCAGTCCAGCGCCATAAAAGACTTTACCGATGCTATTAAGTCTCTTGCAGGTAAACCCCAAATCTCTGTTAATTTACCCTTATTTAGCGGGAAGGCGATGGATTGGCTACCATTCATCCAAGGTTACAAACATACATCTTCATCATTTTCATCAGTTCATAATATAGCACGTATACGCTCAGCCCTCCGGGGGGAAGCCGCCCTGTCCGTATCCGCGCTAGCCATCACCTGCACCGATCCCGACGAACTTCTTCGTGCCCTGGAA
Source organism: Conogethes punctiferalis (assembly GCA_031163375.1). Classification (NCBI taxonomy): domain Eukaryota; kingdom Metazoa; phylum Arthropoda; class Insecta; order Lepidoptera; family Crambidae; genus Conogethes; species Conogethes punctiferalis. The sequence goes on from CM062091.1 coordinate 14,503,140, forward strand.
GATCGTTTTGCACGTCCAGAGTTCGTCCTGCTAGAGGAGTTGGCTGCAGTGCGAGCGCTACCTAAATTACAGAGCGACTTCAAAGAGCTAAACGTAATATCGTGCAAAATTCAAAATTTAATTGCTACAATGAAGCACTTAGGTTTTTTGGATTATCTTTATTCACCAGATTTGTACAACACCATTTTGTCGAAATTGACACCACTTCTTCGCAGCCTTTGGACTCGTTACGCTGCTGCTCACTCCACTGGCAGCACGAAACTGGAAGTGCTTTCCGATTTTCTGCGCGAAGAAGCTCGTAACCACATTCAATTCGGCCTTCCACCCCAAAATTCTAGTGAACGTGCAAAAGAAAGTACTTGTGTTGAATTCTGCAACACCACTCGCATCACGCATGATTCCGGAGTCTGCGGGTTTTGTAAAGAGAATCACATTTTGGCCGATTGCACTAAATTCAAAACGTTGTCCCCAGAATCCAGACTTGATTTTATTTATAGATCAAAACGATGTTTCCGTTGTTTAGGCAATAAGCGACATGTCTGGAAAAAATGTTTGACAACGAAGTGCGACATTGACGCTTGTCAATTTTATCATCATCGTTTGTTGCATGGCGCATCTATGCCAACGATAAAGCAAAAAGTTTGTTCTAATTGTTGCGATTTAAATACTTTTTCGAGTAAAAACTTAATGACGCCGATTAATAAAAATGATTTGTCAAATAGACACAATGACGATACAATAATTTTGAAAGAAAATCTAAACCCGTAGTGATTTTAATATGTTTTGCTTTTTTACAACTTGTAACCTTAGATTTAAACCGTTTCAGTGACTGCGCGAATTCCCCAACGGTTCAAGTCACGTCATCGTTCTGGCCGCAACCTGCTACTTCTACGTCCACCACTTTCCTTCGTTGTCCACGGTCATGAAGCCTACAAGCTGCAGAGAGGACATAGATTTCTCGAAGCCTGAGAGAAAGTGGTCGCTCAAGAGGATAGCTCAAGTCCTCTTCTGATTCTGCCCATGCTCAGAGATCACAACCTGTTGAGTTGGTGGGAAGGATTACGACTGTCTCTGTGAATACAGAAAGACGCGATGCCCCCCCAAGATTCGTTAGATGCAATGATGCAAGCTAACGCCCTATTATCCCCTAATTGCTGGTAAAGCAGAAGTTTTGGATAGCTCGTTTGGGGCCAGTCAACTGTGAAGAGAACAAGTCGATGTTCGATGTTTCCTTGCCATTTGATTTGGAAGAACCAGCCAAGATTTGCGCATCACAGACAACTGTTTTAACTGCGCGGTGTTGACCTTTTTGGAACCCGCCAATTGTTCGCAGACAAGATAACCGGCGCTTCGTCCACCCAGAGTTTTTGTCTTCCGCCTCATAAGGAGACAGCTGTGGCAGAACAGACAGATCAGACAGAGTGCGCAGAGTGCGCCCATGCTCCAACCAGGCAGACTAGTAGTGCAGCCGAAGATTACAGCGAATGGATGAGAAGCAGAGAAGCACTGCAGTAGACACGGCGTTGTGAGAGCGGTAGACGTAGCGCGCCGCCCCAGTGTTCAAGTCTTTGTAATTTGTGCACTTCTTGCACAAGGGGGCGGTATGTTGCGGACAGAACGACCTTTTTATATAGTTTTACCTTTTTAATACGTTTTGTACATAGTTTTATATTTAGAAGGGTTTTTTAAGAATAATAAGTGTTACTATGGTTTTTATATTATTGTTTATCTAGTGTGTTTGAGTTATACAGTCCGCTACGGCTGTCCATTAAAGTGTTTTGTGGTTTCCCTATCATCTTGCTTTGATTCCACACCCCCGGTTCCAGCCGTATCACCGTTGTTTAAAAAATCAGTCCCAATTTAATCATGTTTCTATTTATTTTTACTACACTATATAAAAGAACTTCATACCACAAAGGTGCGTTTGAAATTATATTGAAATTTGATTTGAATTGTTTTATCAAATGCTAAATCAATTTAGATAAACATAATTACCGAAATTTTAATGCATTAAATTTAACCGCCGATTAAAAATAAGTCCTAATTAATCATGCTTCTATTTATTGGCGTAAATTATTACATACCATAAAGGTGTGCTTGAAATCACATTGATTTGAATTATCAAATCAAATTTTAATAAATTTGATTAAACTAAATTTTAATCCATTACATTTGATGTGGTGAATTAAATTAAGTTTTAGAAGATGTTTATTACAAAAACAATATTATTTATTTTGACATACGAGTACTATGGTTTTTTTAACAGAAGACTCCTGTTGGCTAATGGAATGCGAAACCAAGTCAATCACTTGCCAGTGGTCACTCAATCCGATAGGATTATTCTGGCTACACCGACTGATCTCGAAACGCGACCCAAGTCACTTCACAGTTGTTTTGCTGAGGGTATGGTGGTCGCTAGCCAGACGGGTTAAGTATTATTTTTCGACTCCGAAAGGAGAAATGATCGAAGAAGTGTGCATATCGGGTTTCAGATTCGGGTAAATTAAATAAATAAATAACCCAAGACATGCCACGCTGGGCCACACAGCACCACCTAGCCCCAAACTAAGCCGAAGCTTGTACTATGGGTACTAGACAACTGATAAACTTACTTAGATACATTTTTTTTTTGTAAATAAATGCATATTATACATAGAAAACACCCAGACCAATACAAACAGACATGTTCATGAACACAAATGTTTGTACTGTGCGGGAATCGAACCCACGACCCTTGGCTCAGAGGGAAGAGGTCACTACCAAATGAGCCACCGAGCCTGTCAAAAATTATATGCTCGACTTGGCGGAAGCACTGCCGTGCCCCCATATTTAAATATTTGTGTGCAGGAACATGTAAATGTCTATTTATATTGACCTGAGTGATTGCTATATTTGATAATATGAATTTATTTACAAGAAAATATCTAGCATGTTATTATAGTCTTTGAAAAATTGATAGTATTTCCGCCGCGCAACAAAATTCCTAGTAATGTAGTAATGTTTACGACAATTGACTAACAAATCACAACCAAACATTGTTATGACCATTCGTACATAGTAATATTAGGTACGAGTGAGACTATAAATACTTTGATATTCTTTACTGCCAACTCGTAGCTCCGTACAGAATTCGGTTCGCAACTGGAAGTTTTTAGTGCGCGGTCCAACGTATAACATTGTATGTTCTACGATATAAACTGGTCCATATAACATTTAAGACTATCACGTTGCTTTAGAAGTTACGTTTTTGGTAAATAAGTTTGAGTTTCTTTTTTCGATTGACCTTCTTTTAACTAGAAAGATGCATTTGGCTGCCCGTGGTGCATCCTGCCGAACAACAAACGAGGCTCTGGCAAACCGACTGTTGGCGGTAAAACCATCACGATAGAAGGCGTAGCTAAACCACAGGCCGATGACGGGCAGCAGCGTCATCGGAACAAGAAGCTACGCCCTGCGATCGCCAACCCGCCTGCCCAGCGTGGCGATTATGGGTATATCCTCCAGAAGTTTGCCTTAGGTGGCGAACAACTGGAGACGCCTATGTCCAGCAGTGGACTGCAATAGGCTGATGATGATGATGATGGGGCAGGTGAGTATGGCTTAGACTCTTGGAACGAAAAGATGACAGGTCGCTCCCTTACATCCCTTCCTCCACCCATCCTACCGAATAACAAAGAATTCCCTGGCAACCAATTGGCGGTATAACCATCACAATTGAAAGTGCAGCTAAATACCACAGGCCGATGACGGACAGCATCGTCACCGGAGCGAGACGCTACGCACCGCATTCGCCAATCCGCCTGCCCAGCGTGGCTATTATCGGAAACGCCTCCAGAGGTTTGACCAAAGTGACGAACAACTAAAGATGCCTATGTCCAGCAGTGGACTGTGATAGGCTGATGATAATTATAACTAGAATATTTGGATTATAATGTTGTGAGTAAAAATACTATGCAGATACACAAATAGAATATAATCATCAGCCTATTGCAGTCCACTGCTGGACATAGGCCTCTCCAGTTCTTCGCCACTTAGGGCAAAACGTCTGGAGGAAATACCCATAATCGCGACTCTGGGCAGGCGGGTTGGTGATTGCAAGGCGTAGCTTCTCGCTCTGGTGACGCTGCTGCCCGTCGTCGGTCTGTGGTATTTAGCTACGCCTTCAATTATGATATTTATACCGCCACCAATCGGTTGCCAGCGCCTCGTTTGTTACTCGGAAAGATGCACCACGGGCAGGTGAGGTTGGCTTGGAGCGAAATGAAAATAGGCCACTCCCTTACATCCCCCACAAATAGAATAAGCTTTTCTTATTCTTATTCAAATACATAAAGGTGGCTGTTTATACACGTGGATTACCACAAAAGTATCCGCCTCGGGAAGGTTTCAAATCGCATGGTTCCGAGGGACATTTTGTTATCTCAAAGGCTAATTAACACACAGTGTTTTGGTTACATTTTTAAAAGCATTCCCGTGTTAACAGAACGACACAGTGAGCTTAATTAATGGATGATTGGTAGGTGTCTATATTTTGCTTACATTTATACTCGTTTTTATAAAATCTCGTTATATTGAGCTAAATAGAAAGGGATCCGTATAAATCATTAAATGGCCAAATTTATTGGCCCAGTGGCTCAAATTAGTAGTGGCTCCTGCCTTCTGAATTAAGGGTCGTGGGTTTGATCTCCACCCGGGACAAACATTGCGACTGGCTCGGTGGCTCAATTGGTAGTGACCTCTGCCTTCTGAGCCAAGGGTTGTGGTTTCGATCCCCACACATTACAAACATTTGTGTGCATAAACATGTCTATTTGTATTGGTCTGGCTGGGTGTTTTCTATGAGTGTATAATATGTATTTATTTACAAAAAAATGTATCTAAGTAAGTTTATCAGTTGTCTAGTACCTACCCATAGTACAAGCTTCGGCTTAGTTTGGGGCTAGATGGCGCTGTGTGGCATGTCTTGGGTTATGTATTTATTTACAAAAAAATGTATCTAAGTAAGTTTATCAGTTGTCTAGTACCTACCCATAGTACAAGCTTCGGCTTAGTTTGGGGCTAGATGGCGCTGTGTGGCATGTCTTGGGTTATTTATTTATTATTTGAAATTTGCTTGTGCCCGTAAAAGCGGTGGTATGGCGCGTCATTTAAGATTAGACGATATCTATCTATTGTTGTCTACACTGTGACAGCTCAGCTGGGCGAGTTAAAAACCAGTCCGCCATTAACATCACGTCAAAGGGCTGATTAAAATAATTGAAGATCAGCGGGCATGATGCTAGCGGTAATTAAAAATAGAAAGAGAATAACGCTCTAATGATCACCGTATTAATTAAGGTTTATTTTTATGTAACAACCGTGATGAGTTAGTTTTATGAAAGACTAGCTGTGCCAGCGGCTTCGCACGCGTGAATAATATTTAACTTCCATAAAATGATGCTCAAATTTCAAGTTGGACCTCTAGCAATACATTGGTGAAAACCGCGTTCAATTCCATGCAGTAGTTTTCGCATGACGCGCGTTCAAAAATACAGATAAACATTTCTCCCGTTTCCCCAACATTTCCCTTCACTGCTCTGCTCCTATTGGTTGTAGTGTGATGAAAAGTACATTATAACCTGGCCAGGAGTATAAAGAATAATTGTACCAAGTTTCATTAAATTCCGTTCAGTATTTTTGAAATCCGATATACACGCGTGCGAAGCCGCTGGCACAGCTAGTGCATACGGAATAGAATATTAGGTTCTGCCGTAAAACCAGACACATTTTATTACTATTGATTCTCGGTCGGAACTAATTCATGGCGGTTTATGAAGTATAAACTAGAAATAAAATACTTGACTAGCAGTTATCATCATCATCATCAGCCCATCGCTAGAGCCCACTGCTGGATATGTTCAGGTCCACCAGTCGGTTGCCAGAGCCTCGTTATTCAGCAGGATGCACCACAGGCAGGTGAGGGTGGCTTGAAGTGAAAAGATGATGGTTCACTCCTTTACATCCCCTTAATAAATGTCTATAGCTATTTTTAAGCTCACTGTATAGTGTATAAAAAATAATAAATTACCCAAGACATTCCACGCTGGGCCACACATCGCCATCTCGCCCCAAACTAAGCCGAAGCTTGTACTATGGATGCTAGATAACTGATAAACTTACTTAGATATTTTTTTTTGTAAATAAATATGACGGCAGCGAAGTTAGACAGCGCCGTAAGCGCGTCAACGGCACGTGCACTGTGACGTCACTGCGCCCCACTATGCACGCCCCACTCGGCGTACGCTCGCCTATAAAAGGCGCTGCAGCTCTCAGTCGGCACGCATTTCCAATGAATGCGTCTTGGTGAACGGACCAGTAGTCTACTACTGGAACCGAACCTACCTAATTAAGATATTGTCTTAATTAGTGTCCATGTACAGGCTTATGTACTAGCTTATGGGCTGGCTTATATACTGGGTTATTATGTACAGGCTTATGTACTAGGCTATTATATACTGGTTTATATACTAGCCTATTATATACTGGCTTAAATACTAGCTTACTATATGCGGGCTTATATAATAGCGTACTATTACTATATACTGGGTTACTATTACTATATACTGGGTTACTATTACTATATACTGGGTTGCTATTACTATATACTGGCTTATTATATGCTAGTCTTATATACTAGCTTGATTTTACTATATACAGGCCTATATACTAGCTTACTATTGCTATATACAGGCATATCAATTATATAAGTAGCTTATTTAATTGGTGATTCTTCTAATCTATATACTTTATCCCATTTCTTATATAAACTGTGCTATATAGGCACAGTAATCTATATAGTGGCATCTTGACAAACTGATTAAGTTATTTCTTATATAATATAAATCGGTTATATAAAAGTATCTACCGCCTTACTTCTGATGTCTAAAATGAACCTTAAATTCCGACATCAGAAGTGGGACTTGCCCCACCCACTTCAGATCAAGTTTCTTTTAATATTTTAAAGCGAATAAATGTAATGATATGAAATATTCTAGTAGTAGTATGAAATATCCTTTTGTTCTTGATTTTGGCTTCACATTTAGTTATTGGCAAAAAGTCGTATGATCCTATCATTATGGTAGGCATAGGTGACAACTCTGTCAAAAGTACGGTACTATTTTATTTCTGCTTAGCCCAATGGTTGACTGGTAGAGAATGCCTATGCGGCATTAAGTCCGCCTTTTGTACACTGTTGTAATTGTGCAGTGAAGATTAAATAAATAAATAAACTATAGTTAATACGTGACTTGCAAAAGTATTACTGGTGAGTCTACTTGTGGAGATGGACTATTTTATTTTTATTATTTTCCAAAAGAAATTACTTTTCATGGACAGCCCGATGGTCACCTAAGAGACACTGCCTTGTTGGAACGATATCTCTTGCCACATGATATATTGTAGAAATATGTAAAGGACTTTTTAATTTTTGGACAGTTTAAAAAAAAAATTGCTGCTCATAATAATTAAAATATTTGAATCGATTGATACTTATTTATTAGGAATGTTAAAATACTGTCAGTGATACTCTGCCTACTCTAATTAAAACAGTAGAATTAAATAGATCTGATTAACCTTTATAAGACAGAGCAAAGGAGACCATATAGATATTCCCTTATTAATCTTTAATCGTAGATGAGAATATTTTATCAATTATGCTTTATCAATTTAGCTTCAAAAAATTAGAGAAAGTTCGTTCCCGTTTGTTAGCCCTTAATTATACACGATCTTGAATTACTGGGCTTTCACCTATATACTAACTGGCGACCAGCCCTCACTTCGCTTCGGGTGTTTCGGTTAAGCATTTTTGGGCTAAAATATAGCCTATGTTAGTCGGTGATGATTCGGCTTTATAATGGAGAGGGAATTGTTGGGTCCGCTGCTTTTTGGTTTGTTCATTACATGCAGGGGTGTAAAAATATTTCCTCTTTTTAATATTGGTGTAGATATAGATGTTCGAAATCCAGGGGAACCTACTAAATCTAACTAGAGTTTCGCCTGGTTCATCTATAGTAGATAGACATAGGTAATGTTGAGGCGCCCGTTTATCTGCATCTGAAATTACTAATTCTCTGGCAACCTATGACACCTTATGAATTTATAGAGGCAAGTCAAAGGTATAGCCATTTCCACTAGGAGATTTCGTATTTATTATAGAGATATCAAAGTTAGTTAAAAAAAATATTCAATTCATTTAAAATCATTAGTGCTAGTGTCCGACCGAAGGTTCGGTTTTAGGTAAAAATCGGGTTTCGGCGAAATTTCGGTTTCGGTCTGACTAAATAAGTGTTTTGGATAAAAATTAAAATTATAGTGACGATGATAATGACTAATGGTCCGTGACGGCAGATATTGTATCTGATAATAATTCAAGTAGTTGTAATAAAGAAAAAGAGAACCAAAAAGAAAAAAAAAAGAGAAAAAAAAAAAAAAACAAAAAAAATATACCTATGCATGCGGTCGAGTTGGGAGCCGCCTCCCTTTGCGAAGTCTGTTAATGTAGTTCTAAAACATTGTCGCTTGATTGTGTAGACACTGTGTGTCTAGATTCAGAAGAAGCTTTATCTATTTGCGATTCTTTGGATACTTAAGTGGTCTGAGATCTACCCAATGGGATGGCTGTAGGGACCTCGTCCGCTTTTGTGGACGACGGTCTAGTCCAGCACGGTGTTTAGCTGTAGGGGCCTCGTCTGCTTTTGTGGATGTCGGTCTAGTCCAGCAGGGAATTGGCTGTAGGGGCCTCATCTGCTTTTGTGGATGTCGGTCTAGTCCAGCACGGGATTGGCTGTAGGGGCCTCATCTGCTTTTGTGGATGTCGGTCTAGTCCAGCACGGAATTGGCTGTAGGGGCCTCATCTGCTTTTGTGGATGTCGGTCTAGTCCAGCACGGAATTGGCTGTAGGGGCCTCATCTGCTGTTGTGGGTGACGGTCTAGTCCAGCACGGAATTGGCTGTAGGGGCCTCATCTGCTGTTGTGGGTGACGGTCTAGTCCAGCACGGAATTGGCTGTAGGGGCCTCATCTGCTGTTGTGGGTGACGGTCTAGTCCAGCACGGAATTGGCTGTAGGGACGGTGCACTTAAGTGAGTGACTGTCTAGACCAGCATGAAGGAATTGGGTCTGAGCTACTGTGTAAAGATCATATTTATGTAATTGTGAAATTTCAATTTGTTCAAAAGCAATGTTATAAGGTTTCTTCTGTTTCATAGATAAGACATTGGCGCTCGAGGACGAGCGATTGTCAGAATGGCCGTGACGGCAGCGAAGTTAGACAGCGCCGTAAGCGCGTCAACGGCACGTGCACTGTGACGTCACTGCGCCCCACTATGCACGCCCCACTCGGCGTACGCTCGCCTATAAAAGGCGCTGCAGCTCTCAGTCGGCACGCCTCAATCTCAAAACCGACAACACAGAGTCCACCCCTCCTCTCAACAGGCCGAACCAACCACCTGCCTTTGATGATGAGGAGAAGTCCGAATGCCTAGCCGACAGCCTAGAGGCCCAATGCACACCCAGCACGATGCCAGTAGACCCAGACCACCTCGCTACCGTCGAGGCGGAGGTCGAACGCAGAACCGCTCAACCAGCCTCAGATCCGGCACTGGAGCCAGTCACAGTAGAGGAAGTTCAGTCTATTATCAAGGACCTCCATCCCCGAAAGGCCCCGGGGCCTGACGGCATCACTAACAAAGTGCTAAAGCGCTTCCCAGCTCACCTCGTCTTTCTACTAACCGCTATTTTCAACGCAGCCATCAGTAGTAACATCTTTCCCCAAGCGTGGAAAGAGGCGACGGTCATAGGCATTCCCAAACCTGGGAAACCTAAAACTGAGCCGACCAGCTACAGGCCTATAAGCCTTCTGTGCACGATAGGCAAGATCTACGAGCGCATTATCTACAACCGCCTCAGATCCTTCGCCGAGACGAACAAGCTCATACCTAATGAGCAGTTCGGCTTCAGAGCCAGACACTCTTGCGTTCAACAAGTCCATCGCATAGTGGAGCACGTCCTTCACCACTCCAGTTTCTCTCGTCCACGTCTAACGGGGGCTCTCTTCTTCGATGTGGCAAAAGCATTTGACAAAGTCTGGCACCAAGGCTTAATTTATAAGCTATACGAACTTAAAGTGCCAGATCGTCTCGTACTCATCATTCGAGACTTTCTGTCAAATCGCTTTTTCCGCTATCGCGTAGAGGGAACACTATCCTCCCCCCACCCGATAAGGGCTGGCGTCCCCCAAGGATCCGTGCTCTCCCCCATACTTTTCACCCTGTATACGAGCGACTTTCCGAAGTTTGAACCGGCTCCCCTCACGGCACAGACGGCCCTTTTTGCAGATGACACAGCCATCTACTGTTCATCGCACAAACTGGCCCAAATCACAAAGACCCTCCAAAACGCCGCAAACCGCCTAGGCGAGTGGTTTAGGAAATGGAGGATCGAAGTCAACCCTGAAAAGAGCGCTGCCATCCTCTTCCGTAGGAGTGCAGCCCTCCCTTCAGCGCCACCCATAACAATGTACGGGCGTCCAATCCCTTGGGAACGGAAGGTCCGGTACTTGGGTGTACACCTTGATAATAGACTCCGATTCCAAGAACACATTAAAGTCGTACGCGACCGAGCCGCTTTCGCGTTAGGCCGCCTACACTACCTCATCAACAAGCGTAGTAAACTGTCTCTTAGAAATAAGGTCAGACTTTACACGACATGCATTCGACCGATAATGTCCTACGCTAGCGTCGCATTCGCGCACGCGGCCCCTCGACTTATCCATAGGCTACAAGTGATCCAAAACCGATTCATGCGCAGGGCCACCGGCGCTCCATGGTTCCTCCGTAACGAAAACCTACACATTGATTTAGGCTTCCTTCAGATTGACGTTTAACCGCCATCAAACCGCCGTCAAACCGCTACCCCTGTTCACACTACGAACGCGGCGGGGCGCGGCGTTCAAACTGCGGTTTGGCGGTTGATACAGGACACTATCGGCGGCGGCGGCCGCGTTTTGACATCGGCGGGCTAGGGCTGCTCTATAGTCAAATTGTGAATATCGATGAAAGTAGAAGACAAATGCCCATCGCGAATCTTACATATGCAAAGTAAGCGTATCTGCACTACGTAGTGTCACTAGGAAAATAACTTAGTGCCGACGTAAGTTCTTTAGTGTAGGTACTCTCGTAATTAATGGTTCACAATTGGTGGGCAGCAATACTATCCATATTTTGGGTAAAATTTTCAACTACTAAATATTTTTAGCTAGAAGATATACTCTACCACAAGTCAATGTCGCAAAATTTCATATTCATTAAATCTAAAGAGGTTTGCTCTTGTCGGGTGAGCAATATCCACCACTCCCTGAACTCCGCCAGTGCCTTCAAATCCCATTACATAAAACAGTACTCGAAGGTAATATAGAATAGGAAAGAAAGGATGAGAGAGGCCACGACGACCATTACACAACAGCTAAGGAGAAAGTTATTTAACTATTTCCTAAGTGATAATAATGGCCCGTTTGCACTATAAAAAAAATTACCGTTCTTTACTCTTTGTCGAAATATTTTCTCAAGAAACTATCCATTTCCATTTAAAATTATTTTACTTTTCAGCTTATTATATTTAGATATTATCGAAACTTTAATAGCACTATACCTCCATCACTAGCTAGTGACATTTCTTCTTCTGTTTTATAGAACGTAACTTTACACGGTTAAAATAAAATATGAAACAAATTTATTTGAATTTATAAATTATGGTGGAAAATATAAGTACACAATGAGGCCACACTAATTATTTAGAAATGGTTATTAAACTATGGATACATTTTTAGTTAGCATTTTTCTATACCAAAAATCAAACATTATTTTCTATAAAATACGAAATAATGGAAATCTGAACATGATTAATTCATGAATACTTATACGGTACTTATGTGGTATCCATATTCAAACTGTGTTTCTTATTACACATCTTTTATTGTGTTCTCATAAACTTATTTGTTAGCGAAAATCCCCAATTGAACCGGTATCGACCCTGTGAGATTTGTTTGTGTGCGTGTCGACGATAGCACCGACATGACTGATGTGTGCTTCTCTAATTGAAAGTACCAGGAGTGCATATCACATAGGAAGTTTAAATTATTCAATTTCTAAACAAGAAGCATTGTAATATTTGATAAGAATTTCTTTAAGTACCTATTGTGGGAACGAAAACTCCCATTAGATCTACCGTAAAAACAGTAGTAGAACAACATAATACAACATAATTTTAGTATGAAGTAAGTAAATACAATAATTCTTTATTTTCGCAACGCGCTTCAAAAATGGTTACGTTCTGTTAGTAGATACGTAATTGTTTTATTTTTAGTGTTGTTACAATTTAATCGTTACGCTAATGGATCATAATGATTGATCGATATGTAAATAGTACAAATTGTAATCAGCATTGGACACCAGAAAGTTAAACGATCACTAGGAATCGTTTATAATTTTCTGTTCGCTTAAGACAATTGTGACAACTGTATTAAATGTGAGTTTATGAAATTTATTTCTTAAATGAAGATGTTATTATAGATAAAAATACGATAATATTATAATATAATCAAAACTTAACTTTTGTAATAATATTTGAAGTTTGTAGTCATCAATAAACTTCGCATTTGCCATCAATTTAGTACTCATGGCTCTCAAATAAGTTAAATTGTACTTCTTCTTAAGGTGACCAGAAAGTAATATAAAACAGTAAACAGTCGTGTATCCTATTCCCAAAAACAGAGTAACTAAAGTCACACATAAATTATCTTTAAAGCGATTATCGATGTTTAGATTGTAAATCATTTGGTACTTGAATCGATTTATTCTCACTAAAGAATCAACAATTACCTATAGCCGACCATCGATCTACAACACTACCAGCTGCCGAACCGCAAAACCGCGACCGCTAGTGTGAACACCTCGGCCGTTTTGCGGTTGATCGGCGGTCGATTTGCGGTCGCCGCCGGGCGGATCAACCGCTAGTGTGAACGAAAATAAACGCTAGTATGAACAGGCGCTTAAAGCTGCCTACCATCGCGCAGTACTTTAAACAATGCTCAAAACGTTTCTTTGACTCTGCCCTTCATCACCCCAACCCCTTAGTGGTCCACGCCTCCAACTACCACGCTTTTGAGGAGCTCCGCGGCGCACGCCGCCGCCCCCGCCACGTCCTCTTGGAGGCCGACGACCCCATCACCCTAGCCATGACCGCCGCCGAACAACTCGCGACAAACCACACTTCAAGACAACCGTCGTTCCGTCCCCGCCGGCGGGGACTCCCGTCGCGTCGCCCCCCAGCTTTCGCGCCCTTTTCTAGATACCGGCCCGCGCCTGGTCGCTTTTCTCCCCAAACATACGTCCGTAGGGCATCTCCCAGCAACGCCCTGAGCCGAGGCTCGAGCCCCACAGGGGGCGCCCTCAGCGCCGTTGCTTAAACTTTTAGGGGTGAGAGCTTTCCGCTCCCCCGACAGTCCGGTGATGATGACAAGGCCGCCCTGGCCATCATCGTAGTCATTTAGAAAAAAAAAAAAAAAAAAAAAAAAAAGTCGGCACGCATTTCCAATGAATGCGTCTTGGTGAACGGACCAGTAGTCTACTACTGGAACCGAACCTACCTAATTAAGATATTGTCTTAATTAGTGTCCATGTACAGGCTTATGTACTAGCTTATGGGCTGGCTTATATACTGGGTTATTATGTACAGGCTTATGTACTAGGCTATTATATACTGGTTTATATACTAGCCTATTATATACTGGCTTAAATACTAGCTTACTATATGCGGGCTTATATAATAGCGTACTATTACTATATACTGGGTTACTATTACTATATACTGGGTTACTATTACTATATACTGGGTTGCTATTACTATATACTGGCTTATTATATGCTAGTCTTATATACTAGCTTGATTTTACTATATACAGGCCTATATACTAGCTTACTATTGCTATATACAGGCATATCAATTATATAAGTAGCTTATTTAATTGGTGATTCTTCTAATCTATATACTTTATCCCATTTCTTATATAAACTGTGCTATATAGGCACAGTAATCTATATAGTGGCATCTTGACAAACTGATTAAGTTATTTCTTATATAATATAAATCGGTTATATAAAAGTATCTACCGCCTTACTTCTGATGTCTAAAATGAACCTTAAATTCCGACAAATACATATTATAGATAGTAAACACCCAGGCCAATACAAACAGACATGTTCATGAACCAAATGCAAACATTTTAAAATACTGTACAAATACAGTGCGGGAATCGAACCTATGACCCTTAGCTCAGAAGGCAGAGGTCACGACCAAATGAGCCATCGGGCCAAAGTAAGGTAAGGTAGAGTTTATTAGATAGGCAGCGGATACATTTCACTATGTAGGTAGTAGTTTTAGAATTCGTTACCTTCCTCGTGAACCGCAAAGTTTGAAACGTGACCCCTGGAGGGCTATCCGGGGTCACGTTTTCGTAGAGCGGTCGCAATCAGCGGGTTAACTAACACATACTGCGGTTTTGGCGTATATGTGATCAGAACACAACAAATAAATCATTATCAAACAATATCACATACTAGGATGTATGGTAACGACAGGCTCGGTGGCTCATTTGGTAGGTAGTGACCTCTGCCCTCTGAGCCAAGGGTCGTGGGTACGATTCACGCACAGTACAAAGATTTGTGTTCATGAACATGTCTGTTTGTATTGGTCTGGGTGTTTTCTATGTATAATATGTATTTATTTACAAAAAAAAAGTATCTAAGTAAGTTTATCAGTTGTCTAGTACCCATAGTACAAGCTTCGGCTTAGTTTGGGGCTAAATGGCGCTGTGTGGCCCAGCGTGGCATGTCTTGGGTTATTTATTATTCTGTTTTTTTTTTTCATGAGGAAAATGCATTAGGCACCATCATGCTACCTCCGGAGGGAGGTGACATGGTGTGTGGGACTCACACCTCCCGAAAATGTGAGGGCATACCCACTAAACCCCCCTGTGTCATGTCACCAGTGGGCAGGGAGTTGCAGGGACACGGGTAACGCCGAAGCATACGGCCACATCTCTGCATGCCCTGGCCAGCCGCAGATGACAAGCGACCGGAACTCCTTGTCCGGGGAGGTCAGGGTGAACCTCACCTGGCCGTGGTGTGTCCTGCTGAATAACGAACGAGGCTCAGGCATTCGATTGAAGACGTACCTAAATACCACTTTTTCGCTACTCGGCAGGATGCACCACGGGCAGGTGAGGATGACTGGGAGCGAAAAGATGAAAAGTCGCTCCCTTATATCCCTCGTATTGCACACAATGGTTTAAAATGCGAACTTAATCCTAGGAACATTATCTACCAGTCAACCTGTAGGGCATTCAGAGAGCAGATTTATGTATTTTCGTTTCATATCCTAACTTCTTTTAAAGAAATTCTTTCAATGTAAGGGTGATGAATAAATAATCTTACATATAAAATTAGAATTAAAACCATAATTTGGTACACGTAGGTTTTGGCAGTAAAACCTCAATTTCTTTGGTAACGAAGAAGTTCAAAGGGTAAACGCGTCAAATAGCAGATGATTAAAATAACTAGAGATCACCCGGGCGACCGAAATAGACCGACACAAATTAAAATTAAGCCGAAAATAACACTTTGAAATAGAAGCGCTTTTTAAATGTTTCCATTAATAGAATTTATAATTGGGATGATGACTAAAAAATAATTTAATGTCCATCAGATAGATTAATGAAAAATATTGGATACGTATTTTTTATTTTGCCTCTTGTTCAAAAACTTACGAAGATACATTGATTTTAAATGTCACATGACGTCACGTTAGAGTACAAAATATACTCTAACGTGACGTAGTTAGCCCCCACTCCGTAACTTTAATGCGCTATATCTAAGTATTTTCTTGTTATTTCGACAAAACAAAAAATACGGGTCTTATATTTTTTTATTATCTAAGAGACGGACTAATTATTTTCTTCATTTTCATACCTTGTCATCATCCGTATTAATGTACCTATCTTCCTTTGATAACATCATCTTTTTTTTTAAGCGACTAAAAAAAAGGCTTTCTCAATTCCACTATTTTTTTTCGTTTTTTTTTAATGTTTGTTACCACATAGGTATCTATCTCCGAGAATGGGCAAGTAATTAGTCCGTCTTCTAGATTGTTAAAAAATACAAGACACGTATTTTTTCATTTGTAAATTAGACCAAAAATAACAAAGATATAGCCCATTAAACTTACGCGTGACGTCAGATTTTGGGAGCTTTTTTGCAAATCTGTGACCTCAAAGACCCCTACTCCTACATTTTGATGCCTTGTATCTTTGTTATATTTTCATTTTACAAAGTTCTCTCAACGAGTCACAGCGTTACAGGTTAAAGTGTTACTCGTTGGGAACAAAGGAGCAAGTCTTTAGCCCTGATTGTTAAAACTACATGATTTAATGGACATCCTGGCCATAAGGTTTTTCTTTTTATATATATTTTTATACCAGTGTTCTGTGTCAGCTTCTGTGTCAATACAATTATTATAGACATCTAACGGAAAGCATGTGTCTTAATCCCAAACCTAACTCCCTAAATATTCAGACTGATACGGACCGATTAGAAGGGCTGATGATGATAATGAAGCATTTAAAAATGTGTAGGCTTTAATTCTCAAGGTTCCCCAATTGTATCCAATCGTAAATGTTGCGGCTGGAAGCTGATTCCAAAGATCCGAAGTTTTCATCTAATATCGATCAAGAGCAACGAAGACAAACATAAAATAAATTATTCAGAGGCAATCAATGTGTACCGATTCTCGGTAAGGTCCCCGAATCGGGTCGCGTTTTGACAAATTGACTTTTCTGCGAGGAATGTGGACTGACGGGGAATGAATGGATTCCGTCCAAGAGATGTTCAGAAACAGGTTAAGGGAGAGACAACTGAGCTGTCTATAATGTATAATATCCTAAAATTATCATCTATATATAATTTCTTCATAACCATCAGTCTAGCGCAATCCACTGCTGGACATAGGCCTCTCCAGTCGTTCGCCACTTTGGGCAAACAACTGGAGGATTTACCCATAATCGTCCACGCTGAGCAGGCGGGTTGGCGGTCGCAGGGCGTAGCTTTTCGCTTAGGTGACGCTGCTGCCCGTCATCGATCTTTGGTATTTAGCTACGCTTTCAATAGGCTATTATGGCTAAAATATGTAATTAGTCCGTCTTCAAGCTTATTCAAAAATAAAAGACACGTACTTTCAAATGAACAAGGCATCAAAAGTTAGGAGTGGGAGTATTTGATGTCACTCGCTCCCGTAAAAATGCCTCACCGAGTGACGCCACGCGTAATTTCAACGGGCTATAACTTTATAATTTTTAGTCTAATTTACAAATGAAAAATACGTGTCATTTATTTTTGAATAAGCTAAAAGACGGACTAATTACAATTTTTAGCCAGAATAGCCTATTGTTATCATACCGCCACCAGTCGGTTGCCAGCGCCTCGTTTGTTATTCGGTAGGATGCACCACGGGCAGGTGAGGTTGCCTTACATCCCTTATGGAAATATAAGCAGTGAAGCTACAAGTGTTTAAGCTACTTACTTTGGGAGCAATGTATGTGATGTTGTCTGATATTTATTTATATTTACATCCTTTATTGGAATATACTTTGAGAACAGTAAGTCCTATCAATTACACACTCCAAATGAAACATATTTTACCGTCAGTCCCCCAGATATTTTTTCACGGGCCGCACACACTCGTGGCAGTAAACGGCTTGGTATGTTGATGGATCGAGATAAAAGCCATTTGTCAAAGTCCCCACGCTTATTTACTTATCGGAATCGGCCATTTCATTTATCACATTCAGGAGAAAGTTTGTGGTGATCCGAGAACAGCCTGCGACCGCAAACTTATTGATAGTTTTTTATTTTTTTTAATAAATAAATAAATAGATATCAGACAAACTCACATACATTGCTCCGATCCTAAAGTAAGTAGCTTAAGCACTTGTGTTATGGGTATCAGAACAACGAAGGTACCACAAATACATACTTAAATACAAATATAAACACCCAGACACGGAACAAACACAAGTGTTCATCACACGAATATTTGTCCCGGGTGGGAATCGAACCCACGACCCTTGGCTCAGAAGGCAGAGGTCACTACCAATTGAGCCACCGAGCCAGTCAAACAATACAAACAGAGATGCTCAGTGCTCACAAAAAAAGTCTCACGGCGCTGAACGTATTAAGTATAATACCTGTCTTAAGATACTCTACTATTTCTCAGTTATTACAAGTATACATTTGCATAAATAATTTCTTAAACGATGTATCAATATTTAAACATCTCAAGGGCCCGTTGCATGTCAGGCCCTGCCACGTGAGGTTTCGAGATGTATCTTCCTTCCGCAATTTCCATATGAAAGTAACGAAATATTAATAAGGACGTAAGGAGCTGGCAACTTATAGGGTTTTTGTTATTTAATATGTAATGATACGGGAAATATCAGGCTGAATGACGGTAGGCTTCACTTCAACCTATAACGGCTGCAATAAATAAATATAACTCAAGGCATCCCACCCCGGGCCACACAGCAGCGCCATCTAGCCCCAAACTAAGCCGAAACTTGTACTATGGGTACTAGACAACTGATAAACTTACTTAGATAGATTTTTTTTTGTAAATAAATACATATTATACATAGAAAACACCCAGGCCAATACACAGACATGTTCATGCACACAAATGTTTGTAATGTGTGGGGATCGAACCCACGACCCTTGGCTCAGAAGACAGAGGTCACTACCAATTGAGCCACCGAGCCAGTCAAGACATACCACGCTGGGCCGCAACGCGCCATCCATACCCAAACTAAGCGGAAGCTTGTGCTATGGTATTAGACAACTGATATACTCACTTAGATACTTTTTTAGCCGACTTCATAAAAGGAGAGGCTTTTTTTGAACGTTTGAAATCGAACTGATTTGAAAAATTATTTTCTTGTACGAAAGGCTGTATCTTCCTAGTTGGTAGGATTGTAAGAAGAAGGCCCGTTAATTAAAAAAGAGGCAGAGATAGTCATCATCATCATCAGCCTTTATCACTCAACTGCTGGACAAAGGTGATAATGATGATAAATAAATATTATTGCATCGTAAATGAGTTGCCACCAATCAAGCCATGATTACTGACTTGACGCACAAAAACCCTAAAGGAGTCTGCCCACTACACCGTATCATACCATGGCCGTGCTATGAACGTGTCAGACAAAAAAGTATTCTTTGTATTGAAAACTATGAGACGATGCCCATTAGACCGTTCCGTCACCGACCAACACCGTCGCGTGCCATGCACGGACAGTTCAGAATTGTCGGCGAGAATATTTTGCCGGTGGCGGTACGCTCCGCGCACGGCACGCGACGGTGCCAAACCGATGCGTGCCGGCAGCAAAACGGTGATAATACGGGTTATAACCGCGTATAAGGACCGTTATAAACGCGTCTCAAATGCCAAACGGCGAACGGCTTCCTATGAATAGTCACACAAATTACGGGTGGGCAACATACGGGTTGCATACGGACACCATACCGGCATCATACGGGTTGCATACGGACACCATACCGGCATCATACCCGTATGATGCCCGCATCATACGGGCATTAAACGCCGTCGACTCGTTTCAGTGGGCAAAGCAAGCCGTATCGTATTACCTTCCGTGCTTGACACGTTCATAGCACGGCCATGGTATGATACGGTGTAGTGGGCAGAGACCTTAACACGTTTCAATTGAATTAACGCTAATTACTTCATTGGCATTAACAATGTAGGACCTTTGATAAATGGAAGGATACTATAAAAGACAAGATAATGCCTATAATAAGGTTGAACCAATAATTACAGCCTTAGTAATAGTGGTTACTTGTAATTGATCGTATTACCTCTAATTACTATCTCAAGAGGTGCAATTAACGACTCTTAGTCGCGTGTAAGCGAAGTAAGTATGATGTAATAATTATATTCATGATCCTGTAGTTGCACTTGTATTTAACTATGTGATAATTGATCAATTAATTATTAAAATCCATCCAAGGCCCATCATCTATTCGCTTCAACCCAACCTCACCTGCCCGTGGTGCATCCTGCCGAATAACAAACGAGGTGCTGGCAAGGCGTATAACCATCATGATTGAAGGCTTAACTAAATGCCGCGGGCCAATGACGGACAGCAGCGTCCCCGGAGCGAGAAGCTACGCCCAGCGATCGCCAGCCCGACTACCCAGCGTGGCGATTATGGGTATATCCTCCAGTTTGCCCTAAGTGGTGGACAACTGGAGATGCCTATGTCCAGCAGTGGACTGCAATAGGCTGATGATGAATTATTATTAAGTAATTGACACAGTTTAAAAAAGTCGAGGAGTTATTGTCACTGAAAATACAGTTCTAGTTTCGATGTCTGGGTTCACCTACGAGTCTCTATCTAATCTATTGTAAACCCTTCGATAAAATTGTGATGACTACTCTCTATCACATTTTTTTTGGGTTATGAACAAATGAATGAATGAAAAAAAAAACGTATGACGTGGATGCAATTTAGTTTTCTAAGAAGGTGGTAGCATTTTTAGCTGGCGAGCGATGCTTACATTCTGCTTGTGTTTTACGTTTTAGGTTTCATGTTTAATTTTCCAAGCCCTGCAGATCTTGTCAGTAATTTTTCTTATTGAGTGCCGGGAAAACGCTAGAGCGAAGAAAAGTGCATAATGACTTTTATAATCAGTCGTCTTTTGCCTAATAAGTAAATAGAAACTGATCACTTATACTAATCTATGATGAGTAAAAATACTTTCTGTATCTAACATTAAAAGAAAATACTTTTCTCACGCAAGAATAATTATTTTGCTAACAGAGATATCTTCAAGCGGAAGTTTGAACGGAAAATATAAATCATTCTGCAGCCCCTTTGGAACCGGTTTAAATATTGCTTAGGTATGTTGTTCTAACAACTTGAGTTCAAGTTAGATTCTTTAAAGCTCGTATTTTATTTATGTAATACGCTCACTATATCAGAAGGGTTTATTGGTTTTTCTTTTTGTATGACAAGGTTCGAACATTTCTGATAATTGCACGATGGTACGTGATTTGTTCAACCTTCGTTGATTTTATCATTTGCCTTTAAACGTCTTTTGCTGAACCTCCCCAAATGACAATTTCAAAATGACAATTGTCAATATCTCAAATGACAATTGTCAAAATATCAAATGACAATTGTCAAAATGTCAAATGATAATTGCAATTTGGGTGATTTGGCTTAGTCACCACGGTTAGTAGGCGGGTTGATGACCGCAGTTGCTTTTTATTTTTCTCCTACGCTGCTGCCCGTTTCCTCACATTCTCTTAATCATCTTCTACGACCCCCATGGGATAGTAAGTGGTGGTCCTATTCTATATCCGGAAACAAAACTAACAGGTTTTCTGTCAGGAAATAACTTAGCGACATTGATGATAAGCAGTAGGTAACTATTATAAGATAATACCTGCTTCAGAAAACTTAAATTGAATTAAGAAACTTATAAACATTGAACTTTATAAATAATTACGTTATCAATCTCTTTGTAGATTAGATCCAAGTACAAAGTCCCATCTTTTAGGTACGTCTAATTTATCATCTGATTGATTACCTAAGTAAAATAAGTTGTAACTTTATCTGTACCAAAAATACCTATGACTGTAGTTATTAGTCACATTTTTACATTGTAAAAGTTATATTAGCTTTACACAAAATATGACTACTTTAAAATATATAACTCTGACGCCTAAACTGGGAATGGGTATAGCTTACCCTAAGTGTTGCGGAGGTCTGATGGCAGTCGCTCTGTGTAAAAGCTTAGCCCTCGCCAAATCTCTCAGTTTGGGAAGCCGACCCTGAGACAATCGGGAAAAAGGCTAGGATGAAGATGATGAAAGAGTTCGATGGTGCAGATCATGCTATATAAGAACTAACTGACTTGTCTTGGTATTGAACCTGGAACTTTCCGACCTACCAAGGTCATTTTGTAGAAAATAATATAAAAAGGTAATGTTCCCATTTTTGTTCTAACTAAATAGTTTAAGTATATATTTGTGGTACCATCGTTGTTCTGAAACCCTTCTTCTTCTTCTTTAAGTATATATTTGTGGTACCATCGTTGTTCTGATACCCTTCTTCTTCTTCTTTGCGTTTCACCTGGTCTGCTGTCTCACGTGCGGAGAGACTTGCTCACTGACTGAGCTTATGTCCGTGACCGGGGGTGCGGTTGGCGTGGCGGTGCACTGGGCACACCGGGTTTGATTTCGGTTTGCCATCGAAACGCAAAGAAGAAGAAGATACCCTTAACACAAGTGCTTAAGCTACTTACTATGGCATTGGAGCAATATTATGTTATGTTGTCTGATATTAATTAATTTATTTAAATCTGCGTCTGCCTTCAAAGTAAGTTGTTAATCAACACTCCGAAATGCCTTCGCTTAATAACAGTTGTCTTAAACGTCCAGACTCGAGTGAAATTGGAAAAGTCCAGTTTTATCTGTGTCTCCTGAAATTGATGTCCCTTACAAAGTGGGATGGCTGTTAAAATGTTCTTGGATAATGTTCTTTCTTAGCAACTGTAGATTTCAAAAGTTCTTTTCAAAGAAAAAATCCAAAACTGTGTTGTAATATTTTTAAAAATTGGCAATATAACGTATTTTTTTTATAAACGCTTTACCAGCTATACGTAGATAAGTAGTAGTTGAATGGCTCGATAGCTCATTTGGTAGCCTACCTCCAAAATCAAGGGACGTGGGTTCGAGTGGGCCCTGGACGAGCTGATAGTGTTTATCATCATTAGCCTAGCAGACGTCCAGTGCTGGGTATAAGAAGACTTCCCCAATAATCAATCAGTCATTTGGAGGGATTTTCCTTAATCCCTACGCTTGGCAGGCAGGTTGGTGACCGCAGTAGGTTTTATTTGTATCCAGGTAAACATTGTTGCCCGTTTCCAGTTATTCCGTAGTCGTTTCCTACGACATCCACGGAATGAGATGAGGTGGCCCTCCTCTTAATCCTTGTCGAGTCATTTTGTAACAGCAAAATCCAATAATAAGTTTTGATTTTATTAATTGAAAAAAGAAAACCAAGAAAAATATAATCTATTTCAACCCATTTGTAGAAAAACGACCACAAAAAATAAAACATTTATATCGCGTTCGCCAATTGTTTTAAATTAAAGGAAATAATTGTTCTTAATGGCCGTATGTAAAAACGTAATAATGAAAAAATGTGTTCCTAATGTATTAGTTATAAAAAAAACTCCTTTGTACTGGTTTTGATGCTGGTATATCATTAAAAGTAAAAAAGTTTAAAGTTTATTACCTAAACACCCTGAAAAAATAACGCATATATTTTTTATTGTTAAGTTTTATTAGTAAAAAGTTTTTAATTCACTTAATTAAGGACCCACCTGGCAGTTGCAATTTCAGAGTCGTCCCGTCTCTCTGATGATCATCTTATCACCGGCATGCATCACCCCACATCTGCGCAGAACCACATCATTCGTTCGTCACAACACTGGCCACTCGCTGATCGTTTTTCGAAAAAATTAAAAATGAAACAAAAATATTACGCGCGTATTTTTTGAAATTTTGAATTCCGAATTCGTTCCGGGAGCGGAGACGAGTGGCGTTCGCGCGGTCTCACCGCCAGAGTCGGACTGGGGTGGGCACAGGCGCGCGCAAAATTGTTGATACCGACGAAGGCGGGTTTGCTGGGACGGAGAAAAATTGCGTTCCGCTAGGACGTTTTCGAAGATTGTTCTTTCAGTTGATAGGCCCGGCCCGTCACATAGTCGTTTAAAAATGCGACTTCTTTTTCTATCTATGAGGAAGCGAATTGGCTACATATCACTTTTTATAAACAGTACAGCATTGAAAAAGAGAGAATGAAGAAGGTATTGAAATTCACAAGTGTGAGCTCAACAAACAGATTACAAATACAGATTGACCCGATGGCTCATTTGGTAGTGACCTCTACCTTCTGAGCCAAGGGTCGTGGGTTCGATCCCCGCACATTTCAAACTCGACCATATTCGACACGACCGGAGAGAAATTAGAGGTAGAACCAACGACTCTAGTACATTTTTGTCGAAAACTAAGTTTAGTTGAAAAGCGCACTATAAAATCTATTGAATTGTAATCCAGTGAATGCGCCATTTTGAGTGAATTGATTTGAATACGAATTTACTGGTGAGTGAAGCGTCCCCGTGAACAAAACCGTTTGCATCCTATTTCCGTTGTGTGCCTTTTATTTACACATGCATCGAGTTGAAAATACCTATGCCTTCTTTATTTCTTTTGGCATGAGAAACAATAAAAAATCTTTTAAATATAATTATTAGAGGTAGGGCATAGCGAATCTTCGCTCGTATTGAGCTGCCCGTCCGGGGAAGGACCTCCACCCTATAGAATACCGCAGTCAAATGACCTCCGGGTCGTGTTTCTGCTGGTGAGTAGGGTCTCCGGAGCTCGTGGGGGGTTAGGGTTGGGCCGGCATGGCAGTGGCAACTGACAGGTAACTAACCAGCTACTTGCCAGGTGTCACAGCGACTTGGGCTTCTCTTTGGCTTTCCATCAGGCGTAGGGAAGCCATTATGTCGAGCTACTATAAAAAAAAAAACTAACTAACTAAATTGGCGCAGTGAGATTTTATAAGGTAAATAAATTCATTCATTCATTCATAAACTTAATCTTAGCCTCTGATTATAAGAGTCCTAGTAGTCCTAGTCCCAGTACCTAGGTCTGGGATGTCTCCATCTAGGATCTATCATCTTTTCGCTCCAAGCCCCCCTTACTTGCAGTTGGTGCATAACAAACGAGGCTCTGGCAGCCGAATGGTAGCGGTATAACTATCACGATTGAAGGCGAATCTAAATATAATATAACCCCAAGACATGCCACGCTGGCACTGCCATGTTGCCATCAGTTGCCACTGCCATGCCGGCCCAACCTTAACCCCCACGAGCTCCGGACACCCTACTCACCAGCAGAAACACGATCCTGAGGTCATTTGGCTGCGGTATTCTGTAGGGTGGAGGTCCTTCCCCGGATGGGCAGCTCAATACTAGCGAAGATTCGCTATGCTCTACCTCTCTTAAAAGTCACTACATTAACTAAATGAGATTATTGTATTAATTACAAATGAAACTTTTTCATTCTGATTGAACTAACATTGTTCGTTGTACGAAGTATTTCATTTTATTACAAGAGTGGCAAGAATCCCGCGGCTTTATATCACAATAGTGCCGTGACCGTTACGTACTGTGCTAAAATGTAATAACAGTGAAAAGATTCCTTTCTCCTTTTGTAACTGATATTCTGTAGTTCAATGTGACTTATTGAGTTTAACTTTTATATGGATGCAAGTCTGAAATAAATATTAATAACAATTTCACTTAGAATTCTTGACTGGCTCAATTGGTAGTTTTTTTTTATGCGAGAGGCGGCAGACGAGCAAGTGTGATGCCTGATGGTAAGCAGTCGACACCGTCCATGGACACCCGCAGCTCTAACCGAGTTTAGTGTCCCCTGCCTTCTGAACCAAGGGTCGTGGGTTCGATTCCCACCCGGGACAAATACTTGTGATTAACACTTGTGTTTGTTCCGTGTCTGGGTGTTTATAATTTGTATTTAAGTATTTATTTGTGGTACCTTCGTTGTTCTGTTACCCATAACACAAGTGCTTAAGCTACTTACTTTGGGATTAGAGCTATGTATATCATGTTGTCTGATATACTTATGTTTATATTTATAATTCTTACTAGTATTACTAGTACGAGTATTATAAATGTGAAAAAGAACTCTGTCTGTTGTCATTTCATCACCATTTCATCATGAACGGCACAAAGCTGAGTGCACATTTCATTTCTTCACTACATGAATTTTTCTTTTATTTGATTTTTTTTTCTCATTTTCCTTCTGTGTAAGTACATACTTACACAGACACATGTTCAGTGTTTATTTATTATCTGTGTATTGTTTTTGTTTGTGCTGCCAATAAACTTATTTCATTCATTCAGTCAAAATCTCCGTCGCTCTTTCTCTTCTTTGTGTGCGTGACGACTAATGATCTCGACGTTTCAGATTCTTAAACGATGGTAGAGCTTAGCCGCCTGGCTGGTGAATATCATACGCTCAGGTACGAGTGTTTATCCGTAAAGCGCCTATGGTCGCGTTTTGTGAACAGGAATGGGGCGCTGATTCGTAATTTATGTCGCCTTCAGAAAAAAATGCATATTTCGTGTATTCCGTATCTGGATCGAATTAGACCATTTATGAAATTTTTATATTCCCTAAATTATTCAACAATTGTTTACATTGCCTACTTCTAAGCCAATTTTTGGGTGCCATATAGATTACCTAAATTGTCCTAAATAAATAAACTGTTTTATATTTTATAATTCTAGTAGGTCGCAACCTCTATAAATAACAAGTACTTGTTTCCTCTGACCTTATGCCAGTAATCCACAAATACCTGTAACACTTCGTACAATCAACAAATTTTCTCCGCCTTCGGCTCCGCTCAGCTCAGGTCTCTGTAGCGTCGTAGCGTCGTAGCCGGCGGCGCTACGTCGTAGACGCAAATACGTATCACCCACATAGGACAACATCAAAGGTCGACGACTTGTGTGCGCTGACGTCATTTTGTGTGTTGTTTAGTGTAGGATAGTGTAGAATAGCATCATCGACAGTAGTGTACGTTTAAGTAAATAATATGTAGAACCTAAGGACAGATAAGAGCCTATTTAAAAGGCCGGCGGCGACCCCGGAAGTCTTGAGTTGCGTGCATGGACGGTGTTGACTTCTTACCATCAGGCATCACATTTACTCGCCTGCCGCCTCTTATGTAAGACTAGCTGTGCCAGCGGCGTCGCTCGCGTGGATATCGGGTTTCAAAAATAACGGACTTCCATATAATACCCATCTATACCTTGTGCCTAAGTTTTAAGTTAGACCTCTAGCAATACATTGGTGAAAACCGCATTCAATTCTATGCAGTAGTTTTCGCGTAATGCGCGTTCAAACATACAGGTTTAAATTTCTCGCGTTTTCCCAACACTTCCCGTCACTGCTCCGCTCCTATTGATTGTAGCGTGATGAAAAATATCCTATAACCTGCCCAGGAGTATAAAGAATAATTGTACCAAGTTTCGTCAAAATCTGTTCAGTAGTTTTTTTTTCTATAACGAACATACAGACAGACAGACAGACAGACAGACAGACAGACAGACAGACAGACAGACAAAAATTTTACTGATTGCATTTTTGGTATCAGTATCGATCACTTATCACCCCCTGATAGTTATTTTGAAAAAATATTTTATGTACAGAATTGACCTCTCTACAGATTTATTATAAGTATATAGAAAAAAATACACATCTGATGGATATTGTGTAGTATTAAGACAAATTGCTGTAATATGATAAAATATTGTAAGAAAAATTCGCACTGAAAAGAGTAGGTAACTGTCGAGTTTCTTGCCGGGTCTTCTCTCGATAAAAGCGGCATTCCGAATCCGGTGATAGTTTAATTCCTTTTAATTTACTTTTTTCAATATTGACGATTTGTAAGTGTTTGTCTTAAGCCTATAGGCTTTATGCATATATGCATAAAGAAATTTTTAATTTTGATTTTGATATGACTGGGGAGTCATAGAAACGACCTCCCCAGTCGTTAGCCACTTTGGGCAAAATCTTGAGGCTTTACCGACCGGCCTTGAGGCCGGTTGGTGGTCGCTCCGGTGACGTTGCTGCTCGGCATCGTTAGGTATGTATTTAGCTACGCCTTCAATGGTGATGTTGCCACCCACGATTATACAGCTCCCAGTCAATTGCCAGAGCCTTGTTTGTTTTGTTTGCTATTCGTCAAGATGCACCAACAGTAGGTGATGGTGGCTTCGAGCGATATTATGATAGGTCGCTCTCTTACATCAACAATGCAAAGTTGAATAAACCATATACAGGCATGGAACATTTAAAAAAAAAGAATAGCACAGGAGCAAACGAATTATGTCAACGCTGTAATTTAAGCGGCGACCGACCGGCGACATTACACGAGCGGTAGCCGAGTAGTTGAATTTGTGTTTAACACGTCCGCGACCGGACGAGCGGTGGCTCTGCCTGCTCTCCCTGACCGATGTATTGGTGATAATTTATTTTTAAATGACTCGGTCCTAGATTGGAAACGGTGATCGTTTTGCGCGCTGGTTGTTTGAATGTGGAACGCGCTGCGGAATCAACTTTCATCGGCGATGATTTTATATTTTTCTTTCATCTTGTTCTTAATTCTTTCTGACCAGTGTCTTATAAAGTCGTAGGTGACGTCATCAAAAATTCAAAACAAAACACATCCAAAAATGTTTATTTTCTTTTAAAACATTTAACAAAATCAACATGCATTCCTGTTCGAGATTCATTATCATCATCATCAGCCTAATGCAGTCCACTGCTGGACATAGGCCTCTCCAGCTGTTCGCCATTTAGGGCAAACATCTGGAGGATATACCCATAATCGCCACGCTGAGCAGGCGGGTCGGCGATCGCAGGGCGTAGCTACTTGCTCCGGTGACGCTGCTGCCCGTCATCGGCCTGTGATATTTAGCTACGCCTTCTATCGTGGTGGTTTTACCGCCGCCAGTCGGTTTGCCAGAGCCTCGTTTGTTGTTCGGCAGGATGCACCACGGGCAGGTGAGGATGACTTGGAGCATAATGGTAGGTCGCTCCCTTACATCCCAACTTACTTAAAACTAAATGTCTTATCTCAACTTATATAAATCAATTGTCACCTTACCCCTTCTTTTGATTAGATATCCTCTACCCAAAGTTTGTCTGGAAGAGATCGCTTAAAGCGATAAGGCCGCCTAACTTGTAGGTATGTCAATATATCTTTGGATTTAGTTATAAATCAAATGTGTTGGTGTACAATAAAGTGTATCTATCTATCTCAACAGGTCTTGTAGTCTGAAGAAATTTCCACACTACTAGTGACAGACAAACGTGCTTAACACAAATTTAACTACTTGCTGGATGATATCTCGGTTTTTAACACCGTCTAGGTCGCTTAACATGGCTATTACTATATTTTTTACTTTTACAGTTTATTTATATTTATTTAATCTTTATTGCACGATTTAAGTAGTGTACAAAAGGCAGGATGTAAGGGAGCGACGTTTCATCTTTTCGCTCCAAACCAACCTCAATTGCCCGTGGTGCATCCTGCCGAATAACAAACGAGGCGCTGGTAACCGACTGGTGGCGGTAAAACCATTACTAATGAAGGCGTAGCTAAATACCAAAGGCCGTTGACGGGCAGCAGCGTCACCGGAGCGAGAAGCTACGCCCTGCGATCGCCAACCCGCCTGCCCAGCGTGGCGGTTATGGGTATATCCTCCAGATGTTGCCCTAAGTGGCGAGCAACTGGAGAGACCTATGGCCAGCAGTGGATTGCAATAGGCTGATGATGATGACAAAAGGCGGACTTAATGCCACATAAGCGTTCTCTACCAGTCAAGTATTAGGCTAAGCTTAAACTGTTTTTTTTTTTATTGCCACAAAGTTAATTTGAAAAAAAAACAGTAACACAAGTAACTTTCTTTTCACTTTTTAACAGACTTCAAAGAAGGAGGTGATCAACAACGGTCAATTTATTTGTGTTATGTTCTGTGTCTGTCTTAATGATGTGTGTATCCCAAATAAATAAATTTTCTTTCAACAACCTTTCGCAGTCCACTGCTGGACATAGGCCTCTCCAATGGTTCGCCACTTTCGTCAAACATATGGAGGCTTTAAACATAATCGCCACGCAGACCCAGCGGATTATGAATTTCAAAGTTTAAAAAGCTCGTGAAACACAATGACACAGAAATATAATACGCCTTAACAAAATATTCCCAAGTATTGGTTTCTTGCGACCGATGCTGAAAAGAAAAGCTATAGATATTTCTTCCCTTACATCTCCCCGTTGACTTAGTACCAAATTGGTTCCATCTCATAATAGAATATAAGAAATATCGTACATTGAATTCCCTGCGGAGACATGAATGTTGAAAATACAAGAATTGTTTTATTTTTGAATATTTTGTTTTTGGGTAAGAATCAAACAATCCACAGCTGGTTTGGCATAGGTTGCTTCTCGGCCGAGTGGTAGGGTTTACCCGTCTAGCTGGGGACCTGTACACTTTCTGTTGTTCTATCAGGTGATGGGTAACCACTATACTAGCTCGGTGGCTCAGTTGGTAGTGACTTTCTGAACCAAGAGTCGTGGGTTCGATTCCCGCTCGGGACAAACATTCGTGAGATGAACATTTGTGTTGGTTCCGTGTCTGGGTGTTTTTATTTGCATTTAAGTATATATTTGCGGTACCTTCGTTGTTCTGATATCCATAACACAAGTGCTTAAGCTACTTACTTTGGGATCGGAGCAAGGTATGTTATGTTGTATGATATTTATTTTTATTACTGTGCTATTATATTATATCGCTCGAATTGAGCCGTCCGTCCGGGGAAGGATCTCCACCCTATAGAATACCGCAGTGAAATGACCTCTAGATCGTGTTTCTGCCGGTGAGTAGGGTTTCCGGAGCTCGTGGGGGGGTTAGGGTGGGCCTAGTGGCGGTGGCAACTGACAGGTAACTGACCAGTTACTTGCCCGTTGTCACAGCGACTTGGGCTTCTCTTTCGCTTTTCAGGCGTAGGGAGGCTATTATGTTAAGCCACTATAAAAAAACACATACACACAAGAAAAACCATAATGGCTATTTCTATTGCTTATTATTATTGTTAGACGATCAGTTTGGTTTAATGGTAGTGAACATCATCATCATCAGCCTATCTCAGTCCACTTCTGGACATAGCCCTCCCTAGTAATTGGATCTCCAGGTCGACGATGGGCAGCAGCGTCCCAGAGCGGGTTGGCTATTGCAAGGCGTAGCTCATCGCTCCGGTGACGCTGATCGGTCTGTAGTATTTAGCTACACTTACATACTACATACATATACAGCTACAGAGTGGTATTTCTTGGGTTATTTATTAATTAATTATAAATAACCAAGACATGCCACGCTGGGCCACACAGCGCCACCTAGCCCCAAACTAAGCCGAAGCTTGTACTATGGGTACTAGACAACTGATAAACTTACTTAGATACATTTTTTTTGTAAATAAGTACATATTATACATAGAAAACACCTAGACCAATACAAACAGACATGTTCATGAACACAAATGTTTGTACAGTGCGGGAATCGAACCCACGACCCTTGGCTCAGAGGGCAAAGGTCACTACCAAATGAGGCACCGAGCCTGTCAAATTTATTAATTAATTGCTGATACATTTCTCGTACAACTTAAAACCATTGGCAAAAATAAACGCGGCAGAGTTCTGCCATTTAAAAAGTGGCTTTTGAATGTGATTTCAAAAGTTAAAGCCAACTCAACCCCTTCAAATCTCGTTTGAACGAAAAAAACTTGCAACATTAATTCATAGCAGCGCATTACACGACCGAGTTCTCATTTTGCGTTGCATTACACAAAAGTCGTTGTCACATTTTGTTTTTACGTTTCCACAGAAACCGGCCAAGTGCGAGTCGGACTGGCGAACGAAGGGTTTTGTACTAATATGGGAGCCCCAGAAATGTAAATTTGATTGAACTTCTAATTTGAAAATTTGATGAAATAGGTAAAGTACTCTATGATTTGTATTTTAGTGACATTTATTTTTTAAATTAATTTATTAATTAAATATGGCTCTGTGATGGTCCACGATCCACTTGTGTTATGGGTATCAGTACAACGAAGGTGCCACAAATAAATACTTAAATACAAAAATAAAAACACCCAGACGCGGAACAAACACAAGTGTTCATCACACGAATGTTTGTTCCGGGCGGGAATCGAACCCACGACCCTTGGTTCAGAAGGCAAGGGTCACTACCAATTTTATTGAGCCACCGAGCCAGTCAAATCACTTAGGTGATTAGCTCAGGTGCCCAAGGTGGAACAATTCTAATAAGCTGGCCTTTCGGCGCAGCGGTTTTATGATAGTACTGCCGCTGCGGCGATACCTCTGTTAATAAGGTTCCGTTTTCCTCCTTTATGTACGGAACCCTAAAACAGCCACATGCAGGCTAAATTAAAAAGCACAGTCCGCGAATAACTAATGAACGCGTGGTATCAGTGTCGGGACACGATATGAGCCGCCATTATTTACAATTGGGGTAGGTACGGGTAATTTTTTCGCGAGCATAGCGTTTTTATGCAAATGAAGTGTTGCCGCGTATGTACGGAACGGATAGTACGCCAATTGAAGGCTTAACTGAAAAGCGGATTGAAGAGTCGGTGGCTCAGTGCTGGTTAAGGCCGCTGATTCTCATGCGGGAGAATATACTGAAACTATGTAGAAATTTGAAGAGTGTTGGTATGTTTTTTTTTCTTTTCTAAATGACTACGATGATGGCCAAGCCGGCCTTGTCATCATCACCGGACTGTTGGGGGAGAGGAAGGCTCTCACTCCTAGGTGTTGGTATGTAGACGCCCAACCTGGTTTGGCCAGATTAGTTGATTTACATACAAGACATATTAAAACTATTGATATAGTTTTTACTTACTTACTCTTTTCGCTCCAAGCCAACCTCACCTGCCCGTGGTGCATCCTGCCGAATAGCAAACGAGGCGCTGGCAACCCACTGGTGGCGGTATAACCATCACAATTAATTAAAGGCTTAGCTAAATACCACAGACCGACGACGAGCAGCAGCGTCATCGGTGCGAGAAGCTACGCCCTGCGATCGCCAACCCGCCTGCCCAGCGTGGCGATTATGGGTATATCCTCCAGATGTTTGCCCTAAGTGGCGAACAACTGGAGAAGCCAGCAGTGGACTGCAATAGGCTGATGATGATGATGATGATATAGTTTTACCCAAACGGAGTGTTATTGCGTATGGTAGAAGCGGATACACGGTACTTTTTTTTTTTTTTTTTTAGAGGGGAATGCATTAGGCACCTTCATGCCACCTCCGGGGGGAGGTGACATGGTGTGTGGGACTCACACCTCCCGAAATGAGAGGGTATACCCACTAAACCACCCTGTGTCGCCAGTGGGCAGCAAGTTGCAAGGGCACGGTCAACGCCGAAGCATACCGCCGCATCCCTGCATGCCCTGGCCAGCCGCAGATGACAAGCGGCCAGCACTCCTGGTCCGGGGAGGGCAAATACCCCTACCCCCGGCTTCCGGGGAGCAATAGGGTGCTCCCCAGGCGGACCTCGTGCAACGGTGTGGTTGCACCCACCACACCGTTACGCCCCTATGAGTGGATCGCGCCCCCGCGGATACACGGTACTAGGTCAACGCAACGGTCAGTATTTGCCACTTTGGGCAAGTGAGTTGGTGATAGCAGGGCGTAGCTCCTCGCTCCGGTAACGCTGCTGCCTGTCATCGGCTTGTGGTATTTAGCTACGACTTCAATCGTGATGGTTATACCACCACCAGTCGATTGCCAGAGCCTCGTTTGTTATTCAGCAGGATACAACATGGGCAGTTGTGGGTGGCTTGAAACGAAAAGGTGATAGGTCACTCCCATATATCTCGGTTTGCAGCTATTATTGTATTATCATTCTTCTGATTCTTCTTCTTCAGCCTGTAGCCACCCAATGCTGAGTGTAGGCCTCTTCAAGCGCACTCCATCTCTTGCGGTTTTGGGTCTTCCTCATCCAGTCTCTCCCGGCAATCCCGATTAAGTCATCGGTCCAACGCATCGGTTGCCTACCCACACTTCGGCAATGTATTATCATTCATCATCATCATCATCATCAGCCTATTGCAGTCCACTGCTGGACACAGGCCTCTCCAGTTGTTCGCCACGTAAGGCCAACATCTGGAGGATATACCCATAATCGCCACGCTGGGCAGGCGGGTTGGCGATCGCAGGGCGTAGCTTCTCGCTCCGGTGACGCTGCTGCCCGTCATCGGTCTGTGGTATTTAGCTACGCCTTCAATCGTGATAGTTATACCGCCACCAGTCGGTTGCCAGCGCCTCGTTTGTTATTCGGCAGGATGCACCACGGGCAGGTGAGGTTGGCTTGGAGCGAAAAGATGATGGGTCGCTCCCTTACATCCCTTATTTATTATCCCGTATTATCATTACGTCAATACAATTCCGATCTAGTACTGAACGAGTAAAAGAGAATTTTGTTACCCACCTACCTACAGCGTGTTCACAAACATGTATGACAGTTTTTTCATGAAAATTTTAACCATTTCAACCCCGGCTCACATTCGTCCGTTATTTTTCAGTGAAGTCACCAGCGTCCAAAGTTTACTTGTTTCTTTTTGCCACGCGAGCGGGCGTTCGTACAGTTGACTGATTTTCCATAGAAATCCAGCTTTAACTTTACCTTCACACTAATGAGCAGGATTATTATACTGGTGAAGTAAGATAAGTCTGGGTTTAGTTTGCAAACGTTCGATGTTTTAAAACACTTCAGAGGGCTTACCAGATGCAATGTAAAAGATTGTTTTTCTTTCTGAATTCAGCCAAAAGGTTAAAACAAAGCTTTAAAATACAAACACATGTTTTTGCCATCAGGCGTTCGGTGATACGTCGAGGAGACACCGATTTATGGTGCAGGTTCCTAAAACTCGCACAAAGCGGTTTGTCTCTACATCTAAACTGTGGAACTCTTTACCGGAGTCCGTGTTTCTGGATAAATATAATCTACAGATTTTCAAGACGAGAGTGAATCGGTTTTTGTTGGGTAAGCGCTTCATCGTAGGCTCTAAGATTGCTTTAGGCGAGTTGGGGGTCAAAAGCTACCCATTTACCTATTAAAAAACTAGTGACCTGCCCCAGCTTCGTACGGGTGCAATACGCATATTATATTATACACATAAACCTTCCTCTTGAATCCTTTTATCTATTGAAAAAAGTCGCATCCAAATCCGTTGCGCAGTTTTAAAGATATTATAATTTATAATGCGGAGATCATTTCACAGGCAGCGTTGACTACTACCAAACCAAACCGAATCAACATCTAAATATATTTATAATTCAAAGGTGACTGATTGACTGACTTAGTGATATATCAACGCACAGCCCAAACCACTGGACGGATCGGGCTGAAATTTGGCATGCGGGTAGATGTCATGATGTAGCACATGATGCAGGCATCCGCTAGGAATGGATTTTGATCAATTCTACCCCCAAGGGGTTAAAATAGGGGATGAAACTCTATTCCACGCGGACGAAGTCGCGGGCACAGCTAGTTTAAACATAAAAATCAACGTTCTATGTTTATCTTAATATGAAAAGGACATCATCTTATAATAAAAGTATCCTTTCATTCTTTATTGCATGCTTCATTTGCATAACTTTGCGCCAAAACGACCTCCATCCTCGACTAATGACGCCCCATATTAACATGTCCTGAAGCCGGTGCCAAAACTTGTTCATTAACTATCGCAGACTGCGGTTTTAAACTGCTATATCATTGGTGAGGCTAAAACGGTCAAGTGCGAGTCTGACTTGCATTAAATATTTTAAACTAGCTGTGCCAGCGGCGACTTCCATAAAATACCTATCGTCGACGTCTTCAGACTTCGACGACCTGGGACCACTAGACCAATTAAGACAGTTAAATTAAAAGCATTATCATCATCATCATCAGCCTATCATAGTCCACTGCTGGACATAAGTCTATTTGGTTGTTCGCCACTTAAATAAATATCAGACAACATCACATACATTCATTGCTCCGATCCCAAAGCTTACTTCGGCTACTTAGAGCTACTTATAGCTTATGTACTTATGTTATGGGTATCAGAACAACGAGGGTACCACAAATAAATACTTAAATACAAATATAAACACCCAGACACGGAACTAACACAAGTGTTCATCACACGAATGTTTGTCCCGGGTGGGAATCGAACCCACGACCCTTGGCTCAGAGGGCAGAGGTCACTACCAAATGAGCCACCGAGCCTGTCAACCACCACTTGGGCAAACATCTAGAGGATATATTCATTATCGCAGGCAGGAGCAGGTGGGTTGGCGATTGCAGAGAGTAGCTTCTCGTTCCGGTGACGCTGCTGCCCGTCACCGGTCTGTGGTATTTGACTACGCCTTCAATTGTGATGGTTACACCGCCACCAGTCGGTTGCCAGCGCCTAGTTTGTTATACGGCAAGTTGTACCACGGGCACGTGAGGTTGGCTTGGAGCGAAAAGATGATGCATCGTATGCCCTCTGAGCCTCTCCTTCGTGCCCCGAGTGGTGAGTGCGGGGGCGTGATCCACTCATAGGGGCGTAACGGTGTGGTGGGTGCAACCACACCGTTGCACGAGATCCGCCTAGGGAGCAAGCACCCTATTGCTCCCCGGAAGCCGGGGGTAGGGGTGTTTGCCCTCCCCGGACCAGGAGTGCTGGCCGCTTGTCATCTGCGGCTGGCCAGGGCATGCAGGGATGCGGCGGTATGCTTCGGCGTTGCCCGTGTCCCTGCAACTTGCTGCCCACTGGCGACACAGGGGGGTTTAGTGGGTATACCCTCCCATTTCGGGAGGTGTGAGTCCCACACACCATGTCACTTCCCCCCGGAGGTGGCATGACGGTGTATAAAAAAAAGGAGCGAAAAGATGATAGGCCGCACCCTTACATCCCAATAACCATAATACTCTTTACAATTATACGACTCACGCAAAATAGGCGCTCTGTCGTCGAGTTGCGGAAAAACGGCCCATTCAAACTAACTAACTAACTAACTACAATTCTGCCGTCATACGGAAGAAGGGCGCTTCTACATAAAGTTGAAAACGGAGAAAAAAAATATTTAGTGATTTTAAAATTAAAAACGTTGCTGTCTTGCAGAAAATTGATATTTTAATAAATTTTCAATTGAAAAACTTGTATACTAACGTAGGCTATCAGGACATGTAAATTAAATTAAATTAATTAAATATTATTTAATAAAAAAACGCAATTTTCCCTTTCTTCTTAGTAAAAAAAATCCAAACAAACCCGAAATACTTCATTGAAAAGGCGTATCTGGCTAGATACGTCTTTTCAACTTAGTGTATTCTTGAAACGTCTTTTCATTGTATCATAATGTGATTCAGGCTAAATAGAAAAGGGCGTATTTAGCCATTTACTGCTTTTTTACTAAGTATTGCAACACCAATATTAAGACAATCTCACTAATATAACAAACGCGAAAGTTTTTTTGTATGGAACGATAGATGGGTGGATGGGTGTTTGTTACTCTGTCATGCAAAAACTCCTTAATGGATTTTAATGAAACTTTGCAGGAATATATTTTGTGATAAATAAAGAAACTCTTTATTGCACAAGCAAAGAAATCACAGGAAAACATAATATTACAACTAGGCGGTCATATCGTTTGTAGCGATAAGACCGCCTAGAGCGACCGATAGCGATCTCTTCGAAACAACCTTCAGATAGGGGAAACCGTTTCAGAAGAGATGGGTATACTGGTGCAAAACTATCTATTATTAAGTGAAGTACCTACTTGCATACCTATGCATCAGATTAACACATAGACTATAAATTATAAGAACATTTTCAATTTTTTAATTTAAAATTTCGGGAACGTATTTAATATTACGGACTATTTGAAAAGACTGTTATACTGTAATTTATTGACATTGTCAACGAAATCATTTTTTGGACATGACAAGTACTGACATTGGGATAAATGAGAATTAGAATGTGGCCACTAGACGCAATAAATTCCTAAATACCATTCTAGTAAAAGAGGACATTTTATAATATCGGAGCACCTAGTTGCTTATACATTTTGCAGTGAAATAAATTAGGTGTGTAACTTACTTACTATCAGAATGAAAGTCTTCGTATAATAACAGAAGCAAATACTTACAAACACAACCACCGAGGTTGCAATGCATTATTTAGCAATAAATTACACGACATACAGGAATTGTGTACAGTCAAAATAAGTCTACTGGAATTTGTTGATGAATCACAGTTTAATAAAGATCTAAGATCACAAAAAATCTTACGACGCTCTCAGAAGGTTCGAAAAATATGAGAACAATTGTCTAGATCGACAAAAACTGCGATCAGCGTATGTATGCATAATAAATATATTTCAAATACAAAGTTAAAATAATTTCTTTATTTGATACTTTACATTTGAGCTTAATTATGCAATTCGGAAGAAAAAAAACGCTATGAACTGATTAGAGATTCATACGCCGACCAAACGGTCTGTGTTTGGTCGGCGTGATAAGTAAATGTTTAATAATTGTAGCTTTAATAAGTGATTAATAAAAATAGTCTTCACGGCATCGCCTTTGGGATGCTTAGGTCTAATGAAATAATGAAAAATCGAAATAAAAACGATTTTTAAGGCATCGTTCCTGAAAATTCTCTCATTAAGATCCAAATTCTACTTAAGAATTGGTATTAGGTAGGACAGGACATGGGGGTGTTGTAATTTATTAGAAGATTCAGATTTTTCTATGGATTCTTGTTCTTGAAGGTACATAATCCGTATGAAACACGGAATTATAAAAATCAAGATCGACGTCAATGATAATGTTTTCCTTGGAAGACATAGGAAAAATCAGATCTGTAGTAGACTGCTGAGAAGATACCATTTAGGTACCATTGACTTTATTTTTGAACTTCGTGAAAGTCTTTTCCTATCAGTCATGATATTGGTAACATGGCTCAGAGTGCCGCGCGCTCGTGGTTAAGTATCTGGACGTAACTGATGAAATAAGTTCTTTACCGCAGCTCCCACTTCACCACGCACACACATAAATACTAAGTAGAAGAGGCGCTACTACCTCATACGCCTTACCGATTTATATTAAAACTAAGTAGGAAAGACGCTATTGCCACATACGCCTTACGGATTTATGTTTATACTAAGTAGAAAAGACGCTACTGCCACATACGCCTTGTCGATTAATGTTAATACTTAGATGATAAGACGTATCTACTCAGATGCGTCTTTTCTTCTTAGTATTATGTAGTTACGCCTTTTCAACCTATGAACATTAATATATTTTATAAACGAATAAGACGCTTCTACGTAGTTACGCCTTTTCATCTAAGTATAGTACAGATACGTCTTTTCAATTTAGTGGTCCACCAGAATTGTTGTAGATAAGTCCTTTTTCGTTGTTAATAAAAGGAAAAGTATAAGGTTTTTTCAAAATTTAAAAATACTGGTCGATGCGTCTTTTTCTGGTGATTCCGAATCACTATATAACTCAATTTTGACAAAAGTGTTAGATGCGCCCTTTTTCGGTATGACGGCAGAATTATACGACAGCTTACAATCTTGCAAGATATTTATTGTGATGAAGCGGTATGTACAATGTTACGGTAATATATACGAGTATATACCTACGCTACGGCGAATTGTCAATTGTGTAGAAATTTGTAAGCAAATTCCCTTTAGATCTTAGAATCTGTGTCGGACGTAATATTACTCGGGGAAACTTCAGAAGGATTTTGTCACGAACAAATAAGGGCGAGCAGTTGAAATAAATATTTTACTTGGTAATCATGTGACGTAATCGGCAGCTTAAGACTTTGTAATGTGAGAGTTAGTAAACCTCCTTTTGGTTTTCTTTTTTCGAGGAGAATCTTTTTAGAACTTAACTGTCTACCACACCACATTAAGAGAGGTAGGGCATAGCGACTCTTCGCTCGAATTGAGCCGCCCGTCCGGGGAAGGACCTCCACCCTATAGAATACCGCAGTCAAATGACCTCTGGGTCGTGTTTCTGCCGGTGAGTAGGGTCTCCGGAGCTCGTGGGGGGTTGGGGTTGGGCCGGCATGGCGGTGGCAACTGACAGGTAACTGACCAGTTACTTGCCCGTTGTCACAGCGACCTGGGCTTCTCTCTCGCTTTCCATCAGGCGTAGGGAAGCCAATATGTCGAGCCACTATAAAAAAAAAAAAAAATTGGTCCTACCGGGAACCGGAAATTACATAAAACGCCACTTGGGTCATCAGATTGTTATGTTTCTCGTCCGCAGTTTTGCTTGCGTCAAATAGTGTTTTTACGGCATCAAAAATGATGCTTACCTACATAATTTTATCGATTCTATTATTATACCTACATATCAATAGATCAATATGTTAGGCGTTATGCACAAAGCTCCATAACTGAGCTATGTGTTTGAAGCTTGCTAGTAAGCGGTGACCGTAAGAATTCGCCCCACAAATTGCACTGCCCACCAATGCCCACTGAAGGAGATTACATCTGCATACAAATGGGTCGGTTGATACATCGCTGGTTAATAACACTGCACCCCGTTTTGGGTCTAGTCGGGTAAACGCAAACGGAATCGAAACGCTAATTGTAGGATTTGTATTTTCTGGACCATGTCTTATTTTGCGAACTTAATGAAGAAAAAACATTTCAAAGTAGACTATTTGGCCGATAGATGAAGAAAGCAGCGGCAACAACAGAAAAGTAACCAAAGCCGTGCCTTGCTGACTTGTATTATAGGGATGTTTCCAAGGTCAAAATAATTATATTATATTTAGTCCGCTTTTTTGGATTATAAAAATATGTATATTGGATACGTATTTTTCCTTTTTTTATTAAAACAAAAAATAACAAAGATACAATGCATCAAAATGTAGGAATGGGGTCTTTGACGTCACTCGTTTGCGAAAAAACTTCCAAAATCTGACGTCACGCGTAATTTTATATATTTATGCTATATCTTTGTCATTTTTGGTCTAATTTATAAATGAAAAAATACGTGTCTTTTCTTTTTTAACAATCTAAAAGACGGACTAATTACTTTTTTTTCGGCAAAAGGCCTATTGTTCTGGCTATATTATTCACTAACTGATACCAACACCCATCCATGCCGAAACCATGTATACGATGGCGAGCCAGCCAGCGGGGCGTTAAATTTATACTTTCATACGTGCTGCCGTGAAAAATAACACTAACTTTTCGATTCCGCCAAAGCATCAAAATTTGTTCTGGCTACATAAAGCAGGACGTTACTCGGCAATGTATCAGCCGGACAATTTGTATGCAGATGCAGTCTCTTGCAGCGGTTGTTCGGTACCCGTTTGTAGTACAAATACTTAAGGTCAGTGCTTCAAATCGTCTCGGAGAAGCAGGGGTTTGATTAGCAATTATAAATGGTTGATCTTGCTTTGTTCAATGAATAACCGAAACTGCTAGATGGCTATTTTTAGTTACATCGAGTGAAAAATGTTCGTGTGGTTTTCGGATTTAGAATAGGACCACCATCTCATCATCATCATCACCTTATCCGCATCCTGAGGACGTAAGGGAGCGGCCTATCATCATGACAAAAGCTTAAGGCGATATGCAATAGCGTCTCCGGAGCGAGAAGCTACGCCCTGCGATCGCTAACCGCCTGCCCTACGTGGCGATTATGGATAAACCACCAGAACTGGAGAGGCCTATGTCCAGAATGGACTGCAATATCTATCTTGGGCTACTAATTTTGATTTTGTATTAGATTTTTTATTATTACTACACTTCGTAAAAGTTTATTCGGTCATAACGGGCAGTCTCGCCATAGCTTTATAAGAGTATAGGAATTTTAGCGTCAATGAAGATTCCTTATAGGAAGGAATATTGCCTTAGTTTTCTAACTACTTAGTTAAATGGGTGATACCAAACAGCATACCCATCCTTCTTCATATAAGAAACAATTGTAACTAAAAGTTATTCATAGGGTTCCGTCCCAAAGACCATTTGCTGGTTAAATGTGACCTCACACCCATTAAGTCACAATAATGTGTTTGATGGTGCAATAAAGAATATTTATCTATCTAACTAAGCTCAGTTAGATAGCTGTCTGTAACCCTGAATTCCTAACCAGTTTAAGTATTCGCATTGAGTGAAAGCATCACGGAGGGAATACAGAGAGGGAATGTTGTAACCGATATTTTCTATGAAACATTATGTTGAATGTGTCATTAACGGGGGTGAGGGGAATATTATTTTGACACGACGTCTTCTTTTTTTATGTCCATCTACCGGCTAGAAGATTTAAAGCCTGCTTAGCATGGTGATTTTTTTTATAGCAGCTCGACATAATGGCTTCTCTACGCCTGATGGAAACCGAAAGAGAAGCCTAAGTCGCTGTGACAACGGGCAAGTAACTGATCAGTTACCTGTCAGTTGCCACCGCCATGCCGGCCCAACCCTAACCCTCCACGAGCTCCGAAAACCCTACTCACCGGCAGGAACACGACCCGGAGGTCATTTGGCTGCGGTATTCTATAGGGTGGAGGTCCTTCCCCGGACGGGCAGCTCAATTGGAGCGAAGATTCGCTATGCCCTACCTCTCTTATCTTATTTATTTATTACTTGCAAAAGCAGACTAATAGGCCACGCCCTCAGATGTTGAAGTGATGACCTCTTCGGAAATCACAAACAATCACAGTGCGTTGGATCTTAGGCCGTCCCCCCTTTCGATTTCCTTCGTGGAAGGCACCCATTAATATTCACTATATACATTAGACCGAGCTATTTGCGGGGCCCGGTCAAAAGCCGGTCGAAATTCCGGTCCGTTAGAGTAATTATAACTGGTTATTACCGGCTCCTGGTCGAGTGCGGACAATGGCGACTTCACTGCCCCGACATGTCACTGATGGGGGGTGGTCTATGGCAACTGTTGAGGCGATTTGGTGAAATGATAGAAAAACAGTTAGACATCCGGGGAAGGACCTCCCTATAGAATACCGATAAGAGAGGTAGGGCATAGCGAATCAACGCTCGAACTGAGCTGCCCGTCCGGAGAAGGACATCCACCCTATAGAATACCGCAGCCAAATGACCTCCGGGTCATGTTCCTGCCGGTGAGTAGGGTTTCCGGAGCTCGTGAGGAGTTGGGGTTGGGCCGGCATGGCGGTGGCAACTGACAGGTGACTGACCAGTTACTTGCCCGTTGTCACAGCGACTTGGGCTTCTCTTTCATGTTCCACCAGGCGAAGGGAAGCCATTATGCCGAGTTACTATAAAAAAAAATCTTATTATTCACCAAGTACAGGTATAACCATCACGTTCGATAGATATATATACTTTATGGCACATCAAACACTGGACTTAAACCTGATTAAATACATGACGTGCAAGTTAAGCGATCTTTTCCGGACCACCTTTAAGTAGAGGATACCTAACCAAAATAAGTATGAGGGCCTTGCTAAATACAAGGCTGATGACGGGCAGTTGCGTCATCGGAGCGAGGAGCTATGCCCTGGGATAGATAATCCGCCTGCCCAGCAGGTCGATTATCTAGAGACGAGGCTTATATCCAGGAGCTGATTGCATTAAGCTGATAATGATGATGAGTGGTTGACCAAATCTCTTGATCTCAAGGGAAAATAATTGATTTCGAGTAAATCGCGTTTGAAATTTCATGTAGTTGGAGGACTGTAGCTTCGGCTTAGAATAAAATTATGTTTTAACGCGCAACACGCGAAAACTACTGCATGGAATTGAATGCGGTTTTCACCAATGCATTGCTTGAGGTCTAAATTAAAATTTTATGGAAGTCCGTTATTTTTGAAACCCGATATCCACGCGTGGGACGCCGCCGGCAGCTAGTTAACTGATAAAGTATTTTTTTTGAGAAGCATTCGCTTACCAATTGGAAAATAAAGGCTAAGTAAAAAAAAAGAAATGCCCACTTAAAATGGTCAACGACTAAAAGAAGCGACTAAATGCTTTCGGGGCGCCCACTGGCGTTTTTCGGAAAGCCTCGCCCACTCCATGGTTAAAAACAACTGTTGTTATGAACAAAACCACTCGTAACTTGAGTCCCATCATCATTTAGTGTGCCGCCCGCGATTGCGGAAACAGTCGCAATAGTAGCGAATCGGGATGGAAAATTGAAATTTTAAAATGTGAACCCACATCCATTGCTCGCTTTTAGAAAAAAAAAGGACGGAAATGGCGGCATTGTGCGTATTGTACAGTGAATAGTGAGAGGATGGTGAAGCTTTTTTTTATGTAATACAGGGTTCATCATCAGCCTATTGCAGTCCACTGCTGGACGTAGGCCTCTCCAGTTGTTCGCTACTTAGGGCAAACATCTGGAGGATATACTTACCCATAATCGCCACGCTGGGCAGGCGGGTTGGCGATCGCAGGGCGTAGCTTCTTGCTCCGGTGACGCTGCTG
The DNA here is from genome assembly GCA_031163375.1 of Conogethes punctiferalis. NCBI lineage: Eukaryota > Metazoa > Arthropoda > Insecta > Lepidoptera > Crambidae > Conogethes > Conogethes punctiferalis. The sequence continues at coordinate 14,547,447 of CM062091.1, forward strand.
CCCGTCATCGGTGTGCGATATTTAGCTACGCCTTCTATTGTGATGGTTATACCGCCACCAGTCGGTTCGCCAGTGCCTCGTTTGTTGTTCGACAGGATGCACCACGGGCAGGTGAGGATGGATTGGAGCGAAAAGGTGATAGGTCGCGAAAGGTCGCTCCCTTACATCCCCAATACAGGGTTATTTGTATTATTTATATTATATCCTAGATACCAGTTGTGGTGCTCAAATATAACAACTTTGTGTATGGGAGCAACATTGATATGTTAAAAATGAATTCTATGGATGGATACTTTAACATTTGCGCTACTATCTGTATCTAAGAGGTTGTTGATGTTTTTCAAATATCCCAATAAAATAGAGGAATGTGGGGCGCTAACCCACTAGATAGACCGATGACCTGGTGAAGATAGCAGGGTAGAATTAAATGAAGAAGCCAATAGACCAAATCAAATGGCGCTACATGGATTAAAGCTCTGGAGCTGACTTGTCAGCATCACACACAGTAAAATCGCGAATATTTCCGACAAGAGATCATCATTTACGTAGTCGAAGAGGTCATGGATATAATTATTCATCAACCTAGGAGTATCAAGATCATTCAGTCATGTTTCTATTGAAAAAAGTCTCATAAGTGTTTAATCCAACTAGGTACAACATTTGACATTACTCATGGAGTCGCATTGAAATAAAATTCTATTAAGTAAAACTATTTCAATAATATATTACTGAAAACGATCTCTTGTAAACGGTCACAAGCCCGTTACTTCAATATGAGATTGAAATCACAATTATATTACTCGTTCGACCGAAAAGCATTCATTGAAACCATTTTGCCAAGTGTGTGTATACGTGAAGTGAAAATTTCATTCTCATATTGCTCAGTAGATCGGGTTGTGTACAATAACATTCAACATTAATACGGTGTTTTAGTTTAAAATGAATTGGTCTTTATTTCTAGAGACGTAAAAGCTACGTTACTGCGTGGGGTATTTCGTTTAGTGATGCTACGATGAAGTTGGTTATCGATAGAATAGCCATATAGTCATTATAGTCTTATGGGGATGTAAGGGAGCGACCCATCATCTTTTTGTTCCAAGCCAACCTCACCTGCCCTTGGTGCATCCTGCCGAATAACAAACGAGGCGCTGGCAACCGACTGATGGCGGTATAACATCACAATTGAAGGTGTAGCTAAATACTGCAGGCCGATGACAGGCAGCAGCGAGAAGTTACGCCCTGCGATCGCCAACCCGCCTGCCGCGGAATATTTCATTCAGCCTATCGCACTAATGAATATTAGACCTTTCCATCGATTTAATTGCTCTTGGACTACCAATCATCCTGGGCGAATCACGACTCCACTTGCTCTGAGGGCGTACTATTCAACGTTTGCCAAAAAGCGGTATCAACTCCAGAACTCGTTTATCCTAACGGTTGTCGTTTCTTCGATTGATATGGCTAGCCCACTGCCATGTTAGCTTGCTAATCCAGTCCAGAGATTTTGTATATTTAGTGGAAATAAGATTCAATATTATAAGACATGGTTACATGATCTAATAGGTATAAAACATGAGATTAAAGGCAATGATAATCCAAAATATCGATAATTCCAATAGCTTCTTACACATCACTGATCCCATTTAATGAGCGAGAAATGACCACGATATCTAGAGTTTTCCATTCGATTTCAACTCTTATTTCTTACAGCTTAGAGACTAATTTCTATCAAATGTGTCAGATATATTGATCAACAAATCGTTATTTATTAGAGGTACTCGGATTTTGTTACATCTCCAGGGATTGCGTATTTTCTCACCTTCATCTCTAATTAATAGAAATAGTCCTTTCCATATCACCTGTCCACATTTCAGCTGAGTAAGCTAGCTAAAACATTTTAGTAATATTAAACCAGTCGTGTATTAACGTTGCTAAGTTTTGGGTTGGTTTTACTTCAAACTTAGATACAAATATAGATTATATACATGATGGTATAGAAACTTACTTACTAATTTTACAGGTACATAGTTCTGGTTATACAAAACTTTCTGACAGGCCATAATGACTGAAAACCGACTGGTGGCGGTATACCCATCACGATTGAATGCGCAGCTAAATACTACAGGCCGATGACGGGCAGCAGCGTCACCGGAGCGAGGAGCTACGTCTTGCGATACCCAATCCAGGCCCAGCGTGGCGATTATGGATATAACCTCTAGGTGTTTGCCCAAAATGAAGAACACCTGGAGAGGCCTATCCAGAGTCCAGCAGTGGACTGCGATAGGCTGATGATGATAATGGCGGTGTCAACTCACAAGATATTAATTTGGTTACTTATTCATTGTTGCCACAGCCATTTGTGCTTCTATTTTGCTTTCCATAAATACACGTGAGGATACTATGATGTGCTACAATAACAATATACAAACATACATAACGTCAGTCCTTTCTCCCAGAGGTGTAGGCAGAGACCACGTCCTTCCATTTGCTACGATCCTGGCACACAACTTTTATTTCGTTCACATTCATCAATCTCTTCATACATACTTCATTCGGCATAACAATTGTATACTTTTAATAATTTAACCCTAGATCACTAACCTTCGTCAAAACGACGACGCGGACTCAAAAAAAGCGGTGTAAATTTTGAGTGCGTCGTCGTACGCATTTCAGATTCCAGGTAATCTCAGTCGACCCACAGCTCGCGCGGCGTACGGGTGTGTTTTTTGTGTAGGGGCCCTGTGTACGCCGTTCGACCCACCATGAGTCGTGAACACAAACTTGACATTTGTCACAAATGTATTAATTCTTAGTTTTTTTCTAAACCGTTTCTTTTTTTTGTTGATTTTATTGCTTAATTTTAATATTTTAATATTTTTTCAAGTCTTTGTTTTTTTTTAGTTAATAAGATTTAAGTATTTAAAAAACAAAAATATTCAAAGGAGTATAAACTCTGATCTCAATTAAAAGACTGTCAAAGTAATAAAAATGTGATTTTAGTAATTAAAAAAGGTGTAAGCATGTTAACAAATGGTTATTGAAATAAATACTTAAAACACATATAAATATTTCATCCCATAAACCCTTAGAAGCCTCCCTTTTATACGGCGTAGTCGAAACGACGAAGGTTAGTAATAAGCGTTGTAAAATAAGGTTAGTAATCTAGGGTTAAAGAGAGCCAGAAAATTCCTCAATGGCTGGAAAGGCCCATGTAACCCCTGATATCGCGGTGTCTATGGGCTGAAGTGATCACTTACCATCAGGTGACTTTTTGGCCTGTTTGCCATAAAAAACCTGGATCTTCAAGTCACTTTAATAAGAATCCAAAACCGCATCTCACTTCAATGTTCACTCCTTGAATAAAAGAATCCATCCAGGTATTTCTACAACAAAAAGTACTTATCACCCCACTAACGCCATGAAAACCCTTTTAGCTTAAGTTAAAATGAATTACCAAGTAGAAAAAACTGGTAGCAAAAATAAACTTGCTAACTTAACTCCGGGAGTTGAGAGATTTGTCTTTTGGCTCGTTAAATTTAAAGGGTTCGTAATATATTTTAAAAGAAGGAGGAATTATCTTGGAGGGGTGAAGTTTTAGCGTCCGAGTTTGTTGGCTTATCTTGATATCAAGCGTTTTAGTGCCCATTTACATGATCGCAATCTTTTGTTTCAAACTTCTGCTTTATGCTTGGGTCTTCGGAGTTAGGGTTGAGGTGCATCAGGCAGCGTTGGGTTTAAGAGTGGTAGGGCATAGCGAATCTTCGCTTGAATTGTTTCGACCGGGGTGGACCTCCACCCTATAGAATACCGCAGTCAAATGACCTCTGGGTCGTGTTTCTGCCGGTGAGTAGGGTTTCCGGAGCTCGTGGGAGGTTAGGGTTGGGCCGGCTAAGCGGTGGCAACTGACACGTAACTGACCAGTTTTTTGCCCGTTGTCACAGCGACTTGGGCTTCTTTTTCGCTTTTCATCAGGCGTAGGGAAGCCATTATGTCGAGCCACTATAAAAAAATGCATTAAAAAAGCATCCTAGTCCTAAACTAAGCCGAAGCTTGAAATGTAGGTACGAGACAACTGATATACTTACTTAAATACTTAATAATCAATCAGAATAAGATTACAAACGTTCACGTTCCTGGAAATTATGTGATTTGGAGGGATTTTCCTTAGTCACCAAGCTTGTAGCACCACTGAGCGGGGACCATTTTGGTACTTTAGACCTAAGGCGTAGCTAAATACCACAGACCGATGGCGGGCAGCAGCGTCACTGGAGCGAGAAGCTACGCCCTCGCTGGGCATAGCCCTGCGATCGCCAACCCGCCTGCCCAGCGTGGCGATTATGGGTATATCCTCCAGATATTTGCCCTAAGTGACGAAGAACTGGAGAGGCCTATGTCCAGCAGTAGACTGCAATAGGCTGATGATGATGATGAGACCTAAGTTGTTAAATGTTGTTTTATTATTATTTTGTGTATACCAAATAAAAAATATTATACTGTATTCTATTCAAACAGCTCTTGAGTATCTTAAATGTAGCTCAACCCTTAAGGGTCGTAGATTTGAGTCTATAAACTAAAGCTCAGGTTATCGGGTTGTAAGATTTGACTGAGTATTTGAGATATCTTCGTTATTGTTGAAAAAGGAAATTTAATTTTACGCTAAAGTAATATAATAGGTGCATTTAAAACTTCTAGGAAGAAATGGTTTAGAAGGAAAGATTCATGTTGACTTTGATTCATTATTTAAAATCTGCCTATGTACTGTTTTTAGGAAGAAGACAATAAATGAATTCTTTTAATTATATTTACCGACATAATATTCTACATATTTTTCGTGTCATAAACAAAGCTTGTACTGTAGGTACTAGGCAACTGATGAAATAACTTAGATACTTTTGTAAATAAGTATTATAGGCACGAGAGATATCCTTATAATTACAGACTTGTACATGCACATTCATGTTTTTTTCTAGGGATCGAACCCACGAACACTGCGTCAGTGTTGTATTACAAACTTATAATATTTATTGTTAATATACATATACCTATTTCTTTTATATTTGTAGGTATATTCATATAATTTAACAATTTGTACGAATTTGCCCCTCTCTTCAGAATAGCACACTTCCTCTGCCAGAAAGTTGTCTGGAAGAGATCGCTTACTAGCGATAAGACTGCCTAACTTGTATCACTCTAGGTGTCTGTAATACCTTGTCTATAAATGTTTGTAATTTGAGCAATTAAGAATATCTATCTATCTATGTTTGTCCACAAAATTGTGGTACAATATAAGCGGTCTTATCACTAGTCAGTGATCTCTTCCAGACAACCTTCTGCAAGAGAAAGTGTTATTTTCTGTTATCAATACATAAATAAATATTATGTATATTTTTTAAATAATAAAAGAATATTTAAGCTTGCCGTTTCCAGTTTATTGGGTACTCAAGACTACACCAAAACATAAGTATCTAAGTTTACGTAATGTACAGGTAACTAACAAAGAAGCAAGAGCCCAAAGCCTCGACGTACATTACGCCCTTTTCACGCAAGATAACTTGGCCTTTACAGGACCTCAATAAAGCAGGAAGAGGTAGAGGCTCACGGATCCTCATAAAAATTGCTCTGGTAACCCTCAACTTGTATTTATGGATTTACCTTTGAAGGAAAATTTTCCTTTTTTGTCAGAGTGTATGAGTGAGTTAAGGTAAATATTAGGGTGGAATGGTTTGATATTCGGGGCGGTCACGATTATTGCCTTTTTGTAAACAGGTTTTTTTTTATAGTAGCTCGATATAATGGCTTCCCTGTGCCTGATGGAAAGTAAAATAGAATCCGCTGTGACAACGGGCAAGTAACTGGTTTGTTACCTGTCAGTTGCCACCGCCATTCCAGCTCCGGAAACCTAAGATAGATACTTTTTTTTGCACACCAAAACATTTGCCTAGAACACGTAGGGTAAGATATAAAGATAGATTATTCTTTATTCCACAGAATTGACAGTAAAAGTTATTACAGACATTTTGTGGTCATTTTGGGCGGGTTTATCGCTAGTAAGCGACCTCTTCGAGATTTATACAACTGCTAATGATGTTTATGATTTAGGCTAAAATTCATGGGTATGGTATGCGAAAGAATAGTTGTTAGATTAATATGATATCATACATAAAATCCGTTTCGTGTGTACTTTGTTGTTTCTTTACCTATTTTTGTTTAGGCTACGGTACCCCAAAAATCAGATAGATATACCAAAATTTTAGATTTTTTTACAAATGAATTGCATTCCAATAACAACAATAGTTTCAAAACGGCAGTAGGTCACAATTTCAATAACCCGAATACAGTTAGCGATGTCCGAAATAAATCAGAATAACAATACAAAATGTTTGCTAGTCGCCATTGGTCCGTGCGTACATCTGTCAAACTATGCATATAAATCTAGTAGCTAATCTGTTCGCGCCTTTTCTATTACATACTGCTCATTAGATATTACTTTAATATAATATATTTGAAAATGAGTTCGGATCAATGGTAGTAAGAACGTACGCACGCACTCTCGGGTTGTGGAATGAATTCCCGCCGAAGATAATATTCACCGAGACTACAGAAAAACGCAAAACGCCTGTGATACCCCTGGTATAGCATGCGTCCTTGGGCTGCCTTCAGCCTGCAAACGGCAACTGCTGTATATAGGCCTCCCATAATGACCAATAGGGATGATTCCAGGGTCAAAATAATAGAAAGGTTGAGGATACCAGGCCACGAGGGAGATCGTCTATGAGATGGACGGACTAGACGACTGGCTCGGTGGCTCATTTTGTAGTGACCTCTGCCCTCTGAGACATGTCACGCTGGGCCACACAGCGCCACCTAGCCCCAAACTAAGCCGAAGCTTGTACTATGGGTACTAGACAACTGATAAACTTACTAAGATAATTTTTTTTTGTAAATAAGTATTTATTTGGGTGACCCAGACCAATACAAACAGACATGTTCATGAATGTTTGTACTGTGCGGGAATCGAACCCACGACCCTTGGCTCAGAGGGCAGAGGTCACTGCCAAATGAGCCATCGAGCCAGTCATATATCATTATCATAGATCATTTACAAAACTAATCAGCGGCTAATGCTCCAACCTTAACGAGAATGCTCTAAGCGCCAATCAACGGTCATGTCGACCCGACACCTAATTTACCGCGCTGTTTCAGTACACGAGATGTCTATTCGATTCCCCCTCCGATTTCGGAAAAACAATAGTGCCGAACTCACTCACCGCAACGGCAGTGCACCAATCAACTATCACGACGTGCCACCACTTAATTTATCGCACTATTCCGTTACTGTCAGTGGGATTCGCCCCACAATATTAGTTTCCATTCATACGTGTGATAATAAACGGATCTTATTATTAAGGGCTATTTTTGTATTATTGTTATTGCGTCTTATTAATAAGGTGATAGATTGGTGAATTAGTTTCTCTTATAAAGGTAAGGTGGGCTGTATTTCTGTTCAGTAATCGTTTCGAGGTTCAGGCGAGGGTGATTACTATGTATATGTAGGTACGAGTATTTTATTTCCAAAAAAAATGTAAATTAGTTTATCAGTTACCTAGTACACATAGTACAATCTTCGGCTAAGTTTAGAGCTAGATGGCGATGTGTGGCCCAGTGTGGCATGTCTTGGGTTCCTTTAATCATTTATTTATGCGAGTATGTGATGCCTGAGTGTTATATTTATTTTATTTTTTATTTATTAAGGAATAACAACAGCCTTATCGATAGTGTTATACATAGGAAAAAAGCAAGAGTAGTTGTTCAGAGGTGTACCGAATCAGGGAATAAAGCAAACTACCATACTCCGGAACGTATAGACATTTACTTAAAATAATCACCAAGCCCTTATACAATTAGAGAAAAACTTCTCTTGCGCGATTTAATAGCGTACAACGCCATCTAGTGACGGATCAAGGTAAACTTAGTACTAAACAATATTGACATAAAATAATGTTACTTTGAAATTGGACATACCGCCCACCAAGGACCTTCAGTCCTTAAAGATAACAACAAGAAAATAACAAATAAGTGTTCCTTTTTTAAATTAACAACAATATTAAATATTACTTCGAGAACAATAATGGACTGTAGCTTAAAAGTTTTAAAAAAGTAAAAATGTTGTGTTAATTTATAAGTGCACAAAGGATAGTTTTTACTCCAGACTAATCCTGCGCACTCTTTGTATCTAAGATAAACACATTCCTTGTGTCAACCTAAGCACATTTGGTTTACAAATTTTGAAACCGATTTTAGGTACATATACTTACATCTACATCTATACAATTATAACATACTTCAATTTTATTAATTTTGAAGGTTCTATATGGCATGCTGAGTTAACTTACATTATTACACGGTAAAGGACATAATTTTGAAACTGGACGCTGTATCAGAGAATTTTTGTATCGCAGCGTTACAACCCGAGTGATATTGTCGTCTCCAGGATGGACTTGTGTAATCCGACCGTAAAGCCACTTAGTCAGTGGCAAGTTATCTTCTCGCACTAGAACTACATCTCCGACCCTTAATTGCGGTGACTTAGTCCTCCATTTATATCTTTGAAAGAAGTTAGTTAAATATTCGCGCGACCAACGCTTCCAAAAATCTTGAGTCATTCTCTGTGTAAGTTGCCAACGACGTAGATTGTTAGGATTCACTTGGGCATAGTCGTGAGCGGGAGCAAGTATTATAGGCTCACCGATCAGGAAATGTCCTGGGGTAAGCGGGGTAGGATCATCAGGATCAGTGCTGACTTGTGATAAAGGTCTGGAATTTAGACACGCTTCAATCTGCGATAAGACGGTTGTTATTTCTTCAAACGTGAGTGTGGAATCACCTATAACCCGTTTAAGGTGATGTTTAGTGCTTTTTATTCCTGCCTCCCATAAACCTCCAAAGTTCGGGGCATGAGGAGGAATAAAATGCCAATCGGTTCCGTTATTGGCCAATGAAGCAGCAATCTCTCTGGAAAATGAAGATCTCTCGCTTGACAATAAGTGTTTCAGCTCCTTTGCAGCGCCGACAAAATTTGTTCCGTTGTCGCTCCATAAATTGTTACAACGACCTCTGCGAGCTACAAAGCGTCTAAACGCAGCAAGAAATCCTTCAGAAGTCAGATCGGACACGGCCTCTAGATGTACGGCACGTGTCGCCATACATATGAAGAGGCAAATATAACCCTTGTACGACCTATTACCTCTTCCCTTGGAAACTCTTATACTTATCGGACCCGCATAATCTACACCTGAATGTAAGAATGGCTTTTCAGGATTCACTCTGCAAGATGGTAGCTGGCCCATAAGCTGATTTCTAGTTTTAGCAGCGTTACGAATGCAAGGCACGCAATCATGTATGTGAGCTCGTACCACATTCTTTAATTTGGTAACCCAATACCTAGCCCGAACATAACAACAAGTAAGTTGCTGACCGCCATGCATCGTCTTTTCATGCGCATCAGCTATTATAAGCTTAGCTAGGGGGGAGTCTCCAGGAAGAATAACCGGATGCTTACTATGGTCAGGTAAGTTAGACCTTTGAATTCTACCTCCTACTCGTAACACATTCTTTTCGTCTATAAAGGGATTTAATGTACATAATTTACTCTTTTTATTAATGTTTTTATTTTTCAGGATATCTGCAATTTCTTCGAGGAACGTGTGTCGCTGCTGCAGTCGGATACAACATTCGAGCGCCTCCTGCATCTCAACAGCTGTAAGGTAAGGTAATGGTTTTGTTTGAGATATTCTAGGTTTTTTCAGACGCAGGAATCTTCTGCAAAACGCCACGACTCTGATCAGTTTCCTCAAAGAAGAGAACCTAGATAAAATGTGAATCTGTTCAGTATTTTGTGTTGTTGCGGCATGCACCTTGACAGGTTTAGCTTCCAAGTCTGTTTTGGTACAAATAGATAAAGGTTTTCCATATTTTATCTCATCATCTCTTAACCATAGAGGCCCATGTTTCCACAGAGAATCTTCAATCAGCCCGGACGGTGGCATTCCTCTCGAGGCGCAATCGGCAGGATTTTGCTTGGACTCTACGTATGACCACTGACATGAATCGAGTAGGGTAAGTATTTCGGCAGTGCGATTGGCGATAAACGTTTTCCATCGACTGGGATGGTCACTCAACCAGGCCAACACAATTGTGGAGTCTGTCCACGCATGCAAATCTGTCTTTTCTATATTCAGGATCTCCGCGACCTCACGCAGCAACTTCGTGACTAAAACAGCTCCACACAGTTCGAGGCGCGGGATCGACACCTGCTTAATTGGGGCAACCTTCGTCTTCGCTGTAACAAGGTGAGTTTTAATTGTACCCTCTTTAGTGATGCATCGCATGTACACCACAGCAGCATACGCGGCACTAGATGCATCGCTAAATCCATGTAGTTCTACCTTTATATCGCTTTCCCTGTTTTCGACCCATCTTGGAATATGAAAATTGTTCAATTTAGTCAACTCTTTGCGATACAGATCCCATTCTTGTAATAACTGTTCGGGTAACTTATCGTCCCAGTCAAGCCCAGCTATCCAGAGTTTTTGGATAAATATCTTAGCCGTTATGACGCACGGAGATATCCAGCCAAGAGGATCGTACAACCGACAAATTTCACCAATGATTTCTCTTTTGGTTTCAGGAGCCGAAGAATCCGACAGCAATTGAACACGGTAGTCGAATTCATCTGTTCGACGATTCCAACTAAGACCTACTACCTTTGTAACTTCATCTTCTTTAATCTCTCTATCCGCTCCTATGTTTTCCTTTTCATTTTTTAACAAATTTATTTTATTACTAGCCCACTTTTGCAATATAAAGCCACCCTTTTTTAGTAATCCATTCATTTCTTCATATAATTTAACTGCTTCTGTTTCAGATTGACAACCTGTGAGAAGATCATCCATGTAGAAGTCTGTTTTGACTTTACTTGCAGCAAAAGGATACTCCGGGCCTTCATCGACTGCTATCTGCTGCAACACCTTGACAGCTAAGTATGGGGCACATGAGGTTCCAAAGGTAACCGTCAGAAGTCTATAATCCTGAATATCATCATTTACATTATCTCTCCATACTATCCTTTGATAATCAATATGTTTATCCGCGACCTTAACTTGGCGATACATTTTTATAATATCGGCTGTGAGACATATAGGATTTAGACGCCAACGCATTATAGTGTGACGTAACTCCGGCTGCAATTTCGGACCCACCATCAGAGTATCGTTTAAAGATACTCCATTTGCACTTTTATCTGAAGCATTAAAAACCACCCTGGTTTTAGTGGTGCTTTTGTCCATTCTGATTACCGCGTGATGTGGTAACCACACCTTCTCTACGGTTGCCTTTGTATCGTCATGAATTTTCTCCATATGTCCCAACGCCTCATATTCCTTTAACACCTGAGAATAGTTATTTTTATTTTGTGTATTCTTTCCAAGTCTTCTTTCCAGACTACGTAGCCGCCCAACTGCAACAGCTCTCGTATCTCCGTACTCCTGCACACTGTTTTGACGAAAAGGCAGTTCTACAATATAGCGACCACTATCATCTCGGCGAGTTGTGGATTGAAAATGACTCTCACATGCTTGTTCCTCTGGTGTCAAGACTGTTTCTTTTACAGAAGTAGGTTCTGATTCCAGCTCCCAGAACCTTTTGAGCAGATCATTTTCTTCCATCTTGACATGAAAATTCAAGACGACATTGTGACAGTGCTTTAATCTATCCTCTTGACCACCTACTCGTCCCGACAACACCCATCCAAGGTACGTATCCTGTGCAATTGTTGAACCCGTGGGGTCTTTAATTAAACCCTCTTTCAGGATAGTACAATAAACCTCGGAGCCTAACAAAATATCTATTTTATTAGGCGTATTGTATTGTGGATCGGCAAGTTGTATGTTACCTAATTCAGTCCAATTAGGCAAGTCGAATTTTCTTTCAGGCAGTATTGAGGTCACCGTATTGATAACATGTGCATTGACCTGCAACTCAAAAGTAGGGTCATGAAGTGACTGAATATTTACCATAACCATAGATTTAGAGGTTAAGTCACCATGACTCCCACCTAATCCCAAAATACTACATTTCGAGGCAATTTTATTCAGCCGTAACAATTGTACAGCTGATTCAGATATAAAGGATGCTTGAGAACCTTGGTCAAGCAGAGCCCTTATTATTAGTGGATAACCATTTTTGGCCTTAGCTTTAATTAAAGCCGTTGCTAATAAGGTCTGGTTAGACTCCATCCCTGTCACAAAATGGTTCAAAATGTCTGTGGTCTCATTCGTCTCATTCGACGATTCCGAATGGCTAAGTTCATCTTCCCCTGATTCCGGTTGACTCAGCTCATCTCTTTCCGTTGCTACTGCGACTGTTATCGAATTGGATTTACCATGCAGCAGTGTGTGATGTTTTCCTTTGCATATGCGACATTTAGTGAAGACCCGGCAGACTTTCCCTGAATGCCGTCCGCCAAGACAATTAAAACACAATCCCAGTGACTTTACTATATCATGACGACGCGATACGTCTTCATTGGCGAACTTACTACAAGAGAATAACTTATGGCCTTCATTACAGTAAGGACAAGTGATATCTGAAGTGACGTGTAAGACTTTTGGGTAAGTATTAGTTTGATTATATTTAACCTTATTTTTTGTAGGTTCTACAAACTCTAACGCACGAAACCGAGATTCTAAAAACTCTTTGAAAAGTTTGAAAGATGGTAAGTCATTGCAATCATCATTTACCTTAAATTCCCATTGTTTTCTTGTCTCAGCATCCAATTTCAAACTAATAATGTATATAATAATGATGTCCCATGACTTTACATCAATACCTAAATTTTGTAATTCATGCATACAGTCTGAAGTGGTATCTAATAATTCTTTTAACCCCTGTGATGATTCCTGACTTAAATTACGCTGACCAAATAAACGTTTAAGAATACAATTAGCCATGAACCTTTTATTGTCGTACCTTTTTTGTAACATTTCCCAACATTTTGTATAATTAACTTTAGTGATCGGTATATGTTTTACTAGTTGCTCAGCTTCGCCTTTGAGTTGAGTTTTTAAATAATGCAAACGTTGAACATCATCCAGAGTTGGGTTATCATGAACCAGAGAAATGAATAAATCCTTAAACGACGCCCACTCTGTATATTGACCGTTAAATACTGGTATAGATATTTTAGGTAATCTGACTGCTACATTTTTACTCTCAGACGAATTTGAGCCACTAGCTTTACAAGAACTTTCTGGCTGTAACGCCTTTAACACGGTTTTTAATTCACCCTTATAAGTTAAATACAGTTCATACCCGTCGTCAAACAAATCATAATATTTAATTTTATCTAAGTGTTGCTTCGAGTTTGATGCTAAAATCGAATCGTTACTGTGAGAAATCTTGTCTATCAACTCTTGCAAAGCTTCCAATCTTGCCTCAACATAAGACTCCGTGACCCGGTCTTTGGGTGATTTCTTAAAGTTACTTCTTTGTCTATTTAATTGACTTAACAAGTCCTGTATTACTTTCAGATCACCTTCCATTGTTATTGTGTAAGTCTCACAGTTAAACAAAGATACGACGTAAAATTTCTAAGTCCCAAGTGATGCAAATTTTTCTAAGTGTTTGAATGTGAACCAATCGCTTTGAAATCGGGCATAGGTTCCCCGTGTTGACACTTTTTCACGAATTATTCTAAGTCCAAACTACACCACTTAGTTGAATTTAAATTGTACTTACAGTTTATTCGCACTTTACCAAATTTCGCTTCACATCGATAAGTCTTGATTACTAAGCCGCTTTCAACTCCAGATAATTATTCCATACTTTGCTGCCGCTGCCTGGTATGCCAATCTCGCTGATAACTGCAGCTGCTGATAACACGGTGTCGACGACACACGACACAGTGTCGAATACGGTGCACATACATCCAAACTCGCTTGAGTATTAATTAATTACTATCAATGTACTGTGTATGTAAAATTATAGCAACGTAAGATTTTCTTCAAAAAACGTTCCGACTCGTAGGGACCTTGTTCAGAGGTGTACCGAATCAGGGAATAAAGCAAACTACCATACTCCGGAACGTATAGACATTTACTTAAAATAATCACCAAGCCCTTATACAATTAGAGAAAAACTTCTCTTGCGCGATTTAATAGCGTACAACGCCATCTAGTGACGGATCAAGGTAAACTTAGTACTAAACAATATTGACATAAAATAATGTTACTTTGAAATTGGACAGTAGTATATTTTAGGCCAAATAGGTTATCCACAAAAAAAAAAAAACAGAAAAACAAGGACTTGACAAACAAAACAATATGACACTTTTGCACCAAGTAGTTGGACGACTCTTAAATGTATTTATATTTATTATTTTTACAAATTTCTGGCAACTCACAACGAGAAATAGGTAAAAAACAAAAACAACAACAAACAAATAAATTATAACATAAACCTATAACATATTGTAGTAAAATATTTACTTTACATATATTGTATGTGTGTATATGTAAACAAAGAAATAAGAAATCTTACCAGGATTTGTTTTGATTAGTACGAGCATGCGATATGCTATCACCTATCACTTATAACAGTACGATAGTAAAAACTTCTTCGAAACTTCTTTAAAAGATTGCTTATTGGGGTGGTGAAATGGATCTACTGCAGAAAACTTACTATTGTAAGTTCTGAGAATTCTAGTACGAACTGCGTTTTGGCCGTAATTAGTGATGTGAGAAGGAACTGCAAAAAGATTCGTGTGGCGAGTGCGACGACGCGGTACCGCAAAAGCTAGCCTTTCCACCAGGTCATATAATAGGCCAATAGAGACACAAACATTAGGGCCCAAAATTGATTGCGAAAAGTTTGACATGCGTAATATAATACAGAAATAAGCCTACCGAGTAACAACATTGAATAATTCAGTCGTAGCTTTACCACCGTGACCCAAACAGTGTCCAACAAAAATATGGGCTTACGATACACAGTACCACTTCATCGAATAACAATAGCTTTGTCAAATTTAATATGAGAATAATGCAGAATCGTTCAGTGTGCAAGCGAATGTAATCGTTAATTCACAAACAATACGGTCGAAGATTACGTCGATATTACGGATATTTCTCCTCCCGGCCGCCGCTGAATTATTAAATTATTCGTACCATCCGTTATTTGGACCCTTTGGGCGTAGGTGTTGTATGTGAGTCGGCGAATATAACTATATATAACAAGACGAAAATATCAATCATTCGATTTCTATGCGGGGAGGGATGGCTTGCGGATCTGGCGAGCCTTTTTATAATTTTCGAGTGGTCTGTATGAGGTCATTATAGAGGAAGGTTATGAAATTGTTGGTGAAGTGGTATCACGGATCTGATAAATAGTGTTTTGTTTTATTTCAATGATATTCTTAAAAAAAATCATTCATGCATGACACAAAACTTCAGGTTTCGGCATTTCAACCCAGAATCAATTTTTATTCTGGAAACTTATGACTAGAATATTCATAGATTCTTAAAATATAGCAAACGCTATTATGAAATACACGGTTCCGCGTAAATGCTCATGATTTTTGACACACATGGAAAGAGATATGACAAGATGCTGTTGCACGGAACGTAGAGTGTAGTTTGCTAAGAATCCACGAAAGCAGTGCAACTATGAATATTAGACGTATTGAATGTACGAGTAGTCGCATGTAATATTCGCTCGACACTATCTGATTATAAAATAATAATAAATAACCCAAGACATGCCACGCTGGGCCACACAGCGCCATCTAGCCCCAAACTAAGCCGAAACTTGTAGTATGGGTACTAGACAACTGATAAACTTACTTAGATCCTTTTTTTTTTGTAAATCAATACATAATACATAGAAAACACTCAGACCAATACAAACAGACATGTTTATGCACACAGATGTTTGTAATGTGTGGAGATCGAACCCATGACCCTTGGCTCAGAAGGCACACTACCAAATGAGCCATCGAGCCAGTCAAATAATAATCTCGAGTTATGTATCTTATTTAATATTTTCATACTTTGCTCAATGAATGAGCGAGCTATGTTTAGTCTACTCTGACCTACATCAAATATTCTTATCGGATACTTCATCCACATATCAAATGACGGTCAATAATGAATTCTTGTGCAGGCTGCCAAAGCGACAGCAATGATAATTTCGTTTCCTCTCATTATTACGCAGTCATTATTCATTTTCTTTCCCTTTTTTTGGGTAGACTTCCCATTTGCATATTTGATGGTATGACACGGTATACGAGTATGAAATTAGATCCTGTGTGTCAGTGGTGAAATTCATTTTGATGGTGTAGAATGAACAACAATGAATGAAGACAATGGAATACGTCGATGTGTATATTTACTTGGGCCAGATAACATCTTTCGACAACGGACAAAAAAGAGAAATCCAACGCCAGATCGATAACGCCAGGAAAAGCTTCTGGTCTATGAAGGCGTACATGAAGGCTGACCTTCCTCTGACTCTGAAGCGCAAACTCATAGATGTTTGTATTTTGCCTGTCCTGACCCAAGCCCAAGTCGCTGTGACAACTGGCAAGTAAATGGTTAGTTACCTGTCAGTTGCCACTGCCATTCCGGCCCAACCCTAACCCCCACGAGCTCCGGAGCGACCCTACTTACCAGCAGAAACACGACCCGGCGGTCATTTGGCCGCGGTATTCTATAGGGTGGAGGTCCGTCCCCGGACGGGCAGCTCAATACGAGCGAAGATTCGCTATGCCCTACCTCTCTCGCTATGCTATACTATGCTATATATGCTTTGAATACAACAAATCATTTAACTGTTTGTTTAAGCTGCAGCACTGGTATCCCTACGACAAAATCCTTCCAAATATACTTTCCCCAGCAAGATAATTACATACCGTCACTCCCTTTTCCCCTCATTCTCCCTATCACAAACGGCATAACACCACAATTATGCGATTATTCCGGCCATATTCGGCAGCCTTATTCTCTTGCACACTCTTTTATCAGACATTACCATACGAAAATAGATACGTACAGGGCGTTCGGAATCTTTTCAGTTCTTTACTACGCGAATTAGCATTGTAGTGGGCTTGTGTTGAATTGGTGTGAGGTTTTCTCAGGTTTTTATTTATTTATTTAAACTTTATTGCACAAAATGGTGCAAAAAGCGAACTGGTAAGAGCATTCTCGACCAGTCAACCTTTGGGCCATGCAGTAAGCAGAATTTTTTGCTTTACTGACTAAGTTTCAATTACAGCAAACAGAGTCTCCTAGTCATGAGATAAGTATTAAGTAGTAATCATCATCATTAGCCTGCAAAACGTTCACTCCTGGACTGGAAATAGGCCTCCATCAACGACAATAAAATTGTCATCTGAAGAGATTTGGCTTAGCCACCACGCTTGGCAGGCGTTGGAAATCGCAGTAGGTTTTTGTTTGTACCCATTTAGACTTAATAACCATGTAATGGATGTAAGGGAGCGGCCTATCATCTTTTCCCTCCAAGCCAACCTCACCTGCCCGTGGTGCATCCTGCTGAACAACAAACGAGGCTCTGGCAAACGACTGGTGGCGGTATAACAATCATAATTGAAGGCGTAGCTAAATACTGCTGATGACGGTCAGCAGCGTCATCGGAGCGAGAAGCTACGTCCTGCGATCGCCAACCCGCCTGCCCAGCGTGGCGATTATGGGCATATCCTCCAGATGTTTGCCTGAGTGGCGAGCAACTGGAGAGGCCTATGTCCAGCAGTGGACTGCAATAGGCTGGTGATGATAATGAGACTTAATAACCACGTAAAGGCTACTTGATATTTAAGCATCGTGCCTTGTTGCCAGGTTTTGTGGTTAACGTATGACAATGGATTAAGCAAAAGCCTTACACACAAATGACTGACTTATTTATTGAATGACACAGAGTCATTCAATAAACAATCATGAACCGACAACAGACCAACCATCGCCAATCTCACTACAGTCCCGCCCATTGCCGACGACACCAAACGTAATTTGGTCGCGTGACCAACGTCTTGTCTGTTGAGAGGCTTGTAACTAACTCCCGGGACTTGTATTACACAACTTGAACAGTGCTACTAGCTAGAATTATGTTGTAATAGTATAATAATGGAACCGAGACAAAACTTAGCAATATTAACACCTATCCGGCAAATTCCCTCAAATGACAATAAAATTGTCATTGGGAGAACAAGATCGTTTAATGAACTAACCAGAACATCGACCGACGAATAGCTTATTTTACGAATAAGGATCATTAATGACGTTCACAATACAATACAAAAGTACACAGAAGAATAGTACTTAAGAAACAAGTTTTCTCCTTTCAAATACAATTATATGAAGAAAAACGAGAAACATCAATGTATAGACCAATTGAATGAACATCAATGAATGAATCTATTTACAAATACTGTTTTCAATCAAAAGAGTCATGAGCCCACCTTCACTTTATACTGAAATCGCTCCCAATACTAACAAAGCATCTCGCTGTAACCTGTGTATATCTAGGCATTGTTAGAAAACAATTAGGAGAAATCTATTCTTTCAGCGTCGGTATTGTTCTTGTAACTTTGTTCTTTGGTATCGGTGTCCGACTATTGTCCCTGATTGAATACAAAAACGTTATGAAATACAGTCTCTATGGAATGTTGACTTAAATAAGACTTAAATTAAGCTAGCCATACTTTGGAATACTACTTGGTTTTCGTTTTTCATCATTGTCATCATCAGCCTTTATTAGTCCACTGCTGGACATAGGCCTCTCTCAATGTTGGCGAACATCTTTGATCGATCGCCAGCACTTGCCAGCCGCCCTGCACAAATCGTCACTCCACCTGGTCGTCGAGCGTTCTACTATACTTTTAAAACAGAGATGCATACAAAACGCTTGTAAAATATACTCTCTTTCTGGCTCATCATTCTCCTGCACTTTTCCCGCTTTAAGTGGGGTCGGCACAAAATGTTTTCTTCTTCCACTCTTCTCTATCAGCTGTCATCTCCACACTCACACCTTTGACACTCATATCATTTCTCACCCAGTCCATCCATTCCTTTTTCGGTATTTCTTCTTCCTCACTTTCTCCACACTCGATACGTGTCTCGTTAAATGACTTTTATTCCTCCTCATAATGTGCCCAACCAAACCATGCTAATCTGCTACTCCTTAACTTTTCTGTCACTGGCACTATTTTCAGACTTCCCCTGATATATTCATTCCTAATCTTATCCATTCTAGTCACTCTCGTAGTAATATTCTCATCTCTGCCACATGCAGTCTATTTTCATCCATCTCTTTCACTGCCCAACATTCTGACCTATACATAGCTTACTTTCTGGCTGTCGGGTAAAAAACGTATAAGTACGTATTATGTAAATCCCGTACATTTCACGTCTTGCTCGTTAAACTTACCGACAGTATTACATTCCGACAGACGACTGTAATTTTCTCTCATTTTGTATCTATTTCTGATAGCAATTAACGGTCTTTTCCAGCTGTTTTATATCGCACATTGTTCCTGTCGCGTTTAATGGATGTTGATACAGCGTTATGTGTGTCCTATTGAATGAGGGAAATAACAATGAGACATCAATAATAATAAAATAATAAAAACGTTTATTTTCCATCACAATTTAAAAGGTTTTTCGTTACAATAATAATGATCTACAAATTATAACAACTATTTTGGTCACTTTAAATTGTAGCAGACTGGGCTCCCATCCGTACAGCAATGATACTAAAGTTAATATATCAATGGAAGCTTCATCATCATCAGTCCGCGTCAGTCCACTGCTGAACATAGGCCTCTCCTAATGTTCGCCACTTAGGTCGATTCTGGGCTTCTCGCATCCAGCACTTGACATATAACGGTAGCATAATGTAAGTATTCTTTTAGGGACATGATAATAATATTCGTACTAATCATCATTAGTCTATCGCCGTCTACTACTGGACATAGGCAACCCGATTTTACCCATAGTCGTCATTTTTCCATACTTAGGACTACCCCGTGGGTGTCATAGTAAACGACTAAGGGGATATCAGGAAACCATCAGGCATCACATTTGACCGTCTGCCGCCTCTTGCATATAAAAAAAAAACCAGCAGCAGCGTTCCTGAGTACAAATATACTACTACGGTCACTAACCCGCCTGCCTTGGGGGACACATCGCACCCCCCGCAGAATAGAGCTGTAAGCGACGATTACCACTTTTTTAAGATTTTTGATTTTGGGCCTCTACGGTCACTAACCCATCACCTGATTTTTTTTCATATTTTTAAATGCATTATTATTAGAATAACTCTGACGCCAAAACTGGGAATGGGTATAATAGCTCACCCTAAGTGTTGCGGAGGTTGATGGCAGTCGCTCTGTGTAAAAGCTTAGCCCTCGCCAAATCTCTCAGTTTAGGAAGCCGACCCTGAGACAATCGGGAAAAAGGCTAGGATGATGATGATTATTAGAATAACATAATTATTATGTCCAGCAGTGGACGCCTTCCGGTTGAATTCGCCATAATTTCTTATAACCCTCCGACACACTTTCCAATGTAACACACTTAAGTACATAAAAAAAAGATTTAAAAAGATACAGAATCCAATGCGACGGAACCCCCACGGAAATAACTCCGGTCTCACTGCGTTTTTTTCCCTCATTTTAATCGCCGAAACCCGGATATTAAACCTCAAGGCTTGTTCAGCTATTTTTTTACCCTTTGTCTTTTTAATGCGAATTGTCTGATGGCTTTGTGGCCGTCTAGTTTTACTTGGGCCCTCGTAAAAATATTTATCAGGGTGTACCCTGCCCTTTAGGGTATACTAATGTTGTAAGTTATGTATAAAACGTTGGTCTTATAATCGTAATTGCGAAGTAAAAACCGAAAGTCCCAAGTTTGGTTAAAAACTGTACTTTTTAATACCGTCCTCATTGAGGGATGTAAGGGAGCGGCCTATCATCTTTTTTCTTCAAGCCACCCTCACTTGCCTGTGGTGCGTCCTGCCAAACAACAAACGAGGCGCTGGCAGCCGACTGGTGGCGGTTTAACCATCACAATTGAAGGCTTAGCTAAATACCACAAGCCGTTGACGGGCAGCAGCGTCACCGGAGCGAGATGCTACGTCCTGTGATCGCCAAATTACTTGCCCAGCGTGGCGATTATGGGCATACCCACCAGATGTTTGCCCTGAGTGGCGAGCGACTGGAGGGGCCTAGGTCCAGCAGTGGACTGCAGTAGGCTGGTGAAGATGATGATGAATTACAAACGGGCTCTGGCAACTGACTGGTGGCGGTATTGCCATCACAATTGAAGGCGTAGCTAAATACCACAGGTCGATAACAGGCAGCAGCGTCATCGGTGCGAGGAGCTACGCCAACCCGCCTGCCCAGCAGCGTTGTCATTATGGGTAAATCCTCTAAGTGTTTGCCCAAAGTGACGAGCAACTGGAGAGGCCTACGTCCAGCTGTGGATAGGCTCATCATGATCATCAATGATGATATTATGACAAGCAGTTAAAAATCGTCAAAATGGTTTTTTTTTTATATAAGAAGAGCTTTCAAGATTACCTCCCTTCACGTGATGGTAAGCGGTAGTACAGTCCAAAAGTTATGTCGCCTGAAGGCCCACTGAGTTAAAATGCATCGTGATAGAAAAAATGGCATTAAGCTCATTATCGTGGTTTTATCAAATGAGTCCACATGTGATTTCCCAAATACGTTATCACCCTCATTCTCCGAGAACAATTGCCTCTAATCTTCTCCATTATAACGAGGCTGATAATGCGTCCTCGACACCTGATCACGGCCCGAATCGGCACAATAAAGCGGGCTTCTTGAAGCAGCCGTCAGCCGTCGCTCGAGATAAAACGGTAATATTACAGATAAAATAAACGATGGGGGAATGGTCCCCCCAGGGCTTCGTTGGATCGGGTGCGGGTTAAGAGATAAGAGTGTAGCAGGTTCGGTTACACTGTTTTTTCATGGAGAGCTTTGTACTCATTAAACCAGATTTTTATTCCACTGCTGAATATAGTCCTCTACAATTTGTTCGGTGTTTTTATATTCATCATATGTGGGGAAATTGCAAATGAAAAATAAATGATTTTATTTCTGTTTTTAATAATCTGTGGCCCAGATAAACAAAAGATCTCCTTCTCAGTCACTCACCCTTGACAAAGCGGTCGTGGTTATGGGGTCAAGTATTAAAGTTGCCGATTTCGTGGCCTGTTTCTCTCTGCATGTACGAGTACCGTAAGATTAGCGAGCACATTCTACCTAAAGTGTCCTAGTAACAGATTTTCTGGTGTCTGTCCATCGCGTAGGTGGTTAGCTCGCGGTCTGTTTCCTTCGACTGCCCTGAATCACCTATCACTCTTGTCAGTTACCATGACTCTTGTCAGGACTTGTCCTAATAATAACGACCTTCATCATCATCATCATCAGCCTATTGCAGTCCACTGCTGGACACAAGCCTCTCCAGTTGTTCACTATTAAGGGCGAACATCTGAAGGTTGTACCCATAATCGCCACGCTGGGCAGGCGGGTTGGCGATCGCAGGGCGTAGCTTCTCGGTCCGGTGACGCTGCTGCCCGTCATCGGTCTGTGGTATTTAGCTACGCCTTCAATTGTGATGGTTATACCGCCACCAGTCGGTCGCCAGCACCTCGTTTGTTATTCGGCAGGATGTACCACGGGCAGGTGAGGTTGGCTTGAAGCGAATAGATGATAGGCCGCTCCCTTACATCCCGACCTTGACCTCCGCTAAAGACTTGGACCCCACACACAATAGGCACGCGAGAATAGGCGCGCTGACAAATGCGCCTGGAGTGGTTCGGTTTGCGATTGTCTCCGTATCCACTAATATTGCAAGAAATATGAGCCTCGATCTACCGGGGAGGTGAATAGGGCAAACGGTGATACCTTGTGAGAGGTATTGATAATTGTAGGTGTAAATTCGAAAGCAGTAGTTTTGTTAAGGCTTTTTTTTTGTAGTGGCTCGACAATTATGTCGCCATTAGGCCATTAGGCTTACCTACGCCTGATGGAAAGCGTAAGAGAAACCCACGTCGCTGGGGCTATGCCGGCCAAACCCTAACCCCCCACGAGCTCCGGAAACCCTATTCACCGGCTGAAACACGACCCGGAGGTCATTTGGCTGCGGCATTCTATAGCCTATCTCTTGTAGATATAGGTGGAAATTAGTAGGTTCGTTAAGGTTTTTTTGTTTTTATGACTGGGGCTTGAAGGTTACCTGATGGTAAGTGGCATCAGCCCTTGAGAAATTTGAATACCTACTTACGCTTTCGGAATATACATTAAGTATATTGTGTTCAAATATTTTGTGACGTTTGGTTCAGTCAGCTTCTCACACAGTGGCCGTCGTTTCGATCCCTGCACACTACAAAAATATTGTGTCCGTGAACATGTTTGTATCAGTCTGGGTATTTGTTTACAAAAACATTAGAGACTAGGGGGGAAACCCGACCTTCATAGTCAGAACTCGAAGGGTCGGTTTCCTGTTCAAGATTCTAATTGGACCTAATTGGCTTTGTATTTTCAGAACATTCGATATCAACAATAACGCCGCAATATTTCTCACAGACCGACACTGGAACACGATCATTATTGTCGCAACACTCAAGTTATCTAATAAACTGGCTAAGAGTGTAACAAATAATGCGCAATCAAGGGTTCTGTAGAGAAAGCGGTACAGAAAACACCTCCTCGTGACTTCGTGAATTTTTCTGTTACAGAAAGCTTTGCGTTCGTATAGCATCGAACAAAAAGTATTAAGCTTACAGTCAGCTGCAAAAGTAGATAATAGAGAAAAATAGAGTTCACCCGACTGCGCCAAAATAGTTATAATTTTTACGAGAGTCAGACAGAGAGATCTACAGTTGTTAGTAAGCTAAAGTGGCAATGGGCTGGTCATATAACCCAAGACATGCCACGCTGGGCCACACATCGCCACCTAGCCCCAAACTAAGCCGAAGCTTGTACTATGGGTACTAGACAACTTATAAACATACTTAGATACTTTTTTTTTGTAAATAAATACATATTATACATAGAAAACACCCAGACCAATACAAACAGACATGTTCATGAACACAAATATTTGTACTGTGCGGGAATTGAACCCACGACCCTTGGCTCAGAGGGCAGAGGTCACTACCAAATGAGCCACCGACCCTGTCGAATATAAGCCGCAGAATTGATAACCGTTGGAATAAATTACTTCTGCAGTGGATACGTCTTCTTGGCATCCGTAGAGTAGGACGCCCTCAAGTTACTTAGAGCGACTATTCGCGCAAGATGGCTGGCAAGTGCTGAGTGTGATAAGCCCAGGATCGAGCGAAGTAGCTTACAATGAGACTGATGATAATAGTGACAATTATCATTGAGGAGGATTCGCTTAGCTCACCACACTTGGCAGGTGCTTTGGTCGTCATTAGGTATACCTAATAGTATACCTAGGAGATATATCTCAGTCATCGTCATGATCAACCTGCAAACATCTTGGACATAGGCTACCCCCAATGAAAATTGTCATTAGACCTCTCCCAAGGACAATTGGGATGATGACTAAAAAATAATTTAATGTCCATCAGATAGATTAATGAAAAATATTGGATACGTACTTATTTTTTATTTTGCCTCTTGTTCAAAAACTTACGAAGATACATTGATTTTAAATGTCACATGACGTCACGTTAGAGTACAAAATATACTCTAACGTGACGTAGTTAGCCCCCACTCCGTAACTTTAATGCGCTATATCTAAGTATTTTCTTGTTATTTCGACAAAACAAAAAATACGGGTCTTATATTTTTTTATTATCTAAGAGACGGACTAATTATTTTCTTCATTTTCATACCTTGTCATCATCCGTATTGTCATCCTTTTTTAAATTGCTATTAGTGGCAGGTAAGTAGGCGGCCTGTCTGATGTTAAACAGTAACCACCGCTTATGGACATCAGCAATGCCAGGGGCAAAGCCATGCCGCTTTTCGCGGAATTGCGTTACACGCTTGGCAGGCCGGTTGGCAGGTTAGTGACCGCAGTAGATTTTATTTGTACCCAGGTAAACGCTGCTGCCAGTTTCCTGATATAAGCCTTCTTCTACGAAACCCAGTGGACATGTATAACACACCAAAATCAATTTTAATAACGGAGCCAGCTATACACATGAAGCATACGAGATATTAATGGTCAATGATGACTAAATTATTATGATAAAGATTTACTATTCAACTAGCGAACCCTAAAAAAGAACCAACAAGGCAATTATGTCGCTACACCCGAATGAATCTCGGTAACGATGAAATAATGTCCCATTAATAATAATTTAGAGGCTGAGAAAAATATGGTACGAGGAGGAAAGTAGGGTTCCCCCGGGAAAGGGAACGGTGTAATTAAAGTTATCCCGTATCTGATTGGGAGTATAAGGAGTTTTTAATGCGGTTTTGTGGTCAGGGCCGTGAGACAATAGCGGTTATGAAGGTTTGAGGTACTGCTGACCTGGTTTTATACAGTGACCGGTAAATGGAGATAGTTTTTTGAGAGGTAGGCAAGTGTCAGCCATACGAACCTTAAGGCTTCGTTCCCAGTAGTCAAACTGTTTGGCGCCGATTGGGTAAGCGGCGTATCTGTTTAATATGTTCTTCCTTAAACTTGAAATAGAGCGTTCACAATTTAAACGCGCCGACTATCGGGATGTTGCCACGGTCAAAACAATTACATTATATTTAGTCCGTATTTTGGATTATAAAAATAAATTGGACACGTATTTTTCCTTTTTTCGTTTAAACAAAAAATAACAAAGATACAAGGCATCAAATTTAGGAGTAGGGATCTTTTACGTCGCTCTGTGCGAAAAAATTCCTACTCTTTGACGTCACGCGTAATTTTAACAAGCTACCTATATCTGTGTCATTTTCGATCTAATGTACAAATGAAAAATTTATTTTTGAATAATCTAAAAGACGGGCTCATCATATTTTTTACGGCAATAAGCCTATTGTAACAAGCAAACATGAACACTGTGAACGCTCCATTTTAAGAATATGGAAGGGCAAACTAAACCGATACGTCGTTAACTCAGTCGGCGGCAAACAGTTTGAGTTTGCCTATCGAGAACGAAGCCTAAGTTACGAATTAGTATGTCATGATCGATAGGACGCACTGGTTTAAGGCTTTCGTCTTTAAGCTTTGTGGGTCACGATGGGAAGATACGAAAGTAGTTTCCCAATTGCTGCTCAATCCAACTGAATTTTTCTCTTCACCTCTTTCTCAAAGTTGTTTGAGTTGACTCTAATGCCGCGGCCACACATTGGATTCAACTTTGCGTCCAATCACTCAATGTCTTCATTGTGTCAAAGTACCGATACACATATTGGTGCATTGGGCGTAAAACGTTACGTAGGTGCAAATACCTCCAATGTGTGGCCGCGGCATAAGCTGCTAATTAATTTATCATATCTTAACTAATATTATAAAGCTGAAGAGTTTGTTTGTTTGTTTGAACGCGCTAATCTCAGGAACTACCGGTCCGAATTGAAAAATTCTTTTTGTGTTGAATAGACCATTTATCGAGGAAGGCTTTAGGCTATATAACATCACGCTGCAACTATTAGGAGCGAAGAAATAATGGAAAATGTAAAAAAAAACGGGGGAAAAATAACTATTCCACGCGGACGAAGTCGCGAGCACAGCTAGTTACATTATATTTAGTCTGTATTATAAACATAAATTGGACACGTATTTTTCCTTTTTTTCATTTAAACAAAAAATAACAAAGATACAAGGCATCAAATTTAGGAGTAGGGTCTTTTACGTCGCTCTCTGCGAAAAATCTCCTACTCTTTGACGTTACGCGTAATTTTAACAAGCTATATCTGTGTCATTTTTGATCTAATGTACAAATGAAAAATTTATTTTGAATAATCTAAAAGACGGACTCATCATATTTTTTACGGCAATAAGCCTATTGTAACAAGCAAACATGAACACTGAGAACGCTCCATTTTAAGAATATGGAAGAGCAAACTAAACCGATACGTCGTTAACTCAGTCGGCGGCAAACAGTTTGAGTTTGCCTATTGAGAACGAAGCCTAAGTTTCGGCTTCGTATGTCATGATGAACGAACGAACTGATTAAAGACTTACGTCTTTAAGCACTGTGGGGCCGATGTTGAGAAGACTTGTACATCTTTTTCCAATCGCTGCTTAAGCTAACTGATTTCTTCTACTCATGTCTTTTTCAAAGTTGTTTGAGTTTCCGAGTCATTATTTCAAGATAGAGTTTTTTTTTAACGTTAAGATGACCTAAGCCTCTAAAAACTTTCGTAACTACCACACTAACGAGGCACGTAAAACATTGTCGGATATCAAACTACCAAAATTTGCTCCTCCGAGACTCACAACGTTGTAAACAGTACGTACGACCTAATAACTTCTTACTAGCAATCCCAATAGTCTCGTGCGAGTCAACACATTTGATTTCCCCATAACTTCTACTAGGGGCGGGTAGGCGCAACTCCCCGGCGGAGACAGATATCTCGTAGTGGAAACTTGGCGACTCGTTAATTCAAAGTTGGCTGTCGACGGCTTTATAAAGTATTGAAACTTTTATTATTACACTCAGACATAATTCTAAACCACTAATAAAGTATGAGAATGTTGAGATGGATGTGTGTGTTGACAGGCTCGGTGGCTCAATTGGTAGTGACCCCTGCCTTCTGAGCCAAGGGTCGTGGGTTCGATTCCCACCCGGGACAAACATTCGTGTGATAAATACTTGTGTTTGTTCCGTGTCTGGGTGTTTATAATTTGTATTTAAGTATTTATTTGTGGTACCTTCGTTGCTCTGATACCCATAACACAAGTGCTTAAGCTACTTACTTTGGGATTAGAGCAATGTATGTGATGTTGTCTAATATAAAAAAAAAATATAATGTGTGCAGTGATTAGAATGGATAAGGTAAGGAATCAGTATATTAGGGGAAGTATGAAAGTAGCACCAGTGACAGAGAAGTTGAAAGGGAACCGTCTGTCTTGGTATGGACATGTAATGAGGAGAGATGAGAGACATGTGACCAAGACCGTGATGAAGATGAGTGTGAATGCTGTTATGGATGAATGGAAGAAGAAAACATATTGCGCCAACCCCGGATAATGCGAACAGGGTAGGCAAATGATGAAATGAATTTATTTTATTTATAATTCTCGGTACACAATGTAGGTAACATTACAATTTCCAAAATAATTGTCTGCTCAGTCAACCATAGCCTTCATTACATCGGAATCACGCACATGTTCCGAAGTACCCATTAGCAGTTATTTGGCAGCGCTCTAAATTCTATTTATACGCATACAAAATTTGCCGTTTTGGCAGTGGTTTCAAATGATCATTGGTAATCATCGTTGTCCATAAATGATGCTATAATAAATAGTCTAATAACACTGATGACGATCGAAACCACGATTCGTGTCTCTGAAGGCAGAGGTCACTACCAAATGAGCTATCGGGTAAGACGAATCCAGGGTAACTTGATCCCAAAGCAGCACTAACTGCTACTAGACCGACTAGATAGTCTGTCTTTTTTTATAAAAGGCTATTATGGCTAAAAATTGTAATTAATCCGTCTTTTACCTTATTTAAAAATAAAACCACGTATTTTTTATTTCTAAATTAGTTTTAAAAATTATTAGTTAAAAAAATTTAAAAGTTATAGCCCGTTGAAATTACGCGTGACGTCACTCGGTGATGCATTTTTACGGGAGCGATTGACGTCAAAGACTCCCACTCCTAACTTTTGAAGCTTTGAATCTTCGCTACTTTTTATTTGAATGAAAAAAGGAAAAATACGTGTCCAATACATTTTTATGATCTAAAATACGGACTAAATATAATTTAATTATTTTGACCCTCAAAACGTCCCTATCACTCGCTCATGTATGTACATCAATTATAAAATTGTTATCGAACTGAGAAATCTTTTTTGTTTTAGAAGTCAGTAAAAAATCGAAATAAAAGCTGTTTCTGTAATACTAAAGAGGGTAGGATACTAATCGCAAGTCCGGAGATAACGGTAAACCTCCCCCCGGCGGTGTAAAACGGCCATAACAATGAGATAAAACGTGATTCTCATACTCATAAGGTGCTGACGTCACGCGATGACGCGCCGCATCGGGGACCGCACTGAAAGGAAGGACAATGATAGGACGTATTTAACGAGAGGAATCTATTAATTTACCCTGTCTTCGCTCTTATTGGTCGCCATATTGGATTAAGTTTCATAAGGTTTTGCACAGACAAAGAAATACTAATACTAATTTATAAATGGGAAAGTGTGTCTGTGTGTCTGTATGTTTGTCTTTCTTTCACGGCAAAACGGAGCGACGAATTGATGTGATTTTAGTGGAGATAGTTGAAGGGATGGAGAGTAACATAGGCTACTTTTTGCCCCTTTCTAACCCCCCACTTCCTTAGAATGGGGAGCAACGCGGGCGAAGCCGCGGGCACAGCTAGTTATTATATAAGATGTAGTCTAACATCGTGTTATGAAAGGTCAAGATTTAGAAGATTATTATTATACTAGCTGTGCTCGTGGCTTTGCCCGCGTTCATTTAGGTGTGTCACGGAAGTATTTCTTCATCCCTTTTTTCGCAATAAAAAGTAGCCTATGTTCATTCTCAGGGTCTAAAGATTGTATGTGCCAAATTTCATCAAAATCGGTTGATAGCGGTAACAGACAGAGTTACTTTCGCATTTATAATATTAGTAGGGATAGTAAGGATTAGTAGAATAGATTCCACAAACCCACTACCCTTTGTCGGAAGGTAGAGTCTAGTGGCTCTATTCTACTAAGGTCGTTCATATGATTGACTCCTTTTAAGATTCAAATTAGCCATCGTGACCTACTCCTAACACTCTTCTTTCTATGTCAAGAGTTAAAAACTTCACCGTTTTATCTCAAAAATTGCCATGACGTCACAAAACTGTAAAGTATGGCTGCACGTGGTCGACTGCCCTCTAAACGGTGATTCCACATTATTATGTCGCTTGCGATATTGTTCGCGGACAAGCGGGCCTAATGAGCGGTGTAGTGTGAAATAGGCGTGGCCGCGTTTGAAATATAGATAGACGCAGTCTCGTGTGAAATAGACGTGATTCGCACAGGCTGGTTGGGTCTGAAAAAAGTTAACTCAAATATTTCATAAAAAAAATGTGTCATTTTTTTATAATAGCTAGAGATAATGGCTTCCCTACGCCTGATGGAAGCGAAAGAGAAGCCCAAGTCGCTGTGACAACTGGCAAGTAACTGGTTCGTTACCTGTCAGTTGCTACTGCCATGCCGACCCAACCCTAACCCCCTACGAGCTTCGAAGACCCTACTCACCAGCAGAAACACAACCCGGTCATTTGGCTGCGATATTCGAGCAAAAATTCGCTATGTTCTACCTCTGTTAATGTTTTTTTAAATAGCAATCAGACATTTAATTTTAAATTGCACAGTCAACCGTCACAAGCGTTAGAATATATACGAGTTCTAAAGTGGATCGATTCTCGGTAATGCCGAGCTACAATTTGTTTCATCATCATTATCAGCCTGCAAATGTAAAAAGTCACTTAATAACTGCTAATTAAAATGCTGTAATGGAAATTGTCTCTACGCCATTCCTTTTCAAATTTGATGTCTTAAAATCAATACTTTTTGAGTTATAACCTTTTACAACTTAGCCCACGTGTGTCAGCGGCTACCCTATTAGTGTATGCAGATGATTGTACATTGTTCAATCAAATATTACAGTTCAATAATGGAAAATATATGAGAGGTACTAACGAGTAGAAATATGCTCAAATGCATTTCTGTTTTAGGAAGGTGGTAATAAATTTGGCCGATAATAGGGAATATAGATAAAAATTTACTAATTATATACTAATTTATAGAAAACTAGCAGCCCGTCCCGGCTTCGCACGGGGTAGACAAATATAGAGGAGAATAAATATAGAGGTCATCTCGATAGCTCTTCTTATATGTAAAAAAGAACCGCGAAAACAAAATCAAAATTGGCTGATGGGATGGGAAGAACGGGGTGGTATGGGCAGTGACTACTGACAGGTTACCAGCCTGTTGTCACAGTGACTTGGGCCTCTTTCATCAGGCGTAGGGAATCCATTATTAAGGCTACTATGCTACTATAAAAAATCGTTTTCTGACCCGCTCGAGAAACGTGTAAATGGAGCCTAAGCGGGGATTATGTCCCCCTTTCACAGTCAACCCCTCGTTTGGGTGCATTGTTTAGAGTTTAATACAGCACGGGGACGTTTCATTACCGGCCGCCTCTATAGTGTCGGGATTGTTTCAGTGTCTATGTCGCTAATGGTTAACAAAATCGGCCATTTTATAGAATTGTTTTTTTTTTGTACTAACAGATTTCTTGTCCCGTGTATCACATTTGATACATAACAATTAAATTCTATTGTGTCTTATTGGTGGACAGGGAAAGGGTTAACGCGTCAAAATTACTGCATTCCATCATCATCTCTGGAATGAGCTCCCAGCCGCGTGGTATCCCGATCGCTACGACTTGTCCTTCTTCAAACGTGGTCTGAAGAGAACGCTTTCCTTACGGTAGGCAGCGGCTTAGCTGTGCCCCTGGCATTGCAGAGTCTATGAGCGGCGGTAACCGTTTAACATCAGATGGGCCGCTTGCTCGTCTGCCACCCAGAGTAGTAAAAAAAAACCATCATCATTATCATCAGAGTGCAGACTTCAACTGCTGGGCGTAGGCTTCTCCCAACAACAAATCTCATTTGTGGGAATTTCCATAAGCTGGAATATCAGAAAACGAGCAGAAACGTTTACTTGGATACAACTTAAACCTACAGCGGACACCAACCCGCCTGCCTAACGCGGTGACTAAAGCAAATCCTTCCAAATGACAATTGTCATTGGGTATCTAAGGCAAATCCTAGTATCCATATTGGGGGAGACCTATGTCCAGCATTTGCAGCGTTTGCAGGCTGATGATTAACCAATTCGGTAAGGGTGTTTCTATAATACTTTTTAATGAAATAGGGGGCAGACGAGCAGACGGCTCACCTGATGGTAAGTGATAACCGCTGCCCATGTACATCTGCAACAGCAGGAGTTACAGCTGCGCTACCGGCCTTTAAGAAAGAGGTACGCTCTTTTCTTGAAGATTTGAAGGTCGTATCGGTCCGGAAACACCACAAGCGATAAAGCATTCCACGGTTTAGTCGTGCGGGGTAGGAAATTGCAAGAGAAGCGCACAGTTGTGGATTGCCAGATGCCAGATTTTGATACTCGAATCCTTCACTTGTTTCTATACTCGGATTCTTTAGAAAGAAAGAAGAAAGAAAATTATTTATTCAGCGCACATTAAATAAAACATTGATGTACTAAATCTAAAAAGTAACTTAAGCATAAGCTACAATGGTATACAATGTGCATTGTGCAGCCAATTTATTCGTTTCTATACTCGGATCTTGTACTTGTTTCTATACTCGGAACTGTATTTCAGGGTTTTTTATTTAATAACCGATTCCACATTCCAGCTGCGACTTTCACACGACCGTCGGCTGCTAGATTTGGCGCGACCCGTCGTACCCTTTACACCGGCGAGAAATGTTGCCCTCATTAAGTATGGAGAAATTTAATTAAAATAATAATATGATGGTTACTTGACGTAGTATGGTAAAACAGGTATTTAACGTTATGCTATTAATACTATTGATACCACAGATAAATGTATTCAGACAGAACGGTTTGGTGTGCAATAAAACCGTGACTTAATTAATACAGGCCTCCACTAATGACAATTGTAATCTTTTTTTTATACCACTAATGTGGCAAACAAGCCTGCTACTCACCGGCAGAAACATGACCCGGAGGTAAAATTGGCTGTAGTGTTCTATAAGGCGTAGGTCCTTCCGGGGATGTAAGGGAGCGGCCTATCATCTTTTCGCTCCAAGCCAACCTCACCTGCCCGAGGTGCATCCCGCCGAATAACAAACGAGGCGCTGGCAACCGACTGGTAGCGGTATAACCATCACAATTGAAGGCGTAGCTAAATACCACAGACCGATGTTGGGGAGCTGCGTCGCCGGAGCGAGAAGCTATGCCCTGCGATCGCCAACCCGCCTGCCCAGCGTGGCGATTATGGGTATATCCTCCAGACGTTTGCCCTTAGCGGCGAACAACTGGAGAGGCCCATGTCCAGCAGTGGATTGTAATAGGCTGATGATGATGATGATGAGGTCCTTCTCCGGGCGGGCGGCTCAAATCGAGCTAAGATTCGCTATGCCCTACCTCTCTTAATGCATATACATAGCGAAAGGCGCGAATCGTATAGTAAAGTTATAAGACGCGCTCTGTGAGAAATCGAGACGTCGTCGATAGCGTACGCTCCTCACAATACGACTAATGACGCCGACACCTGTAGCGATAGCAGCACAAAACGGGAAATAAAATTAATAATAATAGTCTTCTGACCGAATTCGGCCACTTACAGAAACAGCTTAGTACGAATGGCAATGGAAGTTCTTTCCGGACAGTATATTTAGGTACTGGGCAAAAGCACCGCATTTTGTAGGCTTCTACACTTAACATCAGGTGAATGTTAGCCAAGTGCAAATCTGTAATAAAAAAAACCGTGGCCACGTGTGATATTAAAGTGTGTGCGTAAAAAATGGTGTATTCGTTAATGCAGTACAAGTTTTTGGCTCTGCCCTGAAATCCAACCCAGGACTGGTTCTTAGTTGGCACTTGCGACCAATAGAACCACGAGGTAGAAATTAATATATTTTATACGTATTACACGCCACGGGATGTAAGGGAGCGACCTATCACCTTTTCGCTCCAAGCCATCCTCACATGCCCGTGGTGCATCCTGCCGAACAACAAACGAGGCTCTGGCAAACCGACTGGTGGCGGTAAAACCATCACGATAGAAGGTGTAGCTAAATACCACAGGCCGATGACGGGCAGCAGCGTCACCGGAGCGACAAGCTACGCCCTGCGATCGCCAACCCGCCTGCCCAGCGTGGCGATTATGGGTATATCCTCCAGAAGTTTGCCCCAGGTGGCCAGCAACTGGAGAGGCCTGTGTCCAGCAGTGGACGGCAATAGGCTGATGATGATGATGACACGCCTGTCTAGCGTGGCGATTATGGGTAAAGCTTCCAGATTTTTACCCAGGCCTATGTCAAGCAGAGGTAGGCGATAAGCTGGTGATTATAGTAACACCCGACAAGTGATGTACCTATTGTTCTGATAGCCTCAGTAACCATTACAAAAACATTATCTAATACGCCCCAAAATCTATATCCGGTTCTCCACTAAACGCGCTGTCCCCGTTCAATCTAACGTACACAGCAGGCCATTCCTTCGGGAGAGGTTACCCAAATTGGGCACACAAAGTGCCCTCCAACTTTTTGGTCACATCACACTCTGGGGCCTGATTTTGGGCGAAGTTAATAATGACGAGCGAAATGAGGTCGATTCCTGTTTGTATTAAAGAGTAATAGAATTGTAACAAGGGTGGAACCGCCTTAGTGTTTCTG
The DNA here is from genome assembly GCA_031163375.1 of Conogethes punctiferalis. Taxonomy (NCBI): domain Eukaryota; kingdom Metazoa; phylum Arthropoda; class Insecta; order Lepidoptera; family Crambidae; genus Conogethes; species Conogethes punctiferalis. The sequence goes on from CM062091.1 coordinate 14,582,121, forward strand.
ACATACTGATAGCCAGTTCGTTACCCGTACATTACCAATATCTGCATGCGTAAACATTGTCTGTATCTAATAAGTTTGTCAGTTGTCTTGTACCCATGGTACAAGCTTTGGCTTAGCTTGGAACTAGGTGGCGCTGTGTGCCACTCCTAGCTCTTAATATACGAGAAGCCTAGGATCGATCAAAACGGCGAACAATTTGAGTCTGTATCTAGCAGAGGATTGCAGTAGGCTGTTGATGAGTTCTAATACCATTCATACCATATCCTCTTCACGCTCTATTATATGGGCGCTCTAGTTGATTGTTTCATTACTTCTCTTCGTAGTCGTGCAGTCTTAACAGAGTGGTCGTGATCATGTCTCGGTCGGTTTTTGCGCCACGGCAGCTCCTGCAATCCATCGCCACGTGGCTCTGTTCAGTCCATCGTGTCGGAGAACTGCCACGAAATCGCAGGCACCCGACTTTCCCCTGAATCACCAAGAGTTTCTTGGAGTCCTCGTTGCGGGTGATGTGTCCAAAGAACTTAAGGATTCGCAGTTGCACAGTCGACGATAATCTCTCCTTCATGTTGAGTTCTTTCAGGATGGAAACGTTCATGAACCAGTCCATGGGATTTGACCATGCGTGTCCACCAACACATGAAACTCCATCACCTTTCCGGTTCTGGGCAATCAGCCCTCTTTCTCTGGTCATCGGTGATAGGCCGATGACTGTTGAAGGGCATTCCACACTTTGTGTACCAACACAAAATGACCATTCCACCATCTTCTTACTCAATCTACCATCAGAGCGCCTGAAGTCATGACCTGACCATTTTCAATGCTCAAAGTTCTGTATAAACCGTGGGTTAAGCAAGTAATTACGAAATATGAAAGGTTTTGAGAAAAGCTTTGATGTGCTTCCTTAATCTTCTAGTAATCTTGTGGAATTTAGTGGAATATTCAGTTGCTTTACTGAAACGACTATTAGATTATGTAGATATTTAGAATAAGATTATTAATTAGCACGTTCAAAGATTGCGAGCGTTTGAATAATTAATATACGACCGCGTTCAAACGCGTTACTGTTCTTTGTATCTGGTCGAGGTTGCTGACTTATATTTTTTAGGGTTCTGTAAAGGATCTCAAGAGGATTAAAGCAAAACCCTTATAAATAAGATTATTTTTTTTCTCTGCCCATCTACCTGTCTATGGAGATCCGTTTTAAGGGAAGCGTGAGGTGTATCAAACAAAAATATAAAATACCTAATCTTACATATCTTGGACGTGAAAAAAAAATTTAAAAACAAAACATACAGCCGCTTGTAGCCTCAAACTTTTGACACTTGCAAAGGAATCAAAACCTACTTACTGGGTACTTACCGTAAGCTCAGAATCTTACCAAGCAACGTCTCTTAGCACATACATACATAACGAAAAAAAATGGAATGCCATGTTTTTGTTACATTATGTAGGTACCTAATAAAAATAATTTTAAATTCTTGGTGCGCGAGTCTAGAACTTGGTCGATCTTTTATTTGAGTAGGTTCGGGCAGGAGCGGTGGTTGTTAGGCACCGCGTCCCGTCAGACAGGAATATAATTATGAGGTTAGAAACTCTCAACTCCCTAGTGATCCTAGAGTCCCTATAGGCCTCAGACGCTATATCTTTAGAGCGCTAGCTCCGGGTAGCGACCTAGAAGAGACGGGGCGGTAGGTGGTGTCCCCACAGCAGATGCCCGCATTCTGCGAGACAATGATGTCGCAGAAGGAGGCGGCGGAAAGAGAGGGAGAAGCCGAGAAGCTTCTGCTCTTTTCTAACTTACCGTTAAGAGGCGGCTGACGAGCAAATGTGATGCCTGATAGTAAGCAGTCGACACCGCCCATGGACACCCGCAACTCAAATCGAGTTCTGGGGTTACTGCCGGCTCTTCAAATAGGAGTACCTACGCTCGTTTCTTGAAGGCTCCCAAGTCGTAGCTGTTCGGAAAGACTGACGCAGAGAGTTGGTTCTACTAAACCGATACGCGAGGTAAGAAGTTCCTCATAAAGCGTACAGTGGAGGATCGCCAACCTTTAAGTAATTTTGAACTTCCTCGCTGTACTTCTTACGTACAATTCTCGTTTAAAGTCGCTTGCTATCGCTACCGTACGGTACCGGTCAGGTGCGGCTCGGCCACACACGAGCATACCTCGCTAATGCCCTCTTTGTGCCGCCGCTCAATGGTAATGTCAGGTGTGGGGGGATATTAGGCAACTGTATGAAAGAACAAGATCTTTTGTATGGGAGGACGTAATACTTATTGGAGTAATTTATGTGGAGGGAGTGTTAGATAATTTTTGCTTAATAAGTAAAGAAGCTCCAGAATTTTAAGCAAAATTCGTGTTGTTCGAGTCCTTAGATGGGATGTCTAAAAACTGCTTTTCTTGAATTCTAAATGAATGAATAACAATAATACATAATTAATCATCATCATAATCGTCAGCCTAGCGCAGTCCACTGCTAGATAATATAGGCCTCTCCAGTTATTCGCCACTTCGCCACGCTGGGCGGGTTGGCGATCGCAGGGTGTAGCTTCTTGTTCCGGTGACGTTGCTGCCCATCATCGGTCTATGGTATTTAGCTACGCCTTAAATTGTGATGATTATACCGCCACCAGTCGATTGCTAGCGCCTCGTTTGTTATTCGGCTGGATGCACCACGGGCAGGTGAGGTTGGCTTGGAGCGAAAATATGATAGGCCGCTCCCTTACATCCCCACTATTCATTACTGTCGTTTCGTAAATCTCTAAACGCTTATTGCGCTGTCTCTACCTCGCCGAGCCCGCGGCCACTCGGCGGCTTTTAGCACGATTGCTCGACGCGCTAACGCATCACCTGTGCTAATGTTCTCGCACTACTGACGCTCAGAGCTCGGTGAAATGCTTGAAGAAAAGGCGTTCTTTTGAAGCCTTCAGAGAATTCTTATATAAAATACTCATTTCAGAGCTTGCATGTACTTTTCTGGAGGATATACCCATAATCGCCACGCTGGGCAGGCGGGTTGGCGATCGCAGAGCGCAGCTTCTCGCTCCGATGACGCTGCTGCCCGTCATCGGCCTGTGGTATTTAGCTACGTCTTCAGTTGTGATGGTTATACCGCCACCAGTCGGTCGCCAGCGCATCGTTTGTTATTCGGCAGGATGCACCACGAGCAGGTGAGGATGACTTGGAGCGAAAAGATGATAGACCGCTCCCTTACATCCTTGCAAAGTGGCGAACAACTGGAGAGGCCTATGTCCAGCAGTGGACAGCAATAGGCTGATGATGATGATGATGATGACGTAAAAGTTAAGCGGATAAAACGATCACACATACGCCAAGTTGTGTTTTCTATGTATAATATGTATTTATTTACAAAAAAAATGTATATAAGTAAGTTTATCAGTTGTCTAGTACCCATAGTACAAGCTTCAGCTTAGTTTGGGACTAGGTGGCGCTGTGTGTGTGGAAAAAAAAATAACTAAATCCTTACATTTATTTATTACAACTTATTTATGAAACACTTTGAAATAATCAAAAGGATATTCACAAGCCAGAGCAACAAAACATATAAAACAAAACATCCCACTCCTAACACAGATCCCCACAGTATCTCACTGTTGCTAAGTAAGGACAATCTACACAATAGATTACAAAATCCAGCATTCATTTGATGAGTTAATGTTCCCCAAAAAGAGAAATGGAACGTTAGACCTTAAAAACACTTCGCCAAAACAAGTGGGCGTCAAATCAAGGGTCGCATTAATTCGCTTTTTCTTCTGAATCAGATTGCCTCTGATGTTATATAGTGGTGGGCGATAGTCGATGTTAAACTAAGTAGTTATCGATATTTAAGATATTTTATGAACCCTTGTGTTCGGTCTCGAAACAATCGATTTGAATTATACCTTGAATGTAGGTAGGTACTTGTATAGGTTTTTTTTTCTAGTAGCTCGACATAATGGCTTCCCTACACCTGATGGAAAGAGAAGCCCAAGTCGCTGTGAAAACGGGCGAGTAACTGGTCAGTTACCTGTCAGTTGCCACCGCCATGCCGGCCCAACCCTGCCCCCCACGAGCTCCGGAAACCCTACTCACCGGCAGGACATGACCATTTGGTTGCGGTATTCTATAGGGTGGAGATCCTTCCCAGGACGGGCAGCTCAATTTGAGCGAATATTCGCTATGCCCTACCTCTCTTATGTAGACGATGATGATGTAAATCGGTTCTTCGTTAAATACAAATCAAGTTATCGATATGTTTCTCATGCACAGCACTACCGGCGTTTGTTTAATAAGGGGCTCCCTTCTTATTAACTTGTATAATAGGAGAGGGAGTTAATACGCGCGGGACGTCTGTTGACTCAGATAACTTGTGCGACTCGCTGTTTCGGGAACCGTTGCGGGTATACCGGACATTTTATTATGAAGTTGATATGAATAGAGGAGGAAACGGGGATGTGAACTGTCAAATCAATTGATATACTTTTAAGTACAATGTCAAAACATACTACCTACTTCATTTATTTACTGACTCGATGGCTCATTTTTATAACCCCCCCACTTCCCTAAAATGGGGGGCAACGCGGGCGAAGCCGCGGACACAGCTAGTTTAATATAAAGAACGCAAGTTACCGCCTTCTCTCGGTGAGCATCATAAGAGTCTACCTTTTAAGAATCCAGCTTCTCAGTCGTAGGTAGATTACATCATCTGGGTGACATTTAAGAGACGTGTATTCTCTCGCCTATAGGTCATTTTAGTAACAAGGCATAATAGATTCCCTACGCCTGGTGGAAAGCGAAAGAGAATCCTAAGTCGCTGTGACAATGGGCCAGTAACTGGTCAGTTACCTGTCTGTGCTACCGTCATGTCGGCCCAACTATAATCCCCGCCTGCCGTTTGCAGCATTCACGCCGCAAGGTCCGGAGAACCTACTCACCCGACAGAAATACGACCCAGAGATCATTTGGCTGCGGTATTCTATAGGGTGGAGGTCCTTTCCCGGACGGGCGGCGAAGCGAAGAATTCGCTATGCCCTACCTCCCCCAAAATTTGCCGTATAGAATATTATATACAGTAGAATAGTGTACTACTATACAGACTAGCAAGGTGGCAACTGACAAGTTATTACCTTGGTTAGGTACTTATCCGTTGACGCAGTTACTTGGCCTTCTTTTTCCATCAGGCAAAGGAGAGCCTAGGGATGTAAGGGAGCGGCCTATCATCTTTTCGCTCCAAGCCAACCTCACCTGCCCGTGGTGCATCCTGCCGAATAACAAATGAGGCGCTGGCAGCCGAACTGGTGGCGGTATAAACCATCACAAATGATGTCTTAGCTTATTACCATAGGCCGATGACCGGTAGAAGCGTCACCGGAGCGAGGAGCTACGCCCTGCGATCGTCAACCCGCCTGCCCAGCGTGGCGATTATGGGTTTATCCTCCCGATGTTTGCCCTAAGTGGTGAACAACTGGAGAGGCCTATGTCCAGCTGTGGACTGCATTAGGCTGATGATGATTGAGATGAAAGGGAAGCCGTTATACTATGCGACTATAAACAAAAAGCTAAGGTACTGAATCGACAAAGGCTGGTGCAACAAAATCCTTTTAAGCCCGAACAGATTCTGTACCCTAAACCCCTAATGTCGGAAGGTACCTTCAATTACCACCAGCTCTGGGCGGCGGGAACATACAGAACCAATTAGCCGTGGCTGAAATTAATTAAAACGAAGTTAAAAGCCCTTACTTAAATTAAGACTCACCATTGTCACAACGCGTGCAAGTGCAGAGAAACAAATAGGGGTTTTGAATTTGCTGAAGAGTTTTTGGAAGATGATGAGATATGAAGGTGGGTGAGATATTTTTAAGAGATGTAGGGCATAGCGAATCTTCGCTCGAATTGAGCCGCCCGTCGGGGAAGGACCTCCACCCTATAGAATACCGCAGTCAAATGACCTCTGGGTCGTGTTTTCTGCCGGTGAGTAGGGTTTCCGGAGCTCGTGGGGGGTTAGAGTTGGGCCGGCATGGCGGTGGCAACTGGCAGGTAACTGACCAGTTACTTGCCCGTTTGTCACAGCTAATTGGTTCTCTTTCGCTTTCCATCAGGCGTAGGGAAGCCATTATGTCGAGCCACAATAAAAAAAAATGTATAATTGATTTCTTCACTCCACCCTCTTCACTGTGCATTGTTCACGCCAAGATATTAGCGTGCTTTGCATTTTCATCAGAGCCTTCTGTTTTCATTTGCTCAAGTCATGCCCTATCGCTCGGCGCCCGCGACAGATTGCATTGCCTCGAGCTGAATTGAATTGCAGAAAATAGGTACCTACGCTTTTGATAAACATTTTATTCTGAATTTTTATATACGCGCTGCATAATGCGAGTTCAATGCTCAATTTCTGAATTTAATTTGGCGTGAACGTGTATAAAATTGCATTATGGTATGGTAATGAATTTATATATTTTATATACGAGTTGGGTGATTTGAATTTTAGTTGGTACATTGTGCAATTTAATCTGAAGATACGCTCATATCTTCTGTTTGCAGCTATTTTTGCAATCGTAAAGCGTTTCTAAGGGACTATTATTGGGAAATCATCCTAGTAAAGTCGTTATTTATTTAAAATGGATAGATTCTTATCAATTTCATGATAAATAAATGCCCAAAGCAGTTTACACAAACCATCAGTGGAGCTATTATTAAATGCGTTCGTAAATGTGACAGCTCTCATCGAAAACTTTTTCAAGAGCTTTTAGGCTGGCAAAAACGCTGACAGTTCGATCGAATATTTCAATGAATTATGGAAAATGTATCCAAGAGCGATCTGTCCGAATGCATTTGTGAATAGCTAAACTAAGGTGTTCCCTTGTACTATGATAACCACTTAGGTTTTCTAAGAAAATCCGACGTTTAGTTATTGATTCTAAATCAATATTGATTTCTATTTCGTGATTTTATATTTGTGTATCCAAAAGGGTAATAATTCATTTTGTACACTTTGATAAATAGGTAGGACATACTGCTTTTAGTTGACGACTTTGAAAAATCTTTGTAAAGTCAGTTTTGATTTTCCATATGCATAGCCCATACATAGTTTTTGCTTAAATCCCTCAAATATCCTGTTTTCTACATAAATATTCAATTTCATTCGTAAGGATAAGTATACAAACAAAAAAAAATGCTTTTAAATTATCCTTGCTAACCAATTTTCTTACCACCTCAAACTGAGAAGCGTAGTGCACATAATACCCCCATTATTTACAAAACCCCACAAAAGATATTTTCCCGTGGAAAAATTAAATGGTGAAATCTTAATTACATGAAGGCTACAGAGCCTGAATGGCTTCGAGGGGCCATTGAGCAGACCGAGGCATCGGCCGAACAATGGCCTAAGCGTAATAACAAATTGACGGCTTCTGTCGGGTAAAGGCGAGCAGAGACTAGAGCAGTGTTTCCCAAAATGTACAAGACCCACATTAGGATAACACGGAATATAAGGGAGCGACCTATCTTTTCATTCCAAGCCATCCTCATCTGCCCGTGGTGCATTCTGTTAAATATCAAATGAGGCTTTGGCCACCGACTTATGGCAGTCTAACCATCATGACTAGCGTAGCTAAGTACCACAGGCGGACAGCAGCGTCACCGGAGCTAGCAGCTACGCCCTGCGATTGCCAACGCGCCTGCCCAGTGTGGCAATTATGAGTAAAGCCTCCAGGTGTAGCCTACTAGCATCTCATGGCTCTATCTCTAGAGAAAGTGAAAAACGTCGATGGGGAGATGTTAGTAAGTTAGGCCCATTTGCTGCCGATCAGGGGACACATAAAGCGCGTGGCTTAATTAGAGCTATTTCCTCATGGTAGATAAGGGCATAACTGTACCCCGTGGCTGTAATTGCAGATAACCATGGGCGGCGGTTACCATTTCATATCAGACAGGCACTCTATATGTTGCACTTTCTTTTACGTCAACCATCCAAAAAAGGACTAAAAAGGCGAATGCTCGCTGTTCTGTTACAAGCGAACGCTCAAGTCTATCAGCGCCTCAACAACAAATTGACGGCCCTCGACTAAGAGTGGGTGAATTAGCCGGATCACTCCGCTTCCTTTAAATTAGCGCGGCTTAGTGAGAGGATCCTTTTGTTGAGATATATTGGTGAGAGGAATGATAATCAATACTAATACTGCCCTGTCTGAGTGAGGGTAGCGATAACAATCTCTTTATATATTAGTTAAGAGCGCAAGAATAATTATAGAGCATATATGCGATCTCCTTCCCGTTTGCCCAGCGTGGCGATTATAGGCAAAGCCTTGATGAGAGATGTGAACCTAAAGTGGCGAACAGCTGGAGAGGCCTATGTCCAGCCGTGGATTGCGATAGGCTAAAGGTCACAGCACACTAATCCACTCGGAAAGGGATCGCCACCGTATCGCCTCAAGCCGTTCAGTATTGTTTAAATGAAACTCCTTATTGCAACGCACACTAATTGGAATCGTAACGTAATCGCCTCGCCTCAGAACAGGCTCCGAACCGCGATGCGGTGCGTGGTCAACTTGCAGTTCCCGCGCTTACGGCTCGTCGTTCCCGCGCTTACGTCTCTCCGTGCGCGAGCTCACGGCTCTTCGTCCACCCTTGCCCCTGTCCCAAGTGCTATGGCTATGATAGCCATCTCACGTATTGTAAACCGAGACATAACCGTGCGCAACACTCAACGTTTGGAATTTTGGATTGAAACTGATTTGGTGCCAACGAGGTCAGCCAGCGGTCGGCGAGCCGTAAGCGCGGTGTCGCCTAGCCGTAGCCGAGTTGACTTACAGGAGCTGCTGATACGCTACGGTTATGTGCGTACGAAAGGTTGACGCTTGGTTGACGGCGAGGCGAAAGGCGATACGGTGACGATCCCTTTCCGAGTGGATTAGTGTGCTGTGACCTTAATGATTGATTAATTGATGGGACGTGGGAGTGATTCGTAAACCCCACGACACGAGGGACCTAATTTTTAGAATAAGAATAAAAAAGCAATAAAAAATAGACACATAGGTACAAACATTTTGAAATCACAACACAAACATAAGACAGGAAAAGAAATACAAAAAAAAATACAATAATACATTACAACTTTTATAAGGAACAAAACAAGAATTTGGATGATGACTAAAAATAATTTAATGTCCATCAGATAGATTAATGAAAAATATTGGATACGTATTTTTTATTTTGCCTCTTGTTCAAAAACTTACGAAGATACATTGATTTTAAATGTCACATGACGTCACGTTAGAGTACAAAATATACTCTAACGTGACGTAGTTAGCCCCCACTCCGTAACTTTAATGCGCTATATCTAAGTATTTTCTTGTTATTTCGACAAAACAAAAAATACGGGTCTTATATTTTTTTATTATCTAAGAGACGGACTAATTATTTTCTTCATTTTCATACCTTGTCATCATCCGTATTAAAAATACATAAACAAAACAAAGTTAACCGATAGACCGGACGCAGGATTGTGACGTCCAATGTAAAAGGGCCTCACTCAGCATTGAACGGTGGCCCGCGTAGCGAACCACAGCGCTGGTTTTCGGTGAGTGAAACCCACGGACGTGTGTTGATTTTTGACGTCAAGATTCCGGCCACGCTGTTAACTAAGATACTATAGGTACACACTACGTATATAAATTCTCTTGTTATATTTATTATATCCAAGGAGTACATAAGTGATCGATACCTCATGAAAGCGCCGACAGCCGCCGAATTCACAAGTCGCGAGTATCGTTGAGCGATCCGTCTCCATCGTTGGCATTTAGGTACTCTATTGGGGGATGTCAAATATGCCTCTCGCTACAGGGATGCTGTTTGAAAGTTAAAATAAATACGTACTAAGTATATTATAAAGTGTAGATTTGTATTTTTGTGTGTGTGTAATAAATAAAATTAGACAAAACTGCTGTTATGGAAGTCCGTTATTTTTACAACTCGATATTCACGCGTGCGACGCCGGCGCGCCGGCACAGCTAGTTCACAATATTTGACTACTAATACTCATTAAACTGTGCTTATACACAGAAAGTACGGTCTAGCAATTTACGTGCAAAATACAAATACCTCTTATCGTCCCTTCTAAATAGGGTACCGTACTAGGCCTTAGCTACAATAATATCACTCCTACGCCATTTTCCCTTCGCCGATAGGCAAAGTGACACTTCAGCTTATAAATTGTACTTCTATTTAGTATATACGGTTGCGATCCGATGTTTATAATATACTAGCTTTTGCCCGCGGCTTCGCTCGCTTTAAATTTGGGGTGAATGCTCCATACAAATTGCCACCCCCCATTTTAGAAAAGTGGGGGGCTTAGAAAGGAGCAAAAAGTAGCCTATGTTACTATACACCCCTTCAACTATCTCCACTTAAAAAATCACGTTAATTCGTCGCTCCGTTTTGCCGTGAAAGAAAGACAAACATACAGACAGACAGACAGACTGACACACTTTCCCATTTATAATATTAGTATGTATTAGTGACCGACTCGATGGCTCATTTGGCAGTGACCTTTGCCTTTTGAGCCAAGGGTCGTGGGTTCGATCCTCGCACAGTACCTACAAAGTTTGTATTGGTCTGGGTGTTTTCTATGTATTTATTTACCAAAAAAATAGCATCTAAGTAAGTTTATCAGTTGCCTAGTACCCATAGTACAAGCTTCAGCTTAGATGACGATGCGTGGTCCAGTGTGGCATTTCTTGGGTTATTTATTTATAGTAGTAATACTCTTTTGGTAAAATTGCAGCCATAGCGACCTATTCCCAAGAAGCCTAGCCAAGTAACTAGCCAAAGATTCTGTTCGGCCAACGCACATTGTATACCTGCGGACCACAATATCTCTTGCGTACTTGACTACTCTTCTTGGAGGTCGATCGCTCTTGCCTAAATTCGGTCACAGTATTAGCATATCGTCGTCGTGTCGTCGACGACACGACTCGAGTGGCTCATCTAAAATGGAAGTGGTTTGGACATGTTGCCCAAAATGAGCAATCGTGGTGCACACGCATTCTGGAATGTTAGTCATGGGGATAGAAACGACCCCAGGGGAGACCACAAAAACTTTGGAAAGACGACGAGAAGAAGATCGCCGGCTGGAATTGGATGCAGGGAGCGCAAGATCGTGACGAGTGGAGAAGGTTGAAGGTGGCCTACACCAAGAATATGGTCGAAAAAGGCTGAAGAAGAAGAAGAAGATTTGCATATCAGTGTGCTTGTTCGGCATAAGCATTATCCCTTGACAAAACAGAAAATGGAATCGCAAAGAGATAACCAACAAGGAAACAAACACTTACGTATTCTAATAAACCCCCAAAACAATTGCTACATTCTAAGCTTAAATACAACCCGACCCTTGATAAGGGGAATCAATAAACTAGATCTACATTGACCCCAATTTAAACTATGACACCTGCCATGAATATGTATGCCAGGTACATTCGCAAGGTTAGTTACACACAAAATAATAATAAACAAACGCTGACTTCTGAGTGTGTTAGCTAAACGTCTGTTCACGGGAAAGGTCTTCAGGGTGGATTTCATTTCACGACCACAAGACGCGGTTTGAGTTAGAAGGATCGAGCGATTGGTATTGCAAGCTTTTTTTGGTTTCGCAAGATTTTCATCATTATTATCATTATCAGACTTAAAGCATTGGTGTTGCAACCTTTTTTACCATCAACCATCTTTTCGCTCCAAGCCTTTCCTCACCTGCTCGCGGTTCATCCTGCCGAATAACAAACTAAGCGCTGTCAACCGACTGGTATCCGCCACAATTGAAGGCGTAGCTAAATACGACTGGCCCATGACGGGCAGCAGCGTCACCGGAGCGAGAAGCTACGCCCTGTGCTCACCAACCCGCCTGCAACGTGGTTGTTATGGGTATATCCTCCAGATGTTTGCCATAAGCGGCGAACAACTTAAGAGGCTCATGTTCATTTTAAGTTATAATTATTTACTTCTTCTACGGTTCATTTCATTTCAGTATCTATTCAGTCGTTTCCCACTTTGGTCAAACATCTGGATGCTTTCTCCATTATTCCCATGCAGGGTAAGTGCGATAGCGATCGCAGGGCGTTACTTCTCGCTTCGGTGACACTGCTACCTGTCATCGGCCTGTGGTATTTAGCTACGCATTCAACTGTGATTGTGACTTAACCCCAGACCTAATGCATTTCTTAGACTCATCTCCTGTGCCTTACGTCTCTTCTTTAAGGGCAGATTTCATTGCAGACCCACCTAAGGGCTGTGAATAATTCATTCGAAGCGCGCTCTTTACTGAATAAACATGAACCTTGGAGAAATGTACGTATAGAGTAAATTATTTTTACCTTTTAGCCGGTTTCGTTGATTTACCACGTAATGAGTGGGATGATAAATTAGAGATATTAGTGGACAACATTTTTAATATTTTATTTAAATGTCTATGTGGTCCGGATTTAGAATAGGACCATTCCATTGACAGGCTCGGTGGCTCATTTGGTAGTGACCTCAGCCCTCTGAGCCAAGGGTCGTGGGTTCGATTCCCGCACAGTACAAACGTTTGTGTTCATGAACATGCCTGTTTGTATTGGTCTGGGTGTTTTCTATGTATAATATGTATTTATTTACAAAAAAAAATGTATCTAAGTAAGTTTATCAGTTGTCTAGTACCCATAGTACAAGCTTCGGCTTAGTTTGGGGCTAGGTGGCGCTATGTAGCCCAGCGTGGCATGTCTTGGGTTATTTATTATTATTATTATTTATTCCTTCTCATCGCGCGGGCGTCGTGGAAGACGACTGTCTTGATATTCCCTCAGTCGGACTGAGGGACTGTCTGCAACCGGGATGCAGACACCGGTGTACGGTGCCGAGTTAACCCGTTAAGCCCCACGGTGACCCACTATCGCTGCCAAGCCCAGGGGAGTCTAAGTATGATTACTCTGGCTATACACCCATTGATCTCAAAACGCGACCGAAGTTACTTCATTTCAGATGGTCACCAGCCGGGTCGATAACTTCATCACCGACTGAGAACCTACAACCTTAAGAAATCCCTTACTCTACTCCTACAACACCCTCGGGAAGAAATAGAACGGTGATTTGTATTATTGTATTACTTGTTTTTGTCACACTTGTGAACAGGTGCTGCCTTGGAGACTGGTCTGCTCCTGATTGCCCTATATAGAGTATGTTAATTTATCTTTTTATTAGTTTAATTAATAATTAAGGTCTCAAAAGGCCCTAGACTGTATGACGTGGTCGTAGTTAACAATATAAATGTAATGATAATATTGTAACACTATGTTGAAAAGAGCAACTACACGAGTTTCTTGGCGGTGTCTTCTCGGTAGGATGCTGCTTTCCGAACCGGTGGTAGCTTAGACGATTTGTAAGTGATTTTTTTAAAAACCTATACAAATAAAGACTATTTTGACTTGACTTGACTTGTAACCGCAGGGAAGAATGCCAGAAATGCTCTCAGCATTAGTCATGGCCCGCGATAATGTATCCGCGTTGGTTTTCGCACGATCGAAAAGCGACTGGAAATAAATTCCCACAATGAAGGACGAAATAAAAGGATATAACGCAGAAGCGATTTGTATCGCAGTGAGAATAGGCCTCGCATCATCTCTGATTCGTATTCAAACAGGAATACGCTCGTAAATCCGGGAAGGGAATCAAATACATTGCGAGTGCCGGGGAGCCTATAAAATCATTAGTGTACATCATTGCGTGAACTGATGCGAATACTAAGTGCAGTACTTGTACATTTCGAAGTGCTTTCATTGTACATGGAAGTTGCATTTATTTGATTTAACTGTAAAGAAAGAAAAGAAAAGAATGGACAAGAAAAAACAGAAAACTTAAGAAAAGAAACGTAAAAAAAGCACAGAAAAGAGAATAGAAAAAAGAAGATAAGAAAGCGTTTATTTTGAATGTCAATATATTGTTCGATAAGGATAATAAAGGAAAATAAAAATTGAATCTCTTTGAGATTTCTTACCTAAAATGTTTTGCAATATCAAATGGGAATCGGTTTTAAAAGATACCTACGTTAATTTTTAAATTAAAGTGATTTTTCAAAGCATTACTTTCAAACGTGTGAACTTATTTTTGTACCTATTATGGAAAAGAGAAATACAAAAATCTAATCAAACTCTTTCAAGTTTCATTATATTATTTTATTCATACCTGAGGAACTTTTAGTAGTCATATTTTGTCACCTATGTTTTTCAAATGTCTACCGATAGCAATCCGAAATAAGAACTATTCGGAATGTTTTAATAAAGTATTTAACTCGGGGGCTTGCTTTCAATCTATACAATAAACTTTATCGGGTAGATCAAAATTAACAAAATTCCTAAAAGCTCTATTTTACTCTGACACAGTAAAATGTTCTCTCTGCAGATATAGTTTTCATCCAAACTAAGGCAGGTCACAAACTTTCCTTGCAGCATTTTTATTTGTAGAAAAATGCCAGAAATGTTACGACATGGCGACATGCGATATGCATCCTCTCACCTGATGGAAAGTAATAGAAAACCAAGTCACTGCGGCAACGGACAAGTTAGCGATATCAATCACTTGTTAATTCCAGACGTACCTGTCAGTGTAATAAAGATTTTACTTCATCATCAGCTAATTGTAGTCCACTGCTGGACATAGGCCTCTCCAGTTGTTCACTACTTAGGTAAACATCTGGAAGAATTACCCATAATAGCCACGTTTGACAGGCGGGTTGGCGATCGCAGGGCGTAGCTTATGGCTCCAGTGACGCTGCTGCCCGTCATCGGTCTGTGGTATTTAGCTACGCCTTCATTGTGATGGTTATACCGCCACCAGTCGGTTGCCAGCGCCTCGTTTGTTATTCGGCAGGTGCATCCTGTGCATCCACGAGCAGGTGAGGTTGGCTTGGAGCGAAATGATGATAGGCCGCTCCCTTACATCCCTACAAGATTTTACTTGTTTGTATTAAATGAATATAGTTCCGACATGAGCACCTTTTTTTTAACTCTCATGCTCATCATCTTAACGTCGCAGTGACAGAGTATAAAAGTTGCAGAAATAATATGATTTTTTTTTATTCTTGTACAATCGTAACTAATATTGTAAATGCAAATGTAAGTCTGTATGTGTGTCTGTCTGCCGCGCTTCCATGCCAAAACTACTGAACCGATTTAGATGAAATTCAGACTAGAGCCTGAGAAAGGACAAAATGTCTAACTGTGAAAATGGAGGTTGGAATTTTGTAAGGAAACATCGTCTAAATAATTAAAAAAAATACTCAGATACATTATTCCACGCGGGTGAAGTCGCGGGCGCATCTAGAAATGTAAATTAAAACTTTAAGACATAATCATCACATATCACCACTCAGGTTGTAGATGATGGTGTATTTAGGGTACCTATTTCTAAATCTATGGTCGCTACTAAATAATAATAAAAATCTCTAGTGATCAATGCTTCTTAGTTACTGACATCGACGACAATTTCGTGTACCTAACAAAAAAACCTACGTTTGCACATAGCCTAATCCTAAAATCATTATAAATTTCAAATCCAAAAGCTTATTCAAAAGTACAGCTTACACGAAATAGTTCAACGGTCGAATCACAATTTGGTTTTCCGATCTCACCTGAGCGCTTCCAAAGTCATAAAGGGGTCCAGAAAACAATTCGCAATAGTTCGCAAAAGACCCACAAAAAGTTTCAGGCCTACATAGTTGGTACAATTCCGACGATGCCACCTCTCACCCGCCTCGGATTGTACGGTTGGCAACGGCCGCGTGAATAATTCCGTTTAGCCCGAGGGATAGGATGGATGGCGAATGTAAAGTTAATATAGGTACAAGCTTACCTATATAGGGACCTTCAAGAAGCGAGCCTACATATATCTCAAGGGCCGGCAACGCACCTGTGACTCCCCTGGTGTTGCGGTGTCTATGGGCTGAAGTGATCACTTACCATCAGGTGACTTTCAGGCACGTTTGCCCCCTCTGTCATTAAAAAATAACTTTTTGCACACCGACACTTATTGCTTTTAGGTTATAATAACAATACAGTATGGGACTTTTTGCATACCAGTAAAAATACTTATTGTTTTTGGGTTATAATAACAACATAATATGGGACGGGATGTAAGGTAGCGACCGATCATCTTTTCGCTCCAAGCCACCTCACCTGTCCGTGGTACATTCTGCTGAATAACAGACGGGGTTTTGGCAACCGACTGGTGACAGTATGGCGGTATCACACGTCGATGACGGACAGCAGCGTCATCGGAGCGAGAAGCTACGCCCTGCGATTGCCAACCCGCCTGCCCATAGTGGTGATTATGGGTAAATCCTCCAGGTGTTTGCCCAAAGTGGCGAACAACTGGAGAGGCAGTGGACCACGATAGATCTTCTTTGTTAATAATGTACCTAATACCTACTCGTAGTAATGAAAGTTGTACTCGTAATCTAATGTGTGCGCTGAATAAACGAATATCTTTCTTTCTATTCTAAATCCAGATACCGCACGGACACCTGTCATTATAAAATGTTAATTACCAGTTCCCTATCCCCTGGTCAAAGTCATGTTTCCTTGGAATTCCAGGCGCACGTTACTAAGTTAATGAAATTGTTCCCGACCTATATCAGACCTATCTTTATTGATATTAGGATTCATTATTACACTATTATCATAATCATACTCGTATAAACATGACAATAATCTGACTTGTCATTAGAGTAGTATGTGAACATGTATGATGTTTACAAATGATTTCTATTCTATTCAACTAAGAGAGGTAGGGCAAAGCGAAGAGAGGTAGGGCAAAGCGAAGAGAGGTAGGGCAAAGCGAATCTTCGCTCGAATTGAGCTGCCCGTCCGGGGAAGGACCTCCACCCTAGAATACCGCAGCCAAATGACCTCCGGGTCGTGTTTCTGCCGGTGAGTCGGGTCTCCGGAGCTCGTGGGGGGTTAGGCTTGGGCCGGCATGGCAGTGACGACTGACAGGTAACTAACCAGTTACTTGCCAGTTGTCACAGCGACTTGGGCTTCTCTTACGCTTTCCATCAGGCGTAGGGAAGCATTATGTCGAGCTATTAGAAAAAAAAACGTCTATACTATGTACCTATATCTACTCGTATACCTAAGCTAAGTGTCTGCGACTATCCGCCAATCAAGGTGAGACGTCGAGCCCTCTTCGTCTACTTGTTTATCCCTTCATCCTTATTAAACCTTAAATCACTGGCTACATAAAATTCCCTCTTGAGGAAAAATGTTGCCAGATTTTAGAAGGGGATTGATTACCTACCCGAAATTTTTGTTTTCATGTAACGTGGCTGTTTGACTGTCAAATTGAAGGCGATTTTATTAAAAGCTATCTCGACAAAATTGTTTAGAGAGATAGATAGATACTTTTTATTGCACAGCATAACAATTTAGAACTAGACATAGTTCGTATAAATGTTCTATCATTGACTATAGATAGGTAGTTTATTTTTGGCAAATTTATGTTTTAGGATATAAGAGATAAGTGGCCTACAAAATTGTGAATGTGCTCCAAATCCTAATATTATACATTATCATACTAATATTATAAATGGGAAAGTGTGTCTGTATGTTTGTCTTTCTTTCACGGCAAAACGGAGCGACGAATTGACGTGATTTTTTAAGTGGAGATGGTTGAAGGGATGGAGAACTAACATAGGCTACTACATGACACAGCTAGTATTTTCATATTTTCAGCTACTAGGTCTTTCAACTAGTACCTACGTTTACTTTCTTTGTGTTACAACATTCACTGATTGCTTTGCATTTTCTGGTGACCTCCTTATAAAACTAGGTTTATCATTTTCAAGCTAAAATGAACAAATACACATTCCATTTAAAAAAAAATCAGTTAGAACATTATTCAAATCGAGTTAAACGAACCGACTTAAAAAAATTCGTTAAAACAAATTGTTATAACTAAACTTGGCTCATTTTATGCAAATTCCTGCTCTACTGTTGGGAATTCTTTGTACGCAATTATGTTAAGTTCAGTAATTATTCATAGCTACTTTATATAACGAATGAGATGAGTGTTCTCTTTGCAAAGAAGGGAGGAAAACATTTATTGAGCACACATAACACAGATTTCATAAGTTTACAGACACGAGTTCATAAAGCACTCGTAAATTAATTGAGAAATGTGTACTTATTCAAAATACGGAATGTTTTATGATTTCCATTTACTGTCAGCAATAAGATACAGTCAGGTTAGGAAATGTGACGGACAAAAGATGAAACTGTTTATTTGCACATAAATAGAGTGTTTCCAATAGTTTCACCATCAAAACACAAAAAGGAATAAAGACTATTTGAATTTTCTTAACTCAAAATCTTATTCATCATTAACGTAATAAGCCCTTTTGTTTGCCACTTTGGGGCAAAAATCTGCAGGTTTTGCTTATAATCGTCATGCCGAGGCAAGCGTGTTGGCAATCGCAGGACAGCTTCTCGTTCTGCTGCCCGTCATCAGAATGTAGTTTAGCTATGCTTTCAATTATGATTTACCGCCATCAGGCAGTTGCCAGAGCCTTATAGGTTATTCGGCAGGATGCTTCACGGGCAGGTGATAGTGGCTGGGAGCAAAAAGATGATAGGTCGCTTCCTTATACCCTAATTTGAAGCGTTCATGTCGTGTCAAATAAGTAAGAAAGCATATAAAAAAACCGGCCAAGTGCGAGTCGGACTCGCGCACCGAGGGTTCCGTACAAACCTGCAAGGTTTACAAAGTTCGTTCATTACGACAATCGAGTCATTTTTTTCACGGGTTAAAGGCAATTAGATCTAAGTATTTGATATGAATTTCAACTTGATAGCTCTACGCGTTCATGAGGAAAAAAGTAATAAGTTTATGTATATTTATTAAAAAATATATATTTTGTAATGTAACTAAAAATTTAAGGTTTTCGGAATTTTTCCTTTATGTGTGCTATAAAACGTTGCTTCATGCCAAATTTCAAGATTCTAGGTCGACTGGAAGTACCCTTTAGGTTTTGATTCCCTTGCGAGTACTTGCGAGTTTCAAAATATGCAGCTTAAATTGCTGTTTCTTTTGATTGCGTTGACATAGAAGTTTGATTTTGTTACAGCTTAAAGGTATTATAGACCTGAGTATTTGGTATGAATTTCAATTTAATACCTCTACGCGTTTATGAGGAAATGGGTAGTAAGTTTAAAATTATTAAAAAAATATATATTATGTGATGTAACTAAAAATTTATGGTTTTCGTAATTTTTCCTTTATCTATGCTATAAGACGTTGCTTCGTACCAAATGTCAAGATTCTGAGTTCACGGGAAGCACCCTGTAGATTTTGATTCCCTTGCAAGTGTCGAAAATTTGCGGCATAAACGGCTGTATCTTTTGATTTTTTCACAGCTTCAAGGGACAGTAGACCTGAGTAATTGATATAAATTTCAGCCTTATACCTCCACGCGTTCCTGAGAAAAAGGGTCTTGACAGACGGACGGACGGACGGACGGACGGACGGACAGACGGACAACAAAGTGATCCTACAAGGGTTCCGTTTTTTCCTTTTGAGGTACGGAACCCTAAAAATGAGGTAAATAAAGATGAGGGTAGCTATTGATTGGACAGTCTGCTCCCACATCCCTCAGAAACTTTCTTTCATCAACATAGACAGTTTTCTTTCCCCATTTCAACCCCGGAGCCACATAAAACCAATAAGGTCAAGCACGTTAATTTATTATATCCGAACAACTTCGGCTATTATCGACTTATCTGTGCTATTATTCATCTAGCGTCGTTATACCGACATTACTGGGACAGTCAAATAGCCTGTATATCAGTGTGATCTAGGGTTGAACTTGAAGAGTTGAGGAGAGACCTAAAATTTGAGATCGACGATGAAAAAAGTATCGGTAAAATTAAGATATGGTATAGGACGTTTTTTTATAGTAGCTCGACATAACGGCTTCTCTACGCCTGATGGAAAGCGAAAGAGAAGCCCAAGTCGCTGTGACAACTGGCAAGTAACTGCCCAATTATCTGTCAGTTGCCACTGCCATGCCGGCCCAGCCCTAGCCCCCACGAGCTCCAGAAACCCTACTCACCGGCAGAAACACGACCCGGAGGTCATTTGGCTGCGGTATTCTATAGGGTGGAGGTCCTTCCCCGGACGGGCAACTCAATACCTTTCTTAATTTGACAGGTTTGCAACCTGTTGGGCTGATGAACTTTGAAATACTGCTGGCATTGGCTAAATGGGGGCCGGGTAGAGAAATGTGACGCGATTTAAGGAGGGCCTAGGTTCAGCAGTGGACGGATCAGGGCTGTTGATTTACTTATTGATTGAACTAGCAACCCGCCCTCGGTTCGGTATCATACATTTAAACCTTCCTCTTGAATAACTCCATTCATTAAAAAAAGCAAATCAAAATCCATTGCGTAGTTTTAAAGATCTATGCATGCATACATAGGGACAGATAAGAAAAGCTAATTTGTTTTAAACTATGTAGTGATAATAAGGTTAATTGAATATTAAGTGAGTAAGATGTTTAATCATCATCATCATTAGCCTATTACAGTCCACTGCTGGACATAGGCCTCTCCAGTTGTTCGCCACTTAGAGCAAACATCTGGAGGATATACCCATAATCGCCACGCTGGGCAGGCGGGTTGGCGATCGCAGGGCGTAGTTTCTTGCTCCGGTGACGCTGCTGCCCGTCACCGGTCTAGTATTTAGCTACGCCTTCAATTGTGATGGTTATACCGCCACCAGTCGGTTGCCAGCGCCTCGTTTGTTATTCGGCAGGATGCACCACGGGCAGGTGAGGTTGGCTTGGAGCTAAAAGATGATAGGCCGCTCCCTTACATCCCCGATGTTTAATGGAAGTTGGTTAAAATAAAAATAAAAAAAATATTAAAAAAAATAAAAATAAAATAAAAAAGTTAAAATAAAAATAAAAAAAATATTTCGGACTCAGACCCATATTGGCAGCGTTCATAAAAACAAAACTGTTTCTCACCAACCCTGTCCTATCTCTGTTTTGAAATAATGATACAGTTAATAGAAATAATGGTCCATTATAGATAAAAAGGATGCTTGTTTGCGATTGGTCGGTTTTACAGCTACATAGACGGCCGAAGGGATAATTAGAGATGATCTTATATGCTTCTATTGGTTGTTAAATACTAAAGGTGGACTTTATTACCTTAGCATTTTATTGTTACTAAATCTTTCATAAGAATTCGATTTATAGTGCTCTGGATTACCAAGTGTGGCGTACAATAGCCTGAAACACTGATTCAAGATGAAACTGACAAGTTTCAGACAATGGTTCTTTAGGCCGTCTAGACTGTACTCAAACTTCATGACCTAAAAGCAAACTACTCAGAATCTGTTAACTTAATTTTGAAGGCGAATTACCCTCAATAACATAGTTAGTGTTGATAGTTCACGAGATAAAATTAGATTAGTACGGTCTGCAAAGCAAGTTAGGTAGAGATTTGTTAAATTTTTATCAGAAATTCGGATTAGAATAACAAGCGAGACTGATCCAGTGCCACATTTGGTAGTGACTCGACACAAAACCAAGTGTCGTGAGTTCGATCTCTATCCAGAGAAATATCGCGCGATAAACATCGATATTTGTTACGTATCTGGATGATTGTATTTGTATTACAGTATATACTCGTATTTGTGGTACCTAACTGCTCCTGTGTAGTGTAGGACGCCCTCAGGCCAGGTGGAGTGACGATTTGCGCAGGAAGGCTGGCAAGTGCTGGATGCGAGAGGCCCGGGAGCGATCGAAGAACATAGGCCTCTCCCAATGCTCGCCATTGGGAGAGGCCTATGTCCAGCAGGGCTGATGATGATGATGAAGATGATTGTGATACCTTCGTTGTTCTGATATTCATATTTGTACTATGGATAAAAAACCCTTATCGCTAACACAGACCAGCGTGGCGATCTTGGGTAAAGTCCCCGCGTCTGCCCAAAGTGGCGAACATCTGGATAGGCCTATGTCCAGCAGTGGACTGCAAAAGACTGATGATATTGATGATAATACTAGGTAGTGGTGACGAACGACGCCATTCGGAAACTGCACAGCAGTGGAAGCTGATTCCAAAGAACGAAGAAAAAACGAATATCTTGTTTATCTTTAGCTGCAAACCGTACAACATCCAGGGATCCCATTGTTATTGATAAAATAAGCTTTAAGGAAAACATAAATAGATTCTACGAAGCAACGGACCATTTGGATCAAGTCGAAATGATAATAACAGACAGATACTAGAAAGGATCAACGCTTATAACAAACGCGAAAGATCCCAGAGGTTAACTCGATATGAATATTCATCTTTACGCCTCAGAGGATAAGATTTAAAATTATTTGTAAAGGTTATAAACGGTTTGTTTTCGCTGGGGCTATTTTTGATTCTATTTTAATACAGTTTACTTTAGGTGGTGATGTGACGTAAGTAAGGAAGGCTTAAAGGGTAATTGATTCACGAAACTGTTATGGCTATCTATGTGAAGATTAGACGATAAAAGCTTCTTTTACACGTATGTAAATAACCCAAGATTATCATCATCATCAGCCTATCATAGTCCACTGCTGGACGAAGGCCTTTCCAGTAGTTCGCCACAGGGCAAACATCGGGAGGATATACCCATAATCGCCTCGCTGGGTAGGCGGGTTGGTGATCGCAGGGCGGAGAAGCTACTCCCTGTGTCGTGACGCTGCTGCCCGCTGATTCGTGGTATTTAGCTACGCCGTCAATTGTGATGGTTATACCGCCACCAGACCGTTGACAGACGCTGGCAACCGTCTGGTTGCGGTAT
Source organism: Conogethes punctiferalis (assembly GCA_031163375.1). Taxonomy (NCBI): domain Eukaryota; kingdom Metazoa; phylum Arthropoda; class Insecta; order Lepidoptera; family Crambidae; genus Conogethes; species Conogethes punctiferalis. The sequence continues at coordinate 14,604,980 of CM062091.1, forward strand.
AACCAACACAATTGAAGGCGTAGCTAAAATATCACAAAAGCTTCTCTGCTAGAGCTCAATGCATTTACGTGTACTTACAAGAAGAAAAAGTATCTAAGTAAGTGTATTAGTTGTCTGGTACCCATAATACAAGCTTCGGCTTAGTTTGAAACTAGGTGTCGCTGTGTAGCCCAGGGTGGCATGGCTTGATTTTGTTGTGTTATTATGTTTTCTTTTTCTTCAAATGCCTCTCCAACCAATGAAGGTTGGCAGTCATCTCTACATAGGTAGCCTTGTTCTACGCGAGTCGTAACCGCTCGGCAACCGTCGCAATTCCCGTCCATTTTGTGTCCGTTACTATGGCGTCCAACAATATCTGTTCAGAACAAAGATTACATAAGTACAATCTCTTGTTTCAAGGTAACGTCGAAAATTCTTAACTGTTAATTATTCTATTGTATTATCAACAAAGGGAGTTCTTAACTAAATTTACTCAATGTTATGTATATTTAGCTTTCCGCCACAACACTTTGACAGGCGAAGGGACTACCTTACGCCACTCCAATAACAATCCTTCAAAATCGATTGGATATTGAATCTTAACGTAGAAAGAATAAGGTGCTATATTGGCCTGTATAGGAAAATTGGAATACCAAATCAAAGTTATGAAATGAACAAAGTTTGAACCACAGAAGCTATCGGAAGAAATTGTTAGGTAGGGACAGTTTTTTCTGTACGAAAGCTGAAGCAAGGCGTTATTTTTAATTTATTGGACAAAACTGGGTTTGAAATTATCTTTTCCATGGAACTCGTTAACTCATATTGTTGGTAAGCCCATGCCTTGTTGAAGGAGAGTTCTTGCCTGAAAGTGGTCCGATGCGACGAGTGTTTTTAAGTTTTTAGTAGTAAAGAACAAGATTTATGTAGGTTTTTTTTTACATAATGTACATTTTGTCAAATCTATACAAAAGTGTAGGCATGAAGTAGTGTGTGAAAATATCATCGCGATAATTTTACTCTTTAAAAGACCTAAAGAAACAGAATACCATACGCATTCGCATTGAAAACTAACATATTCAATGTAATAATTAATTAAAGTACAAATGAAATCAGTTGCGTATGATAATATTCAACTTTATCCAGTAGAGAGGTTGCGGAGGCCGAAATAATTCGAGAGTGGGATGACCCAAGCGTCCGACCTGTCCACAACTTAGTTTGTTTCCAAGTAATCGGTTGTGGTCCAAACCAAATATATTGGTAGCGTGTTCGTCTGTACTATTGTTATTTATTAGTAGTTACCACTACATTCTACAAAACATTCATCCGACTTTTCTTTGCTAAATTGCTTAATATTTTCACGGCTGTATTCACAAACGTTACTATGGAACCCAAAAACAGAACCCTTATAGATTCGTCATGTCTGTCCGTCTGTCCGTACGTATATCACAGCCACTTTTTTCCGTAACTATAAGAGCTACACTATCGAAACTTGGTAAGTAGATGTATTCGGTGAACCGCGTTAATACTTTCATACAAAAATAGAAAAAAAAACTGTAAATTTTTTCATAGCCTGATTGGAATCTCATGGTCCATCGCACTATAAACCGTTGGTTTTACGTTTAGCTATATCGGTAACTTTCCCTCTATTATTATACCAAAAATTAGCGTCGCCATTCTCACCCCCATGAATCTTTTCACACACCAACTACTCAAGTCTCCCGCCATAATTTACCCAAAGCAAACTACTGAGTTGATTAAGCAATAAATCTCTTTAAACCATACGGTATTTACTTTGCCAGGACTACAAAGCAAATCTACATGTATAAAACAGGTGAACTCACAATTGCTTACCCTTTTCAACGGCAAGTTTCGTTCGCCACATAACTCAACCCGTCACAATACGGGGAAATAATACAAATGAGCTTATATTGCGGATTAAGAAGTAATTGCCTAAACCCGTGGCATGATTCACGGTGGAGTCCCTAAGGAAACGGCTGGAACTGTGATTTATTAGCATTTATTGTATTTAATTAAGCCGGTAACTGATATTTATTGCGCTTCTGAGAAAGTGTTGTTTTGAAGTAGTTTTATATTATTATTTGAAGAGCAGTCTGTGTAGCGAGTTCCGCCTCTAACACAGGGGTCACGAGTTCGATCCACGCACTGTACAAACATTTGTGCCACCTTCACCTGTGCATCCTGTTGAATAACAAACGAAGCTCTGGTAACCCACAGGCCGATGACGGGCAGCAGCGTCATCGGAGCGAGAAGCGCCCTGCGATCGTCAACCCGCCTGTCCAAAGTGGCGAACACCTTCAGAGGCCTATGTCCAGCAGTGGACTACGATATTCTGATGTGGTTGTTGTTACATAAATATTGAACATGTCTGGTCTGGGCGTTAAATGTAATAAAAAGTACGTAAGTAAGTTTATCACTTGTCTAGGACACACAGTACAAGCTTTAGCTTAGTTTAGGATTAGATGGCGTTGTGTGACAAATTTGTCAAGATAAGAATACAAAGCACCGCGCCATTTCCATCCGTGGGTGTCATAAGAGTCGAATAAGAGACATCTTGAGACTTCCGCTTCTCAGCTGGTGGTAGAGTTTAACAGTTGGCTCGCGACAAACGTCAGTGAAGTGTCTTCGGGATCAGCCGGTGTATAGCTAACATAATTCTATAGACCAGTATGATGGTTTCGAATGGCAAATAACTGATTTGGTTACTTTTCTGTTGCCGCAGTGACTTGGGTTCTCTGTGGCTATTCATCACGCAATGAGATGCTATTTTGTTGTACTACTATAAAAAATATACACAGAACTTTCTTCATAAAATATTTCCAACTTTGCAGCACACTACATATGTTTCTGCTTAGCCCAATGGTTGACTGGTAGAGAATGCCTATGCGGCATTAAGTCCGCCTTTTGTACACTTGTAAGAAAGGTAGGGCATAGCGAATCTTCGCTCGAATTGAGCTGCCCGTCCGGGGAAGGACCTCCACCCTATAAAATACAGCAGCCAAATGACCTTCGGGTCGTGTTTCTGCTGGTGAGTAGGGTGTCCGGAGCTCGTGGGGGGTTAGGGTTGGGCCGGCATGGCAGTGGCTACTGACAGGTAACTGACCAGTTATTTGCCAGTTGTCACAGCGACTTGGGCTTCTCTTTCGCTTTCCATCAGGCGTAAGGAAGCCATTATGTCGAGCCACTATAAAAAAAACTATTTCCTGTCTGCAATAAAGATTAAATAAATAAATAAAAAATTTAAAACAACAAAGGACCTTATTTCACAACTACACTCATACAAAGTGGGCTCTAGTTCGGGTTGAAAGATAAAATATGCGTTGTTAAATCCACTAATCAAAAGTTATTCTGTCACTTTGACATAATTAGTTAATTACGCACCAAGTCTTTAATTCCACTAAATATAGCTTGCCATTTACAAAACATTAACCCTTTTCAACAAGCGAAACGTACTCAAAACATTTAGACAACTTGCCCAATATAATTTGACCCCAAAAATTACAACAATTGCCTGAAACTATTCGCTGCTCGTCGCCCTTAGGGGTCTAGTGAAAATTGTTTTAGTACGTCAGTTTTAGAATGGAACTAAGATTATGAATGGTTGGTGCAAAGCATAAGCTTTATGTCGTCATCTATATTATTATTATGAAGACGTAAAGTTTGTGTGTTTGTAGGTATATTTGTTGTGGGGTAAACGAGTTCTGGAGTGGAGACCGAGTCTCGGCAAACGTAGTGTAGGACGCCCTCAGGCAAGGTGGAGTGACGATTTGCGCAGGACGGCTGGCAAGTGCTGGATGCGAGAGGCCCGGGTCCGATCGAAATGGCGAGCATTGGGAGAGGCCTATGTCCAGCAGTGGACTGATGTGGGCTGATGATGATGATGATGATGATATTTGTTAAATTGTAAGGGGTAATTTCGGGATCTACTGAACCGATTTAAAAAAATTCTTTCACCAATAGAAGAAAGCCACATTATTGCTGAGTGTCATAGGTTATATAATTATGCCCAAAAATGTGTCAACTAGTTCATCATCATTATCAGCCTATTGCAGTCTACTGCTGGACATAGGCCTCTCCAGTTGTTCGCCACCTAGGGCCAACTTCTGGAGGATATAGGTACCCATAATCGCCACGCTGGGCAGGCGGTTTGGCGATCGCAGGGCGTAGCTTCTTGCTCCGGTAACGCTGCTGCCCGTCATCGGCCTGTAGTATTTAGCTACGCCTTCTATCGTGATGGTTTTACCGCCACCAGTCGGTTTGCCAGCGCCTCGTTTGTTATTCGGCAGGATGCACCACGGGCAGGTGAGGATGGCTTGGAGCGAAAAAGTGATAGGTCGCTCCCTTAAATCGCTAGTCAACTAGTTGCTTATAAATAAATAACCCAAGACATGCCACGCTGGGCCACACAGCACCATCTAGCCCCAAACTAAGCCGAAGTTTCAACCATGGGTACTAGACAACTGATAAACTTACTTAGATACATTTTTTGTAAATAAATACATATTTTAGATAGAAAACACCCAGACCAATACAAACAGACATGTTCATGCACATAAATGTTTGTAATGTGTGGGGATCGAACCCACGACCCTTAGCTCAGAAGGCAGAGGTCACTACCAATTGAGCCACCGAGCCAGTCAAATATATAGTTCGCAGATATTGAGAGAATATTCTGTAATATAGGATTTCGCTCCAAGACTCCCTCACTTGCCCGTAGTGCATCCTGCCTGAATAACAAACGAGGCTCTAGCGGCCGGTGGTACAACTATCACAATTGAAGGCGTAGCTAAATACCATAGACCGATGACGGGCAGTAGCATCACCGGCACTAGAAGCGATCGCCAACCCAAAAGGCAGAGATCTAGATCAAGGACTCCTTCTTTTAGAGTAGGAGGAGTTTCTTGCCGGTGTCTTCTCGGTAGAATGCTGCTTTCCGAACCGGTGGTAGCATCGACGATTTCATCATCATCATCAGCCTATTACAGTCCACTGCTAGACATAGGCCTCTCCAGTTGTTCGCCACTTAGAGCAAACATCTGGAGGATATACCCATAATCGCCACGCTGGGCAGGCGGGTTGGCGATCGCAGGGCGTAGCTTCTTGCTCCGGTGACGCTGCTGCCCGTCACCAGTCTTTAGTATTTAGCTACGCCTTCAATTGTGATGATGATGATGATGATACCGCCACCAGTCGGTTGCCAGCGCCTCGTTTGTTATTCAGCAGGATGCACCACGGGCAGGTGAGGTTGGCTTGGAGCGAAAAGATGATAGGCCGCTCCCTTACATCCCTTACATTCGACGATTTGTAAGTGTTTTTTTTTAAACCTATACAAATAAAGATTATTTTGACTTTGACTTTAACGGATGAAAAAAAAAACAACTAAGCTTCAACAGCCATAAAAAAAGCTTCGCATTCTTACTCCAAGTGAGCGAAGAGCGTTAAACATTCGACAGACTATAAACCCATCTGTAGTTACACGGAGGAGGGACTCGCGGAGATCAGATCACAAAGAGGGCGCGATAACTTCAGTTCGGGAGGGCGATATTTTTCCCTCTCTGATTTGTGTCGAGTCGTTACGCCTGTATGGGATAGGGATGGCGAAGTGAGGAAATTAGGACGTTTACATTTTTTGATGCCTAGCCATGCAGCTTCCGCCGGGTCCGACCGGGCATACGGGGTAGACTCAAGAAATTTTAAGAAAGATCAAGAATTAATCATCATCGTCACCTATAGCAGTACACTGCTGGATATAAGCCTCCCTAGTTGTTGACAACTTTGGGCAAACACCTGGAGGTTTTACGCATAATCGCCACTCTCATAGTTTTTCAAGAGACCTGCCCGTCCTGGGAAGGACCTCTAGAATACCGCAGCCAGGTGACCTCTGGGTCGTGTTGCCGGTGAGCAGGGTTTCCGGAGCTCGTGGGGGGTTGAGGTTGGGCCGGCATGGCGGTGGCAACTGACAGGTGACTAACCAGTTACTTGCCCGTTGTCACAGCGACTTTGGCTTCTCATTCGCTTTCCATCAGGCGAAGGGAAGCCATTATGCCGAGCTACTATAAATAAAACTTGGCAGGCGGGTCAGCGACCGCGTAGCTCCTCGCTCCGGTGACGCTGCTGCCCGTTATCGACCTGTGGTATTTAGCTACACATTCAATCGTAATGGATTTGAATTAATATAGCTTTCTTACTTTGGTAGCCCTACGTAGGGGCGTTTCGTCACAACTACTCCAGCCGCATCTCAGAACACATCGCGGCAACTGATCGTTTTCTATTCCGACATTATGACGCTTCGGAGATTCTCTGTCATCGCGTTCAACGCAAGCGAATTTATTTATTTATTAAGCACATAAATTCTTTGGAGTAGTAGAACGGGTCGCATGGTCGTTTTCTTTTATCGCTTTCTTTTTATTTTATCATAATAATACCAGTGGGGGTGTAAGGGAGCAAGCCTTCCACGAGAGGTAGGGCAAAGCGAATCTTCGCTCGAATTGAGCTGCCCGTCCGGGGAAGGATCTCCACCCTATAGCATACCTACTATGCCGGGTATGCTTGAAAGCCATGGGACCCCAAACGAAAACAATAATCAATTTACATTATAAAATATAAAAGCGAAATATTTTATGTAACGCAAAGTTTGCATAAGTTTTAAATTAACAGAATTATTGAACAAGCAATTTCCCACGAACTCAATATTACCGTCTTGCCTAAAATAATTAAGTGTCTGTTTCTATTTTTAAATTATTATATTCTCGAGTTAATTATCCAAGAGCTATTATTACCAGATACTGAGCAAATATTTAGCACCGTCCGAAATTTTTTTTAGGGTTCCGTACTCAAAGGTTAAAAACGGAACTCTATTAATAAGACGTCACGGTCCGTGTCCGTCGTTCCGTCCGTCTGTCCGTCTGTCATCAGGCTGTAACTCAAGAACCATGATAGCTAAACAGTTGTCATTTCCACAAACTATGTATTGCCGATATAACAACAAATACAAGAAATAAAGTAAAATAATTATTTAAGGTAGGTTAAAGTTGTATGGGCTCCTCAGCAGTAGTTGCTGATGGTGTTGTATGGACAACAAACGCAATTCTTTTGCCTTTCTTTGATCGATACCAATAATGGCTACACTTTGGTATTTGAAATTTGATCTAGTATGATACGGAACGGTGGCCAAAAAATGATGGCGAAACAATTTTGACGGTTTTGTACAAGATTGGCAAATATTGGCGATAGATAACGAGGTGTTTAGGGTCTTGGGGAAGGCCTTTGCCCAAGAGTGGTATGAGATGGGCTAAATAAAAAAAAATGGTACGGACCCTTCGTGCGCGAGTCCGCCTCACACTTGTCTTCTTTTTTCAATCATAATTTTAAACGAGAATTTTAATCGTCTCCCGAGATTTTTAGCTATGTTTATTCGTCCGATACAAATCTTAGACAAAACATTAAATATCCAGGGGCTATCGGCATTATTGGACAGATCCAGCTTATTAATTTCGATTAACGTGAAGAAAATAACATTATTGCAAGGAAATTAAACGTTATTTTTAAAATTTGTGTTGTTTGTGAGATGAGAAATGTAATAAGAAGGTCCTATGGCGTAGATGTTTGTATATTAAGAATTATTTAATATTGCAATGGTATGAGTGGAATTTTCCTCCCATGCATAAAATTGTAATTTATATTGCCATTCATCTATATTTATTTACGAGTACATTATAATGTTCGACAGGCTCGGTGGCTCATTTGGTAGTGACCTCTGCCCTCTGAGCCAAGGGTCGTGGGTTCGATTCCCGCACAGTACAAACATTTGTGTTCATGAACATGTCTGTTTGTATTGGTCTGGGTGTTTTCTAAGTATAATATGTATTTATTTACAAAAAAAAATGTATCTAATTAAGTTTATCAGTTGTCTAGTACCCATAGTACAAGCTTCGGCTTAGTTTGGGGCTAGGTGGCCCTGTGTGGCCCAGCATGGCATGTCTTGGGTTATTTATTTATTTAATGTTATAAATGAGTCGCGCCAAGTGAGCTATCGAGCCAGTCAAAATTATAATTTTCTTCATAATATCTCCCATTGATAGAGGGCAGGAGAGAACAATCTCACACCGGAGGATGCTGAAAATCAGTCAAAGTGGCAGAGGTTTAAGCAAGGAAGTGGAAGAAAAAGTAAGAGAGATAGGGCATAGCAAGTCTTCGCTCGAATTGGGCCGCCCGCCCGGGGAAGGACCTCCACCCTATAGAATACCGCAGCCAAATGATATCTGGGTCGTGTTTCTGCCGGTGAGTAAGGTTTCCGGAGCTCATGGGGGTTAGGGTTGGGCCGGCACTGCGGTGGCAACTTACAGGTAACTGACCAGTTACTTGCCCGTTGTCACAGCGACTTGGGCTTCTCTTTCCATCAGGCGTAGGGAAGCCATTATGTTGAGCCACTATAAAAAATCGGTAATACGGTCGAATTCAGAAACTTTCCTCCTTTTTTGAAGACGGATAAAAAAAAGTTAGTTTTTAAAAGCTAGTTAGAAGGGGCCGATTTTCGCAACTACAAGTCTGAGCTAATTCGCATGTGGACTAAGAAGAAGAACTCTTAAGTTGACGCTAGAAGCTATTAACCAATACTTTACATAAAGCAAGGGAGGTAAGAGAGCGGCCTATCATCTCTTCGCTCCAAGCCAACCTCACCTGCCCGTGGTGCATCCTGCCGAATAGCAAACGAGGCGCTGGCAACCGACTGGTGGCGGTATAACCATCACAATTGACGGCGTAGCGAAATACCACAGACCGATAACGGGCAGCAGCAGCATCATCGGAGCGAGAAACTGCGCCCTGCGATCGCCAACCCGCCTGCCCAGCGTGGCGATTATGGGTATATCCTCGAGATGTTTGCCTTAAGTGGCGAACAACTGGAGAGGCCTATGTCCTGTGATAGGCTGATGATGATGATTACATAAAGCATAACTTCACCCCCCGCGTCTCACGTCCCCCACAATCCAAATCTCAATTGGAGCGCTTTCGACGTTAACGTTTCATTCTCCGGCATACGCCAACGTTTACGTCTGAGTTTGTTGCACATAATGAGTTGTGAGCTTTCACACTGAGGCGCGGTTGCAGCTGGTGAGGTATGGGACGCAGTGAGTATTTGTTTTATTTTATTTTAAATAAAAAAAAATCCCAAGACATGCCACGCTAGGCCACACATGTGGGGATCGAACCTACGACCCTTGGCTCAGAGGGCAGAGGTCACCACCAATAGGGAATATGCATGAAAAATTGTTTCATGTATTTACTAATTTATCGTAAAATAGATGAAAAATATACTACGAACAGTGAAAACAAAATGAAAATTAGCTGAAAAATGGGCGAGATACAGTCGTTGAAAGTTCCGTCCGTCTCTCTCACGCGAAACAGATTTTTCTATGGAGTTTGTATGGCGCCACGGTTCGTGACGTCTTCCGCCACGTCGGATCTCTCTGTCTAAGTAATAACTTTAACGCTTTATAACTCGCTAAATAGCAAAGATAATTTAAAAATTCTTCGATATTTATGTCTCTGGAAGATAAAAGATCGCAATAAATGCATAAAAAAAAGTCATGCATATTCCCTATTGAGCCACCGAGCCAGTCACAAAAGAAAGATTTTTTTTATAAAAAGAGCGTTCACAATGACCTCACTCCACCTGATGGTAAGCGGTCGTGAGGTCCAAATGTTAGGTGATGATTGTAATGATGCAGGATCTTGTTGTACACAATCACTTTCTGGTAGATACAAATGGTTTTAAACAAATTGCTCCCACTACCGAATTAACCGACGCCTAAATTCCAGCTACTACTATTGCGAGAAATCCCAACAAGATCAGATGTTTATTGAAAAGTCGTCGTTTAATTTAATTTAATCTCTAACCCGTCCCAATAAGGTTTAACATCTAACGAGTGTTTGTAATCCTGGAGAATACGGCAAATCGACATCCGTTGTCCCTAACGTGTTGTAAGTGCTCTAATAACGTACTTTTAGGCCTATGCCTAGTTTAGTTATATAATTAAGTGAGCGGTTTTAAATGGCTCTCGTGGCGGGGTAAAAATGGGGAAATTAATAATAATACTCTCCTGACCACAGCGACCAGCTAGGAAAAGAAATAATATCAAATATGGACTTTTAATATAACTCTTTAGATATATTTTACATTGACAGCAGTCTTACGGCACCGGTAAGATCGCATACAGCGAACTGTCTGGTGATTCATGATGCCAATGTAAAAATATGTCTAAAGTGCAATATTTAAAGCCCATTTTGAAGGCAGTAGCAGGGCGGTATTAATGTGACCTTAACCCCTATTACCTGAAATCTCAAGAGATATACTAGTCGACTATTAACACCCATTACATAGAACAGATGGGTCGCTAATTTGTAGACTTTATCAATTGTATCCATCAAAAGAATCCTGGAAAGAAACGCCTCCTTGTTCCTATACTAAAAAAACAGGATTTTTTAGAAAAAAACCCGACTATTGTTTTGGACAATGGGACCAACTGGAAAGTACACCTTTTCGAATTAAAAAAAAGAATTTTCCAAATCGATTGTATGAAGTAACCAACATACAGAAAAAAAAAGAATATTCAGCCAAATTGAGAATTTAGCCTCCTCCTTTTTTCGAAGTCGGTTAAAAAAGTTAAGTGTCATGTTTCACCCGGTGTGCCTCACACTTCATAAAGCAGTACTTAATTGGAGCCCGCTTAACTTGTCCTGAAGTCTGAATCTCTATTGCAGTTTTATTGCAAATGGAAAACGGTTTTGTTGCACTTTTCAAATTGAAACGGATTACTACACGTAAAGTTTATTGAGGAACAAAGTTTCTGTTTTATACTTCCCGCCGTACTATATAATTCGATCCGATATCCATTATGTTAAATTAATAATAAATAAATAAATAACCCAAGACATGCCACGCTGGGCCACACAGCGCTACCTAGCCCCAAACTTAGCCGAAGCTTGTACTATGGGTACTAGACAACTGATAAATTTACTTAGATACATTTTTATTTGTAAATAAATACATATTATAGATAGAAAACACCCAGACCAATAATAATGTTGTTGTTCATAAGGATGTAAGAGACCTATCATCTTTTCGCACCAAGCAACCCTCATCATGTATTGGTCTGGGTGTTTTCTATGTATAATATCAAGTTTAGATTTACAAAAAAAGCATTTTAAGTAAGTTTATCAGTTGTCTAGTACCCATAGTACAAGCTTCGGCTTAGTTTGGGGCTAGGTGGCGCTGTGTGGCCCAAAGTGGCAAGTCTTGAGTTATTTATTATATTCCATGATAGGCAGTGATGATTGATTTATGCAAGTAAAAATTAAACAAAAGTAAAAAATAAAAACAAAGGGCTATTAAGTTAAAGAATGCATGAGAACGTGAGTGCAAGAATGTATGTGTGTGCTTAAGACGTGTGTATGAAAGTGTATGCAAAAGAGCGCCAGTGTTTAGCCGAGCATATAAATAAATAAATAACCCAAGACATGCCACGTTGGGCTACACAGCGCCATCTAGCCCCACACTAAGCCGAAGCTTGTACTATGGGTGCCAGACAACTGATAAACTTACTTCTTTAGATACTTTTTTTATTAAATACATTTATACATAGTAAAAACCCAGACCAACACAAACAGACATGTGTCATGAAATGTCATGAACACAAATGTTTGTACTGTGCGGGAATCGAACCCACGACCCTTAGTTCAGAAGGCAGAGGTCACTAGGTACCAAATGAGCCATCGAGTCAGTCAGTTAAAAGCTAAATAGACATCGATTTCCTTTTAACAACGAAAACATATTTTGTTTTACTTAACGTTCTACTGATCTAATAATGTACCTAATAAATATTTATTGTATTCTGTTATTTCTATACAAAGCTACCCTTTGATTACCTACACATTTTATCGAGCTCAGGTTTAAGTGGCCCCGCAAATAAATCATAACTGGTTAGGTCGTCTTTGTTTACTTCTGAACACGTTACCGAGTTAGGTTTATCGTGTTATATGAATTATGTATCAGTACAGCATCTGTGCTTACGTTCATTTATGTGGACCTGGCCGTAGCAATATTTCTTTTGAACTCGCCTAGTTTTTATGGATATTAGGACAGTGTACAAGAATTGTAGTGTTTCGGGTTAATAATATGGAAAGCAAGGTATGGGATGTAAGGGAGCGGCCTATCATCTTTTTGCTCTATGCCAACCTCACTTGCCCGTGGTGCATCCTGCCGGACAACAAACGAAGCGCTGGCAACCGATTGGTGGACTATCACAACTAAAAACGTAGCTAATTACCACAGACAGATGACGGGTAGAAGCGTCACCGGAGCGAGAAGCTACGCCCTGCGATCGCCAACTCGCCTGCCCAGCGTGGCAATTATGGGTAAATCCTCCAGATGTTTGTCCTAAGTGACGAACAACTGGAGAGGCCTATGTCCACCAGTGGACTGTAATAGGCTGATGATTATGATGATGATCCCCAACCCGCCTGCCCGGCGTGGTCATCATCATCACCCTATCGCAGTCCACCGCTGGACAAAGGCCTTTCTAGTTGCTCGCCACTCAAATCAGACACCTAGAGGATTTACCCATAATCATCAAGCTGGGCAGGTGGGTACGCGATGACAGGGGGCGTATCTTCTCGCTCCGGCGACGCTGCTGCCCGTCTTCGTCCTGTGTTATTCAGCTACGACTTTAATTGTCATGCTTATACCGCCACTATTCGGTCGCCAGATACCAGAAACGCAAAAAGTTGTAACCAAAAAACAGCATCAATCCACCTCATAGCTTTCAGGAGCCACAAACTCCGGTAACCGGTATCGATTCCCCAATAAAATAGGTAGCTAATATGGATTTCTTTCATTAGGTACCGCTCAGCGTTCAGCCCCCGGCTGATTGCGTGGAATTGGTTTTGTACACGAAGATTCCGCAGGGACTATTATTAGTTTTCGTGACGCCTATGTTTTTGTCCAATGGAGACGTTGACATCGATAATTAAATGCCATTGATTGATCTTAGGATTCTCATGACTCTTCTCCGATGACGGGCGGCAGCGTCACTGGAGCAAGAAGCTACGCCCTGCGATCGCCAACCCATCTCCACGGTGGCGATTATGGGCATTTCCTCCAGAAGTTTGCCCTAGGTGGCCAACAGCTGGAAAGGCCTGTGTCCAGCAGTGAACTGCAATACGCTGATGATGATGAAGATTCTCATCAGGTATTTTTTGGGAGCAACCTATCATCATCATAATCATAAATCGCCTGTTCTTAAGTGATGTAGCGAACGATTTAGCGCCCTTGCCCAACAAAAAAAAAATCTTTCTCGCCTTAATTTTGAAGATTTAATCATAATCTTCAAAATTAATTAAATACATAAGTATTGGGGAAAACGGACTCTGGAAAATAGGTCCATATCCCATTTCTGCCTGATTGATGTAATAGATCATTACCTATCCCCTACTCTAAAGTTGCCTGAAAGAGATCGCTTGTAGCAATAATACCGAATAAATAATATAATAACATAGTTATTTGTTTTGTCCGGTGTACCTAATTTTAAGCAGTATCTATTTATTTATATGGTCTTACATTTTCCCAGTACCAAGCTTTTCGACCTTAAGGTACCTACATGGTATAAATTCATTGCTTAAGTATAGGATCTATATCCTTGTAATTGCTAGGCGGAAAATGGTACCCTTTTGCGCCCGCTGTGACGTTATTTAGCCCCGGAGGGTCTAAATGTTCCTTATTGTACATCGGAAGACGGAAAAGTTCGGTAACTACAAAATCCTACAATTACAGTATTTGACCATATTTGATTTCGCATGTACTTTGTGATTACTAGAAAGGACTATTAAAAAGGAAGTTATTTGAAAAATCACAATTAAAATTAGTCAAAGAGTGACCTATATTAATTAACTGGGATCTTTTCTTTGGTCCAGTGTTGTGTGATATTGAATTTTAAGATGAAGGCTATTGTTGCGTTGGTAACCGCAGTAGGTTTTATGTGGACCTAGGTAAACGCTGCCGATCAAGAGATGTAACCGAACTTCCGCCATCCTGCCGAATAAACTAGGTTCTGACAACCGACTGGTGGAGGTATAACATCTCCTTTGAAGTTGTAGCTAATTTACCTCAAGTCGATTCGCCAACACACCTGCCTAGCGTAGCAATTAGGAGCCTCTAGATAAATAATTGATCAAAGTGATAAACAACTGAAGACGTGCATGTCCAGCAGAAGACTGCGATTAGGCTGGTGCTGTAGCGCTGTTGCTCGTTTTTTTTACAGTAGCTTGACATAATGGCTTCCCTACGCCTCATGGAAAGCGAAAGACAAGCCTAAGTCACTGTGACAACGGGCAAGTAACTTGTTTGTTACCTGTCAGTTGCCACCACCATGCCAGCCCAACTCTAACCCCCCACGCGCTCCAGAAACCCTACTCACCGGCAGAAACACGACCCGGAGGTCATTTGGCTGCGGTATTTTATAGGGTCCTCCGTCCTTCCCAGGACGGGCAGCTCAATTCGAGCGAAGATTCGCTATGCCCTACCTCTCTTACATTCCCTTAGTCGTTTTCTGCGATCCCCACGGGATGGGGTATCCTCAGATTTGTCGATCCTAAATCCGTTACAAATTTGACGCTATGACGCCACAGATACAGTATCAGGAAGACAATATCCCGACAGAATTAAGCGAATATTAAACGATCAGATTCAATTAAGCGTTCTGTTTAACTTTGCCAATCAAAATCCGATTGTGAGCGGATTCGATTTGAAACGAATTTGATGGCTGCTCGGATAGTGTAGCAGATATACGGTTTAAATTGATAGAATATATCCCACCAAAAACATTATGTAAAAAAATAGCCAAGTCTCGATGGAGCTGCTTGTTTATCTCTAAAAAGTAATGAAATCTAGACGAGGTCGTGCCAAGTTTAAGGTTCCTTACTGCGATTTCTTTATTATTATAGCTAATGTAAAAGTAAATACTTACATGTAACTATTTTTCATGCATATTCCCTATTAACAAAATATTTACAACAACAAAAAAATCAGTCGAATTGAGTACCTCCTCCTTTTTTTTAGTCTGTTAAAAACAATCGTTTTTAGGGTTCCGTAGCCAAAATGGCAAAAGCGGGACCCTTATAGATTCGTCATGTCTGTCTGTCTGCCCGTCTGTATGTCACAGCCAGTTTATTCCGAAACTATAAGAGCTACATTATTGAAATTTAATACGTAGATAATTTTTGGGGTTCCCCATACATAGAACTGAAATCAAACCTATACGTGTGGGGTATCAATGGATAGGTATTTGAAAATGATGTTGAGGTTTCTAACATCATTTTTTTCTAAACTGAATAGTTTGCGCGAGAGACTCTTCCAAAATGGTAAAATGTGTGTCCCCTCCCCGTAACTTCTAAAATATGGGCATAATAAAATTGAAAAAAATATTTTTGATGTGTATTAATATTTATTATTATCTATGCAAACTACTAACAAAAATTGGTTTGTATTAAATCTAGTAGTTTTTTTAAACGTCATAAATCAAATTACCTAATTTTTTCATTCAATCAGTGTAAGAGCGCGAGTCCGACTCGCACTTGGCCGGTTTTTTTAGTTAAGCCGTGTAGTTTCAACTATGAGCCACCTTAAAATACATGAACATTTTGAAAGTGCTTATTTGCATAGAAATCATTTAAGTTGAGGACCGCATGTGTTGGGAATGCACCTGTTCTGGATAACAAGAGTTATGCACCAAACTTAATTAAAACTTAGTTGTGTATGAGCGGTTAATAAGAAATGCGCTTGACTTTTACTTACTTTATTATAAGTTAGTTCATGTAAGAAGAAGTTCGTCGAAGTTTTTTTAAAAACTTTTAGTTGAGGTTTTTATATTTGACCGGGTGATTATAACTGGGTAGTTATGACCGGGTTCGCACGCGAATTAGTATAATTTCCATTTTTCCAGGAGGGGTAGGGTTATAGCGAATCTTCGCTCGAATTGAACCGCCCGTCCGGGGAAGGACCTCCACCAAATAGAATATCGCAGCCAAATGACCTCTGGGTCGTATTACTATTAGTGAGTAGGGTCTCCGGAGCTCGTGGGTGTAGTGCTGGATTGACAGTCGGGTTCTAAAGTTGGGCCGGCATCTGGCAGGTATCTGACCAGTTACTTGCCCGTTGTCGCAGTGACTTGGGATTCTCTTTGGCTTTCCATCAGACGTAGAGAAGAAAAAAAAAGAACAAGACTATTTAAATGATACTTACGTACATACTTAGGTAGTTAGTTAATTTGAACGAGAATTTTTCGCAACTTAACATCCGGCGCTCATTTACCCTAAAAAAAACAGTGTACCTATTTCCCATGTAGCCGTTGAAAAGATGCACTAAAGTAACTTAATAAATATTAAATGCACCTGAAAAAGCGACCAAAACATGCCCGTTGAAGGTTTTCTTTTCAATTTTGTACTGAAACGTTAACGGTTGAAATTAAAAGCTTACACTTGCATCATAATTAAATTCAGCGGGAGCGTAAATTAGTTTGCGTTTTATTACATTTTTCTTTAGCGTTAAAATTGTATAAAAACAGTGTGTGGGTGCCACAAAAATGTTACATGGGTAGAACGGCCGTCCATGAGTTATAATATTCACAGCATATTGTGATTTCTTCCCGCGGGAATTGCAGAGTCGACTATGGACATGTTAAGATATAGTTTCTGGCTGGTTCTTCTCGGTAGGATTCACTTTCCAAACACGACGTTAATATCTATTTACAAATGAAAAAGGTTTCTCTATTGTACTCGACGATTATGGGTATATCCTCCAGAAGTTTGCCCTATGTGGCGAACAACTGGAGAGGCCTATGCCCAGCAGTGGACTGCAATAGGCTGTTGATGATGATGATGATGAGGGTTTTTCGAAGACAAGAAGACATCAGAAAATAATCATCAAAATGTACTTTATAATAAACTCTCCCTAATAATAAATAACCCAATAAAAAGGCAGAAACCAAAGATTTATAGAGAGACAAGAAAAATCCTTTCGCACCCAACGCCTTACGGTAAACAGAGGAAACCTTAACATGTTATGATTTATTTGAGGATGTACTTACATCTGCGCTCCCTAAAGGGGAATCAAAGGGAAGCTTCGAATTATCGGCTTGTTTGATCTGGAATTAGTGGTTAGCTAAATTAGTATGATACCTGATCGTACGTACTTATATTAAAATCATGGATTATGTGACTATCCATCGATTAAATTAATTACATATACAGTTACCACTACTCTCCATATTTAAGAGAGGTAGGGCATAGCGAATCTTTGCTCGAATTGAGCTGCCCGTCCGGGGAAGGACCTCCGCCCTATAGAATAGCACAGCCAATTGACCTCCGGGTCGTGTTTCTGCCGGTGAGTAGGGTGCCACTGCGACTTAGGCTTCTCTTTCGCTTTCCATCAGGCGTAGGGAAGCCATTATGTCGAGCTGCTATAAAAAAAATACATCTTACAATAATCGTCAGCTACAAACTCGAATGTTCAATTATTGAGAAACTCATCATCGTCATCATTCTATCGCTGTCAACCGCTAGACATAGGCCTCTCCAGTTATTCGTAACTTTGGGCAAACATCTAGAGGCTTTACCCATAATCGCTACGCTTTGGGCTTGTCGGTTGGTGATCGCAGGGTGTAGCTTCGATCCTGTGATGCTGCTGCCCGTCATCGGCCAATCGTATTTAGCCACGCCTTCAATCGTGATGGTTATACCGTTACCGGACGGTTGCCAGCGCCTCATTAGACATTCGTCAAGATCCACCACCTGCCAGGTGAGGGTGACTCGAAGTGAAAAGTTGATAGGTCGCTCCCATATATCCCACTACCAATACTTCGCCCAATTTTAATCTAACAGTATGGCAATGATTTCAATTTGTCCCGTTGCTGTTGCCTTTTTTCCGTCTCACCAACTGTCACAACTTTCCGGAACATTCGCGAAACTTGCTCGAAGCAATTATTTGGGTCGCTGGTCAGGCTGTCAGAAACATCTCGAGTTCTCTAGAGCCTTATTACAAAGGGCTAGAGCGCTAATTTTCATATCTTGCCGATTTTTCTTGCAAAGAAATTCCTCTATTGAGGCCCTTCCCACAGGAAGTTTTGTGATTAGGAATACGTACTAGACTTGTGCTGGTTTCTGTTGTTTGCTTTTGCAGGATCTTTACAGGTGAGTGATTTTTTAAAAAAGATAAAGATAACTGCCCACTGCTGGCCTTTGCCCAGCAGTGGGACAATAAGGGCTAAGTAAAAAACAAGATAACTTATTTGTTCGAAACATGTGGTGTACATTACATATTTGTGCTCCTAGGTCCTCCTCATCATCAACAGCCTACTGCAGTCCACTGCTGGACATAGGCCTCTCCAGTTGTTCGCCACCTAGGGCAAACTTCTAGAGGATATACCCATAATCGCCACGCTAGGCAGGCGGGTTGGCAATCGCAGGGCGTAGCTTCTCGCTGTAGTGACGCTGCTGCCCGTCATCGGCGTGTGGTATTTAGCTACGCCTTAATTTGTGGTGGTTATACCGCCACCAGTCGGTTGCCAGCGCCTCGTGTTTGTTATTCGGCAGGATGCACCACGGGCATGTGAGGTTGGCTTGGAGCGAAATAATGATAGGCCGCTCCCTTACATCCCAGTATTTTCATAGATAAACATAATTAACGTTAAGAGACGTTTTGTTCTTTTAATCTAAGACTTGAATCCATTAGGGTGATCCATTATCTGATATCGTCTTGGGATCCTTACTACACTGGCGTTCTATTTTAAGACTCATTTAGTCTTTGTTTTTAGGAAATCAGATAACATCGGTAGTTTTAATGAGATGTTTGTTGGTAAATTACCTATTTACGGATTGTTATAATTGTATCCGGATCATGTGGTTTCTGTATTTAGAGTAAGACAACACCATCTCTTATACCCATAGTAAAATCGCCACACTGGGCAGGCGGGTTGGCGATCGCAGGGCGTAGCTTCGCGCTCCGGTAACGCTGCTGCCCGTAATGGCCAGTGGTATTTATCTACGCTTCATTTGTGATGGTTATACCGCCACCTGTCGGCTGCCAGCGCCTCGTTTATTATTCGGCAGAATACACCACGCGAAGGTGAGGTTGGCTGGGAGCGGAAAATGATAGGCCGCTCCCTTACATTTTCTATAAGTACTATGTACATAGATAAGTTGTACCTTTTACCAAATGTCACATATCGCACCCCCCGGCGAATAAAGCGGTTATCGACGATTACCACTTTTTTAATGTTTTTCGATTTTTGGCCTCTATGTGACCTAACCCATCGCCTGAATTTTTTTCATATTTTTAAATGCAATATTATTAGAATTATACTACACAACCACTTTTTTCTACGAAACATAATGTGAAGATATTAGACGAGAATAAAGTAGAAATCAAATATTACCGTACAAAACTTCACTAGTCTAGTCCGCATTGATTCAATGCGACATTATTCGGGATAGTCCTCCCAAGCGCAAAATCAGTATTCGATTTTACCACTTTATTCGGGTGAAAAATTTACGACGCGTACGCTGTAATAGGTTGTTACTACTCAGGTTTGTTAACGGGTGAATCGTAAATTGAAGTTATGCTATTCTTCTTGTTATAAAATAATGATTATAGAGTCGTAATAATATATTACTGCATTAAATTCAATTTCATAATGCTGTATTAAAATATTGCGTTCGAAAATTATTACGTTATTTGTACGTATACGTTTTTTATTGCAAAAAAAAGACATTACGTTTTTACTTTCATACACATAGCCATACACTCATCATCAGCCTATCGCAGTCCACTGCTGGACATAGGCATCTCCAGTGGTTCGCCACTCAGGGCTGCCACAGGTCATCGGGCCGTAGCATTTAGCTACCCCTTCAATTGTGATGGTTATACCGCCACCAGTCGGTTGCCAGCGCCTCGTTCGTCATTCGGCAGGATGCACCACGGGCAGGTGAGCTTGGCTTGGAGCGAAAAGATGATGGGTCGCTCCCTTACATTCCCATACACTTCTTTAACACTATCTAGCAAAAATTTTATTTCAATGTCCGAAGGAGTTTGGGTCATTTTTTATGGACATTGGCGTCGTTTTTTTAGCCGCCATCATTCATTTGTATATTGTGTAGCACTATCCTTAACTAACATATTAATGAAATAAGATTTTCTGTAAGTGATATTGGAGCGAAGAGCGAGCGATGGCATTTCAATTTTAGGACAACGCATGAAGGAAAAGTACTCTTAATATTTGAGCTAGGGCATTTGTGACAAAAAAAAATATTTCTTTTTTAAAAAGAAAAATAACTGCATTATGTAAATTATTTTCGAAAATTCGTTTGCCACACTCAGGAATCGAATGTGCTCAATTCTGGAAAAACATAGGGTTTTATTTTCATTTGAAAGGGTCATTATAAGGATCAAAAGTCACCTTAACATACGTTCCGAAATGTGGACACTTACGCGAAGACTATTCCACAAGTTTTTTGGTCCCTCAACGCGCTGTGGAAAGACCAATGCTTATCCTGTTGAAAGATTGGCACTATAAGGTCGATTTATTTGCTGACACCTTACAACATCTCTTTTATAAATTTTGGATTATTTTGAATGAGAATGCAACGGATTGACATTTATTTGATTTAATATGACATTATTTGACATTTCATTTTATTTTAATAGAGTAACATGTTCTGTATTAATTATTGTTAATTATGATGGATTATAATTATTTATTTTATGTACTAACTTTTGACTTGACCATGATTTAAACAAAATAGATTTTTTCGTATGATGTACCTACCTACCTATTTGAAATTTTATTGTTCCAATAATTTATTGCATTACCTAATTGTATACTAACTAATTGATATGTAATTGCTTTGAAACTTACTGCGCTTTGGAGAATTTCTGTTAGCTTAAAAAATGTTTGCAAATAAATAAATAGGAAACGAAACGAACATAATACGTGGCAGTGGGCTGGCCATATCTGCCGTAAAACCAACAATAGGTGGAGCAGACGATTTAGGACGCCCCGCAATCCATGGGCTGATAACCTTAAAAGAACTGCTGGCATTGGCTGAACAGAAACACGCCCGGGATAAAGAATTGTGGCGGGAATTATAGCAGACCTACGTTCAATAATGGACGAAGCAAGGCTGTTGATTGACTACATTACTTATTACTTTTTTTCCAAGCCGGTAGTTCTTTTGGAGGTGGAAGACTTCTACGGCTGGTTATACGCTTCGCATAAATCTGACCCGAAAATGAGGATACTATGGCCACATTAACACGCCATTTTACCAAAGACTTGCCAGAATTCAGCATCGACAAAATCGAGATCGCTCTTGGGCAGCTTAAAGATGGAAAAGCCCCTGGAGAGGATGGCGTCACAACAAAGCTTGTAAAAGCAGAAGATAAACCCGTACTGAGGGAGCTCCAAAACTTTTTAACGCTTGAATGGAGAACTCCAGACGCGTGGCTAAGGAGTGTGCTTGTCCTGTTCTTCAAAAAGGGAGTCGAAGCAGACCTATTTCCCTTCTAAGCCTTGTCTATAAGCTGTTTTCAAATGTGATCACAAACCGTTTTCTGCGAATACTTGATGAATTCCAACCGCCGAAACATGCTGGGTTTCGGAGTGGATACGACACCATAGACCACATCCACACAGTGCTGTACAGAAGACAGAAGAGTATAATCAGTCCTGTAGGTATCTTGCATTCGTGGATTATGAGAAAGCCTTTGACTTCGGTTGAAATCTGGTCTATTCTGGAGTCCCTGCAGCGATGCCACATAGATTGGCATCCATACAAGCAGTGATGAGACAGTAACAGTGATCTATGAAGCCGCCACTATGTGCATCCAATTACAGAATTAGTATACAAGGCCTATGATGATGATGATACAAGGCCTATACCGTTGCATCTAGGAATGGGATAAGGGGATGTGATTTCTCCAGAGTTGTTCATTATTGTAATGGAGAATGTGTCCAAAACGCTGAACTAGAAAGGACCTGTCATCAACATAAACAGCATAGTCATAATGGCAGAATCGCTGCAGGACCTACAAGAAATACTGAATGAACTGACTGACTCCTTTGCGCGCATCGGCGTAGGGATAAACTTGGACAAAACCAAGGTCATGCATGTTCAATGAACATGCTTTAGCGGAACTCAAAGTTGTTCAAAAATATGTAGGTATACCTCGGGCAGATATTGCAGTTAGGTGGAACCAGTTTTGAGGACAAGGTAATTAGAAATAGTCAGGCTTCAGGTGGTCAGTGCGTTCTACCGGTTATGACATACGGAGCTAAAATGTGGAAACTTACGGTACGGCTAGTCTACAAGCTAAAGATCGTTCAGCAATCATATGGAAAGGGCTTTGCTCGGGTCTCTCTGTCTTATTCGAAATGTGGTGAACTGGCAGAGAACCAAAGTTATCCACAGCTAACCGATTTAAAAAATTGAAGGGGCATCGGGCTAGCAACATCAGCCGCAGAATCAATAACCGTTGAGGTAAACAAGTTCTGGAGTGAGACCGCGTCTCAGCAAACGTAGTGTAGGACGCCCTCAGGCCAGGTGGAGTGACGATTTGCGCAGGCCGGCTGGCAAGTGCGCTGGCTGGGTGCGAGACGCCGAGGATCGATCAAAGTGGCCAACATTTGGAGAGCCCTATGTCCAGCTGTGGACTCATGATGATGATTACTTTTTCAGGGTTTTGAAGCATTGGTAAGACAAGACTGGGTGGTTATATTTATCTTATTTAACCCGAAACAACTTAATTGTAGTTTTTATTAATGACTAGCTGTGCCAGCGGCGTCGCACGCGTGGTTATTGCGTTTTAAAAATAACAGATATCATAAAATGGTACTTAAATTTTAAGTTAGACCTCTAGCAATACATTGGTAAAAACCGCATTTATTTCTATGCAGTAGTTTTAGCGTGATGTGCATTCAAACATACAGGTAAAAATTTCCCCCTTTTCCCCAACACTTCCCTTTACTGCTCTGCTCCTATTAATTGTAGCGTGATGAAAAGTATACTATAACCTGCCCAGGAGTATGAAGCATATTTGTACCAAGTATCGTTAAAATCCGATAGAATTCCTCTTTCGAACATTATAACTTCCGTCAGTGGCCACCAAAATTTAAAACGACTCCAAAATGACCCAAACCCCGTAAAGTATTTCGATGTGCTGTGGTCTAAGCATAGCTTAAAAACCTGATTTTGATAGGAATTAGACTTAAGGAGAGTTAATTTAGTTGTAATTCATATTTTTTTATGTTAATTTAATAATAAAATTAAAAAAAAACACAAATGTAGCAATAACAACTATATTTTTAATGTTGTTGCATTCACTTGTTACAGTAATGGTTTACGTAGAATGATCCGCGAATTCAACGCTTACAATATAAACCTATTTTTAATTTCACACGAATAAAGTGGTAAGAAGTTATTACTCACAATAGAATAGACACCAAAAACTAACGAATACTGTCGCTATGCCTCGTTGCGCGGGCAGTTTTGATAGAAGGCTGCCGCGAATAAAGTGGTAATGTCACCCTACGACAAAAACAATAATATTGTTATGCGGTATTACATATTTTTGAGGTTTTATCTATGAATTTCCCATTAAATTAATTTAGTTTTTAAATATTATGTACAATCAAAAATCTACTTTCAATTAAAGTTAAAAGCATTTATTTGAAAGTTATAGTTTCAGAGATATTCACCGATTTCGGTTTTTTGCTTCTCCTGAAAAATAGCAATTCTGCAATAACCGCTTTATTCGCCGGGGGGTGCGATATCTGACTTCTCAAATGCATCGTTGAATGAACAAATCCACAGATAAAGCTCCACGAAATCCAACAATTCTTCACCGCTAAGCTCAATGCGAAAAGATGAATGGCCCCAAAAAGAATGCATTTCAGAGATAAAATCGCACATTTTCCTAGTCCAGTTCGCTGTTTGCATTTCTGCATTTTGATTTAGGTGATCGTTTTGACTTTGTAGGAAGGCAATTTGTGTTTTAGACTTGACTTCTGTAGGATTTCTCTCAAAAATGTTGCTTGTTTAGCCCCTAAGCAGGGAAACGACAAATAAAATTGCCTGTCTGCACTAATAATTATTATAAAGATAATTATAAAGATAATAATGTATTAGTGCAGACAGGCAATTTTATTTGGTGTGTTTTAGTAAAAACGACAAAAATTTAATATATAAAAATGTTTATCTGAAATACTCGAAGTGAATGGAGAGCGGGTCACTAGTAGGTTATATGTATAACAATCAAGAGAATTTAACGACCAGTTTGGCATATTAATAGAGATTGATGCCACTGCAGGCGAAATTTAACCAATAAGGGCTTTTAGTCACTAAAACGACTATTTAAAGATTTACGGTCGAGATCGATACATATGATATGGA
Source organism: Conogethes punctiferalis (assembly GCA_031163375.1). Lineage (NCBI taxonomy): Eukaryota > Metazoa > Arthropoda > Insecta > Lepidoptera > Crambidae > Conogethes > Conogethes punctiferalis. Next base: position 14,629,472 of record CM062091.1, read on the forward strand.
CGATTGAAGGCTGATGTTGTTAATAATAATGAGTGACTATGTCCAGAAGTGGACATTTTTTAAAAGAGGTAGGGCATGGCGAATCGTCGCTCGAATTGAGCTGCCCGTCCGGGGAAGGACCTCCACCCTATAGAATACCGCAGCCAAATGACCTCCGCGTCATGTTCCTGTCGGTGAGTAGGGTTTCCGGAGCTCGTGGGGGGTTGGGGTTGGGCCGACATGGCGGTGGCAACTGACAGGTAACTAAACAGTTACTTGCCCGTTGTCACAGCGACTTGGGCTTCTCTCTCGCTTTCCATCAGGCGTAGGGAAGCCATTATGTCGAGCCACTAAAAATAAAAAAAAAATTGAAGCCTGATTATGTGGATATTGGTGAATAGCAATTTCTGTCGCATCTTGGATTACTAGAGCAGTCAAATCTCTAAAGCAAATAACATACAAAAACATAGATAGCCGACTCAAAAGAATCTTATATGATTGTTCACATACAAACAGCCCCTCCAATGTGTTACTAAAATGCACAGAAAGTGCCTAAAATAACAAGTCTATCACAATACAAACGAACAATATTCTTCTCGAAAACGAGAAACAACTTTTTGCAATAAACACGCTACTCTAGAGAATATTTTTTCTAAGCAACAATCGAATTTCTCGTCACCAAGTCAATGTTTGCACGAAAAATCACTCGGAATATGAAATAATTGTATGTTTGAAATACTAGGCACGTTTGTTCAGACCAACTGTATTAGTAATAATGTGTATAATATAAGCGTTGGTACAGTCAGCTGTTATGTGTAAGCTCGTGAGTTACTCAAATAGGTGGTAAATAACCAAAAATATCTACACAATAAAAAATTCAAAATGATATCTAATAGGTACTCTATATGATGTCTAATTGGAGCCGTGGTAGCCTAGTGGTAAGATCGTCGCTTCACACACGTGAGGTCGTCGGTTCGAAATCGCGCGGGGCACGCACCTCTGGATTTGCAAAAATCTATGTGCGGAATTATACCACTAGCTTAGCGGTGAAGGAAAACATCGTGAGGAAACCTGCACATCCAGTTTAATTCTGAATGTGTAACCATGATCCAAATTTGTCTGGTTCCCCTTTCTGAGGGTTACGAAGGTCAGATAGCAGTCGCTTCAATGTAATAACCAGACTCGCTAAATCTAGGATCATGGTCAAAGCGGACCCTGGGCCTAGAGGCACAAACCGGGACAATGCTAAGGGGATGATGATGATGATCTAATAGGTACTCTATGTATCAAATTAATCTAATCAACTATATGTTTAGCAGAAGTAAACTGATGACTTTTGTTAACTATCTCTACAACAAAGGTGCTCAAACAATCATTTAGAACAAATACTATTGGAGTTCTAGTATATTATGGTAGGCTCGCCAGCCCATCGACTGACAAACATGAGTTGAAGATGACTCTTATCTAATTTATTTGTTAGAATTGTACTAGGTTACTTGTATTTTTTTGCTGGGTCACACATCGACATCTAGTCCCAAACTAAGCCGAAGCTTGTACTATGGATGGCACTCTTCCGTTTTTGAGAGCGGTGTGAGCCGAACGGCGTAAATGCAAAAAAGCATTTTCCCGGCTCAATAAAAAGGATGACTGTGAACTGTAAAGAACAATTGGAGAGGCCTATGACCAGCAGTGAACAGCGATAGGCTGATGATAATGCTCCTTGTCTGAGGCTTTAGAAGTTAAAAGTTTTCCATCCCCGTTTACCGTTACATCTGATATAAAATTCCAGATCGCTGCAATAGAGGTCTGAATGAGGCGAGATACGACGGCCTAGGGCCTTTAATGTTTTTATTTACTTACCGACTAAAAGCAAACAAACGTTGAGTATTTTTTTTTATACTTATAGTAAAGGTTCGGACAAATGTAGGTTGTAGATGGTCCCACATAGGCTACTGATGTAAAACTATAGTAAAGATATAAAACGAAAGATAGATTTGATATTTTCTCTCCGAGATGAAGGGTCCTAAACTTTTCTTTTAAATCTTTTATTAAATATCAGCGTATGTTTTCATTGCACAATTTATCTGTTACTAGCAACCCACAATCACTTCGTTTGGGTTTAAAAACACATTAGGGATCTCTACAGTTATCAGCTTTTCTACTGAATTATGAGACCTTATACCTTACCTCCTGAATCACTCTATCTATTAAAAAACTGCATCGAAATCCGTTGAGTAGATATAAAGATCTAAGCATACCTAAGGATAGATAGGCGCTTTTAAAAGTTTCTTTTAGTTTTTTTGTAACAGTTCGTTTCTGCAACCGTATACTTAGCCTTATTTTTAATTAATTCTTTATGATGTGTTGTAAAATAAATAAATAAAAGTTTATTTCCAGGATAAGAGTATTTATCTATCTGTCAAGCAGTCAGTTACGCCTTCAATCGTGATGGCTGTACCGCCACCAGTCGGTTGCCAGAGCCACGTCTGTTGTTCAGTAGGGTGCACCACGGGCAGGTGAGGGTGGCTGGGAGTGAAAAGATGATAGGCTGCTCTCATCAACAACTGTATGCTTTGCCTAGTCCTTAGTCAATTCTTTTTGGCGTGCATTAAATAGTATAGTATATTTAAATGTACGGGAGCGGCCTATCATCTTTTCGCTCCAAGCCAACTTCACATGCCCGTGGTGCATCCTGCCGAATAACAAACGAGGCGCTGGCAACCGACTGGTGGCGGTATAACCATCACAATTGAAGGCGTAGCTAAAACGTATTATTAAACTATATTGAATTATGTATATCAAAAGCTTAATTATATTGCATTGTTTTGTGATTGTGTTTGGCTATATTAATAGTTATGGATTACTCTAATTTATCTTTGTAAATGCAATATTTACATTTCACAATATTAAATACAAACCTAGTTATAGGAAGAGTGGGACCTCCTGATACAAGTATCTGCGAATACTTAATAGGGGGTCTCAATCACTAAAATGGCAAATGTAATAATGTGATTGTAAATAAATATTTTTTCATTTTTCATTTTCATTTTCAGCTAAATACTAAAGACCGGTGACGGGCAGCAGCGTCACCGGAGCAAGAAGCTACGCCCTGCGATCGCCAACCCGCCTGCCCAGCGTGGCGATTATGGGTATATCCTCCAGATGTTTTCTCTAAGTGGCGAACAACTGGAGAGGCCTATTTCCAGTAGTGGACTGTAATAGGCTGATGATGATGATGAGATGAGAGAGGTAGGGCATAGCGAATCTTCGCTCGAATTGAGCCGCCCGTCCGGGGAAGGACCTCCACCCTATAGAATACCGCAGTCAAATGACCTCTGGGTCGTGTTTCTGCCGGTGAGTAGGGTTTCCGGAGCTCGTGGGGGGTTAGGGTTGGGCCGGCATGGCGGTGGCAACTGACAGGTAACTGACCAGTTACTTGCCAGTTGTCACAGCGACTTGGGCTTCTCTTTCGCTTTCCATCAGGCGAAGGGAAGCCATTAGTCCATAGTCGAGCTACTATAAAAAAAAAAAAAAAAAATATCTAAATGTTTGACTGTCAAGAACGCCAACGTAGGACGCGAAAACTACTAGTAAAAATATTACCGTCCCTCTCTTACATCGCTCTCGCCGAAACAGCAACGGGAAACAAAGGGAATGTATCCTCGTTGAGCGATTAAATTTCGCCCTTGGGACCTCGTAATGGACACAAATGGACTACTGTCTCGATATAGAATTAATAATGAACGAGACGTTTTCGTATCGGATATGTGAATTTTAGTATATCTGTGTTTTTTTTTTTTTTTTTTTTTATAGTTGTGGCCAACCGGACTCCTTCATGTTTTTATAGTTTTATTTTTAATATTTAAATTTAGAATTATCTTTCAAAATTAGCAGTCAATGTCATTTGTAGCAATTTATTATTATATCTCTTCGAAAACCACCGCGGCCGATGCCGGTACGTTTCATTTATCGCCAATCCCTGTACTCTTCCCAGACGGATAGGCAGGCAGGCACTCACCCTCACCCTCACACAATTCCATCCGTAACATTTTGGTCCTTCTCCGCGTTTTTGAACCTCGTTGTTTTACAGTCAAAATTCGTTTTCAAATTTTCCAAATTTTCATTTTCATTTCATTTACATTATCGTTATGCCATTGTCGAAAAGCCGAGCATAACGGCCATCATTCGTAATGGCATCATCAATTTGTCGCGATTACCTCACGTCTGGGCAGGGTGACAGGGAAAACCGCGATCGTGGATTTCGAAGTGCAAAGTCGGTGGAAGCTCAGAAGCTAGCTGCAAAGGCGCGCGTTCAGCGTAGGCAGTATGAACGTGAACGCGAGTTGGCGGCCAAATTGGCGGCCATGGAGAAGCAGGTGTTAGAGCAGGAGCTCCTGGCCGAGCTAGCCGCCATCGAGGCGCAGTGCAGTGCCTCTCGCCGGTCGCGCGGAAGCGGCCACTCACGACATCGACCGACTGAATGGGTAAACGATACCAACGCACAGGTAAACCTTAATCGTTTATCCACATTAGAGGGCGAACGTTCACAGCCCCACACACATTCACAGCCGTCGGGCCTACCGGTGGCTTCGCAATCACAGCCATCGGGCCTCCTGGCGGCTTCACAAACTCAGCCTTCGGGTTTTCAGCCAAGCATAACGGCTTTACATTCATCACATTCACAGCCTTCGGGTTTTCAGCCGAGCATAACGGCTTTACATTCATCACATTCACAACCTTCGGGTTTTCAGCCGAGCATAAAGGCTTTACATTCATCACATTCACAACCTTCGGGTTTTCAGCCGAGCATAACGGCTTCACTAGCACAGCCGTCGGGCCTGCCGGCGGCTTCACAAACACAGCCTTCGGGTTTTCAGCCGCACATAGCGGTTTCACAGCCGCACATAACGGCTTCACATTCATCACATTCACAGCCTTCGGGTTTTCAGCCACACGTAGTGGTTCCACAGCCGCATATAGCTGTTTCGCAGACGCACATAGCATTTTCACAGCCACACGTAGTGGTTTCACAATCGCACACAACGGTTTTACAGCCGCATATAGCGGTTGTACTACCGCACAGCCAATCGACGTACGAAAGTTCTAAGACTTTTCTTTCCCGGTTAGAGAACGTGGTCCGGCTCCAGCAGGCGGCGGCGGCGCTACTGGCGGCCGGCGCGCCGGAGGACGTGCTGCAGCTGCTCGAGCACAACTTGGCGCGCCCCGAGGTCATCGTGCCGAGCGTCGCGCTCGACCAGGGCTCGGCGACATGCGCGCCTAGCACGCGCAACGGCGCGCCTAGCACGCGCAACGGTGTGGCAACGACGCAACAGCTGCTTGGGCAAAGGGAGTATCTCCAACATAATCTTTTATTCCCAGCCGCCTCCCTCGCTGGCACCAAGGTGCAGCAAAAGCTAGACTCAATCGGCATATCCCAACATAACGCCAGTCAGCAGCGTTCAGATAACCCACACGTCAACGCTAGCACAGAGCGTTCACCAACGGGTCGATTGAGTGTAGGCTTACCTTGGTGTCACAAACCTCACTTGTTTCAGTCACACTGGCGTAGTGACGTTGGATGGGACTACTATTTACCATCGACGAGACACTTCATCCCACGTTGCTACCCAGGAGTGGGCATAGCACAACTAGTGTTGCCCAAATTCAGTCTTGGTCTTGCAGTCTTGGTCTTGTTCTTGCGTTTTTGCAAGACCAAGACCAAGAACAAGACCGCGTATTTTTAGCAAGACCAAGACCAAGACTGACCGTGCAAGACTTGAGCAAGAACAAGACTTAGCCTGCAAGACTCTTGCGTCTTGCAGCTAGGACTTAGCGCTATTTCACTGAGTAGTTAAGTGTAACAGTTCGGTGTATAGGTAGGTACGCCATGAGACGCAAAAAACTGTATCAAAAAATATGAAAAACTGGACCTATGCGCATTACGACTAATACCATAAACATAGCGAATAATAAAATATCTATTAAAATCAAACTGAGTGCTAGTTATGTTTTAACCATCGGCACTTTGATAATGCGGCATCAAAGGTTTTGTACTTACTTCTCAAAGAAATTTGCCGCTTTTCGGAAGTACATGGTTATGATACACGCGCCGGCGGCTTCTTTTGAAATTTAAAACAATCGTTGCCGCCACGCCGAAATCATAACATTTGACACTATTTGATTGCCGCCGTAGGGCGTAGGTATACTCATGCAAAATAATTTCGAATTTTAAGAGTACCTACAGGTAATCCAAAGAATAAATAAGTTTCAGAGTGTGTGAGTGTAAGAATTTCTTATCAAATCTTCAGTTATTTATTAATCTGCTTGATCTTTACTATGGCTATGTTAATTCAAGCTCACAATGTTCCAATCCTAATACGTTTTTCTAAGATTTAAAGTAAACTTTAATAAATAGTAATAGACTAATAAGTAATTGCAAGACTTGCAAGACTCTTGCTGCAAGACCAAGACCAAGACCAAGACTGGGAGCGCAAGACCAAGACCAAGACCAAGACCAGGTGTATTGGCGCAAGACCAAGACCAAGACTGGCTAAGTCTCGTCTTGTTCTTGCATTTGGGCAACACTAAGCACAACGTGAACTTCACACCTTTGCCGAAACAAGTGAGCCAGCTTACGCATGGGTGTCTTACTGGCGTTTTATTTTATTATATGACATTGATGCAAATGAGCTCGCTTGCGCGTGGGTGTCATACTGGCAGTTCATTTTACTGTATGACAGTTGCAAGCTCGCCCAAATGTTCGGGCCCTATGTAGCCTATTGCGCTGGAGGGAACCCCAACGTTTTCATTTTCAGCCAGAATACACGTGGCCAACGGATCCAGCAGCAATCGTTGCAGTCACAGGTCGTTGCAGCGATTGGGTTCGTTTTGTTGATAAGAGCGAGAGCTCAAGCCGTGGCCCAAATTTACAATTTTTTTGTCATCTTTTTACAAATTCAAATGTTCGACGTTTTTATATACACTCAAATTTTGTTCACAGTTCATTTCACCGCAGACCGGGGGTGCAACGTCCGACTTCCCTGGCAGACTACCCGCGCTATCCGCTGCAGACATGATGTTAGCCCAGCAACGCGTACCTCGACGAACATTCTGCAACAGGCAGGGCGTATTGGAATAGCAGCGGACGGAACAGCAGCGCACATCGTCAGCGCGACGAAGTCTTCCTTCCTGTTCAACGGGTGGCACCCAGCGGTCGGCGTCTCCACACAGTCAACAACATACGGCTGCGCTTCGTACAACTCAAAATCACACCAACCCAGAATCACCTAAACCAGAAGACGCATGTCGGAAGTGGACCCAGAGGACGAGGAGGCTTCACATACATATTCATTTTCTGACTGACCAGTCGTGGAGTCAGTTCCCAGAAGTCAGTTCCCGTGCCTCCTCTCGACGACTCCGCTTTGACGAGCGGACTGGAGTGACCAGACCTGCCGTCTCACCAACCACAAATCGCCGCGCTGGCAGCGTGTGTGCCCTTGACTCTGCGCCAGTGACCATGTCCCCTGTCTACGCCAGCCATTTGATGTTGCCGCCAGAAGAGTACCTGCCCCGTCGAACTCGTGTCTGCTCCGGATGCTACGGGCTCACTAGGGTTGTCGGCGCTGCAGCTAGAGGGGGGAAATTGCGTAGGGCTATCATAACCACACTGATGTAACGGTTGACCACATTTTCTCAAAGTATTCGTATTTCATACGAGGGGGGAGAATGTGGCCAACCGGACTCCTTCATGTTTTTATAGTTTTATTTTTAATATTTAAATTTAGAATTATCTTTCAAAATTAGCAGTCAATGTCATTTGTAGCAATTTATTATTATATCTCTTCGAAAACCACCGCGGCCGATGCCGGTACGTTTCATTTATCGCCAATCCCTGTACTCTTCCCAGACGGATAGGCAGGCAGGCACTCACCCTCACCCTCACACAATTCCATCCGTAACAATAGTAGCTCGACATAATGGCTTCCCTTCGCCTGATGGAAAGCGAAAGAGAAGCCCTAGTCGCTGTGACAACTGGCAAGTAACTTGTTAGTTACCTGTCAGTTGCCACTGCCATGCCGGCCCAACCCTAACCCCCCCATGAGCTCCGGAAACCCTACTCACCAGCAGAAACACGACCCGGAGGTCATTTGGCTGCGGTATTCTATAGGGTGGAGGTCCTTCCCCGGACGGGCGGCTCAATTCGAGCGAAGATTCACTATGCCCTACCTCGCTTAATATGATGTGTGGTAAAGAAGTGGTTTTATGATGATCTTGGAAGCTGGTCTGGTGGTTGCAAGAGACATTCAAACGTGGAAACATAACATATTCTTAATTCAGAAAGCATACGAGCATAACGGGGTGTAAGGGAGCGGCCTATCATCTTTTAGCTCCAAGCCAACCTCATCTGCCCGTGGTGCATCCTGCTGAACAACAAACGAGGCGCTGGCAACTGACTGGTGGCAGTATAACCATCACAATTCAAGGCGTAGCTAAATACCACAGACCGATGACGCAGCGTCACCGGAGCGACAAGCTACGCCCTGCGATCGCCAACCCGCCTGCCCAGCGTGGCGATTATGGGTATATCCTCCAGATGTTTGCCCTAAGTGGTGAAAAACTGGAGAGGCCTATGTCCAGCAGTGGACCGCAATAGGCTGATGATGAATTCCGGAAAACGGCTTGTTCAAACTAACTAACTAAGACACGAATAATATTTTACTGTAGGTAAATATACAAGCTATGCCTACCTTATGAAATCCTAACAAAAGCAAGTCAAAGAATAGCTTTGCAGTTGACATCACCGAAAATAAATATCTCGCTGGAAAATCACATGAAAAGGCAAGCTTATCTCAGACAGAGATTTGTTCCACTGAACGGGCAAGAGATTAACTCCGAATAAAAGAGTGGCGGGGCATGAGTGACAAAAAAGTGGTAAAGTGCGCGTAGAGTTGTTGGTTTTGGGTTCTGTAGGATTTAGTCGATCTGTAAAAATTCAAATAATCTAACCTTTCTCATGATACTAAAATAATCTAACTCTTCACATCTCATTACTTCGCTGTCTGGCCCTTTTAAAAAAGACCCTTTTTGACTGACTTCAAAAAAAGGATTCAAGGTTCTCAATTCGACTGTTTTTTTTTGTTGTATGTACGAGTGTCGAGTATGTTATTAATAACTGGTTTCCATTTTAATAACTTTTAAGCTTTTGCATTGCGTTGTATCATACATAACATAGATATGAATTGGTTAGATTATTTTTAACTTTCATTTTAATATAATGGCTCATCTTCTCTGTGTCTCTAATTTTATTGTTCTGTAGTTTGTACTCTAGTTTAAACCACAGAATCAGGGCTAGACTAAGCTCTGTGGGTACTAAAATAAAAAGAATACTTCATCATTAGCCTATTGCAGTCCACTGCTGGACATAGGCCTCTCCAGCTGCTCGCCACCTAGGGCAAACCTCTGGAGGATATACCCATAATCGCCATGCTGGGCAGGCGGGTTGGCGATCGCAGGGCGTAGCTTCTTGTTCCGGTGACGCTGCTGCCCGTCATCGGCCTGTGGTATATATACCATAGCTATAGCTACGCTTTCTATCGTGATGGTTATACCGCCACCAGTCGGTTTGCCAGAGCCTCGTTTGTTGTTTGGCAGGATGCACCACGGGCAGGTGAGGATGGCTTGGAGTGAAAAGGTGATAGGCCGCTCCCTTACATCCCAAAAGAATACTTATTTCTTATATTTATTGGCCGTTTTTTGCCTTTGCCCACGGATCTCTAAGGCTGTGTAAAACACTTGTGCTTCACAACAATGGCCGGACCGCGGAGTATTGTCGGTAGACAAGATGCCGTCTTTTATTCAGAGTCTGAACTGACGGAAATAAAGACTATGAGTTGAGAAAAATTATAAATAAATGCGCGAGACAATATATAATCGCGAATCTAATCTTTAAGGGGCTGCGCAGACGACAGACTTTTTGTGCGATAGAGTCTGCGTCTGAGACATTTAAAAAGAAGTCGTGTATGTTACTGCATATAATTGCATCATCATCATCATCATCAGCGATGACGGGCAGCAGCGTCACCGGAGCAAAAAGCTACGCCCTGCGATCGATCGGGTATATCCTCCAGAAGTTTGAAAATGAAATGAAAATGAAAAATATTTTATTGGAACCAATACAAATTGTTACAAATAAAAGACGTTACGAGTTTGCTTTAGATGGTGAACAACTGGAGAGACCTGTGTCCAGCAGTGGACTACAATAAGGCTGATGATGATGACTCGTATATACTAATACGGTACTAGTAGTACTAATAGTACCCATAGATCGTCTGTCTTGCGAGCATTAACACAAAAAACACACACTCGTTTCACATCGCTACGTTATGCGGAACACATGACACGCCTGATCTGCCTACGTGACTTACATCCGAGCGACAGAAGGATCCATATTCTATTAGTGACGTAATAAATCAAGTGAACGTGTTTGTTTGTTTCTCTTCCGTGGTATGGAAAAAAATTGTACGATAGAGACTATAAGGAAAAGTTGCAATGCCATTTTGCTATGGCAATAAAATAAATTGGTTAGCATATTGTGATGAATTTTATTTTGGTATCTTATTTTTATTACGCGTACTTAGATTTAATCTCGTTCCGTTATATAGAAACCAAGTGGCTTATTTAATACTTTGGTACCCATTTCTAGCTTATTATTTTTCTTATTCAAACTTCCAATGTAATTAATTTTTTTGTACTTATCTACTATGACTGATATTAAGTAATGATAATAATATGCCTATAAAAATATGACCTGTCTCAATTTTAAATACATCATAAGCCCAAATTCTCATTTATTTGAAAAAAAAACAGTTCTTTATCAATGGTAAGAGACTAAGAAAGGGCAGAACAAAGCATATTTACATGATTTTGTGATGCTGGTACTGAATTATTTCTGAACAAAAAACCCTGTAAATTTTGTTGGCCGAACCAAGGATTAGAATCCAGGACTTGAAGGCATATCTAGACCCTTTCAACAATAAAACAATGCTAGTATGTTTGTGAGCACGTGACCATCATGCAAGACTTTTCTGCTTTTTTTTCATATGCAGTCTCAAGGGCCTGCAAAGCACCTGTGACTCCCTTGGTGTTGCGGTGTCTATAGGCTGAAGTGATCACTTACCATCAGGTGGTCTGTTTGCCCAATGGCAATGTCTGGATGAATGTAGTTAAACAAAATTTTGTAATGTCATTACCACTTGCAAAATTTTATCGTACCATAAGGATAAAGGTATGGATGGAAATTATTAAAATGAAATCTTTTTTGAAGTTTAATCCAAAAAAGGGATAACCAAAATTTCCTGTTTTTCAACATTAAGAGAATAATTTACATAATTTTACCTTACCTTCGGTTGGAAAGTTTTAATCATATTCTGTTTGCGTTACTTAAATATGGAAGAAAGTATTATTTCAGCAAGTATTTACATTAATTTATGTGGTAAGGTTTTCTATTGTTTTTTTTTTGGCTTCAAAAGCCTATTTAACTATCAAGTTTCTTGTCAGTACTTCTCTATAGGAGATCAATAGATAGATAGATATTTTATTGCACAAAGTACAAACATTTACAGAAAAATGTATTACAGATATTAATAGCCATGACAGCTTTTAAGAGCTGGCTATACATCGATTAATACAAAAGTACAAGTGATTTTTTTTTCTCATGGAAAGTGAAAGGGAAACCCAAGTCGCTCTAACAACGGGCAAGTAACTGGTCAGTTACCTGTCAGTTGCCACCGCCATGCCGGCCCAACCCTAACCCCCACGAGCTCCGGAAACCCTACTCACCGGCAGAAACATGACCCGGAGTTCATTTGACTGCGGTATTATATAGGGTGTAGGTCCTTCGCCGGACGGGCGAGTCAATTCGTGCGAACTTTCGCTATGTCCTACCTCTCGTAAAGTGTTTTGCCGAGTGTACGATCGCCAGCCGGGCGGATAAACCTGAACCCTACCGTAGAGTGAGGATCTCAAGAAGTTCCTTTCAGTTGATTGTTACGACTAATAAGCATAACATAACATACTTATTAAGCTCTTTTACATAGGAGTAAAATTAGGCCCTTTTGCCATTAACCCATTAATGGCCAAAGGAAAAGTACAAGGATTTATTTCGATTTTTTTTTATTTAACTATAATAAGGGTTACAAAAAGTTATTAGAACATGAAAAAAAATCGAAAATTTATTTATTTAGATTTTTATATGGGTGTACCCAAATTGGTACAGTGGCCACTTTAGGGTGTTAATTTTTGTAAGAAGTTTTTTTAAATGCGCAATGTCACTTGCGTTTTTTGTAGCCACTATGGCTTTGACTGTGCTAAATACACAGCATACTTGTTTTGGTAGCTTTTCAGGAACGTGGTCAGTGCCGTTCAGTTTCAAACCATCTACTTTAGATATCGAAGTTCAAGCAGAGTGTCGTTGAGGCGATTGTTTTTGATATAATTATTCTGATCATGTTTTATTGAAATAGTAGTTGGTCCATAGCTTCCTCTCAGGATTGTATGTGCAACCAACAAGCATTTGATAAGACCATATCAATCATGGAGGTAAATAAAACCCACCACCATTTTTACCATGAATGCCGATTCTGTATAGTGAAATGGATTGATTTATTTCATCAACTCCACTCATATTATATTCTTTAGAACATCTTCATGTCAACCTTATGGTTCTTTTCTGCAGACCATCTTTTCAGTCCCTGCCGAAGTCTGAGAATCGTAATTCGATGCCATTGGGCAAATGCTGTTGTCTGTCCAGTGAACCAGTAAACTTAGTATTTTTATCGAAACTGTAATCAAATTCTCCACTTGACTCTTTCTTCCCTAAGGAAGTGAATCCGAAAGAAAACTGAGAAGAAAGAAGAAATTGAGAACTAATACTCAACATTTTCGGAAACTTCAATCTGAAAATTAGGTGGAGAATAGTAATCGAAACCCTCTTTTTCATCAGTGACGCCACTGGGTTCCAGTGGTGGTTGACCTAAATCATACTCTAAATCGTCACTATTTTCAAGGATGGAATATATAGCCTCTTCCTAACCTTCAAAGCTGTTACTTGTACTATATATAAGCCTACGACTCTCTAAAACTCTGAAAAAATATAGATAATATTATTCCACTTGTGGCCACTGTACCCGAATTGGCACAGCTATATTTCGAATGTCGCTGAAACTTATATTCTCATCATACTTTACTGCAATATAGTACAAATCAATAATTATTTACTAAATTTCGTATAATTAGAAGCAAATACGGTGTTTCCATTTGTCTACTTATTATAATATTTAAAAAACTAAACATACTTCCATGCCAATCTTGATAAGGAAATTCAACAAGTAATTATCACAAAATTACGAATGTTTTCTAAAATTTATTTATAGCATATTAAATCGCTGTAGTCTTAACTACTCAAAAACGCAATAATATTTCCCCTGGTGTCAATACTGTTTTTTTCTTCCATCAATAACTAAGTGTTCCCAAATGGGTACAGCAACCAAGAATGGGTTAAGTGTTTAAATAAATAACCCAAGACATACCACACTGGGCCACAAGCCCCAAACTAAGCCGAAGCTTGTACTAATGGGTACTAGACAACTGACAAACTTACTTAGATATTTTCTTTTGTAAATAAATACATATTATACGTAGTGAACACCCAGACCAAATACAAACAGAACATGTTCCTGAACACAAATGTTTGTACTGTGCGGGATTCGAACTAACGATCCTTGGCTCAGTAGGCAGAGGTCACTACCAAATGAGCCATCGGGCCAGTCAAGTGTTTAGTCCATAAATGTTTATTCTTATTGAGCCTTTCAAGATTTCCTTCTAATTTTATAATTTTTATAATAAGACGTATTTTCCTGCCAACCACCTGTTCCACAACTCATCAACTTTTGTTTTCAATTACTTCATTTTCAAGTTAACATTTTATACCGAAATCTTCGAAAATTAATTAAAAGTTGTCTTAAAGTATCAAACACATTCTTTAAACAAAGACTGTAATTAAATTAAGAAATCGTGTTTGCGATCTCTGACGTAAATTGATTGTGAAATTATTTTGGGAAAAAAGAACACCTTAAATTTTTGTATTAGAAGTAATATTTAATTAGTGAAATTAAATTATGCATTATGACCATCATCAGCCTATCGCAGTCCACTGCTGGGCATAGGCCTCTCTAGTTGTTCCCTACTTTGGGCACACTTGGAGGTGTGACCATGATCGCCACGCCGGGCAGGCGGGTTGGCGATCGCAGGGCGTAGCTTCTTGCTCTGGTGAGACTACTGCCCGATATTGACCTCAGATATTTAGCTACGCCCTCAATTGTGATAGTTATACCCGCCACCAGTCCGTCGCCAGAGCCTTGTTTGTTATACGTCAAGATGAACCATGAGTAGGGAAAAGTAGCTTGGAGAGAAAACATGATTGGTCTCTCAGTTATATCGCTTACATCTTCTTAAACCAACCGCACCTGCCCGTGGTGCATCTTGAAGAATAGCTAACGAGGTGCTGGCAACCGACTGGTGGTGGTATAAACATTGAAGCGTAGCTACATACAATGGACCGGTGACGGGCAGCAGCGTCATCGTAGCGAGAAGCTACGCCCTGCGGTCGTCAACCCAGCGTGGTGATTATGGGTATATCCTCCAGATGTTTGCCCCAAGGAGCGAACAACTGGAGAGGCCTATGTCCAGCAGTGGACTGCATAGGCTGATGATGATGATGATGATGATCTTCTTAAACCTGCACGCGTAGTTCTAAACTAAGCAGAGACATGTGCTTTGGGTACCGGACAACTGAACTACACTCAACCAATTCATTCCCGAAATTTCTCGTTCAACCCGACCGAGCCATTAATCGCTACGGACATTAAAATAATCTGAATTAAAGTAGCAAATGTTTACTGTTACGCAGTAACCGCCGCACAATAATTCTACCTGTCCGAATGCCGACCGAAACGTCATTCCCAAAACCTGAACATTTTTCGACTCAATTGGTAGCTATTAAGGGGAACGGGTAATTTGTTTTAAAGTCGAACCGGAGGGAGGACCATTGATATAAAAGCCGATTGTCGGTTGTCACCTGACAAATGATGCTAACTGTTTGAGTGGAGAGATGGAATTCGCGTTTCGTTGGTGGATTTCAGTTGGCATTATTAATTTGTTGAAAATTAAATGAAAATATCATTTATGCGTAAGTTTTAAATCTTTGCCAGAACTTAGCTGACACGCTTCCGAGTCCCATTTAGGAATTGACCTCTCTATTCAATTCAATTCAATTCATTTATTCAGAAACAATATACATTGTGTTTGAAATTTCATTATAATAAAAAAAAATGTCAACAATATATTATTATTATTACTTAACTTAGGTATAGGTATTAATAAATTACAATGATTAGAAAAAAAAAGCAATAATAACATGTGATTCCATCAAAATAAAAATAAGAAATGTCAACAATATACTTGTATACTAAAAGTGATTACTTATATAATGTCAACAGATTTATTACAACTCTATTTATCTATAATAATATAAGGAACAATCGTAAGGTGATTTTTCTTTTCTTAAATTGAAGAAGATGTCAAGTCATTTCTTAGCTCGGTAATTAGAGAAGTAATTGAAGTCGTGCCTTCTTTTAGCCTGCGCCTAGCCTGGCCGGACTTACAATCCGTTTAAATGAGCTGTTTTTAAAAAACTATTCCTTACCTAATCCTATTTCATCATCATCATCAGAAAAAAGTACGTCGGCGTTTGCAATGAGGTAGACAAACAATAGAGACACAACACCAGTCACTTAGTTTATAGATAATATTACCAGTTATCTTTAAACTAAGTATTAGCTTCAAATGTAAAACTGGGGTAGTAGAACACTAACTTTTGGAACATGTTACCACAGAAATAGTTGCATAAATAACAATAAATTTTCGTCGCAAAAGGGACTTGCATTCAACTCCGTCTCGAACAAAGTTTTATATTACATTTTAAGCTGTAAAATGTGGATTTCACTCGTACATTCAATGTTTAAAACGTGCTAGTGTGAAGTTATTCGTTTTACTATAAATATATCAGCGTTAAAGTTTAAATGCGTAGGTACTGAAACTTTTTATTGTTGAGTGGAATGCTGAATAATTGAATTGGTTTATAAATAAGGGACAAACTGAAAGCCGGGCCGTTTTTCTGTAATTACTTTTCTATATGAAAAGGTACGTAAAAAATAGTGGAAAAGAAACTTGGCTTGTTTTACCATTTTATCTAATAAATAATAATCAAAATCTATCTAATCTAAATAGGAAACTAATTACAATGGGTGGTAATTAGTTACCTATTTATCAATCCTTTTAAAAAGATAATAATAGAAATAAATAAAAAATAATCCGACTTCAAAAACACAAACGATCAAAAACTTTAATCTGACAGAAACTGTACTGCATCTAAAAAGCGATAAATAACGTAAGTAATTATCCACTTAATATACATATTATATGTATAACTATAATTATTTACTTAAATTGTATTTGCAATTATCATTTATTTTTGGAGTCGGTGCCAGCCTCTAGTTAACGTAAACTGTTGTGTTGTATGACGCGCGAGGTAAAAATGCATCCCCGCCTATCGGGAAGCGGTGGGGTATATTTTAAAGGACTCTCACCACCATCGGGAACGAGAGGGCAAGAGGCTTAGAAGTAGGTATACTTAGTTATTTATTCTAATGCAAAAACGACCGCTCGTTTCAAATCTCAAAATCAGCCATTTTTAATTTTAACGTAACGATCCCTATTCAACGGTGGAACCAAAACATTTGCATTTATTATTTAATTGTATCCAAAACATAATTGGTCCATAACCCTTAAACTGCTACGGGGTCACAACGACCAGTCGTTAAGACGTTCGGGTCTAATTTGTTTCAATATAACCAGTAATCACTCGTGTTGATCGCGAAGGTACTTTGTATTCAAATTCATAACAATGCTTTGTTAAAAATATCGCAATTAGAATAGAATAGAATAGAAAAACATTTAGAAATTCTTTGTTTAGATTTCATTTCAATGATGTTTAATCGCAGACGTAAAATATAGTCCGATCCAGTACTGATTATATTTAAAGCGTTATGCATGCAGTTCAAGCTAATGAGGTTACAATTAAATTTCATTTGTATTTTTTGTTCTTGTAATTTTATTATTATTACACTCAACTTTTTCATTTTCAATTCATTTTTCATGTTTTTTTTCCTGATTTTTTACATTTTTATATTGGCGAAGCGGAGAAGATCTGTGACGCTTTTGACGAATCACATATACGTGTGTGATATTGACTGGCTCAGTGGCTCAATTGATGACTGGCTCGGTGGCTCAATTGGTAGTGACCCCTGCCTTCTGAGCCAAGGGTCGTGGGTTCGATTCCCACCCGGGACAAACATTCGTGTGATGAATACTTGTGGTTGTCCGTGTCTGGGTGTTTATAATTTGTATTTAAGTATTTATTTGTAGTACCTTCGTTGTTCTGATACCCATAACACGAGTGCTTAAGCTACTTACTTTGGGATTAGAGCAATGTATGTGATGTTGTCCAATATTTATTTATTTATTATTATTTATTTATCACATGGCTTGAATCTAGTGCTCATTCAATCCATAGCTCAGTGGTCGAGTATCTAAGTAGTAAGTAGATATCTTCCAAGTAAAATCCAATCGATTACATAAATTACATACATTTTACAAGTGAAATCCAAATTTTGTTCAACTGTTCGCATTCTGACGTTACGTTCGGCGTTTTCGGCTGTTTCAAAAGACGCCTCTAAATAACGCTCAATTTGCACGTCTGTAGGTACATAAATTACGTGAGCTTCAACGCGCTAAATGTCGCTACACCGTTTAAGGGTTAGTTGTGTAGTTGTACTTTTAAGCGTTACAAGATTTATGGAATAACTATTAGAGATAGTTCAAGTAACAATCTGTTTTTATACACTTAGTAATGTATCTTTTACACCGGATGTCACATGAAAATTATTGTTGTCAATAACTTACTTGGCCTAATAATACAACTCTTGTTTTTATGTTGTAAGGCTATTTTTTCCTAAATTATCTCTCGTTTCTGTATCAGCTATATTATTTTATACTAGGATACTAGTCAAGAGATGTAAGGGAGCGACCCATCATCTTTTCGCTCCAAGCCAACCTCACCTGCACGTGGTGCATCCTGCCGAATAACAAACGAGGCGCTGGCAAACGACTGGTGGTGATATAACCATCACAATTGAAGACGTAGTTAAATACCACAGACCGATGACGGGCAGCAGCGTCACCGGAGCGAGAAGCTACGCCCTGCGATCGAAAAACCCGCCTGCCTAGCGTGGCGATTATGGGTATATCCTCCAGATGTTTGCCCTAAGTGGCGAACAACTGGAGAGGCCTATGTCCAGCAGTGGACTGCAATGGGCTGATGATGATCATGACTAATCAAGCGGCTAGTTTCCTTGGAGATTGGTCGCTGTTAAACTTTAGTACACGCTCCGACGGGACCCTGACCACATACCGAGGCAAGCCGTAGACTGGAATCCCCAAGGAAAACGGAAACGTAGTCGCCCTAAGCAATCCTGGCGGCGGACGATCGCTGCAGAAGCGAAGGCGATAGGAATGACCTGGAGCGAAGTGAAGCGTGAAGGTCAAGACTAGGCTGGATGGCGACGTACTGCGGACGCCATCTGCCCCATCCATGGGACATTTTTTTTTATAAGAAGAGCTTTCAGGATGACCTCACTCCACCTGATGGTAAGCGGTCGTGAGGTCCAAAAGTTAGGTCGACAGGCACAATAGAACAGACCGATTGCGATTGTCGCTCTCCCCCTTTCCCACTAAAATTCCGTTTCACGCCCCGCCTAAAGCACCCAGGATTGTAAGAGGAAGGAAACACATGAGCTGGATTCCAGCAAGACATAGGACAATAAGTCAAGTAACTCAACTGTATTGATCTAACAAAAACCTTCAAAATGGATTTAGGTATAAAGAAAGCAATTGTACCACCAAAATAAGTAATTCGACTGCCTAATAGTTTAATCAACCCTTAAATAGTAAACGTGAGGTAAGAACCATATCCAAAGCATAGTTCCACCGCATCACCGGCCAGTGTTAATTGGTCCCCCCTTCCCCTTTAAGTTGGAATCAGTGAGACGTGAAAGAGGCCCGATAAGCAAATGACGGGGCTCTCCCATAATTGGTTTGTAGGATATATTGGGGGCCCTATATCAAGCGACCCCGAGTATCGTCTATCTTTGGTGTGCCTCTGGAATTTTGGTCCAAATGTCTATGTGGCTGTGTAGAGTAAATTGTTTAATTTGTCTGTAGTAATTATCAGACAGTCCTAAGGCATCATTCACACCGTATAGGTACTCGGATTCGGAATAGGACCACCTCATCTAATCCCGTGTGGGTGAAAATGAAAAATATCTTTATTCACTTATGAATCGTCAAATTATGCTGGTACAAATAACAGTAAAATTTACCACCGTGTTCGGAAAGTAGTTTTCTACCGAGGAGAACCGGCAAGAAACTCGATAGTAACGTAATCGGTACTCGGTACTTCGGTAGTTTGGCGATGAAAAAGAGTTTCATCGCCAAAATTCTTACAATTTTTGCATTACAACGTTGATAAATAAAAAAAATAAATTTATATAATACAAAGCTATAAATTGAATTGAATTGGAAAAGTTGCATTCTGTACTTATGCAAATTCTCGAATTTCATCAACATTGATACTCAATACAGCTGATAAAACTAATACGACATAATTATTTACCTCTAAAGAGACGAAGAACCCCCCCTATTTACCGACTACCCGCTATTACTCACCCCTTACGACGCATCGTGCGTCAATACGTAATCTAGTTTAACTTCCCTACCTCTATCGTGTACCTACTTGTCGAAATTGCGACTCGTCTCCTTAGAATTATTGCCTCGTAACTTCCGAGCCTAGCAGCGATGCTATTCAAAATATCCCATCAAATTATGCAGGGTTACATCTGGTTATATACTTTTTTGCAATAAAAATGGCAACTGTTTTTCTACCTACTTTTATTTTTGTCTGAGTGACTTTTTATTTATTTGTCACACACAACACTAAATATTATAATTGAATAAATAATCGAATGTGATCGTTGTTTAAAAAGAATACTTTGCTATTTTTTTTTTCTTTTTAATAGATATCAAACGACATCACATACATTGCTCCGAAATAAGTAGCTTAAGCAATTGTGTTATGGGTAACAGAACAACGAAGGTACCACAAATATATGCTTTAAATACTTTGCTATGCAAATTTTAATCACTGTGAGAGAATCAAAAAAACACATTGTTATATAAATACCTACTCTAGTAAATGATATGACGTGAGTACTTAGATAAAATTATAAAGTAATTATTTAATACATCCAGATACGAGAGATTGAGTGGAAAATTTTAATTATAAATCGATTACTAATAGGTATGAAAACAACCAAACGACTTTTAAATGGCATTAATTACACTAAAAGGTTTCCAGAGTTTTTGACAAACGGCGGGACCTTATCACATAATAATAATAGACCTGAGCTCCTTAAATTTTGCGAGGTCATCTAAACTTTTAGTGACAGCCACGGCCACATATTAAATCCGAATCCAAATCGGTTTCACTCAAGTTTTAATTAAGCGAAGCGCTTTCCGAACGTAATTATTTTCAACTTTGTTTTATTGCGATCCGTTTCGAAAGCATATTAATCCGATATTTATTACTTTTCGTTTAAGAAATTGGTGAGAATTACAATTTTATACTAGTGATGGTTACAACTGACCTAATGTTTCGTCGGGAATGCCTTACACCGGGGCCTAGTGCGGTATGGGGCGTTCTTACGCCAGGCAGGGATACCTCGTAGTATTCTTATACTACCGAGGTATCCCTGCCTATCGTAAAAGGCGACTAAAAGGGCCTTCGGGGCTGTCGAGGTGTGCCGCCAGTCTTTCAGGCGGCGCGGCGCAGCGCTACTGAGCTGAGGAGGGGTTGACACGAATCCCGACGGGCATCCCGACCCTCTTCAGATGAGCGCTCGTAGCCGACCACCGTCAGGTTTAGTGGGTATTCTCCGTTTTAGGAGTGAGTCCCACACAACCCAGGTGTCCCATACCTAGGGCCCTGGTGTATGCGTAGGCATTCTTGACGTAAAAAATAGGGCCCTGGGCTCTGAACACCGGGGTTATGTGGGGCTCACTCTTATCTAGAGGAGAATACCCATTAAACCTAATGGTGGTTCGCTACTAGCGCACTGTCTCAGGGGGTTTATTATGCCTTTTTTCACCATCATCATCAGCCACAGGGGGGCAGATCTATAATAATTATACTACTATGAAATAATAAGTATCTAATATTGATTTAAAACAAATTATTACATACATAAGACTAAGATCATCTGACCTTTATCATTTCTCTTCTTCTCAGTCCGATCTGAGCGAATTCAGAGTAGTAACAAACGATGTGTCGTCTATTACATACGAGATAATACGTCTAGGAAGGATGGAAGTCATAACTTTGTGGATTTTTGTCACTATCTTACGTACAGTCGAACGTTTTATATGTTATTACGATTATTAATGGTCTGAATCTTCTTATCCAATAGAACAATTTACCAATACCTAATATCCTAAATATTCATTTTATGAACTAAAAAAATTGTACAGATAGGTGTTTTAAGTCGCGCACGCAAATGTTTAAAGACATTTAATGAAACTCTATGGTAATATTAAAATTTATAGTTCATACTAGTCCTACTAATATATTAGTGCGAAACTTTTTTCAAATAGATAAATAAACGAATATTAGATTACATAGCATACATTGCTCCGATCCCAAAGTAAATAGCACACAAAAACACAAAATATAATATATAATACTTAAATATAAACACCTATGTAGACACGGAACAAACACAAAAAATCATCAGGCGAATGTTTGTACCGGGCGGGGATCGAACCCAAGACTATTGCTAAGAAAGACCGGGCTACTAGCAATTCAACCAAAGGGCAACCAAAATTATTTTTTTAAATTCGTTGTAAACAACAACAAATAGCCGTATTAATGATTTCGATCAGGCATTACTGGAGCGGAAGGGGGCAATCCATTGCGGGGATACGTTGTATCACGACTGAGACAAATGGCAACAGATTACGCTTAATACTATTGGCCTTTGTCGATTCATTACACGAGTATGTTACTG
Source organism: Conogethes punctiferalis (assembly GCA_031163375.1). Taxonomy (NCBI): domain Eukaryota; kingdom Metazoa; phylum Arthropoda; class Insecta; order Lepidoptera; family Crambidae; genus Conogethes; species Conogethes punctiferalis. Next base: position 14,651,743 of record CM062091.1, read on the forward strand.
GCAACGTAGCACACACAGATTTGGTTCAGCCTCTTTTACAGGACACTTCGCAATGTTGGCTGGATTCGATACAAATTTCTAGTATTTGTGTAAATCGATGTAGATACAGTATCATAACTAAAATCAAAACGAGAAATGTTTAGCTGGTAGGTAATACCATAACAAGCTCAGTTATTGCGACGTCCATTTATCACATAAGCATTATAGATAGCTCTCCAGACATCGAAGCTAGTTGAAATTTGTCCTAACGTTGCGTTCTAGAAGTTCTTCTGCTTTAAAAAAGCAAAACTTTTTAAAACATAATTATTGTAGCGTAGTAACACAACCATTATTGTAGCAAAAATAACTTTGCTTTTTTACTTACTATTTGTGAGTAGTTGACCAAAAAGGGACATGGAGGGTTAGGAAACTTTCTTTTAAATTTTTGAATCTGTGATCATACCGTAGATTAGTTTTGTGTTTTTTTTTTTGTGAGCTGGAGCAACAACAGTCCAATAACTACACGAAACATGAAATGTGATTTACTCAATTTTTTTCCCTTTATGTTTATGTTACCTTTTTGATCAACTACCTACTTACATTTTTGTACAACAACATTTATCAGATTTTATTCCGAAAAGAAATGCATTAATTGCCTTTAAACTTATCTATAATAATCAAGGATTGAGCTTCCATTGTAACCGTTGAATTTTACATTTATCGAAAAGCTTAATAATTACTCTATTCACAAAATTTTAGAAATATACACAATTGGAAATTTAAGCCTATCAAAGCCGGCTTTAATAATTCAAAAGCTTACTTTGAAAATTATTGTTTTAGATACTTGTTCGTTCATCGAACGTTTAGTTAGCCTAATTCAATAGGTATAGCTTTTAACTAATGCATGAATAACTATGAATGATTTGTGTGTTTTAAATGAATGTTTATATTTAGTATTAAATGATAATGCTGTGTCAATTTTACTAATGAATTATTATAGACATAATTAATTGAATGAATTTATTGTTTCATCATTATCATCAGTCTATTATTGCAGTCCACTGCTGGATATAGGCCTCTCCAGTTGTTCGCTACGTAGGGCAATAATTTGGACGATAGACCCATAATCGCTACGCGGGGCGGCGGCGGTAGGTTTTCACTCCGGTGACGCTGCTGCCCGTCATCGGCCTGTGGTATTTAGCAACGCCTTCCATTCTGATGGTAGAAGTTCGGTGATCGTCTGGCTGTCAAGTAGAGATCTCTAAAATATTATATATATATATATATATATATATGCATAAAATATATGCATGAGGTCTGATTCAGTAACCAAAGTTTAATTTAAAATCCCATAAATAATTTCAAATACCACTTCATTATTAAATACTAAACTTAACCTAAGAAAATCTTACTGCGCTAATTAAAATTAGTTTGAGGCACGAAATGAAAAGCTAATTAAAGTTTAATAAATAATCCTGTGATTAAGTCGAGTAGATTTATTAGACACTAGCGACCTAGCCTAGCTTCATGTATTTATAATAGATTTCAGTAGCAATAAAAGTAATATTTCATAATTTTTAGATTTATGCTACTTTAGATTATTATTTTAGTTATGGTAGCTAGTTTGGGTTGCTATGGTAACGTTTTCAAGACACGTCAGTTTGTAAGAAAGCTTTTTGGTAATTTTATCACACCATGGGTTACATTATTGTAGTACAGTGGTTCTTAACCTGTGGTCCGTGGACCACTGGTGGTCCCTGGAAGCATTCCCAGTGGTCCGCGAAGCCATCTGATATAAATAGATAAAAAAAAACCTTTCATTTATTTACACTTAGATAATGTATATTGTTTCAAAACTAATAAACCAACTAGACCAGGTGGTCCGTAACAAGACAGAAATTTTGACAAATGGTCCCTGATGTCTAAAAGGTTGAGAACCACTGTTGTAGTAGGATAAGAACGGATCCCTAACTTTTTTAAATATAATATAGCCTATCTTCACCGGAGATAATGTTATATATCTATCTATGCATACTTACTTAAACAGAGCTTTCCGACAGTGAAAAAATTAATCAAATCGATCTAGTAGTTTCGGAGCCTATTCAATACAAACAAACAATCAATTCCTCTGTATATTATTAGTGTAGACGAAAGAGTTAGCATAATTCTTTCATATTTTTCTTTTTTTATAATAAAATAATGCATAGCTTTTCTCAATCCTAGGCTTCACCTCCGAGATGAGATGAGATTGTCTTCTAAATCCGGAAACACAGTTTTATATCCATGGTTTTTTAAATAATATTAGTACGATTATTTAAACAGATCTTCAGGAGAAGTCTTCATCAAGAAGATCTCCTATGCTTGATTATGATGATGAAGCCGACGCTTGAAGCAAGCAAGACGAATAAAGATAAAATATTCCAGGTTGGAACCATCAAAACAGACGCTATCTTAATTCAACTCAAGTCGACTTTTGTTATTTTTCTCACTAAGTCACTGCCACTTTGGCCGTCGAAAAAAATATTATCAAGTCGGTACGGTCTGCAGAGAACTTTGTTACGATTCCGTATTTAAATAAGTGAAGCTCTCTTTTCAATTTTATTTGAATGTCAGCTCAAATTGAGTTGTGGGACAGAGTTTTCTTTCCGCTAAACATCTCGTTTAAAATTGAAATTCTTTTTGTTTTCGTCGGTGAATCCGTTTGTATATCTAAAAACGAAGCAGGTTAGGTATATTTTGCTATGAAATCTGATTTCATTTTGTATTTTCGCTCTTAAGAAAAACAAAACTGTATACATTTTGGTAAAACCTGTTTAATTGAAAACTCACTATACTTAATCTTTTGTCTTAAAAGCCATGCTCTAGTCAGTGGAACAAACAACTTTTTAGATAAAAATAGTAGGAGATCCCAATAAGTGATAAGTGTCGAAAGCTTTTCGTAGTAGGCGAGGATTAGCAGGCTGAAGTGGCAGTGGGCAGGGCAGTGAAAAAAACAGTTGGCCGTTGGGGTCAATAAGTTCTGGGCTGGACCTTTCGACCGAAAACGCGGCATGGGACGCCCTCCAACGAGGTGGACTGACGATATATTAAAAGTCGCAGGATGGGACTGGATAGAGGCAGCTTGTAATCGGCCGTTGTGGTAGTTTTTAGGGGAAGCCTATGTCCTCCTACGGATGAATATGATGAGTAAGCAAGACTACATAAAATACGTCATTATTTTCTTAACACTTATTGGTTGAACCAATTTCTATTTTTCTGCGCACCGTACATAAGCGACCGTCAATTTATCATTTCCCAAATAGCCCCATTACTTGACAGGGTCTTTCATTATGGGCCCATTCGATGTCAAATATTGAAATTTTTAACAAATTTATTGGATACTGGCCCCATCCGCGGGTACAGACTGGGAATTTGGCTGGTCATGTAAAATATTTGAGGACCTGCTATGTTGTTGCGTTACTTGAATCGGAAAATCTGTTTTTTTTTTTTCATCTAAAATCAAGAACCATTTTTGGCTAGATGCTTTACTCATAATCGCCACTTTGGGCAGGTGGGTTGGCGATCGCAGGGCGTAACTCCTCGCATTAGTGACGCTGCTACCCGTCGTCGGCCCGTGGTATTTCTAACTTATGCCTTCAATTGTGATTATGAAGCCGCCATCAGTCGGTTGCCATAGCCTCGTTTGTTATTGAGCTGGATGCACCAGGGGCAGGTGAGTGCTTGGAGAGAATGGACGACAGGTCGCCTTCTTACATTCCAGCGAGTGAGGGGTTAGGGTTGGGCCGGCAGTGGCAACTGACAGGTAACTAACTAACTAAAAGAACTTCTTGGTACGTGAAGGGATGTTTTCCTCTTTACCAAAACAAGTCAATTTCTACATCACCGCCCATCGAACAATCGACTAGTATACTCACATACATTTTCATGTGACTAACCCAATTCGACACTTTCGAAGCCCCAAAGATATCTCTTGGGAAATCAATGCGCGTTTTCATTATTCCCGTATCAAACTTTACAGGCGTCGATACATTGTCATAACTAACGTGACACCATAAAGGCGTGCCTTGTATCTCCCATTGACAGTTCACAGTTGATAGAAGTTGACATTTGTATTGTCAGTTTGACAGCGGTGGACCGCTGCAATCGTGATTAGGGTTGTCGACAGGTTTCGAATGCGGTTTTTTGCGGTAAACTGAACTGCGGTAAACTAAAAATATTATTCATTTTAAAAACTTATTAATGTAATTTGGTGAAATGAGACTCAAATGCTACGTTCATAATTTAGCGCTATCATCATCATCATCAAAATTTATCAGTCCACTACTCCAACTGGACATCAGTCTCTCCCAATGTTCGCTACTTTAAACGATTCTAAGCGTATCCTATACCTGCCAGCTGTCATAAGGAAATCATCACTTCGCACCACCCGTGCATTAAAGGTGTAACTCAAAAACACCAACTTTTCAGGAGAGCAAAAAAACACTTTATTTTTGTTATAACTTCTGAACCCTTTATGTTATTCCTATGTATTTCATATCATTAGAAAGCTTTACACACGTTCTTTAATTCTCATTGATTGGTATTGTGGAGAGACTGCTTGTTTAACACTCAGAGAGAAAAGAAACGATTACATATTTAATGCATGAGCTTAATTCACAAAGAACTTATAGTAAGTAAATATATGATTATTTTGCTATGCAATTCCTAAAATATTATATAGATTATGTGCACATACTCCTTTAATGCACGTGTCTTTTCGTAAAAAAATACGGATCACTAATCTTTACGTACTTTTTGCACGGTTTTTTTCAATATTTGCAATGAAGTGATTTGTACTAAATATTTATTGCAGGGGTATTTCTTAATAACATTACATAGTATGTGTCTTACATATTTATTGCATGATGAAAATATTTTTCGAGATGGAAATATTTTCATACATTTTGTTAACTATGAAAATTAAGTATACATTCAAATGACAGTATTAATTGTGGGTAAATTATATATTTTTTTAAAACATTAATGTGTATTTTAAATTAAAATTGAGTGATTACTTACAGAAATACAACCAAATTACCTTCAAAAAATTCAAAATATTTATTTTCGTCTTTTTTGCCACAATTGAGATAAATTTTAGTAATTGTATTAAAAATTAACAAAATCTATTCTTCTTAACACCATTTCACGCCTATAAAGGTAAAAAAATACCAAATTGTACCTATACAACGCAGTGTAAGACCTTTCTCCCGATATTTTCAAAGGAAATATCGACTATTGATAACTCTTGTGCAACATCTTGCCATTCTTATTTTATTTAAGTAAACATTCGATAGGTACGTTAAATCTTTAGAACATATCATTGGTACATTACATAATTAAAATACAAAATGAATACAAGCAATACTTGGTACTTTATAAAAACTTTCGAAGTCAAAACTATGAAACGTGTTGAGCTTAATAAACTTCGTACCAATGTAATACACCGTAGATAATATTGTATAATAACAGATTATTACATATAATAAGGTATCAAAAACGAATGACAAGTGTCATAAAAATAATTTTCATCGTTAAACGATCAAAATACTAGTAACCGATTGTACTAACACAACATTAATTAAATCTATGGTAAGTGTTACGTATATGTGTGTATGGCATTAATACAAATTAAATAATATCTCAAAGTCACATAATCACATTCTACAATAAATGTACTTGGTATAAAAATCAGTAATCATCATCTTCATCACCCTGGGAATCATTACGGGGAACCAAATTTTGGTAATAACTTTCATAGTAGCAATTGAATCACACAATGCTTTATGTAGGTAAGTTTTATATTTTATAGTATTGTGTAAATGTTCAATGTAAGCTAATGTTTGATAGGTGTACACATAAGGCACATGAAGAACAAAGTCAAAATAATCTTTATTTGTATAGATTTAAAAAAAAAACACTTACAAATCGTCGAAGCTACCAATATAATTCATATGAAGTTATGTCTCAGTTACATAATCAAATAAAGCAATAAATGTATTATAGTTCTTAAATATTTTATGAAATAATTATTATGAAATGTTGTGTACCAAAATAATATAGACATGCATAATCTTTTATAATTTTAGCTATCTAACCTGGCAACTGACAAGCAAACAGACAGGCAGACAGACAGTGAAGTTAAGACGGGACCCTATTACTAAGGTAAGGTAATAGGGTCCCATTTTTACCCTTTGGGTACGGAATTCTACATAAGAACAACGAGACAATACTCTGAATATGTCAGTCCACTGCTGGACATAGGCCTCTTCAAATGTTAGCCACTTTGATCGATCCTGGGCTTCTCGCATCCAGCACTTGCCAGCCGTCCTGCGCATATAGTCATTCCACCTGGCCTGAAGGCGTCCTACACTACGTTTGCCGAGACGCGATCTCTATTCCAGAATTCGTTCACCCCAACGGTTATCGATTCTGCGGCCGACGTGGCCTGGCCACTGCCTTTGGTTCTCTGCCGGATTACCTCATTTCGGATTCGATCCCGCAGAGAGGCGCCGAGCATAGTCCTTTCCATAGCTCGCTGAGCGACCTTTTATTTGTGGCTTTAATGAGCGACCTTTAATTCGGCTCCGTATGTCATAATCGGTAGAACGCACTGATTGAAGACTTTCGTCTTTAGGCACTGTAGGATCGACGATGTGAAGGCTCGACGAAGTTTCCCAAACGCTGCCCAGCCTAGCTGAATACTCCTATTCACCTCGTCCTCAAAGTTGTTTCCACCTAACTGCAATGTCTGCCCGAATATTTTTGTACAATAGCGCTGTGTACTTGCAATCGGTTCCAGTAGAACATGTTCATTGAACATGACCTTGGTTCTGTCCAAGTTCGTCCGTAGGCCGATGCGCACAGAGGAAGCAGCCAGTTCATACAGCATCAGTTTTAAGTTCTGCAGCGCTTCTTCCATTATGACGATGACGTCTGCAAATCGCAAGTGAGAGATGTATTCGCTATTTATGTTGATGCCACGTCCTTTCCAGTTCAGTGTCATGAACATATCTTTCATTTCATTAATGAACAACTTTGGGAAAATGACATCCGTTTTTCTCACTCCTCAATGCAACGATACAGGCCTTGTTTGCTGATTCTATACTTGGATGGACATGGTGGCGGCTTTAAAGAGACATCTCAGCTCTAGGATGTATCGCCAATCTACTTGACATTGCTGCAGGGACTCCAGATCAAACCAGATTTCAACCAAGTCAAAGCCTTCCTCATAGTCCACGAATACAAGACAAAGGGGCTGATTATACTCTTCTGTCTTCTGAATAATCTGCCACAATGAGCGGATGTGATCTATGGTGCCGTACTCGCTCCGAAAACCAGTTTGTTAAGGCAGCTGGCAAGCCTGAGTATGGTATTTGTAAATAAAATAAAGTCTGAAGTACTTATCGCCATCATTTTTCATATTACCATACAAACACCATCAATTAAATTAAGCATTCGCCTTGCCTTTGTTAATTTTCTATTAATTTTATTAAAACTATGCGGTCACTAACTGGAAATACACTGAACATTTGTGATAAACATTTGCTGTACGTCTAATTAAGAATTTCGGTGACGAAAGTAGGGTACTTGCATTAAAGGAGTAATTCACTTAAAATATAATTTATGAAATCAATGATAAGTGAATGCACTTACGCATAAGACAATATTTAACATTCTTTACTTATGTGAAGTTACGAAAAATTCTTCCGAAAATATGTAGTGCATTAAAGGAGTAAGTAACTTGCTCCAACAAACCTTCTTCAATGCCTCGAGCAAAAAAGGCGGGATCGCATTCACGCGCTTATTGCTAGGGACTCTAACAAAATATGTGAGTAGTAATTCTATGTACGTGTTTTTTGGTAGTCAAATATTGTGTTTCATGTTGAAGTAGCTTTTTACTTTTTTAAATATATTTTCATGGCTATTACAGATAAAAATACGAAAAAAATAGGGGACATGTATTAGAACTTTTTCTATCGTTTAATAAAATAAAAAAAAAATCGCACATGTGGACATACTCCTTTAATGCACTGGTGGTGCGACTTCACCTGGCCTGAGGGCATTCTACACTACGTTTGCCGAGATGCGCATTTCCTTTATTGAGATGTAAGATAGCGACCTACCATCTTTTCGCTCCAAACTCACCTCCCCGTGGTGCATACTGCCGGATAATAAACAAGGCTTGCAACGGACTGGTGGCGGTATAACCATCACGAATGAAGAAGTAGCTAAATACCGCAGGCCGAGTGACGGGAAGCAGCTTCATCGGAGCGAGAAGCTACGCCCTGATCACAGCTTGCCCAGCGTGGCGATTATGGGCAAAGCCTGCAGTTGTTTGCCCAAAGTTTTTGAACAAACCTATATGCAGCAGTGGCCTGTGATAGGCAGATGATGCTAACAATATTATTAAAAACATTACCCTCCTTTTTGGCAGTCAGGTAAACAGCCCAAGACATGCCAAGCTTGAGCACATAACGCCATCTAGTCTTAAACTAAGGCTACGGTTGCACTGAAGCGGAGCGGAGCAAAGCGAAGATGAGCGGAATGGAGCTGTGCCACGATTCACTGATCACTGACAGCATGTCTGGAGGGGGAGAGCGAGAGATGTGGATTTAAAGCCATGTGATTGGTTGGAAGGAATAGCGGCCATCTTGTCTTCCCTCTTCTCCGTTTCGCCTCTAATTTTAAGGCAAGACTTTGTAATAAACAAAAATAGCTCCTACGAGACACACTTATCCAGATAGCCTATTCACTTTACCCTTGGAGATTCTAAGTTATAAGTATCATAAAAATAATACTTAATAAACTTCGGTATCATAAACTTCAACATTTTAGCACTGCGTGGTCGTAAAGAAAGCTTAACTTGAAATGTTTCTAACTTTATTTTAACTTGATTTAAGTATATTATACACAATGTATCTTACTAAGTACCTATGAGTTAGTTAAAATCTTTTGTTGGCAACAAAAACAGCTATTATCAGTAACAAATCTTTATTAAACTTCGAATATCTAATAGGTGTTATGCCCGGTAATTATTATTTGGTCTTCGTTTAATAATCGTGATCACACACATTTATAGATACACTGATACTAGACAGCTGAGAAACTTACATAGATACTTTTTTGTACATCCTCCACCCAGAGCAATACTAAACAGTTACGAGTATGTTTATACACATAAATGTTTGTACTGTGTGCGGGGACCGAACACACGATTCAGCTCAGAAGGCAGAGGCCACTACTAAATGAGCCATTGGGCCAGTCAGTTAAACCTTGATCATACTCACATTTGTCCAGAATGAGAATCGAACCCACGATTCTCGGTTTGAAAGGCAAAGGTCACTAGCGAATGAGCTACCAGGCATACTTGCAAAAACGATGAAAGTATTTATTTGGTTGACTAAATTTCAAGCGATTACCTTGTAATCATTTTAATCGGGCAAAAAAAGGGCAAATATCACTTTTGTTGTATAAAATCTTTTAGCGAAGTCGTAGTAACGCCTTGCCTTGCGATCGCCAACCCACCTGCCCAGTGTGGCGATTATGGGTAAAGCCTCCAGGGGTTTGCTCAAAGTGGCGAGCAATAGAAGAGGCCTCTATTCACCAGTGGCCTGTGATAGAACAACACGTGCTGGACAGCGTAGTCATCCGCATACCATCCAGACGATGGTGACGCGCACCAAGAGGTTTAGTTCCTCGTTCTTGCTCCGTGCCATTAAGCCATGGAATGCCCTTCCAGCTCATGTGTTTCCTTCCTCTTACAATCCTGGGTTCTGTACCCAGGCACAGACACATGAAACGGCATCTCAGTGGGCCTTCAGGGTGAGGGCGACAGGCGCAATGGGATTGTTCTATTGTGCCTGTCGACCTAACTTTTGGACCTCACGACCGCTTATCATCAGGTGGAGTGAGGTCATTCTGAAAGCTCTTCTTATAAAAAAAGATAGGCTGTTATGTTGTTGTTGTATTAATAGGGTTCCGTTATTACCTTTTCAGTATGGACCCCTAAAAAAGTCTTCGTACGTTTTTTCATAATGTAGATTGATTCCGTTCGATATCTTACCGACAGGTGTTACCATCACTCTTCTAGTCACGGAGATTTCAGCAATCCTGACATCGCATAATCAATAGTTCTCAGTAAAAAAACAATTCGTTCTCCAACAGCTATCTATCTTCAATTGATAATCAGCAGCGGACGTTGATAAACGGGGCTTTTTCATCGTAAGCGTTTGCTCTCACGTGGGGTAAGAAATTATCTGTAGTGCAGATAAAAAATGGATGGACATTCGTATGTCAAATATTGGTTTTTCTTTTTTTTTATATTATTGGGGAACAAACAGATTCAAACTTTTTTTTTATATAGTGGCTCGACATAATGGCTTCCCTACGCCTGATGGAAAGCGAAAGAGAAGCCCACGTCGCTGTGACAACGGGCAAGTAACTGGTCAGTTAACTGTCAGTTGCCACCGCCATGCCGGCCCGACCCTAACCTCCACGAGCTCCGGAATCCCTACTCACCGGCAGAAATACGACCCAGAGATCATTTGACTGCGGTATTCTATAGGGTTTGTTTATAGACTGACAAGTGTTCATGTCGTCTCCGAATTTAGAATAGGAATAATCATCATTACCAGCCTATTGTAGTCCACTGCTGGATATAGGCCTCTCCAGCTGCTCGCCACTCAGGGCAAATATCTGGGGGATATGCCCATAATCACCACGCTAAGCAGGCGGGTTGGCGATCAGCGATCGCAGGACGTAGCTTCTCGCTCCGGTGACGCTGCTGCCCGTCATCAGCCTGTGATATTTAGGTACGCCTTCAATTGTGGCGGTTATACCGCCACCAGTCGCCTCGTTTGTTGTTTGGCAGGTTGCACTACGGGCCGGTGAGGTTGGCTTGGAGCGAAAAAATGATAGGCCGCTCCCTTACATCCCAGGAAGGTTAGGAATAACCCATATCATTCCGCGGGTATCTAAACGACTAAGGAAATATCAGGAAACGGGCAGCAGCGTTTACCTTGGTACAAATAAAACCTACTGCGGTCACCAACCCACCTGCCAAGCTTAGTATCTAAAGCAAAGCCCACTTAATTACAATCGTCATTAGGGAAGGCTTATGTCCAGCAGTGGATCTTACGATGATGAGATTTTGAAAAAAACTTCATTTAACAAACACAAAACATTTATTGGACAAAACAATGATTTTATTTAAAAGTGTAACATTTTATATAAAAAAAAAATATGCAATGTAAATAAATTGATGTTTTAATAATATTATTCTTTCAGATGTGTCATTTAACACTAAGCACAGTGCTCGTAGATTAAATAAAACTAACCTATTTACTTTGCAGACTTATAAGAATAATACGTCGTTCTACAGTCCCCTAGTTAGAATGGCTCGTGAATATAATGAAACGGCAATAAAAAATCCTACGCTTGATATTTTTGTCCCCAAACTATCTCACTATGTGAGAATATTGAAGGATATCCTCTATCCCACACCGGCGGTGGCCGGCCGGAGTGTTGAGTCAGATCAGCATGGCTGAATCTGATCGCTTACCCCAATTGTTTCCCATTTTATTAAGTATGTGTTTTTTTTTTATATACTGTTTTAGTAACTTCGACACATAAGTATATTTGTTACACATATATTTGGATTACAGTCCAGATTATAATTGTATATTTTATATGTAAGTAATTCTTTTGATTGTAATCTGTCATGTGTATGAATAAATAAATAAAATAAAATAAAATTATTTACATATAAAATATTAATACATAGCATAGCGTTATTATGTAACAAGATGTTCTTTCATCGCATTTTGTCGTTTAAAGTGTCCATCTGAAAATAAATTATTACATATTTATATATAGGTAGGTACGTACATACATATATTTACTACAATATATAAATATAATTTGCATTCTAAATAAATAAATCGTAAGTGAAGTCGACAAATATTTAAAAATCTCATACCACATTAGATTTATTAATCCAATCCCAAAATACTATACTCGTATAAAAACAATACAAAAATCCTTTTTATGAAAATCGGTATTATTCCTCCATACCTACTGCATGCCTACATGCGTTCATGATTCTACACAGGTAGACAGACAGACAAAACTCTTATAGGATAGGCCCACTAAGTGATTTTATAAAGGCTCCGTCATTTCTTTTTTTTAGGAAAAAGAGAAAAAAGAGAAAGTGAGACAGAGAGAGATGTCTACAGACATCATCTAGTATACAAAGGATTGTTTTTTTTACTTTAAATGATATTTAAGGCTTTTTCTTACCTCAAAACACCTGCACTCTATGATTCTCCCTGTCACAGACAATGATGTTTCCTCCAGACATTACAGCGATGCCCTCCAAGCCCTTGAACTCCCCGTCTCCAGACCCCCAGGACCCGAAGGCTCTGAGGAACGTCCCATCAGGATGGAAGATCTGGATGCGGTTGTTGCCGGAGTCGGCAACCACGATGTAGCCTTGGTCGTCTACGGCTACACCCCTGGAATAAAGAAGTAGGTGTAAATATTTTTATCATTATCAACATCTGAAGAAACGCTGACTGGATGTCGTTAGAGCGGACATGGAGGGAACAGTGTCACATGGAGGATGCCGAAGATCTGGCAAAGAGGAAATGTTGTAGGAAAGCGGACTCTGGCACTAGGCTGGGAAAACGCTAGGGTGAAGAAGAAGAGGATCAACTTCTAAACAAATAAATAACGTAAGATGCCATGCCACGCTGGGCTAAACATCGCCGTCTAGTCCCAAACTAAGCCGAAACTTGTACTATAAGTGCTAGACAACTGATAAACTTACTTAGAGTTTTAGGTTTATCTATATCTAAACCCATACCACAAATAGACAAATATTTGTACTGTGCGGGAATCGAACCCACGACCCTTGGCTCATAAAAGCGATAAACACCCAGACCACGAATGGAGATGTTCATGAACACGATAATTTGAACCGTGCGGGAATAGAACCCGCGACTCTTGGCTCAGAAAGCAGAGGTCACAACCAAATGAGCCATGCATCGGGCCAGTCAATCTCATGTTATACCCTCACTAAGGGCTAAACTAAAAATTTTTTTTTTTTTTTAAAATTAAACCGACTTCGAAAAAAACACTAACGACCAAAACTAAAAAGCGATAAATAACGTAAGTAATTCCATCCTTAATACATAATTATTTAAATATTACAATTATCACTTATTTTTGAAGTCGGTGCCAGCCTCTCGGTACCTAACGTAGACTGTTGTTGTATGACGCGCGCGGCCGGCAAACACGACAATATATTTATTTGTTTGGCACCGACTTCAAAAATAAGTGATAATTGTAATATTTAAATAATTATGTATTAAGGATGGAATTACTTACGTTATTTATCGCTTTTTAGTTTTGGTCGTTAGTGTTTTTTTCGAAGTCGGTTTAATTTTTAAAAAAATAATAATTTTATTTTTCTATTTTTAGTTGCGTTAATGTGCTGTGAACTTGAATAAAGGCTAATTAATGTCCTTAAGAGTTTTATTTAGGAATGAAAAATTTAGCTTTAAGTCAAGTGAAGACTTTGCGATCTAGAATCAAGCAAATCACTTGTCCAAATCACCTGCCCTACTAGCCCTGCATAAGTACATACTACTACCTACTTTAATATCGACCAATGTCAGTACTGTCCCCTAACTCCTAACCGTTAAGGAGTTCTGTGGCTTCATCATCAGCACCAGATGTTGACGCCCGGAAGCATATACCTGAGTAAAATATAATTACGTAACAAAAGCACCATATGAGCATACAATTTTCGGTTGTTGCCCTCAATTTCTCCAGGATCCCATCATCAGATCCTGACTTGGTGATAATGGGACCACCTCGGAAGTGTCCTCTGTCGAACTGTCGAAAAATTTTTGAAATCCATCCATAATTGACGGAAATATCGGTGAACAAACATAAAAAAAAAAAAAAAAATATTATACATACAGACGAATTGAGAACCTCCTCCTTTTTCGAAGTCGGTTAAAAAGCTAATAGCCAAGTTCAGATTGGTAAAAAACATAGAATTTCTTAATGGGTGTGTAGGTTTTTCATAATATTTTGTGCTTGAAATGTTTTAAGAAAAGATTTAATAAGTACGTAACTGTAACTTGTAACAGAGTATCATAATAAACATAATCTTTACATTTAGTATGTTGTTCATAAATCAAATTGTATGATAAAATCAGAAATTAGTCAAGATAATTTTAATTTACTACTACAAACAATAACGATTTAATAAAATTATCCACTTCATTTCAAGTCCTATGTTTTCGATGGTTAAAAGTCGCCAAGTATATCGACTATTAATAGTTTTGTTATTTTACAGCGAGATTTATTAGAGTGAGGTTATAAAAATTGTTACAGTGTTGAAAATCACGGCGTGTGTTGCAGACGATATCAAAACGGATCACGTATGTAGGACACTGTTAGGGTTGCTAATTCATCCTTTATGTTATATTTTTTGTCGACATGTTCCACTTTCTATACTTGTTGGAATTAAAATAGACCCTCACTTTCGCTTATGATAAGCTAGTAGTAGTTAGTTGCTCAACTCAAATCCAATTAATCTTTACTTGCATAAGTTTAAAAAACACTTACAATTCATTAAAACTATAACGTGAAAAACTTATAGTACTACTAGTACTACATGGTGATTGACGGTAAATTTGATAAGTAATACATGCTTTTTAACCAAGGCAGGCCCATAAATCCTCGTTTTTCACGTCACGTTTTATAATTTCCAAAAAAGTTCATTAAACAATTAAGTGAATCTTTTATAAAAGAAAGTCCTTTTGTGATTATTATTTTTATCATCATAATTCATATTCATAACATCTGAAGAGACATCCTTAGATATTTTCTCGTATTATTTTACCGGCCATAAGAATCCGGTCAAGGCATCGACGAGTAAAAAACCGGGACGATAAAAATAAAACATGTTGATTATTATCAATACGGACATAACTACATAGGTATAACTATACCATCTCTAGTTGGTCAAGTTCACACCTCGATGTAAGTCGGATGGCGGAACTGTCCATCTCAAGGCGATATTTTAATAGGTCATACCCTTGGAAATGGGAAAATAAGATAACGTTTCATGTTTTCACGGCGAAACGTTGATGATTTTTAATAGACTGCTTATTTTTTGACGAACTTGGCTGCTAAGTAATCGTAAATGGGTCGTCTATTTTAAATATTGAAAATATTTTTTCTAACCGTTTCTGCAACTTTTATTAGAGATTTAGTTACTTGTAACAAGTTTTAAAAATATTTTAACTCGTTGAATTCCGTAGACGCTTATAAGCGACGGTAACAATAGATTTTTAATTATGTCTCATTTCTCGGAGGTAAAGTGATTACTATGGTTTTAATCGTTAAAGAGCTTAATCCTTTAAGATCAGGAACGTATCAGACATTATTTTGTGATACTTTAACAGCTGATTGTAAAACTATTAAACTGAACAAACATGAAATGAATCGGTTAAGGAAGGACATTATTTTTGATATACTAATCCAATGAATGTGTTCCAATCAAACAAAACAATGTTATCTAAAATTAGGAAGCATCCGTTTCGAATTGCGGTAGAACTGCTATGATTATAATATCATTAAATGTTAACGAATTGTTTGGTAAAACCATTAATTCAAACCCTGAATATAAGTATAAATTATACTAAACCTCAATACACAATCCATATCAGAATGGATATAATACTTGGCAACAAGTTAGTGACTTTAATAGATCGTAAATTGGCATTATATGGTCGAGTGGCCACACTTTATGTGCCCTCAGCGTAAACTTACTCATTGATTTGTAGAAACATCTATGTTACAAAGTTATGAGAGCTAGGTCTTACTTAGTATGTAATAATGAAGAGATTAGTAATAAAAAGAATGTTCTCTAATATGAGAACAAAACTGTGGATGGAATGCGAATTTTTCCATATGGAATTCCGACAAGGGAATATTAATTTTCAGGCAGGATTTCTTTTACTTATCTTTAGAATTACAATTACTTGCAGGTCTACTTTGACTTTGCATCTTTTGTTTTTATGAAGAATTCAATACCTAAGTACATAAGGAATTTCATCATCATCATAATCATCATTATTGTTCCACATATGTGGATATTAAAGAACATAGGCCCGGGGAAGCCCAACGACCTTCATTTGGACCGGTCCTAAGCGGTCTGAGTCCACAGGATCTCCTCCGTCTTAATCAGGTCGTCAGTCTATCTCGTAGAAAGCCATCTTCTTACGGTACCACTCGATAACCTTTCGTAGTAAAGAAAATTAGCAACGAAAGGAATTTCAGCAAAATAAAATCCTTCCAATACATGAATGTCAGGCAAATTAGAAAACACAGCCAAATTAGACACTGCATGACTTAAAAACTTAAGAAATACACACCTCGGGAACTTAAACTGTCCATCTTCAGAGCCTTCCTCGCCAAAGGAGGACAACACGCGCCCATTGACGTCGAACACTTGGATCCTGTGGTTGTTGGAGTCGGAGACCAGGACGCGGTTGGTGCTGGACACGGCGATGTAGTGGGGGTGCTCGAGCTGGCCCAGCTTGGAGCCGAAGCTGCCGAACTTGCCCACGAACGTGCCGTCTGATTGGAACACCTGGAGGAGAGAGTCATGATTAGCGGACCTTGGTTCATCATCATCATCAGCCTATTGCAGTCCACTGCTGGACATAGGCCTCTTCAGTTGTTCGCCACTTAGGGCAAACATCTGGAGGATATACCCATAATCGCCACGCTAGGCAGGCGGGTTGGCGATCGCAGGGCGTAGCTTCTCGCTCCGGTGACGCTGCTGCCCGTCATCGGTCTATGGTATTTAGCTACGCCTTCAGCTGTCATGGTTATACCGCCACCAGTCGGTTGCCAGAGCCTCGTTTGCTATTCGGCAGGATGCACCACGGGCAGGTGAGGTTGGCTTGGAGCGAAATGATGATAGGTCGCTCCCTTACATCCCTTGGCCTCGACCTTGGTTGAAAACTTTTATTGTAAAAGTACGTGATAAAATCAATTATTGTGAGACGAACCCAATCGTAATAATTATGCGATACATAAAGTAGTACATTTTTCAAATCCAATTTTCCAAATTTGTCTGGTTCCCCTTTTTGAGCGTTACGAAGGTCAGATGGCAGTCGCTTCAATGTAATAACCAGACTCGCTAAATCTAGTATCATGGTCAAAGCGGACCCTGGGCCCAGAGGCACAAACCGGGACAACGCTAAGAGGATGATGATGACCTAAAGTAGTACATTTTTAGCTCTGGATTCAAAACCGGGACCTCTCGATACCTGAGTTATGTAGGGATTCCTCCTATTTAACGAAAAATATCCACTAACCCCTATGATGGTCTAGTACAAGCGCTCAGTCCGAGGAGGGTTGAGAGGGATACGACGTAACCACCAATGACCTTGGGGTTATACCACTTAACCACAGACAACGGTGGTTGCTTAGTTAGCTCTTACGCCAGGCAAGGATACCGAGAGGTAGTATTCTTGGCTTAGGGTACATCCATCCATCTAATTAGAAGGAGGCTGCAGAACGGGCGCGCGAGGCCGATCCCTCGGCCCCAGCGTCACGTCGTCGTAGAGGAGGGCGCAATAGGCGGGCATTTGACCGCCAACAACCTCCTGACGGGACCCAGCGGATGGTTGGTGCGGGGACACCTCCATCCGCCCGGGAGCGGGCTGACCCTTCCAGCCGCTCCCGTAGCTCCCCCTTAGGGAGGAACAGTTGGGCCTGCGTGAGCGGGTAGCGTTGGTGGTGTTGCTGTAGTTCTAGACATTCTAGGTCCCGTGACACCACCCCATAGGCGCTTGACGGAGGGGCCGGGGTTTTTAGTGGGTATTCCCTGCCTCCTTTCCGTCTTGAGGCGGGGTGCCGTCCTCCCGTTTTCGAGGGCGGTGTGAGTCCCACATACCCTGCTACTCCCCCGGGTAGCGGGGATGCGTAAAAGCATTTTCCCCGGCATAAAAATAAGGCAAGGATATCTCGGTAGTATTCTAGGCCTAGGGTACATGTCGCCCTCTTAAAATCGAGTTGTCCCCATTGAAAAAATGTTAAGATATAACATAGGGCGAGTGCGGCCTTAGCATTTTTTCAAGGGGGACAACTGGCCCGCAGGCGATATTTTAAGAGGGCGACATGTACCCTTCCCCCCTACCGCAGGGCGAACGCTATGGCTCCTAAGTCAATCACTAGATCCATTTTGTTTATAATAAGACCGACTATTCGTTACTAGGTTTGTATGTTGCATATTATTATCATGGTTTTTATACCTGAACTCTATGGTTTTCCTTGTCACAAACGTAGATGAAGCCCAGCGCGTCTGTGGTGATACCCCACGGGTAGTTGAACTTTCCGTCTCCTGTTCCTTGACTGCCAAAGGCTCTGAGGAACCTTCCTTGAGGGTCAAAGACCTGTGAACAAAAAAAAACGAGTATAAGTTGATTTGTCAATCACAGAACCCTTAAATAAGCAATAGTTCGTTTCACAGCGACCAAAGAGCTCAACAGAAATGTTTTATTTTGGTAAACTTGCCCGGTGGCCTGGTGGGTTTCTTTTATGCAAGAGGCAGTAGACGAGCAAATGTGATACTGACCTGATGGTAAGCAGTCGACACCGCCCATGTACGTACACCCAACTCAAATCGAGTTCTGTGTGCCTAGCACGAACATTTTCGAAAAAGTATGCGTAACGTTTCCGTAAACATTTGTATGAAACTTGGTACAGCGCCCCTATCGTGCGTAAGAGGCCCGTTTACGGTTACGTTACGCATACTTTTTCGAAAGTGTTCGTGCTAGGCACACTGGGGTGGCTGCCGGCCTTTTAAATAAGAGTACGCTCGTTACAATGCCCTTGCACCGAGGGTCGAAGGTTCGATCCCTATTCACAGCAAACATTCACGTGTTGAACCTTATTTCTTTGCTCTATCATCAGCAGTTGTGCTTAAATTACTTATCTTGGGATCGAATTAATCAAATGTATGTTGTTGTCTGATATTAATTCAAATAAGCTACAAACAATTCGCTTAAAAAGTATCAAAACTCAACGAATGTATCAACTAACATTTTAAGACAACAAGGCACAAGGGAAGAGAAAATAAAAAAAGTAAAGAGCAAAAGGTTTCGTGTACGTTTCATTGGATCAATTTACAAAATTGAATTATGGAAAGGAGCATGGAGACGTCTTGAATATTACAACATATCTACCTGCTAAGTCGATAAGGGCAACCCGGTCAAATAAATTGGGATACTTCACGACAACTGTCAAAACAAACTGGGAATCGAAGAGTTTGTACTGTACGCCTTAAGAATTCACTAGGGTAAGAGTTATCATAATGGACTGTGTCATTAACTTGGGTACTTTGCAGGTGGAGCAATAACATAGGCTTGTTATTATTGCTGTTTGTTGAATGAATGATTGAATATCGTTTATTTGCGTGAAAAGTGGTACAAAAGTTGGTATCAATAGGATGAGCTCACATTTCTCCAGAATCTGGCATGCAAACAGATAGATGATTAAAATTTATTATGTATAAGTTATTACATTAAAAATATGTCAAAGAGAAAATTATAAATTATAAACCAAATAACTGGGTCACCACAACTCTAACTTGAATGAATCAAAGTATTCTTCAACTGAATAGAAGCATTTAAGGTAAACGCTCCTATTACGGAGGTATTTCGCAACATTCGAAACTAGGAGACAAAAATAAGCATTTGTAAGTATTTCTAAATGTGCAAAACTACTTCATCGTCAAAAGTGGTTATTATATTTTGTATTTCTATTGATTTTGTGTTTCTTTTGATGTTAGTTTTTTTTTAAAAAAATATTTAAATAGCCGAGTCGATTGTTCCTAATTCGGAGGTATAATTTCAGTCAGTGCCTATTACGGCGGTAAACGGTTCCTAATTCGGAGGGTCAGAAACAAATAATGTTACGTACATTAAATAATATAAAATATGTGTTAATAAAGTAAATTGTATGTAAGGGATGTAAGAGAGCGACCTATCACCTTATCGTTCCAAGTCATCCTCACCTGCCCGTGGTGCATCCTGCCGAACAACAAACGAGGCTCTGGCAAACCGACTGGTGGCGGTTAAGCCATCACGATAGCAGGCGTAGCTAAAAACCACAGGCCGATGACGGGCAGCAGCGTCACCGGAGCAAGAAGCTACGCCCTGCGATCGCCAACCCGCCTGCCCAGCGCGCCTCCAGAAGTTTGCTTTAGATGGCGAACAACTGGAGGATGGTGATGAAAGTAAATTGTAAGGTTTTCTTTCATTGATTTGATAACATTGATTCTCTTTTAATAAAATTTGCAAATATAGCAGGGATGTATGAATCACTTGAATTTTCCTTATTCTCCAGAACCTAGCACCCCCTAAATTCTAACAGTGACGTATTAAAAAAGATCTCGTTGGAACGAATTATTATTACTATATACAGTAAACTACTCGTGGTAAGTATAAATGTTACATTTTTGGAAAATAGGTTTTATACCCCGGTTCAAAGGTCAAAAGTAATAATATTTTTTCTAGATACCTAATACAACTTTGGTTTTGATGCAACACTTAACACAACTGTACTATTCTCCATACTATGATGGGCATTCTTCTCTTTAAATAACATTATTTACATACATTGTTAAGTTTTTATCGTTTTTGGTTTTATTAAATAAGAATCCATAAAACATTATAGAAAACTTTTTATTTATTTACTGAACCCTAAAACTTGTAATTTTATATTTTATGAATAGCGCCATAATAGGAACCCATATAACCTAATACGGAGTTACCTGAAAATAACTACCACCGTAATAGGAACACTACTCGTGTTATAATGTTCCTAATTCTGACCCATCAAAATTTCTATAAACAAAAGAGTGTAAATGCATAATCACACGATAACAGTTTTTTGGCTCAGTGTGTTAAATTTTAGTCAACAGTTATACAAAATAAACGATTTGTGATCAATTAAAATACAGCTTTTTATTTTACCGCTTCTAAGAAACCAACATTTTATGCTCAACAATATTCATATTTAACTAGATTTCTAAGAAAGATAGCATACCGCAGAATATGGTCCTTAATTTAAGAGATTAATGATTATTTCAATAAAACTTGGAACTAATTCAATAAGTTAATAAATTAAAAGTTATAAACAATTAAACATGTCCAGTATATTTCCTAATTCGGAGGTATACCACCGTATTAGGATCGACCTATAAAATTTGTATCCTTTTACGGTGGTATTTTGTTTATTATTTATTTGGGTAAAAATGAGTTCAAAATATGTATTAAGCTATTTAAATAGCTGCTGTAATAGTAGTAAAATGCAATAAATAACACACAAACGAACTTGAACGGGTTATTAATACGAAAAACTTAGTTTATAAATATTGGTGTACTTTCATTTGATGTTGCGCGTTTGTATGAAAACCTCTCTCACATCGATGTCGTTACACTAATTGATCGATTTTGTTGTGTTGTATATGTGCTTTACTTGCAAAATTCGGTCAACTGATGAAGGAATAGATTTGGAATAAATAGTATACATTTTGGTGCACTTACACTGAATAAAATAGGAATAAAACTCGAAAATAGAAATACCACCGTAATAGGAACCGATTTTGACTACCTCCGTAATAGGGACACTTACCTTATCAATTAGCCACATTTTTAACTTTTTTTTGAATATATTAAGTGGTAACAATTTTGGCTAAAGTGACGAATAATGGTTGTTATAGGGTAATGATTCATGTTGGATCATTTGTTTTTTTTTATATTAGCGCCTCAAAATGACTGCATCCTGCCTGATGTTAAGCAAACGACGAAGTCCAAAATGTGTAAGCGATCCTCATCACACATGGTTAGTGCAATGTGGATCGAGCACACTATGACGGCCTGCATAAGTGCCGCTTCACGCCCCGTTTAAAAGACCCAAGACTATAAGAGGAAGGGAACACGTGTGCTGGATACATAACAATATGTCATCATCATCAGCCCACATCAGTCCAAATAATATCCATATTTCATTAACATGACAGTATGTAAAGGAGCAACCTATCACCTTTTCGCTCCAAGCCATCCTCACCTGCCCGTGGTGCATCCTGCCGAACAACAAACAAGGCTCTGGCAAACCGACTGATGGCGGTATAGTAGCTAAATATCACAGGCCGATGACGGGCAGCAGCGTCACCGGAGCGAGAAGCTATGACCTGCGATCGCCAACCCGCCTGCCCAGCGTGGCGATTATGGGTATATCCTCCAGATGATTGCCGTAAGTGGCGAACAACTGGAGAGGCCTATGTCCAGCAGTGGACTGCAATAGGCTGATGATGATGATGAATAACATGACATAAGGTGAGCCTCCAGATATTTGACTAAAGTGACGAATAACTGGATAGCCATGGACTGCAATAGGCTGATGAATGATTCAATCAGAAGTTCACACTAGTAGAAACCAAATTCTGTACGGTTAAAGGCATTCTTTACATATTATTAGTAACAAGTATACCTACCCTGATACAAAAAATCCTGAGATTAATTCCATTAAAAAGCAATTTCACATCGACAATTCCAAAGCGTTTGCAAAAGCCACCCTACATTTTCCATCTTACACGAGTATTTCTATGTCCATGGGCCCGATCATATATTATGTTTGTTTGACATTTTAGTGCCAATGTCTCGCCTTATCACTGTGTGATTTATGTATTGGTATAAGCTCGCCCGGAACTGCTATTTCGATGCATATTTCAGGAAATTGTCGCGATGACACTTTTTGGGATTGCTTCGTAAATTATATTGCAGGCCTTGTCAATGTAGGAACGTAAATAAAATATGTTTTTATAAAAAAATGTAAAACGGGTCATGTTTTATTATGACAGGCTCGGTGGCTCATTTGGTAGTGACCTCTGCCCTCTGAGCCAAGGGTCGTGGGTTCGATTCCCGCACAGTACAAACATTTTTGTTCATGAACATGTCTGTTTGTATTGGTCTGGATGTTTTCCATTTATAATATGTATTTATTTACAAAAAAAATGTATCTAAGTAAGTTTATCAGTTGTTTGGTACCCATAGTACAAGCTTCGGCTTAGTTTGGGGCTAGGTGGCGCTGTGTGGCCCAGCGTGGCATGTTTTGGGTTATTTATGTATTTAGTTATTATATTTCATCATCATCAGCAGTCTATCTCTCCAGTGCAAGCCTCTCCAGTTGTTCGCGACTTAGGGCAAACATTCTGGAGGATATACCCATAATCGCCACGTGGGTTGGCGATCGCAGGGCGTAGCTTCCCGCTCCGGTGACGCTGGTGCCAGTCATCAGTCTGTGGTATTGAGCTACCTGGAAAAACACTGAAGACAGAAGCCGGACTGGCGGTCAAAATTCGCCACGCACTCGTTCTTCTTACCAGGGTCCAATGGTCTAAAGCGGACGTTATCTCACCTGTATGCGATGGTTATATCTATCGGCAATGATGTACTGCCCGATGCGGTTGACGGCGACTCCTGCTAGACAGTCGAACTCGCCTTCCCCGCTACCGTACTGCCCGAACTCTTTTACGAAGATACCGTTCGAGTCGAACACCTGAGAAAAAGACATATACCAGGTTAAAGCTTAAAAGAAAATTTCAAAAACCTTTACCTTCGTAAGAGAAGCTCTAAGTAGGGCCTTCCTTTCCCAGGGTTTGATTTCCACTCGGCACAAACATTCGTGTGATGAACATTTGTGTTTGTTCCGTGTCTGGATGTTCATATAAGTAGGTATACGAGTGGTACCTTCGTTGTTTTGATACCCATAACAAAAGTGTTTAAGTTACTTTCTTTGGGATCGGAGCAATGTGTGTGATATTGTGTGATATTTATTTATTCCTTACGGATACCTATCCTTTCTTTTGCGGAACTTTCTTACTCTCCCCGATGGGAAGAAAAGAAGAGAACGGGTATAGGCCAAGTGGTAGTCAACCGTTCAGAATGATTTGCAATCTTCAGATATTCAAGGCGTGAGTGTACCTATAAGTTTTTGCTGAGTAAGCGACATCTTTCAATTCCATCTTAGGTTTTAGTATAACTTAATAGTGGCCAAGCGCAAACCTATAATACACATATAAAAAAATGGTCGACCCCAAATAAAATGGGTAAAACCGCAGTAAAAGAAGAAAAAACATTTATTCGATAATAATACACGCATAGAAAATACTGCTTTTAAACAGCTAAACATCTGCTTTTAGCACAAAACGGAGCCAAAGTCTGCTCTTAAATCGATCAAAAAACCAGGGAAAATATTTAATCACCCACTTGAATCTTTGTGCTCAAATTATATTCCTCCACTATAATTTGAAACTTAAGCTGCAGACGTCGCTATTAAAATAATTGAGATAGCTCCGTGAATGGAATTTGCAATTATACTTTGTAAACATTTTAATTCATCGCAGTAGTGAAAGTTATTTTGAATACTTAATGGATCTGTACCTACGTCTCGTTTCTCATGTCAAGACGAATTAGCGAACATGGCTTTCGATTTCTGAAATGTCTTTGAATTAGCAAGTTTCATATACAAGTAGGTACATGTCTTATACTTGTGGCAATTAAAATGTATTTTGAACGGCTTTTTTAATTTTAACTCTGGTGCGAAGGATCGGAATGGTTTTAATAGTTATCAATTAACTTTTCATAGTTCACGATTGTATAAGTATGATATTTGATGTGACCATGATGGATTTGTATCTATGATTTCAGTACATAATCATCTTGGATGATCTTATCTCTCTTCACTAAAAAGGCTAACTTCTGTCCATTAACAAGTTGAACTCTTTATCATCGTATATGTTTCCCACTTAGACTACTATTTGGAAATATTGCAGGCTAACATGGTGGTAGCAACTGACTGAATACTATGGTTTTTACCCATTATTACAGCGATTTTTAATGCTTCCTTATCTTGAGCAAGAAAACCATCGTGTTGTGTCAATATTAAAATCTTTAAAAAAGAATCAAGAATTTGTTAACCGAATTCAAAAGAGGAGGATATTCTCTATTAGACTGCTTGTTATTTGTTTACTAGTTGCTGCCCGCGGCTCTGGCGGCGGTGAACTTTCGTGTAAAACATAGCCTATGTGTCATAAACATAATCTGATGTACAAACTATATTCCTGTAAAGTTTCATTAAAATCCGTTCAGTAGTTTTGGCGTGAAAGTGGAACAAACATCCATCCATCTATCCATCCATTTATCCAAACAAACTTTCGCGTTTATAATATTAGTAGGATAGAAAGTAGGATAAATACCTGAACTCGATGATTAGATGAATCAGCCACGACCATTGTATTGTCGGGGCCAACAGCGATGCCACGAGGCCAAGTAAAGCAACCGGGTTCGCTCCCCCGGCTCCCCACGCTGAATTGTAAACGGCGTTTCTGCAGATACTGGCTCCTAGGGGAGGAACCTGCTGCTGCGAAACCTACAACCAAAGGATCTGATTAGAACACGAAGGTACACGTAAGAGACCGGATAAGCTTGACGTCAGAAGAGCAGAAGCAAATTTGAAAATCTTTTAACGCCTCTTAAAAAGTATGCGTTGTTTTTAAGCTGCTACTATCAATCAGATAAAAATTTCACTCACTATGTACATTTTACTCGAGATGGCAACATTTAATAAAATGCTGTTTGTGTCCACCCTAGTTTTGTTTTCACACCTAGTATAAATAACCTCTTTTTTAAAAAGCCAAATCCTATTGATTCGGATATTAATTAACTAAATCAAGCGGTACAATTTGCTTCTGCTGATGATAAATTGATATGACGTCACAGTCTTAGCGGTCTTCGATGAGAACCCAGAAGCACCAAACCTATGTACAGGCCACGCTATGTCTAACCTGCTACCGCTGCTGTAGCCGCCGTAGGGGAGATGGGGGAGCCTGCCGCGTTTTTTGAATCGTCATCAGAACTGGCAAGCTCATTAGCTGAACGCAAGGGCAGCCCGAGAGACAAGCGACGTGACGTGCTCGACGTACTGCCCGTAGGATCGCGGTCTTTGCCCCGCGAACCGTATTTGTTCTTCAAATACCTCGCCCAAGAGCTGAGAGCCGCGCCGTCTTTCTCACCGGTCACGGTCCGCTCCGGCGAATTCTCTCTAGACTTCAGTGCGTGCGAGGACCGGCTGCGCGACAACTCCGTACCACCAGTGCCGGAGCCGTAGCGAGCCGCGAGGTACGCTGAAGGCGACGCCGTCGTCGGAGATACGGGATCGTCTTGATCGTCGTCATCTCCCACACCGAAACCGGTGTGGCTACTCTTGCTTCTAGCGAGACGGTTACGACGTTCCTTCAAGGCGAGGTACCTCGATCGAGCGGTTGGGTATTTAGAGTCATCGTCTATAGAGGACTGCTGCTCATCTTCCTTGGGTTTGCTACCGTAGCGGTTGCTGTACGAAGAGGCAGAACTAGTACTGTAGCGGGACGGGGGTTCTTCTTCAGTTTGAGAAGACTGTCTTGTACGGTATCTCGATGGAGCGGGTGTTTCTTTGGGTGTTTTGTTGTCGTGGGCATCGTTGCGAGCGTTCGTGCTGCGTGCCAGTAGCGGGCCTATGTCGCTTCGAGCCATCGCCTGACTCTCGGGCTTTCTTTGCGTCGCAGGCTCCTCTTCGCTCTCCTCCGACGAGTCGGTCTCCTCTTCAGAGCTCGTGTCGGAGTCTTCGTGAGCCGGCTCGGCGGGCGCCGGGGCGGGCGTCGGACGCTGCGATCCAATAAAACGGCTTTGAACACGTTGTGCACCTCCAGCTGTTCCGTTCGTAGTTACGGGTGCTGTTCTCTCGTTGCCTGCGGAAGAGAAACGAATGCTAGGTTTTGGTGGCAGTCCAGTGCTGTATTTGGCTTTTAACTCTGCGATGGTTAGTATCGCACCTGTGTGTTTCACCGCCGAGCCGGAGCTTTCTGTCGATGCGCTTGATTCAGTGCTAGGTGCCCTAGCAGCTGGACGGTGAGAAGTCGGTACTTCAGAAGCCGATGGTCTTCTTGCTGTAGCCGTTGGTTTCGGAACGGGAGCAGCAGCTTTACGTTGCTGCTGCGTTCGTTGCAAAGACGTTACAGATTCATCATCGGATTCACCGTCGCTGGACGCCTGAGAAATATATTGAAATTCGATATGGACACCAAAACTGTAGATACATTTTGTCGTGTTGTGTAATGTGTGCAATGGGTTAGCCGTGGAGTGTTATATACGGAATGAAAATTTCCCTTGTTAGTAACGATGATTCTCTAAATTTCTACGTTGTACAATCTCCAGTTTGGATCTCAATCTTCTTCCCAACTCACCTCCCGAGCTGGTGTCGGTGGTTTACGAGTTATCGAGCTTCTTTCTTCTTCAGCGGCGCGTGGAGGAGCTCGGTCAGGTTCTTGTGACGATGCAGCTCCTTTGTTTTGTCTCTTCAGCCGCGTGATCTCGTCGTCCTCACTCTGCTGTCTCGCCGGCGCGGGACGTCGAGGCTGAGGCGCTGGTTGCACCGGTTTCGGTGGTGGCGCCACTTCCTTTTTTTCCTTTTTTTTCCCGCTGTCGACGTCCATTATTCTCTGCATAACTCTTGGACAGTCGCTTAGTCTGAATATACCACTGAGAGGACCACGAGTGGCGTCCTCAGTGTCGGTGACCTTTTCTTTCTCCTTCTGCAGTTGCTCAGCTTTGACTGCCGCTGCGCGTGCGCTTTGTTCCGTATCGGAGTCATTGTCTTGCTGATGACTCCTGACGAAACGAGAACGGAATCTGCGAGATGGTCTGTGTTCAGACTCGTAACCACTATAGTCATCTGTAGTACCGTAGTCACGTGTGGCAGTGTGCCTCTCCGGAGGAGGAGGGCGACGTTCACCAAATTTCCTACCACCCAAAATAGGTTCATCATTTTCAGTGTAACCTTTGGATTCTTCTTGTTGGCGGAATTGACTTGCCAATCGATGATCACTTTTAGACCTAGTAAGGCCTTGGTTTTGCTGCATGCCTCCAGAGTATGCATTTGGATGAGTGATATTTAGCTCTCCGTAACTTGCAACATGCATGACCAGCTGATTGGGATCGTGGGTCATTATAAATCGTATCCTACGATTGTAGTCCCCGGCTTCGTAATCAAAGTTTCTGAGGAATTCCACAGTTTTCAGGAATATCTCCTTAGTGTCTACCAATTCAGTATCCTCCCATTCTACGTCGTCGTTCATATACTTATCGGCGAGATCACAATTACTTTGTATATTACTTAATTCTAACTCTAAGTTATCTTTGAGATGAGTGAGGTTCCTCAGTTCGGTCGCTAAGTAACGGTCTACTTCATTCCTTAGAAAATCGGTTCTATCTTTTAGCGCTTTCGAAAGTCTTTTGTGTATTTCATCTATTTCTCCACCCACTGCACCGCAGTTTGTTTGAAGATTGGTCGTGTTCCGTTCAACTACGGCCAGGATGTCTTGTAGCCTGTTGACTCCGCGCCGAATTTGGTTATTAATCCTCGAGATCTCCCGTCGGAGTACTTCCATGTGTGCCGACTTGCAGTCTTCGCAGACTTTCTTGTCGCAATGGGCACATGAGGCGCAGTAAGCCTTTTCTGAACAAACGTTGCATCTTTCCATGACTTGCCCAGCAGTGGGATCTGGGAGTTCCCCTGCTATTTGAGCGTGCAGCTCTAAGAACCGCTGTAGGGTGACGTTTGTTGGGAACCCCTGTACACCTTGGTACGGGATTCGGTGCTCTGCTCGGCATTCTGGACATTTGACCTGAAAATAAAAGCTTACGTAAGCTTTTCGTCAATATAATACTCCATTAACGTTATAAATGGAGCTATAATGTAAACATAAATCGTGAATAATTGCTATTTGCAGATTTATGTTATTGTTTTATGTACAGAATTAATCATTGATGAAATTAGATAGGTAATACATTTTGCGTTGTTATCGTAACATAATGTGCTTTATTGTCGTTATGTACTCGTATTTATCTTTATTGAGCATAAATTGGAATTAAAATGGAAATACGACCTTTGTAAATGTTATTTATGCAAAAGTATTTTTGGTAGATTTAATTGAATCAACTGTTTTAGTAATAGAACAGTAAATTATGTTAAAACAATGAAATATTTACACGGCTGGCTAATTTTGCTGGTTTGTACTTGAGATAAAACATAAAATGATGAGAATTGTTCAGACATATCCGAGATAATCATAGTCTGAATATGGACATTGTATTGCAAAAAAAGTTACCTAATGAAATAATTTATTTGTGGCACTTCGAGTTTGTACTTGCTACCCAAATCGTCCCTCCATCTGCGGGCGTCCTAAACTAGGTACGTTTGCCGAGTAGCGGTATTCACTTTGGAAATCGTTTACCCCAACTGTTATTGGATCTACGGTAAGTAGTATGGTTATGCCAGCGCTGTTGTGGTCTCCTCTATGTCATAACTGCACAGAGCTGAGGCTGGCACCTGGTTGGCTATACACATTCTGACTCACAAGTATTGTTTTTTATTTATTTAATGTAACTTTATTTACATCAGCCTATTGCAGTCCACTGCTGGACATAGGCGTCTTCAGTTGTTCGCCACTTAGGGCAAACTTCTGGAGCATAAACCCATAATCGCCATGCTGGGCAGGCGGGTTGGCGATCGCAGGGCGTAGCTTCTTGCCCGAGTCTGGTGTCTACAGAATTGCGCTACATGGTAACCGTGCTACTGACTGCTGCGTTACAAGCAATTATGCTTAGTGCAGGGTCGCTAGATTTAAGAGATTATTGTAGACGTTTTAAGGAAATAAAGTTATTATTATTATTATATTATTATTATTCTTGCTCCGGTGACGCTGCTGCCCGTCATCGGCCTGTGGTATTTAGCTACGCCTTCTATCGTGATGGTTCTACCGCCACCAGTCGGTTTGGCAGGTGAGAATGGCTTGGAGCGAAAAGGTCGCTCCCTTACATCCCTATAGTTCCTTTCTTTTGTTTAGCTGTTCTTCTATTGACCTAACTGTATTGTATGTACCTATCTGTAATGTTCTTGTACGTGTAACTGTGTGTGACCAATAAATTGTAATCTATTCTAGTATGATCATAATAATTATTCTCACCTGTCGCCTGACGTAGTCGACAAGTCCGTCCATGCACGGCTCCATACAAAAGCTGTGCTGACATGGCAGCAGCTTCGGGTTCCGGTACCGGTCTAGGCAGACGCAGCACGTCAGCAGCGATTCGAACTGCTCCATCTTTGATTTATCGCTGCTTTACGTATCTGTTGAAGAAATTATTAGGTTAAAAATTTTGGTAAATTGTTGTTATATACGATTGTGGAAGGGTGAGCAAAATTGTATTTAAGAGGGACTATTTTTTGGGATGGGAAAATGGCTGCCTGATGGTAAGCGATCACTGCAGCCCGTAGACGCATGCAACAGTAGGAATAAATAAAATGACCCACGGCATGCTACGCTAGGGTGGATCACATCATCATTTAGTCCCAAACTAAGCCGAAGCTTGTACTATGAGCACTAGACTAAAATAATCCAAAAGACATGCCACACTGGTCCACACGGCGTCATCTAGTCCCGAACAGCTCAATATGCTGTCTAATGCACGGGGGTGTATTATTCATTGCCGAATTTGTGTGTCCGGAGACTCTCAGTCATTTTTTTACAGAAAAACTTAAGTAGTAACAATGACTGGCTCGGTGGCTCAATTGGTAGTGATCCCTGCCTTCTGAACCAAGGGTCGTGGGTTCGATTCCCACCCGGGACAAATATTCGTGTGATGAACACTTGTGTTTGTTCCGTGTCTGGATGTTTATATTTGTATTTAAGTATTTATTTGTGGTACCTTCGTTGTTCTGATACCCATAACACAAGTGCTTAAGCTACTTACTTTGGGATCTTAAAAAAAACAATATTTGGCCCTAAGAATCCTCTCCTTTCAGTTCTTAGACTGAGCCCTTTCAGTTCTTAGCGTTAAAATGTAAACGTCAACTTTTAAGCATAGTCTAAGCGCGGCCGTACATAGACTGCTTCAAGCAGTTAAGACCGACTGCTTAAAGCCGCCACCGCGCAGTGAACTATAGTCACTCATTCGCTGCCGTACACACGACCGCTCGAGCAGTTCCGACCGCTTCTTTAATTCACTGCCTTAATTGACAGGCTCGGTGGCTCATTTGGCAGTGACCTCTGCCCTCTGAGCCAAGGGTCGTGGGTTCGATTCCCGCACAGTACAAACATTTGTGTTCATGAACATGTCTGTTTGTATTGGTCTGGGTGTTTTCTATGTATAATATGTATTTATTTACAAAAAAAAATGTACCTAAGTAAGTTTATCAGTTGTCTATATAGTACCCATAGTACAAGCTTCGGCTTAGTTTGGGGCTAGGTGGCGCTGTGTGGCCCAGCGTGGCATGTCTTGGGTTATTCTTATTATTATTGTTATTACTGCGCGGTCGCGTCTTCAAGAAGTCTCAACTGCTTGTAGAAGTCCGTGTCCGGCCGCTCTAAGAGGGAAAATAAGTCATGCTTGATATAAATTGTCTATCGTTTTCAATCACGAAGGCAATATTTCACACCTATTCAATTGTTTTGGAACTTTATAAAGCCAACAACGAATCCTTCAATGTAATGCTGTTGTCAAACTTTGCCATCGCGAGTTGGAAACTTTTATATCAATAAGCGAGTCATTAGGTGGTTCCTAAATTTTGATGGAGCTTGTAAACTTTGTATTGCTGAGTCTATGTCTAAGTATGGAAGCTTTTAGCTTGAAACTTGAGTTACTATTTGACGATTGCAAGTGCTTTTTAGACAATAGGTAGGGTTCGACTGAGGGTCCTGACGAAATCTTGTGTCTAGTTTTATTGTACCTAGTCCATGTTTTTCTGAATTTGACTGGCTCGGTGGCTCATTTGGTAGTGACCTCTGCCCTCTGAGCCAAGGGTCGTGGGTTCGATTCCAGCACAGCACAAACATTTGTGTTCATGAACATGTCTGTTTGTATTGGTCTGGATGTTTTCTATGTGTAATATGTATTTATTTACAAAAAAAATGTATCTAAGTAAGTTTATCAGTTGTCTAGTACCCATAGTACAAGCTTCGGTTTATTTTAATAGGAGGCGCTGTGTGGCCCAGCGGGGCATGTCTTAGGTTATTTATTTATAATAGGACCACCCCATCTTATCCCGTGGGTGCCGTAGTAGACGACTAAAGGAGTGTCAGGAAATGGGCAGCTAATTAAGTCTACTGCGGTCACCTACCACCCTGCCAAGCGTGGTGACTAAGGCAAATGCATCCGAATTGACAATTGTCATTGCGAAAGACCCGTTTGCAGTTGAGGTATGCTCAAGCTGTATACATCAGTAAGTACCTACGATCAGGCATAAGGCCTAACCTTTGCGATTATGCCTGACCCCTTCTTCTGTATTGGCCTCGACGGCAAAATGGTGAAACGCTCTAGCGTTAAACGTAAAGCGTAGATGAGCTAAAGAATACCTACGGGTTCGATTTGGTGAGAAATGTCTGCGTGTTATTTTATTGTTTCTATTGTCTGTTGAAATTAGGTAAGTGCACAGGATAATACTCGTATTGTAGTATGAAAAGCGCATGCAAAAATGGTTATTTTTTTTCTCTCTCTATTCTCATATTATTTTGATAGGAAAAAGATTAAATTAGCATTCCTTCTAAGCCGGTAGAAGCCAGTCGGATTTAATAAATTTGATGCTGCTTTTCCCATATAATGTATCATAACGCTACGAAAGTGAGAAAAACAAGCACAGATTTTTCCTACAAACCTTTGTGACGAGAAACTCTTTGAATAAGGTCAAGGTTCTAACTGAATGAGCTACCAAGAGTCCCGGCTATGTACTACCCAAATCGCATTCTCGCCGGACCCAAATCTAATAAGTTTCTGTTTATTTTCACAGCGAAAACACTCTGGTTACTAACTAAATTCCGCCATTCTGAATCCGGGTTGCTCTATCCGGCGGATTTTAAAAATAGAATACCGCGCGAACTCTTCGTATCATAATACACGTTTCACTAAGGATTCCAATGTTTTAGAATACGATTATCAATCTTATGTGCAAGTGAATACGGTGGCTAATAAAGAATACAATTTAGTGGAAATACAATATAATAGGAAATATGCATGACCTTCTTTATGGATTTATTGAACTACTAGCTGTGCCAGCGGCTTCGCACGCGTGGATATCAGATTTCAAAAATAACGGACTTCCATAAAATGGTGCCTAAAACTTAGACCTCTAGCAATACATTGGTGAAAACCGCGTTCAATTCCATGCAATAGTTTTCGCGTGATGTGCCATCACGCTTAGAGATAACTGCCGTTTTCCCAACACTTCCCTTCACTGCTCTGCTCCTATTGATTGTAGCGTGATGAAAAGTATACTATATCCACTATTCCAATCCATTCTTTTCAGATAAGTTTGATTTTATTTTCCTGTTAATAGAATCTTTTTGGTTTTTTTTACGATAAATTCGTAGTTATATGAAAATATTTTCGATGCATCCCTACTAGTTGTGCCTGCCACTTCGTCCGCGTATATAACGGCCGTATTCGCAAACGTTACTAATACGCGAACGCACAGAGAGCTACCCAAAATTTATAGGAGGTACCCAAAAATCTATAGGATTTTGGGCACTGTGCGTCCGCTCGACGCATTGTGAATACGGCCGTAAGTTTTTTTTTTATAGTAGCTCGACATAATGGCCTCCAAAAAGTGATTTTGCAGCATTGCAAGAATATTTTTCGTTTATAAACACTGACGTTTGATTATTAAACATACACTAATTTCTAATAATTCTTCTTTGTTCACGATTTCAGACGCGTAGAGATTGAAAAGCTTAGCGATTTTCAATGCTATTGTTTTAAGAATACGGTTGCTAATATAAAATCAGTTTCTGTTGGGACAGTGAAATAGAATGGCGATATTTTCGGAGTGCTATGTGACACCGGTGATGGAGTAGTAATTACTTTTTGTTACGTGCCGATACGCGCCGACTCTTTCCTATTGAGTCATTGCATTTCGTAAGAGCAGGTGGAAATAGAATTTGGACTATTTCTTTTAGACTGTATTTGCTTGGCTTTGTCGTTCAATTTTCAATTTGTAAATTTTTTTTTGTCTTAATTCTTACTCGACCCCTACTTTATCGAGTCGGAAAACTACAACGATTCCGTACAGTTAGAAGCAATAATGTGTATTTACTTTAGAACTTTTATCCTGTAAATTTGTAAATTTAATTCTCGCTTAACTATTACTGTGACAATGTTTTAAGTATAATACGTACATAATATTATTGCATTTACTTTATATTGCGGCTAATACGCATCTTCATTATGTGTATTTACTTTAATATTTTGTAGTATATTACAATATATGTATAGAATAGCAAAAGAGAAGACCAAGTTGCTGCGACAACCGGCAAGTAATCGGCCAGCCAGTTGCCACAGCCAAGCCGGCCCGTCAGATGCTTTTTCACGTCCCTCTTAAAGGATATTAAAAGAAGAAGGAAACACATGGATCAGTAAAGAGTTCTCTATAGTAACTAGTTCGATTACATTGTAACAAGCAAATATATACCTTAAGATAAAAAATAAATCCTTACATCCACAGCACGCTACAGTTAACAAAGTTTCAGTTCACTAATAGTGCAGTCAATGAAGCGAAAAATACGGGCTAACCTCCGAATTTTTTTACTGTGATCCGATTTGCATGAAATTTTGGAATTAGGCTCATCTTACCATTAACTTCAAAAGTGAAAATGATTTGAACTCCGCCACCACCATGGGGGTGGTTGCCACCCCTTCTCGGGGGTCAATGGTTGTTTTTTCAAAATAACCTCGGATATCGATTGAAGATCTAATTTTAAGCAAAAAAGTTTCTATAAAGTTTCTCGAAAAATCTAATACTTTTCAAGTTATTGGCAATTGAAAATTCGCAAATTTTTCACGATTTTCATCAGTTTTTTTCAAATATCTCCAAAAATATACGTTTTATCGAAAATTTTATAAGGAACGAAACTGTAGCAGGTAAAAAAATGAACAATTTGGTTTTTTACAAAGTATTCTAAGTGCAATATTAAGCTAGATATTAAAGATCAAAGCCGTTTTTTATTTTATCTGAAATTTCATCGATGTAGTCAATGCCATCTAGCAGCGAGCAAATGCATTTTATGCTTTCTAATCGAAAAGGGTTTTGTAGTGCTTGAAATAAGCTTTAAAATGAGCTTTATCAAAAGTCTTTTGCACGTAAAATAAGTGAGCTATATTGCAAATAAGCGGAGCATCGAATGTTTTTTCTTTTCAATCAATGGGTTTAAATAAGTGCCATTTCCACCAAAACTAAAATTAATCATATTCCGCCTAGAATTAACTTTATTATGAAGAGTTTTATAGATTGTATTAGTTTGGCTGCTTTAGGACACATAGTTTTCAAAAAAGTCACGATTAAGGGAGGCTGTGATTGCGCTGCCACGCGCTCTTTAAACAATCATATCTCCGTCAATTTTTATTTGATAGAAAAAACAAAAAAACCAAATTGTTTGTCAGAAAAATACCTAAATTTTTTATCCCTACACTTTTATACGTATCTGTCGTCATTTTTGAGATATTATGAAAAAGGGGTGGGATTTTTAAAAATTTGAAATTCTCGATTTTTTTTCAATCGTGACTTTTTTGAAAACTATGTGTCCTAAAGCAGCCAAACTAATACAATCTATAAAACTCTTCATAATAAAGTTAATTCTAGGCGGAATATGATTAATTTTAGTTTTGGTGGAAATGGCACTTATTTAAACCCATTGATTGAAAAGAAAAAACATTCGATGCTCCGCTTATTTGCAATATAGCTCACTTATTTTACGTGCAAAAGACTTTTGATAAAGCTCATTTTAAAGCTTATTTCAAGCACTACAAAACCCTTTTCGATTAGAAAGCATAAAATGCATTTGCTCGCTGCTAGATGGCATTGACTACATCGATGAAATTTCAGATAAAATAAAAAACGGCTTTGATCTTTAATATCTAGCTTAATATTGCACTTAGAATACTTTGTAAAAAACCAAATTGTTCATTTTTTTACCTGCTACAGTTTCGTTCCTTATAAAATTTTCGATAAAACGTATATTTTTGGAGATATTTGAAAAAAACTGATGAAAATCGTGAAAAATTTGCGAATTTTCAATTGCCAATAACTTGAAAAGTATTAGATTTTTCGAGAAACTTTATAGAAACTTTTTTGCTTAAAATTAGATCTTCAATCGATATCCGAGGTTATTTTGAAAAAACAACCATTGACCCCCGAGAAGGGGTGGCAACCACCCCCATGGTGGTGGCGGAGTTCAAATCATTTTCACTTTTGAAGTTAATGGTAAGATGAGCCTAATTCCAAAATTTCATGCAAATCGGATCACAGTAAAAAAATTCGGACCTATAATGCTTCATTGACTGCACTATAAGGTTCATATTTGAGCGAATAAGACCAAGTCTCTGCTCTTTAGTTTGTTTAGCTTGAAAATTTAATCTCTGATAAGGTTTTAGTTGCTGGAAACTTTTTAATTTAGTTTAGCGTCATCTCGCTTCATAATAGGATGTAAATGGTTCAAAAGAATTACCCGCGGTGTAATACGACTAGTTCTTAACTTTTTGTTTAATGTGGGAATGTGTGTTCTGGGAGATCCTCATTTTTTATTCTGAACTACCTGACCCTGCTTGGTATCACCATAATTTTCAACTAAATGATTTATTGTAACCTTAAATTTGAATTATAAAGGACCTACGCTCAGCAGTGGACAGACCAGGGCAGTTGATTGATTGATTGAATTTTTATATTTATACATCAATACATCAACTTTGTCTTGATAATAACAAATTATGGAATTTGATGCAGCCATTTGAAAAGTTATGGACGTATACCTACGTACATACATATGGATCCTTTTTTGTTTATATAAAAGATGAATTGCAGTCGAGCGACTGCATATCACCAAGGCCCTGTTTAATAAAGCTGACAATCTCACAAGGTGCAAGGTCCGGCAGGACGACAAAAGCGACAATTTGACAATTTTTCTGTTTAATAAAACTGACAGGCGACAAATATGTCGCGGTGGAAAATTGACAATATGTCGGATTATCGCAACAATGCGACATTTTTCTGTTTTATAAAACTTTTTACGCGACAAGTGATAATTTGTCGCGAAAAACTCGTCGAATTTTCTTTGTTAAACAGGGAATTGATATGACATACTGACATATTTGTAGAATTGTCGGACAACTCTGAGAGGTGCGCTGCGCTCTGTCGCTAAATCTTAACGCAGCTTAGGTAGGACAGGGGCCGAACTGCTCATTTTTCAATTATTCAAGTCAGATGAAAATTAACTTTGTCGCACACTACCTTAAAATTAGTTTCTGCTTAGCTTAGGCATGTAAGCGGCGTGGGGGGTTAGGGTTGGGCCGGCATGGCGGTGGCAACTGACAAGTAACTGACCAGTTGCTTGCCCGTTGTCACAGCGACTTGGGCTTCTCTTTCGCTTTCCATCAGGCGTAGGGAAGCCATTTTGTCGAGCCACTATAAAAAAAAAGCCCAATGGTTGACTGGTAGAGAATGCCTATGTGGCATTAAGTCCGCCTTTTGTACACTACTATAATAACTTCAATCTGTCGAATGGTATAAAGGTATCACAACTTATCACATCACTACCTGAACTATAAGACTACCGTCGAACATAGATTTCCCTCGACGTCTATCCTCGGTCAATGCTGCTAATCGAATGCCGGCTTGCAACGTCCGTCCCCCCAGCACAGCTTTCCCCTCCATTTTTCCCCGCCTATTTTGCCGCCAGAGAGGCACGCTGTCAACTGTCAATGTGACAAACCAGTGTTGCCACTTAATTCTTACAAAACATACTAAATAATGAGGGCAATAATTAGACAAATATTAAAAATCATCACATTCGGCCATCCGACAACGTGCCGTCTCCTGACGCACCACTACATAATTATTTATTTATTCAAGGACAGCCAATCGAAACAACCACTTAATATGATTCAACCAATAGTGCTAAAGCGCCATCTCAATAAATAAAATGAGAACCCGATATTACAACAAAATGAATAACACAAAAACGGTTTGACTTATAACAACAAATTACTGTTAAATTACAACCCCTTGCATTTCCTGGTAAAATATGTATACCACATCAGTTTTAATCATTAACGGGCAAGTATAAAATCATCACATTCGGTGCTGGTATTCTAATTGATTAACACAGTTTTCAAAGTATGCCCATTTGAGACAACATGTGACAGGAACAATTGAACAAATGTCTTAAAATAAATAGTAGAACAGCTAGATGTATATATATTTATATATATAAATAAAACTGAAATTAATAAAAACTAATATTAGGTACACCACACTTAACTATTTACTGTGCCTATGTACAAGATAGACATAAGTGTACGAAAGAAAAAGAGAAGCCTAACTAGCCGCTACTAGACGCTGCTCTAGATTCAAATACTTTACTAATAACATCTCCACTAACGTGTTACAAGGAGAATAAGGAATACACATTGGCACCAAAAAGAAACCTTGTGATGATATTTGATATAAATAAGGTAGTTTTGTTTACAGTTCATGGTCAAAGCCTTGATGCAAGATACAAAATAAATTTGACGGTGTATGATCAAAGTGGTGACCTTTTTTTTTTAACAAGCTTATCCATAAACAAGTAGTAGACATCCCATATAGATTACCTATCTACATACACCCTTCAAGAAATAAAGTTCGTAAAGACCGATGATCTCCCATGATGGTCTTAAAATAAATTATTCACACCATTTCCCTACATTAGCTATAATTAATAACCAATTTAATGAGTAGATACGTAAATTCAGGTCTTATCCCAAGCCCAATGAAATTCAGTGACATTGTCCCAATGTTGGAACATATCATTAAAGTGTTTTACTGAAAGTTAATGATCCTCCCAATTTCAAACCTTTAACTGCCTACATGTCCACCATTAACCAAATCTCCCTTCACCTCCTCTTAGAAAACCTCAAACCCCAAAGTTATTTGTTACCCAGCAGACAGTTTTATTTCACTAGACTTTGTTCAAACAATTGAAAGTACTCACTGTCCCTTGCTTATATGTACGAGGTTAAAACTCACCCAGAGCTATTTAAGACTCTGTATGACATTCCACGTACTCCTAGAGATAGACGTCTATACGTTCAATTAAATTAATCATGCTTTTAATGAAAACAGCTATGCGTTCAAGGAACAGTCGGTCAATGGCTGTCAAATTATATAATAAGTTACCCACGAACGCAAATGATATAACAATTAGTAAGTTTTCTTTTAAAGTATAGGTATGCTTAGAATATGGCTTATTCAACCTTGTTTTATACCACACGTGTGACTTGCTTTGTTTAATTCAATTTTAATGATATTTTGAAAATATGGTAAATGTTATTCCGGTAGTACAAAGAGGTGTTCTAATAATTTAGTTATCTTGACGTATAATAATTTATTTCACTTGTATATACTCAATTTAATAATCAATTTAATTTGGCATGTTACAATTTATTTCAATTATGTATCCAATCTAATAATTTATTTCATTTGACAACTCTGAAGAGTGAATGTGTTTAGTTCTCCATTATACATAATATCATCTGTAATAATATGTACCGCATTCTAGCAAATAAATAAATTCTTACTCTTAGAGGCAAGTCCATTAATTAATACTCGTATTGCGGGAACAGTTCATGAAATATTTTGACGCATGTGAAAGTAAACAATACGCCACACTTAGATATCGAGTTGCTATAAGTGGACTAGAGTACCTAGTGCCCTACATTTCTATAGTTAGAACGTTACCGCTTTTTTTATTAATATAAATAATAATTACGTACGTGTACCTACATGTGTTGTGTAAAAATAAAAATGTTTATCCAATAATACAAATCGTTCTGCATACAACTCAAATGAGCTAAACCAAATATATAACAAAATCCTTAAAAAAAATTGTCAGCTGTCGCTGTACTAGCCTCAAGGCCTGTATCGCAGGAACAATTACAATTTATAACTTTAAATCTATCTATATGAAATGAACTGGAAGGTCCGGTTTTATATTAATAACAATAGGGGGGGCAAACCTTAGTTTTCCACCCCAGTTAGGTAGGTTTGTGTTGTGCCCATCGTGCCTGTTGCGCCGGAGAGTGTATGTACTTATATGTATGCGAATGTATTGTATACGTGTGTGTTTAAGTGTAAATACGAATGCCACATCAATTTAATATGCTATATCCATAGATTTTTTTTTAATGATGTCTATAGATTATGTTTATTTTACTTCGTATAACTATGCAATTGGCTTGCCCATTTATAAAGTACTTAATAGTAACATTGGATGATATTGTACTAGATTGCCCGTGGCTTTTAAAAAACTTCCTTCCTCTGCCTAAATGTTATCTGGTACAGATCGCTACAAGCGACAAAACTGCCTAAGCTGTCCTTTGTTATGTCCGAAATGTCTTTTGTGCAACAAAGACTGTTTATTCTATCTATACGACCCTCGGCACCACAACGACGGCCCATGCGACAGAGGCACCGTCCGCCGACATACATAGGTTAATTTTTGCCTCGCATAAGAGGACCACACGTCTCGTGCGTAGACGAAGCCTAGTCTAAACCTAACATGCTTCACTTAGGGAACTGTTGTGTATGTAATTGAAATTATAGAATAGCAAGATTAATCACTCTTTATTTACATGGCAGACATATTAACAACTCCTCTTGTTGCTACGCAACAATATGGATGTCACATATATGACAGGAACCATTCAAGTACAGGTACCCATTTAAAAGAATACATTGAAGATCAACATCCTTACTTAAGAAATGCCAATTATCATAAATCTTGCACTAAAATGAAATATACCTACGCAGGTTCTAAATTTAGAAATTCAATAGTACCTATTCATTTCGATGCTACTCACTAATTTTAACAAGTTGATACTGGCACAGCCCAGTTTTAAGTTCTCTCTTCATGTATCTCTGTAGTGAATGAATGTCTTATATGCAAAAATAAAAAGAATAATATTAAAACAAAAACAAGTCGACCGCCCCGGGTACTTGATAGTGTCAATCTACGAGCATAGATGTACTTACATAGGTTTAAGTACATTCGAATGTAATATAAATAAATAAAGTTATACTACGAGCCACCAAGACTTCCCTGATGACAACGGACAACATCACATGGTTACGACGAGCTGTTGGCCTGCATCGACATCCACCAATGGTCCCCTCTGCTGCTTGTGTCTTGGGCTCTTTGGACTTTACTAGGCGGAGTAGTCATCATGTCGTCAGTTGCCATTATTTGTGCAAGAGAAAATTACACCGCCGACATAATCCATTCCAGAACACATTGTCTACCTACTTTGTGAAATAAAGATTAAATTAATAACCTACAACATCATCTACATCCCTGTTATCGAACTGACAAGTAGTTTAGGAATGCCATCTAATGTATGCAATTATTTGAAATAAAGAATTATAGTTAAATTATAATTGGTAAAATTTCATTAGCACTGAATCATTAAATTAAATTATTTAGCGTGTAATCTGGAGCCTAATCTAGGGCGACCCTGCATTTCAGGCCTCCAGGTCCCACCTGTTGATCGAGGAAAGCTAGCATTTATTGGGTTCCGCATTTGTGTGAGTGTATGTGCGTTTGTGTGTGTGTATGCGTGAGAGTGACGCGGGTGTGTCACATACACACTATATATATATATATATATACACACGGTATATGAACTTAGCTTACTTTACGTCTGATAATATTGATTCTGTATCCTCATAGTTTAGTTTCCGTAACCAATTTTGTATAGTATTGGAATACATAGTTCTGTATTGGCATCCAAGGACTCAAATATCATCAAACATACATAGCTTCTTAGGGGCGTCTTTTCTTATTTAAGGACATAAATAAACTACAATTACTTGTGGAACATACATAGCTCCGTAGAGACTTACATAGCCTCCAATTACTCGTGGAACATACATAGCTCCGTAGAGACATACATAGCCTCAAATTACTTGTGGAACATACATAGCTCCGTAGAGACATACATAGCCTCCAATTACTTGTGGAACATACATAGCTCCGTAGAGACATACATAGCCTTCAATTACTTGTGGAACATACATAGCTCCGTAGAGACATACATAGCCTCCTATTACTTGTTTAATATAATATTTATTCATTTATTCGAAATCAACAGCGTATCCATTAGATTTCATCAATTAGTATATGTAGGCCTATTGGCCTTGGCTCTGTTGTTACAGATTTCTTTAAAAATACAAATTTAATCAATATAACATCAGATTGTGTGTTGTGTGTGAGTGTGTGTGTGCGTGTGCGTGAGTCTTTATA
The DNA here is from genome assembly GCA_031163375.1 of Conogethes punctiferalis. Lineage (NCBI taxonomy): Eukaryota > Metazoa > Arthropoda > Insecta > Lepidoptera > Crambidae > Conogethes > Conogethes punctiferalis. The sequence goes on from CM062091.1 coordinate 14,694,269, forward strand.
TCTCTTCACAGGGTACATTAAATTTAACAGGCTATAATAAAACTTGTGACATATTGTGTGATGAGACGGATGCCTGGCTTAGGCAATTGAATACACATGTTTCAGGTCATTAGGCCCAAACCATACCGGCTCAAGTATTAAGAGCTAAAAGCTGAATAAGTACTTCATTGTGTACATACTAAAAATTACATAATGATATTCATATATTTTTAAAGTGTGCGTGTGTGTGTGTGTGTGTGTGTGTGTGTGTGTGTGTGTGTGTGTGTGTGTGTGTGTGTGTGTGTGTGTGTGTGTGTGTGTGTGTGTGTGTGTGTGTGTGTGTGTGTGTGTGTGTGTGTGTGTGTGTGTGTGTGTGTGTGTGTGTGTGTGTGTGTGTGTGTGTGTGTGTGTGTGTGTGTGTGTGTGTGTGTGTGTGTGTGTGTGTGTGTGCGTGCGTGCGTGCGTGCGTGCGTGCGTGCGTGCGTGCGTGCGTGCGTGCGTGCGTGCGTGCGTGCGTGCGTGCGTGCGTGCGTGCGTGCGTGCGTGCGTGCGTGCGTGCGTGCGTGCGTGCGTGCGTGCGTGCGTGCGTGCGTGCGTGCGTGCGTGCGTGCGTGCGTGCGTGCGTGCGTGCGTGTGTGTGTGTGTGTGTGTGTACAAGAGAATCTGGTGCGGTAGCAGTTTCAGTAAAATCAGACCTTTAACACCCCTCTCTTCACACATATAAATTAGATTACTTGCGGGTAGTGGCATACATAGCCTTCTCTTGTACATGTAACGTTTTGTCCACGACATTTATAGCCTTAAATTTTGAGAAGCGTATCCAATCTTAGCGAAGTAATCTTTGAACATACATATTTTAAACTAACATAGGCCCCATTTACTCAACACTAAGGCCAGAAATAACCAAATCAAATATATCAATTTTCATTAGTATACCTATATCGTTGTATTTACTAAAAGACATTGGGAAGGAATTAATACGTACGTATAATACAGGCTCAGCCTAGCTTGTGTTATAATAATTTGTGTATCGCATTATCGCATAAGTAAGCAAATGGACACATAAAAAGTTAATGCGCCGCTTACAATCAGTCTGTACTGACACATAGCATTTTGACCTCATTCTACGCTACACTTAACGCTCAGATTCCTATGACGCGATAGGCATTGTTAATTAGTCGGACGAGCGATATCTGGCGGTAGCAAGCATAAAATACTGTTTTTTTTTCCAGTTGTGATATACAAAATGTAACTCAGTGTTTTATATTCAATGAAGTTGTTATTATTATCGATAAATTACTCTTCCTATTCTAAAGGTTAAGAACTCTAACTTTCTCCTCTCTTCATAAAACTTATCTTTTCAATTAACGGCGCAATTTCAACCAAACGTCTAGTTTTTTCTAATACAGACCGCAGTCTAACGTTTTATCGCAGACCAACATTGTCAAAGAGTAGCCTTAACCAAATGGGTCGTGCGATAAACCTTATTAGGCTTACAAGAGTAACATTAACAAAGAGTTGCCTTGTTCGAACATTACTCAAGTTGCGGTCTGCTCCAGAAAACACTTATGCAATAAATATAAATATTCTAGCACCGACGTTTGCCAGAGAATCCGTCGCGGACTATTATCAAGGAGTTGCCTTGACCAAATAGAATTCGCGACAAATTATTTCAGGCAGACCAACAAGAATAGCACTATCAAAGAGTAGCCTTGATCAAATATTATTCAAGCTGTTGTCAGTGGTGGCGTAATCCAATCGCCATATTATTTTAAACACTCTCAATACTACCGCCAAGTAACATTGTTAGGGAGTAGCCCCAACCAAATGTTCGTGACGGCATCATTATGGAAATGAAGAGAAGAGAAAAATAAAAGCTGAATTTAATGAAAAATTACAGTGACGGCCTTTAATATCTTGTCTATATTAATATCTCGTATATTAATATTAATTAAATAATTTTAAGAGTACTTCTACTCCGTACCTTGTAGGCTGCAGGTATCATGCCGCTTCTGAAATATAATAACTTCAATCTGTCGAATGGTATAAAGGTATCACAACTTATCACATCACTACCTGAACTATAAGACTACCGTCGAACATAGATTTCCCTCGACGTCTATCCTCGGTCAATGCTGCTAATCGAATGCCGGCTTGCAACGTCCGTCCCCCCAGCACAGCTTTCCCCTCCATTTTTCCCCGCCTATTTTGCCGCCAGAGAGGCACGCTGTCAACTGTCAATGTGACAAACCAGTGTTGCCACTTAATTCTTACAAAACATACTAAATAATGAGGGCAATAATTAGACAAATATTAAAAACTAGCTGTGCCAGCGGCGTCGCACGCGTGGATATCGGGTTTCAAAACTAACGGACTTCCATAAAATGATGCCCAAATCTTAAGTTAGACCTCTAGCAATACATTGGTGAAAACCACATTCAATTCCATGCAGTACTTTTTGCGTGATGCTCAATCAAACATTCAGATAAAAAATTCTCCCGTTTTCCCAACACTTCCCTTCACTGCTCTGCTCCTATTGATTGTAGCGTGATGAAAAGTACCCTATAACCTGCCCAGGAGTATGAAGAATAATTGTACCAAGTTTCGTTAAAATCCGTCCAGTAGTTTTTGTTTCTATAAGGAACATACAGACAGACAGACAGACAGACAGACAGACAGACAGACAGACAGACAGACAAAAATTTTACTGATTGCATTTTTGGCATCAGTATCGATCACTAATCACCCCCTGATAGTTATTTTGAAAATATATTTCATGTACAGAATTGACCTCTCTACAGATTTATTATAAGTATAGATCATCACACTACTTTACTGTGCAATAAAGATTAAATAAACAAATAAATAAATGTTTTAAGTTTTTTTAAAATTATTATCGTATTTTTCTACCTACTTTATTGTAACTCGAATAAAAAGAAAGAAAAAAAAAACAAACATGTTTTCGTTTCCGATTCCGCGTAGATAGAAAATGCTTTATTTGACAGTTTAATTAAATGCTATTCAGGAAGACCAGTATAGCGTCATGTAGATTATTTACCTTTCTACCCACTAACGAGTGAGACGTAAAGTTTATTTTTAACTTTTCTGGCAGTGAAGATATTTTTTTTTGTGAAACGTAGTTTGAATCATGCGTGAAGTTCGTATTTGGCCAGATGGACAAAGAACATTTTGGACTAAACGTTGAAAAACTTTTTCTTTGCGAATGAGTAACAGAGTTCCTCTGCCAACTCTAGGAATTCAAGATCATTTATAATTAAAAGTTCTACGTGCAATTTTTTTCAATGCTAGCACATTTTTTTTCTTTCGCGAACAAGGCTTTTTCAGGCATGTAAGCGGCGTGGTATGTGGTACTTACGTCGCCCCAAGAAGTGGAAGGGCGGCTCCGTACCTCAAAATGGTGGGGAGGCTTCCCTACTATTGGAATGCGAAAAGAAAAGCTCAACAAGCTAAGGTAATGGACAAGTAACCAGCGCCTTTTCGGAGGTAAGACGCGTCTTCACGGATAATTCATAACCTTAAAATGTGATAACCTTTAAGATTTAGAAATCACCTAAGATGTAAAAAAAATTCATCACAGTTAGATATCATAACATAAAAATATTAAACTTAATACAACGAAAACAATTTCTGGCTTTGACTTGTTTTTTTTTGTTGTTGACGTCGAAAAAACTTCAGAAATTATAAAAAACATATTTGGCTGTATGGAGAAATCGCAGCCATTAAAATATTATTTTAAAAAAGTAGTGACGTCAAATGCACAAATTAAGGTCACACTCTTCTAGTTACTTACAATATTTAATCAACCTAGGTGGTTCACAAACTACCTAGCACAAACAACCGTTATACTTTTAAGCGTCGCTTACTTTTCATACTAAACGAACAAAGGGACTAATTAATCTCCTTGTACAAAAACAAGCACAGATTTAATTAATTGAGACTCCCTTTATGAATTCTTTAACCTATCTTTACTCTTAAACCGTTTAAGATGATAAAAGAACTTTGCTTTTAATTATATTAGTACACTTTAAAAATTACAGTACATAAGCTTAATGCTGTCATCATCATCATAATCATCATCATCAGCCTACAATCATCCAATGATGATAAGAGAGGTAGGGCATAGCGAATCTTCGCTCGAATTGAGCCGCCCGTCCGGGGAAGGACCTCCACCCTATAGAATACCGCAGTCAAATGACCTTTGGGTCGTGTTTCTGCCGGTGAGTAGGGTTTCTGGAGCTCGTGGGGGGTTGGGGTTTGGCCGGCATGGCGGTGGCAACTGACAGGTAACTGACCAGTTACTTGCCCGTTGTCACAGCGACTTGGGCTTCTCTTTCGCTTTCCATCAGGCGTAGGGAAGCCATTATGTCGAGCCACTATAAAAAAAATATTGTAAAGTACTTCGGCCGCCTCTCGGTATTAGTCGATTTATAGCCAGAGCATTTTTAAGGCCAGTACTTCTTGACTCCAGAATTGCTACTGATTAAATTGCATTGCATGGTTGCATGTGTCAAAAATCATAATAATACACAAATAAAAAACTGTGCCAATTTGGTGTTGGTAAAAAAGTTAGCTAGCAAATAAATCATCAAATGTGTCAGTTAATTTTTAATTCTCAAAAGTATCACGGCACAGAATCCAGTTATCCGCAGACGTGAAGAGTTATAAATTGCATCGTTTTAATTTAGGAAAACCTTACGAAATCCAGGAAACTGCAGAAGGCGACCGTCTCGGCCAAGTGCCAGATAGGAAAGTTATTCGGCAAGCGAAATGCGAGCGACTGATATAAAACTGCTAATTTATTAACAATACTGAAGCAGGAACTCCCTTGGTTGTTACCTTGTCAATAAATTGCTTGTTTTGTAGAAATAATCGGGACGTGATTTTTGTTCTATTGGTTACATAGTGGGGAGTGTGCGACCGAATTTCAAAATTTGATTCCTCCAAACCCTTTTTATCGCCGGACGAGTAGAGGTACGAAAAAGCATCGTTTTATGATGCAAGTTCCAAGGACTCGCATAGCGCGTTTCGTCGTCTCTAGTTTCTTTACGAACGGCTACCAGATTCTTCCTGAAACTGATAAGTATGTGGGCACCTACCTAGATTTCTCCTGTATGGGAAATTACTACCTATAATAAGTCTGTATATATGAAGACAGTCTTGTATTCATAATATTATGCTTTTAGTTTCAACACGCCCCACGTTTTACCAAAACTCACCACAGTTTATGGCAATAAAGGTCTACCAATTACCAAATTATTTAAAAGCTCCCCAAGGTTGTTTTAATAACGGTAAAAACTGTTAATTAATAAGGTTAATTGTTCTCATAGGGACTATTTTTATGAAATAAGGACAGTATCAGATAATAACATAAATACATTGTTTTCCCTTCTCTTTGACCCTTCATACCCACCCGTCATAGAACGATACGAGCTCGCTTGCATGTCAACGTTTCATTGCGGATGATGTGTGTGTGTACTCATAGCTTAGTATTTCCTATGCTATGCCCTACCATTGATAAGCGGAACTCTTTTCCAGCACGTGGTTACTGCCTGTACAAAACCTCTTGCGATCACCAACCCGCATTTTTTTCTTAGTTACGAGAACAATTTATTTATATTATCACTGAAGCATGTTTGGAATTCGTTATGAATCAATCCATATCATTGACATCTAAAAATAATAATTTGTTGTTACGGTGAACTAGGAAAGCCCTCGATTCTATAAACGATATTGCTTTGATGATTGAGTTGTTAGTAATGCGAATACTCTCGATGATTGGACATGATGATGATGATTGAATCACAGCATCATCTTTTATCAGTTCTTTAATATCTATAGTAGATAATATTGGAACAAAAATAATAATACGAATCTTCTAGTGTAATATTCAAAAACCCCGATTTGATAAATTGTACAGATTGCCTAATTCTAAGTCAATTCAATTTCCCTTAGAGTACGTAGATAGATACTCTTTATAATAGATAGAATCTATTACCCATTTTACTTCATACTTCTTCTTCTTCTTGTCGAGTCGACAGCAAATCATTAAATATTATGATAAGACCAAAACTCCGAAACGCGGATCACTTTATCGTTCGCGTTCAGCAAGTCTTCGAGCGAACATGTATCTGGGCACGCGGGGCACTTCATACTACTATATGCAGAAAAAGTTTCTTAAGTAAACTTGCACTTTCAGAAAACTGGATGTGTAATCGTTATCCGATCAGCTTCTCTTTACTTAGTACCGGAATCCAGGTTTAAATAAGGTATAAGTGCTCTAATGATATAAGTAAGTCTACCTCACATCACAGTCCATAATGGACTTCAGCCTTCAAAACGAAAGCTGAAAATTCAATTTGAACAACGCTGGAATGACGGCGTTTATAAACTTCTCCAAATACACGCTTATCATCCACCAAAATAACTTTTCTCAGTACGTCACGATGACGGCAATGATGTATGACGGAATATCCTCAAAGTATTTCCCAACATTTAAATAGCTTTAAAGGAATTCACTTGTCCCCCTAAAGTTTAAACAAAGACAGTAGACATAACAAAAGTGCATGACAGAGCTAAAATCGCGAAAGTCACGCGGACTCTCCGTACGACGTTCGCTTCAGAGTATTTTTGCCAATGATTTAATCACTGAAGACTGTTTTTCGCACAAAGATCTCGTTTCTGGTGCACATTCTTTTGTCATTACAGATGTACTTGACACAGATTGTGAAATGACACGGTTGTTTGACAAAGGAAGTGATATTTGTGACGACTTAAATTTTATAGTAGATAGGATAGAATATTCTATATTGCACACAAATTAAAACATTTACAGGAAAGAGTATTTACAGACATTTTTATGTACAATGTAGGCGGTCTTATTGATAGTGATAATTAATAACCAAAGGATGAGGCAATTGAAAATTGAGGGATTTAGTGATTTAGTCCTAATAATACTACAGGCAATTTTGCATGTAGGTTCAATATCTAATAAACCATTAATTGTGGTATTAATACTAGCAAGAGATAAATCAGATACCTATCAAATAAGAAGAGAATAATAAGGTTAAGTTATTTTAAAGGATATGTACAGAGATAAGTATAAATGAGGCAGGATAGGTTGCTAGTGATTATTTATCAAGTCGTGAAGTTGAAGTAGTATTATGCTATAAAGCAGATACAGCAAATGATGAACTGATCAAAAGCAGACCTAATCGTATTCCACATACATTTATTACACACTACGGTTTGGGCAGAAATGTAATGCTTTCGCTATAGCTGCGTATTCCTTGTAAATGTTAATGGCATCAAAATAAAAATATACATATGAAATGACTTGGATTACGGAACCAATGTTGGGGATTACTGTTCAGTTTGTATTAGAAGTAGTCAAACGATCAATGCAAATGGTGATTCATTACAATAGGGTGATCGGAATTGCGTGATCGGTTTTTAAGAAATATAGGGTCACTTGTTACAAGTTATCATTATTTAAATGTGTGTATCACGTTATGTATTACTTAAAACAAAGCTCATACTTACAGTTTTATTATTGGCACATCAAAAAAAGATACACACTTTGTAATCCAATTCACACAAGCGGATTAGCGTTTCAGGGGGTGAAATGTATCGGGCGTTCGTTAGGGACACTCATATATTACTTGTCATTGCAGCTGTGTTGGTGGCACTTTCGGAAACTATGACTAGTTGTATCACAGGCTTGTTGCTCACGGGAGCTCGGGGTGTACTGAAAGGAACTCGATACGTGTGCGCAGGAGTGTATTTCGGGAGCGTTCGGAGTGAGCGCGTTGTAGATTTATTCTCCAACCGTCACAGTTTACTTTTGGACGTGAAAAGGTCATTGGACACGTTTGAGGTGCGATTATTTGTTGTGTGAGAGTTTTCGCTTTGTCTGTACTTCTCGCAATGTCGTTTCAGTTATTATTTGCAATGTCTACTTCCAGGTCATCAAGTGGTATCAAGGTTGTATGTATTTTCATTTCGGGGCCGTTGGCATTCCTAACGTTATTGGCGTTTGTTTTTCTTGGAGGTGTATTTTTTTTTGCATTTTTGTGACTGGAACAGTTTTGAAATTGGTTGTGGAAGTCAAAATATGCTGTTAATTTGATTTATGGTGTTTTAAAAGTGTTTTATGTTATTTATTGAAGGACGTCGTTTCTTTTGTGTCACTTATAACCAAAAATATACATGACTTTGGTTGATATATGATTATTGGTTGATATATGATTATTGGTTGATATATGATTACGGAAAATTACGAAAACTTTTTTTTTTTCTGAATAAAAACCTATGATAACAAATAACGTTAAAAAACCTCAGTAGTGTTCAACTTGCTACGGAGGTTTTTGGTTTTAGGTTTTTGTTATTTATTATGGCTATAATATCGTCATTATTTAATATTCATAGAACACAAAACCGTGGCTTGAAAAATGTACGTTTCTTAATCAGCTAATAAACATAAAATTTAAGTTTTAAATACCATACAAAATCACAAACATAATTAGGTATAAAATTTATAACATTACAAACCTTGAAAATTTAACGGGACACTTAAATAAAGACCGCCAATGTATACAAAAGAAAACACTAGACTGTCGCCGAATTTTCAATTTATTGGAAACTGTTGGAAATCTCTCACGTGTTCCAGACACATGTCGCAATTAAACAAAAAATCAGAACTCTATTACAAACGGAATAAGATTAAAAATCCAATGATTCTCAGAGCACGTGGCCGTAATACACGTCAGAGGTTTTTATTTAAAATTATCCTCCTCATTCATGTTAAGATGTTTACACGTTTCGGTCTATATTAAGAGACAAAGCTTTTGTTTATTTAGTACTAAGTTGGGCGTAGTTCCTGCGATATTTTATAGTACATTAGTGTACCTACTAAACACATTACTAAAGGCGCTTTAAGCCATCATCATAATTATTTAAGGTAACCGCAAACCAAAGTTAGGTGCAGAAGATAATGATAGATCTTTATTGCCAATAATCTGTTTATAATTTGCAAATGAAGATGCAGAAAGGCATGCGTTTGTAAGATACATGTACAGAAAAAACATGTGTAAGTATCATTCATCATCATCATCACCGCCACTTAAGACAAACATTTAGAGGATATACCCATAATCGGCGTAGTAACCGGTGACGCTGCTGCCTGTAATGGGCCTGTGGTATTTAGCTACGCCTTCAATCGTGATGGTTATACCGCCACCAATCGGTTGCCAGCGCCTCGTTTGTTATTCAGCAGGATGCACCACGGGCAGGTGAGATTGGCTTGGAGCAAAAAGATGATAAAATAAAAAAATAAAAATAAAATAGTTTATTTCAGCAAATAGATTCACTAGTAATACTTTTGCACGTCAAACTTTTTTCCTACCAGCACTTCGACGTGTAGCCTGCTGAGAAGAAGTGCCGCAACAAACTCAACAGTTAGCCTTTTTTTAAATATATGATACAATACAATAATATCGTTTTAAAAAGCGCAAGCGAGCAGACTATCATGTCCATGTAATATTGTCATCCATATAATCTTGTACTTTATAATAACCTTTTGACATTAAAATGGACTTAATGCGAGATTTAAATCTATGTATAGGTAGATCAACAATATTTTGCGGTATTTTGTTAAACATTGGATAGGTGGCTCCTTTACATCCCTGCGTCGTGTGTAAGTAGAGATATGTTCAATTTTATGGGTATCAGAACAACGATGGTACCACAAATTTGTACTTAAATATAAACAACCCAGACATGGAAAAAACACAAATTTATGTTCCTCACTCGAAGGTTTGTGTCGTGATTTTAAACCCAAGATCCTTGGTGCAGAAGGCAGGGGTCATTACTAATTGATCCACTTAGCCATTCAAATAAACAAATAGTATTGATTGAATAAATCAATAAGTAGAACACTGAAATATACTGACAATCCATCTTTGCTCTCCCAAAAGATTTCTTTCTCCGAATTTCTCTACGTCCTACAAAACAAGTGTTACTCATTCAGTCCTAGAACGGGTGAGCCTATTCCAAAAATATTGACTCCAGTTTAAAGTTTGTTCATTCGAAAAGATAACCTAACACTTCAGGTTGAAAGCTCAATATAGAACAACGATCATTGTTCAAGGTAAGTCATTTACTTTTTAATATATTTGGGCACCTTCGAAGACATCTATTTGTTCTCTGTTGAAGGTGATGTTGAATGTTTAAAAAGGTTTCTTTGTGTGACTATACTGTACTGTATTTAGTTATATTTTTCCGTTTATGCTCTGCCGAGATAAGATGTAATAAAAAGTCGAATTTATGGAAGCCTTTTTATGAAATGAAGTCTCTGTTTCCTTCAGTAATAAAAATAAATATCCTCATAGCAACAAATTATTATTGGTAAATTTGATAAGCACTTATAAGGGTTGTTCTTAATTAGGGTTCCGTAACCAATGGGTTGTAAGGGATGTAAGGGAGTGGCCTATCATCTTTTCACTCCAAGCCAACCTCACCTGCCCGTGGTGCATCCTGCTGAATAACAAACGAGGCGCTGGCAACCAATTGGAGGCGGTATAACCATCACAATTGAAGGCGTAGCTAAATACTACAGACCGGTGACGGGCAGCAGCGTCGCCGGAGCGAGAAGTTACGCTCTGCGATTGCCAACCCGCCTGCCCAGCGTGGCGATTATGGGTATATCCTCCAGATGTTTGCTCTAAGTGGCGAAGAACTGGAGAGGCCTATGTCCAGCAGTGGACTGCAATAGGCTGATGATGATGAACCAATGGGTAAAAACAGAACTAAACCTTCTCTATCTGTTCGTTACCAAGCTATATCTGGTCGCGAAGAAATCTAGTCAATTGGAACCGTCGTGCCAGACTCTGAATCGCACTTGACTAGTTTTTTATAATGGCAAACATAGTTATTTCCTTGCGCCTGATGAAGAGTTAAGAAGGCCACCCATGTCGCTGTGGCAACTGAAAAGCCCTTTGTATCCAGTGAGTTACCATGGCCGATCTGGCCTAGATGATGATGCTTGCTTATTCTGGTTGAAATGATTTTTCACTATAATATTCCAATTTATTAGATGCATAACCAACAGTAGTTAGATTCAAAATCATCATTTACTTTTGATTTCGACTATCACTTTACCAGTAAGGCTTGTTTTTTAAAGAAAGTCCAGTAGGTAAGGCTTGTTAACTCTCATTATCATATTAATTGTAATTTAAGAGAGGTAGGGCATAGCGAATCTTCGCTCGAATTGAGCCGCCCGTCCGGGGAAGGACCTCCACCCTATAGAATACCGCAGTCAAATGACCTCTGGCTCGTGTTTCTGCCGGTGAGTAGGGTTTCCGGAGCTCGTGGGGGGTTAGGGTTGGGCCGGCATGGCGGTGGCAACTGACAGGTAACTGACCAGTTACTTGCCCGTTGTCACAGCGACTTGGGCTTCTCTTTCGCTTTCCATCAGGTGTAGGGAAGCCATTATGTCGAGCCACTATAAAAAAAAAAAAAAAATATAGTCTCAGGTTAACTATCATTTGAACAAGAAATACAAACTATGTTACGAGTTATATTTAATTCGTTCCGTACGCTATCGAATACCAGAAACATCGATTGCTAATCTATAAATACTCGATCTAATATCGATCTGTCCTTTTCGACACAAATGCTAATGACTTCTGATATAAATAGATGTATGCGTTGCCAAACCTATTCGAAGAGGTATCTGCCTCTTTGATCTGAGGAACGCACTATGTGGGTTAATAAAATAGACAATGAATTAGTAATTGATTAAACACCTAATCCTATTGCCTTGGAATATCAAAATCATAATTATCATCATCATTAGCCTACAAACATTCGCTGCTGGACATAGGCCGAGTGATCGCAATGAATGTCACCGGAAAATAGCAAGAATCGTAAGTTAATCAATTTCCTAGGTAGTTGATTAACTTTCGGAATATAACAAACGGTAGTTGAAATGTATTATTTACCGCAATGGATTTCAGTTAGTTGATCAACTTACAGTAGCCTGGCAGTTATTTAATAATTTACGATTTTGACACAAGTAAAATCGTCCTCAAATGGGTCAATCGTTGCTCAATGTACTATTTAACGGTGCACTATTACCCGTAACTAAACACACTGTTCCCTGATTGGTTGCCGGATAACGCCACGCGAGCCATTGAACCAATCAACGTTCACCTACCTTCGTCGGATGATTTTACGGCAAGACCCCGTAAAATGATCAATTTACTAAAATATATACGTTAAATATTACATTTTAACTGCCGTTTATTATTTTCCGGAAATTAATCAACTACCTAGGAAATTGATCAACGTACGATTCTTGCTATTTTCCGGTGACGAATATAATAAATGCACAGTTCATAACTTCTTCCTCGCACCAGCGTTTTCCCGGCCTAGTGCGAAGGTCCACTTTCCGACACAATCTCCTCCACTTTGTCCGATCTTCGGCATCCTCCGGTATGAGACTGTTTTCTTCCACGACTTCAGCTTTGCTCTAACGACATCCAGCTTGCATTTCTTGGGCCTGCCGAGTGTTCTCGGGCCTTGAACTGTGAGGTTGGGGCATGTATTTCCTACTTAGTCTGACGGCCTGCGCTTTATGTGACCGTACCATCGGAGACAACTTTAATGCAACTTTTTCCGCAAATTCACAGTTCATGTTAGAAAAAAAAATATTACCCAATATTTTGTTACAAAAAAGAATATTATTCAGGAAATTTATGGGAAAGTGTTGAAAGGATGTGACGTTGTCTTACTCGTATATTTATTAAACTAGCTGTGCCAGCGGCGTCACACGCGTGGATATCGGGTTTCAAAAACCTATCTATACCTAGTACCTAAGTTTTAAGTTAAACCCCTAGCAATACATTGGTGAAAACCGCATTCAATTCCATGCAGTAAGTAGTTTTCGCGTAAAGCGCGTTCAAACATACAGGTGAAAATTTCTGCCGTTTTCCCAACACTTCCCGTCACTGCTCTGCTTTTATTGATTGTAGCGTGATGAAAGTATACTATAACCTGCCCAGGAGTATGAAGAATAATTGTACCAAGTTCCGTTAAACCCGTTCAGTAGTTTTTGTTTCTATACCGAACATACAGACAGTCAGACAAAACTTTTACTGATTGCATTTTTGGCATTGTTGAAGTGTTTTATGACATCATTTCTCATAGAATAAAATAGGCTACTGAGGAAATCAATGGTCTGACTTACTCTTTGAATAGATCACGAAACTTTTAGATATATAAATACAACTCATTACGTGTGGTTGTCTGAGAAAAGTCTGTTCTATTTAAACATTCGGCGTGGGCTAAAGTTTAGATAACGTTTCAAATAAACGTGCCGTCATATGACGTGTTTTTATTAAAGCTCGGCACACATACCTTTTTATATCATAACGTTAAAAAAACTGCATTCCACCTCACGGGTAGCAGACGTTGAAGCCCAAAAAATATAGTAGTGTCTCGACATAATGGCTTCCCTACGCCTGTTGGAAAGCGAAAGAGAAGCCCAAGTCGCTGTGACAACGGGCAAGTAACTGGTCAGTTACCTGTCAGTTACCCAACCTTAACCCCCCACGAGCTCCGGAAACCCTACTCACCGGCAGAAACACGACCCAGAGGTGATTTGACTGCGGTATTATATAGGGTGGAGGACCTTCCCCGGGCGGCTCAATTCGAGCGAAGATTCGCTATGCCCTACCTCTCTCAATTGCGATAGTCATACTAGATTGCCAGAGCCTCCTTTGTTATTCGGCAGGATGCACCACGGGTAAAGGTGGCTAGAGCGAAAAGATGTAGCTCCCTTACATCCCTCACGACAGATATGCATCATCAGCCTATTGCAGTCCACTGCTGGACAAAGGCCTCTCCAGTTGTTCGCCACGTAGGGCAAACATCTGGAGGATATACCAATAATCGCCACGCTGGGCAGGCGGGTTGACGATCGCAGGGCGTAGCTTCTTGTTCCGTTCATAGCATAACACAGCATCATATTTATAACTAAATTGACCACGCTTCCCGCTCACCTACTCTTAAAAGAATCCCTAAAAATACTACGTGACGCCATGTTTCTACGCAGCTAAACTGCCACCTTTGTTGGTCATGATAATGTCAGTCAGGATAATTAAGTGTTGAACCCTAATGACTAGGAGTTAATGACCGTATCACATTTAGACTTCACAACACCGGTAACTGACCCATTAAAGGTTTAATTTTAGGCTTATTATTACTTTTTATAAAAAGTTCTGAATGAGCTTTAATGTGAAACAAACAAATTTAATCCTTGTCTGCGTAGAAGGAAGAAGTTCTGCGGATGATTTCTTGCAGTGACGGTAAATAAAATAAATAATTAAAATATAAATAAATAACCGAAGACATGCCACGCTGGGCCACACAGCGCCACCTAGCCCCAAACTAAGCCGAAGCTTGTACTATGGGTACTAGACAACTGATAAACTTACTTAGATACATTTTTTTTTGTAAATGAATACATTATACATAGAAAACACCCAGACCAATAAAAACAGACAATGTTCATAATACAAATAAACGCCACATTTCTTCCCCTGGGTGTCGTAAGTATTGACTGAGAGATTTCTGGAGATAAAAATTGCTCTGCCCGGTGGTATCGTTTTTTCGCCTGGCTGGCGACCACAGTACACTTGGCAAAATACACTTAAAGTAACTTCAGCCATGTTTTGGGATCGATCAGTTAAAGTAATCCTACAGGCCAGTATTGCGGCGGCCACTGACAAGTAACTTGTTTGATGCCCCAATGACTTGGGCCTATCTTCAGATTTTCGTTAGGTGATGGTAGCCCACTACCCCGTATTACTAAATAAAAAAGGCAGGTCTCTTACCAAATACCTCTTTTAACATTAAGTCTTGCTACTATAAAAAAAAATACCATCAAAATCAATTTCTATGTACATTAGTTATTTTAGAGAGGTAGGGCATAGCGAATCATCATCATCATCCTAGCCTTATTCCCGATTGTCTCAGGGTCGGCTTCCCAAACTGAGAGATTTGGCGAGGGCTAAGCTTTTACACAGAGCGACTGCCATCAGACCTCCGCAACACTTAGGGTAAGCTATACCCATTCCCAGTTTAGGCGTCAGAGTTATCATCATCTCTGATATGATGTAACGACTGCTATCTGAGTTGGTAAAGATAGCACCCGGGACCAACAGCTTAACGTGCCTTCCGAAGCACGGAGGAAATCGGTGTCAAATTTTGGTCACCCATCATCGGATTGACCGCGCCAATGATTGCACAACTTTTTGCGATCATTGTTAAGCGAACAAGACCGCGGCGCCACCGAGCTCCTCTCAACAGGTAGGGCATAGCGAATCTTCGCTCGAATTAAGCCGCCCGTCCGGGGAAGGACCTCCACCCTATAGAATACCGCAGTCAAATGACCTCTGGGTCGTGTTTCTGCTGGTGAGTAGGGTTTCCGGAGCTCGTGGGGGGTTAGGGTTGGGCTGGCATGGCGGTGGCAACTGACAGGTAACTGACCAGTTACTTGCCCGTTGTCACAGCGACTTGGGCTTCTCTTTCGCTTTCTATCAGGCTTACAGAGCCCATTATGTCGAGCCACTATAAAATAAAAAAACATTATATATTTTTCGGCAATATTCTGTAACTGGTCTAATCCAGTGACGTCACAGGACATATGTGGGCGCGGGATCATTCCTAGGTCAATTTTTAACGGTTCTTAATATAAAGCCAATAGCCAATATAATTTTTAGAAATGGATTAATACCTGTTTCTTAAATCCGTAATTTTCATCATCTGGATGTAACAAAATACTTGCATATTGACGAAACCGGTGGTTCATATGGCAGTGAGCCTGCCTTCTGAGCCGAGAGGGTCGTGAGTTTAATCCCCACCCAGGACAACTTTTCAAGTGATCATCATCATCAGCCTATTGCAGTCCACTGCTGGACGTCGGCCTCTCCAGTTGCTCGCCACCTAGAGCAAACATCTGGAGGATATACCCACAATCGCCAAACTGGGCAGGCGGGTTGGCGATCGCAGGGCGTAGCTTCTAGCTCCGGTGACGCTGCTGCCCGTCATCGGTCTGTGGTATTTAGCTACGCCAAGTTCAAGTGATCAAGATTTGAGATTGTTGTGTATCTGGGTCAACACCCAGTTTCAATTTCAACAAATTCAACTGCCAATAAAGAATGCGTTCTTATCAAATACAATTTTTTACAAATATTCGTTAAATTTCTTACAAATATCCGCAGCATACAATTAAAAAATGGCATAGGATATAGGAACAAGAGAACGCCGCGAACATCTTATAAGCAAAGCGTAATTTTCTAAACACGTTCTTAAACACGTAATTAGAATGCAAAGGTTATACGCGGATTAACCATCAAGCCATTTCTCGTTCATAGTACGAACATCGCGTGAGCAATTTTCCTTATTTTAGAGCTTATATTTTAACATTCAAGAGCAGAGAAGCTTTTCAGAATTAAATCGCGCCCAGCAATTTGGTGGAGAAACATTTTATAAACGATAATGCTTATGCCTGATTCCATTTTTGTGTTAGGTTGTGGGAGCTTCGCTTGAATTTCGGATATAAATTCCTATCAATTCTTCTGTTATCCTGTCATAATATTCTTATTAGTTAGTATGACCAAGACGGAAAAGTTATTTAGCATCAGAAATATTTTTGTCATTATTATCATCATCAGAATGCAGAAGTCAAAGTGTACTGCTGGACAAAGACCTTCTTAAATGACAATTGTCAATCAGAACATGCCTTATAGTCTCCCCTTGCTATAAAGATAATTAAAGCGTATTACTTATTTCTAATTCATTTCTACCTACATAATCTTACATTTGTTGCATTTTTTTTTTTTATTTATGGAAGAGGGGGCAAACGGGCCTGAAGGTCACCTGATGGTAAGCGATCACTTCAGCCCATAGACACCGCAACACCAGGGGAGAACAAAAAAAAAAAAAAAAAAAAGGGGAGTCACAGGTGCGTTGCCGGCCTTTGAGAAATCTATAGGCTCGCTTTTTGAAGGTCCCTAAATCATATATGTTCATCATACTAGATATCGCACCCCCCGGCGAATAAAGCGGTTATCGACGATTACCACTTTTTTAATGTTTTTTGATTTTTGGCCTCTATGTGACCTAACCCATCGCCTGAATTTTTTTCATATTTTTAAATGCAATATTATTAGAATTATACTACACAACCACTTTTTTCTACGAAACATAATGTGAAGATATTAGACGAGAATAAAGTAGAAATCAAATATTACCGTACAAAACTTCACTAGTCTAGTCCATCATCATCATCATCATCATCAGCCCACATCAGTCCACTGCTGGACATAGGCCTCTCCCAATGCTCGCCACTTCGCTCGGTCCCGGGCCTCTCGCATCCAGCACTTGCCAGCCGTCTTGCGCAGATCGTCACTCCACCTTGCCTGAGGGCGTCCTACACTACGTTTGCCGAGACGTGGTCTCCACTCCAGAACTCGTTTACCCCAGCGGTTATCGGTTCTGCGGCTGATATGGCCAGCCCACTGCCACTTCAGCTTACTGATCCGGTGAGCTATGTCGGTAACTTTGGTTCTCTGCCGGATCACCTCATTTCGGATCCGATCTCGCAGAGAGACGCCGAGCATAGCCCTTTCCATAGCTCGCTGAGCGACCTTCAACTTGTGGACTAGCCGTACCGTAAGTGTCCACGTTTCGGCTCCGTATGTCATAACCGGTAGAACGCACTGATCGAAGACTTTCGTCTTTAGGCACTGTGGGATCGACGATGTGAAGACTCGACGAAGTTTCCCAAACGCTGCCCAGCCTAGCTGAATTCTCCTATTTATCTCGTCCTCAAAGTTGTTTCCACCCAACTGCAATGTCTGCCCAAGGTATACATATTTTTGAACAACTTCGAGGACGGCGCCGTGCACTGCAATCGGTTCCGGTAGAACATGTTCATTGAACATGACCTTGGTTTTATCCAAGTTCATCCGTAGGCCGATGCGCACAGAGGAGTCAGCCAGTTCATTCAGCATCTGTTGTAGGTCCTGCAGCGATTCTGCCATTATGACGATGTCGTCTGCAAATCGCAAATGAGAGATGTATTCGCCATTTACGTTGATGCCACGTCCTTTCCAGTTCAGCGTGTTGAACATATCCTCCATTGCATTAGTGAACAACTTTGGGGAAATGACATCCCCTTGTCTCACTCCTCGATGCAACGGTATAGGCTTTGTTTGCTGATTTTGTACTTGGACGGACATGGTGGCGGCTTCGTAGAGACATCTCATCACTTGGATGTATCGCCAATCTACTTGGCATCGCTGCAGGGACTCCAGGACAGACCAGGTTTCAACCGAGTCAAAGGCCTTCTCATAGTCCACGAATGCTAGACACAGGGGCTGATTATACTCTTCGGTCTTCTGTATAATCTGCCGCACTGTGTGGATGTGGTCTATGGTGCCGTATCCGCTCCGAAACCCAGCCTGTTCCGGTGGTTGGAATTCGTCGAGTCTTCGCGCAAGACGGTTCGTGATCACTCTTGAAAACAGCTTATAGACGTGGCTTAGAAGGGAAATGGGCTAGTCTAGTCCGCATTGATTCAATGCGACATTATTCGGGATAGTCCTCCCAAGCGCAAAATCAGTATTCGATTTTACCACTTTATTCGGGTGAAAAATTTACGACGCGTACGCTGTAATAGGTTGTTACTACTCAGGTTTGTAAACGGGTGAATCGTAAATTGAAGTTATGCTATTCTTCTTGTTATAAAATAATGATTATAGAGTCGTAATAATATATTACTGCAATAAATTCAATTTCATAATGCTGTATTAAAATATTGCGTTCGAAAATTAATACGTTATTTGTACGTATACGTTTTTTATTGCAAAAAAAAAACATTACGTTTTTACTTTCATACACATAGCCATACACTCATCATCATCATCAGCCTATCGCAGTCCACTGCTGGACATAGGCATCTCCAGTGGTTCGCCACTCAGGGCCAACATCTGGAGGATATACCCATAATCGCCACGCTGGGCAGGCGGGTTGATGATCGCAGGGCGTAGCTTCTCGCTCCGGTGACGCTGCCACCCGTCATCGGGCCGTAGCATTTAGCTACCCCTTCAATTGTGATGGTTATACCGCTACCAGTCGGTTGCCAGCGCCTCGTTCGTCATTCGGCAGGATGCACCACGGGCAGGTGAGCTTGGCTTGGAGCGAAAAGATGATGGGTCGCTCCCATACATTCCCATACACTTCTTTAACACTATCTAGCAAAAATTTTATTTTAATGTCCGAAGGAGTTTGGGTCATTTTGTATGGACATTGGCGTCGTTTTTTAGCCGCCATCATTTATTTTTATATTGTGTAGCACTATCCTTAACTAACATATTAATGAAATAAGATTTTCTGTAAGTAATATTGGAGCGAAGATAATGGCATTTCAATTTTAGGACAACGCCTGAAGGAAAAGTATTCTTAATATTTAAGCTAGAGCATTTGTGACAAAAAAAAATTATTTCTTTTTAAAAAGAAAAATAACTGCATTATGTAAATTATTTTCGAAAATTCGTTTGCCACACTCAGGAATCGAATGTGCTCAATTTTGGAAAAACATAGGGTTTTATTTTCATTTGAAAGGATCATTATAAGGATCAAAAGTCACCTTAACATACGTTCCGAAATGTGGACACTTACGCGAAGACTATTCCACAAGTTTTTTAGTCCCTCAACACGCTGTGGAAAGACCAATGCTTATCCTGTTGAAAGATTGGCACTATGAGGTCGATTTATTTGCTGACACCTTACAACATCTCTTTTATAAATTTTGGATTATTTTGAATGAGAATGCAACGGATTGACATTTATTTGATTTGATATGACATTATTTGACATTTTATTTTATTTTAATAGAGTAACATGTTCTGTATTAATTATTAATTATGATGGATTATTATTATTTATTTTATGTACTAACTTTTGACTTGACCATGATTTAAACAAAATAGATTTTTTCGTATGATGTACCTACCTACCTATTTGAAATTTTATTGTTCCAATAATTTATTACATTACCTAATTGTATACTAACAAATTGATATGTAATTGCCTTTGAAACTTATTGCGCTTTGGAGAATTTCTGTTAGCTTAAAAAATGTTTGCAAATAAATAAATAAATAGGAAACGAAACGAACATAATACGTGGCAGTGGGCTGGCCATATCTGCCGTAAAACCAACAATAGGTGGAGCAGACAATTTAGGACGCCCCGCAATCCATGGGCTGATAACCTTAACCCATTAATGGCCAAAGGAAAAGTACAAGGATTTATTTCGATTTTTTTTTATTTAATTATAATAAGGGTTACAAAAAGTTATTAGAACTAGAAAAAAAATCGAAAATTTATTTATTTAGATTTTTATATGGGTGTACCCAAATTGGCACAGTGGCCACTTTAGGGTGTTAATTTTTGTAAGAAGGTTTTTTAAATGCGCAATGTCACTTGGGTTTTTTGTAGCCATTATGGCTTTGACTGTGCTAAATACACAGCATACTTGTTTTGGTAGCTTTTCAGGAACGTGGTCAGTACCGTTCAGTTTCAAACCATCTACTTTAGATATCGAAGTTCAAGCAGAGTGTCGTTGAGGCGATTGTTTTTGATATAATTATTCTGATCATGTTTCATTGTAATAGTAGTTGGTCCATAGCTTCCTCTCAGGATTGTATGTGCAACCAACAAGCATTTGATAAGACCATATCAATCATGGAGGTAAATAAAACCCACCACCATTTTTACCATGAATGCCGATTCTGTATAGTGAAATGGATTGATTTATTTCATCAACTCCACTCATATAATATTCTTTAGAACATCTTCATGTCAACCTTATGGTTCATTTCTGCAGACCATCTTTTCAGTCACTGCCGGAGTCTAAGAATCGTAATTCCATGCCATTGGGCAAATGCTGTTGTCTGTCCAGTGAACCAGTAAACTTAGTATTTTTATCGAAACTGTAATCAAATTCTCCACTTGACTCTTTCTTCCCTAAGGAAGTGAATCCAAAAGAAAACCGAGAAGAAAGAAGAAATTATAATAATAATAAAAATAAAAAGTACTTTATTTCCAAAAAATCCATACAATTATTAGTTGACGGGGCCTCCCGGTAAGTAGTCGGTAGACACTTGTGATGGGAGTGCCTCGCTCTATCCACAGGTTTGTTTCTAGGACTACGTAATAAAGTATGTATATGCACCTATGTACTTAAAGTAATATTATGTATTAACAAATTTAGTTTATTTTTAAGAGTACAGTATGTATTTATTTATAAATTTAAAATTTTATAACAGTGCCCAGTTATGAATGTGTGTGTGTGTGTGTGACTCTGTGTGTGTGTATGTGTATGTGTGTGTGTGTGTGTGTGTAAGTGCATAAGTGTGTTATGTATGTGCGTGTTTTAGAGTAAGAATGACAGTGCATACATGAGTGGGTTTGTTTATGTAAGCTTTAGGGGACAAGACCCCTAGTGTTAGACAGTTCTAAGTAAAAGTCTTTCAGCCTCTTCGTATGTTAAAGTTAGTAACCAATTAGTTAGGGACTGTTTACAGCCTTTAGTTGTCATGTGATAGATATTTAGTATTCTGTTAATTTTATTGTATAGGAATGGGGCTTGGGAGGAGTATTGCCTTTTAGCAAAGACGGTACGCACACCAGGCACCTGAGCCACATTGTAATTTCTTCTTTTATTCAGGAGTTCTTGTTTAAAAGGTAAGGTTAAATTGAGAACTAATACTCAACATTTTCGGAAACTTCAATCTGAAAATTAGGTGGAGAATAGTAATCGAAACCCTCTTTTTCATCAGTGACGCCACTGGGTTCCAGTGGTGGTTGACCTAAATCATACTCTAAATCGTCACTATCTTCAAGGATGGAATATATAGCCTCTTCCTAACCTTCAAAGCTGTTACTTGTACTATATCTAAGCCTACGACTCTCTAAAACTCTGAAAAAAATATAGATAATATTATTCCACTTGTGGCCACTGTACCCGAATTGGCACAGCGATATTTCGAATGTCGCTGAAACTTATATTCTCATCATACTTTACTGCAATATAGTACAAATCAATAATTATTTACTAAATTTCGTATAATTAGAAGCAAATATGGTGTTTACATTTGTCTACATATTATAATATTTAAAAATCTAAACATACCTCCATGCCAATCTTGATAAGGAAATTCAACAAGTAATTATCACAAAATTACGAATGTTTTCTAAAAATTATTTATAGCAAATTAAATGGCTGTAGTCTTAACTACTCAAAAACGCAATTATATTTCCCCTGGTGTCAATACTGTATTTTTCTACCATCAATAACTAAGTGTTCCCAAATGGGTACAGCAACCAAGAATGGGTTAAAAGAACTGCTGGCATTGGCTGAACAGAAACACGCCCGGGATAAAGAATTGTGGCGCGAATTATAATTCGGATATAACTCCTATAGGAGGCCTACGTTCAATAATGGATGAAGCAAGGCTGTTGATTGACTACATTACTTATTACTTTTTTTCCAAGCCGGTAGTTCTTTTGGAGGTGGAAGACTTCTACGGCTGGTTATACGCTTCGCATAAATCTGACCCGAAAATGAGGATACTATGGCCACATCAACACGCCATTTTACCAAAGACTTGCCAGAATTCAGCATCGACAAAATCGAGATCGCTCTTGGGCAGCTTAAAGATGGAAAAGCCCCTGGAGAGGATGGCGTCACAACAAAGCTTGTAAAAGCTGAGGATAAACCCATACTGAGGGAGCTTCAAAACTTTTTAACGCTTGAATGGAGAACTCCGGACGCGTGGCTAAGGAGTGTGCTTGTCCTGTTCTTCAAAAAGGGAGACGAAACAGACCTATTTCCCTTCTAAGCCTTGTCTATAAGCTGTTTTCAAATGTGATCACAAACCGTTTTGTGCGAATACTTGACGAATTCCAACCGCCGAAACATGCTGGGTTTCGGAGTGGATACGACACCATAGACCACATCCACACAGTGCTGTACAGAAGACAGAAGAGTATAATCAGCCCTGTAGGTAATGTAGATGGCCCTGTGGATTATGAGAAAACCTTTGACTTCGGTTGAAATCTGGTCTATTCTGGAGTCCCTGCAGTGATGCCACTTAGATTGGCATCCATACATGCAGTGATGAGACAGTAACAGTGATCTATGAAGCCGCCACTATGTGCATCCAATTACAGAATTAGTATACAAGGCCTATACCGTTGCATCTAGGAATGGGATAAGGGGATGTGATTTCTCCAAAGTTGTTCACTAATGTAATGGAGGATGTGTTCAAAACGCTGAACTGGAAAGGACTTGTCATCAACATAAACAGCATAGTCATAATGGCAGAATCGCTGCAGGACCTACAAGAAATACTGAATGAACTGACTGACTCCTTTGCGCGCATCGGCGTAGGGATAAACTTGGACAAAACCAAGGTCATGTTCAATGAACATGCTCTACCGGAACTCAAAGTTGTTCAAAAATATGTAGGTATACCTCGGGCAGACCAATGTCTGCCCAATCAGTTAGGTGGAACCAGCTTTGAGGACGAGGTAATTAGGAATAGTCAGGCTTCAGGTGGTCAGTGCGTTCTACCGGTTATGACATACGGAGCTAAAATGTGGAAACTTACGGTACGGCTAGTCTACAAGCTAAAGATCGTTCAGCAATCATATGGAAAGGGCTTTGCTCGGGTCTCTCTGTCTATATCTCTGTCGAAATGTGGTGAACTGGCAGAGAACCGAAGTTACACACCTCACCGATTTAAAAAATTGAAGGGGCATAGGGCTAGCAACATCAGCCGCAGAATCAATAACCGTTGAGGTAAACAAGTTCTGGAGTGAGACCGCGTCTCAGCAAACGTAGTGTAGGACGCCCTCAGGCCAGGTGGAGTGACGATTTGCGCAGGCCGGCTGGCAAGTGCGCTGGCTGGGCGCGAGACGCCGAGGATCGATCAAAGTGGCCAACATTTGGAGAGCCCTATGTCCAGCTGTGGAATCATGATGATGATTACTTTTTCAGGGTTTTGAAGCATTGGTAAGACAAGACTGGGTGGTTATATTTATCTTATTTAACCAGAAACAACTTAATTGTAGTTTTTATTAATGACTAGCTGTGCCAGCGGCGTCGCACGCGTGGATATCGCGTTTTAAAAATAATAGACTTCATAAAATGGTACTTAAATTTTAAGTTAGACCTCTAGCAATACATTGGTAAAAACCGCATTTATTTCTATGCAGTAGTTTAAGCGTGATGTGCATTCAAACATACAGGTAAAAATTTCCCCCTTTTTCCCAACACTTCTCTTTACTGCTCTGCTCCTATTGATTGTAGCGTGATGAAAAGTATACTATAACCTGCCCAGGAGTATGAAGAATATTTGTACCAAGTGTCGTTAAAATCCGATAGAATTCCTCTTTCGAACATTATAACTTCCGTCAGTGGCCACCAAAATTTAAAACGACTCCAAAATGACCCAAACCCCGTAAAGTATTTCGATGTGCTGTGGTCTAAGCATAGCTTAAAAACCTGATTTTGATAGGAATTAGACTTAAGGAGAGTTAATTTAGTTGTAATTCATATTTTTTTATGTTAATTTAATAATAAAATTAAACAAAAACACAAATGTAGCAATAACAACTATATTTTTAATGTTGTTGCATTCACTTGTTACAGAAATGGTTTACGTAGAATGATCCGCGAATTCAACGCTTACAATATAAACCTATTTTTAATTTCACACGAATAAAGTGGTAAGAAGTTATTACTCACAATAGAATAGACACGAAAGGCTAACGAATACTGTCGCTATGCCTCGCTGCGCGGGCAGTTTTGATAGAAGGCTGCCGCGAATAAAGTGGTAATGTCACCCTACGACAAATACAATAATATTGTTATGCGGTATTACTTATTTTTGAGGTTTTATCTATGAATTTCCCATTAAATTAATTTAGTTTTTAAATATTATGTACAATCAAAAATCTACTTTCAATTAAAGTTAAAAGCATTTATTTGAAAGTTATAGTTTCAGAGATATTCACCGATTTCGGTTTTTTGCTTCTCCTGAAAAATAGCAATTCTGCAATAACCGCTTTATTCGCCGGAGGGTGCGATATGTTCTACTAACCGTAACCATCTAAATAAAATTAAAAGTACGATGTGATCATTACGTTCCATTACACGCATGCGTTTGCTTAAAACTTTGTCAGTCTCATATTTTCCCATTCTGTGAACAAACACGTATAAGACACGTCCTAACTACGGTTTTTATTATCTCGTAGCTCATATATTTTAGTTAGTGCACATGTTTTACAGCTTGTAAAATGTTTGTTTTAAATATACTTTCGAAATAGGCGGAGTTTTAAAAGCTTTAGTGCTTAGTCTAGGGAATTATTGGAATATATATTTTTAATGTATGTAAAGTGACTTATTTTTGACGCAACAAATAATACAATAACATCAGAATCGTGTCTATTAATGTCCATGTGATATTAAAAATATTATTACATCTAAGTGGTAGTTTCACTTTTAAGCCTTTATCGGATTATAGCTGCAGTTTTAAGTACTAAAATTGGCAATAATATTAATTTTAGTAATAACTTAGTACCCAATAGAATTGATTTTTGAAGTAAGAACGAACAGAATAGCTTCTTATTGTTTGTGAATCCTACTAAAATTGTGAAAAATAAATTGGCCACATCATCACTTAAATAGTTATTTTATTCATATTTTTCTTTGCATAAAACAGCCTTAAATAATATTATTTATTTAAACTTTATATGTGTAGGCAAGCAACTAAACGCATGTCTATACCTACTTACACCTTATGTAACGTCTCAAATACTTCTCACCTAACACAAGTACCTTGTACTAATCAAATAAAGATACGTACTCAAACATATTCGTTTACAAAGATATTAATATTCAACTCTTAAGTTTCAAAGAAAACGGAACTGGTAACTCGTACAAAGACTCCAGGAATGTATGCTAATTATTATTATACACGCGGGTGCGAAAATGGAGCGAGATGTTGATATTAATTTTGTGATATAGGTGTAATAAGTTTGAAAGAAGATAAATTAAGTTTAATAAAAAGTTCTTTACTACATACTAGGTACTGTTCCAGAAAATAAACTTTAAGACATAGATAACATCTTGTTACAGGCGTCTAGGTAGACCGACCTATACCGGTCTATAAAGTCTGATAACGCTTCACGATCAATACGCCAATTCTCTGCGACAGTCTCTCCGAACAGCTACGACTTGGGAGCCCTCAGGAAACGAGCGTACTCCTATTTAAAAGGCCGGCAGCGACCCCAGAACTCGATTTGTGTTGCTGGTGTCCATGGGCGGTGTCGACTGCTTACCGTCAGGCATCACATTTGCTCGTCTGCCGCCTCTTGCATAAAAAACAAACCAATATTTTAAACTATGAAATAGATAAGACCTTGGGAGAGACTTTTCAAAAGACAGAAAAAATAATAAATAAATATCAGACAACATCACATACATTGCTCCGATCCCAAAGTAAGTAGCTTAAGCACTTGTGTTATGGGTATCAGAACAACGAAGGTACCACAAATAAATACTTAAATACAAATATTAACACCCAGACACGGAACAAACACAAGTGTTCATCACACGAATGTTTGTCCCGGGTGGGAATCGAACCCAGGGCTCTTGGTTCAGAAGGCAGGGGTCACTACCAATTGAGCCACCGAGCCTAGAAAAAAAGGGTAAAGAGTTTCATTAATTAGTTATTTGATGACATTGCAAAATAAGTAGCGCAAACATGCTCTCAATGGCTGGCACAAGTCCGAAATGTGTATTTTATAACAAACATTTTTCATCCTACTTGTTCATTCCGAAACAAAAGGTTGCCCCCACAATGATACCTACATCTTTTCCGTAGTTTGTTTAACATACATTTTGTTTCTTTCCAAGTCAACCGTATATATGCCCAGCTTCGTTCATAAGTGAAATTAGTTTTGCGACTGTTGCCGAGAAATATTGTTTTGTTTGGATAATGTTGTCGCGGATTCGGGGGTCTTTGTGCCAAGTAGATTTTTAGTTTGTCTTACACGAGTTGAGTTCCGAAACTCTATTATTAAGAGTTGATATTATGAGGATTTCCTTTTGTTATATGGGAGTCATAAATTCAATGTGTAGATTTCAGAACTATGAATTGCACTAGCTGCAACCCGCGCCTTTGCCTGCGTGAACATGGGTTTGTCACAAAGAACTTCATGATTATGATGATGACGTGTTTTTGTGTCTTATCCTACAGCCTATGTGTTAATCTGATTTGATTTTGTGAACTTTCGCTTTTATAATATTAGTGGGATGTTTGTTTTAATGCGAAAGGTCCACCAGTCACCTGTCGGGTATCTCAGAAACTCACAAAGAGAATATTTGTAAATTCTATGGGACTTGACAGGCTCGGTGGCTCATTTGGTAGTGACCTCTGCCCTCTGAGCCAAGAGTCGTGGGTTCGATTCCCGCACAGTACAAACATTTGTGTTCATGAACATGTCTGTTTGTACTGGTCTGGGTGTTTTCTATGTATAATATGTATTTATTTACAAAAAAAAAGTATCTAAGTAAGTTTATCAGTTGTCTAGTACCCATAATACAAGCTTCGGCTTAGTGTGGCCCAGTGTGGCATGTCTTGGGTTATTTATTTATTTACTTCCTTTTGGACGTTTAACGTGTTTGTCTCGATGTGTCTGTCTTTGGAATTTTAACTCCCGGAAAGATAAACAAATTTTGATTTTTTGTTTGGTATGTGATTTAATCAATCGCGTTCCTAGGTTAGTTTTGAAGAAATTGGTCAAAATCATAGCTGCTGATAGGTAAAATATGGGTTGAAAATTAAAGTCGTTGAGAAAATCTTCTGTTTTACAATACCTACACCATTTCATAAATAAAGATTTCACGTTAAATTATTAAAATTGATGAATGTTTCAAGCGGTTATTTATTTATTAATTAAGCAATAAGCTTCTATTATTCCTTTTAACTAACTGACAATTTCACAACGAAGCTAAACAGAGCATGACCTACTTTTAAATACCTTTTCCGTGGGAAGAGGACGGTAAAATTGGATATTAAATAACAATGGGCACTGAGTACTATAAAATCTAGACCTAGAATTTACCGCTGCCACGGAACAGTTGGAGATTTTTCTTTTAGCGTTAATAACTTCATTTGACATTCCCGAGAGTCGGTGTGCATTGTTTTATTTTTCGTTTTCATGATTAAGTTACATTTTAAGTATAGGTGTTACAAGTCTCATCATCATTGCAGACATAGGCCTCTCTTGTTCGCCACTTAGGGCAAACATCTGGAGGATATACCCATAATCGACACGCTGGGCAGGCGGGTTCGCGATCGCAGGGCGTAGCTTCTTGCACCGGTGACGCTGCTGCCCGTCATCGGTCTGTAGTATTTAGCCTTCAATTGTGATGGTTATACCGCCACCAGTCGGTTGCCAGCGCCTCGTTTGTTATTCGGCAGGATGCAACACGGGCAGGTGAGGTTGGCTTGGAGCGAAAAGATGATAGGCCGCTCCCTTACATCATTTAGAAACCCAAGTAGCTCTTTTTCGGGAATGCCTTTACACATACATCAGGCTTCTGTGTACTAGGACCTGGGTTATGTGATGCTCGCTCCCCACAAGACGGTTAAGAGAACCAAAGTCACCGACTAGCTCACCGGTTTAGGAAGCAGAAGTGGCAGTGGACTGGCTACATAAGCTGCAGAACCGACAACCGTTGGGGTAAACGAGTTCTGGAGTGGAGGCCGCGTCTCGGCACACGTAGTGTAGGACGCCCTCAGGACAGGACGTGGAGTGGCGATTTCCGCAGGACGGCTGGCAGAGGCCCGGGATCAATCAGAGTAGCAAACATTGGGAGAGGCCTATGTCCAGCAGTGGACTGATATGGGCTGATGATGATGATGACTTCGCTAGTCTCCATAGATATTGACCGCTATGCCTGAAATTCGGTCAAAAGAGTATTATCACATTCCGAAACAAAGTCGGTAATACAATATTCATAGATACTGACTATATTCAGTACGTTCACTCCTACATTGACTTGGTATTAGGTACTTTTGTCATGCTTACTGGCTCATACATATTCATTTATCGGTTTCCTGCGGAGACAGAAAAAGGTTTGCTGGATGGAACATTTTTTATGTCCGTGATAAATGTAAGTGTCACAGGGCTGGTTCATTAAGGGCGTTATGCGGAATATGATAGAGTATTTGGATAACAGATTAAGGCAACAGTAAGCGCAAAATAATGTGTTTGTATACTTAAACAATATTCATTATCGTCTGCCTTCTGCAGTCACACAGCGCCTCCTAGCCGCAAACTAAGCCGAAGCTTGTACTATGGGTACTAGACAACTGATAAGCTTACTTAGATACTTTTTTTTGTAAATAATTTTTTTACTCGGTAGGATACACCACAGGCAAGTGAGGGAGCTTGGAGCGAAAAGATACCTTACAGCTCAGTGTGTGACTGATTTACATCATTTGATTCTCCAAGATATAAAGATATTTTTGTGATTCTGATTCAATATACTAAATTAAAGATCCTTCCAGCACTTATTGTTTTATATCTGAATACCTCTTTGCTCTCCAGACGATGGCAAAACCTTACATTAAGAAATATTATTGAAGGTGGAAAATGGAAGATGAAATTTTAATGCTGCGAATGCCCGGGGCGCTTGTTTTCGATTTGGTATGCACTTTGAACCGAAGATGCTGTTCCCAATTGCATGTTGATTATGGGATGAGTCGGGAATTAATATGAACAGACCTTTAAGTAAGTATGTTCTATATAGCGATACTTACTGGCTCATAAATATACTCGTACGTATAATTTGGCTAGACCATTAATTGCCGTTTCCTCTTTTTGAAAAATCTTTTATGGTTGGTTTCGAAGAGTTAGATAATAATCATTTTCCTAGTTCCCCGGAGCAGGAGTGCCGGTCGTTTGTTATCTACGATTGGCCAAAGTAGGCCTACCCCCCTACCCATGTGGCCGGATGCATCTGCTTTAAGAAATAAGAAACTTTTATAACAAGGACATCACAACAACACATCGACATCACAACAAAATCGACGACCGGACATGGCGTTGTTACGACGTCCAGAGTAAAAGGGCCTCACTCAGCATATAGCCGTGGCCCGCGTGGGCGCTGATTTTCTGCAAGTCCAGCCGAGTGAGGCCCACGGACGATTGCGCCTGCTCCTATAAATAGACATACATATCTACATTTACCTAAGTCACTGCAAGTATAATATCCATCATGAAGCTCTATAGTATCTCCAAGAATCGACGCAGAAGACATCCCTCTACATCGTGTATAGTGATTTGATTTAGCATACAACCCTAAAAGCTCATAAATCCAACAACATTTGTTTTCCTCCTCACAAATATAATATGAGCTTAAAGCCATATTTTGTTGACATATAAATCAATGTACTGTTACAATGGTGACTGCACACGAGGGCTGCAGTCGTAAACTGCAACTTGTAACGTTTATGTGCGACGGCAGTAAGTGATGTTTAGGCTTTACAAGCCAGTTCAGTATAGGGTATTCCACTATGATTGATTTTGCTTGTTACTCATTGATTACCAGAAAGTATCCGTAAAACTTAGCCTATTTAACAAATCACAACTAAAATTAGTTGCAAAACGGAATGACAAGAGGCCTGCAAAATTGACAGAAAAATACCATTTTCAAAGTGGAAAATTTATTCATAAATATTATACCATCTTTTAAGTAGCATTATTTTGTTATGAAACCAATTACATAAACGCAATATTTAATATAGCTGTCAAACAAACTTTGTATACGCAGCATGCGAAATAATATACCAGTGACGTCACTCGAACATAGCCATTTTCTATGGAGTGTTTTTGGACTCGTAAATTAGTGATGATTTTGAAATTGTGATAACTCGGTGACTATTGATCATACGGAACTAATTTTTTCGCCAATGATTCTATAATGAGGTAGTCTATCGATAGCAAGTCAAAGTGAAAAATAGTGGAATAGCCCATTGTGTTAGTAGCAAGCGGCACGGGAGAACGTGAAATTAAAGTAATAGGATACGTGACTTTAATGCCTAATACCTGCTATTGTATTAGGTACTTAGTTTTTAGCCTCATCCAGGATTCAAACCTACGACCCTTCGGTTTCTGTTTATACAAATAATTCCACCCTGAATTTAATTCAGACTCATACTCTTATTTTTTGTATTGTTTATATTTTATTTAAACTGGGGGAGGTCTTTGCAGTGGGACAGTAGAGGCTAGTAAAAAAAAATTAATTAAAAATGCCTCTCCTTTTTAGGGTTCCGTACTCAAACGGCAAAAACGGAACCCTGTTACTAAGACTTCGCTGTCCGTCCGTCCGTCCGTCTGTCTATCACCAGGCTGTACTCGTATCTCAAAAATCGTGATAGCTGGACACGTGAAATTTTAACAAATTACATATGTACTTCTGTTGCCGCTATAACTTATAACCACATACAAAGTTTTACAATTAATACTTTAATCCTTGCCCAGAATGCACTTAAAGGCGGCGCTATAAAGCACGACGTTGCACAACCGCCTCAAACGGACCGGAAACTTGCCCAATGAATATGTAACTTCGGCAATATTCGCGAATTGTGGCCGACAGTCAGCTGGTCTCAGATATTATTGGGATCCGACAACTGTTAGCTGGAGTTAATTCCGATTGTATTTATTTGTGGGGAAGCCGCTGTCTAAAATAAAATTAATGTGGGTTCTGTGGAGTTGTCTGTTGGAGTTCTAACGCAAAGAAAAAAAAAGAGAGGTAGGGCATAGCGAACCGAATCTTCGCTCGAATTGAGCAGCCCGTCCGGGGAAGGACCTCCATCCTATAGAATACCGCAGTCAAATGACCTCTGGGTCGTGTTTCTGCCGGTGAGTAGGGTTTCCGGAGCTCGTGGGGGGTTAAGGTTGGGCCGGCATGGCGGTGGCAACTGACAAGTAACTGGTCAGTTACTTGTCAGTTGTCACAGCGACTTGGGTTTCTCTTTCACTTTCCATCAGGCGTAGGGAAGCCATTATGTCGAGCCACTGTAAAAAAAAAGTCCCATGACACCGCCCCATGAGGCGCTTGACGGAGTGACCTGGGTTTTTAGTGGGTATTCCTACCCCACAATCATGTTGAGGCACGAGAGGCCCACAGTCCCACGCGCATCGTCACTTACCCTCTGAGCCTTTTCTTTGTGCTCCGAGTAAATGGGCCCCACTCACTGGGCCGAAACAGAGTCTCCCGGACCAGGAGTGCCGGCCATTTATTCTCAGCGGCTAGCCAGGGCACCCAGAGATGTGGCCATATGCTTCGTCGCTACCCGATTCCCTGCTAGCTGCTGCCCACTGACGACACAGGGGGGTTTACTGGTCCATCCAATTGAGCCGCCCGTTCAGGGAAGGACCTCCACCCTATAGAATACCGCAGTCAAATGACCTCTGGGTCGTGTTTCCGGAGCTCGTGGGGATTAGGTTGAGCCGGCATGGCGGTGGCAACTGGAAGGTTTCGCTTTCCATCAGGCGTAGGGAAGCCATTATGTCAAGCTACTATAAAAAAAGAAAAAAAAAATGTGTGAGTCCCGCACACCACGTCGTGAGGTGCATGATGCATTCCTCTCCAAAAGCAAAGGAGAGTCCGACATACCTTGCCACTCCCCCAAAATAACAACCATCATTATCATAAGGCCACACGAACGAAGTCGCAGGCACCAGATAGTATCATATAAAATTTGTATGTTATCACAACAGCTGTGATAGCGGTATCCTTCGTAGCATATTCCATCCACAAAATCATTTCTTTTCCAACAAATAGGCCACGAAATTTTCGGTCCCGGATTTCGTTGAAAGTCCGTCGTTTCACGTGAAATTTCAACCCGGTAAAGTAAGTTACCACGGTTTGTTAACCGTGTACCTTGGGCCCTAAAATTAAATCACGTTCTATAGCGCGACTAATGTACCGGGGGCCACATTATATATGCTCGTATATGTAAAGGCGGCTTGGGAAATATGCGGATATTTGAGATGTTACGAATCATAAATCAGGTTTAGGTTTAAAGAACTTTATTCTCAAAAATACTTAAATAATGTCACAAACATGAGTATACTGATAATGCAGTAAAATTACAATAGTTCGTCGTCAAAATCACACACACAAAAACAACCACTATCACAACAACGGGTGCTGGCAACCGACTGGTGGCGGTATAACCATCATAATTAAAGGCGTAGCTAAATACCACAGACCGATGACGATCGGCAGCGTCACCGCCACACTACAGTCCACTGCTGGACCTATGTCCAGACTGGAGAGGCTTATGCCTCTCCAGTTGTTCGCCACTTAGGGCAACATTATATAGGCTAACATCTGGAGGATACACCCATAATCGCCACGCTGGGCAGGCGGGTTGGCGATCGCAGGCCGTATCTTCTCGCTCCGGTGACGCTGCTGCCTGTCCATCGGTCTGTGGTATTTAACTACGCCTTCAATTGTGATGGTTATACCGCCATCAGTCGGTTGCCAGCGCCTCGTTTGTTATTCGGTAGGATGCACCACGGTGAAGGGCGTGAAGATGCCTAATGCATTCCCCTCTGACAAAATTGGTTGTGTTGATAGAGATGATTAAAGCATTCTTCTTTTATGACAAAGCATTCAAGTTCATTGTTTCCATCATACTTCCACAGCTCATCAACGCCTGCAGTGAATTTAATCAAACATATTGGTGTGTTGTTCGCGTGATTAATCACGAGTTGAGCTTTCAATGGGAACTTTTTAGCAACCTTAGCGTTGATATTTCGTAACTCCCACCATATGTACTGTAATTAAGAGGGGGAAATGACGCGATAATTAATTAACGCCCTGAGTGGTTTTCTGAGAGGGTTGTACACGGGCGTTTTTGAGGAAACATCAATAATCGACGTTGCTTTTTTTATAAATAAATAACCCAAGACATGCCACG
Organism: Conogethes punctiferalis; assembly: GCA_031163375.1. Lineage (NCBI taxonomy): Eukaryota > Metazoa > Arthropoda > Insecta > Lepidoptera > Crambidae > Conogethes > Conogethes punctiferalis. Next base: position 14,728,405 of record CM062091.1, read on the forward strand.
CTGGGCCACACATTGCCGTATAGCCCCAAACTAAGCCGAAGCTTGTACTATGGGTACTAGACAAGTGATAAACTTACTTAGATACTTGATTTCATGTAAATAAATACACATTATACATAGTAAACACCCAGACCAATACAAGCAGACATGTTCATGAACAGAAATGCTTGGTACTATGCTGGAATCCAACCTACGACCCTTGGCTCAGAAGGCCGAGGTCACTAAGAAATGAGCCATCGAGCCAGTCATCATTTGAGTAATTAGAGGTGCTAATTAATGCTTACCGGTTGCTCAGGCGCCATTTCCAATTTTCATAACGGCCCTGTTCCGGCAACTCTTAATGTCCTATCATTATAAAGCCCACGAAATATTTAGAAGCGTCGAAATTAATTTCTCTACGGATACACCTCGCGACCGTAACGGGGTAAATAAGTGTAAGAACAGTAAGAGAACTCCAAAGTGAAAGGATAGATAGATAGTTGTATGTAGGGCCTGCTACTAGGCGAGCCGCGTCCGCGGTGCCAAGGTAGTCATGGTACACAAGGACCCGGGCACCACCCAGAGGGCGCTTGACGGAGGCCCCGGTTTTTAGTGGGTATTTCCTGCCTCCACGTCACCTTGAGGCAGGGTGCCGCCCTCCCGCTCTGAGGGCGACGTGAGTCCCCGTGATACCCCGTCGTTCCCCCGAACGCCGGGGATGCACAAAAGCATTTTTCCGGAATAAAAAAAAAAGATAGATAGTTGTATTCTTTATTACGGGTTTCTTCATAAAGAACGATTACAGCGATCAGGCGATTTACCATCATCATCATCAGCCTATCGCAGTCCACTTATGGACTTAGTCAGTTGTTCGCCACTTTGAGAAAACATCTGCTGGATATACCCATAATCGCCACGCTGGGTAGGCAGGTTGGCGATCGCAGGGCGTAGCTTCTCGCTCCAGTGATGCTGCTGCCCGTCATCGTATTAGGCTACGCCTTCAATCGTGGTGGTTATGCCGCCACCTGTCAGCTGTCAGCGCCGCGTCTTTTATTCTGCAGGATGTATTTCGGACAGGTGAGTGTGGTTTGGAGCGAAAAGATGATAAGTTGCTTTCTTAACCTTTGCCATTACGTGGCTTGTGTATCTAATCTTAGCAGAAGATTTCCGATCACATTAAGCACACCTTAAGGGCATAAGGACACCATTTTTTTTCTTTTTAGTGGCTCGACATAATGGCTTCCCTACACCTGATGGAAAGCGAAACAGAAACCCAAGTCGCTGTGACAACGGGCAAGTAACTGGTCAGTTACCTGTCAGTTGCCACCGCCATGCCGGCCCAACTCTAACCTCTCACGAGCTCCGGATACCCTACTCACCAGCAGAAACACGACCTAGAGGTCATTTGACTGTGGTATTCTATAGGGTGGAGGTCCTTCCCCGGACGGGCGGCTCAATTCGAGCGAAACTTCACTATGCCCTACCTCTCGTAAAGCCTCTCCTACCATCTACATTTTAATCTTAACTAATATTATAAAGCTGAAGAGTTTGTTTGTTTGTATGTTTGTTTGTTTGTTTGAACGCGCTAATCTCAGGAACTACTGGTCCGAATTGAAAAATTTTTTTTGTGTTGAATAGACCATTTATCGAGGAAGGCTTTAGGCTATATAACATCACGTTGCAACTATTAGGAGCGAAGAAATAATGGAAAATGTAAAAAAAAACGGGGAACAAATAACTATTCCACGCGGACGAAGTCGCGAGCACAGCTAGTTACGTATAGTGACGGTCAGATCCTCAACTCTTCGCGTTTAAAATCGAGTTTCCTGCTAATGTTCAACAACTCGTCACCTAGTTATTGACAGTTCAAGATAATATTCCCTTAGTACCTTCTACGACACTCTCGGGATTCTCTCATTTGTAGTTAAACTAAATTAATACGTGATTGTGCGCAGTACCTAGGTCGCTATAACGAAGCTCGGTCTCTTATGTCTAAGTCCGTGCTTAGACTTCAAGGGCATCCTAATAGACTTCAGTTTCGAACTTACCTGTGTAGACTTATGGTCTAAGTCATGAGATCCACTGACGCCAGTTGAATTTTGTTACTAAATTTAATGGTCTGTTTGAAAGTCTTTAGCATAATTTACCTAAAAATTTCAATTCAAGAAATTAAACTGTAAAGGGTAGTCTATAGGTATGTTAATGTGAAGTATTATTATAAGATACATAAATAAATATCAGACAACATCACATACATTGCTCCGATCCCAAAGTATGTAGCTTAAGCACTTGTGTTATGGGTATCAAAACAATGAAGGTACCACAAATAAATACTTAAATACAAATATAAACACCCAGACACGAAACAAACAAAGTGTTCATCACACGAATGTTTGTCCCGGGTGGGAATCGAACCCACAACCCTTGGTTCAGAAGGCAGGGGTCACTACCAATTGAGCCACGGAGCCAGTCGACATACCTATATACAGTTTTATTAAAGTCCGTACATCAGTAGTTCTCTTGTCAAAGAACGTCATAGCATACGTAAGTATCCAACCATCCTTTCATAAATAAAAAAAAAACATTTCTGTTTATAAAATTACTAGCTGTGCTCGCGACTTCATCCGCGTGGAATAGTTATTTTTTCCTCGTTTTTTTTTTACGTTTTCCATTATTTCTTCGCTCTTAATAGTTGCAGCTTAATGTTATATAGCCTAAAGCCTTCGTCGATAAATGGTTTATTTAACACAAAAAGAATTTTTCAATTCGGACCAGTAGTTCCTGAGATTAGCGCGTTCAAACAAACAAACTCTTCAGCTTTATAATATTAGTTAAGATAGAAGCCGCGGTCTTCCAATAACACTACGACTAGTCCTTCTTTGAAAGTGGTCTAAAGTCTAGAGCTCTTTCATTACGGTAGACAGCGATTTAGGGTAATCTTAAGAGCCAACTGTTCATTTACCATCGCCAGTAACAAAAATAATTAAGAAAAAAGTTTGTATGAAAAGTATGTTTGTTTGAAATAAAATTAACTACGTAAGTAAGCTAAGTAAATGTAACATTTCTTAGTTTGCGTTTTACGGTCAACTTATAACTTGGACCAAACACAAAGTCGTCAGTAGGTCTCAAGTTTCAAGTAAGTTCATCATCCTCGCTCAGCTGTTTATTATTTAAGTGATAAGTCGTAACTTACGCGTGCCTGAACACCTATTACGTGTTATTAAAGTCATCGTTAAGTTTTTACGGCGTTGTAAATAGTAATTTACGATAAATTAAGAGTATATGTGTAGTATGTTGCTTGAGATAGCTTCGTCTTTGCTACTCATGAACTTTTTTTTTATGCGAGAGGCGGCAGACGAGCAAGTGTGATGCCTGATGGTAAGCAGTCGACACAGCCCATGGACTTACTTTCAAACAACTTTTCTAAAAATTTATGATGAGAACAAGCTCCGGAAATGCTGTTTTTATGAAATGAGCTCCCTGACAAGGCTGTTTGCTACTCCCGAATTGGCTTACACAGCCATGAAACACCTTGTCTCGCCATGTCAGGCAAGGCGACATGGTCTGTAATAGCCTAGAAGACCATGATGATGATGATGCCTGATGTTAAGCAAACGACGAAGTCCAAGAAGTGTAAGCGATCCTCATACAATATAACAGCCTGCAATAGTGCCGCTTCACGCCCCGTTTAAAAAACCCAAGACTATAAAAGAAGAGAGCGCGTGTGCTGGAAAAAGTTCCACAGCCTAATGGTTCGGCAGATGTAAGATTAACTTTTAAGAGAGGTAGGGCAACGCGAATCTTCGCTCGAATTGCGCCGCCCGTTCGGGGAAGGACCTCCAACCTATAGAATACCGCAGTAAAATGACCTTTGGGTCGTGTTTCTGCCGGTGAGTAGGGTTTCCGGAGCTCGTGGGGGGTTAGGGTTGGGCCGGCATGGCGGTGGTAACTGACAGGTAACTGACCAGTTACTTGCCCGTTGTCACAGCGACTTGGGCTTCTCTTTCGCTTTCCATCATGCGTAGGAAAGTCATTATGTCGAGCCACAATAAAAAAAACTGTACTATAATTCAGGATGTAGTATGGGGCACTTCAAATCTACAGTAGGTAAATAGGTTTTTAAGGGGTCTGCAAAGCCCCTGGTGTTCTTGGCTTTAATGGGCTGCGGTAACCGTTTACCATCACCTCAACGCGGCTAAAAGTCACTTTTGTTGTATGAGCACCTAAGTACACGTGTCTTGGGTAAAGAGTAAGTACCTACAGAGCCCTAAATAGGTACCTATATAAAATACAACCTAAGTTGAACTAACGACAGTTTTTCACAAAGTGAGCAGCTTAATTTCTAACTGCTAACTTAGTCCATTTGTATATGCAAAAGGTGGAAGTGACATAAACAGTTTACTTAAACTTAATTTCGCAGAGACTTGTCATCAAATACAGTCGCTCACTTACAATCGTCTCTCGTACATGAAACCGCTGAAAAGGGAACTAGAGATGTATGTTGTACTATCGCTGGTTAACTAGTTTATCGATTTCGCTAATAGGTTTTTTAACGTAGGATGCCGATTATGGCTTCTATAGACTCTTGTCCGTCTAGTTTTAGGATTTAGATTTGGACCATACAATCTCATCTCGTGTGTGGTCATAGAAGACTCCTGAGGGATTATCAGGATATGGAGCAGGGTTTACCTGGATACAAGTAACTCCTACTGCGGTTAACCTCCCGGGGCGCGATCCACTCATAGGGGCGTAACGGTGTGGTGGGTGCAGGCACACCGTTGCACGAGGTCCGCCCGAGGAGCACTCTATTGCTCCCCGGATCCGGGGGCAGGGGTATTTGCCCTCCCCGGACCAGGAGTGCCGGCCGCTTATCATCTGCGGCTGGCCAGGGCAGGCAGTGATGTGGCCATATGCTTCGGCGCTACCCGTGTCCCTGCAACTTGCTGCCTACTGGCGACACAGGAGGGTTTAGCGGGTATGCCCTCCCTTTCACTAACAGCAACCAATAAACATCATGTCACAATTTTTTTTTCATCACAGTAATGAAGAAGTTCATTCTGTCACTACCACCCTCCACGAATCGATAAACCACATCGAGATCCTCAATAGATCATTCGAATGAATTATTCACATCCCCCCTCCTCTATGGGTAATTAATCGCGCGTCGCTCGCGTCATTTCGCTCGCTCGCTCCGCTCGCTTCGCGCCTAATTACATCACTAACATGGCGAGACAACTTGAGCTTTTCATACATAGAAGTATTATGCGGTACCTTAGAAGATGTTAATAAAATAAATAATAAATTACCCAAGACATGCCACGCTGGGCCACACAGCGCCACCTAGCCTCAAACTAAGCCGAAGCTTGTACTATGGGTACTAGACAACTGATAAACTTACTTAGATATTTTTTTTTGTAAATAAATACATATTATACATAGAAAACACCCAGACCAATACAAACAGACATGTTCATGAACACAAATGTTTGTACTGTGCGGGAATCGAACCCACGACCCTTGACCCAGAGGGCAGAGGTCACTACCAAATGAGCCACCGAGCCTTATATGTTTATTTATAGCACAGCGTACTGGCTTCTTCTCGACGGATGGAAAGCAAAAGAGAAGCCCAAGTCGCTGAGGCATGTTACCAAATCATGGTGTACGATGATAGCCAGCCGGGCGGTTAGTGAATGGCTTCACTGTAATAAGCAATATCGTAGCATGATTTTCAACAAAACAAAAACGCAAGTTGAATTTCCATCACTAGCATATGTGAAAAGAAGTTTTAATTATACCACCGACTAAGAGATTCAACTAAGGGATACCTAGTTGAATCTTAAAAAGAAAAGAAGAGAGGTAGGGCATAGCGAATCTTCGCTCGAATTGAGCCGCTCGTCCGGGGAAGGACCTCCACCCTATAGAATACCGCAGCCAAATGACCTCTGGGTCGTGTTTCTGCCGGTGAGAAGGGTTTCCGGAGCTCATGGGGGGTTAAGGTTGGGCCGGCATGGCGGTGGCAACTGACAGGTAACTGCCCAGTTACTTGCCAGTTGTCACAGCGGCTTGGGCTTCTCTTTCGCTTTCCATCAGGCGTAGAGAAGCTAGTAGGTCGAGCCACTATAAAAAAAAAGAAAATAAAACAATTTGCATTTCCTCACCGCACCTTAGAAGGTAAATAATTTTCAATAGCATCTGCCATCGAAACGGGAAGGTACGGCCAGAAGAAAAAGCATTATAAAAGAAAAGTTTATAGCCGATAAAAGTTGAACGCTCAACATAATTCCAAGGCTCCGTTGAAGTTTGAGAATTGATTTTTTTTGGTGACTGTACACTTTTTTTTATTAGCTATATTCTTTGAGGAGCCCTAACGTTGTGATATTACTTTTCAGTTAGCTTTAGGAAAATGTATCTTTTGCTCTAGTTTTTGATAGCCTTCGAAACTTTACGCTACGATACATGGCAGCTACGAAGCAATTTTCAATAGCGGTCACAGGATCTTTTACTTTTTTTATGTATTAGCACAATTTTCATTTACTAAACATACAGTTGTACTAAGTATATATACATATAAGTTGTACCGTCGAGAGCATCCTACACTACGTTTGCCGGGAAACGGTATCCATTCCAGAACTGCTTTAACCAACATTATTGTATACAATAAAGAATTTTTTCTATCTCACTATTGATTCGTTCATTAGATAGACTTCAGTCAGTACAAATTTATTTACTTATTCAACATAGCCAATCCAACTCTTATTGCGCAAACACGCCTCAACGAATGTTCCCGTAACAACTTAACTTTCGTATCAACTTTGAATTCAATTAAAATATTGACATTCTCATCTCGACCGTCAAAGGCGTCATCGAAAAGTTTCTGTGTCGTTTGTAATCATTATTTCGCTATAAGAACACTCTGTGCCAAGTTTCAGAACTTAGAACAATGAAAATTTTGTATCAGGACCATATTTCAGCGGGAGACATCTAACAGTCTAATAATTTCGTTATGTTCGTTTTGAATTTGAAATTGTCTCAGTAAGGTTGTTAGGGACGGTTGTGTCGGCTTATATTAAGATCCTAGATAGTTATCAGTTAGAATAATTAGCTACGAAATTGGGGACAGTTTCCAAAAAATACTTATTACTCGCGTTAGGATAATCTTAACTAATATTATAAAGCTGAAGAGTTTGTTTGTATGTTTGTTTGTTTGAACGCGCTAATCTCAGGAACTACTGGTCCGAATTAAAAAATTCTTTTTGTGTTGAATAGATCATTTATCGAGGAAGGCTCTAGGCTATATAACATCACGCTGCAACTATTAGGAGCGAAGAAATAATGGAAAATGTAAAAAAAAACGGGGCAAAAATAGCTTATCCACGCGGACGAAGTCGCGAGCACAGCTAGTGTTACATATTATTTATAAATAAAAGACCTAAGATATGAACCACACATCGCCATCTAGTCCCAAACTAAGCCGAAGCTTGTACTATTGGTACTAGACAACTGATAAAATTACTTAAATTTTTTTTTTAATAAATACATACATGCATATGTCGGAATTTAGGGTTCATTTTAGACATCAGAAGTAAAGCTGTAGGTACTTTTATATAACCGATTTATATTATATAAGAAATAACTTAATCAGTTTGTCAAGATGCCACTATATAGATTACTGTGCCTATATAGCACAGTTTATATGAGAAATGGTATAAAGTATATAGATTAGAAGAGTCACCAATTAAATAAGCTACTTTATAATTGATATGCCTGTATATAGCAATAGTAAGCTAGTATATAGGCCTGTATATAGTAATATCAAGCTAGTATATAAGCCTAGCATATAATAAGCCAGTATATAGTAATAGTAACCCAGTATATAGTAATAGTACGCTAGTATATAAGCCCGCATATAATAAGCTAGTATTTAAGCCAGTATATAATAAGCTAGTATATAAACCAGTATATAATGGCCTAGTACATAAGCCTGTACATAATAACCCAGTATATAAGCCAGCCCATAAGCCTGTACATGGACACTAATTAAGACAATATCTTAATTAGGTAGGTTCGGTTCCAGTAGTAGACTACTGGTCCGTTCACCCAGACGCATTCATTGGAAATGCGTGCCGACTGAGAGCTGCAGCGCCTTTTATAGGCGAGCGTACGCCGAGTGGGGCGTGCATAGTGGGGCACGGTGACGTCACAGTGCACGTGCCGTTAACGCGCTTACAGCGCTGTCTAACTTCGCTGCCGTCACGGCCATTCTGACAATCGCTCGTCCTCGAGCGCCAATGTCTTATCTATGAAACAGAAGAAACCTTATAACATTGCTCTTGAACAAATTGAAATTTCACAATTACATAAATATGATCTTTACACAGTAACTCAGACCCAATTCCTTCATGCTGGTCTAGACAGTCACTCACTTAAGTGCACCGTCCCTACAGCCAATCCCGTGCTGGACTAGACCGTCACCCACAACAGCAGATGAGGCCCCTACAGCCAATTCCGTGCTGGACTAGACCGACATCCACAAAAGCAGATGAGGCCCCTACAGCCAATTCCGTGCTGGACTAGACCGACATCCACAACAGCAGATGAGGCCCCTACAGCCAATTCCGTGCTGGACTAGACCGACATCCACAAAAGCAGATGAGGCCCCTACAGCCAATCCCGTGCTGGACTAGACCGACATCCACAACAGCAGATGAGGCCCCTACAGCCAATTCCCTGCTGGACTAGACCGACATCCACAACAGCAGATGAGGCCCCTACAGCTAAACACCGTGCTGGACTAGACCGTCGTCCACAAAAGCGGACGAGGTCCCTACAGCCATCCCATTGGGTAGATCTCAAACCACTTAAGTATCCAAAAAAACGCAAACAGATAAAGTTTCTTCTGAATCTAGACACACAGTGTCTACACAATCAAGCGACAATGTTTTAGAACTACATTAACAGATTTCGCAAAGGGAGGAGGCTCCCAACCCGACCGCATGCATAGGTATATTTTTTTAGTTTTTTTTTTCTCTTTTTTTTTCTTTTTGGTTCTCTTTTTCTTTATTACAACTACTTGAATTATTATCAGATACAATATCTGCCGTCACGGACCATTAGTCATTATCATCGTCACTATAATTTTAATTTTTATCCAAAACACTTATTTAGTCAGACCTAAACCGAAATTTCGCCAAAACCCGATTTTTACCTAAAACCGAACCTTCGGTCGGACACTAGCACTAATGATTTTAAATGAATTGAATATTTTTTTTAACTAACTTTGATCTCTATAATAAATACGAAATCTCCTAGTGGAAATGGCTATACCTTTGACTTGCCTCTATAAATTCATAAGGTGTCATAGGTTGCCAGAGAATTAGTAATTTCAGATGCAGATAAACGGGCGCCTCAACATTACCTATGTCTATCTACTATAGATGAACCAGGCGAAACTCTAGCTAGATTTAGTAGCTTCCCCTGGATTTCGAACATCTATATCTACACAAATATTATAAAGAGGAAATATTTTTACACCCCTGCATGTAATGAACAAACTCAAAAAGTAGCGGACCGATCCCAACAATTCCCTCTCCATTATAAAGCCGAATCATCACCGACTAACATAGGCTATATTTTAGCCCAAAAATGCTTAACCGAAACACCCGAAACGAAGCGAGGGCTGGTCGCCAGTTAGTATATAGGTGAAAGCCCAGTAATTCAAGATCGTGTATAATTAAGGGCTAACAAACGGGAACGAACTTTCTCTAATTTTTTGAAGCTAAATTGATAAAGCATAATTGATAAGTGTATAAAAATCCAATGGACGAAATTGAATTTAAATATATGAGAGACAGTTGTAGTGAAATAGCGAAGGAATGTTATAATAGTTATATAAATAATTTGGAAATTAGAATCAAGAGTAATATTAAGAGTTTTTGGTCATTCATAAAAGGAAAGCGTGGTAACATTAGCTCTTATCCGTCTTCTATCTCACATGGTGTTACGAATAGTACGGACGGAGTAGAAATCACTAATATGTTTGCTTCTCATTTTACATCTACATATTCCAAGGATAATCGTACTGACGAGTTGACATCGAGTTTTGATCCTAATGTTTCGGAACCTATGAATTCTGGTGCCCTAAATGCTAACAGCCTTACAGCAGTGGCAATTGAAAGGGATGTAATTCTGGACACGCTCAAGAGGTTGGACAAAACTAAAGGGTGCTGGTCCGGACGGAATCCCATCCCATTTTATTGCATCTTGTGCGTCATGTTTGGTCACACCACTGCATCTTATCTATAATAAATCACTCAGTACTGGTGTGTTCCCTTCAAAATGGAAAGAAGCTAAAGTGATTCCGATTCATAAATCCGGAGATAATCACTTAGTCGAAAATTACAGACCTATATCAATTCTATCATCATTTGCTAAAATCTTCGAATCGTTAGTTTATCCATATATTCGGGGTCACTTTAAGCAATACTTGGATGTACACCAGCACGGTTTTGTGAAGGCACGCTCAACATCTACAAATCTTGCACTTTTTGTGGAAACTATATCCGAAGCCGTAGATAATCACATGCAAGCAGATGTAGTTTACACCGACTTTAGCAAGGCTTTTGACAAGGTTTCTCATTCAATTTTGCTGAAAAAAATGTCCAAATATGGTTTTGCAGGTGCTCTGCTTGATTGGATTGAATCATATCTGAGTAAACGCAATTTTTATGTGGTACTGAATGGTTTTAAGTCTATGTCGTACTCTATTACATCCGGTGTACCGCAGGGGTCGCATCTGGGTCCTATTCTGTTTAATATTTTTATTAACGATATCTCCAGGTGCTTTTACTTTTCTGTCCCCTTTTTATTCGCCGATGACCTTAAAGTAGTGAAAATAATCACATCAGATACTGACGTGAGTCAGCTTCAGGCAGATATAAACAGGTTATGTTCATGGTGCACTGAGAATTGTATGCAACTCAATCCAGTAAAATGTCAACATATTAAGTTCACACGTAAAATAAATATTATCAATTCTAAATATACAATTAAAGATGTTGAATTGGAAGAGGTTGACCACATTAAGGACCTGGGTGTGACCATTGATAGGAAGGTAACATTCAGACCACACATGGAAAATATAATTAAAAAAGCATCTGGCATGTTAGGATTTGTTCTAAGAAATGTAAGATTATTCCGAAAACCATCAACTAAAATACTGCTTTATAATTGCTTGGTGCGCAGTGTTTTAGAATATTGTAGTGTCGTATGGCGTCCACACTATGCTGTACACAGTCTAAGAATTGAAAGAATTCAGAAAAGATTCCTGTGGCACTTGGCTTCTACTACCGGCATTTCTAGGACAGTGAGATCTTATACAAAACGGCTACAGCACTTCAAAATGGACTCACTAGACTTACGGAGAAAGTTAACCGACATAGTTTTCTTTTTCAAGCTTTTAAACTGTGAAATTGACTGCCCCCCTCTGCTTACTAAAGTAAGATTTCGGGTACCTAGAAGATACCCGCGTAAGCCGGCTACGCTATTTGCGCCACCACTCAGGAAAACTATTCTGGGTTCCAGCTCCCCTATACCTAGAATGTGTAAACTGGCCAACGAGTGTAGTGGTACATCTGATATTTTCGCCAACTCCATACTTCAGTTTAAAAAACTCGTAAAGGCCACTTTGGCCGATTAGATAACGCAGTTAAGTTAGATTTTAAGATTTTTGTTACTGTATTATATCATAATTTATTGTATGCATGCTGTGTTTGCTTATAATTGCGTTACGCATAAGGCACAGAACCATTGTTCCATGTTAGTTATAAGGATTTATGTGTAATGTGTTAGCAAACCTAATAAATAAATAAAATAAAATAAAATAAAATATTCTCATTATAGATTAATCAGGGAATATCTATATGGTTTCCTTTGCACTGTCTTATATAGGTTAATCAGATCTATTAAACTCTACTGTTTTAATTAGAGTAGTAGGCAGAGTATCACTGACAGTATTTTAACATTCCTAATAAATCAGTATCAATCGATTCAATAATTAGAATATTTAAGATATTTTAATCATTATGAGCAGCAATTTTTTTTTTTAAACTGTCCAAAAATTAAAAAGTCCTTTACATATTTCTACAATAATATCATGTGGCAAGAGATATCGTTCCAACAAGGCAGTGTCTCTTAGGTGACCATCGGGCTGTCCATGAAAAGTAATTTCTTTTAGAAAATAATAAAAATAAAATAGTCCATCTCCACAAGCAGACTCACCAGTAAAACTTTTGCAAGTCACGTATTAACTATAGTTTATTTATTTATTTAATCTTCACTGCACAATTACAACAGTGTAAAAAAAGGCGGACTTAATGCCGCATAGGCATTCTCTACCAGTCAACCATTGGGCTAAGCAGAAATAAAATAGTACCGTACTTTTGACAGAGTTGTCACCTATGCCTACCATAATGATAGGATCATATGACTTTTTGCCAATAACTAATTGTGAAGCCAAAATCAAGAACAAAAGGATATTTCATACTACTACTAGGATATTTCATACCATTACATTTATTCTCTTTAAAATATTAAAAGAAACTTGATCTGAAGTGGGTGGGGCAAGTCCCACTTCTGATGTCGGAATTTAGGGTTCATTTTAGACATCAGAAGTAAAGCTGTAGGTACTTTTATATAACCGATTTATATTATATAAGAAATAACTTAATCAGTTTGTCAAGATGCCACTATATAGATTACTGTGCCTATATAGCACAGTTTATATGAGAAATGGTATAAAGTATATAGATTAGAAGAGTCACCAATTAAATAAGCTACTTTATAATTGATATGCCTGTATATAGCAATAGTAAGCTAGTATATAGGCCTGTATATAGTAATATCAAGCTAGTATATAAGCCTAGCATATAATAAGCCAGTATATAGTAATAGTAACCCAGTATATAGTAATAGTACGCTAGTATATAAGCCCGCATATAATAAGCTAGTATTTAAGCCAGTATATAATAAGCTAGTATATAAACCAGTATATAATGGCCTAGTACATAAGCCTGTACATAATAACCCAGTATATAAGCCAGCCCATAAGCCTGTACATGGACACTAATTAAGACAATATCTTAATTAGGTAGGTTCGGTTCCAGTAGTAGACTACTGGTCCGTTCACCCAGACGCATTCATTGGAAATGCGTGCCGACTGAGAGCTGCAGCGCCTTTTATAGGCGAGCGTACGCCGAGTGGGGCGTGCATAGTGGGGCACGGTGACGTCACAGTGCACGTGCCGTTAACGCGCTTACAGCGCTGTCTAACTTCGCTGCCGTCACATACATTACCTAATAAACAGACCCAGACCAATACAAACAGAAATGTTCATGAACACAAAACCCAAAACCCTTGGCTTAGAAGGCAAGGGTCTGTACCCAATGAGCCATCGGACCAGTCAAAAATGTATTTCTTCACAATATCCCTGTGCGATAAGAGTCCATGTATTGTTCTAATATGTTGTTATGAATAAGTAAAACAAAACATAATTCATGTTGATAACACAGCTTGCAAATAAATCATACATTTTTGTTTAAAGGCTGAAACTTGAGCCAAAGTTCTATCAAACTGAAAGCCATTTGAAGCGTGATTTTGTATGCAGTACGTATACAAAATAACTCAGATTTGAAACTTTTACGTTTACATTTTAATTATTTACATCTTGCTAATTTTTAACAAAAGTGTGTAAAGGATCGCTGGATGAAAGGGACCCATCACTTTTTCGCTCCAAGCCAACCTCACCCGCTCGTGTTGCAACCTGCCGAATAACAAACGAGGCTCCGGCTGGTGGCGGTAAAACCATCACGATTGACGGCGCAGCTAAATACCACAGACCGATGACGGGCAGCAGCGTCACCCGTGCGAGAATTTATGCCCTGCGGTCTCTAACCCGCCTGCCCAACGTGGCGATTATGTGTAAAGCCTCCAGATGTTTGCCCAAAGTGGTGAATAACTGGAGAGGCCTATGGCGATCCCTGGACTGCGATAGGATGATATTGATAAATCACAATCACATTAAAAGGGGTAGGGCATAGCGACTCTTCGCTCGAATTGAGCCGCCCGTCCGGGGAAGGACCTCCACTCTATAGAATACCGCAGTCAAATGACCTCTGGGTCGTGTTTCTGCCTGCATGGCGGTGGCAACTGACAGGTAACTGATCAGTTACTTGCCCGTTGTCACAGCGACTTGGGCTTCTCTTTCGCTTTCCATCAGGCGTAGGGAAGCCATTATGTCGAGCTACTATAAAAAAAAAACACCTGCGAGGCGATTATGTATAAAGCCTCCAGATATTTGCCCAAAGTGGTGAATAACTGGAGAGGCCTATGTCGATCACTGGACTGCGATAGGCTGATATTGATAAATCACAATCACAATCCAACCGAATCAATCAAGACATAATCAGACGCATTTACGACAATTACACAAGATGACGTAAAACAGTTACATCGCGGTTTATGACGTCATAACCCGTGGTTGCTCCGGAACTGGGGTGAGTTACGACATTAACGTTTCATTAAATTTTAGTTGTAGTGCAGATTATCCTGCGAATGGTCGGTTGAGGGTCATGTTGTAATCACAACTTGGTCGTAATGTCACAAAGCGGTGGTTGGCATTTCAAGGGTTAAGTAAAATATAATATTACATACATTGCTCCGATCCCAAAGTAAGTAGCTTGAACACTTGTGTTATGTATATGTCGCAGTCATCTGGTTGAATCTCCTATTCAATTGAATGGCTAGCGCGTTCATTGAATGACGACATTCAATTGAATGCCTAAAGGACAACTCGTCAAGTTATTGATTGAAACGTTCAACGTCTTGACTGAACGTCATTTTAGCATAGTCGTTGAATGGGTAAAAGCCGACTGTGTAATGTTTAGTTTATAATTTTTCTTTAAAAGTATCCGGCGGCGGCGTATTAATAGGTAAATCCTTGCTGTCACACTATTTTCTAACGAATAAGTCAGTTTACAGTGAATCTAAGCAAAAAAATATCAAAATTGTTCATAACTTTATGACCATGTTTGACGCCATATTGGTTTTGGTGACTGCTAACGCCACGTGGGAAAAAAATGAACTAAATTACAATCACCTGACTGCTTTTACGTCCGCTCTTTTCAAAGAGCTATGTTTCAATCCGCTACCTAGTTGGACGTTAAGTGACGCGTGTTTAGTCAACGTTCGGTCTAGTCATTCAATTGAATGTCGTCATTCAATGAACGCACTAGCGATTCAATTGAATAGGAGATTCAACCAGATGACTGCGACATATACATAGGGACAGACAGACACGAAAAGCAACTTTGTTTTAAGCTATGTAATAATGAAGGGAACCTGCATGCTTGGTTGCTATTTAAAAAAATTCTGAGCATTGAACACAACATTTTCCACCCAATACCAAAGAGTGATGTAACCGGATTAACTCTCGAGACTGAATAAAATTGCCAGTTAATCCACTGGAGTTCGCCAAAAACTTGATTCACTAATTGACGGGACTGGAGAGATTTCAATGGGGCGAAACCCCACTTAGAAGATTTTTTTGCATATTGTTGCGCGGCGCGCTAGTTGCGATGCAAGGTTTTCGGAGAGATTTGCGCAGAAACAAGTTTAAGATAAAAATTAAGATGTTGTATTTTTGATTTTTGGGGACTTGGTTCATATACATTTATTGGGTCCTATAAGAGCTGTTTAATATAGAATCTATAGACAATATTTTTAAGCAATGTACCTACTCAACAGTTGGTTTGCTAACATTCCATAGCTTTTAAGAAATGACCAGTGTAGTTTATTCAGGTTTATTGTTTTTGCTGTGATAAAGTTTTGAATGTATGTGTTCATTATTTATGTACCTACTGACCCGGAGGACTTTGTATCGCCATGTTTTGAAATTTAGTTTTTTTGTTTATTCTTATACTGCACAAATATTGTCGTAACAATGACGAATACCTACACAAAATCAAGGACAAACCAATCACCAAACGGTGCGGTCGTGCGTTATTTAAATTAGGGTTATTTATACATTTCTAAAATCCATTTTAATTTATAAAGATTGTTGTGTTATGATATCTATCAGAATACATTTTTTTTTAATTTCTTAGTAATTATTTATCTTTCAGCTATTCGTTCCAGTAACGACGCATTTTCTTAATAGCAGCTGCATTATCAAAGAGCCATTTACATCTGTGGAGGAGCATATAAAATAGCCGTTTTGAATCCAACGACTCATTAAAACTAAGTAGCAATCTGCACTAGTAAACCTTTATATAGAAAGTACAACTAGTTACGTACAACAGTTAAGTGGATGGGTAAGGATACTTAGAAATATGGGTAAGTAAATGTTGGTAATCGTTTCGCAACGTGTAAAAGGCATGGTTTGATTGAGAGCGTTTTAAATATTTTCCATCTTTCTCGTCATGTCATATGGTTTCCGGATTTAAAATGGGACCACACCATCTCACCCCATGATGGCATAGAAGGCGACTTTTTTTTATAGTAGCTCGACATAATGGCTTCCCTACGCCTGATGGAAAGCCAAAGAAAAGCCCAAGTCGCTCTGACAACTGGCAAGTAACTGGTTAGTTACCTGTCAGTTGCCACTGCCATGCCGGCCCAACCCTAACCCCCCACGAGCTCCGGAGACCCTACTCACCAGCAGAAACACGACTCGGTCATTTGGCTGCGGTATTCTATAGGGTGGAGGTCCTTCCCCGGACCGGCAGCTCAATACGAGCAATGATTCGCTATGCCCTACCTCTTTTAAACGAGTTATAAAGCGTTAAAGTTATTGTTTTATACAATTCGCGCTATGGCGCGAAAAAAAAAATGGGCCGGCATGGCGGTGGCAACTGACAGGTAACTGACCAGTTACCCGTTGTCACAGCGACTTGGGCTTCTCTTTCGCTTTCCATCAGGCGTAGGGAAGCCATTATGTCGAGCCAGTATAAAAAAAAAATAGCAATTATCTTGTCTCGTTTTACAATAACAATGTTTGGGGAAAACCAACATGCAGTGGGACATCAAACGTTAATATAGAAAAAATAATTACATGTGTGTTAATTTCGTAAAGAAATGACGTTCTTAATTTTAACTAGCAACTTTTAAGTTGTATGCAACTTCATAGAAAAATCTGTTCCCGTGAGAGAGACGGATATACGACATTACCTATTGTTTTCCACTTGACTCCCGCTTGTCTCACCTACTAATGGGATGCTTTAAGCGAAGTTTTAAGAAGCATATTACGGGACAGTAAGGCGTCGACAATCGATAGGACACGACATCAATAGAAAGGATTTGCAAGGCTCTGGTTTTAGATATAGAAGAGTGGAAGAACTTGGGAAAGCCCCTTGTCTTTGTTAAGAAATAAATGTCTTGTCTTGTCTTTGTCTCTTGTGTTTGTTAAGAAATAAATGGTCGCCTTTGCATAAAACACCATAGGTATACTTGTGAAAAAATGCCAAGGTTATGCGAGGTTATTTTGTACTAAGATCTTAAATAAAAATTTCACCCCAAGCTTTTCATTTACGAGGTCTCAACACTACAAAATCCTAGTCAAATGACCTTATACACAGTACCGGAGACCTCTTGCTGCGTCCGTTGAGACTGCAATTTACATTTACCACCGCAGTTCCCCCCCAAAGAGACTGGTTACTTTTAAAAGAGCAGCTTGCCGTAATTGGAAAACGGAGTCGGTGTTCGAAGGGTTCCGCCGCGGTCGAACTTTGAGAACCGCTGGTGTTGATTTATTGAAGGGTATTCTCTTCAGTTCCGGTGTCAACGTAGATTGTCAATATGATTTATTGTAAATGTATACTTATCTACTTTGTTTGTTATAGATAAACCCGGAAACTACTAATCTGATTATTTGTTTGAGGTGTATTCTATCATTTATTTCTTTGGCTTCACCTAGTCCGATGACAAGCTAAAAAAAATATAGTTTAAGAATTAATTTGTAAACTACAATGATTAGATTATCAAGCTTTATTTAATTTCAAACCTAAGTTTCAGTCGCAACTATCATTGTAAAACAATACATTGTTAAAAATTTCACTATGCACAATTTCCGCTCCATATTCAGTTCGAAAACGTATGGACGTACATGAATTATTTCAACAGATGCATAGAGTTCTTATGTGATTAATGTGTATGTGATAATGCATAGAGACTTAATGTGATTTTTCCATGTAGAAATCACATTCTAATTCAGAGATTTTTATTATGTGCTTCAAGATTCTTATGTACTGCAATATCACGGATGTGGTACGGTACAATAAGTGAGGTACACTCGTCCGTGGGCTTCACTCAGCAGGACTCACTGAAAACCAGCGCCGTGGCTTCTAAGGAGGCCACGGCCTAATGCTTAGTGAGGCTCTTTTATTTTGGACGTCGCAACGGCCGTGTCCGGTCTCATTGTTATATAATTATTATGTTTGTATGTATATCATGTTGTGATGTCCAATGTGTAAACATTTTCTTATTTCTTAAGTACTTGTGATAAATCTATTACGTTGAGTTTTTATTTAGCATACATTACAAAAGGCGGACTTAATGCTGCATAGGCATTATCTACCAGTCAACCATTATGCTAAGCAGAACTAAATGTGCAGGCAGTGAGTCTATGTGAATAAAGAATTTTTTATTCCAATTATAATGACCTAACAGATGTGGAGACCCACAGTCACACCTCGTTAGAATAACAACAGCTCACGCTTGGCCGATTTTTCAAACGTTAAGGCAACACTCGGAATTGGTATCGTAATAAGATACAGATTGGTTTTTTGCTTTGTTTTCTTATTAAGCGAGTCCCCTATTTTGATTCATGATTGAAATAGGTAGGTGCTTTTTATGTAAAGCTATTTCTTTGTTCTTTACCTTGTGTCTTTAGTGGAAGTATAGAACTACGTTTGTATTGCTTTTCGATAGTATTCCTTTAAGTTATAACTTGGGTCTTGATCGTAACTTCGGAGTCCGAAGCGAGGTTAATGATGGAACCAAGACAAATATGGGCTGATGATTTGTAATAGAGGCATGTAAGAGAAAATAATAGATCATAAATGATGGTGTGTAATAGATGGATGTAAGGGAGCAAACCACCATCTTTCCCGTACCTGTCGGTAGCGAATCCTTGGTGGCAGTATAACCATCACTATTAAAGGCGTAGCTAAATCCTAACTAATATTATAAAGCTGAAGAGTTTGTTTGTTTGTTTGAACGCGCTAATCTCAGGAACTACTGGACCGAATTAAAAAATTCTTCTTGTGTTAAATAGACCATTTATCGAGGAAGGCTTTAGGCAATATAACATCACGCTGCAACTATTAGGAGCGAAGAAATAATGGAAAATGTAAAGAAAAAACGGGGAATAAATAACTATTCCACGCGGACGTAGTCGCGAGCACAGCTAGTACCACATAACGTTGACGGACAGCAACGTCACTGGAGCGAGGAGCTACGCCCTGCGATTGCCAACCCGCTTGCCCAACGTGGAGATAATAGGTAAAACCTCCAGATGTTTGACCAAAGCGGCGAAAAACCGGAGAGGCCTATGTGCATCAGCGGACTGCAATAGGCTGAAGATGACTATAAAAAAACACCGTTTTCATACAAACCCCGTCTCTTACGCTATGCAGATATTAGGTGCTTAAAGCATTTCTCTCAAAGCTCTATTTCCGGAATGTGTACCGCCTACGAGCATTTTCCAATGAGCTCGCAATAGGCACAATATAGTTTGCATAACGCGTTATTAAGTCTTAATTAATATTGTCAACGCAAACGATTATAACGAGACGTTATTTTGCGTAACGATTTCGGCCTAGATACGAATAATTGGCGAATTTCTTGTTTGAAAACTGTTACGCAAATTTAACAGCAATTAACAGTAGAGTTCTAAAAACTGCCCCCAGTCAACACGGGAATAAGACAATAACAACAAATATCAAACAAGCATTTTTCTTAACGATTTTCCTACTATGATAGCCCAAGCATGGGGTGTAAGGAAGCGACCTATCATCTTTTCGCTCCAAGCCATCTTCACCTGCCCGTGGCATTCTGAATAGCAAATCAGGCGCTGGTAACCGACTAGTGTTGGTATAACCATCATGACTAAAAGCGTAGCTAAACACCACAGGCCGATGACGGACAGCAGCGTCACCGGAGCGAGGAGCTACGCCCTGCATTCGTCAACCCGTGCCAACGTGGTGATTACGGGTATAGCCTCTAGAGGTTTGCCCAACGATAAACAAATGAAGAGGCCTATGTCCAGCAGTGGACTTTCATAAGCTGATGATGATGAAGTGATGAAGCTTGGGCTATAGGCGGATCTCGTGTTTGATTCTTGTTATTACATTTAAATTGCACTAGAAACCTATCTTCATTTATATTTAATTGAAATTGTTTTTCTCGACAGATATGCCTACGGTGCACACAGCAGATTTGTTGAGGCATCCGCAGAGGACCAGCGGCTCCGGCACAAGCTGAGCGAGATGCCTTTTTAGTTAAAAAAAAAAGATTTTTTTATTTATTTTTAGGTGAGAGCGGGTCGCTATTCGATATAAAGTCCTATTACATCTTGTTACCATATTAAAGTCTTCACAAATCACGCTGTATCTTGAGAACAATACGGCTCATTATCCCTCAGGGGTAGCTACACGAGTTTTATCAGACGGTAATTTGTTACAATAGCAAAATACACTTTAATGACAGTCGAGATAAGTGTACAGCGTCACGGCTTCGTCGTAACGTTTTATTGAGGTCTTAAGTCATTACGGAATCCTTGCGGTATTTTCATGGGAGCATTTAATTTTGGAGCAGCCTTTTTACAAGTTTTAACAAAAAAGGATCGAAAATTTGATTTTAGTACTACAGAACAAACGAATAGTGGTTGGTACATTTTGTGCTGCCATTGCAACCTTTTAAAAAATCTTGATCCTCTAAAAATCCTCTGATAACAGATTTTGTTTTAAATCTTCTGGTTTTAAACTTTTTTTTGGGTAAAAATTTGAATAAAAATCACTGTTACGTAGGGATGTAAGGCTGTCTTGGAGGACATGTTTCGTAGGACCCTCGACACCACCCCATAGCGTTTGACGGAGGGGCCGGGGTTTTTAGTGGGTATTCCCTGCCTCATTTCCATCTCGAGGCAGGGTGCCGCCCTCCCACTCTTGAGGGCGGCGTGAGTCCCACATACCTCGTCACTCCCCCAGTGACGGGGATGCGTAAACGCATTTTCCCCGGCGAAAAAAAAAAAGGGATGTAAGGCGAGCGACCCATCATCTTTTCGCTCCAAGCCAACCTCACCTGCACGTGGTGCATCCTGCCGAATAACAAACGAGGCGCTGGCAACCGACTTAATTCGTAGCTAAATACCACGGGAGGTTTAATACTTAAGTTCACTCTTCTTTAGAACATTTTCACTTAAAACATGCTTTATTCCAAAGTAATAAGGCTAATTAAAATAGCCGCTTTTCCTGATTGAAAAGCTTATGAAATAACATGTTTTCGTCAGAATGTTGGGTTCGTTAATTTCAAATACTTTTATCTTCATTCTTTCATATTAGCACAATCAGCAAAATCTTTTCATGAATACTATTTTAGGGAAAAAGCTTATAAAAGTTTGAGACCACTTAGTGCGGAAACAAACAACAATTTTACAAATAAAATAAATTATGGTCTTAAGGAATATATTTTTCTACCGATGCTAACGCTGTTTTTCATTATGCATTCAGATACTTTTTGTAATAGCCCTGCTTATTTCAGATAATTGGCGTTTTAGTAAGCATACTTCTTTGGACATTTAATGTCCACCAGAGATATTGTAGCTTCCCAACAGTGAAAGAATTGTTCAAATCGGTCAAGTACTTTCAAAGCCTATTCAATTCAAACAAAGAAACAAAAAAAAAACAATCAAATCTTTCTTCTTTATAATATTATCGTAGATAAAACAGTTTAACTATTTTAAGGCCAACACAGCTCAAACTTCTAGAAACTTAACCGTAATATGTAATAACAACATTAATTTAACCAAATAACGTACATTCGCTGTACGTAAACACGAATTATTCAAAACATCCACATTGTAACCGCACATTTGTTACAAAAACAATAGTTGCTTCGAACAAACTGTTAACAATTCACATCAATCTTTGCCGCAACTTGTCAAAGCTATTCATTAAAACTAATATTTGTCGCGGCCTATGACGTCACAATGTTGAATACAATGCTAAAGTGTGGTTTTAATCTAGTGCCTCTATAGTGAATAGGATATGATAATAATTTTTATATTATGTTCGCGCGCTTGGTGAGCGGGGGCGTTAACACGGGAGGCAGTAAATCGACTCGCGCCCGCGCCGCCACGCTGGGCCACAAAGCTATATTTTTTTTATATAGTAGCTCGGCATAATGGCTTCCCTTCGCCTGATGGAAAGCGAAAGAGAAGCCCAAGTCGCTGTGACAACAGGCAAGTAAATGGTCAGTCACCTGTCAGTTGCCACCGCCATACCGGCCCAGCCCCAACCCCCCACGAGCTCCGGAAACCCTACTCACCGGCAGTAACACGATCCGGAGGTCATTTGGCTGCGGTATTCTATAGGGTGAAGGTCCTTCCCCGGACGGGCAGCTCAATTCGAGCGAAGATTCGCTGTGCCCTACCTCTCTTAAATCTTCTCTTTATATTCCTAGAAAAGTCCTATAAAAGTCTTATAATAAAACGCGTAGCACATATTTCGGACGTAATAAATTTGAGACCGTAAACAGAAAAACAACGTCTTACCGTACTAGAAAAAAACAGCGTAAATTAACTAAATTCTTTCCTAAAGAAAAATCCAATTATGTCCCATCGTTATTTTTAACGAGAACATCGCAGGGCTTAGGGCATGCTTGCACATGATCTGAACGATAGTGTCTCAATACAATAAGGTTTCAAATGAAACCGAAACCGAAAATATCGGTTCCACTAATTAAAACGGGGTGTCATGTATACAAAGTACCTACTTTATTTGTATTTCATATGTAATAACCATGTGACAAGTGACAACAATAACCATGTAAATAGGGATGTAAGGGAGCGACCTATAATCTTTTCGCTCCAAGCCAACCACACCTGCCCGTGGTGCATCCAGCCGAATAACAAACGAGGTGCTGGCAACCGACTGGTGGCGGTATAACCATCACAATTGAAGGCGTAGCTAAATACTACAGACCGATGATGGGCAGCAGCGTCACTGGAGCGAGAAGCTACGCGCTGCCCAGCGTGGCGATTATGAGTATATCCTCCAGATGTTTGCCTAAGTGTTGAAGAACTGGAGAGGCCTATATCCAGCAGTGGACTGCAATAGGCTGATGATGACGAAACAAGTAAATAAATAAAAAAATAGGTACTGACTGATTTTATAATTTTTTTTTAGTTATCGTTAAAAATATTTGTCACTAGAATGGAATTTGTATGACTAGACTCTTTAATTAAAAAACAATCGTATTTTATAAATCCTTCTTTCCGAACCGGTGGTAGCTTCGACGATTTGTAAGTGTTTTTCATAAAAACCTATATAAATAAAGATTTTGTTATGATTTTGTGATAAAGATTGACTTTTGACTTCTTTTGAAAAATTAAGAACTTCATATAAAACTAATTAAAACACTCATCATGCCAGCATTTTAAATTTCATTTAATTCGTATCATTACCATGCAAGCAGTAACCGAAACTTTTAATTCCTTACCGAAGCTAACCGAAACCGAACCTTATATTGAACACTAGTTAATGTTATGACTGACATCTCAATGCAAATTAGGGCTCTGAATTAGGGCGCCTACTTAGTCGTGAAACAAGCATTGGGGCAAGTAAACTTGCTTGAACTAATTGATAAGCCCTTTAAAGGAATGAGCTGGGCTTTTAAATTAGATGAAGAAACGTTTTGACTAATAAGTAGGTAATTTAAAAGGTTTTATACAATTAGGTAAGTACCATTACTAGTAGTAGAACCTTCATGATTAGTACTTTTATTTTAATGACATAATCATCAGCCGATCACAGTCTGCTGCTAAACGAACTTAGGTCAAACACTTGGACTCTTTATCCTTAAGCGCCACCCTGGGCAGGCAGGTTGGCGATCGCAGGGCGTAGCTTCTCGTTCCGCTGATGCTGCTACCTGTTATTGGTCTGTGGTATTTACGCCTTCAATGGTATTATCAGAGCCTTGTATGTTATTCGTCAGGTTTCACATCGGGCACGTGAGCATGGGTGGCTTGAAGCAAAGTCAAAGTCAAAATACCTTTATTCACATAAACTTAAAATAAGCACTTATGAATCGTCAAGTAAAAAATAATGTAAAAATATAAAAAAAGTAATGTAAGAATGTGAATAAAAGAAATTTAAAAGAAGCTACCGCCGTGTTCGGAAGGTAGATTTCTACCGAGAAGAAACGGCAAGAAACTCGGTAGTTACTCTTTTTAAAGGAAGCGAAAAGATGATGGGTCGCTCCGTTACATCCCTTTTTTTTACGTCATGAATGCCTTTACACTTACCTAGGGCCCTAGGTACGGGACACCTGGGTTATGTGGGACTCACTCCTCAAACGTAAAATACTCTTTGTATTTGCTCCGTGAGAACTAACGGTGGTAAAAACCTAACGGTGGTCGGCTACGAGCGCTCATCTGAGGAGGGTCGGGATGCCCGTCAGCATTCGTCTCAACCCCTCCTCAGCTCAGTAGCGTCGCCTGAAAGTCTGGCGGCACACTTCGGGAGGACGTAGTGATGCCCTCCCGGTATGACCTCACTGAAAATGTGTGTCCGAAGACACGTGTCGTCGTCTTCCTCGGGGTCGCTGATCGGAGCGCAAGGGCCTTTTAGGCAGGGATACTTCGGTGTCTTCGGTAATATACTCTTTTATTTTAATGATTATGATACATAAATTATGTAATATTATAAACACTGGCATTGATGAAGTAACTATCTTGATTCTTACCAGTTCTTTCTGTCTGTAGAAAATTATATACCTATTGAACATTTTTCCTAATCCGGTGGTGGAGTATTTCATTTTCATGTGTGCTTGTCTCAAGCCTGTATGAATAAAGATGTTTTTGACTTTGACTTACTTAGGGAATACACTATTAAATTTAACATTTTGCGGGCCGGCATAGCAGTGGCAGCTGGCAAGTAACAGGACGGTTACCTAGTGACATGGGATTTTCTTTCGTTTTCCATCAGGCGTACGGAAGCCATTTTATGCCGGGGTACTCTAAGAAATCATACAATAGGGCTCGTATGATTAGAAAGCGGCAAAATCAATTCAAACAACATATTCAATTAACTGAATACCGAATTTCGCGTTGTGTAATATAATTGTATTACCGTAATTCGGCGAAACCATTCAGCGTTCAGGGATATTGCGGCACAGATCGCCGTATCGCGTGGGTCCCTGCACGCATCACGTGTGATCAACACGATTGTTATATCATTGGGTGGATAATTGTTACTAGTTTGTGTTTATGTTTACACTACCTATATTAATAGCTCTGTGATAGCTTTGATGGAAATTAGGGTTGGGCTTTGATTGTACTGGTATGTTGGATTAATCTTTTACAGTAGCTTTTATTAAACTTTCATTTGTTTTATGATGACATGTAAATAATTTTAACGCGTTGTAACGTATTTGGGTGTATAATAGCTACTTTCATTTGTCTATTTCTATAAAGCGATAGGAACTCGCTATTTCGAAAATACATCTTTTTACGTTGTTTTATTTTTGAGGTTATAAATATGCAAATTGATGTTTACGCTTCAATTTGTAAACAAAGGGTGGGCTGACGTTTTTGAAAAATTGCGTGGACCCTGTGGAGTTGCGAATGGAAATATTTCACTACTTGAATCAATGTTTAGTGTTTAGCAAAAGTTGTGTGCCAGGATCGTAGCAAATGTGAGGACGTGGTCTCTGCCGACCCCTCTGGGAGAAAGGCGTGATGTTATGTATGTATGTAAAACTTATCCCAAAGATAGAATACAGAACTTTTTTTCTTTAAACGACTACGATGACGAAGATGATGAACGAGCGGCTTTGTCTTCATCACCGGACTTTTGGGGGAGCGGAAGGCTCTCACCGCTAAATAAGTTAAGCACCACAGCTAAGTTTAGCTCGAGCCTCGGCTTAGAGCGTTGTTGGGAGGGTAGCGGACAATACGGACGATACGTCTACGCGATGTAAGTGACACCCAGCGCCATCTAGTAGTGTTACGTAGTACCATACAATAAGAATAGTTTTGTGAGGTTTGATTAGCAAAGGTTCTAGTATTTCTGTATTAATATTTTTTATTCATAATTGGTTTGGTTTGTCTACAGCTCGCCAAAAGGTAAATGATATTGAAGCCGAAGATGCGTATAGTTATCAAAGTAAAAGTGAACTTACTATTTCAGTAGAGTGATGAAGTGGCGGGCCCGGCCAACCGGCGGGCCCGCACAGACTTCTGTCGGCGGCCCCCCTCTGGAGATGATTTACGGGCCCTGGAATTGAGAAAAGAACAACATTTATTCATTGTTGATCACAGCTAAAGGTTATATAATACAATCTTTTTTAAAATTAAAAATGAGTTTGCGCTTGACTGCGATCCGCCTGATGGTATGGTAAGCGATTATCGTAGTCTACGATGGAACGAGCTCATCCAGAAAAAACCGGTTCACACTCGCCTTGAACATCGGAATACAATCTCTCGGGGAACAAGCCCGGCAAAGAGTTCCACAGCTTAGCCGTTCGCACTATGAAGGTAGAATCAAACACATAAGTATAAGGAGAAGTCGTTTACAATAAAATAGTTTATTTTTACCGTAGAATATACAATCGGTGGCGAAAGGGTCTTGAAGTGTAAACCGCTTTTAAACAGATGTGTTGTATACAGGCCTCTACAGGTTTTCGATAGTTTGTGCAAAGATCTGGAGGCTTTACCCATAATTGCTACGCTGGGCAGGCGGGGTAACGATCGCAGGGCTTTAGCTCTTAGCTCCGGTGAGGCTGCTGCCCGTCATCGGACTGTGATAATTTAGCTAGGATTTCAATTGTGATGGTTATACCGCCACTAATCGGTTGTCAGAGCCTGGTATGTTACTTGGCAGGTATGTTACTTGGAAGGTCTCTGTCTTCTCATGTGAAGTTGGCTTGGACCGAAAAGGTGATAGGTTAGCGACCTAAATCAGCGATATAAGAAAGCGCCCAATACATTCCCTCAATTTACCAATCACAGTTAAAACAGAGTTAGAAATCTTACGACCGCAACACACGTCCGGATTCCCTCTAGCCAAATTCCTGGGACGTGGTCGCATGCGGGCGCATTCACGCCGATATGTCGCGCTCTGAATGGCCGGCTTTATTTCTTTGTAGTCTATCTGCGTTTCTGCAGGCCGCATGGTTGGCAACAAGCCAGCGGGGAGTGGGGCAAGCGGGAAGTGAGAGCGGTAATGGGGATAATGGGACATATTGGATTAACGTTGGACTGGCTCTATGGCTCATTTGGTAGTGACCTCTGCCTTCTGAACCAAGGGTCGTGGGTTCGATTCCCACCAGGGACAAACATTCGTGTGATGAAAACTTGTGTTTGTTCCGTGTCTGGGTGTTTATATTTGTATTTAAGTATTTATTTGTGGTACCTTCGTTGTTCTGATACCCATAACACAAGTGCTTAAGCTACTTACTTTGGGATCGGAGCAATGTATGTGATGTTGTCTGATATTTATTTATTTATAACGTTGGACTGGCTCGATGACTTATTTGGTAGTGAACTCTGCCTTCTGAGACAAGGGTAGTGGGTTCGATTCCCACAGAGTGCAAACTTTTGTGTTCATGATATGTCTGATTGTATTGGTCTGGGCTCTGGGTGTTTACTATAAGTTATATGTGTTTATTTACAAAAAAAAATCTATCAGTTGTCTAGTACCTACTCATAATACAAGCTTCGGCTTAGTTTGGGGCTTTCGTGTCCTGTCCTACTAAATCCTATTATTCCTACTAATATGCGAAAGTTGGTTTCAATGGATGTTTGTTACTCTTTCACTCAAAAACTTAATAATGAATAACTACTTATATAAACTTACCTATCTCATACATCAAAGTGTGGCGTGGACAAGACCATCCCATCTCATCCATGTCGTAGGAGATTTGTTTGAAAGCTGATTATGTTAATGAAACAAAATAAGCCAATGACAGGCTCGGTGGCTCATTTGGTAGTGACCTCTGCCCTCTGAGCCAAGGGTCGTGGGTTCGATTCCCGCACAGTACAAACATTTGTGTTCATGAACATGTCTGTTTGTATTGGTCTGGGTGTTTTCTATGTATAATATGTATTTAGTTATAAAAAAAAAAATGTATCTAAGTAAGTTTATCAGTTGTCTAGTACCCATAGTACAAGCTTCGGCTTAGTTTGGGGCTAGGTGGCGCTGTGTGGCCCAGCGTGGCATGTCTTGGGTTATTTATATTTATTTATTTATATTAATAGCAGTCCCATGACTTGCACCATACCCTACACCAAAGTATAATTTCACACATAACATTTCATATACCTAAGACGCTGGGACTATTTTCCCATAATTGCCTTGTCAATGGCTTTGCGAACGTTTGCAGATACTTGTTGGAGCTTGAATTGGTGCAACTCTTGTGTATGTATATGTACCAATAAGCGTGTATGTTAGGTAATAAGCTTTTATTATGCATATATCGTAGAAGTGAGGGATACTGTAATGTGTTTACCAGATTTAGAATAAATAAATAACCTAAGACATGCCACGCTGGGCCACACAACGCCATCTAGCCCCAAACTAAGCCGAAGCTTGTACTTACTATGGGTACTAGACAACTGATAAACTAAAAAATTGTATGTAAGTATACATACAATTTTTTTTGTAAACAAATACATATTATACATAGAAAACACCCAGACTAATACAAACAGGCATGTTCATGCACACAAATGTTTGTAATGTGTGGGGATCCAACCCACGACTCTTGACTCAGAAGGCAGAGGTCACTACCAATTGAGCCACCGAGCCAGTCAAAACAGAATAGACCACCCCATCTTATAGGGATGTATGGGAGCGACCTATCATCTTCTCGCTCCAAGCCACCCTCACCTGCCCGCAGTGCATCCTGCTGAATAACGGACGAAGCTCTGGCAAACGACCGGTGGCAGTATTTTTTTTTTTTTTTTTTTTTTTTTTCTCTAGCCTCTACTGTCCCACTGCTGGGCAAAGGCCTCCCCCATTTTTATCCATTCCTCTCGATCATCCGCCAGCTCTTGCCAGACCGGAGAAAAATGGTCCAGGTCATCACGCCATCTCTTCTTCGGTCTGCCTCTCAGACGGCGGCCGTCTGTAGGCTGATACTGGGTGACAATTCTGGCCCATCGGTTTGCATCCAGTCTACATACGTGTCCCGCCCATGCCCATTTAAGCTTAGCAGATTTTTCTCCTACATCTGCGATACAAGTTTGGGAGCGAATGGTGGCGTTTCTAACCCTGTCGGTGAGCTTTATGCCTAATATGCTCCGCTCCATAGCTCTTTGGCAAATCTTGAGCTTGGACTTCTGATTTTCGGTTAGTGACCATGTCTGAGCACCGTAGGTTAAGATAGGCAAGATACAAACGTCGAGAAGTTTACGTTTAAGGCACAACGGAAGGTTTCCCTTCATATACGTTTTCATGGACCAGTAGCTCTTCCAGGCGTTATCGATACGGCGATCGATTTCCCGCTCTTGCCTGTTTTCGAAGGAAACTATCTGGCCCAAGTAAATATACTCATCAACGTATTGTATCACTTGCCCGTCTACCATTACCCTACTTTTTGTGCTGTTAGTCATCACTTTCGTTTTTAACCTATTCATCATTAGTCCAACCTCAAGACTTGCCGCGGCTAGATCTTCGAGCATTATCTTGAGCTCCTGGGATGTGTTGGCGAAGAGTACGATGTCATCTGCAAAGCGGAGATTTGTGAGTCTTTTTCCTCCCACATCAATGCCTTTCAACTGCCATCCGTCGGCTAAGACCTTAAAAACCTCCTCTAAGACGCTAGTAAATAAAGCAGGAGAGAGTGGATCTCCTTGCTTGACTCCCCTGGATATGTGAAACGATGGACCCGAAGCATGGAGTTTCATATCGGCTGTGCTTTGTATGTATATAAGCCGAAGAAGATTTATATATGTTGAATCTACATCCTGACGACTGAGTGCTGTGAATATAGAAGAATGCGTTATGCTGTCAAATGCTTTCGTGTAGTCAATAAAGGCGACATACAAAGGTTTATTGTACTCAGAAAATTTCTCTATAATCTGGTTTACAGCGTGTAAGTGATCTGTGGTGGAGTAGTGTGATCTGAAGCCTGCCTGTTCTGGGGGTTGATGATTATCAAGCTTATGTATTATTCTACTTTGAATTATTTTTATGAACACTTTGTATATGTGCGATATGAGACTGATCGGCCGGTAATTATTGGCATTGGCAGTATAACCATCACAAATTGAAGATGCATGTAGCTAAATACCGGGAGGAGAAACTCATTCCTAGATCTTAAATATCGGGTGTATCCAAAATCTTTTTTTCAAAAATCCTACGAAATATCTTACAAGTTATTACCAGGACAACAAAAAGTCTCAGAGCTCTCTTTGCATTCAAATTGGTGTAAAGATGCATTACATCCCTTCGTAGCAGCGTACTCGAAAAGCACAAATGAATGCCGCTCATTTCGCGAGCGCATTTGGGTTAGCTCTGGCGCGGCGAGCTGCGGTCTGAGCGGTTTGAGCGGTTTAAGCGGTTTGAGCGGTTTTAGTGCGTTACATTAATTTAATATTCGCGTGTTCATATTCCCAGTGCCTCATTAGTTTTGGCTAGAATTTATATTTTGTTTGAAGCTTGTATAATGTTTTTAGCTTCTAAATACTGCAGAAATCCGGTGTGTTGGTAGCGGTTGTAGCAATGGGTGACATTGAGGTTTGTATTTTTTTAGTAATGCAAGTAAATATATTTAATAACCCAAGACATGCCACGCTGGGCGCCACCTAGCCCCAAACTAGGCCGAAGCTTGTACTATGGGTACTAGACCCTGATAAACTTACTTAGATGCATTAAATAAATACATATTATACATAGAAAACACCCAGACTAATACAAACAGTCATGTTCATGAACACAAATGTTTGTGCTGTGCGGGAATCGAACCCACGACCCTTGGCTCAGAGGGCAGAGGTCACTACCAAATGAGCCACTGAACCTGTCTATATTTATGGTATCTTCGCTGATTCTAATGTTTAAATGTAAGTGCTTAAAAGCATTTTTTATGCGAGACGCGCCAGTTAAGCAAGTGTGATGCCTGATGGTAAGCAGTCGACACCGCCCATGGACACCCGCAACTCTAACAGAGTTTAGGGTCGCTGCTGGCCTTTTAAATATGAATACGCTCGTTTCTTGAAGATTCCCAAGTCGTAGCTGTTCAGAAACTTAATTTGGGATCAAAGCAATGTATGAGATGTTGTCTGATAGTTATACCAATTACAAACCTGTTAACTATGTAAAATGACAACTATATAAATTTAGAATTATTATCACAAATGTGACAAATATCATAGACACTTACGGAATCTAAATATCCATGCATATGATATTACTGACATTTTCGGAATGTAAATATCCATGAATACATTATAACTAATTAGTAACGTTAATTTATTTGTCATACAGACGTGAATTACCAAATGAATGTCAAACACACGTTTGAAATGGATCCAAGAAGGAAATTCCGAAACTAATTCCGTTTAATTTGGAAATCAACAAAGGCCAAGTTTACACATGCCGCCATTATACGAATTTATCCCGGTAATTCTGAGACAAAATCTGGCAAGAGAGAGGTACTGTATCATGCTATAGGTGGGGAGATGGACGTAAAGTTTGTATAAGGAAATGGGTAGCACTTATGTATTTTATATCTTCAATACTTATAATAAATCTGTAGAGAGGTCAATTCTGTACATGAAATATTTTTTTCTAAATAAATCAGGGAGTGATCGATACTGAAGCAAAAACTGCAATTAGTAAAATTTTTGTCTGTCTGTCGGTCTGTCTGTCTGTCTGTATGTTCGTTATAGAAAAAAAAAACTACTGGACGGGTTTTAACGAAACTTGGTAAGATTATGCTTTATACTCCTGGACAGGTTATAGTATACTTTTCATCAATAATAGGAGCAGAGCAGTGACGGGAAGTGTTGGGAAAAGGGAAGACATTTTTATCTGTACGTTTAATCGCACATTACGGGAAAACTACTGCATGGAATCAAATACGGTTTTCGCCAATGTATTGCTAGAGGTCTAACTTAACCTTTAGGTACCATTTTATGGAAGTCCTTTATTTTTGAAACCCGATATACACGCGTACGACGCCGCCGGCACAGCTAGTTTATTTAATACTAAATTTTAAATTAGATCTCTAGCAATACATAGAGATAGATTAAATGGTACCTAAATTTTAAATTAGACCTCTAGCAATACATTGCTGAAAACCGCATTTAGTTCACTCATTCAATCTCTCAACTCAGTATGTCACCAGTTAAGCCAAGAAATACATAACGTCCAATACACCATTATACGTTGTTTATTTACTTTCAAGACATTAATACTGTTCAGTCACTTAGCTAAATGGTATTAATCGCTTAATCGTAAGTAACTTACGGCTCCTGTACCAAGAATTTGCGAGTTAAATTAATAATAATGTATATTAAAGTGAATTCAGTACAAAATTCCCGATGACTAGGGTTGCCATAAACTTGAGGATTCAAACCGGGACATTTCAATAACAAATTAGTAAAGGTAGGAAAAATTAACATTTATATCAACAATTGGTAACTTTCAAGGTTAAGGTAACTTTTTCTTTGCCTAAAAACAAACAACATAGATACCCAATGCAAGCGTCCCGGACAGTGTCAGAGCTTTTGACGTTCTATCCACGTACTATTTTAGAGTGCATTTTATAAAACAAAGTAGCTTTTGTTTGTTTGCCTATGTATACTTAGATCTTTAAAACAAAGCAAAGGATTGTGATGCGGCTTTTTAGAAAAATAGATAGAGTGATTCAAGACAAAAGGTTAATTTGTGTATTTATATAAGTATTTTCAAAACGAAGCGAGGATGGGAAGATAGTTACAGATATTTATTACTTACAAAGACCAGCCCTCTAATAAATAACTATGACTTTTAAGCCGGGACAATCTGGTGATTGGCTGGTACGACACTGTACGAGCTACGTCGTACATGGTGCAGCCGTCAGCAGCGACCTACATACAGCGACCTGACCGATGGACCCAGCGAGTGCAGCGTCGGCGTTCTACACCGACGGCACACAACCCAAGACCCTAGACAGTGTGCATACAATTAACTTTAGTATAAATAGCATTGATTTATCATAATTAAATAGATTTCAACCGTCTGTGTTGGGTCTCATTTCCCCCCGCTGCGGCCAAGACACCTTTAGCCGTCACTATGATCAGCCGCGTGAGTCTGCGCGGCTGGCAGCGGGTCCGCACCACCTACCTACCGTCCCGTCTCTTCCCGCTCGCTACCCCGGGCATCCCGGGAGCGAGCTCTCTACACCTATTATTTATTTCAGTATTATATTTACACGGTTAGGCGGGGCTAGGGCTCTAGAGACTTAGCGTCTTAGGGGTAAAGGGACTCTAGGATCACTAGGGAGTTAGGTTCCCTTCCTAACCTCATATATTTCTGGCTGGCGGGACGCGGTGCCTTACAACCACCGCTCCTGCCCGGACATTTTGGTCATTGGCGGGCCAGGAGGAATCTCTCCTGCCCGTACAGACACCATGCTTCAAACCGGGACATGTCCCAGAGTACAGGAACGTTTGACAACCCTAGGCTTGGCTGAATGCCAAAGACGCGGCGAGATGTTTAGTTCGTAATTGTCGCGTGACCTTAAGTCGACTCTAGAAATAATAAAGTGACCGGATTATGTTGGAACACCTGTTTTCTTGAGTTTGTTTTGCTCTCATTTAAAAGAAGCCTTGTTGGCAGGCAGAGAAATAGTTTTTTTAGGCTTTTATAGACTTGTAGTGCCATCACAAAGAGAAAAAAAAGAATTAGACAAGAATGACAGCTATCGCTGGAGATGGTGGAATAGGTGTTATTAATCTGTGCCTCGTAGTAAAGGGCTTAGAATACTACCTACTGAGATATTCTGCACTACTCTATAGTAATGTGCCGCTAACTACGGCAACAAGGTAAAGGTAATAAAAAGGTAAATAGGTAAAGAATATCTTGACTGGCTCGGTGGCTTAATTGGTAGTGTCCCCTGCCTTCTGAACCAAGGGTCGTGGGTTCGATTCCCCGGGACAAACATTCGTGTGATGAACACTTGTGTTTGTTTCGTGTCTGGGTGTTTATATTTGTATTTTAGTATTTATTTGTGGTACCTTCGTTGTTCTGTACCCATAACGCAAGTGCTTAAGCTACTTACTTTGGGATCGGAGCAATGTATGTGATGTTGGCTGATATTTATTTATTTATTTATCCTTCTTACCGGATTTAGGGGTATTTGCCCTCTCCAGCACGTCTGGTCTGGGAAGAGTTATAAATAACTTGTATAGGCATTTTAACTAGCGCTTATTAAAAGTTCTCTGCTGACTAGGAAACTACTGCGAATAGTTTTGGTAATAACTAAAAGCTCCCATAACAAGACCAAACAAGTTTATTAAATAAAAAAAATCCTCATTTGGCGGGTACTTATATAGGCCTATTTACTACACTATAAGTAATTTATAGCCGTAAAGTTATACTTTGGTAAATAATAATGCTCTTCTTTATTATTCGGAAATGCATAAACATTACATCGACTGGCTCGGTGGCTCAATTGGTAGTGACCTCTGCCTTCTGAGCGTAGAGTCGTGGGTTCGATCCCCACACATTACAAACATTTGTGTGCATGAACATGTCTGTTTGTATTGGTCTGGGTGTTTTCTATGTATATTTACAAAAAAATGTATCTAAGTAAGTTTATCAGTTGACTAGTATCCATAGTACAAGCTTCGGCTTAGTTTGGGGCTAGATGGCGCTGTATGGCCCAACGTGGCATGTCTTGGGGTTATTATATATCTACTTAGACCCTAAGTGCGGAACATTTGGGTTATGTGGGACTCACTCCTAATGGAGAATCCCACTATACCTGGCTGTGGTTCACTACGAGCGTTCATCTGATGGGTCACGAGATGCCTTTCGGAACTTGACACAATCCCTGGAGAGTACGCGCGTCCTAGCAGATCCCGGTACCACGCCGTCTAGCCCCAAAATAAGCAGAAACTTGTACTATGGGTACTAGAAACTGATAAACCTACCTACTTGTTTGCCACCCAGTGGTATAAAAAAAAAAAAAAAAAAAAGATACTTTTTTTTGTAAATAAATACATATTATACATAGAAAACACCCAGA
The DNA here is from genome assembly GCA_031163375.1 of Conogethes punctiferalis. Lineage (NCBI taxonomy): Eukaryota > Metazoa > Arthropoda > Insecta > Lepidoptera > Crambidae > Conogethes > Conogethes punctiferalis. Next base: position 14,763,889 of record CM062091.1, read on the forward strand.
CCAATACAAACAGACATATTCATGCACACAAATGTTTGTACTGTGAGGGAATGAAACCTACGACCCTTCGTTCAGAAGGCAGAGGTCACTACCAAATGAACCATTGATCCAGTCAAGTTGTCTGAAAGATACCTTTCTGCAATCCATCTAACTGTGACCATAGGCAAAAACGGTCGAAACCAAAAGTTAGCACAAACTTTCTACCAACTTCGGAACAGTGTACGGACGGTACTTAGATCATTTGTCAAAGGCCCTCACATATTTACTTAGCGAGGCCCGGGAGACTGTTTGATGCTACGATAAACATAGAGAAAAGTTGGGTAAACATAAGTTGTTAAATAAGAACATCTGAACAGGTGTTGTCTATGGCAATGGTATGTATTTTTTTTTTTATAAAAAGAGCATTCAGGATGATCTCACTCCACCTGATGGTAAGCGGCCGTGAGGTCCAAATGTAAGGTCGACAGGCACAATAGGGCATACCCACCGCGCCTGTCGCCCTTACCCTGAAGGCCCACTGAGATGCCGTTTCACGCCCCGCCTAAAGAACCCAGGATTGTAAGAGGAAGGAAATACATGAGCTGGAAGGGCATTCCATGACTTAATGGCACGGGGCAGGAACGAGGAACTGAACCTCTTGGTGCGCGCCACTATTGTCTGTATGGTATGCGGATGACAACGCTGTCCAGCACGTGTTGTTCGTTGTTATTTTATAATATTCTTGCGTGAAGCGTAGTTATCTACGCTTCACAGGCCGATGATGGGCAGCAGCGTTACCGGAGCAAAAAGCTACGCCCTGCGATCGCCAACCCGCCTTAAAAACAAAACTACTGTCTAGATCTCATTCAAACCAATTTTCGTTAGTAGTTTTTATAGTAATACACATCATATATTTTTTTCAGTTTTATCATGCCTATATTTTAGAAGTTACGCCCCCCCCCCCCCCCCTGAGTTTCAGTTCTACGTATGGGGAACCCCATAAATTTTGAATTTTTTTCTGATTTTATTTTAAAATATTAATGCGGTTTACAGAATACATCTACGCACCAAATTTCGGTAATGTAGCTCTTATAGTTTCGGATTAAACTGGCTGTGACATACGGACGGACATACAGACAGATTGACATCAATCTATAAGGGTCCCGTTTTTGCCATTTTGCTACGGAACCCTAAAAGCATGCTTATAACGAGATCAAATGTAAAAAGATCTATCTATCTACTATCCAGTTTTCGGCATCCTCACCGAATCAATATGATTTAATCATGAGGTCTAAAAAGCTCCAAACTCCGCTACATAAAGAAGGGCATCAAAAGGGCCTCAGGGCAGCAAAGGCCATTTCTCAGCGCGCTTATCTGCAATATTGCCGACCCTTGCCGTTTCGTTGCCAAAGCTTGCTCGAGGCGGTTTTGGTCAAGGGCGCCTGTTTCTGTGCAACGGAATCGAGATATTTTGTTAATCGAACAGTTTTAATTTAACTTCTTTCTTTCTTTCTTACAAATGTCTTTGGGGTTTGCCTTAGTCACCACGCTGGGCAGGCGGGTAGGCTATCGCAGGGCGTAGCTTCTAGCTCCGGTGACGCTGCTGCCCGTCATCGGTCTATCATATTTAGCTACGTCTTTAATTGTGACGGTTATACCGTTACCCACGAAGCGTTATACCGCCACCAGTCGGTTGCCAGCGCCTCGTTTATTAAGAATTTACTAGCTGTGCCGGCGGCGTCGCACGCGTGGATATTCAATAACTTACATAAAATGGACTGTAGTGGACTTATATAAAATGGTACATAAACTTTAAGTTGGACCTCTAGCAATGCATTGGTTCCACATCGTTTTCTTTGGTGGAATGTACTGAGTTGACCACAAGCGATGGCTTTATAAATATAGCACTACCATGCTTAGCATGTGGGAGCTCTGCAACGAGCAACATCCCACCGACTGTATTGGTGAGAACCGCATTCAATTCCATGCAGTGGTTTTCGCGTAATGTGACGAACAACTCGAGAGGCTCGTGTCCAGCAGTGAACTGCTATATAATAGGCTGATAATGATTATATACAATCTCGTGTTTTCATTCTATTCGAACCGCACCATTCCTCATAGATTTTTATGTCTAATTTCCAAGCATCTCGGTAGGAGAATGTTTTATTGTTTCCCCGACGGCCATTAGGCGGCTTTCCTTCGGGAATAAAACAAAAATAAAAAAGGGAAAGCCGAGTCGTTGGCCAAACGACCGACAAATCTAGCGTGAACTGAATATTTCCCAAGTATAAGAGTCTTTATTTTACCGATAATATGTTGTGGCGAGATTGGTGGGTAGAACAGGAAGAGCTTATAATAGTGAACAGGATATAACAGTGACTAATTATATTTTAAATAACCCAAGACATGCCACGCTGGGCCACACAGCGCCACCTAGCCCCAAACTAAGCCGAAGCTTGTACTATGGCTACTAGACAACTGATAAACTTACTTAGATATTTTTTTTTTTGTAAATAAATACATATTATACATAGAAAACACCCAGACCAATACAAACAGACATGTTCATGAACACAAATGTTTAAACCAGTCAATAATTTCAATCAATTGATACATATTTGACAGGCTCGGTGGATCAATTGGTAGTGACCTCTGCCTTCTGAGCCAAGGGTCGTGGGTTCGATACCCGCACGTTACAAACATTTGTGCTCATGAACATGTCTGTTGTATTGGTCTGGGTGTTTTCTTTGTATAAAATGTATTTATTTATAAAAAAAAATGTATCTTATTAAGTTTATCAGTTGTCTAGTACCCATAGTACAAGCTTCGGCTTAGTTTGGGGCTAGGTGGCGCTGTCTGACCCAGCGTGGCGTGTCTGGGGTTATTTATTTATTTAATTATGAGTGATGGGTAAAGCTTTCAAACGTTTCCCAAAGTGGCGGGAGGCTTATGTCCAGCAGTGGACTGCAATAGGCTGATGATGATGATGAAATTGTGTTTTACATATTTATGTTTAGTTTTCACTATTTCTTCATTTATTTTTTAATTATATATTACTACTATTTGTTATCATATCATATGAAATACTGTACACTACCTCATATTTTCTACTTTGCTGTACTCTTCCAAAAGTTGGTTCGAAGAGAACGCTCTTGGCAATCAGACTGTCTAAATTGTACAACAATTGTACTCGTATTTTATGTCTAGTTCTATGTAAATTATTATCTATACTTATAATAAATCTGTAGAGAGGTCAATTCTGTACATAAAATATTTTTTCAAAATAACTATCAGGGGGTGATAAGTGATCGATACTGATACTAAAAATTTGCAATCAGTAAAATTTTTGTCTGTCTGTCTGTCTGTCTGTCTGTCTGTCTGTATGTTCGTTATAGAAAAAAAAAACTACTGAACAGATTTTGACGAAACTTGGTACAATTATTCTTCATACTCCTGGGCAGGTTATAGGATACTGTTCATCACGCTACAATCAATAGGAGCGGAGCAGTGACGGGAAGTGTTAGGAAAACACGAGAAATTTAAACCTGTATGCTTGAACGCGCATTACGCGAAAACTACTGCATAGAATTGAATGCGGTTTTCACCAATGTATTGCTAGAGGTCTAACTTAAAACTAGGTACAAGGTATAGATGGGTATTATATGGAAGTCCGTTATTTTTGAAACCCGATATCCACGCGAGCGACGCCGCTGGCACAGCTAGTAGATAATAACATAATGATGAATATATGGAATAAGTCCCGACTACTTAATTCTTCTTGTTTTTACGCTCTTTTCATTAACCAAATTAGGTACACAGTCTTTTATTTATGTAAATTACCATTTAAAATACACTGTGTAGTGATGAGAGTGGGGATGTAAGGGAGCGACCTATCATCTTTTCGCTCCTAGCCAACCTCACCTGCCCGTGGTGCATCCCGCCGAATACAGATGAGGCGCTGGCAACCGACTGGTAGCGGTATAACCATCACAATTAAAGGCGTAGCTAATTACCACATACCGATGACGGGCAGCAGCGTCACCGGAGCGAGAGGCTACGCCCTGCGATCGCCAACCCGCCTGCCCAGCGTGGCGATTATGGGTATATCCTGCAGATGTTTGCCTTAAGTGGCGACCAGCTGAAGAGGCCTATGTCCAGCAGTGGACCGCGATGGGCTGATGATGATGATGTGTAGTGATAATGATATTTAAGTACCTACATGTTTTTTTTTAAAAACTCATAGTAAACATCACATTGACCATGAAAACGATTAGCGTAAATAGTTAACAGCCGATCATTAATTTAAAAAGATTAAACATTAAATCACAGAAACGTTTCAGATTAATCTTCCCGCTGCGAAGACAAGTTCGACAAATTGTGTTCCAAGAGCGGTGACCACGGTGGCTGCATCATTATTTACGGCCCCTCATTTATCGTACAGTACAAATGGTCATTTGAAACACTGGAAATGTCTTGAAGTTCTTAGTGAAACTGTATAGATAATACGTGTTGAGCTTCAAAATTGCATTCTGGTTAATTTAGGAAACTTTTATTAATTTTAGTAACTCAGGAAACTTTTCTAATCCTGTACTTAAATTTCTCTACTTTCCTCGGCCAGCGTATCAGTCTGGCCATACAAAGAGGAAACACGACCAGCCTTCTTGGAACAATGCCCTTGGGCAGCGATCTCGGACATATTTTTTATTTATAAGTTTCCTTTAATTTTGTTTTGTTACTTTTGTTGTCTAACATCTTCTTAATTGCCGCTTTGTTTCATAATAAATACTTTCCACTTTTGCTTTCAATGGGTTTGTCTGAGCATGATAGTTGTCACAACACAGTTTGTCGACAGGCTCGGTGGCTCAATTGGTAGTGACCCCTGCCTTCTGATCCGAGAGTCGTGGGTTCGATTCCCACCCGGGACAAACATTCGTGTGATGAACACTTGTGTTTGTTCCGTGTCTGGGTGTTAATATTTGTATTTAAGTATTTATTTGTGGTACCTTCGTTGTTCTGATACCCATAACACAAGTGCTTAAGCTACTTACTTTGGGATCGGAGCAATGTATGTGATGTTGTCTAATATTATTATTATTATATTATTATGATATGGAAGACGCCTCTCATACCATAGTTTACCTCTATACAATCTACACTAAAATATAACGAGGAAAGATTTGATTGTTTGTTTGTTTGTTTGAATTGAATAGGCTCCGAAACTACTGGACAGATATCTATTATATAATGGATGTTAACGATGGTATATAACCGTCTATATAAAAAAATGGTTTATTTTAGAAATATAGGCTATACATAGAATGTGATGTTAAAGTAGCAGTGTGATATTTACCATATTTTGCCTTTCTACATGCAAATGATGTTCTATTAGGTATTATAGTTAGAAGAAGTTAGAAGTTAGAATTTTCTGAAGAGATGGGCAACGTCCTGCAAACTGTTTCATTAAATAAATACCTACCTACATAATCATATAACATATAAATAAACATATGACAATACAATAAAATAATATTATAATAACACGCGCAAACGTATCTTCCACGCATCGCCATCAACGTCTCTTACAAAAGCTCCCGCTTACCAAAATCTAAGCAAAAACGAAAAATTTCCACAGAAAAAGGGCCCCTAGTATCCCTAGGGAAATAATAAGAATAAGACAAATCGCCGGCACACAGTGGGTCAGATTTCCTCTGCTATTTAGGGGGAATGAAAAATGATCATATGTGCGAACGGACCGTATATTTGACGAGTCTCAAAGCCACAGAAACATGTCTAGATAGACCGTTAACGTTTAAATTTCAAGTATCGTCTATATTTCTTTGAGCTCGGTGGCGCCGCGGTCTTGTTCGTTTAACAATAATCGCAAATGTTGTGCGACCATTGGCGCGGTCAATCCGATGATGGGTGACCAAAATTTGACACCGATTTCCTCCGTGCTACGGAAGGCACGAAGCTGTTGGTCCCGGGTGCTATCTTTACGAACTCAGATACTGCCGTCATACGGAAGAAGGGCGCTTCTACATAAAGTTGAAAACGGAGAAAAAAAATATTTAGTGATTTTAAAATTAAAAACGTTGCTGTCTTGCAGAAAATTTATATTTTAACAAATTTTCAATTGAAAAACTTGTATACTAACGTAGGCTATCAGGACATGTAAATTAAATTAAATTAATTAAATATTATTTAATAAAAAAACGCAATTTTCCCTTTCTTCTTAGTAAAAAAAATCTAAACAAAACCGCAATACTTCATTGAAAAGGCGTATCTGGCTAGATACGTCTTTTCAACGTAGTGTATTCTTGAAACGTCTTTTCATTGTATCATAATGTGATTCAGGCTAAATAGAAAAGGGCGTATTTAGCCATTTACTGCTTTTTTACTAAGTATTGCAACACCAATATTAAGACAATCTCACTAATATAACAAACGCGAAAGTTTTTTTGTATGGAACGATAGATGGGTGGATGGATGTTTGTTACTCTGTCATGCAAAAACTCCTTAATGGATTATAATGAAACTTTGCAGGAATATAGTTTGTGATAAATAAAGAAACTCTTTATTGCACAAGCACAGAAATTACAGGAAAACATAATATTACAACTTAGGCGGTCTTATCGCTTGTAGCGATCTCTTCGAAACAACCTTCAGATAGGGGAAACCGTTTCAGAAGAGATGGGTACTTGCATACCTATGCATCAGATTAACACATAGACTATAAATTATAAGAACATTTTCAATTTTTTAATTAAAAATTTCGGCAACGTGTTTAATTAATATTACGGACTATTTGAAAAGACTGTTATACTGTAATTTATTGACATTGTCAACGAAATTATTTTTTGGACATGACAAGTACTGACATCAGGATAAATGAGAATTGGGATATGGCCACTAGACGCAATAAATTCCTAAATACTTTTCTAGTAAAAGAGAACATTGTATAATATCGGAGCACCTAGTTGCTTACACATTTTGCAGTGAAATAAATTATGTGTGTAACTCACTATCAGAATGAAATTCTTCGTATAATAATAGAAGCAAATATAACTGAAAAACTAGGCTGAAAATGATGACTAACGTGCCTACACTACTTACAAACACAACCACCGAGGTTGCAATGTATTATTTAGCAATAAATTACACGACATACAGGTATTGTGTACAGTCAAAATAAGTCTACCCGAATTTGTTAATGAATCACAGTTTAATAAAGATCTAAGATCACAAAAAATCTTACTGCTCTCTCATAAGGTTCGAAAAATATGAGAACAATTGTCTAGATCGACAAAAACTGCGATCAGCGTATGCATGCATAATAAATATATTTCTAATACAAAGTTAAAATTAATTTCTTTATTTGATACTTTACATTTGAGCTTAATTATGCAATTCGGAAGAAAAAAAAACGCTATGAACTGATTAGAGATTCATACGCCGACCAAACGGTCTGTGTTTGGTCGGCGTGATAAGTAAATGTTTAATAATTGTAGCTTTAATAAGTGATTAATAACAATAGTCATCACGGCATCGCCTTTGGGATGCTTAGTTCTAATGAAATAATGAAAAATCAAAATAAAAACGATTTTTAAGGCATCGTTTCTGAAAATACTCTCATTAAGATCCAAATTCTACTTAAGAATTGGTATTAGGTAGGACAGAACATGGGGGTGTTGTAATTTATTAGAAGATTCGGATTTTTCTATGGATTCTTGTTCTTGAAGGTACATAATCTGTATGAAACACGGAATTATAAAATTCAAGACCGGCGTCAATGATAATTTTTTTCTTGGAAGACTAGGAAAGATCAGATCTGAAGTAGACTGCTGAGAGGATACAATTTAGGTACCATTGACTTTACTTTTGAACTTCGTGAAAGTCTTTTCCTATCAGTCATGATATCGGTAACATGGCTCAGAGTGCCGCGCGCTCGTGGTTAAGTATCTGGACGTAACTGATGAAATAAGTTCTTTACCGCAGCTCCCACTTCACCACGCACACACATAAATACTAAGTAGAAGAGGCGCTACTACCTCATACGCCTTACCAATTTATATTAAAACTAAGTAGAAAAGACGCTATTGCCACATACGCCTTACGGATTTATGTTAATACTAAGTAGAAAAGACGCTACTGCCACATACGCCTTGCCGATTAATGTTAATACTTAGATGATAAGACGTATCTACTCAGATGCGTCTTTTCTTCTTAGTATTATGTAGTTACGCCTTTTCAACTTATGAACATTAATATATTTTATAAACGAATAAGACGCTTCTACGTAGTTACGCCTTTTCATCTAAGTAAAGTACAGATACGTCTTTTCAATTTAGTGGTCCACCAGAATTGTTGTAGATAAGTCCTTTTTCGTTGTTAATAAAAGGAAAAGTATAAGGTTTTTTCAAAATTTAAAAATACTGGTCGATGCGTCTTTTTCTGGTGATTCCGAATCACTATATAACTCAATTTTGACAAAAGTGTTAGATGCGCCCTTTTTCGGTATGACGGCAGGATAGCAGTCGTTACATCATATCAGAGATGATGATAACTCTGACGCCTAAACTGGGAATGGGTATAGCTTACCCTAAGTGTTGCGGAGGTCTGATGGCAGTCGCTCTGTGTAAAAGCTTAGCCCTCGCCAAATCTCTCAGTTTGGGACCCTGAGACAATCGGGAAAAAGGCTAGGATGATGATGTATATATTTCTTTGAGAGTTTCTTTTTATTAACGTACGCGTAGCTAAACAGCTATGTAGTGAGAGCGATAGTACACCAACGCGGGGCACTTTAGGTCGAAAAGTTCTTAAAGGGTCGGCTAAACACATGAGATGCCTTTGGTGTTGCAGACGTCCATGGGCTACGGCAACTGCTTACCAACAGGCAGGCCAGTGGCTATTTGCCATCCTAGTGGTATAAAAAGCACAAGTAATATTATTACTTACTGGGGCATCTGTAACAAGATAATATATAAAATCTATACTTATAATAAATCTGTAGAGAGGTCAATTCTGTACATGAAATATATTTTCAAAATAACTATCAGGGGGTGATAAGTGATCGATACTGATGCCAAAAATGCAATCAGTAAAATTTTTGTCTGTTTGTCTGTCTGTATGTTCGTTATAGAAACAAAAATATTAGGAAAATGGAAGAATTTTTTATCTGTATGTTTGATTGAGCATCACGCAAAAACTACTGCATGGAATTGAATGCGGTTTTCACCAATATATTGCTAGAGGTCTAAATTAAGATTTAAGCATCATTTTATAGAATTCCTTTATTTCTGAAACCCGATATCTACGCGTGCGACGCCGCCGGTAATTTATTATTATTATTACGGGCCTTAAAATAATGCGCACGAAATATCGTTCTATCCTTGCTACATTTCTATGGGACGGACTTTGTATATATATTTGACGAGTCTCAAAGCGTTATGTGAAGTGCGGACATTATGTTTTTTCTTAGTGACATAATCCGTTCGTCTTATGTACGAGTAGATTCGCTTTTGTGAAGGTTTTTGGGTCCTTTCTTGTTGTGTTATGATTTCTGTGGTGAGGTTCTGATGTAACCCAACTGATACAAAATGAACGTATGGATGTTAGGATATTAAATTTATCACGGACACAAAATCCTACTTATATTATAAACGCGACAGTTTGTTCGGATAGATGATGGATGTTTGTTCCACTTTCACGCAAAAACTACCTACTGAACGGATTTTAATGAAACTTTACAGGAATATAGTTTGTACATCAGATTAACACATAGGCTATGTTTTATACGAATATTCACGCGGGCAAAGCCGCGAGCAGCAGCTAGTTAATTATAAATAAATAACCCATGACATGTCACGCTGGGCCTCACATCACCATTTAGGCCCAAACTCAGCCGAAGCTTGTACTATGGGTGCTAGACAACTGATAAAGTTACTTAGATACATTTTTTTTGTAAATAAATTAAAATTAGGTATACATCGGAAACACCCAGACCAATACAGACATCGAACGCACAACCCTTGGTCCAGAAGGCAGAGGTTGAGCCATCGAGCTAGTCGTTATTAGCAAATAATTTTAAGAGAGGTAGGGCATAGCGAATCTTCGCTCGAATTGAGCCGCCGTCCGGGGAAGGACCTCCACCCTATAGAATACCGCAGTCAAATGACCTCTGGGTCGTGTTTCTGCTGGTGAGTAGGGTTTCCGGAGCTCGTGGGGGGTTAGGGTTTGGCCGGCATGGCAACTGACAAGTAACTGACCAGTTACTTGCCCGTTGTCACAGCGACTTGGGCTTCTCTTTCGCTTTCCATCAGGCGAAGGGAAGCCATTATGTCAAGCCACTATAAAAAAAATAATAATTTGTCGAACACATGTGCGATTGTTATTTATAAAATAAACAACTTTTTAGTTTTATCCTACATGGACACCATTTCGTAAGAACAATTTACAAGTTTACTGGTACCTAACTAACAATTTCCCCTTAACTTGGCCGTTGCTCCAGCGACTTGGGCCTCTGTTTTGCCTTCGCCCATAAAAAGGTATCTTTAAAAATGGATCGATCGACCGCGTTTCCTTCCCTCTCCCCAAAATATCTCCATCACTCAAAATGCATACAACGCCAGTCTTTATAATCCCATGCACGCGCCACGATCCATCTTTTCAACGTATCCAATATTAATACCGCTCCAGACACACAATTTGTCAACAGTCAAAGGGCCGTGTTTTCTGAAATTTGAAAAAAATAACCTCTTTTCTCAATATTCTGCCCTTTCGCGAAAGGGTCAGAATCATTAGTCACCATCAAATCTAGTCTCGCGGGTGGTACGTGTTAAACTATAATCTGTTTTGAGAACGGATTATGGGGCAGATAACGTCTTCGACCAAAAAGATGCTTGGGGAGTGATGTTTACCTGTGTACTAAGAGTGTCAATATACATACATAGCAAGACTAACCTGGAGGCTCAATTTCCTTCTGAACTAAGGGTCATCATTAGCCTATTGCAGTCCACTGCTGGACATGGGTCTATCCAGTTATTCGCCACGTAGGGGTTTGGAGGATATCCGCCAAATGTTTTCCCTAATGTTTTTTCAAGTCCTGCGATCGCCAACCCGCCTCGGTTGGCGATAGCAGGACGTAGCTAGGAGCGTAGCTTCTCGCTTTGGTAACGCTGCTGCCCGTCATCGGTCTGTGTTATTTAGCTACACCTTCAATTTTGATGGTTATACCGCCACCAGTCGGTTGCCAGCGCCTCGTTTGTTATTCGGCAGGATGCACCACGGCAGGTGAGGTTGGCTTGCGGCGAAAAGATGATGGGCCGCTCCCTTACATCCTCTGAGCTAAGGGTCGTGGGTTCAATTCTCACCAGGGATTAATATTCGGGTGGTGAACATAATTATTGTATTGGTGATCTAAGGGAGTGACATATCGTCTTTTCTCTCCAAGACGCCCACCTGCCTGTGATGCATCCTGCCGATTAACAATAATATTTGTGATACTTGTTATTAAGTAACCTAAAACAGAAGTGCTCAAACTACTCACTTTGGCATCCGTTCAATGTATCTGATATTTATCTGGAAGAATTTACGATCAGCACAATTTGAGAACTAACTAAAGCATAAAAAATGTGGGGGGAAATATATCACGAAACAGGGCGAGAATGGATAATAGCAAAATTAAACTGGAGCTCATTTTTCGCGCCCCGATCTCGGCGGAATAATCTTGGGGTAGTGATGTGAGAGAGTCGATGGTAATAAGGAGCAATGTCGATACATTTGCATGTTTATTTCGTGTATTAATATGTTACGGTACTTCCAAAATCTTTTGATGGACAGCGTCAAGACACCCCATACTAATTGCGAACCCAACAATATAATTTAGTTGTAATCTATACATATAATAAAAATGTAACGAGTCGCTGTCTGTACATGGAAGATATATGTGAAAAAATATTATGGGAGGCCTTTATTAATGCAATAGTACCCAAAACAATGATTTTTGGAATTTTTGTCTGTTTGTCTGTTTGTCTGTATGTTTGTGCACGCTAATCTCAGAAGCCGCGTATCCGATTAAGATGCGGTTTTCACTAATATATTGCTGGAAGCTTCCCTTAACATTTAGTATTTGTTTCATGATAATCGGTCCATAAATAAAAAAGTTACGCCGATTTAACTAATCACGTCGAGCCGTTTGCGCGGGTAGGTAGGTATATAAAGCGCGCCGAGATCTGCGCCGCGCCGCTGTCAGCTACCAGGCACTATAGTGCAGTCAATGAAGCATTATAGGTCCGAATTTTTTTACTGTGATCCGATTTGCATGAAATTTTGGAATTAGGTTCATCTTACCATTAACTTCAAAAGTGAAAATGATTTGAACTCCGCCACCACCCTGGGGGTGGTTGCCACCCCTTCTCGGAAGTCAATGTTCTTTTTTTCAAAATAACCTCGGATATCAATTGAAGGTCTAAATTTAAGCAAAAGATCATCTACAAAGTTTTTCGAAAAATCTAATACTTTTCATGTTATTGGCAATTGAAAACTTGAAAATTTTTCACTTTTTTCATCGCTTTTTTTCAAATATCTCCAAAAATATAAGTTTTATCGAAAATTTTATAAGGAACAAAATTGAAGCAGGTAAAAAAGTTAACAATTTGTTTTTTTATAAAGTATTCTAAGTGCAATATTAAGCTAGATATTAAAGATCAAAGCCGTTTTTTATTTTATCTGAAATTTCATCGATGTAGTCAATACCATCTATCAGCGAGCAAATGCATTTTATGCTTTCTAATCAAATAGGGTTTTGTAGTGCTTGAAATAAGCTTTAAAATGAGCACTAAAAGTCTTATACATGTAAAATAAGTGAGCTGTATTGCAAATAAGAGGAGCATCGACTGTTTTTTCTTTTGAATCAGTGGGTTTAAATAAGTGCCATTTCCACCAAAACTAAAATTAATCATATTCCGCCTAGAATTAACTTAATTATAAAGAGTTTGATAGATTGTATTAGTTTGGCTGCTTTAGGATACATAGTTTTCAAAAAAGTCGTGATTGAAGAAAAATCGAAAATTTCAAATTTTTAAAAAACCCACCTTTCTTTCATAATATCTCAAAAATGACGATAGATACGTTTAAAAGTGTAGGGATTAAAAACTTAGGTATTTTTCTGACCAACAATTTGGTCTTTTTATTTTTTCTGTGAAATAAAAATTGACGGAGATATGATTATTTAAAGAGCGCGTGGCAGCGCAATCACAGCCTCTCTCAAGCCCTTTCACCCTTCACCGTTTTATAAAAAGGGTTTTTACTATATATTGCAATAAAGGATGTTGTAGCTCTCTTAATTATCTTTACAATGGTATTTTATAAATTGTGATAGCATGAAAATTTAAGGAGTTATGGCCCAAAAATTTATCATATTTTTTTCTACTTAGTAACTGAAAGTTTCGGAGTGAATATTTGGAGCAATGTGAAATGATCGGCGATACATCCAAGTGATGAGATGTCTCTATGAAGCTGCCACTATGTCCGTCCAAATACAGAATCAGCAAACAAGGCCTATACCGTTGCATCGAGGAGTGAGACAGGGGGATGTCGTTTCCCCGAAACTATTAACTAATGCAATGGAGGATATGTTCAAGACTCTGAACTGGAAAGGACGTGGCGTCAACATAAATGGCGAATACATCTCTCACTTGCGATTTGAAGACGACATCGTTATAATGGCAGAATCGCTGCAGGACCTAAAAACACAAATGCTGAATGAACTGGCTGACTCCTCTATGCGTATCGGCCTATGAATGAACTTGGATAAACCCAAGGTTATGTTCAATGAACATGTTCTACCGGACCCGATTGTAGTACACGGCGCTATCCTCGAAGTTGTTCAAAAATATGTAGGGCAGACATTGCAGTTAGGTGGAAACAACTTTGAGGACGAGGTGAATAGGAGAATTCAGCTAGGCTGGGCAGCGTTTAGAAAACTACGTCGAGTCTTCACATCGTCGATCCCACAGTGCCTAAAGATGAAAGTCTTCGATCAGTGCCTTCTACCAGTTATGACATGCGGAGCCGAAACGTGGACATGAACCGTAAGGCCAGGTGGAGTGACGATTTGCGCAGGGCGGCTGGCAAGTGCTGGATGCGAGAGGCCCAGAATTGATCTAAGCGGTGAACATTCGGAGAGGCCTATGTCCAGCAGTGGACTGATGCGGGCTGATGATGATGATGATGAAAATATTACTTACTCTATACTTACATCTTTTTATGTCATACCAAAGTATCTTTTGTGATTTTTTCAATTTAGGGGTTGTTTGCTTGGGTTGTAAGATTTTCAAGGGGTTAAAAATGATTTTCATATGAGGTAATTGTATTAGAAAACACTTCACAATTTCACCACTTACTATTAGACTGGTTTCTAGCGATAAAATGGCTTAAACTCAATTTTTCCATTAAGGGGTCATTTACACCCCTTAAAAATAATTGGCGGAGTTCAGATCATTTTACACTTTTGAAGTTAAGGGTAAGATAAGCCTAATTCCAAAATTTCATGCAAATCGGATCACAGTAAAAAAAATCGGAGGTTAGGCCGTATTTTTCGCTTCAATGACTGCACTACTAGGGGTCAGAGCCCATAAATACATAATATTGTATGTATTTGGTGTAGGTGAGGCATTTCCTTATAATAAAATTATTCTTTTTCTTAATTAAAAAAAAACACGTACCTAATCTTATAATAAAATTATTCTTTTTCTTGATTAAAAAAAACACGTAAAGTACATCTAATACAATAAATTGCTCTTTTGTTTCCTATAATTACCACTGCCGTGGGTTGTGAAGGGTTGTGAAATGCTTTTAAAGCTATAAGTTTGAAACTTAATTTTTAACAATTAGGTATAATCACTACCCAAAGAAACTATTCCACGCGGACGAAGTCGCGGGCACAGCTAGTGATAAATAAACGGCGTAATGTAGGACGCCCTCAGGCCAGGTGGAGTGACGATTTGCGCAGGACGGCTGGCAAGTGCTGGATGCGAGAAGCCCAAAATCGACCTAAGTGGCGAATATTAGGAGAGGCCTATGTCCAGCAGTGGACTGACACGGCTGATGATGATGATAAATAAACAACCCAAGACATACGACGATAAATACAATAGGCCTATGAAGGGCAGCAGCGTCATCGATGTGACTAGTTACACCTTGCGATCGCTATTCCGCCTGGCTAGGGTGGGAATTATATTTTTTTTGGGGTATGAATGGGGTAGCGCTTGACCCTAACTCACCGGATCTTAAGCGATGATAAAGTCTAAGGTGGAGCGCTCTCACCCAACAAAAGCCTTGAAAATCTGAGGACTATATCTCTCAGGAAACACGGACCCATAATAATGGGTAAAGCCTTCGAATGTTTGCCTAAAGTGACGAACAACTGGAGAAGCTTACCTCACAGCGCCATCTATTCCCAAACTAAACCGAAACTTGTGCTATGGGTAGGTAGTAGATAGTTGATAAACTTACTTAGATATTTCTTTTCTTGAATTGAAAATTTCTTATACAAAACAAACTTACAAATTTTTGTACGGTGCGGGAATCAAACCTTCGTGTCACTAACCGCTTAACACGAATCATCATCATCATCATCAGCCTATTGCAGTCCACTGCTGGACATAGGCCTCTCCAGTTGTTCGCCACCTTGGGCAATCTCCTAGAGGATATACCCATAATCGCCACGCTGGGCAGGCGGGTTGGCGATCGCAGGGCGTAGCTTCTTGCTTCGGTGACGCTGCTGCCCGTCATCGGCCTGTGGTATTTAGCTACGCCTTCTATCGTGATGGCTTTACCGCCACCAGTCGGTTAGCCAGAGCCTCGTTTGTTGTTTGGCAGGATGCACCACGGGCAGGTGAGGATGGCTTGGAGCGAAAAGGTGATAGGTCGCTCCCTTACATCCCCTTAGCACGAATAATAGTCGATAATCGACCGTTAAGGAATCGTATCGATAACGTTTTTTGACATCACTATAGATAGGGGAAAATTCGGGGTGGAAAAACATATGAAAGCTAAAGGATGAAGCGAAACCCCGAGTGCGGAAAGTAGAATGTAGAATACAATATTGTTCTGCTCATCCACCCACCAAAAAATTAGGGCCAAATATCTAGTAGGAATGGAAAGACTTTTTACGTATTGTCGACGCAAAAAAGGCAGCTGTTTGATGTAGTAGTCCTTTATTGGCATTTCACGTCGATTATTATAGGTTTTTTGTGCATTTCGAGGCCAAATACTGGACATAACAAATAATAATAATAATAAAAATCTTTATTGATCAATGGTTCTTAGATAATATCGGTACAGAGGCAACATCAAGGTAAAAACCCACCCGCAAAAAGAGGAACCCTAGTCACTGCGGCAACAGACTTGCAACTAAATCAGTCACCGAAGAATCTTCACGGGTGTTTTGCAGAGTGCGTTGAAGTCAGACGGGTAAGCCCTATAGGCTGAGGAGAAGAAGAAAATCTTAAGAAGTCGACATTTACGACATCCTCGGGAAGACAGGGCGGTGATTTGTAATTTTTATCCGTCACCGCACGGACAAAAACGTATAATTATACTACTTTTAAGAGAGGTAGGGCATGGCGAATCTTCGCTCGAATTGAGCAGCCCGTCCGGGGAAGGACCTCCACCCTATAGAATACCGCAGCCAAATGACCTCCGCGTCATGTTCCTGTCGGTGAGTAGGGTTTCCGGAGCTCGTGGGGGGTTGGGGTTGGGCCGACATGGCGGTGGCAACTGGCAGGTAACTAAACAGTTACTTGCCCGTTGTCACAGCGACTTGGGCTTCTCTCTCGCTTTCCATCAGGCGAAGGGCCATTATGTCGAGCCACTATAAAAAAAAAAACTTATGTTTTTTTGTCTTCTTTTTTCTTCCTATCTATTTCTTTTTTGTTTGTGCTTGTAATATGTGTTTTGTCAGTGTGTATATAATTATCATGATGTCCATTGTAATAAATATTTCTTATTATTTCTTACTTATAACCTACATAATAAACCTATTTTTTTCTAATATCATATCTAGATAGCTCCACTTACTTTGTCCTAGAAAAAGAGGTCACACTATCAAACTTCTCGCAAGCCAATCTTTTGACGAGATGCTCAGACAAACCCCTCTGTTACGGCTTGCGAAATAAAGACGAAAATGCCGTGCAGCATTACTTCATCCAGATAACATCTACAGCTGTGATAAACCATTTCCCACTGTGTGTTTGAGATGCTTGGCTTTGTAGTATGAGTTACGTAAGCTTGATGAAATGGTTATCTATGGAGGGTGAATGAACGCAAACTTAAAGTATAACTTAAAGTACATAACAATAATACTTGCTTACAATATTCATATCATATCATATCAGACAACATCACATACATTGCTCCGATCCCAAATAGGGATGATGACTAAAAAATAATTTAATGTCCATCAGATAGATTAATGAAAAATATTGGATACGTATTTTTTATTTTGCCTCTTGTTCAAAAACTTACGAAGATACATTGATTTTAAATGTCACATGACGTCACGTTAGAGTACAAAATATACTCTAACGTGACGTAGTTAGCCCCCACTCCGTAACTTTAATGCGCTATATCTAAGTATTTTCTTGTTATTTCGACAAAACAAAAAATACGGGTCTTATATTTTTTTATTATCTAAGAGACGGACTAATTATTTTCTTCATTTTCATACCTTGTCATCATCCGTATTAAGTAGCTTAAGCACTTGTGCTATGGGTATCAGAACAACGAAGGTACCACAAATAAATACTTAAATACAAATATATACACCCAGACGCGGAACAAACACAAGTATTCATCACACGAATGTTTGTTCCGGGTGGGAATCGAACCCACGACCCTTGGTTCAGAAGGCAGGGGTCACTACCAATTGAGCCACCGAGCCTGTCAAATATTGGGTATGTAAAATGGTGCTTATAGCCTGAATATAATTACTAAAAATATTACTTACAAAAACGACAGGAACTCTCAATTATAAATTTTAAAATAGATTTACCTGAAACAATAGAGGAAACATCGTTAGCATGTTTAAAAATAAAATATACAATCAAACAACATTACATATAAATTGAACCCATGATCCTTGGTTTAGAAAACAGGGTTCTCCTACCAAGTGAGCTAACCGCTTAATTAGTGATTTTCGAATATTTGTCCCGGCACTCCTGGTCCGGAGAGGGAAAACACCTCTACCTCCGGCTTCCAGGGAGCGATTAAATACTCCCCGGGCGAACTTCGTGCAACGGTGCGACTGTACTATATGCGACCATACCATCACGCCTAATTAGCAAAACTAAACTCGCATTCGATATTGGTCTCATTTCTAAAGAATCAAATAAGCTTAACAGTCAAATAAAATTTATATAGCCCATAGATAGATACTCTTTATTGCACAAACATAGACATTACAGGAAAACATTCACAAACAAAACTTGGTATGTACAACCTAGGTGGTCTTATCGCTTGTAGCGATCTCATCCAGACAACCATCAGGCAGAGGAAACCAGTTTCACAAGAGATGGGTATCCTGGGGCAAAACTATCTACTGTTACGTTAAGTCTGCCTTGTGAGCCAAGGGTCGTGGGTTCGATCCCCGCACATTACAAATATTTATGTGAATTAACATGTCTGTTTGTATTGGTCTGGGTGTTTTCTATGTATAATATGTATTCATTTACAATAAAAAAGTATCTAAGTAAGTTTATCAGTAGTCTAGTACCCATAGTACAAGCTTCGGCTTAGTTTGGGGCTAGACGGCGCTGTGTGGCCCAGCGTGGTATGTCTTGGGGTATTTATTTATTTAAGTTAGGTACTTACATACATAATGACAGATCGTCACTTGTTATTATTACTTCTTTTTGAATAAATCACGACTTTTTCGTCTAATAAACATTATCAGGGCGATTGAAATTAAGGGCGGTCTGCCCTCAAAAGTAAACACACCTAAACACTACCAAACAATCCGATAGTTCAATAAGTCCACAATTCGTTTATTCCTATCTCGTGCAGGCGTCGTAAACTTGTCGACTCGGTGGGCCAAACTAGCAACAGTTAAGTGTCGTTTAGAATTTCTCTCGTGAATTCCATGGCCCTAATAACTGGTTTATGGCCGGTACACGATTTGAATGTATATCGGGGGGGACTCGTCGATTTATCGCCTTTACGTTTCCGGGTATTAGAATTGGGGTCCTATTTTTAGAGCCACCCTGATATCTTTTTATAGATTTTTTGCGGTTAGGCTGTTGGGTATTTTAACACGATTTTTCCTTTGGATATTGATACTTTTTTACGAGTGAAGATTAATGAGGGAGGGTTTTATTCTGTTTGTTGCTTTTTAGTGTACTTATGATAAAAATAAAAATGGTATATACGTCAATATGAGTAGGTATAATTATAACATACTAGCTATGCCCACGGCTTCATCCGCGGGAATCAAGTTTTATCCCCTATTTTATCCCGTTGGGGGTAGAATTCATCGAAATCCTTTCTTAGCGGATGCCTGCCTACGTCATAACATCTACCTGCATGCCAAATTTCAGCCGGATCCGTCCAGTGGTTTGGGCTGTGCGTTGATAGATCACTACTATGTCAGTCAGTCACCTTTGAGTTTTATATTATAACGTATTAAATCTTAATTATGTTTAGCTTTCAACAACTGGTATTGACAATTGTCTTTTAAGGGGATTTGTCTTAGTCAGAATGCTTGATAGGTGGGTTGGTGACCGCAGTAGGTTTTATTTGTACACAGGCAAACTCTGCTGCTCATTTCCTAATATTCCCTTAGCTATCTTCTCGGAAACCACACAGTTTAACATCTGGCAGTCATTTTAATGTGCTATAATAAGTTATTTAGCACGATGCACGCACAACGTGAGGGCGGCTTGGAACGAAAAGAGACACACCGACTGGTGGCGGTATAATCATCACCATTGAAGGCGTAGCTAAATAACACAGGCCGATGACGGGCAACAGCGTCACCGGACCGAGAAGCTACGCCCTGCGATCGCCAACCCGCCTGCCTAGCGTGGCGATTACGGGTATAACCTCCAAGTGTTTGCCCAAAGCGGCGAACAACTGGAGAGGCCTATGTCATAGAGACTGCGATGATGATGATGAATATCTGTTTGTATTGGTCTGGGTGTTTTCTATGTATAAATTGATTTATTTACAAAAAAATGTATCTAAGTAAGTTTATCAGTTGTCTAGTACCCATAGTACAAGCTTCGGCTTAGTTTGGGACTAGGTGGCCCAGCGTGGCATGTCTTGGGTTATTTAGTTATTTATATAAGTACAAAAGTTTGGGCCACGTCGAGAGAATGGGAGAGGATCGGCCGACGCCCTGTTGGACGTCCCAGGTACCGCTGGAGCGACGAGGTCGAGAAGGATCTATGCGAGCTCGGCGTGACGGACTGGCAAGAGATGGCGCACGACAGATCGAGATGGCGACGTATAGTATCGGAAGCCAAGACTCACTTTGGGTCGCTGTGCCACCACAGTAAGTAAGTATAAGTACAAAAATTTCAAACGCCTTCCTTCTCGTAAAATATCTAAAGCAAAAAAAAAAATTAAACCGACTTCAAAAAAAACACAAACGACCAAACTTAAAAGCGATAAATAACGTAAGTTATCCTTAATACATAATTATTTAAATATTACAATTATCACTTATTTTTGAAGTCGGTGCCAGTCTCTAGGTACCTAACGTAGACTGTTGTTGTATGACGCGCGCGGCCGGCAAATCCCCACAACAATATAGATACATTTATTTGTTTGGCTGGCACCGACTTCAAAAATAAGTGATAATTGTAATATTTAAATAATTATGTATTAAGGATAACTTACGTTATTTATCGCTTTTAAGTTTGGTCGTTTGTGTTTTTTTTGAAGTCGGTTTAATTTTTTTTTAAAAATAATTTTATTTCTCTATTTTTAGTTGCGTTAATGTGCTGTGACCTTGAATAAGGGCTAATTAATGTCCTTAAGAGTTTTACTTAGTAATGAAAAATTTTGCTTTAAGTCAAGTGAAGACTTTGTGATCTAGAATCAAGCAAATCACTTGCCAAATCACCTTCCCTATTAGCCCTGCATAAGTACATACTACTACCTAGTTCCTGTCGACCAATGTCAGTACTGTTCCCTAACTCCTAACCGTTAAAGAGTTCTGTGGCTTCATCATGAGCAGCAGATGTTGACGCCCGGAAGCATATACCTGAGTAGAATATGATAACGTAACAAAAACACCATATAAGCATACAATTTTCGGTTGTTGCCCTCAATTTCTCCAGGATCCCATCATCAGATCCTGACTTGGTGATAATGGG
The DNA here is from genome assembly GCA_031163375.1 of Conogethes punctiferalis. NCBI lineage: Eukaryota > Metazoa > Arthropoda > Insecta > Lepidoptera > Crambidae > Conogethes > Conogethes punctiferalis. Next base: position 14,785,242 of record CM062091.1, read on the forward strand.
ACCACCTCGGAAGTGTCCTCTGTCGAACAAAAAAAATATTTTTGAAATCCATTCATAATTGACGGAATAATCGGTGAACAAACATAAAAAAAAAAAAAAATATTATACATACAGACGAATTGAGAACCTCCTCCTTTTTTCGAAGTCGGTTAAAAATATAAATAGTAGGTATGGGACTACCTTCAGACAAATCTTTATGACTTTATCACTCGTTCCAATATATTAGGACGGGACAACTATCATATTTACCGGTTTTATATTTCCGATACCCGTTTATGGAATCGCGTACCCGTTGTTACGATTTTCGGAACCTTTCCGTTATCTGGAAGAACATGCGAAGGTTGTCTTACGTTTTTATGATGGGTAATAAGATTACTATAAAGCTTTCTGAAGGAATATCTGAAACTGTTGTACGTAGGTATCGTTATACTAAGCGTTCTTAGTTATTATACTGGTATATCATGGAATAGATAAGCAAGAAATATGCCTAATACTAGGACTATTATATTAGGCGCCTACTCAAAAAATCGCCTACTATAATGAGTGTTTGAGCACTGATTTACTCCTTTGGGCGAATAGCTGATGGGCCAAAGATTCTGTTGGTCAAACGTTCACTAACGAACGTACCATTCTGTTGGAAAACAGTTCATGGGTCAAATATCTTTTGAGCGATAAGTTAATGGGTGAAATATTGGGGAATCAATGGACTGTTGGGGAACCGTTTCATACTCGATAAACGTAGGTATCACTACTTCATTTTGTCGTGTAAAACCAGTCAAATTATTTTAACATTCCGTTGCGACTGTTGCTTCTTCACTCTTTTGGGAGGAATTGTCTTAGTCACTACCCTTGGCAGGCGGGTTGGTGACCGCAGTAGGTTTAATTTGTGGGCGCAGTGAGTGAGGTGAGCGTTGCTACCCGTTTCATAATATTCTCTTAGTCGTCGTCTACGATACCCACGGGATTAGAAGAGTTGGCTCTAAATCCAGAAACCACACAGTTGAAAATCCAGAATCTATCAAGATAACTCACCGGATTAGGATACTGAAATAGCAGCTAGACACCATACAACTTTTTTTAATGTCTAGATAGAGGTATGATCATGTTAGAGGTAGATACCTCTAACGTGATCATACTTTGTTTGTTTTTTATTTTTTGTATGCTTTTTGTAGTTTTTTGCCTTTTTAAGATGAAAATGTCATCATCATCCTAGCCTTTTTCCCGATGGTCTCAGGGTCGGCTTCCCAAACTGAGAGATTTGGCGAGGGCTAAGCTTTTACACAGAGCGACTGCCATCAGACCTCCGCAACACTTAGGGTAAGCTATACCCATTCCCAGTTTAGGCTTTTAGGTTTAAGATGAAAATGTATTTTTGTTATTTTATGCTAATTTTATATGCTTGCTTACGTTTACTTTATGTGTGTTAAGCAACTTCATCATCATCATCCTCTATCAGTCCACTGCTGGACATAGGCCTCTCTAAATGTTCGCCACATAGATCGATCCTGGGCTTCTCGCATCCAGCACTTGCCAGCCGTCCTTCGCAAATCGTCACTCCACCTGAGGGCGTCCTACATTACGTTTGCCGAGACGCAGTTTCCACTCCAGAACTCACAACAAACAACATATTACCAAGTTACTTATTCTGTTATACCAACTGAAGGCCTTCTCAAAAATACCGACCCCAATATCCCTTAACTATGGCCATTCTATACCACAACACGTCCACTCGCTAGTAAACAATGATCCGTGACTAGGTCAGGTACCCAATGGTCCTTTAGCCATAGAATTTTACTGTAACAACCGGCCTAGTACGTAGCCAGGGATATATTAGCTTTATCCGGGTACAAACGAATATTATAGCGGCTATGGTAAAAAGTTTTCGCTCCATTTGGTCGCGTACGATGGTTAGGTTTTGATCCAGTTGTGAAGCGAAACTATGCAAGGGTTTAGTTTCGAACTCTTTTTGATTTGACATTACCTATGTGCAAGTAAAAAAATTTACAATTAACAAATTGAGCAATTTGTTAATTGTACATTTTTTTACTTGCATACCAAATGGCAAAATATGGTCAATGACTCTTTATACGTATACATTAGGAGAGGCCTATGTCCAGCAGTGGACTGACACGGGCTGATGATGTTGATGATGATGATTACATGTACGTACCAATATTTGCAAAATAAATGATATATGATTTATGAACTCTCGAATAATTTTTCCTTTAACTTAATAAGTTCACTTGAATTCGCTGAACTTTTCTATTCATTATTATGGCCTTTGCATTTGATTGTAGCCATGATTGAATGAGTACATACAAACACATATACATATTTTTTTATTAACTTCACTTAATAGAGTGATCACATTGGATGTAGTTGTTTCAAAATGATAAAATCTGATTTCTATTTACTATAGAATGAGCATGTAATTATCAGTTTAATATGTACTAGGTAAAAGTTACGTTACAAATATAACCTTAAGTTAATTTAGGAATATTGTGTTTAGCAATAATACCAGGTGATTCAATAAATCGAGTAAAAATAATAACTTATTTGTCACTCCATAAAGTAGTCCACTGCTGTACTGCAAAATATGGGTAGTGGTGATGATGAATTGATGACGTTTAAAATATTTTTTTTATAAAGGAATGTATTACTATCTCCTAGCTTTTTTTAGACAAAAGCCTTAAACATGTCCACAACTTATTGAAGGTTATCATATCGCCTCTTTTTTGGAGATACACCAAATAAAACCCGTGGGACGATAAAGTACGGTTTGTGGTCCCCACCGACAACATTTGTCGCGATAACCGTCGAGTTATGTTGTCTCCGTGGGAGTATAACATAATGCTCGGATTACCAGTTGTTGACCGGACCGGCCGGATAACCGGATTATGAACGAGCTGAAGATTTGGACGTATAACTTGCTTAATATTGGTGTTGAGTGTTATTAGGCACGCGGAGAGAAATTCGACAGAAAATTTAAATTAAAATTTAATATATCGAAATTTTAATTAATCATCATCAGCCTATTGCAGTCCACTGCTGGATATAGGCCTCTCCAATTGTATACCACTTAGGGCAAACATTTGGAGGACATACCCATAATCGCCACGCTGGGCAAACGGGTTGGCGATCGCAGGGCGTAGCTTTTCGCTCCTGTGACGCTGCTGCCCGTCATCGGTCTGTAGCATTTAGCTAAGCCTTAAATTGTGATGGAAATACTGTCACAAGTCGAAGCTCCGGAAACCCTACTCACCAGCGGGAATAGGACCGGAAGGTCATTTGGCTGCGGTATTCAATAAGGTGGAGAAATTTGAGCGAAGATTCGCTATGCACATACTTATGGTATAAATATAGTATTAGGTATACTTTGCGCATAATTAGTGAAAAGGCAATAGAAAGGCCTCCACTGTTAATAACAATGCAGGAAATCTAATTAAAGGTCAAAACATTACGCATGACCTATCAAACGTTACCCAAACTTCCACAGTAATTCCGAACTTTTACCAACTTAGGTCTCCCCGAACAACGCCTGATCTACAACATGAATAATTCAACTTAACACACTTAATGTATTCCATTCAACTCCAAAAATAGAGGGAAATAAATATTTTCCCCCTAACAAAAGTCCGTGAAGTTTATTTTACAGATCCTTTATCCAAAAAGTTTGGTACTCTTTTTGCCTCTTTTTTTATTGAGCCACAACAAAGTTAACTTCGTCCTACCTGGTGGAATGGAAAGCGAAAGAGAAGCACTGACGAACAATAGGCAAGTAACCAAAACAATCACTACTGAGGCGTTATTAATCGCCTACTTAACTTAGTCTTTAGCAATTGTCCTCTACCTGAAGGTTGTCTGGAAGAGATCGCTGCCAGCGATAATGACCGCCTACATTGGACCTACTATATGTTTGTATACTCTTTTCTGTAAATGTTTATGTTTGTGCAATAAAGAATATCTATCTATCTTAGTTTTGCACCAGGACCACCCATCACTTGTGAAGCTGGTTTCCTCTACCTGAAGGCTGTCTGGAAGAGATCGCTACAAGCGATAAGACAGCCTAACTTGTACTATGTTTTGTTTGTGACATGTTTTCCTGCAATGTCTGTGTTTGTGCAATGGCGGTGATTTGTATTTTTTATCCACCTCGGCGAGGATTAAATCACATTTGCCAAGTTAAAAATGTGTTAAATTTTATCAAAACGTCCCCACACAGTCGACTAGACTTGCCTGTTGGAACTCTGAATTACTTTCTGTGAAGTCCTTCAATAAATTCCCGGGGAATGGTTCAAAGTATTTCATAAGGAAAATTGTAAATAAATTCAGTTGTGCAGGGCTGTCGGTGGTAGGTCTCGGTTTTGAATTCCAAGTCGGATATAAAAATTAACACAACAATTAAATAATCCTAATGTTGTTCGTTTTTTTTCTAGCGTTACTAAATAAGTTTAATTCCATAAATAACATGTTTTGTTTGCGGTCGGTTTGCTTCATTTCGGCTTTTCTATTTCTAATTTGTGATAAGATAACACTTGTCTTGTTCCCTCGTTTCTTTGGAACTTGAGAAATGTCTCCAAAGTGACCTACAAAATTCTAGATATGTTTCAAATAAATTTATTTTCATTTCATTTCAAAAAGCGTGTCATCATCTTGATCGTCATCATAAGCCCATCGCCGTCCACTGCTGAACATAGACTTCTTCTCGTACTGCTCGCCACCTTGCACGATCTTGAGCATCTCGCATCCAGCACCAGCCAGCCATCCTGAATTTGATTCTTTATCCAACGTATTAATGCGAATTAATTCATTTCATTTAGCTATATCAATTTCTTGTACATTTAGACGTTACAGGAAACATATCACAAACAAAACATAGTAATAAATAATAATAATAATAAATAAACGTTTATTTTTCTCATCACAAACATATGATAGGTACAAAAACGTATGGCTTAATAGTAAGTAACACAGTTGTTTGTGTGAGACTGATGCCTATTATAGGTAGGATACCTGTGTTACAGGTCATCAGGCTCCCACTGCCTCGGTATCGGCTGCCAGTATTCAATAAGATGTCGTGCGTGATGTATTACAACAATTAAAGATAGTACAACTTAGGCGGTTTTATCGCTTGTAACGATCTCTTCCAGGCAACCTTCAGGTAAAGGAAACCAGTTTCACAAGAGATGGGTATCCTGTCGCAAAACTATCTACTGTTAAGTAGGTAAGACAAATACATTTAACCACGCCCGTTCCAAATCTACTGTCAGCGTGTGCACACCCATCCGCCAGGTGTTCGCTGTTGATCGCAGCGTTAGTTGGCAGCCATCTTGTTACACCTTCAAATTACTCTAAGCCTGTTACAAGTCATTTTGTCGTGCCAAGTCGTTATATCTTGTACGTGTTTACATCAAAGAGCCCGTCCAATGTGTCTGTAATTTTTAATACCATCTCATTGCATAGATCTTAGCATATGAAGGTAGTTTTATATCTAATGGGTATTTTATTTGCATTTTTTGTTAACTATTTAACATTTGTTATTTTGTTTGAATTGTTTTCTACTTATATTTTGAAGTCAGCTTCAGTCCAACTGGAAATATTGAAAAGAAGTGACCTTTTATCAAAATGTGCAATAGCGACATAGCGTTATTAATAGCAGAGCTTAATAATGTACTTTTTACCTTCCAGAGAACCGTTCAGTTGATTACAGCAGGATATTGGATATCACTCACTATAATTTAATACCATAAAAACAGTTTCATAGATGGTACGATTTTATCCGTCTCGAAGGACCATGAGCTCGAAATAAGGATATTGCAAGGCAAATCATTGCACAAAGAGAGAAAACCTGTTAACAATGAAAAATTACAATACAACGCGTCTGTACATAATCACGCTTGTTAATACAGTAAAGAGTAACTCGATTGCATTAAACAATGCTCTGCCTGTAGATTTGCAAGCGCATTCTCGTTTTGTACTCGCAAACGTTATCAGATGTACGATCAAATTAGCTCGCTTTAGTGTTCGTTCAATTCTGGCGTACAGCTTTTGGAAGGCAAATTTATGGCTTTGGCACGTATGTCCGTAATGTGTTTAGTCTTATCCGAATTCATGCCAATTCAAATACAGATTATGTTTCAAATCGGGGTTATCGGAAATTCTTGTTAAGAGCTTTTTTAAAGCTAGCACACCATATACTTTGCTTCGATCCCACACCACCAGTCAGTTGCCAGAAGCTCATTTGTATTCGGGAGGGTGCACCACGGGCAGGCCCGACATCCCTAATTACAATAATTGATACTAATAAATGCACCCAACAATTCACACCAACTACCTATTCTCCCCTAAGTTTTTGACTAATTGAGTCACACCTCACACCTTCCGAAATGAGAGGACATACCCAGTAAACCTCCTTGTGTCACCAGAGGGCAGCAAGTTGCAGGGACACGGGTAACGCCGAAGCATACGACCGCATCACTACATGCCCTGGCCAGCCGCAAATGACAAGCGGCCGGCACTCCTGGTTCGGGGAAGACAAATACTTATATAAATACTCCGGAGAGCCTAACTTAATCTATCCATTGTCCCACCGAGGCTCTGCGATTTAAATATTTTTTTATGGAATCCTGTGCCATCCCTGGCAAGTTATTCCCACAACTCCCGTAATCTGGCGAGTTCGGTGCGATACGCTCGTATTTATTTAAACTCGGCGCTCGCTCGTAACTGCTCTTTGATATTTATAATGTGGCGAATACTTCTTTCCGGTTTCTTATAAATTTGTTGGCTTAGATACAATTTTATATACTTTTGGGTATTTTTTTTTATAGAAGCTTAGAAGAATGGCCTCCTCGGCTATTGGAAAGCGAACGCGCTTGTTATTGCGGTAACGCACAATTGATGACAAGTAATTGAAATCATATTTAGAATAGGACCACCTCATTATATCCTGTGGGCGTCGTAAAAGCAACAAGATAGAAATTGAAGAACTTTTTGTACGCGAAGGAATGTTTTCAACGGTGAAACGCTGTGTGGCAAAATAAGTGACAAAGAATATTTTGGGATAAATTGTAACGTTTTCGGAGTGCAATAACGTCACAACATGTACGCTAATAAGAATGCGATCTCATACACAGTCATCATCATCATCATCAGCCTATTACAGTCCACTGCTGGACATAGGCCTCTCCAGTTGTTCGCCACTTAGAGCAAACATCTGGAGGATATACCCATAATCGCCACGCTGGGCAGGCGGGTTGGCGATCGCAGGGCGTAGCTTCTTGCTCCGGTGACGCTGCTGCCCGCCACCGGTCTTTAGTATTTAGCTACGCCTTCAATTGTGATGGTTAAACCGCCACCAGTCGGTTGCCAGCGCCTCGTTTGTTATTCTGCAGGATGCACCACGGGCAGGTGAGGTTGGCTTGGAGCGTAAAGATGATAGGCCGCTCCCTTATATCCCATGTACAACGTCATAACATGTGTACGCTAATAATAATGCGATCTCATACACAGTACAATAACGCAATATTGCACTGACACACCATAAACCTCTCTATGTCTACTGTTAGCGTTTATTACACACATTAATACATTTTATACCTTTAAGTTGGTAATACATTGCATAGCTTATTATTTCTCTGATAAAATAGTCTCTCAATTGAAATCCGGCGTGCGAGTAGGAAATTAAATTAAATAGTCACTCAATTGACATCTGACGTCCAAGCGTATAAAAGGCAGACAAGTTGTCAGTTATCGACATTCTGTTACGAGACGCCGGACCGAACGGACGTATAGAGTGCTTTATGTGGATTATGTGCATCATTATATTATGTGGATTACCTGTAACCAGTAAGTGTTAATAGATTTATATTTTTGGTAGGATTGGTAGGATGGTAGGATTGGTAGGATATTGTAGGATAATTGATTGGATTGGTAGGAATTGATAGGAATATGAATTATGAGGGATTAGGTTAGGATAGGATTTAGGATATTAGGATTGTATACTAGTGAAGTATTATTTGTATGAAAAATAGTGAAAATAGTGAAATATAAAGTGATTAAATCTTGAGTATTTTGGTTGTTATTTTCACAAACCCACTCCTTCTGAACTGATTGCCAACAGTTCAGAAGTGGGATCGTAAGAAAATTCTCTTAATTTTCTTTTCACGTCCACAATAACCGAGAATGGGCGAACTTTTTTTTTTCAGCAATAATGTACGGCTTTAAAGTGAATAGCTGTTCAGTTACCACTGGCAAATGGAAGTAAAATCAGTAGTGAATAATAGAATAACTAAAGCGGTACATGTTTGAATATTTTTTCTTTGACCACGCCCAATTATTTTATTTTCGTAATAAAGTCATTTTCTTAGCACAAATAGAACTAAATACTCAATACTTCGTTGCTTGCTGTGTAATATCCTTAATTCCTTAAATAAATAACAGATTAAATTATATTGTTTCACGTATTATGGGAGTCGGGGTAGATTCCTAATTGAAACGGACCTCAATATTATAGACTTGTTGAGTTGTGCGTGCATAGGTTTATTTTTCTATCGCCCAACGTGTATACGATGTACTCTTAACGCAATAACGAATACATGTCGTTGGAGTCTGGGATTAGGGCGTAGCTCTTAAATACCGTTGTTACAGATTTTAAGGTAAAATGTCACATGAATGAATGCCTAATAAGCTAATCTAGAATTATAAAATAAGAATTGAATAGGAGACAACAAAAATTAGTGATAGGTACGTACGTGTGCAAATATTCATTGAGGAATCACATAAGTAAAAGAGCTTGGACAAATTTAACGGTTATCAGTAGTATTCAAATATATTACAGGATTTGGTATAGTAATAATAAATGATATATAGGGATAAATGATCATATATTTGCTAAATATGTATTCACTGGAAAGCTATTTTTAGGTATGGTCATGCAAGAAAAATAAAATGGTTTACTCGTGTTTCTTTAAATGGATTCGCAATGTATATCATAACTTTTTATGACCGCGTTTCGACGTGTAGTCTGCTAGGCCTTCTTTAATGATCTAGTGATTTGGTGATCTAGGTAATCTTGCACTTTGTGGTAGCCATTGGTAATTGTACATGACTCTGTGCGAGATTTAAATCGATATAATACTTAGATCAACAATATGTTGCGGTCAAACGTGTATTGGGCACCGCGGTTAGGATTTTTATTTCTTTGGATAATTCTTTAAGTGATTTACGGGATTGGGGTCTGTAATGTAGACCGGAGCACCCTTCTGTGATACAGGGTTAGTTTGTGAGGCTGATTACCATGGGCAAACTGTGGGATATGATGCTGTGGAAGTGACTGGATTGAATTAGCCTTGAGGTATCGATGTCAGTTCCCTAGTTTTTTTTAATTAGGTAACGTTATGACAACTGAGTCCGCCCGTTGTAACTTGAGAGTTCGCAGTTATCCCTGGAAGGGTCGTGCATTCAGCGGGTTCCGTGTGTTTACTGTTCATGGTTATGTGAGTATTTATTTGACTCACATTCATATTTACATCGTCCCACGGAAGTGAAGTAGTAGTATAAACTGACCGAAGCATCGGTTCACAGAAAAAAAAAAATAAAAAAAAAATTGAATTAAAATGAGTCTGAAATTAAATTTGTGTGTGTGAATTTACAAGAAAATAATTGTGGTAAACTAATGTAAGACTGCGAGAGAGTATTGTTCGCTTAGTCATATTTTTGCTTGTTTGTTGATGGGATAAGATTAAAACTTAACGCTGGTAAAATGGAAATGGACCTAGGAATCGATGAAATAAAGGAATAATCTTACTTGTTTCATTGGATTTGGATATGACTGTCTATACACTTGTTAAATATTATTGCAAAATTCTGTGAAACAATAATTATACCACTGCTGAAATTTCCTTACAAATATTTTTGATAAATAAAGTTCATTGAGGGTTTGTAGAATCGCTATTACACAATAAATATGATTTGGAATGGCTAAGAAGACATTCTTTCACATTTGCTTTTGGAGGAGATTGGGCTTAGGGTTTTCGACTAAGGATTTATCTTGCTCGTTATTCAGGGTAGGTATGTTAGAAAAGTGGGTTTTGGATTGAGTGGCTGCTTCAGCATCGGAATTGGGACGATTGTCACTTTCTTTAGAGATCTTGTGGTAATGAACCGGGGTTCTATGTCCTTTTTTTTCTATATCTCAATCCGATTTTCGAGGCTAGATCGATGTGGAGGTTTGCGCCCGTGAAGGCGCCCAGGTGCTGCCATTTGGTCGCTTTGGTTCGGGTTTATAATGTCTATTGCTGTTGACTTACTGATAGGTTTGAGGTAACAGAAAAATTTATATTTTCGGGCCAGTGCGTGATATTCAAGTGGGTTCATCAAAAGGGTCAGGGGATATGGATAACATTGGAAATTGGTCGGAGTCTGAGAGAATAGTGGATTCGGATGAATTTTCATTATCGGAGGTCGGGGTCTATATATAGGCAATCATGGTCTACATCGTCACTGTGCTGCTCAAGCTCTGAGCATAGCCCGGTGCACTCAACGAAGAGCGATGATATATCACATTATTACGATCTTTTGACTTTGAACCATTTTCAACTGATATCAGTAGCCCGTCTCTGTCTGCGGTGCCCCTAGGGAATGATCTAACCTAATGATTTTGTGATTAGAATAGATATTCATTACTGTATCCTATACGGGTGATTTGGTGGACACTGCTGATGTTGATGGTGAACTTGTTGTGCAGTTTAGGGGGTCTTGCATCTGTGAGCGGTCTCTTCAGACAATCTTGGGGTAGAGGATAGTTAAAAGATGAGGATGAGGTGATCTATCAACTGAGTGAATTACAATTGATGATTGATGAATGTGAACAGCAAGCGACCTTCCCTCCCTTCGAGTATTTAAGGTTGTCTGTTACAGCCACGCTGTAACAGATGAACAGATAGCAGTATTCGGTCCGGACATGCTTTTTGTAGAGTCATAGTACACTTTTTTTTGGTTCTATAATCAATGGGTTTTGCCGCGCACGCGATGAGAGAAGGGTTTTGACGATTTTTGTTCATATCTTGAATTGAAATGAAAATAGAAGCTTTAATTACATAGATTTAAATAGAGGTACTTATTAATCTCCAAGTAAAATATGGAAGGGTTATGCTAACGCCATATTCGGAGAGTGGATTCTGCCCGGGGGAACCGGCAGGAAACAAGATGTTACTCTTTTTCTATCGGCAATTTTTGTATTACAATATTTTATTGTTATTATGCACTGCAAAGTTGCGTTTATATAATGCAAAATTCAAACTTGGGTAACTTTAGTGAAATTCTATTATGAATCCCATATTAAAAAAATTATGACCTGTGTATACCAAAGATAGTGTAGCTTCCTGATTAGGTTTTGACAAAAGATTTAACATTTTGTCTGAACAGTATTCTGTCGAATAGGTGAGTTGTGTTCTGTCGAAATATGGCTTGTCGAAATAGAATATTGTCGGAGTACCTAGTGTTTTGTCTGACTAGAAATCTGTCGAATATGTGATTTGTTGAAACAGTGTTCTGTGGAATCATCGTACGTCCGAAGAGACTTCTAGTTGAAATAGTGTTTTCGAAATTCAGGATAAGATTCATGAAGGAGATATCAAATCGGATCAGTGTTTTTAGGGTCTGTTAGGTGTGTGGGCAAATTTACTCTCTGGCATTAGTGTTGATAAATTTTAATATGTAAATGCGATACGTAAAGAAATAAAATAACATACTCTTATAGTAGGGACAGGGTTCATAACTTAAGGGTTTTCTTCCCAGGGTATATAGGTGAAATGAGACTATTATTGGGCGTCTGAAATTTTTAGGAGTATATACAGGAACTTTCTGACTCTTTCAAATGTTTTGTTTAAAATGGAATTTTATCCTAACAATACTAGTTTCTTGACCTAGTGTCTTAAAACAACATCTAGTGCATATTTTCCAACTATGTCAGATATGAATCGGCAAAAAAAAAAAAAAAAAAAAAAAATGTTTGAGAAAATTGAACAACGATTGTACACTGAGTAGTGATTCAACGATTCAATTTTGTACTATCTACGTCGTAGGTACTATGTCGACAAGAAATGTGTCAATGATGCCTTAAGGAAACAAAATTATTTTTTAGGAGAAAACTATATAATTAAGGCGATTTTAGGGATTTTTGAGAAAAGTTTAGGAATAATAAAAATTTTTGGGAGTTGGTACACTAAGTAGTGATTCCATGCATTAGAACTTGGACACTTTTACAACAGTTACAAAGTTAGTTGATTTTGACACTACAACCACTAGGCAAAACTAAGTACTTGATGAGGGCAAAGAGATGAGGAAGACTTGGAGGAAACTTATAGGAACTGGATTTTTTCTCATACATGCCTTAAAATTTAAATATAATTATAATTTATGATCTTCGTCGGGAAGGCCTTGAATATTTTCATGAACGGACGTGTTTTATTGGTTAGATTTTCCCTTTGGTGACATAATGTCTACATTGCCGGAGTTGTCCTGTATTTCTTTGTGAAGGAATTAAAAAAAAAAACCGGCCAAGTGCGAGTCGGACTCGCACACCGAGGGTTCCGTACAAACCTGCAAGGTTTACAAAGTTCGTTCATTACGACAATCGAGTCATTTTTTTTCACGGGTTAAAGGCAATTAGATCTAAGTATTTGATATGAATTTCAACTTGATAGCTCTACGCGTTCATGAGGAAAAAAAGAAAAAGTTTATATTTATTAAAAAAATATATATTTTGTAATGTAACTAAAAATTTAAGGTTTTCGGAATATTTCCTTCATGTGTGCTATAAAACGTTGCTTCATGCCAAATTTCAAGATTCTAGGTCGACTGGAAGTACCATTTAGGTTTTGATTCCCTTGCAAGTGTCAAAAATTTGCGGCATAAACGGCTGTATCTTTTGATTGCGTTGGCTTAGAAGTTTGATTTTTTCACAGCTTCAAGGGACAGTAGACCTGAGTAATTGATATAAATTTCAGCTTCATACCTCCACGCGTTCCTGAGAAAAAGGGTCTTGACAGATGGACGGACGGACGGACAGACGGGCAACAAAGTGATCCTATAAGGGTTCAGTTTTTTTACTTTTGAGGTACGGAACCCTAAAAATGGAATACTTTTGCATTCTCAGTGTGATTTTTTCTGCTTAGTAAGAGCGGGTTAAGTGGCCAGATTCTTAGCTGAACACATACAATGTGATAGCGATATTACTACTTATTTGTCCTATTGAAATCGGATGAATAGAATATTATGTCTTTTGTCAAATAGACTCTCGATACATTAAGTGTCAGTGAGTTGCAGTCATTCTTATGAAATTACCTATTATTTCAATTTTTCATTTCTGTCCGTGCTAGACACTCACTGTGGGTCAGTCCGAGCATTGTAATATTTTGAATGGTTAATGGATTTTGAACATTGAAGGCACTTCATAAGCCTTTTTTTTCCCTATAAGTTATGATCGCACGCTGGCGGGAACAGTTCTGGTTGCATTCACTATGGTGGTCGTTGCAATATGTCGATGAGATGGTTGAGGTGAGAGGCTCTTCAGGGCCAGGGTGTGTTCCTTTTTCTTCGTTTTGGAACTCGTCACAACACCAACAATGTATGAAATGTTTAGCTGAAATAATTGATTTATCCGAAGCGAAGCGAGGAGCGGGCTGCTAGTATTTTATATTCTGTTTTGTATTGATTTTGTAGGACGCGATGTTTTTGATGAATCTTATTCAACACCTGATCTGTCTTTCCTTTACATACTTAAGTTGAAATGCCTATTAGACCAGATGACTGTATACGAAGTGGAGGAAGTTTGAATTACTTTTTACAGCTTTCATGTGTTATAGGTAACCACGGTACAGGTAAAATTGAAACTATAAAAACAAACATTCATTATAAGTAGATATTCAAAGGAGTGGACTGATACAGGCTGATGATGATGAACCTGATGATGATGCTGATGATGATGCTGATGATGATGATGTTTCAAACGAGTACGGTGCTAAATATAGTATCTATATACGTACATGTAGTCCATGTTTGCAACAATGAATGTGTATTTTACGATAACAATACTAAGCTTTTAAAAGTTTTTCAGATACCCACTACTACGGAAGAAGATGGATATGGATGGACAGTCGAGGGCAAGGAGTGAGGAAGGAATGGAGCCCAGGTAGGGCAGGAGTGGAGCCCAGGAAAGGCAGGAATAGAGCCCAGGCAGGGCAGGAGTGGAGTCCAGGTAAAGCAGGACTGGAGCCCAGGTTAGAGGGCATAACTAGAGCCCAGGTTAGAGGGCATAACTAGAGCTCAGGTTAGAGGGCCAAACTAGACTTTACTTGACTGGACTGGAGCGGACTGGACCGGACCGGACAGATGGGACAAGAGGACATCTCAAGAAACTGCTGAGAAGACACCAAGCTGAAACTAAGGCGAAGACTAAGGCGAAGAAGACACCAAGCTGAAACTAAGGCGAAGACTATGGCGAAGAAGACACCAAGCTGAAACTTTTAGTAGCAAGCGTGAGGACCCGCTTCGAACAGGATGGCCGAGCTGTTAGCGTTTATTACACACATTAATACATTTTATACCTTTAAGTTGGTAATACATTGCATAGCTTATTATTTCTCTGATAAAATAGTCTCTCAATTGAAATCCGGCGTGCGAGTAGGAAATTAAATTAAATAGTCACTCAATTGACATCTGACGTCCAAGCGTATAAAAGGCAGACAAGTTGTCAGTTATCGACATTCTGTTACGAGACGCCGGACCGAACGGACGTATAGAGTGCTTTATGTGGATTATGTGCATCATTATATTATGTGGATTACCTGTAACCAGTAAGTGTTAATAGATTTATATTTTTGGTAGGATTGGTAGGATGGTAGGATTGGTAGGATATTGTAGGATAATTGATTGGATTGGTAGGAATTGATAGGAATATGAATTATGAGGGATTAGGTTAGGATAGGATTTAGGATATTAGGATTGTATACTAGTGAAGTATTATTTGTATGAAAAATAGTGAAAATAGTGAAATATAAAGTGATTAAATCTTGAGTATTTTGGTTGTTATTTTCACAAACCCACTCCTTCTGAACTGATTGCCAACACTACTAAGCCACTAAATTCAAAACGACATTGTTTCAAAAGGAACACTTTGTTCGTGATGTAAAGGGGACAGTTTTTCACAAAAGCTTCCCATCTTTTTACGCGCGTTTCACACCAAAAGCGCAATGGACCGTACTACGGGTCCGTAGTCGGAAATTTCATAAGTGTAATAAAGTAATCCCTTTCCCGAAGCGTTGTATTCTGTAAACTTAACGGTATAGTTATTTATTTACAGAAAAAAAGTATGTTAATCAGTTGTCTAGTGCCTGTAGTACAAGTTTCGGCTTGGTTAAGAAACATAAGACCATCTGAAGGTAGGAAAGATTTTATTCTACTTTTTAGGGTTCCGCACCTCAAAAGATAAAACCAGAACCCTTACTTTGAACGGACAGGTTTCCGCAACTTGTTGTCTGAGCGCCTATTTTGCGTGGAGAACCAAGAGCCTTATAAAATCAATAAACTTTATTGCCCGGCGATTTTACACTGAAAACTTTGAATAATATCTTCAAGTAACCATTTTGTCAGAATAAGGACTCCCCTTTATCTCATTTGCGATGCTGTACAGTAGAAAATATCAAAGGCCAGTGTTTTATTTGCAAAATTTTCGCGTTTTCGGCTTCCCTCGCCCCGGAATATTAAGAGAATCGAATTTGGCTGATTCATTTGTTGGCGAAATTTCAATTGTTGGTACGAGTATATACAATGCGAGTTTTCGTTGAGAATCATTTGCATTGTGTATGCTGAACGTCCCTTGTGAATGCTTAAAATGCTATACTTATTTGTGTCGTAATTTTTTAAGGTAAATTTAAAAAAATCTGCCTTCTGAATGAAGGATTTGTTACCTATTTAGTGTAGGTCACTACTATTATACAGGGAAAGATTGTACTTTTACGTGTGTATGTACCTATATATCCATTGAATAAATATACACTATTCACTGGACGGATTTCAAAAGTTGTTTTACTAATGATGAACATACCTTTATTCATACAAAACGCCTATAACGTAAATGATTCAATTAAATACGCGAAACAAACAAAAATGAAATATGTTACAATAAAAAATACGTTGACAATAGTAAATTATACAATTATAATGTTGTAATTCAACGGTATTAACATTAATGACAATAGGCATACATTTAATCTATCAGTCGTGAAATAATTTCATTAATATTCAAATGTAAACTCAGGCCTCAATATTCAATAAATGTCACACCGCCTTCAAATCAGACCCCTTTCTCCCAACACTATCATTGTTCAATATCAGTCATCTATTAACAAGAACGGGGACGTACTTAAGGTAAGAGAAGTAGGGCATAGCGAATCTTCGCTCGAAATGAGCTGCCCGTCCTGGGAAGGACCCCCACCCTATAGAATACCGCAATCGAATGACCTCTGGGTCGTGTTTCTACTGGTGAGTAGGGTCTCCGGAGCTCGTGGGAGGTTAGGGTTGGCCGGCATGGCGGTGCCAACTGACAGGTAACTGACCAGTTTCTTGCCCGTTGTCGAAGCGACTTGCGACTTGGGCTTCTCTTTCGCTTTCCATCAGACGTAGGGAAGGCATTATTTCGTGCTACTATTAAACAGAAGTCCCCATTTGTGTGCTCCTAGTGATGAGCGCGAGGGTGCGATTCACTCGATAGGGCGTAACGGAGTGGGTGCAGAATGTTGAAATCATTCATTTCCTATCGCACTTACGTCATACAGTCTTTGAATTCTTATGATGAGAAACTGGATAAGTTTATAAGGCCATAAATTCACATGGTTATGAACTGACCCGAAGCTAATTTGGTAGTGGCCTATGCCGTCTGAGACAAGAGTCGTAGGTTTGATTCCCACATAGTACAAACATTTGTGTGTATGAACATGTCTGTTTGTATTAGTCTGGGTGTTTACTATTTAATTATAAAAAAAAAGTATCTATGTAAGTTTATCAGTTGTCTAGTATATAATAGTACAAGCTTCGACTTAGTTTGGAGTTAGGTAGAGATGTGTGGCCCAACGTAGCTTGTTTTGGGTTATTCTACCGATTCCCTTAGTCCGTTCCCTTTTCAAATCTTCTCTCCACTGGCATAATAGCTTTGAATCGAATTCCATATCAAATTTGTAATTCATTTTCTCGATAACTGAATAAAACCAAATTTATATCTACTGCACCATCTAAGCGGCTCTCCTTGGGGATCATATTTCAAAGTAAGGAAAATTTATCTGCTGTGCGAATTATGTATTTATTGCCGTTTTGAAATGAATAATTATATCCAATTAAGCTGTACAAATTTAATTGAAATATGAATAAATGAAATATGACATTTTGTAAGCATTCATTTATATTTTGTACTTATAAGGTAATATGATTATGTTTGCTATCATCATCATCATCGGCCTATTGCAATCCACTGCTGGACATAGGCATCTCCATCAACCGGCCTAACCCGAAGGATATACCCGTAATCGCCATCCTGGGCACGTGGGTTCGCGATCGCAGGGCGTAGCTTCTCGGTACGGTGACGCTACTGCCCGTCATCGGCCTTTATACCGCCACCAGTCGGTTGCCAGCGCTCGATTGTTATTCGGCAGGATGCACCACGGGCAGGTAAGGTTGGCTTGGAGGGAAAAGATGATAGGCCACTCCCTTACATCCCATGTGTGCTATACAATAGTATAATTAGATTACACTATAATGTACTAGCGAACTACCCGCCCCAGCTTCGCACGAATGCAATATCTACTATATGCATATATTATAGAAAACCTCCCTATTGAATCCCTCTATCTATTAAAAAACCGCATCAAAATCCGTTGCGTAGTTGTTCTTTTTATCTGTGCATCTTGGTATGTTACGTCAAGCTGACAGCCAGACGCATGTTCGCCGCTGCACTTCGCTAGAGGGAGTAACCCGCATCGACACTTCTATTACCGCTCGCAAGTCGCGAGTCACGTAGCTAACGCATCTCTTCGTATTTAATGAAAATTATTCGCAAATATACGATTTCCCGCCGCGTGTGCACCGCTTGAAGTGAACATTACGAAAAAACCAGTGATTGTGAAAATACAGAAAAAAAAAGCGACTTTGTTTTATACTATGGATTTCTCGCCATGATATGGCAAGCCATGGTGACCCCCATACGAAACGTTTTCTATGAGCTGAGATACAATG
Organism: Conogethes punctiferalis; assembly: GCA_031163375.1. Lineage (NCBI taxonomy): Eukaryota > Metazoa > Arthropoda > Insecta > Lepidoptera > Crambidae > Conogethes > Conogethes punctiferalis. Next base: position 14,803,527 of record CM062091.1, read on the forward strand.
ATGATACAAACGCGATGTCTCTATACAAGACTAAGACCCGTTCTCATAGCCACACCGTCCAATTACAGACTAAGACCCAAACGCCTACAGCACAAACGCAGACGGCTCAAAGCGGTAAAGTTTTAACGCGGATGTGACGAACTCCTTACTCGTTAGCGCCATCTACTTCCGTTTTAATGTACGTTAGTGTAGCACTGGTACTATGTCGTACTGGCATTTTATTGCACAGGGTTGTACATTTTTTTTTCGCACAACATCACATACATTGCTCCGATCCTAAAGTAAGTAGCTTAAGCACTTGTCACTTCACACTCCAGAACTCCTTTACCCCAACGGTTATATTTTGACTGGCTCGGTGGCTCAATTGGTAATGAACCAAGAGTCGTGGGTTCGATTCCCACTCGGGACAAACATTCGTGTGATGAACATTTGTGTTTGTTCCGTGTCTGGGTGTCATATTTGTATTTAAGTATGTATTTGTGGTACCTTCTTTTTTTTATTATAACCATCTAGTCCCAAACTGAGCTGACCCATGAGAACACCCAGACCAATACAAACAGACATGTTCATGAACACAAATGTTTGTACTGTGCGCGAATCGAACCCACGACCCTTGGCTCAGAGGTCACTACCAAATGAGCCATCGAGCCTTCGTTGTTCTGATACCCATAAAACAAGTGCTTAAGCTACTTACTTTGGGATCGGAATAATGTATGTGATGTTGTGTAATATTTATTTATTAATATTTATTCATTTATCGGTTCTGCGGCTGATGTGGCCAGCCCACTTCAGCCACATAGGTGCAAAAACATTAGGTATCACCTGTAGCCCTGCCAGCTTAACGCACACGAAGGTGCAAAGTGGCGCAATTAGCGCACTCAAGCGTCCGTCCCTGACGGCGGACGTCCGGTCTCAAGCTTTTGACATCTCACACACGCCGAGCTTTTTATTTGTCCACATAGAAATACAATTGAAGTTTCCAAGCGAGGGTGAGATATTTTGAAGTTTCACTGGGTGTAAAGATGTGCGGAAATAGCTCATTAGTCTATGGTACTGTCGAGGGTCGACCTTGCTTTATGCTCGGAAGTCGTTGTTTCAAGTCAGTTACACATAGGAGGGATGATCTATAAGGCTATGAGTTCGATTCTCTGTTGAGTCACCTAAAAATTCAAACATTTTTAATTGTCTCGGAATATCAGAATGATAGATATTATCTATCTAGGTAAATACTTTCTATTTCACACTAAGAACTACAATTAAGCTTGGTATACAATTTTTGTACAATTTAAACGTTCCTATGTCTATGAGCGATCCCTTCCAGACAACCTTTGGGTGATGGTAGGTGATTTTATTTGGATAAATACCTATATTAAAACAAGAATAAACACACAAATAAAAGACAATTTCACCCAAAAACTCGGATATTTCAGTGATACGCGTATTTCAATTAACATAACTAATTATCTTAAGTTTCTTTTCTAATAAATGAACGAGAACAGCTAAATAATTAATCTTCAATGTAAGTAATTTTCAGATAGCTTACATTAGTTATCTGTCACTTAAAAGTCTAATAGTAAATAAAAAACCATTGTCAATGACAACTTCTAATTGTATACGTGAAACAATTAAAACCATTAATCATTATACTTGTACTATTTGTCCTCTACGTAATAACCCGTCGTTGAAATTTTACAAAACAGCTTGAACAATAGAGTCGCCACTCCCTGAGGCTATATTTCAAGGAGTGCCTAACAAATGTTAATGTCCTCCTAAAGTTGGAACGCCCTTGGAGTAATAACGATACCAGAAAAAGCAATCACATTATTACGTGAGGTTGTTTTTTTTTTATTTTTTTTTAATAGTGGCTCGACATAATGACTTCCCTACGCCTGATGGAAAGCGAAAGAGAGGCCCAAGTCGCTGTGACAACTGGCAAGTAACTGGTCAGTTACCTGTCAGTTGACACTGCCATGCCGGCCCAACCCTAACCCCCCGCGAGGTCCGGACACCCTACTCACCAGCAGAAACACGACCCGAGGGTCATTTGGCTGCGGTATTTTATAGGGCGGAGGTCCTTCCCAGGAAGGGCAGCTCAATTAGAGCGAAGATTCGCTATGTCCTACCACTCTTAATGTTGATAACAGTCACAATATATTTGAAAACTAGCTGTGCCAGCGGCGCCGCGCGCTTGGATATCGGGTTCCAAAAATAACGGACTCCCATAAAACGGAGTCAAAATTTTTAGTTAGATTTCTAGCAATGCATTGGCGAAAACCGCATTCAATTACATGCAGTAGTTTTTGCGTGATGCGCGTTCAAACATAGAGATAAAAATTTCTCCTGTTATCCAAACATTTCCTTTCACTGCTTTGCTCCTATTGTTTGTAGCGTGATACTTTTCGTATACTATTACCTGCGCAGGAGTATAAAGAATAGTTGTACTAAGTTTCGTATTAGTGTGAGTTATATACTTTACAACATGAATAAAAGAAAATACGTATTAAGCATTCGATAATTTTGCGACTGGATGACATAAAATTTCAATAAAGCCATAATAAAAAGTCATGTCATTCGTTTTACGCGTCATGAATTAGAAACAATATCTACAGAACGGTCTTTAATTATTATTTTTTTTGTAGAGACTAAAACTGCTCTGTTCAAAACAAACTGCTTTCCACCACATTAACATGTTCAATTCTAGTCAAATTTGACAGACATCAACTCCCTTTATCTTACTCCAGTTAGCATTGATCTTAGCCAAAAACACTCGAGATTCAAAGTTACCTGAAGCATTGTTAATGCTTGTTTAGTTCTTTCAGTTTTTATACTACTGCAAGTAGTTGAGGAACTTAAGCGGGGAGGGAGTGAGTGACAAAAGTTTGTCATGCTGCTTTAGAACAAGTCCGGTGATACGAACGCGTTGTTTTTTTACTAGCGTTAGTTAGTTGAAATTCTGGAACTATTGGGACGTTTTACGAATTAATTTGACTCTTAGAGGTGTTTACTTTGAAAGGACATTGGTTAATTGAGTTTCTTAAGCTCATTTCTAACTTATAATGGCATCAACATAAACTTTTTAAACACAGCGTACCGCCTCCTATCGTCTACTGCTGAACATAAGTTTCCCCAAATGACGATTGTAATTTGACGAGATATTTCTTAGTCACCACACTTGGGATGTAAGGGAGCGACCTATCGTCTTTTCGTTCCAAGCCATACTCATCTGCCCGTGGTGCATTCTGCCGAACAACAAACGAGGCTCTGGCAAACCGTAGGCGTAGCTAAATACCACAAGGCGATGACGGGCAGCAGCGACACCGGAGCAAGAAGCTACGCCCTGCGATCGCAAACCCGCCTGCCCAGCGTGGCGATTATGGGTATATCCTCCAGAAGTTTGCCCTAGGTGGTGAACAACTGGAGAGGCCTATGTCCAGCAGTGGAATACAATAGGCTGATGATGATGATGATGACCACACTTGGTAGGGGGATTTGTGACCGCTGTAGCATTTGTACCCTGCCCCTTTCCTGATATTCCCTTATTCATCTTCTACAATACCCACGGAAAGAGATAGGCATGGGAATTTGGCAGTCAATTTGTCATTATCTTCGAACAGAAACCATTGCCAGAAACTTCAAAAGGAATAACAAACAGACATCCGTTTCCACGATTGGACAATTTACAAAACAACCAATTTTACAACGCGTATCGCTTCAATGAGCAAGTCTCTCCAACTTATCTTAAACGCAAACTTGTTCTCAATTCCTTTCAAAAGGCAATATTTCAAAAGTCTATTGAATTTCCATGAATGAAAGCAAGTTTGTTTGCGACAAAGCGCCGAGCTTTGCCCCGGATAATATTGTAACAACGTTTTCGTTAACTAGTTAATGCAATTTGAAGAGGAAGACGTATACGGGTGGCGAGGATTTGAAAAGAAGGTTGGATATGGCAGTGTGTATTAAATTTGATAGTCTTCTTTTCGAATCAATGGTACTTTGCCTCAAATAGAACCCGGTTGACCAGGATGGGATGTAAAGGAGAAGGCTTATTATCTTTTCGCTCCAAGCCAACCTCACCTGCCCGTTTTTTTTTTTTTTTTTTTCTATATGACTACGATGATGGCCAGGCCGGCCTTGTCATCATCATCGGACTGTTGGGAGAGCGGAAGGCTCTCACCCCTAGGTAAACTAAGCAGCACAGCTAAGGGCGCCCCCTAGTGGGGCTCGGGCCTCGGCTTAGGGCGCTGCTGGGAGGGTCCCTACGGACGATATTTTGAGGAGAGGGGCGACCGGTTGCGGGCCGGTTTCGCGGGCGGGACGCGGAAGCTAGGGGACGACGCGGCGCAGGACCCCGCCGGCGGGGTCGGAACGACGGGCGTGAAGTGTTGGACTGTGTCGCGAGCTGTTCGGTGGCAGCCTACATGGCGAGGGTAATGGGATCGTCATCGTCCAGGAGGACGTGACGGGGGCGACGTTTCCTACCATGGGGGGCTTCGGGAGGGATGGCACCTGCCCGTGGTGCATCCTGCCGAATAACAAACGAGGCCCTTACAACCGACTGGTGGCGGTATAACCATCACAATTGAAGTCGTAGTCTAAATAACACTGCCACAATGACAGGCAGCAGCGTCGCCGGAGCAAGTAGCTACGTCCTGCGATTCCAACCTAGTAATGATTGTAAGTTTATCTGTTGTCTAGCACTCATAATGCAAGCTTCGGCTTAGTTTGGGGCTAGATGGCAATGTGTGGCCCAGCGTGGGATGTCTTGGGTTATTTATTCATAAAAAAAGGCAACATGATCGTCAAAACCAGACATGATCATCGTTTTATAGGGTACATTTCAACGTCTTCTAATGTAGGTACCTCTTAATGCTTCTATACACATTTATAGTCCCAGGTAGAAATAGGAAAGTCTAACACGAGAAATATCTCCAGCATTCTCATTAACCACCTAATTAGGCTGAGCAAAGCATATTCAAACGCTAATTGCCACCGAGAGTTTGCTCCACATCTGATTAGCACCGATTAGGTATAGAAACACCGCATTAGCACCAAATCTAGCACTGAATTGCTTCATTAACTACAGTATTCAGTGGATTGGAGTAGGTAACTACCGTTTGCTAATTCCGCCGCTAGGAATCGGATTTGTTAACGGAAATCAATTAGCAGGCGATTTAAATGAGGTTGTATTTTTAGGTGGGACCGCTTTGTCTATGGCTTCGTTAGTAGTTATGTATCAAAGGTAGAACGGCTTTGTATAGGCGAAAAGCTTGAATAAATCAAAATTTTTCCTAAGCCTATTGTGCATAATTTGTTACTAAAGAGCATTCGTTTTCTCCTTTCGGCAGGCAGCGGCTTAGCTGTGCTTGTGGCATTATAGAGTCTATGAGCGGTGGTTTGATTTGCCATCGAAACGCAAATAAGAAGTATGTCATTGTGTTTTTCTATAAATCTAATTCCATTCTGTGCGATTTTACAATAAAACTCAATGAACACAACCTTCCCACTTTCAAGTTTCGAAGCGTACTCTTAAAATAGTTTTGTCAACTTCATCTCCCAAAGTAGGTGGCTGTTATCTCAACAGAATCCGGCTGAACTAAATTGTATTGCATTGCCGCATCACAATAGCGCGTGGGGGGAATACCAAAGTTCGTTATGTGCATTGAAAACTGGCACCAAATACGTTGGAAGTCTATTTAGTTTATTGGATACGATTTCTCTATTTCGTTTTGCTGCTGGCGAAAGTTGGGAAATGTTCATGTTTAAGAGGCATTTTGTTTAACCTTTTATTGGTAGAGACTAAGTAAGTCATCATCATCGTCAGCCTATTACAGTCCACTGCTGGACATAGGCCTCTCCAGTTGTTCGCCACTTAGAGCAAAAATCTGGAGGATATACCCATAATCGCCACGCTGGGCAGGCTGGTTAGCGATCGCAGGGCGTAGCTTCTTGTTCCGGTGACGCTGCTGCCCGTCACCGGTCCTTAGTTTTTAGCTACGCCTTCAATTGTGATGGTTATACCGCCACCTGTCGGTTGCCAGCGCCTCGTTTGTTATTCGGCAGGATGCACCACGGGCAGGTGAGGTTTGGAGCGAAAAGATGATAGGCCGCTCCCTTACATCCCCATCATCATCATAAGTAAGTAATTAGGTAATTTTATAGACAGTATTTGTCTGGGTATTTACTATGTACTCGTATTTATTTACAAAAAAAAAGTATGTAAGTAAGTTTATCAGTTGTCTAGTACCCATAGTACAAGCTTCGGCTTGGTTTGGGACTAAATGGCGATGTGTGGCTCAGTGCGGCATGTCTGGGGTTATTTATTTATTTAAATCTTACAGGTCGCATGGCGGTGGTAACCGACCTGTGATTATTTTGATTACTTGTCAGCTTCCGTAGCGACTTGGGCTTCTTCTTTGCTTTCCATCAGGCGTAGGGAAGCCATTATGTCGAGCCACTATGAAAAAATAAACCGGCTTAGCTTTTTCGCAGAGCTAATTACAACGGTCTCATTGCCCACGTTAATAAAATTTTAATTTGACCTTCGTTTTCGAGAAAATTTACAGATCGTATGAGATAATCCCATACACTATGAAATATACAAAATATATATCCCTTGAGCAAACTAACTTACTCACAGAGCAAGCTATCTGCTGTGTGAAATAAGACCCGCTGCGCTGTGCGAACTATCGCCCTTACATTATTGTTAGTGTAACAACCATTTGTCAATGTGTCGGATAGGTATAATAAACGTATTATTGGGGGTCAAGAGGTGTTTAAGAACCTAGAACCTATACAGCTACGTAGAGACATTGCCAGTCTCACGGCCGTATTCACAAACGTTACTATGCGACGCGCGAACGCACAGTGCCCAAAATCCTATACGTTTTTGTGTACCTGTGTGTTCCCGCGACGCATAGTAATGTTTGTGAATACGGCCGTTAGTGTTCTCTATCGTCTTTACAATGGGAAATGCTCCGAAGAGTTATTCCGACTCATTCCATCCTTTTCTTTCCACTCCTGAACAAATCGACAGCGTTGTCATCCGTATACCATCCAGACGATGGTGGCGCGCGCCAATAGGTTTTTTTTTTATTACCTCAAAATAATGACTTTCCTACGCCTGATCGAAAGCGAAAGAGAAGCCCAAGCCACCGCCACGAGCTCCGGAAACCCTACTTACCGGCAGAAACACGACCCAGAGGTCATTTGGTTGCGGATTTCTATAAGGTTCCTTCCTAAGTATCTTATTCTACACATCCATCTCAACTAATGTTAGCTTGTTACCTATTATCTCAGTCCTTTTAAGCACTAAATGAGACGTGTTCCTACAAACAGACTAACAGTATTAACTGGGCCAAAAGTTAGCTGCAAGTTGAGCGCGGTTCAAAGACTGCACCAAACTTGATACAGAATCATTTTAGCTGCATTACTGTTCAGATTAAAGTATATTCAAGAACAAGTAAATATCGAGATTTAGTAACAGAATGGGAGGGGGGGGGGGGGGGAGCATGTAGCTCGTACTAAGAATATAATAATCTGATACCGATTGTATCTACCACAATCCTAACTCAGCAGGACTTACTGAAGATCCTGTGATGTGTACAATACGATGTGTTATTGTGATGTCCTTGTAATAAGGATTTCTTAAGTCTAATTTTGGGATGTAAGGGAGCGACCTATCACCTTTTCGCTCCAAGCCGTCCTCACCTGCCCGTGGTGCATCCTGCCGAACAAATAACGAGGCTCTGGCAAACCGAATGGTGGCGGTAAAACCATCACTATAGAAGGACCACAGGCCGATGACGGGCAGCAGCGTCATTGGAGCAAAAAGCTACGCCCTGCGATCGCCAACCCACCTGCCCAGCGTGGCGATTATGGGTATATCCTTCAGATATTTGCCCAAGTGGCGAACAACTAGAGAGGCCTATGTCCAGCAGTGTACTGCAATAGGCTGATAATGATGATGAGGATAATACGTCTTATTTTAGGGATGTAGCGGAGTGATCCATCAACTTTGCCCTCCAAGCCACCCTCACCTGCTCGTGGTGTGTAAAGAGGAAAACTACTTAAGATTTGGGAGGACGAACTGAGAATGACAGCGGGATCTAACTGGACGAGAGTAGCTGGCGATAGACTACAATTTTTTTTATGACAGAGGGGGCAAACGGGCCTGAAGATCACCTGATGGTAAGTGATCACTTCAGCTCATAGACACCGCAACACCAGGGGAGTCACAGGTGCGTTGCCCTTGAGAAATCTGTAGGCTCGCTTCTTGAAGGCCCCTAGGTCGTATCCATTCGGGAAAATTGCAATGGAAACAGCTAGAGGAGACCTATGCCCACACACACTGAATTGAGAGACATACTGTAACACCACCAACAATCCGACTCAGAAAAGAGAGGCTAATATTGATTGATTGATTAGTGTTTAATTTTCACTCACTCATAAACAGTACCTAGTTAACATGTGTTCCTCGTACGAAAATAATTGTTTATGAAGTCGATTATTTAAAAAAAAAGAATTGCTCATGAAAAACACTCACTAATTCGACTATTACACTAAACAGCAAGAATAAAGGCGTCAATTTCTTTATTAACGAGAATCACCTAACTACTGCAGTACTCGTAAAATACCCATTTGCCACCTAGTTGCGTTTGGCGGGGAGCCAGAAACTATTTTTTTTTCTAGTAGCTTGACGAAATAGCTACATGCTGCCTAATGATAATCCGATGAACCTTTCTTTGACGTTTAAACCATGTGTCAATTTAACCAATATGGTGATTTCGTACGGGAAATCTTGTTAAGTGGCTTTTCAGTGGGGGATTGTATCGGGTCCCTCCGGAGCACTAAAAGGGCCACTATGCCCGAAAGACGACGACACGTGCTTTCGGGCATAGTGCTCAGTGGCGTTGGGCATCACAAGATGCAGGAAGGACATAACACCGTCCTCCTTCCGTCCGATACTTATCTATGAAGACTAACAACACTATGCGAAGTATATAATGGCATTTACAATGGCGACCGACACCTAAGTGTTGTTTGTGAATAGGTTTTTGGGTATTGTACGTCCGCGTGGCGCATAGTGATGTTGTAAATACGGGTGTCAATGTGAAAAAAGGACTGTTCTTCACACGGAGTTAAATGGCAAAGAATCGTGTTGAAAAGAAGGTTGGGGTTGGGCCGGCATGGCGATGGTAACTGATAGGTGACTGACCAGTTACTTGCCCGTTGTCACAGCGACTTGGGCATCTCTTTCGCTTTCCATCAGGCGAAGGGAAGCCATTATGCCGAGCTACTATAAAAAATAAGAATTAAAAATGTTTAGAGTTGTAAAGCTTAGCTGTCCACAAAAACTAAATTAAAATAAATTGCTGCTTTCCATGTGTTTTTATATTATGGCCTTTACATGTTTAATCCAGTCAAAAAGACGAAATAACAGAAAAAAATACACATATAAATCAATTACGCAAATATGAGGAGGAAAATAGTTTGCCACCAATCTGGCTTTACGAGCTCCATCCCCTTGTTGCAATAAAATACACATTTGTGACACAATCGTCTGTCTTGGAGACGGGCCAAGACAATGTCTGAACTAACTTCTGCTTAGCGCAGATTAGACGGTAGTTGGAAAATAATTGGAGTGCGAGAGATGTTGACAGTGGTGTCAATTAATTTACGGGTAATTGTGCCGTAAAAGAGTTTGCGACTTTTTTGCCCGACTTCAAGATAAATGAAAACTTTTTTTTCATGTTTTAATTTTGCTGGATGTTAAAAAATGATTTTTTTTTCAAAAGAAGATTCATCTAGCTCCGTTCCCTTTTTTATTTTTTGCTGACTCCTCGAAATGCTAGTTTTGTATAAATGTACCCTTACAAGATTAAATGATTTAAGTAAACACAAAATAGGCTATTAGCTTATTCAAAAATAAAAGGCACGTATTTTTCCTTTTTTTCATTCAAATAAACAATAGCAAAAATCAAAAAGGCAATCAACAATGCATCAAAAGTTAGTCTTTTTCGTCACTCGCTCCCGTCCTGCTCACCGAGTGACGTCACGCGTAATTTCAACGGGCTATAACTTTGTAGTTTTTAGTCTAATTTACAAATAAAAAAATACGTGTCTTTTATTTTTGAATAAGCTAAAAGACGGACTAATTACAATTTTTAGCCATAATAGCCTATTTATGGCAGTAGGTATATTACAGAAAAAATTATCACTTAAGATGTTATTAGGTTAAGTTGATATAGTTGTCTAGAAATTATTATGTATCTACCCAATTAGCAATAAACATTATTTCATTCATTCATTCATTCATTTTGCTGTCTAAAATTACTACAGAACATCTGAAGCAAGTCGACACACAACATAGTAGAATCGATTGACAAAACTATGTCAATTACACTCGAATCCGATCTTCAAACTACGTCTACTCCTCAAACAGATCTAGCACTTTGCACTGTCAACAAACAACCACATCTCAATTAATAAACAATCCTTGTCATAATAATTACAAGACATTCGATAGTACTACTACACCATTACGCAGAAGATTCCTCAACGCTTACACAACCGCTTCTAAATACGATCCCGTAGGTGCCATTCTAAATATACCCGCGATGTATAATGTACTGTGTCGAAGCAGTTTTGATCCGCGGAATACGATGGGAAACTCGTGTCATCAAAATTTCAATTAGGAAACTTTTGACGTGATTGTTTTTGTTGGTAAATATTTTGTGTGTCGTGTTATGTGAAAGTATGATACAAGTCCTGGATACTTGGGGTGATAATGTTCAGCAGTACTTTTCAAGTTGAATGAATGTTTTTATATCATAAACAAATCATTCATGAAGATGGGTGGAACCAACAAAAAGCGAGCTTACAAATTTCACAAGGGCCGGCAAGGTAACTATGACTCTCCTTGGTGTATTTAAGTGCGCTGTAGTGAACACTTACTATCAGATGACCTTCAGGTTCGTTTGCCCCTTCTGTCATAAAAAAAGGTCTACTTCCAAGTTCTTCTTATACAAAATAAGCCCCCCTAATTCAAGGCACAAAAGAAAATCAATTATTATTTGTGTGAAAAAAGGATACACATATCGCACTCAAAGTGTTAAGAAAGAAAAATGATTACCTAATCATTAGGTAGACATAGGTACCTACCTATCCTTGGCAAAATGCATTGTTTCTGTCAAATAAACAGTATATCAAGTATCTTTATTACTAAGTCATGAATGGCAGCGAATGCAAACCCTTAAAATTCGCAAAGCTAAGTTTTGTTATATTCCAATAAACAGCATAGCAAGTATCTTTTCTCCTAAGTCATGCGTGGCAGCGATATATCGAGAGCAGGTGAGAGGCGGAAGGCGCAGGTGAGCCAAGTGACTCACGCGCAGTCAGCAATTGTCACGTGACAATATGTCATATATTGGGCGAATTTGTCCTTAACATACATACATAGATACATAACGTCACGCCTTTCTCCCAGAGGGGTAGGTAGAGACCACGTCTTTCCATTAGCTACAATCCTGGCACACAACTTTTGCTTCGTCCACATTCATCAATCTCTTCAGACATGCTCGTCGGTTTAGGGTACTTAGTATGAATGCTACTTTGAAATAAATGCAACTTTAATATAGTTACAAGACGTCCGGGCTAAAAAACATCTCATATCTTGTCTTGCAATGCGAAAGTTTAAAAGTTATTATAAATGCAATTCTTAATATGTCGCATGGTACGACCATTCATTAGGTTTCTTCGAAAGATGTTTTTACAGTGCAACCTACCGAGGTCGAACCAGTGACAAGTCGGAAGGAACACTTGTTGAACGTGTTAAACCTAGATTTGATATATATTTCATTGGTTTTATAATCTATAAAAATGTAATGATAAATAAACACAGTATAGATTTGTTATAAAGAGGGAACATGTTTAATTTACCTAAACATTACTTATGTACTCATCTTGTTATAGCGATTAACTTCAAGTCATATTTTTTTATCATTTATTTCATGAATTTTACCTATATTATAAAAATTGTATTTTAAGAAATACGCCCATAACTTTCAAATGACTGCATGAAATGATTCTTCGTTTTGTATGTTCGTTATTGTTAGGCCAAGGTTTTTGTAATATACAAAATGCGGTGCAAAATACGCGGAGTTCTTCATACGACAATTAGTTACCTGAAGTTCTTACAGCTCAGAACACAAAACCGGCCCACAAAGATAAATCACTAGGAAATTTCCTTACTTTTTGCACCTCCTAATGAACAGAAAACACTCAAACGAGGGTGTGGCAACAAAAAAGCAATATATCTTACCTTCTACTCCAAAAATACCGCCATCTTGCCAGTTCTCACGGGAGTATCTATTATTTTCACTTTGGCCGCGCACCTGTAAATAAAATAAAATAAATGTCAGAAAACATCACATTGACCTGGGGCCCTATTACAGAAAACGAAAACGATCGTTCGTTGAACGGATCGCGTATTTGTGCCCCGTAAATCCCTCTCATTTGTCCCTCCCGTGTTCGAATATACAAACTAAAATTCGTCAACGTCAATTTTCAACAATTTAATTAATATAATAGAACACGTGAGGGACAAATGAGAGGGATTTATGGGGCAAAAATACGCGATCCGTTCAACGAACGATCGTTTTCGTTTTCTGTAGTAGGGCCCCTGATACCAATACATACTGAAATATAATATTAGTATCCGGACATAGAACAAACACAAATTTCAATTTACATCACATAAATGTCTGTCCGAGGTAAGTATTGAACGCACAACCCTTGGTTCAGAGGACAGGGGTCACATCTTAAATTGATAGTCATTACACATCCCCATTGTTTACACAATATCATGTAGTGCATGAAAGCCAACTCAAAACGTTAATTACGGGTGATTTTCCACAAGGTTGCGCGGAGCTAATAAAAATTTACCAATGGTTTTTCTCAAATCACACATTGTCATCTCATTTCCGCTTCTACTCCGGTGGAACAATCATCAACATCAGCCTATTGCGGTCCAATGCTGAACATAGAGCTCTACAGTTTCTCCTTACTTTGGGCAAACATTCAGAAGCTTTACCCATAATCGCCACCCTGGGTAGGCGTGTAACAATATCATCGGTACCATCAAGAGAGGTAGGGCATAGCGAATCTTCGCTCGAATTGAGCCGCCCGTCCGGGGAAGGACCTCCACCCTATAGAATACCGCAGTCAAATGACCTCTGGGTCGTGTTTCTGCCGGTGAGTAGGGTTTCCGGAGCTCGTGGGGGGTTAGGGTTGGGCCGGCATGGCGGTGGCAACTGACAAGTAACTGACCAGTTACTTGCCCGTTGTCACAGCGACTTGGGCTTCTCTTTCGCTTTCCATCAGGCGTAGGGAAGCCATTATGGCGAGCCACTATGAAAAAAAAAAATCGGTAACTTCTCTAAGTTTCGCCCGTAGCTTGTGCTAAAACGCACTCTAAAACTCGAATACCTAATTCCCTTCGTCAATTTCGTTCAGAGGACGTGGTGACGTCACACATGCACCGATGCATCTGGGTCGGGCTAATTAGTGCACCGTCAAAGTTGATATCGTCTTTGTGACTGAAACTCCTCATCTTTGTAAACGGTTTTAAGTTTCTATTTCAAATTCCTTTGACTCTGGTTGCGTGCAATCGTTCTTAAGATTGGGGATGTAAGGGAGCGACCTATCACCTTATCGTTCCAAGCCATCCTCACCTGCCCGTGGTGCATCCTGCCGAACAACAAACGAGGCTCTGGCAAACCGACTGGTGGCGGTTAAACCATCACGATAGAAGGCGTAGCTAAAAACCACAGGCCGATGACGGGCAGCAGCGTCACCGGAGCAAGAAGCTACGCCCTGCGATCGCCAACCCGCCTGCCCAGCGTGGCGATTATGGGTATGTCCTCCAGAAGTTTGCTTTAGATGACGAACAACTGGAGAGGCCTATGTCCAGCAGTGGACTGCAATAGGCTGATGATGATGATGTTCTTAAGATTCAGATACTAGCAATGGTGTAACAACACATACATTGCTCTGATCCCATAGTAAGTAGCTTAGGTACT